>CM072911.1:3871139-5071139 GCA_037013685.1 Acridotheres tristis | reverse complement strand
GAAATGCAGGTATGCAGGTGCCTCCCATCAGGCTGCTCCCCGGGGCCTCAGCCTTCCACGGGCTGCAGTGAGATGTTGTACCTTGTTTGTGTTTCTATGGAATTACCCTCCCTGCTGGCTCCCATCCTTCAGCCCCCACCGGCTCCATCTCCACGAGGTTAATTTCAACATGAAAAACAGCCTCCCAGGAGCAACTGCGGTCGATTTAAAATAATAAAAATGAAAATATCTCAGGTTTGATGACTAATCCCGGGAGAGAGGTTTAAATTAGTGCTAGCCAATCGGCCACAAAAGTCATGGGGAAAATTCCTGCTGGACTTCTCTCCTCAGTCCACTCCCTGGCTTCATTTTCCATCCCCAGATCCTTCCAGCCTGCAAACATATACAGTGTTGCCTCGGCAACTGGGAGACGAGATATATGTACACGAGAAAATGAGACAATCTCTTTCCTCTGTGATTGCCTGGAAGGTGGAAAATGGAAACCTATTCTAGTCTGAAAGCTACGTCAGCTTGTACCAGACACACTCACAGCTCTGCCTGTTCTTAAATGTGCCACCTCCAGCTCCCAGGGGAGATAAATCCCCTCCTCTCAGGGGTATCCCTAGCACCAGGTCTCTCATCCCACGGGACGCTCAAAACTCCCAGACTCACCAAAAAAATGTGCTTTGCCCAAAGGTGTTTTCTGCCTTGAACACACCAACTGGCTGACTCCTCCATCCTCCAGGAGCCCAGGTTCACGTGTGAGCTCCCTTTTAAAAGGTGAACATGCTTCCACTCCAGTCTGGGCCAGAACTTCCCTCAGATGGGCAGGGACACCACCCATGGGTGCCCCATCTGTGATCTGGGCAAAGTTCCTGCATCTCAGGGCTGATGTGTGCAGAAAAGGGCAGGACAGCAGGACAGCAGGACAGCAGGACAGCAGGAGCTCCAAGCAGAGTACCTCCATTGTGTGGTGTCTCACACCACCATTAAATCATTAAATCCTGCTCAGAATTCCTGCTGCTCTTCAGAGCATTGCCCTTGGCATTCCCTGGAGCCCTTGGCATTCCCTGGAGCCCTTGGCAGTTCTGGTGCCTTTTGCAGCCCCTGAAGCCCTTTCGACCCTGGGACCTTTGGCAGTCTCCAGAGCCCTTGGCAGTCCTGGAGCCCTTTCAGCTCTGGAGCCTTTTGCAGTCCCTGGAGCCCTTTCAGCCCCTGGAACCCTTTCAGTCCTGAAGCCCTTGGCAGCCCCTGGAACCTTTGGCAGTCTCCAGAGCCCTTGGCAGTCCCTGGGGCTCTTTGCAGCCCCTGGACACAGCTGGGCTGAGGCTGCCCTGCAGTAACTCAGGGATGTGCCCAGAGATCTCCCACAGCCACCACCACCCTGCCTGCACAGCCCCTCTCTGCTCTCACGGGTTATTCCCCTTTGTGCCATTCAATCCTTATCCTGGGAGTTCCATCTGCATCATCAGCATTTTCCCCTCTCCCACCCCACACCTGAAGGACCTGCCTGGTCCTTGTGGCACAAACTCCCTGTGATGTCTTGGCTGCAAAAGGACAGGATGTAAATCCCAGCTGCCCCCGGTTCACCCCAGCACAGTCTGTGCTTCCCAGGAGCTTTGCTGTGAGCTGTGGCTCTCAGAGCTCTCCTGAACTCGGACATTTCCCACCTGCAGTCGATTGCTCCATGTGTCCCCTCGGTGGGCAGGAGCCCTGATTGATTAAAACATGAACAACTTCTTACAAATAACAGCATGGCTCCAAAACAAGGAAAACAGCAGGAGGAAGAGAGGCACTTGTGCATGTCATGGATACAACTGGTTTGCCTCCAGACATTTACAGCATCTTTCCTCACTCTGCCCAGCCAGGCCTGAGTCCATGAAACTCTATATCTCTTTTTTCCAGCTGAACAGCTCTAATCCAGCAGGAATTCAGTGGGAGTGGGAATGGGAAATCCTGGGCAGGCAGTGTCCAGTAGCTGGTGGTAGTGTCCCAGCACTACCTGGTGATGTCCAGGTGTGAACAGTCCATGAGTTGGGGATATCCTTCTGCAGGGGCTCAGGAGGATGGGAAACACCTTCCCATTGAAAATGAGGTGGAAGATGGGCTGGGCAGGGACATGGATTCGGGGACTGCCACCATGATGGAGCAACAAGAATTAAATTTCCTTCCTACCCCACTGCAGCTGAGCACGAGCCAAGACTGGAGGCTCTTGGGGAGCCTTTCCTTCAGCTCAGCCACCAAGTCCTTTCCTTGAGATGCCATAAAAACCTTAAATTACAGCTTTCCCCAAAGCACCACAGGCTTTGCCACAGCTCTCAACAGAGCCAAGAAACCCACCCTGCTCCCAGCATTTATTTCAATAAAGATCCTCTTCTGATATTTAGAGATTCCCAGAATAGTTTGGGTTGGAGGAACCTTAAAGATCATCCCATGGAACACCTTCCACTATCCAGGATATCCACTAAGCTCCATCCAACCTGCCCTTGAACACTTGTAGGGATGGGGCAGCCACAGCTTCCCTGTGCCAGGGCCTCAGCACCCACACAGTTAGTTTGTCCCATAAAATAGTAAATCTTCCTGTTAACCCCACTGTTCCCTGTGCCAGGGGCATGACCAGATCTATCCTAACCTCGTTTCACATTGGGATTGTCATTTGCAAAATCAGGACACAGCACCACCATCCCCCTGAGCAATGGGAAACATCAGGAGGGGCTTTAAAATGCAAAATGGGATAGCAGAGGACAGAACATCATTACTCATGAAGACAAGGTGTGAAAAATATTTATATCCAAATACAAAGTCTCCCTCAAGTTTACAGTTCCCTGCACGCTCTGGAACCGGAACGATATTTGTGGGAATGGCTGTGAAGGTAAATTGATTCCTGCCAGTAAAATGTGCCCATGCTGGGGTGCAGAGAAGATGAAGTGAAAAAAAGGGTGGGAAAATGGGATTTGATCTGCTTTTTAAAGCAATAATGGTTTCACTGAAAAGCCTCACAATCTGTAATATGCAGGGTGGAGCAGGATTAGGATCATAAATGACCCCAGGGAAGAAAAATGATGCCTTTTCACACGCTGTAGCATGTGATCTTTAAAACCAAAGAAAGATAAAATAAATGTTTTCAAATATCCCCATTTTCCATCACGAATGACTCTTTTTCAGCTTGTTTTACAGGGATCACTTTATACTGTGGATGCAGTGTGGCCACCTTTGGGCTGGAATGCAGCAGTGCCTGTGCCACGCTGGATCCTGCTGCAGGAGGGGATGGATATTTATCCCATTAAAATGATGAGCTGTTAGTGATAACAACCTCTGGAAGGATAATTAAAAACTGTTTTGGCAGTGAGGCCGGTCTTGAGTAGATATGAGGGTCCAAGAGAATTTTCTGTGTTAGGAAACCCATCCTGGGATGTGACTGGAGTGGGGGTGCTGGATCCTCCCAGCCCTGCTGGTCCCTTTCTCCCTCTGTTTTTGCTAATTAAGCATCCCAGGTTTCCACCAAAAGACCTGTTCCACCTCTGAACAAGCCTAACAAGAAAGGCTTGGGATACAAACCATAAACCCCACCCCAAAGCAAGGTTTTGCAGGAGGAATGCCAGATTCCCAGCTGAATCAGCCCCATCCTGCAGCGTGAGCTGTTTCCTCACTGGTGAAGGGCAGAGAAATTCAGAGCTATTGATCCATGGTCGGGAATACAGACCCAGTAAAAACGCAGGTGGAACCTTAGGTGGTTGGGATGCATTTCCTTAAACTGGAATTTAGGCAGGAATCCAAGACTAACACCCTCCACCTTCCCTCTTGCAAACAGAGCCGAGGGCTCTTTAACAACCGCAGTGGTCGAGCCTGGGTTAATGTCTTATCCATAAGTTATTCAGTATTTCCTTTTAAAGACAAAATAGTTGGAATACCACTCTTTCTCTCTTTAAATTACAGTTGTAGCTGTTACAAAACCCCTCTGCACTATTTCCAGAGCTGGGAAGTGTCCATTTCTCAGGAGTCCCAGCTCTCAGTTTTTATGGGAACTCCAGTGTTAGGGAGTTTATAGTGGTGTTAATACCCACAGAGATAAAAGCAGATCCTTGTTACCATCAGAGCTTGGTGGAGCTGGGAAATGAGGCTCCCCAGGCTGCTGCACATGTCCCAGTGTATCCTGGGTGGGTTTTTGGGGCAGGGACATCTCCTGGCCTTTCCAAGAGGTGACATCAGGGTTGTGATGTCCTGGCTGGCTCTCTGAGGGATTTGAGCTGCTCCTGCTGCCCCAACCCAAAACCTGAGAACCAGGCAGCTGTGATAACCTGATTTTCACACCAAAACAATTCCATAGAATCCCAGAACCCCAGAATGGTTTGGGTTGGAAGGGACCTCAAAGCTCATCCAGCACCAAGACCCTGACACAGGCAGGGACACCTCCCACTGTCCCAGGTTATTAATGCATACAGTCAGTGACCTGAAAATATCCCAGTCCCAAACACCTTGGGAAACTGGGAAGGGTTAACCACAGGTCTGGATCCATCCAATGCCTCCAGCCTGCTCAGGAAATGTTGCTCCATGGCAAAATTTGATTAACATTTTCCCCTCTTCTTCTTTCAAGTTTTTCAGACCTTTGTTGAAAAAATGAGCAGAGAAAAGCCAGAATTATTCTGTTTTCTGGCATCAGAACTCCTCCTGGGAAGCCAATTCCCACGTAATGGATCATTGCTGGGGAGATGCAGCTTTAGACAGAGATGAATGGAAAAGGCAAAGAATTTCAGTGCCCAGAGCAGACAGGGTTTGGCTGGAATGATGACAAAGGGAATCCTTTGCTAAGGTTGGAGGATGCAGCCTAAAATCATGGCTCTTTTTGCCTCCCAAAGGGTAACATTTTCCTAAATGCCTCAGAGCCTTTAATCCTTAGGGGATTTAGGGCTTAGTTTCTTAAACAATTTGGAAATTTGTCTCAGGAATGATTCTCACATATCACTTTGTGAACTGGTGTGGATTTAAGAACCACTGCCCAGCATCTCCTCCTCCTCTCCTGCAGGAGTTATTCCACGTGGACACACCCAGGTAAGGATCAGGTCTTTCCTTAGATGGTCCCATCCTTCTTTGGTCTGAGCTGCTAAGGGCTACCAAAATGTTACAGCCATCACTGAGGAGCTGGAAAGGCCATTGAGAGGAGGAGTTTTCCATCCATCCACAGCACAGACATCAACAGCATTCTTGGAATAGCTCAAAAAATCAGGACTCCAGAGATGTGGCATTAAGAGGGGAAAAAATGATGTGGGTTTGATGTCCCGTGCCACACTCAATAATTAAAAATATATATTTATATATACACACACATATCTATATTTTTATATAGACAATCACACGTGAAACAAAGGAGATTCCATACTCTGAAAAATGTCCTCAGTAAGCCCAGCTCCCCTTTTGGTGCTTGGTAAAAACATCAGGCACACGTTAAGGCAAATTCTAACAAATAAGATTTGACACAAATTCCTGACTGGTTGTTTCTCCCCTAAAAGAGAGCAATTTTCTGGTCTTTCTAATCTCATTTGTGTGAAAAGGTAAAACCAGCAAGAAATGGGTACTCTGGAATGACAATCTCTGTGATTTTCAGGACAACTTCTGCTTAATCCCCATCAAACACAGCAAAGATAATTCAGCATCAACTTGGAGTTCATTTTAAGCAGAATGGGGCAGATGTGGCTGCTAAGGAGATGCAGAGGGCAATCCCTGGGAAGGAAAGAGAGATATTTTATTGCTGATGTTTCTCTACAGGTGTAGAGAGGATTTACAGGCTGTTCCCATTCCAGTTCCACAGAGCACAAACCTTCCCTGTCACAGCCCCAGGTGCCCTTGGAGTCACTCAGAATAAACCCCCACATTGTGCTTTAAGCCTCTGCTTCAGTTATTTCCAAGTCACAGCATCCCTCTGACAAATAGTGTGAGCTGAGAGGGGAATAAATTGTCAGAGAGAACAGAATTTCCGGGAATTTTCAGGAGAGATGGGCAGATATTCACGTTGCTGCCATTTGTCCTGCATGTTTCCAACCTGCAGCAATACCTGGCAGCCTGGCTGGGTCTCCTCCATCTCCTGCTCCAGGACAGCATTCCTGAAGGAATTTCCCACACCCCCTTCCAGCAATTTGGCAGCACTGGGACATTTTGCTGTCATTTTCTGTGTCCTTTTCCATCCTGCTGTGGTCTTGGCTTTCCTGGGATATTGGGATTGCCAGTGAACCTGACAGGGCTTCCCACCCCGTCTTCCTCAACACCCTCAGAGAGAATTTTCCAAAAGCTCCCAAAAGGAAAAGCACCTGCATCCCAGCCAGAGCCTTTCTTGAGCCCAGCCATTTTAGCCAGCAAATAAACTCAGAAAAGGGAATGCAGAGCAGCACTTCCAAAGCATTAGCACAAAAAAAACCCCACACCAGGAATAATTTTCCCTGCTCTATTTTCACATTTCTTGACAGGAATGGCAGCAGCTGCAGTGGAAGTAAAAGGAAAGGCCTGGCCTAGAGCTCTTTGATATGTTGGTAAGTGCTCCTAAATGCCCATTTGCATTTGGATGGAGGATCTGGAACACTCTGTAGTCTGTCAAGGAATATATTTCAGTTTTGTGAAAAAATGTCAGTGAAAAAAAGAGAAGTGTTTCCTTTGATATTTCTCTTCAAAAGGTTTCAGGCTTCCTTTTGAAAAGGATATGCCAGAACCTTGCAAGAGGAGAAATACCCAGTTTGGACATTTCTAACAGAAAACTTCCATTTGAAAATAATTTCTCCCCCCTTCTCCCCTTAGGATCCCTCTCATCTTGTCTTCCCCCTCCCTGTGCTTGAATGGCAAATTGTTCCCATCTCCAGCCTAATCCCTTCATTCCTGCACAGCTTTGGCTGTGCTGCAGAGCCCAGTGGGTCTCAAGGCAGATCCCACAGTCCACTGCAGATGTTTCATGGTTCCACTCAGTGCCAGAGGTACCTGGTGCTCTCCCAAGTCACCTCCCTCTTTTATTTTTAGTCTGGTAAAAAGATAGATCATTATAAATCAAAGATGGCACATTCTGGGATAGGGTCAGAATAGACAGAACATGCTCTGAGTGAGGGTTATCATGGGGCTGGTGAGAATTCATTTTAAATTCAGCTAAAATGGAGCCAGTGCTCCTATCAGGGGTTGGAGGGACCCAGCTCTCCCCCCACCTGACTCCAGCCAAGGAGATGAACATGGGGAAGATTTTGCCTTGCAGAAAATTTCCCCTGGAGGCTGCTCTGGGCAGGAGTTCTC
Organism: Acridotheres tristis; assembly: GCA_037013685.1. NCBI lineage: Eukaryota > Metazoa > Chordata > Aves > Passeriformes > Sturnidae > Acridotheres > Acridotheres tristis. The sequence continues at coordinate 5,063,897 of CM072911.1, read as the reverse complement.
CCCAGCTGGTCCATTGGACTTCTAACAATCACTGCTTCCATCTTTAGTGTCCTATGGAGCCCCAAATTCAAACCCTGGCTTTATTATCATGGAATGGTTTGGGTTGGAGAGGCTTTAAAGCTCATCCCATCCCATCCCATCCCATCCCATCCCATCCCATCCCATCCCATCCCATCCCATCCCATCCCATCCCATCCCATCCCATCCCATCCCATCCCATCCCATCCCTGCCACCCCTGCCATCACAGGGACACCTCCCACTGTCCCAGGGGCTCCAAGCCCTGTCCAGCCTGGCCTTGGGCACTGCCAGGGATCCAGGGGCAGCCACAGCTGCTCTGGGCACCCTGTGCCAGGGCCTGCCCACCCTGCCAGGGAACAATTCCTGCCCAATATCCCATCCAGCCCTGGGCAATGGGAAGCCATTCCCTGTCCCCTGTCACTGCATCCCTTGGAAAGGAACCCTGCAGCCTGCAAGGGCTTCACCCACACAAGCAGAGAGGTAAAACACCATCTCTGGTTCAGAGCTGCTGCAGATTTAACCTTATTTTTGCATTCCTCCCACAGCCCAGGGGTTCATGTGCTCCTTCCCTGGACACCTTTTCCCTCCTCCCAGGCTGCTCCAACATCCGAGCAGAGGGCAGAGATAAAGCAGGAGTGAGACCAGGGCTGCTCCTTGGCTGTGCCACCTCCACCTCCCCTCCAAGAATCCCAGAGCCCTTCCCTGCCCAGGGCTTTGGGCTCCCAGATGAATGCCCCCATTGAGCTGCCCGTTATTAAACACACCTCCAGGCTCCAAATCACGACACAAATGATTTTTTTTGGATGCCTCGAGCCACCAGTAAAAGTTTCCCTTGTTTTCATCTTCCCAGCCCCAGCAGAAGGCTCTTCTCCTGCCAACCTAGCCAGAAAAACAGGAAAGGCCAGAGAAATCACCCCAAAAATGGGTGTCACAGCACTCACAGACACTTTGCAGCTTCCACTGGAATATAGATGACACCTGGAGACTGAAAGGAGAAATAAAGGCAGGCTGGACTTACCTTGGCTACACCTATAAGCCATTTCCCCCTGAAACATTCTGGAAGATTCATAAATAGCACAAGTTCAGGCTGGTTTTGCAAATTGTTCCAAAAGGAAGCAATTTTGAGGGAGTAAAAATAGGCCCCTTGAACTTTTTTACCAACCTAGGCACTGGGCTGGTTCCTCTCATGCCTATGATTTTCCAGTTCCAAGTAGATTGCCACTTCTAAATTTTCACCTTTTAAATTTAGTTGAAAGAATGGGAATAGAAGCGGAAAAAAAAATTCCCCACGGACCAAAACAAGTCTTGATTTGATAAGAAACACTTCAGATTTTTTACTAGCTGAGAAAAATCAACAGAATTATTTGGACTGAGCCACAAGCACTTTCTTAATTATTAAGCTTTTAGGAGCTGCTTGTAAACCACAGAAACCATTATTCACACAGGTCAGGCTTTGTATACCTGACCTGGGAAACCTCTGCAGAGGGCAGAATTTAAGACTTCCTGAAAATTATGGCAAGGCCAGGTTTTCTGATGGGCCCTTGCACTTGGGGAAAGAGCTGAAACCTCCCTGGAAGGGCTGCAGATGCCATGGGGGGTTTGGCCAGGAGCTGGCCCTGAGCAGGGGTTGAGGTTTCAGGAGATGAGAGCAGCAGCCCCAGTGTATGGAGCAATTTTTAAATGTAAAGTTTGGAAATGTGGGGAGAGCAGATGGGCTGAGGTTTGCTGATCCCAGCTCTGGGTGGGTTGGACAAGGCCCCTCGTGTCCAAGCCCAGGGGATTTGGCAGGGAAGGACAAGGTAAGGACATTGTCAAGCCTCTAAAAGAGATGGTTTTGATGCCTTAGGATTTCAGCTTTTCTATTTTCCATCCATTTGTAACCCTGCAGTTCTTTAGTGCAGAACTCCAAACTCCATATCCAGTGTGAGCTGCTGCTCTCCCATTTGGGGCACACACAACAATTCCTCTCCAGGCCTGGCAATCAAGGACACCTCACTGCCTCAGGCCTGAGAGATGGAAACAAAAGTGAGTTGGGGGCAGCAAACTTGGGGTAAATGACTTCATTACCTGGAGCTGGAATTGGAAGATGAACCCCCAAAATGCAAAGGGACCAAACTTATCAAAGTGTGCAAACCCGTGACCCATTGTCCATTTTGGTTTGTCTGCCCTAAATGTACCTGAAGGCCCTTCAATAAATAGAACTGCTTTTTATTGTATTAATTTTGTCTGGCCTCTGATTTTAGGTAGCCCTGAAAAGCACCAGGTGGAGAGGATTTCCACCCAAAATTGGGGTGGACAGGAGGCTCTGCAGGGCTGACATCACCCCCCTTCCATGGGCTGGGGTGATTTCAAGCAGGGGTGGGGTTGGGGGGAATTTTGGGGGCTACAACCTGGAGGAAAGCTGGCCAAAATTCCACACTGGAGGCTGGGGGTAAAATGCTCCAACGGCCTCCAAACAACCCTGGAGCAAGCATGGAGCCAGGGAGAAAAATTCTGGAATCCCTAAAAGTTTTGGGGTAGAAAAAACCTTTTTAGTGCAACCCCTGCCATGAGTGGGACACCTCCCTCTCCATCAGGTTGCTCTAAGCCTCACTCAAAATATTTGGGAAATGTCCAGAACTCCACTAATTTAAGGATAGCATCTATAACCAGGAATTGTTTTTAATTATTATCATTTTTTAAAACCGTGATTTCCTTCAAAGTGGGTTTGCCCAGTGAGAAAAGAAGTTAAAACTTGTAGGTGTGAGCAAGCTGCCTTCCCTTGGAGAAATCAGAAAGTGAAGAGTTCATGACTATAATTTGAGAGGAGTTTTTTTGCTGAACATAATAGGTTTGTGACCTCAGTGGTTTTAGGCAGAGGAAGGAAAAGAAAATAAAGCAGGAGAAACTTGCAGTTTGGGTCAAAAGTAATTGGCTCTTGGGAGAGTTTTCAGGAAAAAAATCCAAATATAAATAAAACTGGGTCAAGTTAATATTTTCACTGATTTAAAACAGCATTCTGTTTCACTTTGATTCATTCTTTTCATTTGGTAGTTTATTCTTCTAATTTAGTAGAACATTTTATTCTCTTAATTTGGTCACTTCTTGAAAATCCTCCATATAAAAAGAAGGGTCAAAAGGGTTTATTTTGAAATACGTCAAAGCAAAACATTTCTACATCAAAAAAGAAAAAAAAAAAAAAAAAAAAAAAGCCAAAACCCCAAACCTCTTTCTGGCTAAAATGTACTTGCCAAATGAGACTGGTATTTGTGAGTCATTTCTCCACCACATTTTTTTAGTGAATTTACTATTTGTCAGAAAGAAAAAAGAGAAGTTAAACCTCACTCTAATGAGAGCACGTATATGTTGGGTTCACAGAAACAAACTCATGAAGAAAGAAAGGGATTGGAAAGATCTTCCATTTACTGTGCATTTATTCCAGCATCTGTCCCTGCACAAATTGGGTGTAAAATAGAGGCACACAGATAAAATCCAGACACACTCACCCCCCTTGTATTTTCCTACACAAATTTCCCCCTCAAGACCTGGGGAGCTGCAAGCCAGCCCGTGGAGAAAAGTAATTTAAGTAATATATTCCACCAAATAGGCTTTTAGGTTTATTTAAAATTCAGAGTGGGGCATGGTGAGTGGGATTTTTAAAAAAACCCTCTGGAAGTGCTGCCATCCCTCACCCAAGCTTGAGCAGGATATTCCTCCATGTTTCTTCTCCTCCTCTCCTTTACATTGCCCCTTCTGCTTTAGGGAAGATTTCTCCTCCTGCAAATGGTTCTCAAGATTTCAATAAAACCAGCACAGAGCAGATGCAGCTGCCCCATGCCTGGAAATGCCCAAAGTTGGATTTAGTGGGAAGTCCCCTGCCCGTGGGGCTGGAAGGAGATGAACTTCCAGTTCCCTTCCAACCCAAACCATTCTGGGATGCTGTGGTGAAACTTCCCAGTTGTGTAAATTAATGAAATGAATGGATTTAAATTAAAGGAATAAATGGATCGAAATTAAAGAAATGAATGGATCTAAATTAAAGAAATAAATTTAAATTTAATCAAATTAAAGTGAGTCCTTCCAGGTGAGTGGCCAAGCACCACACCTTGGTGGCCAAAGGGGTTTCCTGAAGCTTTTGCTTCTGAAGAAGGAGAAAAAAAATAATGGTGAAAACAACAACTAAGGTCCAGCTCTCAGCGTGGAAAATTCAAGCATCTCGAGCTTCTAGAATGAATCAAGCCCAAGTTTTTACGGTTGTCATCTCCCAGTGACTCCGGGCAGCTGCAGAGGATGCAGGGCTGGGCAGCCCCACACTGCACTGTGGAAAATGTTCTTCCTGCTCCATCCCCATCCCCTGGGCACCCACCCACCCACCCCCCAGCATTCCTGTGCTCCCCAGGAATTGCCCACCCTGCAGGCAAATGGCAAAGCCTCCATTCCCCAGGGATGCCCCTGGGATTTACAGTCTGAGCGCTCCAGAGCAAAACAACACTGGGACAATTCGACATCAAATGCAAGAGTTGGAGTTCCAGTCCCCGAGTTCACCAGCTCTGCTCTGCTCCATGGTTCTACAGGCTGAACTGCAAAAAATCCCTGCTAGGACAGCTTGAAAAATGTCCACTGCTCCATTTTTCCAAGGGAAGACTGTGCTTTCATTTAACTGCAAAAAGCTTCACCAAAAGCGTCTGATTTCCTTGAAAGTGTTTGACTTGTTTTATTGGAAAATAAAGTGACCAAAACCTGAAAATTGAGAAATATCACTCTGAGCAGTGAATGATAATAAAGTTTTGATCACTAATCCCTTATTTTTATTACCCAACAAGTGTTAACACTTCTCTTTCTTCCCTGGACACCTCACAAATGAATATTTTTCCTGGACAGGCAGCACTTCCACTTTGCATCTCTGTAAAAGCAGAGACACTCAAGATTGTGGTTTTTTGCTCCTGGCCAAGGATCCAAGCACAGCTCTGGGGCAGGGCTGTGCCCATGAGGCCACCAGAGTGTCCCAAGGGCAGTTTGTCCCCACGGAACATTTCAGCAGTTGAAATATTGAAACTCTGGCAGGCAGGGACAGAGGGAGCTCTGAGCCCGTGGGCTGACACCCCAGGACAGGCAGCTCTGCAGCTTCTTTAAATCTTCCCTGGCTGTGTCCCGCTCCTCCTGCCTGCACACTGCACAAAACCAGCTCAGCTCCTGCCAAGGAGGGGGGACAAGACCTCTGTGCCCCCGGGGACAGCCTCCCCCTCCTGCTCTCCAGCTCCTGTGCTGTCACCTCCACCAGCCCACCACAAACACAAAACCTTTCTCCAGATCCCCCTCCTGGCGTTCTCTTGGGAGACAGGATCCTCTCTTCACTGAGATTGGCTCAGCCACCCACATTTGCAGGGTTAATGGCCTAAAAAGCTTTAAAAAGCAATTTCCATCTCCCCATACTCCCCCAACTCAAGCAGCCCTTTGGTCTGCACTGAATAATTCATGGCGTTTCCCAAGGTTGTTGTTTTTCTTTTTTTTTCCATGAAGGCAGGCTATGAATACACCTGCTTGTTCTTGATTTTGCTAATGAATAATCCTGAATTATCCATGAAATGCTAAATGGCACCATGATCTCATCAGGCATTAACCATGCATGAGACAAGCTTAGCAACCAGGCAAAACACAGCAGCCCAAGCTGGAGACCACTTCAGACAGGGATGGACTTTCCAAGCACTTAACAAGGCAGGAAACAAGAATATCTTTCCTAGAGATAAGGGCATCAGCACCAGCAGAGATCAAAGAGGCTGGGCTGGGGCTGCAGTGCTTTGGGATTTCACTCCCACCCCGACAAGCTTCATCAGACTTGGTTAAACCTTATTTTTCTCTTTCATTCTTATTTTTTGCCTCCTTCTTCCTTTTTTTTGTCCCTTCTTTCCCCTTTGTGGGCTTGTCTGCTGGAGTAGAAGCATCTGCAAGGTCAAGACCAACACCTCCAGTCAATGGATTTCAAGGGCAGGATGAGCAGGAAAATCCTCAATTTGAAGAATTTTTTCAGTTGAGAGTCAACTCCCATAAAATTCTGATCACTGGCCTAGGATTATTGAGAGAAAAGCAACTAAAGACCTTTATTCTCCCTTTCTTTCCCCTATTCCAAAGGAAAAACAGCCCCAGAGAAAGGTGGGGAGGGTTGGTGTGGTAGTGCCTGGCTTTTCCACGGAGCTGTCCTGGAGCTGGGGGCTGGAGCAGGGACCTGAAAAATATTTCACCACTGAGAGACCCATCAGCTCCAAAACCCACCTGGCATCCCTGCAGGTGCCCCAGTCCCTGCTGACTCCCTCCAGAGCAAGGTGTGAGTGAGATGCTCAAGTCACACTCCCATAGAATCCTGGAATGGTTTGGATTGGAAGGATCCTTAAAAATCACCCAGTCCCACTCCTGCCACGGGCAGGGACATTTCCACTGTCCCAGACTGCTCCAAGTCCCATCCAGCCTGGCCTTGGGCACTGCCAGGGATCCAGGGGCAGCCTCTGGGCACCCTGTGCCTCCTCACAGGGAGGAATTTCTTCCTAATATCCCCGCTAACCCACTCTCTGTAAGCTTGATGCCATTCCTCCTTGTCCTGTCACTCCAGGCCCCTGAAAATAATCTCCCTCTTCCTTGTTGGCTCCTCCAGGCACTGCAAGGCCAGAATTTGATCACTCTGAAGCTTCTGTTCTCCAGAACAATCCAAAATTCTCTCAGCCTTTCCTCCCAGCCGAGCTGCTCCATCCCTCTGCTCATCCTGGTGCCTGCTCTGGACTGGCTGCAGCAGCTGCAGGTCCTGGCTGAGCTGGGACAGCTCTGCAGGTGGGGGGCACTGGCAAAGCCACAGCCCTGGGGAAACTGAGGCATTGAGGAGTCCAAACCAGAAGCAAACCCTGCAGCAAGGCCAGGTGCTTCAGCTTCAATAATCTGAGGCTTCATTTAATCAGAAGCTCCTTTCTAGCCTCCACTCCAGGAGCCTGGTGTGCTTCATTCCCGTTCTGATCAAAGCCAGTGTGAGCTGTAAAATGGGGATGGTTTCCAGTTATCTAATCATCAGCTTTCCAGTCCCTAGACACACTGGAGCCAAAGGTTTGAGTCCCACCAGGATTCACAAGGCTGTTTGGCTTTAGGAAGTTCCCTTGTGAGGAGAGATTTAAACCCCAGCTCTGTACTGGGGAGATGTTTCCTCAGAGGGATCAGAGAGGTAGAAAACTGCAGCCTGGCCCTACATTACACTTGCCTGCACCATTTGAGGTCCATAACCTCCATCCTCTGCTCAGACATCCTTATTCCCCAGGTCTGGATTCTGCAAAGTGCTCCAGGATGTTTGCAGGGGAAGATTTAACATTTAAGGCTGATTTAACATTTCAGCAGATCCTGATCCTGATGTCCCTTGCTCCATGTGCTGACCCAGTGACTTGCACAACATGATGGGGAAGAAACAGAAACAGAGTGATTAATGCTGAGAAAACACTTCTGGAGGCTGTCATGACAAAGTGGCTGCATGAAGGAGGACTCTGAGTAACTTTCCCAGCTCAGCCTTACTCAGTTAACCCCAGAGTTCCAGGAAAGCCTTGGACATATCCTGAGCTGGGAATGAAATCCCATTTACAAATTCCAAGGAAATGCAGAAAGCTGAAGCAGCTCTTCCTGCAGTAAGCATGGCCCGAAAGGCATGAGAATGCTCATAAAGAGCCACTGATGAACCAGAATCCTCCTTTCCCATCATTCTGGTGCCTGGGCTTATGGAGATAACTGAGGTGAAACTCTGGGAGTGTTTTCACACTGCAGGACTGTCACACAGCCAGCCCCTGCCCTGGACCCTTTGGAAAAGCCCATTGCAGGGCAGTGACCCAGTCACTTCTGACACCAAACCAGGGTCCCCAGGCTCAGGGTGAGAGAGAAAGTGGCTGGAAATCCTCCTTTCCCTTTCCCTTTCCCTTTCCCTTTCCCTTTCCCTTTCCCTTTCCCTTTCCCTTTCCCTTTCCCTTTTTCCCTTTCCCTTTCCCTTTTCCCCTTTCCCTTTCCCTTTCCCTTTCCCTTTCCCTTTCCCTTTCCCTTTCCCTTTCCCTTTCCCTTTCCCTTTCCCTTTCCCTTTCCCTTTCCCTTTCCCTTTTGATGTCTTTGGAGCCTCCAGCTGCTGCTTCAGAGCCTCACTAAACTCCCATTGATCCAGAATATAACTGGAAGGAGCCATCAGGGTGTTTTCATCGATAAAATTGATTTTTTTATCTCCTTGCTTTTGTGGATGGCTCCAAAGCCCAGTCTAATGTCATGTCTACATGGCAAAGCTGTTTGGGGATGTCATTCCCTGCTCAGGCTTTTCTGCTGGAGCCAAATATTTATGGTGTCTGGACTAAGAAGCTTGAAAAATGCAAACGTTGTTTTTCTTGTTGAGTAGGCTCTGAAGTAAAGTGCATTTTGCCTGTTTTGTGTGCAGAGAAGTCCACAAGAAGGTGGACTGGTGGTGCTGGATTAAACACCCCCATTTTAGCTGGCACTGAAAAGGTAAAAAAATCATGGAGATCCACCACACTGTAGGGTACACCAGGAAAAGAGCCCAATTTCCAGCACAGGAACCCATGTAAATAAACTCCAGGGACACCTTCCAGGGTGCTCCAAGCCCTGCCCAACCTGAACACTTCCAGGGATGGGGCACCCACAGCTTCTCTGGGCAGCCTGTGCCAGTGTTTTACCACCCTCACAGAGAGGAATTTCTTCCTGATATTTAACCAAAGTTTTCCCTCTTTCAGTTTGAACTCATTACTTCTTGTCTTACCCATCAAACACTGAAATATTGTGCAGAAAAATCTTATATATTCCATTTCAGAGCAACACTTGGTATTAAAACACACACAACTTGTTTCTCCATAAAGTGGAATATTCAGGGAACCAATCCAACAAATCCTTATTGCTGGATCCTGCTCATTCCCATCAAGGAACTGACAAATTCAGGGAGGAATGTGGTTCATTTTGTCCTGACAAATGTCAGGAAGCACAGGCAGAGCCCCCTCACTGCCCAAATCTCATCTCACAGCATCATCTCTGATCTCAGAGTGTCCTCTGAGCTGGCACAGGGCTCCGAGTCAGACCTGAGTGTGGACACGTGTGTGTGACACATGTTGGGCTGGCTCAGCTCCACTTTACAGTCCTATCCCTGAGTACAGTTTGTATCTAAAACACTGGAGACACACTCATCCAATTACAGCAAGCAGAGGGAACTGGGAATGATGTGAATTCTCAAAAGAAAATGGGAAAAAAATAGCAGGAGAGTAAATGAAGCAACAAAGTGCAGATGGTAAGGGAGGCTGGAAGAGGGCAGCAAGGGCTGGCCAGGGATGCAGCTGGGACTGGGAGCACTGGGAGAGCAGGAGAGGAGCAGAGGGAGTTCAAGGAGTCCAGGTCAGAGGGACACGATGAGTGGATTTAAGGGAACAGAGCTGATGCAAGTCCCATGCTCTGGGCTGGGGGAAGGTCTGATTCACAGCAAGCTCGAGTCAGATCCCAGGTTACCCTGAGGTCTCTGGAACAGCTGATCCAATCCTGGCCTGCCTTTCTGTGAAGGGATACTGGGCACAGTCTGCGTTCAGGAGAGGTCTGAGTTACCTGCACTGGCCCTTCTCCAAAATCAGCTCTGCCTTGGACACACAGCCCAAACACTGTGTACAGCCAGGGAGGTGCATTTATGGGCTGGATACTCCTGGGGAGGACTGGGGCTGATGGTTACAGGCTTGAAAATCGGTTTGTAAGAACAAGCTGTGCCAGGAAGGCAGCACAAAATGGAAAGTAACCCACCTAAAAAAGCAAATTGCAGAGCTGAGCAGTCAGTGGGGGGCTGGGAGGATGCAGGGGTGGTTAAACTGCAGTGGGACAGGATCCAGTAAATTGCTTTCCAATGCCTGGGGAGTTTGTTGTAGGTTGTCCTAAGATTTTTCCAGCCAAACCCCTGTGCTTAATGTACTTTGGATATTTATGCCTAGGTGTTATTGTTATTTTACCATGGTTTTATCATCATCTTGTAAAGAGTGGGATTCCTTTTTGGCATCCCTTGCTCCTGCCTGCTCACTTGTGTCCCAAAGCAATGCCTGGCCCTTGGATTTCTTTCCAAACTCACTGCCCTGTAAATGCAAGGACAACAGGAGAGGCACCTGATCCCAGACTTCCACAGACACAGCCCTGGGTGTGAAATGCACGCCCATGGCTTTGGGAGGCAGACAAACCACGTGCTGAGGTTTATCAGAGCATTGGAGGAGCTGCAGCTCCCACAGGGAGTTAGAGCAGTGTGGAAAAGGCTGTGCCCATGAGCCCGTGGGGACACACTGGGCTCAGACACCCCAAACTCTGCTTTGCAAGGCACTGCCAGGCTGCAGGAGGGAAGGAACCTCCCTGTTGGGATGCTGCAGGGAGCAGAGGGGAGCAGGCACTGAAACCTCTCCCTCTTCACTGCAAGCAAGGCTTAGGCAACACTGCAGAGCCCTCAGAGAGTTTTCTCACCCTGCACCACGCACCTCGCTGTGCTTCCACTGCATCCCTCCTCCCAAGGGTGCTCCAGCACTGAAAGGAGCTCCAGAGACAGCAGATCCCAGGGCAGGAGCAGCCTCAGGGAATGCATCTTCCCCCCACCCCCACTGGCTTGCAAGGAGCCTTAAAAATGCCAAATTCCAGTATATTCCATTACACCATATAATCTCAGCTTAAGGTTCCCAAGCATGCCTTCAATTTAAGCTTAATAAAGCTGTTATTGTCCACTCATTAATGACTGCTTATTAAAACCATATTTATTGCACATGGTGCTGAGAGATCTCGCAGAGAGCCTGGGGCAGCAATCCCTCCCTCCCTCCCTCCAGCCCGTGGTGTTTAATGAGGGATCCATGTGGACAGGGCTGGGAATTCCCAGCAAACGTGTTCCTAATAAGCACTTGTGTCAGCTGAGGTGCTGTGCACATACCTGTGGGTGCACCTAGAGCAGATGCAAAAGAAATGCAGATTTAGGAGCTGTGTTTTCACAGCACTAGCGTTGCTTTGGGACAGGATGAAAACATGTTACAGTGTGACACCCAACAACAACACAAAAATCAGGGTTATATTAATTAATAACAGTTTTAAAGATATTTAGTGGGGGTGGTGGGAAGAATCCAGACCCTCCTGCATCCTCCCTGCTGGCCAGCACTACCCCCAAATCAAACACTGGGACCACAGGCCTGAAAATTAATGTTGTCATGAGGCTGACAAGAGTTGCTGAGATCCAGAGATAATACCAATATCAGAAGAAAAGCCCTGTGCAAGCACCAGGCTTTTTGCTTCCCATTGCCCAAGGATAAGAATTAATCTGCTACTGGTGTGAGGCAAGCTGGCATTGCTCAGCTTTATGAATAGGACTTGCAGGAAGGGAAAGCCTTCTGCATCCCAGAAATTGATTTTCAATTCCATGTTTATAGACTGGAGCCTCCTGATTTGGGTGCTGTGATCCCAATTACTGAAATGTCAAGAGCCTTGGTCACAGTGCAGGTAAGGAAAGGGCATGGAGAAGAAGAGGGAAGACAGGGTTAGCAGGAAAAGCAGCTTACCCTGAGACCCACCCTCTGCTCTGTGTCCTGAGCCATCAAAGGGAAATGAGGAAAGCAGACCCAACAGAGCTGTGTGGGGTGGGGATGAGCAGGGAATTACAGAGCACTCTGTGCCTGGCATGCTTTGGGATCCCTCTCACCAGTCACTGTGTGACAGGGATCCTTGTCCCTCTTTGGGATCCTTGTCCCTCTTTGGGATCCTTGTCCCTCTTTGGGATCGTTCCCACTATCAGGTAATGATGTCCTGGATGCACAAACCATCGACCCCCACCTGCAGTTTGACCCACCCTAGTCCAAGCCCAGCTTTGTTTGCTCAGCTCCAGGAGCCTCTCTGGGTCTTACAGAGGGGGCTTTTTTACCTCTGACTTTGGGAACATTAAAAACCACTCCCCCTCCTCCTCATTCCTCCCAGCAGCTTAGCCAGAAGTTGGGGGCAGGAGGGGAAACACTGCCAGAAAAGCTCCTGACAACCCTCTTTGGAGACAGGGTTTATACACTCAGCTGTCCCTTGTAAACTAAGCCCTGTGTGAGATTTTTTTTTTCCCCAAACCTTTCAATCCCCTGCCTTGCCCTCGCCCCTCCTGTTTTGCTCATGCTGCAAATATGCAGAAAAAAAAATACTTGGGTACAAGAATGTCCTTTTGTGCTGCAGGAGAGAGGGGGCAAGAGGAAAAATAAAACAACCCTGCAAAGAGGCAGCGGGGAAGCATCAGCATTGCCTTGGCTGTCCTTTCCTGGGGGGTTTTGTGGATAGAGAAAGGTTCCTCTTCCAGACCCAGGTGCCTCAGACCACAGAGTGGCTAAAAACTGAAAACCACCACGGCAACATCACCCCCATGGTCTGTACATGGAAGTGACAGCACAGAGAGGTCGTGCTGGGATTGTTTTCCTGGAGTCTCTGGGCTGGGGAGGTTCAGACGTTGCTTGAGCAGACAAGGTCAAGGTCTACAATCCTTGGTGGGCTCTCCTGATCCTGGGAGGGAGCAGGAAAGGGAAGTCCACGTGAGGTGGGAGAAGCTTTTTCATGGAAGCACGGTGCAAACAGGGTGGGCTCTCACTCATTTCAGTCGGAGAAGGAACCCATCCTGCTGACATCCCTCTGCAAAGCCCTTCGTGTGAGAGCCCCTGTCCCTGCAGGACCTGACGTGGCCCAAATCCTTTGGAAAAGGGAAACACTGAGCACTTTCTGGCTTGGAGCAGGATTAAAAAACCCCAACAAGCAGGATCTGCTGTGTTGTGGTGAGGATGGATGTGTCAGCACAGCGAGGCTCTGGCTGGGATGGGATCACAGTGCAGGAAAGAAGGTCCTGGAAAAGCGTGTCCCTGCTGAGCAGATGTGTTCCCTGCATGCCTGGCAGAAGAATCTGCAGCTAATCCAAGCAAGGCAGGGATCTGTCACCTCCCAGCAATGAAGAGAGCAGGGAAATGTTGGATCCCAGAAACCTGGGGGTTTTGGAGCTTTCTGTGCTGTCAGGCACTGACCCCCTGGAGAACACTGCTTTGGACCTGAGGCCTTGGAGAAGCTTCCAAATTTGAGTGATGGAGTTAAAATCACATCAATCAATCAATCAATCAATCAAGTGTGTAGTGAAATAGAAGTGTGTGATTTCACATGGTGATGGGTTTAAAATTTGAGGTTTTTATAATATAATAATAGGTATGGGACAAGATGGAGGATTTTGGATGGTGGCTCTTTCAGTGTTCACCTTCCTTCTTTATGATTTCAGCCAGTAGTTTCTGCTTTGTCAGTCAGTGTCACACTGAGGAGTTTGGTTATTGGGTTAAAAGGATAAATAATATAGATGTTAATTCTCTATTGGACTGTTCAGTTTTAAGAGACCTTGTAGCAGCTGCATCTTTCTCCATTTTCCTCTCTTCTACCAGGTAGCTACAAGTGCTGTTGAACACTCTGCACTTTCTGATAAGATTTAACAAACAACCAAGCCCAAACATGAGAAAATCAGTTTCTATCATGTTTTTGTTAATCCTGGCTCTGAGTGAAGGCAGACAAGACTGAGACAAACCACTAATTAATTAAGTGTGCAAAACTCCTGCACTGCAGTTCCAGGGAATGGCAGCAGGTGCCCTGGAGCATGGGGCAGCAGCAGGAATTACTCAGAGCATCCTCAGCATGAGCTCAGCAGCAGCTCAGGGTGCCGCTGTCCCCAGAGCCATCACGTCATGGGAAGGCAGTGCCACTGTCACAGCGGGTGGCAGCTCCGTGCCGGGCTCCTGCCCCGCTGACATCCGTGATGGACGAGCACGGGGACTGCAGCACTCCCTGACTTCATGGAAATGCTGCACACATGGAGCCGGCCCCTTCCCAGGAGCCGTCCCCGGGCTGCAGGACACGGGGAGCACTTGCCTGTGCTCTCCTTCTCGTCCTTGGGGCAGGAGAAAAGCCAGCCAGCTCCTGTGCTCCAAAGGGACTCTTGGGACTGTGCAAGGAGTCACCAGGCTCTTGCAGGACACATCCCTTGCCAAGCTGTGCTTAAAGGTAAAATCCTTCAATGTTCAGGAATCAGGAGAGGCTCAGGCTGGATTTAGGGAAAGGTTTTTCCCCCAGAGGGTTCAGGCACTGCCCAGGCTCCCCAGGGAATGGGCACAGCCCCGAGGCTGCCAGAGCTCCAGGAGAGTTTGGACACCAGGGATGCTCGGGGGGGGGGATTTGGGGGTGTCTGGAGCTGCACTGGATGATCCCTGTGGTCCTTCCCAGCTCAGGATATTCTATGACTCCATGAATTTGGGGTAACATTCACGACAGGAAAGGTCAGATTTCTGCACTGACAGCTCCCTGGTGCCTGGGGCTGTTTTCAAACCCCTTGCAATGCATGGGCCTTCCACCCCTTTACACAGTCCAAACCCCAGGAGGGTCTTGTTTTTATTAAAATGTTTTACATCTTTTATAACCTCCCTGCCAGCTGGATGGCTGCACTCTCAGGGTAATTATATGCATCATCTAAGCATCATCTAAAATGAAAGGACTTCATTTAATTAGGTTATTTAAATGACACGTTTGATGGAAAAAGCCAAGCAGACCTAACAGGATATTTAATGCTCACGTTCCTTTGCATGAGTACAAAACATCATCTGAAAAGCCTGGGAAATGAAGGGCAAAATTCCTGGTGATTTCAGAGGCTGTGGAGCAGATGTTGGCAAGGAAAGGATCAGAGAGGTGACACAGGAGCTGCCACCTGGAGACAGTGGCACCACTGCCATGGGAGGTTTCTGAAGGGAATTCTCCCTTTGGTCACAAGCCTGTGGTTTTTTCCTCCCCTACAGAAATAGTCCTGCCCACAAGTTTAAACTGTTTTTTCCTCCTTCTTTTCTCCTGATTTCCTCTATGTGGAAAAGAAAGCACAAAGATGTTTTAAAAATGGAAAATACTTTCCCTTCAGCAAAGCAAACCTCAAAGCACATCTGCTGTTGAAAAACAAGAAAACTGGGATTTTGTACCAAACCCATGAGATGTAGCTCTAATTCCTTCAGCTCCTTACTCCCAAATTTAAGAAGTCTAAACATAAGTGGAGATTTTAAGTCTATTTTAGAGGCACGACAGAAAATACTTCCAATGTCATTACCTTCTAAAATACACACACTGCAGGTGCCAGAGGCAGGGGAGGCACAGGGTGGAAGGCACAGTCTCAGGCATCACACCAAGCACCACAGCATTAAAAAAACCCAACAAAACCCATGCAAACAACTACCACAAAATAAAACCAACCCCAAACCCACCACAAAAACAAGCTCCCCCTCCACTTTGCACAGACAAGCAGCTTTTAACCTGTTCAGATGTTGTTATCTCCATTCTGCCTGAACACACAGAGCTGAGACAGCTTCTCTTTCTGACACTGAGCAGGGCTGAGAGGGAAAAGCCAATTCCTAAATGCCATATTCAATATTTGCCCCACTGAAACACAGAACAGCAGATACAACAGATGAAAAAAGAGAACACAGAGAATTGTCCTTGGGAAACAGATAGGAAAGACACATCTGTTAGACTTAAAAGAGGAACTGAGAAATTTTTCGATTTCACTGACTGCGTAGAGTGTTTTGAAAGATTCTTTTCCACAATTTCTCAGGAAAAATGAGACATGGGCCTTTCATGCTTTCCTAGATGGAACTCCAAGTTATCCCTGTGAGCCTAAAAGTGCGAATGCTGGCCACAGCTGTTGCCAGCAGGCAGCAGAAGGCACCAGGCATCCCCTGTGAACCCCCTGCCCTGCAGCCCTGTGCCCATCTCCCTGTGCCCAGGGCAGGGAGCATCACAAGGAGCAGCTCCAGGACTTTTCCCTCTGCCCCTTCCAGCCCAGGAAGTGGCCAGAAATGTCAGTGAGTGAGTCACCAGCACTGGAAAGGCTCCTCGTGCTGCTCTTGGCTCTTCCATGACACAAGCCCTTGGCTCTTGGCCCTGGCTCTCCCTGCAAGCTGTGGCTCTATAACCCCGTCCCTCTGCTCCACAGGGCTCTCATCATGTCACACACACTCTCCTCGGTCCCCAACACTCCAGCACAGCCCACGAGGCTGAAGGAATAAAGGCAGAGGTGCCCCTTGAAGCTGCGGGAGCTGCTCTTAAATCCTGACACTTCTCGAGACATGAAAAGCTTTGGAAGGGGGAAAAAGCTTTTGCTCGTCAGGAAGGCAGCAAGGAGAGTAATTCCCTGGGAATTTCCTGGCCACAGGCAGCCCACAGCTGTGGGAATAGGCTTTAAATAGGTAGGGAAGGCAGGGTGGGGGGCAGAGGGCAGTGAGAGGAAGAGAGAAGGAGAATATTGCACACAGGGAATCAGCCTGGACAGGGAAGGGAGAGGCTGCAGGCACAGTGAGCCCAGGCTCCTGGGATGTAAATGCCTCCAGGATTTGCCCCCGGGGTAATTTTTGGGTGGATTTTGGCACCTGCTCAGTGTGAATGACATTGGGACTCCAGGCACGCCACCCTCCCCATGTGAAGACATTCAGACCCTCACCAGCACATCTTTCAGTAAGAATAATTTTCATTACGAGGCCTATGGTGACAGGACAAGGGGAAATGGCCTTAAAATGAAGGAGGGGAAGTTTAAATTAGAGATTGGGAAGAAATTCTTCCCTGTGAGGCCGTGGCACAGGTTGCCCTGAGAGGTTGTGGGGTCCCTGGAATTGTTCAGGTTGGACAGGGCTTGGAGCAGCCTGGGATGGTTGAAGGTGTCACAGCAGAACGAGATGAGCTTTAAGGTCCTTTCCAAACCATTCTGGGATTCTACAATTATCCTTCAGCAGGATTATCCCAATTTGATGCTCAGCACCACCTCACCCTGCCCACCCTGCTGCAGTTCCTAAACCCCCTCCCTCCCAAGACAACAATTCCCTGAGTGCAGTTGTGCTGGATTTCCCTGCAGCCCATCTGTGAGAGCTCAGCATGGTCTGCAAGGCTTTCACACAGAGCTCCAAGCAAAGAGAAAATGCTTCCAACGGGTTCAGGCGAGTCCAAGTCACCATTTCCAAACCCAGCAAATCCCAGGGAAACCTGTCCATGGCTTGGACCTGCAGTGCAGCCACTTGGGGAGGTCTGTGGGGAGGAAAAGAGCCCTGGAAAAAAAATGAAAGTCTGAGAAATTTACTGAGCTTGGCTTGGTATGTGGTTGTGCATCAGAGCTGGGTAAATGAAGATCTCAGAAAAAGCTTGGTTTGGCTCAAGCCAGAAAAAAGTTTTTCCAAAAATGAATAAAGAAACTGAAAACCAGATCCCCAAATAGCTTCAGTCCTTTTCCTGCTGTTTCCAAAACTCCACTTCTTCTGGTGAATTAACTTTTTGGACCTCCTACAATGAAACAGCCACTTCTGAATACAAACAGAGCAGCCCAGAGCACGTTCAAATAAACACTCTCCTTGTGTATATTTGTATCTTTCATCATGTACTAAGTTTCATGTAGGACTTATTTGTATTTGTAAACTTTGAGATAAAGGTACTCTGAGAGTTTACTTCTATGTAACATCACACATCCAAATAAACTGCAGCACAAATCCCGTCCAGATTTACCTTTCCCTCTAATTTCATACTTGAATTTCCTCCTGCCCTAAACCAACAACAACAAAGCCAGTGAGGAAAACTGAACACAAACAACCTTGTTCACTCAATTCCAGGCTGCAAAAAGCTCAAGGATTCAATCCACAAATCCAGCCAGAAGATTCCAAAAATGGTTGTGGGATTGGCAGCAGCCAGAGATTAATCACTTTTAATGATACTTAACATTCCCACCTCAAATTAATTTAGGTCTCCACGAACCATTTGATTTCAAAATGATGTGAAGAAAACTGGCAGGAAAATGCACCACAAAAATGGGACTGCTGGGCTCAGTGTGACCCTGAGTGTGATCTCTGTTTCCTCACATGGTTCAAAACATGCAGGCAGAATGATGGAACGTGGTTCTGAGATGGAAAAGAATCCCAAAAAATCATCAAATGGAGATGAGAGAAGGCAAAGTGTTGTGTCTGTGTCTCTCCACACCATAAGAGATAGGATGAGACACATCCTAGGGATGAAGCACATCAAGGTCTCCAGATTTTTCAGTCCAGCATCCCCTGAAAACACAGACATCACCAAAAGCATCCCCAAAGTTGTATCCAGTTATCATTTCACCTCTCAGCCACAAAATTGGGAACTTGGATTTTTTCTGACACATGGCCCCAGACACAGCACACGTGCAGAACAATTTTTCACCATGGAAGGTGTGATTTCCATTATTATCACCCCACTCAGGCTCCTACCAGATGGATTTTTGGGAAAAATTCGAGGGGTGCAGGCAATGACAGCCTTCCTGAGCAAAAGGGATGCTGAATCTCCTGCTGCAATGGGCTCCCTTTCTGTTTAGTGATGGAACAAGCAAAAAGAAGACAAGGAAAAACAATAACTACATTCCTTCAAAAAACTCCTCAAAGAGCTTTCTTGTGACTTGTATGTCCAGAAAATCATTTTTGCACTTTATTTTATCAAAACCACCCCACTTCCTGGAGCATTATCCATTGCATGATATTTCTGTCTTGGAACTTGATGTCTTGCCTGTGTTTCTTTGCACTGCAATGAAAAAATGTCTTGTCTGTGAAAAACCACTCAGATAATCTGAATTTTCCAGTTGTTGGCAGCTCAGAGGCTGGTAGTTTTTTTTCCTTTTTCTTCACAATTGCTTGTTGACTGGTTGAAGGAAACATCCCTGCCCTCAGTTATCTCTCAAAGTGAACTCCCAGAGAATCCCTGATATTCCACATCCAGACAATCCATGAATTGCAGCAGAAACCATGGACACAGAAACCCACCCAGCCCTACACACCTGCAGATATTTCAGAAAACTGTCAGCAAGGAATAAAACCAGGGACTTCTCACCTTCCCTGAGTGGTTTGCAAACACCCTGAGCTGGGCTGAATCCACGTCTGAGCCTGTCTCCACTTCCTTCCTCTTGGATCCACAGAGCAGGAGTGATTCCCCCAAATGAGGGTGACAGAGGTGTAGGGCTGCACAAGAAGAGGGAAGACAAGCCCTGCTGTGTCCCTGCCCTGGGATTGAATTCCTGACCACTGCAGCTCAGAGATGCAGCTCTGCAATAGCTCAGCTCCCCTGGCTTGCAGCAGCAAACAGGTTTTTATTAATTTCACTATCTCAGCATTGCTGCTGCTTTTCCTGGTGATCCCCTGGAGTCTGGGCATTGCTGATATTGCATTTCTCCTCTCATCCCCTCACAGCCTTGCCTTTCCCTGCTGATTGTGGTCCCTCCCATCACTTTGGAATTCTTGACCTTTGGGAATCAGCAGCTCAGAGCCTTCCTCCCACTTTCAACCAAAGTCAGAATTGTCTTTGTCCAGCTGGTTCTGCATTGTTTTTTTTAACTCCACATCCTTGTTCTGCTGGGGATGAGGCAGATGCTTTGCTGTGGGGCTGCAGTCAGGCTTCACACTCCTCTCCTTTCCTTAGGAACAACCAGAAGCAGAACCAGATTATAAATTCCTCCTGATTGTTCTGAATTTGGAAGAAGGTAAAATCACTCCCCCCCCCTAGAATCGTAGTTTTTCTGCCTCAGTTTCCAGTTTTAAGGAGAATTCAGGGCCCTTGTGTTTATTTCACAGCTCTCCAGATGCAGTTCCAGTGCTACATTAAGTAAAAACAGATGAACTGAATCCATTAACCTCTTTGGGACAGTGTCTCCAAACACGTTGGAAGTCAACATCATCCTCAGAGAAGCATCTGATTCCCTGCAAGGTGAGGTTATTCCTAATGATCCTCTCCAGGGGGCTTAGAAGAGGGAGGTGGAATTTTTGCACAAAATCCTGGAGATGGCTTTTGGCTGTGGCGTGCTAATAAATAAGGACTAATTTTTGAGAGCATAACTCATGCTGGTGGGAGATAAGAAAGGAATGCAAGTTCCCTCTGAGAGCAGCCTAGGAGAGAGTTATCCTCCAGGATCAGAGCAGGAATTGAGCCCACAGCAGAGGCCAGTCCCCAATAATAATAAATCCAGCCTTGCTGAGCAGAGCCTGAATCGAGGATTCCCAGCCACCAGGAGAAGTGCCAGACTCTCCTCACAGAGCAAAAGTTTGGTGTTTGCAGCACAAACTCCATGAAAGAGCAGGTCCTTTATCTCAGATTTGAGGGGGATGTGTGACAACAGGACACAGCAGCAGTGCTCCCAGCAGAGGAGTGTGTGTGTGGAAATCCTGCTCAGGGAATCCTCGGGAGGAAGGAGTCAGGTCCAAGTGGTTTCAGGCTGGAGGTGTCCCAGGCAGCCCAACACTTCTCCACACTCAAGGGAAGCAAACCTGGTTCCTCCTGCTCTGCCTGCTCCTCATTTCCCATTCTCATTTCAACCAGCACCTCAGGAGTGACAGGCCACCTCCATCACCCTATGGATTTAAAATCCACATCCCTGAATGTTCAGTTGTTTAGAAACCCTAGATAATGTGCATTAACCTTCTTGCCCTGTCCTTCATGCTCTGGCTGCCTTAATTTTCCCCTCTAACCTCCACCACAGGAAGGTTTTCACCACAACTTCACAGAACCATGAAATCATGGAGAGTTTGGGTTGGAAGGGACCCTCCTGCCATGGGCAGGGACTCTGCATGACCAGTTTGTCCCATCTCCTTCAGCTATACCAAGCTGATGTCTCACACACAGCTAAATCCTATCCTGACACATCCATGTTCCCAGGATTAACCCTGGAAGGACTAATTAATTTTTAGTTGGGAATCCTGACATAAATTCTAGCCTAAAACTTGGGAAACGCTTGGTGTCTATCCTGACCCTGCCAAATCTGAGTTTTAAAGGTCTCCTAATCCAGGGTACACACTCCAAAGGCTGCCAAATCCACAGGTATAGCAAAAGCCACTCTGCAGGACATTTCCCATTCCTTGTGCTTTTCACAGAACTCCAATTTCTGCTCTCTGGGGGCTGTGTGCACATCTCCCACTTGATCTGTTCCATTTTTTTTTGGCAGCCAGGCCTTGCTGTAGCACCTTCCACTATTCCAGGTTGCTCCAAGCCCCATCCAACCCGGCCTTGAGTCCAGGGATGGGGCAGCCACAGCTTCTTGGGACACCCATCCCTTCACACACAGCCTGGGCTCCATGAAGTGTCCTCCCAGCTTCAAACCCACCTTGTTCATTGCATTGGGACTGTGCCAGCATGGCTGAGGACCCAACACAGTCTGTTACCTGGTTTCCAGTGCCCCAAAGTCATTCCTTCCAAAGCCCATTTTCCCTATTCACCAACCCATCATAAAAAACCTGCAAACACCCAGCGTTAGAAACCTGCTGGGAACACACTGGGATTTGTGGCAGCAGAAGTGCCAGAGACATCACCAAATAGCTATGCAAAAAGCTCTATTTTTAAACCTTCACCTTGGCTACCTATTAACTCCTTTCCTCCTGGGAAGAGGCACAGAGATTCCTCAGTTTGCAGACAGCAACAGCCCCAGTTCCTGCCTTTTAACCTTTATGATTTGTTTTCATCTCCAGGAGGCAGAGCTGCACCCCCTGGACTCCATCTCCAGGCTCGGCTGTGTTAGTTTTGGACAGGTCCTGAGCTGTCTCATACTTGGCACTGGCAGGGATTTGTTACACCAGCTGCTCAATAACAACACACCTGTAAGCAAAGCTGGGGCTGGGGGCTGCAGGGGGACCAGCCTTGCTTTAATTATCTCAGGGTGCCACGGTGATGCCGGCATGACCTCATGGTTTATTTTAGCCTGATGTGACACCATGAGGAGCCCATGTTTGCTCAGCTGTCTCTGCTCCCTGCAGGAGACCTGGCTGACCCACGGGCCCCAGCCCTGCTCCCAAGGTGGGCACCTGCAGGCAGGAACTGGAGCCGTTCACCCATCCTTAATGAAGTTGCATCTCTTCCCTGCTGATGGATAATCAATTCTCCTCTTGGAAAGCTTTGCTGAAAGTGGTTTGGGGTTTGCTTTGGCTTTGCAAGCTGATGAAAAGAATTTAATTCTCTCTTTTGGAAGTCTGTGCCTTCCTACAGCGAGCCAGGAAGCTACAAACCCAATGGCATCCACATAAAGACTGGGAAAACATCTCTGTGGCAAGCTGAAGGCTTGGGCAGGAAAATATGAGGCACGTTTACGTAATAATTATAACTCACACTCGCACAGAACCTTTCAGCAGGGGATTAAAAAGCACTTTGCGAACATTATCAGCCACAGCTCTGCTATGAGGTAGGTACGAGCCCTCCTCGCTCTCCAGGAGCAGCCAAGGCACACAGAGCTGATTTTCCAGCCCGTGTTTTGAGAAGGCAGCCAGCACGTTTGGGGATTTCAGTGCTGGGATGCTGAATATGAAGTCACAGGAGGTCTGAGGATCCCACTGGATTCCGTGGCTGAGTTTCAGAGGTGGCAGCTGGGGTTGGGATGATCAGAATCCTCACAAACCTGCTCTGAAATCACAGAATGTGCTGAGCTGGAAGGGACCCACAAGGATCACAGAATCACAGAATGGTTTGGGTTGGAAGGGACCTTAAAGCTCATCTCACCCAGCCCTGCCATGGGCAGGGACACCTTCCCCTGTCCCAAGGCTCTCCAAGCCCTGTCCAACCTGGCCTTGGACACTGCCAGGGATGTGGTAGCCACAGGACAGCCCCAAAAATCCCACCACGTGTCTGTTTTGAGAAAGTCAACCACAGGGCTCCTGCACCCAAAAGCAATGACTATTTTCACAAATAAAAACCTATAATAAAACCTGAGATTAGAGTCCAGGAGTTGTAATTACCAAAGCTTTGGAATAAATGCACTATTCCAGCATTATTAATGTGCAAGTTAGGAGAAAAATAACATGTTTTTTATCACTCCTCATGCTTTAGGGAATAACCAGATGTACCATGGAGCACAGTTCATTCCATCCTCACTAATTTCTGAGCTTGCAAGTAAGATTAATAGATTTTTGCTCTCCCCACAAAATTTAACTACAGAATTGAAGGATACCAAGCCACAGTGGAGACAAAAAGAATTTGGGATCAGCTCACAATGCTGAGATCACCTCTTTCCTCTTGCCTTGCAAATAGGACAGAGTCAGGACAAGGGAGAAACCAGGAGCTGCCAGCATGAGAGGCAGGAGCTGTGACAGCTCCCCTAGAGCTGTCACACCATGGCACAGGGTTTGGAAAAGATCCATCACAGACCCTGCAGAATGAATTTTTCTTGGAAATCTTGAAAGGCCACGGGAAATCTGACCTTTAGGAAAAGAGGAGAGGTGACCCTGAGCTGGCTGCAAGGGTTAATTCACTAACCCTGCTCCCAGTGCAAACATGCACAGAGCTCCATTACTCTACCCAGGTTTTAAAAGGACTGTAAAACATATATTGCATTGGCAAGATGGTCAAAAGCACCCCTGGGATGTGTGCTCTGAACTGCTTAAAGAGGCTTTGCTTGAGCTGATTTTTATTTTTTGGTTGGGTTTGGTTTTTTGCTTTTTGCTTATCCAATCCATCTGCAGGGTTGTGAGGTATGTGCATAAGCTCTGGGAGATTAAAGAGCTTCTATCTAAGTGCTCCACTGACATGAACAGGTCACAGTGCACCAAAGGGATCCAATTCCAAAATATCAGAGGATCTGTCTCCCACTGATTGCCAGCACAGGGCACGCTCCTGCTGATGCCTGGAAAGGCTGACCTGGAACAGAGACCAGGCAGAGCAAAAGGAATAAAATAGGAATTTATTGAAAGGATCCACCTTGGGCAGTGCAAGAGCCTGGCTGGGGCTACACCCAAATCAAATCCAAGATGGATCCCAGTCACAAATTTTTACACTTTTATAAATTTTGGTTCATCTATATATTGGGGTCAATTATCCAACCACAGCCCCAGGCTATGAAATCTCAGCCCCTGCCTTGCCCCCTTTCCCTCGCTGTTGTTTCTGCTTTTTGGGTACCAGTTGTCCTTGATTCTCCAGCTGGAAAGGAATTGTTTTGTCACTTCCCTGTGAAGAGAACTCACTAACACCTAATTATGAAGTTTCAGAGTTAAGCAGCAGAGAATCTGAAAAATATAAAAGCTAAAACCCAAGGCATCCCTAAAGCTGTGCCTAAATCAAGGCATGGACTCCCAACTCCCTGCTGCTTTCCAGAATTTTACTCTGGAAAATTCTGGAATCGTCCCCAGTCTCAGCCCAGCTGCTCCTCAGGCATGCAAAGAAGCCTTAAAATGTGGCTGCATTCAGGGGAGAAACTGCATAGAGGTGACACCTCATTACCACAAACATCTTCCCCGGGTGCTCCCGGTGAGTCACATTCAGAGCAGAAACACCAACACATGTTTTTACTCCTCACACCAACACGGTGCCAGTGCAGCTCGGGAAAAGCCCAGGAGGGTCTGGCTTAGCTCGTGTTGTCATCACAAAACAACCAGCCCCGCAGTCCACATGGCAACAAAACACTCTCCTTCCCACACAACACCCTCTGCTCGGACAGATTCCTTCTGCAGGTAGGGCAGAGAGGCTCCAGGCTCCAGGAGGGGTTTTTAAGATGAAGGATAGACTGATGAAAGTGTTCTTCATGATATTCAAGTGCAGTGATAGGGGTTTGCAAAGCTGCAGATATTCACTAAGACCTGGGTGAATTTGCAGGCTCAGGGTTTGGCTGCTCTGGGTTTAGTGCTCTTATGGCATTAGGCTAAACATGAACAATATGCAAAGAGGCCTCATTAGCTGTAGGAGCAGCTTTAATTGCCATTCAGTGGGGAAACTGAGGCACGAGCTCACAGTTACTCAGTGTAACTTAACAGGAGCCGAGAGCTGGAGGCACAGAAGCACAGAGTGATGTGAAATTGCAGTCCCAAAATCACCTAAAATCCCAGAGTGATGTGAAATTGCAGTCCCAAAATCACCTAGAAGCACAGAGTGATATGAAATTGCAATCCTAAAATCACCTAAAATCCCAGAGTGATGTGAAATTACAGTCCCAAAATCACCTAGAAGCACAGAGTGATATGAAATTGCAGTCCCAAAGTCACCTAAAATCACAGAGTGATGTGAAATTGCAGTCCCAAAATCACCTAAAATCCCAGAGTGATGTGAAATTGCAGTCCTAAAATCACCTAAAATCCCAGAGTGATGTGAAATTGCAGTCCTAAAATCACCTATACGCAGGTGATTCTGCTTGAGCACAGGATGCAGCTGCTTCAGTCCAGAGGAAACAGAAACACAAGGAGCCTCTCAGTGCACATCACCTGGCACAGCCACGTTCCCCTGCTCTGTGATGGAATTAACAAGCTTTAGTGATTTCCCACATCAGGGAGTGAATGGTTAATGGCATCAGAAACCAAACTGAGGATCCCATCCCCTCAGTGACTTCAAAAGGGCTCTCTGGGTAAAGCAGGGCAACAAAACACAGTTTTGGTAATAAAGCACCTCCTCCAGCCTTAGCCTACAGCCCAGAAGGCAGCCTGGCACACGTGGCAGTGGGGGAAGAGGGAGAGTTGTAGGAGAAACCCACCCAGGTTGGGGTTAGAGCAATCCAGGTGTTCTTAAACCTCTCTTTAACACAAAACCAAGGGCTGAGGCCAGGCTTGCAGCAGTGCAGGTATTCCAGACTGGGGCCACCTTGCAGCCATGCCTCAGGAATTCCTGTGCTCACACTGCAGGGTCAAAGTCAAGCAGGTGACATTCCCGTCCCTGGCAGTGTCCAAGGCCAGGTTGGACAGGGTTTGGAGCACCCTGGGATAGTGGAAGGTGTCCCTGCCCAAGATGAGCTTTCAGGCCTTTTCCAAGCCAAACCATTTCATGATTCTACAGCTCAGTGAGATACCCTCTGCTCGAGTTGAACTGAGTCATGCGAGTTTAGTCACCACTAAAACCCATCCAGAGTGTCTGCCTCACTCCTCAGATGGTTTTATCTTATAGTGCCAGGAACTACAACATCCTGGAAAAAGTCTTGAGAAAGACGTTTTGCTTCAGTGAAATACTTTGGACTTGCAAAACCTGACAAAACCAGCCCGGTTCAGCAACAAGAACACCCCTGAACTCTGCTGAAAAGAAGCCTTGAGTGTCACTGGAGCAGCAGCACTGCAGTGTTCTGTCACAGCTTTGAACACAGTACCTGACCTCATGGGGTGACTGTGATGCTGGTCTGCCTTTTTTCCTTTTCTGTGTTCTCTGTATTCCTCACACACATATTTGGAGCTCTGTAACCTATTGTATTAGTGGCTCATTTTCCCAAAATTCTCCATGGCCTTTCCCTAGGCAGAAAGACAAAAATTCCAGAGCTCCAAGCCCCAGGGGCACAAGGCTCCTGTGCTGTCTTGGTTCTTCCAGGCTACCAAGGCTGAGAAAACTCCTGGAGATTCATTTCATGGCAAAGTACAGCCAGTGCTGAGGGGGGACCCCAGAGAAAGAGTTTGACCTGGGGGGAATTGATCACCACTCATCCTCCTAATTGGTGCTTTTTATCAATTATGCTAATTTCCTAAAATGTCCTTTAAAAATGTCCTTTAATTTCCTTTAAAAATGTTCTCACCCCTGTAGGGGTTGGCTTTTGGGGACATCTGTCCATAACTGCTCCTGAAGGCCTTCAATAAAGATCCACTTTTATATTACACCCTTACTGAAATTTATCTGGAGTTGCATTTCCAGGCTGGGAAAAAGGGAACAGATAAAACACCCCTGGTGGCCCCCAAACCCGGGCTGAAGGCTCCAAGCACAGTCCTGCCTTCCAGATCCAGACAGAGCATCACTGAAAAGCAACTCAGAGCCAGGACCAGGCAGTTGTTCAGGCTGAAAATGACTGTACTTGGAACTCAGAGACTCTTCTGACCTTCATCACGTGTTTCTCTTCCTGATTTTTTGTACCCTTCCTCTTGCCACAGAGGGTGGTCACACCAGCCCTGAGCTCTGCTGGTGCCCAGATCAGACACTGGCATGTCTTTGCAGTCCTTTCCAGCCAGGAATGGCACACAGGGCAGAGCCCTGATGAGGAAAAGCTGTTTCACAATGAGATGCAGTTACAGGACAACTGGTGGATTCTGCCAGGAAGAGTTTATTTTGTGCTTTTTTTTCTTTTTTTTTTTTTCAAGACTAAACTAAAGTAGAAAAATGTGTGATTTTTATTGCTGGTGAAAGGTGCTGGATTTGTACTCAAAGGAAGTTCAGGGTTGTGAAATGAGCTGGGGAGAACTCATTGCCTGATCTGATAAACTTTTGCAGTATCCTGACTTTCTTCACATCCATATCACAGCAGCAAGAACTCAGAAATACCATTTCTAAGGATTCTCCATTAGCTTCTGACTGTAAATCAGAATATCTGACCAAAGAATCATCAAATTCAAGTGTTCATATTCCTCCCCGAAGATTTTTCAGTAGAAAAACCTCCTTTTCCTACAGGAATTTCCAAGGACTGGAAAACATGTAACCAAAATCCCTCTAGCAGAGATTAGTAACCAGCATGGTAAGCAAACCTCAGCAGGGGTTGGATTGGATATTAATTTTCCATCTGCAAATGAGGAACAACTCACCCTTGGCTTAGATTGTTTTCCCACCTCTGGTAGTGTAAGGGCTGTGGGATTACCCCACAAGCTCTTAAAAAAGAGCTGGGTTTAAACACCCACCACCCAACTAGTAAAAACACATCATCTAATCCAGAATTTTGGAGAAATGAGGAAAAGGAAATATATTTGTGCGCTGATAGTGGTGGAGAAGATAACTGAGAAGGAGGTGGAGTGGAGAACCTTTAAATCCAAATCCCCTTTAGCTGAAGCATCACTGACTTCAAGCTAAGCGTTGGCAACAGCAGCTCCAGCTGACAGCTCTGACTAATCCCAGAATCCTGGAATGGTTTGAGTGGGAAGGGACCTTAAAGATCATCTTGTTCCACCCCTGCCACGGCAAGAACACCTTCCACTGTCCCAGGCTGCTCCAAGCCCTGTCCAACCCGGCCTTGGGCACTGCCAGGGATCCAAGGGCAGCCACAGCTGCTCTGGGCACCCTGCCCACCCTCCCAGGGAGGAATTTATTCCCAATATCCCATTTACCCCTCTGTCCATTCCCTGTGTCCTGTCCCTCCAAGATCATGGCATTTGCCTCGCCCTTCTATCACAGAGGGGGAAGAACATGTAAGCAGAGGAGAATCCCGTTGTGTGGGGAAGGAAAGAAGCCCGTGGCGTGGCGCTCTCAGCACAAACCCTGCACGGCCCCAGGGCAGGCTGCCCTGCCCCAGCACCCGTGTCACCCACACGGGCACCAGCGCAGGCTGTCACAGCAAACACGCAGCTGGGGCTGCTTCACACCCGCAGACAATGTTCCCTCCATCATTTTTCTTGGCCAGGGAACGACTCGCAGGCTTGATTAATTTTGTTTAGGGGAGAGGCAGTGGATTCCAGGCCCCGTGGGGATGGGAACCATCAGCGCCGAGCAGGGGAGCAAGTCCCCAGCAGGGACATCCCCGAGTGCTGAGCGCTCCCCAGGCTGCTCACACCAAAGCTTTGCTGCTGCATTTCCCAGATTCATTGTAAATGGCCATTCTGTGACCCCTGCTGTGCCCTGTGTCTCGGCCCCTCTCCCCTCCTGCCCATACAGGGCTGGCTGGGATCCAATTTCTCCCCGGCCCCCTTTCCAGACCCTAGAAAAAGTCAGTACCCCCTGGCCTCTTTCTCTTTTCCCCCTCTTTTCCCTTCCTTTTTTCCCTTCCCTCTTTCCCTCACTACCCACGAAAAATAAATCCTGTAACTTTATCTGGGAAAGAGCCTCTTTTGATATCTTATTTACGTCCATGAGGCAAGGGCCCGGGGAGATTTCACCCTAACACCTGAGCTAGACCGGAGGAAGGGTGAAAAAAACCATTTTAGGGTCCAATAAAAGCCACACTTTGCTGCTGCCCCACTGCTCTAAAGAACTGCTCTGGGAAGGACTTCAGCCAGTGCTAGGACACAATCGTTCCAAAGAGCTCCGACCACAAAATAACTTCCCCAATCATGTACAAAAACAATCATTTTGGAAAAGCCTCCTGTGAGTACATACACTCATTTACACTCTGTTGTTATTATTATACATGTTATTCTCCGTTGGTGATGAAATCCATATGTCTGCTTTTCCCCTTCGTTCTTTCTACATTACTATCTGAACCTTTGATTTATTTCCTGGCTTTCCAAATTGATTATTCAGAGACATAGAGGAGGGAAAACATGATACTGGAGGCCCAGAGACAAAATCATAAGCAAAAACAAAGGGGGAGAAGAAAAAATCCTCCAGTGCCAAGTATCACACATCTGTAGTGTCTCTCAACAGAGGTGGGGAAAAACACGGAGCTGTTCTCCGAAATGAAGCAGACAGGGATTTATTGGGAAAGCTACAGTAAACTAAACTTCTTGGGCAAGGGTTAAGAAACTAAGGACCCGATCTTATAAACACTAAAGCACATACTTAACTCGATTTTGACATCAAAGCTGCCTCACGTGAGCAAAGTCGTGCAGCATGTGTTTGCAGGGCACCAGGGGTTAGGGCTGCAGCCATAAAAGCCTGAGAAGGCTGGGACAGAGAGGCAAACAAGCAAGGATTAAAAATAACCAAAACAGAGAAAGCTGGCGAGGAACTCTTGGCAGCTAAAATAATAATAGTAAAAACCCCACAGAAATTCAAACATTGTTAACATTCTATATGTGAGGGATCCTCGAGCTGTTTGTTTGCCAGACCCAGCTCTGGGATGCTCTTGCTGTTGGGACCTTTGTTCTCTGTCACCCCTCCTAGTGCATGGCCAGAGCCTTGGGGGATGAGAAAACAGCTTTGTTTGCTTAGAACTTCTCACCCAAACAAGAGAGGCTGCAGAGCAGGGTGCCTGCAACATCTTCCCACATCCATCTGCTCTTTCCTGATGCTCTGACACTGCCTGATGCCAGATGTGGACACAGCGAAAGGGTGTTTAATGAAAAGGTTTATTAATAAATAACTTTAATCACTTACCCACCTGTCCTATTCCTTTTGTATGACTGGGAGAGCACCTGCACCTTCCCATTGTGGCTCAGGCCCCATTCCCAAGAACCACATCCACTGCAGTACAGAGCAGAACAATGTTAAATATTCCACCAGGTACCACAGCACAGCCTCTGTGAGTCACCTCACCCTTTGAGGGGCCAGTTGTTGCCACCTAGGAAACCTCAGGAAAAAAAAAAAACCTTGTAGAAAGTTTACTGTGGCTCAAAACTGCATTTTTAAATGGTGGATTTCCACCTCCTTCTCCTGGGCAAAGAGAAAAAGCCTCACCCATCACTGCCCTTGTGCAACTTCTGCCAGCTCACAACAAGAGTAACACTTGGAAACATGAAGCTCAAGCTGGAAAAACTTAGAGACAGCAAAAAAGTGAGGAAAAACCCCACTTACCCACGACTTGAAAGTTTCCTGTGGGAAAATAAGGATTTTTTTTTTGTGGAAGGCTGTCAAAAAAGGGATTTTTCCCATAACTTACTTTCTTTCAAGGGAAATGCTGGAGTTGCAGCCAGTTCTATTCTGAAGCTCTTTGGTTTGTAGTATTAGGCTGGGAATAGAATAAAAATAAGCTTCTTTGGAAGAGTTCTGGTATTTCTAACTCCTCATAGAGCTGATTTTCGGACCAGCATGAAGAGCCATCAGTAGTCTCTCAAAAGCTGTCAATGGGAGACAGAGCAGCACTGATTAAAAGTGTCAGTAGGAGCTTTGGAGAACAGTTTAGCTCCTGTTCCCTTCCCCAAGCTATTTCCTTTGCAATATTTCTCAGAGACAAATTACTAATTGCTCTCTGAGAGATGAGGGAGCCTTCAGAGTGTCTCTGCTGCTCAGTGTCCACGTCAAGCTTGGTCTGCCAGACTCTGGCTGAGGAGTTTGATCAATTCTCTTCAGCCACCTCTTCCTCCCCTGGCTCAGCTATAAACACCTAGCCCAGGCCAGATGTCCAAAAAAACCCAGCTCTGATACACAAACCTTGTCTTAAGGGAAGAATGGGAGCTGCTCACTGTTCTGGCTGCTGGAAGAATCCCCCTCTCCTTGTGTCTTCACCTTCTTTCAGGTCACTGGGAGGCCCCACCAGCTCCACCTTGGGCTGGGAGGGCTCTGTGGACACTCCTTGGAGGCAGATGTGCAGGGCAGGCAGGTGCTGCTGGTTCTTATACATCAAAAATTGCTTTTCCTGGGCCTGCTCTTCCACCAACTCAAGGCAGAAAATCCCATTTTTAATATTTCAGGCAGCTGAGGGATAAAGCATGGCTCAGACTAAAGCACAGTCCTTCCCATGGACGTGAGCAGCAAACCAGGAGAGTTTGACAAGAGATTCTCCCTTTGTTCACTTTAGGAGTCACATCACTGTGTTTGGGATTTCACTGACTGCTTTAGAAGCTCCTCCCCACATTCAGTCGCTGAAAATCAAAGATGACTCCAGTGAGTAAAGTTATGAAGCCTGTGCTTGCTCCTTATAAAAACAAAAGTGGACAAAAGAAAGCCACCACAAAGAGGAATTAGGGCTTTATCTAAAAGTTGTTTTCCTGGGCGAGCTGAAGTGCCAGTCCCATAGCCCTGCATTCCAGTAAAACCTCAGTTCGCTGGGGCAGCTGATCTCAGCAGTCCACACCAAGGGACTAAATCAGCACAAACTACAAACAGCAAGGAATGTGGGGCATTTTTATCCCAGCAACCATGAACTTCCTTCCTGCACTCTTGAGCTGTCTGGGTTTTCAGCGTTTGGTGCCACATCCCACACTCCGAATTGGCAGGAGGGTGCAGCAGCCTGCAGCCCCTGTCTTTGCAAAGCAGTGCAGGGGGATCATGTCAAGGCCAATCCTCCCCCAAAACCCTGCACTTATTATTACAAGAAAACTAAATCTCCTCCCAACCAGCAAAGTCCTTTTTTTTCTGTCTCAAGATTGTCTCCACTTACAATCTCCAGTGTAACATTAAACCTCTCTCCAGTCACACAAGCCCCACTGGGCATCTGATCTCAGCAGCCAAGAACTGTCCTGGCAGACAGAAATCCAGGAATCCAGGACCCAGACTGGGGCAGGGAGGCTACCTCGTGTCTGATAAGACCCAGCAGAGGGAAGGCAGAGCCCCGGGGGTTTTCAGGAGTCACTGAAGCCTTGCAGCTGGAAGAGAGAGCTTGGTCCTGAGAGCTGAGGAGCTCTTGCTCAGAAACAGCTTCCCCTGGAGATCCCATCTGGGCCAGTAAACAGTAACCTGAGAGGGGCTGTGGTTACTGAGTGATGCCAGATAACACCCTCATACCTCACCAGGACCCAGACCCACCCTTCCCCAATCACTTTCCCAGAAATTCAACCTTTTTCCAGGATTGCTTTGTTTTTTGCAGAAACCTTTGTTTGCTGTTGCCCTGCAGAGGTGATTACTAACACCCCTCTGTACCCACACTGATGGCCACATTCCCCCTGCTCCTTCCTCAGCCACAGCCTCTCCCAGACTGCCTGAAAGAAGCCCTGCAGCATCCCTGAACTCAACGGCTACAGCTATGGAGCCCAGGGTACCAGGAGCACCAAGCCTTTCCAAAGGAAAACATGCAACTCAATGAACTCCTCATCCCTGGAGGTGTCCAAGGCCAGGCTGGACTGGGATTAGAGCAGCCTGGCCTGGTGGAAGGTGTCCCTGCCCATGGCAGGAAGTTGGAACAAACGCATCTTTAATGTCCTGTCCAACCTATTCTGTGATTTTATGATTTGATAAACACCAGCTTGGGATAAATGGAGGGGATCTATTTGTCCCCCAACACAATGCATGAGCAGACACCAGTGACCTCAGCCCCCAGCCCTGAGGTCTGTCCAGCCTGGGAATACCAGTAATTTTGGCTGTTCCGTGGCTTCTTGCCACAAATAAAAGTGATTGTGCTTCAGGGGCTGCTCTTTCTTCCCATGGCCGAGCTGCCTGTGCACATTCCCAAACAAAGCATTACACCATGTGAAAAGAAGGCACAAGCCCTGCAAAGCCCATCCCGCTGGCTAAGACAGGAAATATCTCCCATCATCTCAGCTAATCCTCCACCAATACAATGAGAAATGATGTCCAACAGCCGCCAAAAGATTATTAAGTGAAGAACAAAAATACTGCACCGCCCATCGTGACAGAGCCAAAGGCAATAAAAGGGGAAATACAAACTGCAGCCAGTGGCTGCAAGGAGGAGGGGGCAGGAGAAGCAGCAAACAGCAGGCAGTGCCTTCAGCAAAGCCCCAGAGCTGGAATCATGGAATAGGATCAACAGAGGTTTGGGTGGGAAGGGACTTTAGGATCACCCAGTTCCACCCCCTGCCATGGGCAGGGACACCTTCCACTGTCCCAGAGTGCTCCAAGCCCTGTCCAGCCTGGCCTCGGGCACTGCCAGGGATGGGGATCCACAATCCAGGCGGATCCAGGATGGAACAGCCTCACCTCAGCTCCTCAGGAAGCACAAGGGTTGATTTTGCTGCATTTTTCATTTGTTAGATGCTATAACAAACACAAACACAGGCCAGGGGTTGAGTTTACACCCCAAAACCTGCCTCCAGCTAACACAGAGCTTCCCAAAACAGGACACCTCGGCAGCAAGGTCCTACCTGTGCATCCAACCACAGAAATTCTCTTTTGTTCACCTTTCACCAGCACACTCACCTAACAGATGGGCTGCAGCTGCAAATATGTGCCTAGAAAAGCCATTTGCAAAGGCTTTGGTGACAACACAGCAAGATGCTGCTGCTGAGATATTTCAGCACTGGGAGATTAAGAGTTTTGATTACCTGTGATGGTGACAGAATCCCAGAATGGTTTGGGTAAGAGGGGACCTTAAAATTAATCTCATTCCACTCCCTCCCTGCCATGGACAGGGACCTTCCACTATCCCAGGGTGCTTCAAGCCCCTTCCAACCTGGCCTTGGATACTTCCAGAGATCCAGGGACAGCCAGATCTTCCCTGGGCACCCTGTGCCAGGGCCTCCCCACCCTCACAGCCAAGAATTTCTTCTCTATATTTAACATAAATTTCCCCTCTTTTTTCTGAACTCATTAGTCCCTGCCCTACCACTACATTTCCTGATGAAATATCACACATAATCAAACATAAACAATAATCCCACATAAACCAGCATTAGCATTCCAGCTACTTTTGGGAATAAGGCATTTGGATGCTTGGGATGAAATTCTTGCAGTATTTCCCCATGGCTCTCCTCCTTCTGCTCCAGAGAGTCTGTAAAATTAAACACAGTGTTTGGATGGACAGCACTGAGGGAAACTTGGATTCTGCTTCAATACCAGCCTCCAAAATGCAATTCCTAGGTTGAATAACTTGTTTTTAAAGGCAGCGTTCCTCGAGATGTTTTTGTGTTTTTTAACAAGTGCATTTGAGGCAAATAGATCTGCAGAGGCAGTGCAGATGAGCCCCCTTCCCTTTGATCCCTCTTGGAGGAGATCTTCCAATTTTAGTGAAAGAGTTCACATATGCTGCTGACCCAGGAAATCTTAGTTTGGAGGATTTATCAGAAGGTGATACCCCCCCCAAAAAAAAGAAAAAAGTTTAGACTTGATTGATTTCTTTCCATAGGACATAACCCCTCTAATTTAGTTCTTGGATTCCCATTTTCAGTTGAAAGCAGTGCCCTGAAGTTTCATACAGAAAACACCCACACTATCAGCAATTCCACTCTTGACCATTCAGATCTTCCATTCTCTGCACTTGTTGCTTTGCCCCCCACAAACCTTGCCCAGCATCTGAGCCCTGTCCCACCTCACAGCCAAGGATTCCTCAGCTGGCAGTGCCAAGTGATGCCACTCAAGATGTCACTCCATGATCCCTGTGGGTCCCTTCCAACTCAGAATATTCTGTGAAATGATGAGGTGCTTCAGCCCCAACCACCTGCAGAGCTCTTAAGGACAAGGAAAATAAAATAAAAATAAAACCCACACAGTTTGTTTTTTCAGCCTACAGCATGCAGACACCCCAGATGCCCTTGCATACCTAAAAATCCAGCAGTGCTTCAATAACTGCTGGTTTGCACTTCTCCTCCTCCAGGCAGCCACTCTTCCCTGGCCACAGAGCAGAGCTGGGTTCAGCTGGAACTGTGCTCTGTCCCTTGCCAAATCCCAGGCTTAATCCCCTGTATAAACAAAGGCCTGGGAAACAAACATAATTTGGTTTAATCCGTTGTATGCTTACATTTTTGATAACGGGGATGTTGGCACCCTGCAGAGCACAGCCTCTCCTCGGTGAGTTCTCATTGCTCTGAGAGACACCAGGGATATTTTAGTTTACAGGGAAACGCTGCTTTTGTGTGCTGGAACACCCTGCCTCCAAACACCTCCAGGCATTCCAAAGCAGCTGGGAACACCTGCGGGCCAGTTTGGGGTCAGCTGAGAAATTATGGCCAGCGGAATCTGCCTGAAGCCACATGAGGTGTAAGCACCCAAATCTCAGCTGCCTTCCCCAGCAATCCTCACCCAGCTAGACTAGAAGGCAAACCAGCATATTCCATCCCATCCTGCAGTCAGAGGTGCCTGAGGAGAGCCAGGCATCGATTGTTGTGGAGCACAATAAAAGCCTGGCTCTCAATTTCAGCTTAGAGTTGCACGTTACCAAAATTTTGGTTGCTTCATTACAGTTCGGCAAAACACGGGAACAGATGATAAAGTTTGTGGCACCACGATTATGCCAATAATGATAATAATAGAGGATGTTCCTTCCCAGAAAGTCTGGAGAAGCAGCCAGACAGGACTGGAGCAGAGGATTATCGTTATCACTGGTGGCTGTGACTCAGAGGGGCTCGCCCAGATGTCACACTCGACTGCAGCAGTGCTGGGAAGGAGTTCAGCATCCGAATTCCCACAGCCACACCTCCCACGTGTCAGACTTCAGCAGCTCCTCTCCCTCCACCTCCCCCAGCTCTGGGACCATCCAGATCTGGAGACCAAAGCTTTCTTTCAGAGGGAAGAGTCCTGCAGCTACTCATGTTATCATCACATCCTCCACTTTCATAAATCCCCAAGACTCTTGACAACAAAGTTTGGTTTATGACAGCTCCCAGCTCAGACTTCTGAATTTCTGCACACAGGACACTGCAAATTGTTCTACAACACCTCGTTAAAATCCTGTGGGGACACTCGAGTGGTTACACCAAAACTGAAACACCCAACACATCCCAGAAAAGGTGATTTCCTTGAACACAACAAATCCTTGCAGCAGGGTGACCTATCCCAGCTTTTGGATGTTACATTCCCTCATTGCCAAATTTCCCACATGAGTAACAGAGGGTGGCACAGAGGGAATGCACATCATCCCTTACATCCCTTACAACATCTGCCTCAGGCTCCAAAGTGGCAGAGAGAGGCGTGAGGGACCCACTTCCCATCTCATCTGCCCTCCAAAGACATGAGGAGCAAACTGGAGAATGTGCCAGTCCTGATGCTCTGGGTGCCACTGGGTAATTTCATGGCTTGGGCCATGACTGAGCTCAAATCCCACCTAACCGACCTGTACCTAACCATGTCCTCACCCAAAAGCTGTTCCTGTTAAATGGATTCCTCTTCTCCTGGAAGGTTGAAGAAGGGGGTTCCCAGTGGAGGCTGCTCCCCATTAAAGTGCCAGAGCCATTCCAGGGCTCCCAGCACTGAGAACAATTTGCCACTTGGGAATGGCTTTTGTTCCAAAGCCTGCTGGCTCCTCACCCCTTCAGCAGCTCAAAGCTCCCAGAGGAGTCAGCAGAGAGAGGAAAGGTGCCCCGGGCACACCTTTGTCATTCCCCATCACTCCTGAAGGTACCTGTAAATCTGAGGAGAGATGAACATGCACATATTGCTGACTTTGACACCTGGGTACGCACATCCAGAATACTTAAAGATAATCCCCGACACCCCAGCTTCCACCAGCCCCTCCCCGGGACAGCTGACAGCACGCTCATGTGGAGCCTGAAGGCTTGAGAGCGCTGTTTATACTTCCCAGCACGATACTTGTCTCTTTATTTGCAATACAAAAGCCACAAGAGACCCGAGCCTAGGTCAGCCCCAAACCCTCCCAGGCAGAGCTTTCCCTGGCCAGCGTTTCTTCCTCCTCTGTTTATGCACCTGGTGATTTATGTGCAAACCTTATCCATGACAAATTGCATCCAGGGGTTTGTTCCCCACCCAGAAGGGAGGGGGTTTCTCTCCACTGCAACAGCCACCTCAAAAGCTAATCCCATCCTCGGGCAGCACCTCCCTGGCTGGCAGCACTGACACACCAATTCCCTCTCCTATCATCCACAGCCTCAGGGATTATGAAACACTTCGGGCTTGAGTGGTTTTTTTTTTTGGTGTATTTTTTTTTTTTCCCTCCATGCCTGGCAAAATCTCACTTTATTAAGTTTGCTGTTTTGGCAGTGAACCACCAGCAACTGTTCTGTGTCTGGTTTTCTCCTGCTCACTTCTACCTTTTCACAGCAGCCTCCAGACCGTGCTTCCCAGGGCAGGGAAGGGACCACAGCACAGCGCCAACAACCTGCGAGCTGAAGACATCCAAGTTTACTCTTCCCCATCCTCGTATCTGGTTACCCAGCAGGAAAGGCAATTCGATTATCTGGCTGAGGATAAATCACCACAAGTAGCCACTCTTCCCTGACACTGACTTGTTTTCTTGTGTGTCACAGCAAGTACCTGAGTAAACACCAGGCAAAAACGACACAATTGAAGGATTCCATTACAAAAGAGATCTGGAGCCATCACAGGTAACACAGGTCACAGGTGTAGAGTTTCTTTGCACTGACACATGTTTATTTGCTAGATGTTCACAGAGCAGTTTGATGGGAATTTGGGTACTATTTATGCTGAACTTGCCCCAGATTTTTAACTCTGGATTGATTAAACAGGCTAAGCCCTGAGGCAGCACATACTCAATTGATGTGGGATCAGAAAAGCCAACAGAAGCATGCATGGAAGCTTTGGAAATTTTTTATTTCTGAACAACTCACCTTTTGCAATATAAAGCTTAAAATCTCTGTGCAAGTCTGCAGGAACACGGAATTGGCACACAGGCTAATTTAAAACTGTCTGAAGCAGAGAAAAGCATAATTATGGAAGCTGGGAGCCACCTCTGCTTTATTGCTGATGGTTATTGAGCTCCCATTCTGTGCTCAGTTGCTTCTCACCCACCAAGATGAGCAAAAAAATCCCCCACATTTTATATGGCACTTTATTTCCAGAGAGTCAGAGCACAACTGTGATAAAGCAGAAGCAGAAGTGATCCAGCAGCTGTTTCTCTGGGACACTTTTCCAAAACAAAGCTCATCTTTACACAACCTACACACCGAGCACTCATCCTGCACCACTTTGGCCAGACACCACCACACACCAGCTCATATTCTACTTCCCCTTTCAGGCAGGAAACTTTGAGTTGTCCAGTAATAAGAGAGACCTCAACACCCACATTTTGCCCACTCCCTCTCTGTGGTCAAGGGTTTCCTTCCTTCCACTTCTGCAGCCCTTCCCAGCCTCCCCTGGGCAGAACTCCTGCTCCAGATGTGCACTGCCAGCTCTTCCATGGCTTATCCAAGCTCCTGCATCCATGTGGCACCAGTTAAAGGGTGACTTCTACTCAGCCTCTCTTCTACTCTTGCCTCCCTGGCTCACTGCTAAACCCCTGTTCCTTTGCTCCCCTCTCACCTTTTTATTTCCATGTTAGCAGCATCTCTCCAAGGAGAGCATGGAGGAGACCCCAGCTCGGTCTGGTTTTCTCTCTGGTTGTCCCTTTATTTGCTCTTGTGCCAGTAATGCCATGGATGTCCCTTCAGTGCCAGCCCAGAAGGGTTTTTCCACTTTCTGTCTTCACCCCATCATCATCCCACTGTGATCCAAGAGCCACACACATGGCCCAGAGGTTTCTATAGAACCTGGGGGAAAGGCTTTTTAGATGGGATTTTGGGGAAAATTGATCCCTGTGAGGGTGGGCAGGGCTGGCACAGGGTGCCCAGAGCAGCTGTGGCTGCCCCTGCATCCCTGGCAGTGCCCAAGGCCAGGCTGGACAGGGCTTGGAGCAGCCTGGGACAGTGGGAGGTGTCCCTGCCATGGCAGGGGTGGCACTGGATGGGTTTTAAGGTCCCTTTCAACCCAAACCACTCTGGGATTCCCTCATTCCTGAGTCTGGACATGAATGTACTCTCTACCCTCCCAATCTCCACTGCAGAAAAGCTTTCTTTCCCCTCTTTCCTTTTCTCCCTGCCCCTGGACTGATGCTTTGTGCCATTCCTCACCCCATGGTGATGATCTCCCTGCCTGGAAAGAGCAAATTTCTGCATCATTCCCTTTGGGACAAACCCCTCAGGTAACTCTGGAGGAACAAACCCCCCAACAATGGTATTGACTGGACAAAAGGAGCACAATCAACTCAGCCAAGGAGAGCAGGGGTATTTCCACAGCTCCAAGGCACTGCAGCCATTGGGGATTTGAGATGAAGCCATGGGATTTGCTTGTGTCAGGCAATGATGAAATAGCTCTGATCCATCCAACAGTAACTAAGGAGGATGTTAAGCCACAGCTAGTAAATGAGGTCTTTTGAAATCAGCAAGCACAGAGAACTCATATTTAAAAGGGGCCTGGCCAGAGAGTGCTCTGGATCGTTAATGTTGACTTTTAATAAGTCTTTGGAACACTGAGGGCTGGAAGAAAGCTTATGTTGTGCCAGAGTTTTAAGAGGATAGAAACAGGATGACCCACATAATTATCCACCTGTGACCCTGACTCTTATCCCAGGTGAAATAATGGAACAGCTGTAAAAGAACTTCATTAATAAAGCATTAAAGGAGTGTAAGAGCAAATGCCAACAACTTGGGTTTATAGGAAGCAGATTTGTCACTAAGTTGAGAAATTGTTTCAGAGTTGAATATGTTCCTTAAATTTGCAGGCTGGATGTAAAAAGAGTATGAAGTTTATACAATTTAAAGCCAACTGAGGCCTTACAAAAACCTCAGCCTTCCTATCCCTGTGGAAGGACTACCAAAAGAGTTACAGAATCCCAGCAAGCCAAGAAATCCTGGAGTAAGATGGGCAAGCAACCCTGAGTCTGTGTGTGCTGCAGGAAGGCACAACTGGAGGAGCAAAGGGAGAGGAGCAGCCACAGCAGGAATTTCCCTGGCGTGAAAAGCAGGACAGTGTCACTCCCTGCTCTGGATTCCCCTGGCTCAACACTTCCATCACCAAGAAGCCCACTGGCTTCTAATTAGTTTTGTTTTCAGTGCATCCTCAACATGGCATTCATAAGAAATTCATTTATTTGAGTCCAGATCCATGAGCTGCAGCACAAGGATGAGCACAGGGGATGCTTCCAGCACACACCAAGAGCTGTGACACTGACACAGCAACGAGAACAGGACAGAACAACATCCCCCTGGTGAGGGACCAGTAAATCCATTACACATCAGGAAGGGTTTGGGTCTTTGCCCAAGGGCAAGAAGGGAAATGTGAGGGGAAAGAGTTGCTGGTTGTGTCATATTCCAGGATGAAGCAATGGGTTTTGAGCAGCCAAACTTCCTAATGCTCCCCAGTTCCATATTACCCAAAGGATGCACCTCAGCTCCAGCAGCATCACTGCCCTGCCCAAGGCCCAGCAGCAGCCTGGGAGGTCAGCTATGGTGAGACCTTCACAATCCAGACAGTTTTCCAACCCAAAAATCCTCAGCCACAACCCTGAGGTTGTCTTGTGCCAGCTCCAAGTGGGGCAGCCCCAAGCTGAGCAGAAAAATCATTTTTCACTCCAAAATTGGCAGTACTGAGCAGTGCAGTCCCCTCTGCCAGACAGCTGGGGTACCCTGGGCATCCCAGGGACAGAGAGAGGGCCTGGGAATTATTTCAAAATCCCCCTGATGGTCATTGCAGAGCCCTTATGACCTCATCTCAGTCACTGCTATGTTTTTGAGAGTCAAGAATAACACGATTTTTTCCATATCTTGTGGTTTTTGGAGGGTGTGAATAAATTCTCATGCTGTGAGTTATTTAGGTATCACCAAACCCAACCCAGCAGCGGTGAAGCTGTTGAGCAACACAAAAGCCCCGTGGAGGAGATGTGGCAGGCAAAGACCCACCATGACACATGCAGAGGTCCAAAGTGTCCAGAAGAACCAAGAAGAATTGCAGATACTCCTTGTGGTCATGGTAAGTCTACTCAGAGATGTCACCTGGATTCAGAACATGTGGAAAATGGCTTGACCTTCCCTACATTTCAACTAACTTGAGACACAATGAACTTCTTCATAAAATCACCACAGGACAACAGTTAACTTAGAAAATTAACAACCTTAATTGGTAACAAACTAACCAAATTTTACCCATAACAGTAAGTCTACTCAGAGATGTCACCTGAATTCAGAACACGTGGAAAATGACTTCACCTTCCCTTTCCACACTTGGTTTCACACCTTGTACACAGGCATGAATGTAAAATGCTGAATGACAACAGACTTGTGGCCTTTTGGACCATCAGGAATCAAGTGATGCCCCAAAGCCCTCAGAAAAAGAACTCGTTGGCAAATCAACAGGAGGAGCAGTGCCACAGTGACCTCCCATCCCCTGCTGCCCCTTCCTAAAGATGGATCTTGGCAGGAGCTTTAAGCTGAAGGCCAGGAGTTGGAATTGATGATCCTTGTGAGTCTAACTCAGTTCCCACTTACAGGATCATGGAATATCCTGATTCTCATGAGTTCTCAGGGTTGCAAGAAGCAGGGAGGACACAATGAATGGTGCATCCCAAAACCTAAATGCTTCCCAAAGGCAAAATTCTACCTCTGGTGCTGAAGGCTGCTTTCCTCCCAAAACACCTGCTTTGAAATGTGTGCTCCTCAGCTGTGCTAAAACCTACAAAAAGATGTGGACTTGCTGGAAAGAGTCCAGAGGAGATCATGGAGATGTTCCAGGGCTGGAGCCCCTCTGGAGCCAGGCTGGGAGAGCTGGGGGTGCTCACCTGGAGAGGAGAAGGATCCAGGGAGAGCTCAGAGCCCCTGGCAGGGCATAAAGGAGAGCTGGAGAGGGACTGGGGACAAGGGATGGAGGGACAGGACACAGGGAATGGCTCCCACTGCCAGAGGGCAGGGCTGGATGGGATATTGGGCAGGAATTGTTCCCTGGCAGGGTGGGCAGGGCTGGCACAGGGTGCCCAGAGCAGCTGTGGCTGCCCCTGGATCCCTGGCAGTGCCCAAGGCCAGGCTGGACATTGGGATTGGAGTCCCTGGGACAGTGGGAGGTGTCCCTGCCATGGCAGGGGTGGAATGAGATGACCTTGAATGTTGTTTCTAACACAAACCACTCTGGGATTCCATGATCCTACAAACCCCCCAGAAAGCCTCCATTTTACACCCTGGCTTTTTGAATCCAGCTCCTACATGAACAAGTGCAGGAAGAACAGGAGGAGAAGGAGAGACCTCATTTAAAACTGTACAAGGGGAAATTGCAAAAAATTACCTAAACCTTTAGGAACATATTTATATTTTGATTTCAAGTAATATTACTTCCTGGTTTCCAGCACATATTCCCTGGGCGTCCCCTATCAAATATCAGGCAGTATTAAATCACTGATCCCTGATCCCCGTAGCTCTCAGAAAAACATCTGTACTAATTTGTTGGTTTTCCTTAACACGAGGGCCAGCTGAACTCCTCCAGGGCCGAGCCAAGTGAGATCGCTGACAGATGCAGAATAAAAAGTGCAAAGATTTTTCCTTTATTAAAAAATAAGGTTCCTCGCTCGGAGCCCTGAGCTCGCCGCTTGCCAGAGTGATGAAATGACACGCGGCAACCTTGATGCAAGAGCCGCTGTGGATACAAAACCAGGGCTTCACCTCCTGCTGCTCCCCCAGAAAATGAGTGCTGGCAGCACAGCCAAACTGGCACAGAACAGCCAGGTGAGGGGTCTGGCAGGGGGACACAGCCCTGCCCTGCTGAGGGTCTCTGGGTGTCTCCGAGGGAAAGAGTTATTGGAGTTCATTGCCCTGGGAACACAGCAGATCTGGCACCCTGCCCCCTGCTAAGGATCTCGCTCTGTTTTGGACAAATTTTGCTGCAGCAGCTCAGCACAAAGCAGGGAACAGGCACAGAAGTGCAGGTAAAGGCAAAATTTGTCCTTGTTGTACAGAAGGTGGATCAACTCAAATCACCAGGGATAAGCCTGATGATCAGGATAAGCTCCAAAACCCCCGAGGGACGAGGCAGCACATTTGGTGGGCAGTCCCCAACACTTCCAAGGCTTTGGCACATTAAACTCGTGCCACAGGTGGGACAGGTATCCTGCAAAAGCACACGGGAATTAATAACAGCTTTCCTTTGGAACCAAGAGCCATTTTCCTAAGAAGAAGTTCCCTTCCAAGCTCACAAGAGTCCCAAGGAGCAGCACAACCTCGGTTTGCACTTTTCCTGGTGGGCTCTGTGAGATGGAGGCTCCTCTGCTGCAGAAGACCCCACACACCTCACACCCAGCTCTGGCAATGCATCCAGAGCTGCCCTTGCACTCCTGGGAATTTTATCCAAGTGCAATCCAGCTGCCAGGGAAAGACCTGCTTGCACCAATAACCTCAGCCATGTGTTTCACCCCAAACATTCACCACAGAGCACATCTCTGTGAGAACTGACTCACACCCCTGACAGTGCTGGTGACTCCAAACTGGCATTTTCCTGCAGGGAATTCTCCCTGGGGATGAGCCAGCCAAAGTGCAGAGAATGCCACAAACCCACATCCTCTTCTGGGGATGAATCCCAGCCAGGGGCACTGGTCAGCCCATTGATGGGCTGTATCTGCTCCCAATAAACTTTTATAGCCTGTCAATGGGCTGAATCCTGTGCAATAAAATTGGTGTCATAAAAAAGGTCTTGCAGTGCCAGTGTCTTTTTTTTTTTCCCCTCTTTTTAATTTGAGGACATATGGGAGGGGCTGATTCAGAAGCCAAATTCATAATATTATTTGGGGGGGGGGGTGGAGGAGGGGGGAAAATGACTTTAAATTACAATGGGAATTTTCAGAGCCTCCTTCTGGGGAGAGCAGCCATTTTCAAAAGTGACTTCATTTCCAGAGCTGGCTTCCCTCCCAGTATTTGAACAAGCAAGCAAAGAAGAGTTCAGAAAGAAAATGGGTTTCAAAGTTTGGCTTGATTGGTTTCAAATTTAACAGCCCTAAACCAGACTTTAGAATTCCATGCAAATTTTTGGCTGGTTTATTTTATCAGGCTGCCAATCCTGGAGCTCAGCTCTCTGGGCAGAGATGACCCTGCACAGCATTGCCTGCAGGACACAGCTTCACACCCCAACCTGGCCCAGCCAGGGAACCTGGGCAACCTCAGCTGGCAAACCTGGAGGTTTAACACCACGGGGCTTTTGTGTGGGCTTTTACAGGGGTTAAAATGCTTTGCATCCCTTCCCTGGATGCACTTTTGTGGCAGTGGTTAAGGCCATATTCAGTCATCTTAAATCC
The DNA here is from genome assembly GCA_037013685.1 of Acridotheres tristis. Classification (NCBI taxonomy): domain Eukaryota; kingdom Metazoa; phylum Chordata; class Aves; order Passeriformes; family Sturnidae; genus Acridotheres; species Acridotheres tristis. The sequence continues at coordinate 5,019,483 of CM072911.1, read as the reverse complement.
CTTTCCAGTCCCTGGTGGAGGTGATATGGGGAATGAGGGGACATTCAAGAGCAGTTCAGACTCCAGTAAAGCACCAGTGGCGACACTGGGACCGAGGAGACTTGAGGGCAGGAACAGACTCTTTATTCCCTGCTTTAAGGTGCAGATAACATTGTTTTCTTGTTAGGAACACAAATGGGCTGCTGGTGGGTAAGAGGCTCCAGGACTCTCAGGATCTGCAGCCCAATTCCCAATCCCACTGAGGTTTAGGGCGCTTTTCACCTTTTACAGCTCATCAGGAAAAGCCTTCCCCGGGAGGAGCAGGGCGTTTATAGAGCTGGGAGTGAGCAGGAAGGATGCTCCCCTGGTGTCAGTCACCCCAAACTTTGCTAGGAGCAGTCCCAGAGCCTGGGAGGGAGCTGTACCTCCCGTGTCCCAGGTGTGGCTCAGGGAAGGAGGTTCCCCACGTAGGGTGCAAACATCTGGAGCTGCAGACAGATGTTCAGCACAGCGGTGACCCAGGGGTCTGGTGCTGCAGCACAGATAAGTCACCAACCACGCTGCTCAAATGACTCTTGGCAGGGACAGCAGCACCGAGGGCCTTCCTGAAGAGCTGCTCTGTATTTGTCAGAATAGCAGAGCCAGTGAATTTATTTTATTTCCACGTTCTTGCTGTCCCTGGGGGTGGGTTGGGGGATGCACGGAGGGGAGGAGCTGCTTCCCAAGTCTTCTGGGCTGGATGTTCATGTCCAAAACGTGCTGGAGTTCCACAGCTCCATCTCCCCATGTCACAACCTCGGTTTTAAAGGGATTTTTTTTTAATGTTTCTGGTGAAAAGGGGGCATTGGCAGCCATCAGTTTGGACAGCCACAGGAGAGAGCAGGAAAGCTGCCCTGCTGTGACACAGAGGGACTGGCTCAGCCCAGGGGGGGATTTGGGCTGCTGGGTGGCCTCTGGTCAGACTGGCTTCCCACAGCATCCCAAACAGCAGCTCCTTGGAGAGCTGTGCCAGGCCAGAAATGGAATTCAATAACATAATAACATAATTAAATAACATAATCAGTGCCTGGTCTCCAGGTGGCATCACAAGAAGAGAAAGCAAAGACAACAACCCATCCCTTGAAGACAGAAACCTCACTCCAAACTTCCCATGGCTTCAGGAGTCACTTGTTCCTGCTTTCCTGTTTCCCCTGGATGTCTCCTGCTTCTTTGGATTCAACCTCTGCAGTGCACAAGGTTTTTGCATGGCAGCAAATTCCAGCTCTGGGCTTTTTTTGATCCAAAATTAGAATATCTAGACAGCAATTGTCAGATCCCTTTGTAAGGAGTGGGAGAGGTTCCTATGAGGCCGTGGTATGGATGCAGTGAAAGGGCACTGGAAATGCAATGGGGAGAGCAAGTCCTGGGGAATCTGGGTCTCATTCCTTCCTGTTCACCTGACAAATGGGGAGAGCAGGTTCTGGGGAATCTGGGTCTCATTCCTTCCTGTTTCACCTCACAAAGGTCACCCTTTCCCCCTCAGCCTCCACATCTGTGTGGACACGATGGAATCACAGATGATGGATGGCCAGCCTGCCCTACCAAATGGTGAGAATTAAGTGGTGCCTGTAAAGCATGTTGGGAGACTGGGATGACAGGCAGTATATAACTGCAAACTCTATTAGATCACTGCACCATCCCCTGGGCCAAAAATCTGCCTTTGCAGAAAAGATCCAGACACGAAACCTGTTATTAAATGAGGATGTCTGACAGTAGTTCAGCTGCATAGAGATGTTAAATAGTAATAATAATGAAACAAAGCTCAGCGTTTGAGGATGCTGTACATCTTCAAAGCACTTCACCAAAATGTTAACTGATTGTACCCAAAATAAATTGCTCACAGCTGTTGGAGATCCATGAGGTATTCACAAGAAATGGATGGAACCTCATCCATCCTGGATCATACCAGGGCTGCATGTGCTAGAGTGTAATCAAGAGCTCAAAGGAAATAACTCACAGGGAGCTGAGATTTAGTGCTCTCCTGTACACCTCAAAATAGCATTTATTGTCAGGGAAAGCAGCAGAGACCTCAGCTCCCTCCTCTCAGTGCAGAAAAAAATTGTGACAGAGCCAAAGCCTTCATTCAAAATTCAATCTTATCCTGTGAAAGCTCCAATTTCAACTCAATCTTAGCAGAAATAGCCCCGTGCCAGGCAGCCTAAGGCATCCATGGTGCTGAGACACAAGCAGGGGAACACAGATTTGGCTCTCTTGTGCTAAACACAGCAAACTCCTCCAACAGCTCCTTCCACACTCATCTGTCTTAATTTAATGTGGATTCACTACTGCAGTTCCACATTATGTCAAAGAATTAGGACTGTCTCCCCTGACCAGGAAACTTAGGAAACATCCCAGCCCTCCTCTCACAGCTCCAAAAGCCTTTCCAGGTGCACAGCAAAAAATTTGCAGCTTCGAGTGCCAGGTAACAAACCTGTCAAAAGAGCAGCAGGGCACTGGTATCTCAATAAAACAAATAAAGTGTTTTTTCCCACAATTACTGACTGGATTTCCAACAGCAGAGCCAGTTCCTGGCCTGTTCCCTGCCAGAGCATGGCATCTGCCTGGAGAGACACGGGAAACACCTGGCACCTGCAGTGAGCATTAATAGGAAATGTGGATTGTTCCCTCACCTACAGTGATGCCCTGCAGTGGCTCCAGAGGACAGAGTTAAGAGAATAAAGTGGGGATTTATTAAATTAAATTATTTAACAGATCCACCTTGGGCAGCCAAAGCCTCCCAGAGGCTGCACCCAACATGGACAGTGCTCACCAGTTTCCCACACAATTCTGAGTTTGCTCTATTTACATATCAGGGGTTAATTGTTCAATTCCAGCTCCAGGTAATGAAGTCACATTCCCCCAGTTTGCTCCTCCCCAGTTCATATTTTGTTTGTACTTTTCAAGACCTGAGGCTGTAGGGTGTCCTTGTGTTCCAGGCCCAGAGGAATTGGTTTGTCTGACCAAAGTGTCAGTAGCTGACACTTTATATGAAGTTTGGAGTTATGCACTAGTGCAGCACAGGATTTGAAAAATGTAAAGGCTAAAATCTTAAAGCATCAACAGCCACAGCTGATCTCAGCCCTTACCACTGCCCCACTTTGTGGTTCTTCTGTGCTCCTTGAGGGCAGGGGTTGGAAGAAAAGAAGCCTGAGAAGCCCAAAACCAACCAACAACTTGGCCTTCCAAGTCCAAAAACAAAGGGGTTTGCCCAGCACAAAGAGCTGATGCTGACCCCACAGCAGGATGAGCACACCAGGGCAGCTGTGCTGTGAAATAACAGGAGGAAGGATGGGGAATGGCACACACAGAGCACCATCCTCCATAAAACCTGCAGAAACCAGCACAAATCTCAACCCAGAGGTCCTGCAAAACATTTCAGGGGATGAGCCCAAATGATGGTCAGCACACAGAGATGAGACACAGGCCAGGAATAACACAAGGCAGGAGCTTTCCATGTGCTTATCCATGTGGATAAGACCAAGGCAGAGCAGCCAGTCCTGCAGCCACAGGGAGCTTCTCTCAGACCCCAGAGAAGCCAAGGCTTGGTGGGAAGGGGGAACAGCACAGTGACAGCACAGTGCCACAGTCCACATCTGGGAAGAGCAAAGCAGTCCCTTATTTTCTTTCCTACTGAAGCTCAGAGCATGCAGAGCCCCACAGGAGCTTCGGATTCAGCCTTCCCTTGCTGGGGATCATCCTGGCACACATCATCACCATCCCCCCAAGTTTCCATTTGCAGATGGAACCCCAGCAGGCCCCAGGGCTGCCCTGGGTGCTGGAGGCAGCAAACCAGGTAAAGAGGAGCTGTTTCAAAGCAGGAGCAGCCTGGGGTGCTTTGCCCAGCTCTTCTCACCTGAGGAAAGCACCACAACACATTTCTCTGCTCTGCCCCCACTTCACACACACCCACTCAGAAGTGGGATTTTGTTTTGCAAGCCACATTTTGGAGAGGGGTCACCGTGTCCATTGAGTGTTTCAGGCATCACAGGAAGGGAATCACACCCTCACACCCTGCTACAACCTCACTGGGTCCGTGTGGATTATTTTAATGAAACTTTAAACACAGCCCACATCATTTTGAGCCATGGGCTTGAGGGCATGAGTATGGAATAAGGGCTGAAACTCTCATCCCTACCTTGTGCAAGGTATAAAATATCCTCAGGATCTTGAGCTGGTAGATCTGGTCTGGTATGAGGGGACAAAACCTCCTTTTAAGCAGCTCTGGCACTTGGGATTTACAACATAAAACCTTTGACAGGCTGTCAGCAGGTTGCATTCAAGCCTGAAACAGCTTAAAAAATAGATTTGTGTGGGGCATCAGAGTGGGAAGAGCCAAGAGCAGCTGGAAATCAGCACAGGACAGACTGGCAGAGCTGCATGGCAGGGATGAGCAGTGCCCAGAGCCTGGTGCTGCAGGGATGGCCAGTGTGAGGAGTTTCCTGTGGCCACCCCTCACCCCAAGCACCCCAGAAAGGTCCAGGCACGGACAAGGGAGGGCAGAGCACTCCCAGCACCTGCTCAGGCTGTGCCTGGATCCAGTCAGCTCTGTCAGCCTCTCGCTTGGAAAAAAAGCCACCACTAATACACTTTCTCCCATCCAAGGCTCTCTCCTTCCCCTCTGAGCTCATTCATGGCTCAGGCTCTGGGACAGCTCTGGGGTTGCCAAGTCCCCCCAGCTCGGTGAAGCACAGAGCAACACGATCAGGATGATGGCTGGGCCAGCTGTTGGAAACCACTGCAGGACTCCAAACAGCTCAAGACAGAGCAGGGGAAAACAATAAACCAGCAGAAAGCCCCTCGTTGCTTTGCCTCTGCCTGCACTTTGTGGTCTCATTGTTACCACCAGCCCTCAATGGCCAAGTGAGCCCTGGCCAAGATGACAGCTCATTATGAATATTTTAAAAATACACTGGGTGGGGGCTAAGGAGCCCTGGGAACACGCAGTGGATTTTTTCACACCTAAGTGATTGTTTTGAATGCAGCTCAGGTCAGTAGAAGTGACCTCCATCCTGACTGGGACCAGTGCCAGGTGACTCCAGTGTGAAGTTCCCCCCTCAGCATCCTCAGAGCCACGCTGGAGTTCATGGAATTACAAGAAGGTTTAGGAAGGCTCACACACGGTTTTATACAGGCTCTGCTTGTAAGAGCTGCCCCACTCAGCAACCTTAACTCAGAGCAGAATCCCATCTCTACAAAAAAAAACCCAAACAAACACCTATTTAGCAACGGAGTTCTGCAACAAAGCCCACCAAACTCATTCCAAAGCACCATTTTGTTTAAATTAGAGCATGTTAAAGCAGGGAACAATGCCCCTGTGTAAATTATAGGGAAAATGTTGTCTTCCCATGGTGGCTTGAACAGTGGGCTACCAAACATCCTCAGCTAACACCAAACATCAGCCAAGGGACATGGAGAGGATGGAGAAGAGGATATCTTCTCCCTGAATAAGTAGGGGCCAGAAGCAACAAAATTCAACAGCTCAGAGAGGAAAATTGGATTTCAGGACACAAATATCCACAGGACCCCCACTGACAGCAGCTGGGTTTTGACTTTGGCTTGTTCTTCCCAAAAAAATGAGGGAAGGGGGAAAAACTGACTTTAAATGTCCATGGCAGTACCCAAGGCCCTGTATGAGACACCCCTCACCAGGACAGGGGGACACAGGACAGGCCACAAACACTGGGGATGGTGACAGGAGATGTGGAGGGAAGCTGAGGAGGAGCAGCAGCACTCAGACAGGGAAGAACACGATGTTTTCTCAACTTTATCCCCTTCCTGCAGCCTTCCAGGCAGGTCTGCCCAGCCCCTGCACAGACAAGGACTTGAAGGTGACTGGAATTTGAAGCCAGCACCAGGGATAATTTTGCTGTCCCCTTTCCCTCTGCTCTGTCTGGCAGGACTGGCCAGGGGCAGAGCAAAGTCACTCTCCCTCTACACCCCACTGCTTCCACAGTGCCCTGGGAATGTCCCTCGAGATTTTTGGTGCCTCTGGGATGAGAAGAGGGCCAGGCTGAGATGCCACTGCACCCTATCACCAGTCCCACAGGTGCCCTGGTCCACCCTGAGCATCAGGACCCTCAGGAGGAATCCCCTCCATGCTGTGCCAGCTGCAAGGAAACTGCAGAGCCCTGACCTGTCAACTCTGCTCACAGCACCTCTGAGGAGGCAAAGCCAAGGCTGATGCTATTTCCAATCTGGAAATCAGGCTGCAAGGGCAGTAAAGCAGAGAGGATGCAGTTCCAGACTGTGCCTGCCCTGGGGATGCCTCCTGAGCTGTCTCCACCACCATCTCCCCAGGGCACAGTGGCGTTTCTGTGCAGTTTGTCACTCCTCTTTTCAGGGCAGCATGTTCACCTCAGTGTGTGACAATCCCAAAAAACTGCCTGTTCTGAGTGTTCCACAGAGGAAAGGAAGGGTCTGCACCTCTGCTCTCTTGGCTCTTCAGAGCAGCAACCACCGCACACAGAGTCCAGCAAATCCATGGGCTGCCACATCCTCTCAGCTCATTAACAGCTGACGAGTTCATTATTAGGGAGTCTGCTCCAGCTGAACTCCTCCCTTCCTGTCCTTTCCCTTCCAGAGAGAGGGGCTCTCCCTTTGGACGAGTCTCCCACCTACAGCAAAGGCTGCAGAGCTCAAGGGTTTGATGTTTTTGGTGGGAACAGCAGCCACTGCAGCCTCTCCATTGCTTTTCTTCAGCCAGAAGCCTCCTGGCAGCTCCTCACCCTCACGACAGCCCCAGCTCCCATCCCAGGCTCACCCCCACTGTCTCCAGGTGCAAGACACAGAACATTCCTGCCTGAACACCACTCCTGGGCAACTGGCTTCTTTCTCTTCCATTCCTGCTTCCTCTGAGGCTTTGCTGCATGCACAGAAGACAGGACAGATGGAGAGGCTGCTGCAGCCCAGGGTGCCCCCAGGGACAGTAATTGCAGGATGAGGTAAGGCAGGAGGAAGTGGGTGCTCTGTGCTGAAGGGAAGGACAGCTGTGGCTGTTCCCAGGATCTGGAGGAAGTTAATTGATAAATACCAGAGCTGGACCTGAAGGAAAACTGGGCATTTACAGCCAAGAAAGCAGAGTTGCTTCAGAAGGAGCCCTGGGCTTCGTTGCACAATGTCCATGGAAAGCACTCACTGTACTCACGGAGCAAGAGGCAGAGGAGGGATAAGCGAACTCCCACCCCCTCACTGAGCCCAAAACCCAGCTCAGCACATGCCTCCAGCTTCCCACCTCCCAAAAAAACCCCTCTCCAACAGCCAGCACTGCAGCTTGTCCTGTGCAGCTGCCCCTGGGGAACTCAGTGTGAGAAACTGCAAGATTCCAGAGGGCTCAGAGAGGTGCCAGGCACACAGCCTCCTGTACAGCCAGGGCTCTAAGTCAGTGCCTGGCAGCCCCTGGAGCCTCAGGGGAGGGTCAGCAGCACCAGGACCTCAAGATCTCTTCACAAAACATTATTAAATACCCAGCCAACTGCGTGGTAAACAAAAACCACAAACCCCTTAGCTGGAGGCTTCACAACATTCAGCAACCCAACCTTGTGCTTCTCTGGGTACTTGCAGTTAAAATTCAGTAACAGAAGACTCCAGTTGGTTCCCACCACCCAGAAGTTCAGCTAAACCCTCCCTTACCACACAAACAGCAGCTCAGAAGCAGCCAGGACATCCTCTGCTGTTGTGTGGTAGCTCAGGATGCTCTGTTACAGAAAGGAGCCAGGAACAAGGAAAAAGAGATGTGTAAGCCTTCAGAAAAGTCAGGGTATAGCACACTCATATCCTCCTTGCCACTCCTCAAGCCTTTAATCTCTGAGGTCACTGCAAGCTTCTTGCCACAAAAAGGACATCAAACAGGCAAGAGCTACTTCTCTCAATGCTTCCCAGCAAAACTCAGCTTTTCCTGAGCCTGGTTTATGTGACCTGGTGCCCTCAGACACCTGTGAGGACAGGTTAATAGGAGCCATAGGGTCAACCCTCCTTCTCTTCTGGAGGTGGTACAGTTTACTTTGTTAGTCCTCCTCCTCCTCCTTTTCCTCCTCTTCCTCCTTCTTCTCCTCCTCCTTCTTTCCCACAGGGATGGCTCAGGGAGCTGCCTTTGAGATGCACTTTAAAGCCTCTCTGTGACTGATGCTGGAAGATTTGGGAAGTTCTGTGTTTTTCCACTTTATGTCAAAAGCTTTATAAGGCTCAGAGAGAACTCAGGCAATTACTGAGCAAGAGAACTCTGAGCCACACTCGTGCACCTTAACTCACCTGTACTCCCCAAAACATCACATTTAATAAACACCAACCTCTGCTGTGCACTCGCAGGTGCAGCAGCAGGACACAGCCCCAGCCTGTGTGCACACACACAACCACACGTGCACGCCCCTGTGTGCAGATGATCTGAGCTCCCTCCTCGTGTTTGGCTTGGCTGCACAGCCTGCACAGCTCGGAGGGCTGGGCCAGGAGATATCCAGGCAAAGATAAACAGCAGACAGCTGCTGGGAGCCAGAGATATTTGGTGATTAAGAGCTGTGTGGAGCTCCCCTGACCTCTGCCAGCCCTGCAGAACCTCTGCTTCATTTCAGATTCCTGCTTGTCAGGAAAAGGCTGGGACTGATGGGAGCAGACTCTGGAATCACAGGTGGGAAGCCTGGTGAGCCCATCCCTTTCCCAGCTCTCTGGCTTTGCCCAGCACCTCATGCACAGCCAGGATTCATTAGTTCAAAGCTTCTCAAATCTAGGAAGGAATAGCAATGTAGTGGTTTGTAAAGATTTTCTGAGATTTTTACATACTAATCAGATTTCTATTCTCCTGGGAGGCCGATCACAATAATATCAAGACCATGATAAAATTCTATACATACAGTTATACAGTTAACTATATAACTTATTGGATGTAAATCTCCATAAACTGAAAAAAAAGCCTCTTCTCCCAAGTAAATGAATAAAAAACCTTTTTAAACAAAAATGGTAAACTGACTAATTAGTTTTCTGTATGTTGTCAATAAAAAAAAATGTGGGGGGGAGGAAAAGTGTTCTAAAAGTTTTATTCTAAGTTTTATTCTTTTTTCGTATACTTTCTAGTAATAAAATTTTTCTTTGTACCATTTCAAGTGAAACCTGTTTTACCTTCTTCCTAATCCTATCTCACAACAAAAAAATGTCAAATTAACAAACCCAAACCACTACAAGCAAAAAGTCTGTTCTCTACTGGTCTAACATAACCAAATACTCCAGAGTAAGGTCCTGTAAGTGTTTCACTTGGAGCTCCTGGCAAATGGGCTCTTCTCTCCCTGTACAGGCATCCAGCAAGTGGCACAGGAGGAGCTGGGAAAAGGGGCTTTGGAATAAGGATGGGGCAGGAAAAAAAAAATATATATTACCCCTTCATATCAAGAGGGAACAGAATCATAAAATCCCAGGATGGTTTGGGTTGGAAGGAATTCTTAATCACAGAATCAATCACCAGGTTGGAAGAGACCTCCAAGATCATGGAGTCCAAGCCAGCCCTAACACCTCAACTAACCCACAGCACCCAGTGCCACATCCAATCTTTTTTAAACACATCCAGGGATGGTGACTCCACCACCTCCCCAGGAAGAAGATTCCAAAAGCTCATCCTGTTCCATGTGGGCAGGGACACAGGGAGCTGTGCCACTACCCCAGGCTGCTCCAAGCCCCATCCAGCCTGGAGCACACATTAGACCTTGGTGTCTAATGGCTGTAGCTGATCTTGTCCAAAGAGCAGCAGGAAGTTCCCAGCCTGACTTTCCCAGTAAGAAAGAGGGTTCTGTGGGTTCAGCAGGATTGCAGAATGGAGATTCATCCCCTGCAGCAGCAGCAGCAGCAGCTCAGGGTGCCTTACACAGCACTCCAGAGGCAGAGTTTGATGGAGAAAAGGGGTGAGAGGTGGGAAGTTGCTCACAATGCAACTATAAAAACAAAGTCTAGGGATTAGTTAATAATGTGTGGCCTGAGAAAACAAACACATCTCCCCATAGAGACCCTGGTTCAAATAAACTGGTGCTGTTGTCATTAAACCCCATCATGTGCACGTCTCTTTCCACTGGGTGAATTTAAAGGGAGCACGATGCAGACCAACAGCCCCCCAAGCCCATCCTTTGGGACACTTTGAAATCCAGATGTGGCTGAAGGATGCCATGGCTTGGACTCATCCCTGCATCCCATTTGTAGTGAAGCTGAACATACAGAGCTGCAGTTCCTCAAGATTTCATGCAGAAAAGCCTGCACTGAAGGCAATGGCTTCTTGTCTTCAAAAAGCTGAATCCTGAAGATTCTAAAAGCCCAGGAAATGTGAAAAGGCCTCTGAATCTCTCCTTTCCTTACTCTCAGCTTTCTCCCTGCACTGGGTAAAGCTCAGACCTGAAAAACCAGGTCTAGTCCTAAACCCCCCGAGCTCCGTGGGGGAGTGGAGACCTCCAGTGGGTTCAGGTTGCCCCTTCACGCCTGACTGCAGCTCATCAAGGCCCAGAATCCAATAATGAACCAAGGAGGCTGAGAGCTGCCTCTGACAGCTTAACTGATGGCTGTAATTAGGGCCTGGCCCACACAGCTTTTCATTAGTGCACAGCCCCAGCCTTGTTGCACAGCCAGGAAAAAGCCACCGAGGCCCCCAACCTGCAGGGAAAAGGGAGCAGAACAGCCTGGAGCAAGCAGGGAGCTGTGTGTGCTCTCCTGGATCCCCAGCTGGCCATCAGTGTGTGATTTCTGCTGTATCCTGGGTACACCCAAGCACTGATTTCACTGCAGGTGCCACAGGCATTATTTTTTAAATTTCTGCCGTGCCCTGGTTATTCCCCAGATGTTGGTGACTGCACTCACCCGTGTCTGAGTGTCTGAGCCTCGAGGCTCTGCTGCCTCCTCTCCAGACACTCTGAGTGCCCCCAGAAGAGCCTGGCCCTCTCTTTCCTTAGCCCAGGGCTCGCTGGTTTGGGCTGAGATTCACTCACCACCCCCCTGAGTGCTGAGGCAATGCTGGTACCACAGGTGTCTGCATCACTTCCTCTCTTTTCCTTCACAGAAGAAATTAAAAATTATTTATTTACATAGCAAAACCTAAGCATACTAAGAAATGCACTCATTTTCTAGGTGACAGGTAGAACAGAGTTCTCTGGGCTCCCTTCCTTCCTCTGCCTTTCCAAGCAGGACCTGCTTCTCCCACATTTCAAACAAGATTTTGGGGTCTGTTAGTTTGATTCTGCAGCTTCAAGTTTTCTTACTCCAGGGTAATGCATGCTCTTCTCGTAGCTGTTTTACAGAAGAACTTGTGATTCTAAATGGCAAAGTGAAGGAAAAGGAAGTAAACTGGTTATTGTGCCAGAAACACTCCTGGCACTCCTCCCATTTCTATTTTCCCTTACATTATAAAGCTGGAATAAATCAAAGTGAGCAATTCACTGGCGAGCTGATGAAAGGGGAGCAGAATCAGCACTCTGGTCCCTTGTACTGATATAAAAAAGGTGCAGTCCCATGCAAGCAACAGTTTGCCTGAATTAAAAGTGGTGGGGATGGAGAATAGCCCTGGAGTGTTTATTAGCAGTCATAACCTTAATCAAATAACACTCAAGGATATGTAAAGAAATCTGTTCCACTGCAGCCTCCCAAGCCAAATAAAGGAGTAAATGGGACTTCTATCAAAAATCCCTTTTAAAACTCATGCACGCTGGGTTCTAAAAAAAAATAAAAATATCTCCCCATTTCTTGGGGAACAGCCAAAGCTCCAGAGGAGCTGCCCTGGATCAAACCAGCAGCCCAGCATGCCAGGCATTCAGCTGTGCTGGAACCAGCTCCAGCACTGGAGACACATCACTGAGGTGATGCTCGGGGGGAACCTGCCGGCCTGGGACACCTGAGGAAGGAGGAGGATGAAGAGGAGGCTCTCCCAAAGCATCAAGCCAGGTTGGATGGAGCTCTGAACAGCCTGGTCTAGTGGAAGGTGTCCCTGCCCGTGGCAGAAGGATGGAAGGAGATGATTTTTAGGGTCCCTTCCAATCCAGTTCTGGGATTCCATCATGATCAGCCCTACAGGCATCTCCCAGGTCAGAGATCTGCACTTTGCACGAGCCTCATTCACCCCCTGTCCCCCATCCATGGGGCTGCTTCCATCAAGGTTTGCATATTATGTGGAATTACTTGGGGGAAAAAGAAAGGAAAGAAAAGAAACAGACTCTGTGTAATAGAGGTGCATGTAAATAATCACTGCCCTAATCCCCTCTGACAATGAAAGATATCCAACCAGAAATTGTTCGAGCCTGTAACTCAACCTGAAATTTAAGCACAAGGAAGTCGTGTCAAAAGGGGACTTGGGTTCCCATAAAAGCCTCTCTACTTCCAGACCCTGGGCCCCTTAGCCAAAAAAACAGAGCAAACTTCCAGACATAACATCTGAGAAGTGCAGGCCTCTCAAAGGGCCTGGCTGCAGAGACAACCACCAGGAAAACAAGCCGAGAGAAGGAAGCCCCCAGCCCAGATGAAGTACCTGCCACGCAGCAGAGGCACGGTTTCCATCAGGGCTGCAGCAGGCACTGGTTCATTATCCTGCAGGGATAAAGCCCTCTCAGGGAAGGCATTCCAGACTGGCCAAAGCCCTGGGGAAATCCATGGCTGGAGTCTGCTCTCCTTTGCTCTGTGCAGCAGCCCTGAAGGTGATGCATGGCAGAAGAATCCAGTGGTGGAGGAAGAGGAGAGCCTGGGCAGAGGGGAGGGTCAGTGACCCGTTTGTGGTTTCAGTGCTCAGCTCCATCATTTCCATCCCACTAAGGACTCAGGGAGTGAGAGGCTGTGCATGGCACGGGCAGGGCTGGGAGCCCTCCTGAAAGCAGCAAATGTCACCTGGAGAGTGAGGATGGAGCAGCTCCTCCTCTCTGTGACAGGACACCTGAGGTGAGCCCCTCCCTTGCAGCCAGTGATTGATGCCTAGAGGAGCTGGAGCAGAGGCTACACAGAGTTAAGGGGAATAAAATGGATATTTATTGAGAGATCTTCAAAGGCCACACCCTCGCAGTGCCAGTGCCACAGTCATGGCCCTGCCTGGACGGCTCCAGGATGGAAGCAAAGGAGGGCTTGGTCACGAGATTCCACATTTTTATAGGTTTCAGTCCATTTGCATACAGAACTGTGCAGTTAATAACCTCAAATCATGAAGTTTCATCCTCCTTGCCTGCCTGCCCACCCTCCTCTTTCCACGCTGTTTATGCTCAGGGCCTGAAGTTTGAAGGGATTGTCCTGGAGTCCCCAGCTGGAATAGGAACTGTTTTGTCTTCACCACCCAAGCACAACAGAAAAACTTAAAACTTAAGGCATCATGATGATACCAAAGAGGGGCATCAAGAACCAAATTTTGGGATTACTTTTAAGAGTAGAGGGCCAGCTTTTGTGTTTTTCACAAAGGGAGAGAAGCCCTGGGAAGGCACTGTCATTTCCAGGGCCAGCAGCCAGGCTGCCCCATTCCCTGTCCCCACACCTGGCCTTGCCTGCCCTATGTCAGCAGCTCCTCAGGCACTGCCAGAAACCCAGGTCCTGTTTGCAGGCACAGAGCACTGAGGTGAGTCCAGTGTCCCCTCTCACTGCAATGTCCCATGGTCCATCAGAAAGATCCCTCAGGGATGCAAGAACCTGTCACTGCTCTAGAGGAACCCCAAAGTTAAAAAAAAGAAGATCTGTGTCCACAGCACACAGAAATTTTATCCACAGCTGAGCCACAGGACGAGGGAGTGGTGGGGATGTGGAAACAGCATCACTGGGTAACCAGACCTGTCTGAGAGCAGGTCACAGAAACATGGGATGGTTTGGGCTGGAAGGGACCTTAAAGCCCATCCAGTGCCACCCTCTGCCATGGGCAGGGACACCTCCCACTGTCCCAAGTTGTCCAGCCTGGCCTTGGACACATCTTAGGCTTCAGTGCCCAATGACTGCAGCTGATCTTGTCCAAACCTGGCCTCGAACACCTCGAGAAATGGGACAGCCACAACTTCTCTGGGCAACACATTGTCCTGACAGCAAAGAAATTCCTCCTAATACCTAAATTTGCTAATATCTAACTTGCTCACCTTGGCTTCCTCCATTATTTCAAATTTTATGGACCTCCTTTATCTTCAGAGCCCCACCCAGGCATCAGCTGTGCCCCCAGTGCCTCCATGGCCCCGCTGCTCCTGCCCCTGAGAGCAGCATCACCCTGAGGGAAGAGGAATTTTTAGGGGAAAGTGGAAAAGAAGGAGGGCAAAGCTGTTCTGCTGCACGACTCCACAGCTTCCCTGTGCTGGGAGCAGGGCTGGCTGCACTTCACCCCCCCTTTATCCAGAGCTGCAGGCACAAGATTCCTCTGGTGTTAAATTCCCGCTGGGTGTGACAGGATGCCTCCCCTGATCCACCAGGGAGCTCCTCTCTGCTGGTTGGGAATTTCCAACGGGATGCTTTCTCATCGGAAAATGCCAATACACTGAAATCAAAGCCCCCTGTGGGAATGTACCAGTTTCAGGGAATTTTTCATGGGAAACTTTTCCTCAAGCCCAGGCTGGAACTTTCCCCTTGGGAAGTGTGAGCAAGGGCTCTCCACACCCTCTGTCCCCATCACTTGGCAGAGCTGGTGATGCCCAGGGATGGGGACACCCTCACCCCCTGTGTATTTTTATTTTCTCCCCCCACGTCCCCACCTCCAGGACCCCTCACTATGAAGTTCATGGCTCCACAGAGTGATTTTACTCTTAATAAACGCTGTAACCTCTGGGACACAGACCCTGAGGGCAGGACATCGTCTCAGGACACGGGAAGTGCAGGTTGGATGTGAAGCCACATTTGCTGGCCTTTCCCTTCTCGGGTATGGGTTCACCAGAGAAAAACCAGGCAGAGCCTTGGGATCACCCTGAAGGAGGGCTGGAAACGCGCTGAAATTTGGGAGAAGCTCCCATCCAGTGGGATGGTGGTGGGGTGACACAGTGGGGTGACACGGTGGGGTGACACTGTGGGGTGACACGGTGGGGTGACACTGTGGAGTGACACGGTGGGATAGCACAGTGAGGTGACACGGTGGGGTGGCACAGTGGGGTGACACGGTGAGGTGACACGGTGGGGTGAGACAGTGGGGTGGCACAGTGAGGTGACACGGTGGGGTGACACTGTGGGATGGCACAGTGAGGTGACACTGTGGGGTGACACGGGGGGTTGACACGGTGAGGTGACACGGTGGAGTGACACGGTGGGGTGGCACGGTGAGGTGACACGGTGGGGTGACACGGTGGGGTGGCACGGTGGGGTGGCACGGTCGGGTGACACAGTGGAGTGACACGGGGGGGTGGCACTGTGAGGTGACACGGTGAGGTGACACTGTGGAGTGACACGGTGAGGTGACACTGTGGGGTGGCACGGGGAGGTGACACGGGGAGGTGACACTGTGGGGTGACACTGTGGGGTGACACGGGAGGGTGACACTGTGGGGTGACACTGTGGGGTGACACGGTGAGGTGACACGGTGAGGTGACACTGTGGGGTGACACAGTGGGGTGACACGGTGGGGTGACACTGTGGGGTGACACTGTGGGGTGACACGGTGAGGTGACACGGTGAGGTGACACTGTGGGGTGACACAGTGGGGTGACACGGTGAGGCGACACTGTGGGGTGACACAGTGGGGTGACACGGGGGGGTGACACAGTGGGGTGACACGGTGGGGTGACACGGTGGGGTGACACTGTGGGGTGACACTGTGGGGTGACACGGTGAGGTGACACTGCGTCTTCCCCGGGTCCCCTGTCCACAGGGGCTTCCCTGGTCCCCCCAGGCTCTGCGATGGCCAAGACAACAGCACCATCTCGTGACTGGGAAGGGATTTTTGGGATGGCCCCAAGGCTCCCTCTCGTGGATCCTGCGGCCAGCGGGTCACATCAGCCCAGATGTTCCTCCGCAGCTTGGACGGGGCTTGGAGCGACCTGGGACGGTGGGAAGTGGCGGGGGCAGGGATGAGCTGGGCTTTAAGGCGCTTTCCCATTTAAATCTGTTATCCCACCATCCCTCGAATTGGAGGGTTGGGAGCAAGCTTTGCAGCTTGCCTGCTCCCCAGAACAAAAAATGTGGGAGAAACCACTCCTGGGCATGGCAGGACACGACATGGTCACCCCCAAATCCACCCACAACACCCAGGATCCACTCGGGGATGTGGTGCAAGCAAAGGTTCATCCTTGGGGTGGATCTGATTTCTCAGACTCCCCCTGTGGAGCACGACACACGGATTTAGGAGCTCCCAGGACCCACTACATTTGTTTCCCCAAAAAAATGTGAAGAGCTTGGGTCCCTCTTGAGGTGCTCAAAGCCAAGGGAGGTGTCTCCACCTGTCCCTGCCGTGCTGGGGCCTGCAAGCACGACTCTTACAGGCAGCATAACTAAAGCTGACAAGATTTTTGGCAGTTTCAGGCTGTTTCAGGGGATGCTCCCTGCAAACACCCCATTGCAACGCTGCCAGTGCCTGCCAGGCTCTCCACACCTGCACTCTAATGGGATTTGGGGCAGTGCTGCAGGAGATGATCAGTGTTTGAAGCTCTTTCTTTTCTTTCCCACGTGATTTCTTCCCCTACTGCAACCATTTTCTAATTTTGCATCATGATGAAATCGGGTCCTTCTGAAGTTTCCCCCAGAAGGACCCAGAGGGCTCAAAGATTGCAAAAGCTCCTGGTGCCACCTTATCTGCCAGTGCTTGTGCTGCACTCCAGGCTAAACACAGCTGCTGCCAAGCACAAGAGATGAACTTTCTCTCAAGGACAATACCAGCGTTAAGGAGCTTTTGAAACGGTATTAGGAGCTTTAGATGTGCTTTAGTTCTGTGTCTGCCACCCCAGAGGAGGATTGTAAGCCCTGCTCTCTCACGCTGATCTCACACCCGGATGTTTCAGGGTACCTGTTGTGTGCTCCTCTCCCTCAGCCACAGCATTTTTCTCTCAAGCCACAGCAAAAAAGTGCAGATTTTGCATAAATTTACAGAACCATCACGGCTGGAAGAGACCTTCAGGATCATGAGTCCAACCACCAACCCAGCAGGATCCTAATCACCCCTAAACCACATCCCCAGGTGCCACATCCAGACACCACCACCTTCCTGGGCGACTTATTCCCATGCCTGACTGCTTTTTCAGCCAGTCTTTTTTCAGATATCCGGTCTGAACCTGCCCTGATGCAACTTCAGGCTGTTTCCTCTGGTCCTTTCACTTGAGACATGGCAGAAGAGTCTGACCATCACCTCACCACACCTTCCTGCCAGGGAGTTTTAGAGAGAAATGAGATGTTCCCTGAGCCTCCTCTTCCCCAGACTGACCAAACCCAGTTTCCTCAGCTAGTGCAGAGATCTCAGTCCTGTTGCCCTCCTTCCCTCCGTGCAATCTGACTTTTTCATTCCTAATCATTGTGCTGTGAGCTGTTCTCAGCCTTCCTGCATCCTCTGCCTCCCTGGCCTGCGCTGCTCTCCAGCTCCACGGGGACACTTTTCCAAGGCTGCCAGGACCTTTCCACACTGGAGTCAAGCCTTGCCATGTCCCTCACCACGTGCACTGAACCTTCCAGGGAATATCCTGGCGTGCCAGCCTTGTTGTTGTCCACTATGGATGAGATAATGTCTCTCAAATCTGGATCTCTGACACGAGGGCGTCCAACCCCCTTTCGCTGGTGGCTGCATTCCAATTTCAGGACAGAAATGACCAGGAGAAATATGAGAAGTTAGGGACATTCTTGGCTTGGGAATCGTTGGCCTGGTGTGGAAAGGAATGAGATCAAAAGACATCAGTGTTATTTTCAAGGCCTTGTTTTGTGATGCACTTTTGTGCACGCTGTTCCAAAGAGGCTTTTGGGCTCCAGGTGAAGCTGGCCAAGGAGGGTGGAACAGGTTATTTTTATTTTTGTTGATGGAGCACACTAGGACAAGAACAGCCTTTAATAAAGAATTGTGGTGCATTGTGGCTGTTTTTTCCCTGCACACTGTTTTCCCCAGAGAAGGAGACAGAGACAGAAGAGCCAAGGGATGGACAGGAATGCATCCTGCTTTTCCAGGCAGGTGCTGGCAGGAATATTGCCAAAAACCACTGTGAGTGCCTGCCTCACAGGATAGGGGGATTTTCAGATGTGCACACGAATCTGGGATAATGCTCTCGGGACATGCAAGGATGTGTTTAAAAAGCGTGTTGAGAGTGACAGCCAGAAGAGCAGTTTACAGAACCCACTTGCATGGATGAAAGGAAAACCTTAATGGTCTTGATGGAGTGTTGGAGCCCAGAGCAGCCTTGGTACAATAAAGGTTGGCTTTTGAGATAGAGATGGAGTGCAGTGCTGGGAAGCACCCGCCACTCATGCCAGGAAAGCTCCAGTGTCCTCATCACTTTGTCACAAAAGGAGCAACGAGAAGCAATCTCCATGCTCTCAGTTCCTTGCTCCAGCAGTGATTTCCTCTCTGGGCTGCATCCAGAGGGGCATGGGAAGCGATCTGGGTGAGAAATCAGCGTGCAGTTTGGTGCTGGTGTTTGCAGCACGTGCATCCTAGTGCTGAGGGAGGAATCCAAGACTTTTTGTTGGCCTGATCTGATAAAAATCTTGCTGAAATCCCTACTGGTGCAGGAACACGCTCCTGTCACACAGATGAATTCCTCCAGTGGCCCTGACTGTACAGAAGGCAGATAAGCACCAGAGCATCTGTTGAGGAGATGAGATTACCCAGAGCAAATGCTCTAAAAGTGGCTGCAAACACGAGCAGACTGGAGAACGCTTTACAGACAGAGCATTCAGCAGCATTTTTGCACTAAACAAGTCACAAGAGCTCTTGGCCATCGGAGGGAGGGGAGCTCAGCTCTGTTTGCTGTGCCAGGACTTGTGTCCTGCACCCTGTGCTCTCGGAAAATCCCAGCTCTACAGAGATGAGGCAACTGAGAGGTGTTTTAAAAGATTTTATCCCATTATCAGTCTCATTGAAGGGTGAAACATAAGAGATGTAAAACTCGGTGCCATTCTATCAGAAGTCAAGTTATTTCCTGGTTACCATATTTTATAAACGTTTTTCAGTCTACTAACTTTTGCCACACCATGGTGCTAATACTTCTAATACCAATCACCAAAATTTTACTCCATGTAGTCTTGCCACAATGCATCTCTCACAGCTCTAATTCTCCAAAATATCTGGTCTTTTTGCAAGGCCATCGTTTGAAGCTTGTTTGTAGTTTAGTCTCTCTCTCAGCAAAGTCTTCTCTATTCCATGGCCTAGGCACAGTTTATCTCAGAGTTTGCATACAGATGTACAAGACTGTGTGAGCTTTCAGCCAGCCTTTGAGAATCCTTTACAAATCCATTTCTCACCTGGTGCCAGCCAGGCTCAGAGAGGATGAACCCCTGACCTGCCAACCTGACCTCAGGTAACCCCAGCTCACCTCCCGTGCTTCTTTCACCCCATCCTGCACTGTGAGAGTGCCCAGGACACCCAGAAATGGCAGCACTTATCACAGAACCCCAGAATGGTTTGGGTTGGAAGGGCTCTAAAAGATGATCTCGTTCCAAAATCCCTGCCGTGGGCAGGGACAGCTTCCACTAGCCCAGGTAAAGGGAATTCCAGTCCTCATGGAAGTCCAGCAGATTTCCAAAAGGGCTCATAGCTGCCCTTGGGGTGCTGTGCATGTCTCAGCCTCACAGCAATCAAGTGAAGCTATTAAATATCAATCACTTCCCATGAAGTTGACATTTTTAATCCCCACACTGCCTTCTCTTTTCACACACTGCTGACTGGGGCCTTTCCCCACTGTGAGGGCTTTTCCCTCCTTGCCTTATTGCTCCCTCCCACTCACAGCCGAGAATTAAAAGACATAATAAAGAGCGGATGGGGGGGTGGGAGCGGTGTGTAAAAATAAAAAAGCAGGTTCCTTGTTGGAGCCAGGGATTCATCTGCCTCTCCCCGTGGAGATGAAGAGGCCCTTTCACCCCAGCAACCAGAATGTTGAAGCTGGATATGTGCTCACCAGCACGGCCAGGGCTGGGAGCTGCCAGCCTGGGGTGTGACATTTCTAGCTCAGATTAGAGGGCACGGTGTAAAAACCCATTAGAGTTGCTGGGGAGACTGTCCCTTCACCAGGCTGCAGCCTGGGAGCGAGCTGGGCGAGCTATGGAACGGGGCCCAGCGTGGCTCCCGGCCCTCTCTGCAGATTTAGGTTAATAAATAAGAGCTGCCCAGCCCTCTCTGCAGATTTAAGTTAATAAATAAGAGCTGCCCAGCCCACCGTGCCCACCCTGCTCAGAGCAGGGGGAGCCCAGCGCCTCCAATATCCCCAGCCAGCGCCCCTGCTTTGTTCTGCAGTGCTGCCCGGAGATTTTCATTACAAATATCCTCTTACTATGCACTCACAGAGGGACAGGGAGGCGGGAGAGGGCCCACACAAAGAGAAAGAAAAGGCTGCTTGCTAGAAAAGCAGTAATTACAGGGCTGGGGCTTTCCTGGAGGAGGATTCATATGGATTCGACATGGCAGTGGTTCACACGTCCAGACCCTCCAGGGGCAAGCTCCTGGTTTGATTTCATTATCAGCAAGCTGGGCTGCCGGGAGACTTCTGCCCCGAAATGAGTTCCCAAAAAGGGAAAGTTGCATTTCTTTTATTAGTGGCTTTGAAAGCAGCTTTGCTGCTGCCCCTAGAAGCTTCTGTGTTTGCTCAGGCACGGGATGGGAGAGCACAAGTGCCACGAGTTGGCCTGACAGCGCCCGTTAGTATGGGAAAATGCTGCACAGAGGTAAAGAATTATAAAATAAGGGCTTTGTTACCCTTGTAAAATCATGGCTCAGGCCTGCTGCTTTGGCTAAGTAGAAGAGGACTATGGGAAAGAGACTCAGCTGAATTGGAGGTAGAAAAGTTATATAACCATTATGTTATATGCATACATCTCGTTATGTACATACATCTTGGGGTATGGCTGTTGGTTGAATTGTGTTTGTGATGATTTAAAACCATGTCACTGATAATGGGTAGCTGATTAAAAAAACCCTGGTTTTTGCAATAAAGCAGCTCTCCTGTGCTCCTGCCTGGGGACTCTGTGTCACCAGGGACCCTCACCCACAGGAAAGCCTCTTACAGAATGCCAGGATGGCTTGGGTTGGAAGGGACCTCAAATCCCATCCAGTTCCAGCCCCTGCCATGGGCAGGATGGGCAGGGACACTTTGCACTATCCCAGGTTGTTCCAAGCTCTGTCCAGCCTGGCCTTGAACTTCCTGGGATGGGAATCCACATCTCTCTGGTCTATTATTTATATTATGGTGGTCACCATCTGTTTTAGCAAAAGTTGGTGGATTCAACCCTTCAAACATCTCCTAACCCCAGACACGTGGATAATCAGAGATAATCAAATCTCTGTCCTTTTACAAGGGAGGTAAAACAGGATCCAGGTGTAAATGGATGCAGGTGAAGTTTCTCAGGAAACAAGCTGGACCTTGATGTACTCACTTGTCACAGGTACTGAGTGATTTTCCCCAGTTCAGGCCAGGTGGGGCAGCTCAGCACCCAGAGCATGGCAGTGTTGGGATGTTTGCACAGCTCTGGGTGGGATAAAAACCCCATTTTACACCTGGGTGAAGAAATGGCTCAGATTAACCAGGCCAAGTGCATGCAGGAGCTCTGAGAGAACCCAGCCTGTCCCCTCCCTGCTCCAAAAGTGTGTTAGGTACCTCTCCCCTTC
The DNA here is from genome assembly GCA_037013685.1 of Acridotheres tristis. Lineage (NCBI taxonomy): Eukaryota > Metazoa > Chordata > Aves > Passeriformes > Sturnidae > Acridotheres > Acridotheres tristis. The sequence continues at coordinate 4,997,789 of CM072911.1, read as the reverse complement.
CCTAATGCCTCCTCATATATTGGACACAAAGGTGAAGGGCGCCTGCTTGGGGCCACTTTACACCATTTCTCTGGGAAATGCATCTCAGGACCAGATTTTCACCTTGCTTGGTGCTTTGCCAACAACTCTGGGACAGTTGTAGGACACTTAGCAGTGGCAGGGCTGATGGTGAGACAGAAAGCTCAAGGGAAGATGTTTCTGCCATTAGAACACACACTTTTAGGCAAGTTACCTTGAGCCTTCGTGGTTTTATGATGTGCACGAGACAAGGAGCAGCACATCAATCCACTCTGCAGTCTCAGAGGTGGGTACAGTATTTATTTGATGACATACAGTAAGACAAACAGCATCTACCTCTGTACTTGTGGGTGTTTGAATCCATTATTCTTGGAACAAATGCAGACTGAAGCCTGGGTTTCGGGTAACCCCAATCTCTTACTAATAAAAATCTCAGAAGGGTTTGGATTGGAAAGGAGATTAAAGCTCTTCTTGTTCCACCCCTCTGCTGTGGGCAGAGACACCTTCCACTGTCCCAGGCTGCTCCAAACCCTGTCCAGCCTGGCCTTGGACATTTCCAGGGCAGTCACAGCTTTTCTGGGCACCCTGTGCCAGGGCCTGCCCACCCTGACAGGGAAGAATTTCTTCCCAATATTTAAGCTAATTCTATCCTTCAGCTGAAGGCCATTCCCCCTTCTCCTATCCCTAAATATCCTTGTGAAAAATCCTTCTCCAACCTTCTTGGAAGCTCCCTTAGGTACTGGAAGGTGAGTTCTGGAAATGAGTCCCAGGTTATGGCCTGGCTGCCTCACAAACTCAGACCCCAGCCCAGCATTTGGTTTCCAAACACATCGAATGTTGCTTTAGTTCTCTCACTTAATTCCCATCGTCTTTTCTCCCTCTCTTTATTTACTTCTTAATTTCCATGGGTCTTAATTTCCTGCACCCCGAGCCCTGCTGAGCCCAGGCAGTGCCTACATGGGATTGCCCTCCACAGCCTTTCCCTGCTCAGGGAAAGGTCAGGGATGGAGGTTAGTGTGGCGAGAAGAAAGGCAGCAGCAGACAGACAGAGAGCTCTCATAAAGGTCTGGCTGTGAGCCTCTCTGAGAAAATGTCAGCTTGGGGAGGCTGTAACAGCTTTAATCTGCAGTACAAGGGGATTAAAGGACTCGTTCTCACAGGACAAAAGGGAAGGGAGGGAGCGGAAGGAGCAGAACAAGGGGAGAGTGAAGCCTGCAAGGGGAGGAAGGGAGAAAGTTAAAGAGCTCAACTCCAAAGAGCATCGGGGCTTAAAGAGCTCCGGCTTGGAGTGTAATAAATGTGAAGTGGCCTGCACAGAACAGGGGCTTTGGCCAATGGCCTGGCTTTGCTTTTTCACACTAAGCACACACACTTCAGGCAAGGCAACTTGTTATGTTTGGCTTTGTTGATTTTCAGGGGCAAAGGAGTAGGAGGGGGGAGCAGAAGGTTAATGAGGCTCTGCCAGATGTGACACTCCAGAGGAGCAGTGGGCACTCTGTGTTTTGAACAGTGGTTTAGGGGCTTTGATCCTCACCCCTGCTGTCCCTCAAACCCTCCTTGTCCTCGAGGGCCGGGGTAGAGTGGAGGGGCCTGGGAAAAGGAAGGAAGTACGTGGAATTGCAGGATGCTGTCCTCAAGTACTGCTTGAGCAACCTTTTCACTCACTCAAGGCTGGGAGAGGAAGAGTGGGATTGAAAGGGTAAGGAAAGAAGGAGACTTGAAATACTTTTCAAAAGGAAAAAAAAAGAAAAACCAACTCAACGCATCAGTTGCAGGAGATGTAAAGGCCAAGGAGCCACCAACACACACAAGGAGCTGTGCTCCAATAGGGAAACCAGGCACTCCAAACCAGCTCAGGTGTTGCAGGAAATGGGGGCTCTCAGGGCTGCACCTCAGGGCTGCACCTCAAACCAAGGCTCTGCTCTGCCTGATCAGCAAGGTTTGGACGTGGCAAATATTCTTGAAGGCAGAAGGACTTTTCCCCCATCAAAATCCCCCCAAATCTTTGAAGAAATGACAGGAGAGGAAGGTAAGACACCATCCACAAGTCCCGAGTTTTTCCCACGAACTCGGGAACTGGCAGAGGAGAAAATCAGGTTTCCAGCAGGCACTGAATTTAACAGGGCTGTAACAAGTTCTCTCACCTTCCACCTTACCCACTTTCCCAGCTCCACAGCCTTCCAAGGCAGGAGAGATGTTCCAGGAGAGCACCAGGCACAATCAAATCAGTGTCTAAGGCAGCTTTTCCCTGTTTTAGCAGCTCAGCACAGTGCTGGGGCCTGGCTGGTGCTCTGTGCACAAATTCTACTGAAAGGGGAAAAAAACAACTTTGTAACATAATAAGCAAGTTCCAGACAGGAATTAAAGAGTATAGCATATCCAGTGGAGACAGGGGCTGCAGGGGCATTAAGGTAGGAAGAATATAATTACCTGACCTGGACTGTGGCCAGGATAATGGTATTAATTTATTTCAGCAAAGCCAGAAGTGCCAAAACCTGTATTTTCCATTTAAACCCCAAAGATGGCAAATCACAGCACCGTGATTTCATTCTTCTAACTTTTGGCTGGACAGAAGAGTCTTCCTGATAAGGGTGAAAAATTAACACCCACCTCACGTGGCCACGATGGCAGAGCTCACCCTCAGTTTCCTTTGGGAAGCCTGATGGCATCCCAGTGCCATTCCAGGATCCTGAGGCAATGCCTGCATCTCACAGCACCCAGAACATCCTCCCTGTGCCCACGGCTCCAAGCACAGCCCCGAGTTCGATCTGGTATTAATTATCCTGTTCTGCAGAGATAAATGCTTAATCCTCTGGCTGTTGACACTGGAAATGGCCCAATCTACCCCAGGGTGGATATGATCCCAGGAAACTTGGCTTCAGCCATGATCCCACATCATGTGCTGTACAAATGTTCGCTGGCTTGCAGGGAATGGATTTCACAGGGAGCATGGGCTCCTTCCGTGGCACAGCTAATCCACAAAAATACATGACCCAAGCATTCATTGTATCAGGTTTTACTTCTTTCCTCTTATTTTCTTTTTCCTTTGACATAATATTACAAATTTCACGTGGAATTCCTCATTTTCAGACGTTCCCTATTTCCTTACAGCTTACCAGCTTTCCTACTCCAGCTCTCATAGCATGGAAAGCTTCCTAAGCAGCTCTGCCCAAGGGATGTGGAGATGGCTCTGCCCAATCCCTGCTTCTAGGGGAGTCTTTGCCTGTTTGCCAGAAGAAAGGCAAATGATCCACATTGCTTCCTTGGTTTTAGACTCCCTGGAGAGCCTAAATCAAGGAGTTTGTGTCAGGGAGAAAGCAGCAATGCTGACGGGATGGGAAATTGCTCTGAGTCCTGGCCAAGCTTTAAGGACTTTGGTCTTTCCCATGTCTGAGCAGTCCCACTGTGTGCCAGGAGGGAAAACCTGTCCCACACTCACTGCCACCTGCCCTGCTGCCTGGCCAAGCATTTGGTGACACCTGGGAGACACTTTCCCCCCTTCCCACTCACACCCAGCCCCTTCCTCACTTGTTCTTCCCATCCCCAAAGAGACCAAAGGCAAATTTTGAACTCTGACAGAAGTAAGTTTGAAATAAAGTATTACTGCACACAAGTAAATGGGAGTGAAGGTTTGCTCCCCATTTAATAATTAAATGGGTTTTCCAGACAGCACAATTCCACAGAGTCCAAAAGCAGCACCACAATTAGCTGATACAAAGGGTGGAGTACAGGAAATAGGACAGGGGGTCAGTGCATGGTGGGATTTTTTTCCCCTAAAAACACAGTTAAACCATTATTTAGCTTAGAGTGGTGCCTTGGAGCTCTACACCACTGCACTCAGCCATGCACAGGAGCAATCCCTGCTTCCAGGAAGCTCCCACCCAGCTGTGGGAAACTAAGGCAGTGGGAAGGGAAACACTTCACAAAATCAGCAAGTGGTGGGCTGGAGGAGGATCACACACAGCCAGAAGGACCTGGAGAGGGAGAGCTGAGCACCCACCTGAGGCAGGTTCTGCTCTTGACCTAACGTGACACAAGGCTGCAACCCTTTATTGAGGTCAAATCTGGCTGCTCTCACCACCCACCCTTCAGAGAGGTGGCTGGAACCTTCTGCAAATTCCTTCTACAAATTCCTGCAGAAAAAAAAGGAGCTTGCTGGAAATATGACACACTGAGCGAGCTTAAGTTTTTTTGTCAACTTTGTTTGTTTTGCCAAAGCAGTTTTTTTAGTCTTAGTCCAGTGGAAATAAACTTTCAGCCCACCTGAATGCAGAAGTTTGTATCTGCCACCATTGTGCTCAATTTAATCCCAAAATCACAGGAGGCAAAGAACTCAAGAATAGAAAAAAAGCTGAGCTTTTTATTGGATTTGTTTTACTCCTTAACACCACGATGCAGAGAGGGGCTGTTTGCTCCTGGGCACTTCAGCCCAGCTGTCAGGCTGTACTACCATCTCCCGAGGAGAGAAGGGGAATTTGAAGCCCAGCCAGTGAGAGCATGAGAAAGGGCTCCAACCCCTCATATCTGAGACAAGCAAGGGGCTTCTGCAGAGTAAAACAATCATTCTGCAATTCTAACTCCTTAGGTCTGTTCCCAACTCCCACACTGCCTTGAGAGTGCACAGAAGTAAATCTCCTTTCCCCCCTGTCCCAGCTCTTTGTATCTCAACACAGAAGGGGACTTTGCTGCTGGGACAACCCCAAATCATTGCTGCACCAGCCCAGCAAAGCACCAGCTCCCAAACTGGCAGTAATCACGAATTATTTCACAAATCTGGAGGACTGAATATTCAGTCATTTGCAGTTTCAGAGATGGGGTTAAAAGCAGGGAGAATTTGGGCTTCCTGGCAAAGGAAAAATGTCAGCTCATCCTTCCAGTGCCACATCCAGTGTGTGCAGGAACTGTTTTAGACTTTTACCCTAACCTGGAGCTGACAATGCATCATTTGCACTCCATGATCCTTTTCAGCAAAGCCTCTTAATATTATCCCTGCTCAATGACAGACCACAGTCCTGCTGCTCCAAAGCCACACAATGAATTAGGAAGCAAGAGCAAACAAGAACTCCAGGAACATTTGGGAAGCCGGCAGGCACAACAGGGCTCTGCTGCATCATCTCTGGCTGATGGGGCCTTGTCCCCCTCCTGGCAGTGGGGTGGGAAATGGAAGCAGGAGGAAAAAGGAGGGAAACAGGAGCCTGGCAGTGACAGACAAGGTGAAGCAGCTGCTCCAAGCAGATATTTAAGGATATATCTGAGTCCTGCTTCCCAAACTGCTGCTTGGGATTATCCCAAAGCATTCTCCACCTCATCTACTCTGAAACTACTTAACACACACCTCCCTTCTTCTCCAAGCAGGTGAACTATGGTGATCTATCAATCTAGCATCTCTGAAGCCTCCCTGCTCAGAACTGGCTCCAATAGTGATGCAAAATTGCTTTGCTCCATGACATTGGATTCTGCTTGATTCTGGGATGTTCTTAGAGCTCCCTAAAAATCTATTTGCTGTCAGCAAAATGGTCCCTCCCTGTATTTTCACCCAACAGAAGCACAGAGCAGCTCACACTGTTGTGTATCCATTATTAAGCAGCTCCTTTAGGAAGAGCAGAACAGGCATGTTGGAGTTACAGAGCCTTCTCTCCAAACATGCCATGGAGCATCCAGCTCCAAGAAACTGCTGGCAGTCTCTTCCAGCCTGGTGTTCCCTGGTTCTGTGAGATGAAACCATCTGGAACTGCAGCACAGACATTGCATGTGACCCTGCAAGGTGCCCTGTGTGCAGTCTCCTTTATCTACACAGGACACCTCCACCAGCCGAGTCCAGCACTGCTCAGTCTGTAATTCTCCCACAAAATACACCCAAGCAGCTCACCAGACTGCACGTTCTGAGTCCTTCTGAACTCCCAGGAACCTGACTGCTGAGCAACACTGAATGCTCACAAAACCACTCAAGTCTTGGACAACCCGGAGAAGCAGCTCCAAATCCATGTTGCATGAGCTGAGCTGCTTTTCCAGAGCCCTGCACGGAGCTGTTGCAGCAGCAGGCAGAGCAAAGCAAAGCCCAGTGGCACAGCCATGAACAGCACAGCTCAGGCAGTGCTCACAGCCCTTTGCTGGGGTCTAATCCCCTGGCTGTCCATGACACACATCCAGGATTCCCTGGGCTCACAGTACTCATTCCTCTTCCAGAGCTTCCTGTGACAACCATGTTTGTGTGGGAGCTGATTTCCTTGCTGTGTCCCACTTGGCTCAGCTCCTTTTGTCCTGTGCCTTCCAGGTGACTGTCCCAGGGACTAAAAGGTGACTCAGAAAGCACAATATAAGCGAATCCTGAAGTCAAGCTACCACTCCTCCCTAGCCTGAGGAATCTCTTTCCCAGGATCACAGCTGCTGCACCCTGCTGTTGGATGGAGAACTAGAGCAGTGGCAGGGAGAAGCAGCTGATCTTTGTCCTTAAGGCAGGGCAGCACCTTGGACCCCTGCTCTCACCTCCCAGGTATTTAGGAAGTTGGATGCTGCACTTCAGGACACTCCATCCTTTCCCCATGTTCCTTCTGGTGACACAGATGGTGCAGAGCAGGCCCAGGGCAGGCTGCTCAGACAGCAGGGACAGCACTGCACCTCCCTTCACCTGTCCTGCAGAAACATTCATCAGCAAGATCCCATCACACCAACTCTCTCAGTGCCAGGTGGACTCTGAAGCCACAACAGCAAATCTGCATTGTCTGCCTGGAGATGTTAGAGATGTTCAGAAGGGTGGGGTAAGACCATGGGGCTTGTGGTTCCTTCTCCAACTGGTCAGGCTGGCTCATTCCAGGCTCTCCATCAGGTCAGCAATGGAACAGATGCTGCACAGCATCTTCAGCCTCTCACACTGGCTTTGATTCACCATCCAACTGAAACAGAGAAGCCTGGAAGCAGCTTCATTTAGCACTGGCTGGAGAAATTCCTTACAAGAAGCTCCCAGGTACGTTCAGTAAAGGCTGAAAATCCAATCACTCCGTGCCTGTGGCTGCTTCTCTCCTCCCCTGCTGGGGCACCAGCCCTGCTTAAAGTGCTGGGACACCTTTGTCCGGGCCACTGCAGGCACATGGTGTGGCAGCTGCAGCCTCAGGCTCCTTGCTGGAGTCCTTCAGAACCAGGAACTCCAGCAGAATGTCCAGAAGGCAGAACACCAGGTGCCTGGAATGGAGAAAAGACAAAGCTTAGGCTGGTCAGGGCAAGGCTCAGCACAAGGGAGGAGTGTTCAGTGTTCCAGGGGAGAGAGGAACAATATCAGCTCCCCAGGAGAAAAGTTTTCAGAGGTGGTTCAGCTTTTTTTCAGCTCCCCCAAACCAGAGGGTGTTGAAGTTGCTGAGCAGCACAGAAAACACAAATGCATCTTCTGGAGCAAAACATGTGTTTAATGGGATCACAGGATCATTGATGACAGAAAAGACCTCTGAGCTCATCGAGTCCAAGCTGTGCCCAATCCCCACCTTGTCAACCAGCCCAGAGCACTGAGTGCCACGTCCTGTTCTTCCCTGCACCCCTCAGAAGATGGGGACTCCAACACCACCCTGGGCAGCCCTTTTCAATGTTTAACAACCCTTTCAGTGAAGAAATACTTCCTGACCCTCATTTCTCTGCTGTCCATCACCAAAACCTTGTCTTCCAGACTCACAGCACTGGGAATAGACACATCCCCTACACAGTCCTGCAGCTCCTAAAACTAAACCAGGATTTGTCTTACTTCCCTGACATCCATTAACTAAGCAGACCAAACAACATAATTAACATGACTGGCTCAATAATCTGCAGCCAGACTGAGGTCATGGACATGCAGATGGCCCCTGATATTGCAGGTCTGGGACAAGAAGCTGGATGTGCTTGGTGCCTGGGAGCACTGACAAAACCCTGGGCACAGCTCTCACACCCCAGCAGGGCTAAGAACACCATCACATACCTGTTTATCACAGGCTGGCTCAGCGACTCCAGCACCAGGTTCCAGCTCATCCGACACTTACTGGTCCCAAGGATTTCTTGGATCATATCTGTAAGTGTTGGAGACAAAGCTTTAGGAAGTGCATATTTCCACAGGTCAGTCCTCTCCTGGTGGGTGCTGGATCAAAGCTTTTGATGGTGTGCTCTGAGGCTGGGACAGGAGGGAGTGCCAGGAAAGCATTCCTGGATAGGAGGGCACATAGCAGCAGAATGAACCAGGCTTGTTCATTCCCAAAGGACAGTGAGGGTCCTTTACACTACATCAAGGAGTTAAAAGTTCAGACTGCATTCACATGGATTAGGCAGCAGCTGCTTTAATGCCAAAGGTCCCCGTGTCAAACTTCAAGAGAGGGAAATCCAGTGCAGCTGGGCTTGGGATTTCAGTCCAGTGGAAAAGCCACAGGCTTTGCATGGTGACTTTCCTCACCATGGGACCCTTTGGCAGTGGGTGGGAGCAGAGCTGTCCTGAGCCCTGCCTTGGTGAGGCAGCTCAGCAGCACTGTGAGCACTGAATCATGGCCTGGCTGCATGCAGGAATCGCCCAGACACACATCCCTTCCCTCTGAGCTGGGCTGCTTCCCAAACCCTTACACAAACTATCCAGAACTGGAAAACTCCGGGTTTTGCTTGCAGGAAACCAGCAAACCTCAAGGGTCACAAAGGTTTCCCAGTGCCTTGGCACGAGCAGCCTCCATCTCTGCAATTAACTACATTTCCAAAGATTCCAGTGCACTGGAGTGTTCCCCAGCCACTTTCCTATCCCAAGGACAGCTGACAAGTCTCTGGGACACACTTACTGGGCAGGATCCCCATCAGGCTCTGCAGGGCCTGCTCTGCTGTTGCCTTCTTCTGCTCCTCAGTCCTGGGGGGTTTAGGCACTGCTGGTAAAACTCCTCCAGGCCAGATGGATTCCTGCAGCAACTGGAGGTACTGGACCCAGCGCTGGGTGCAGGTCAGGGTGACCATCTGCACTTCCAGCCACCTGCAGGAACAGGGAGAGGGAGAAAGGTCAGGAAAAGTCTGGCTTGGGACCAAGCTGGGATAGTTCCACCCATCAAGAGCCCTGGAGGGGTAAATCAGCTTCCTTGGGTTTGTTAACATGCAGTTTTCATGTCTGTACACCCAAGATTTTCACAAGTATTAATGAGCTGAGTTTTCCATGCACCAAAAGCGGGATATGTTCCCTGTGTTACAGACAAATGGGAAGAGGAAAGGCCATAAGAAGCCCCATCACTCTGTAAATCACAGGAACCCAAGTGAATCACTGGTCTCTAAAGGAAGCCCAGCACGGGGATATGACTGAAGCTCCTAAGTTATCTCTAAGCACAATCTGGGACAGAGCTGGAGGAACTGGTGTTTAACAAACAACCCCCAGAAGGACTGGAAGGACATGAGCCCTGTTCTAGCAGCTTCTGCTCCTCTCATCAGTCCCTCTGCTACCAAGACAGTCAAGGATGTCTTTCCTGGACACCAAAACACACTCCAAGGATGACAAGCCATGAATATCCTGATGCTTCATCCCCCTCTCACCCTGCTGTCCAGTCCTGCTCCATCCACTGATGGCAAGCAATGAAATAACAGAATCCCCAAATGGTTTGATTTTAGGATCTTAAAGCTCATCCTATTCCACCCTGGGCAGGAACACCTTCCACCAAGTTTCTCCAAGCCCCATCCAACCTGGCCTTGAACACTTCCAAGGATGGGGCAGCTACAGCTTTTCCAGATACCCTGTGCCAGGGTCTCCCCACCCACACAGCCAAGAAGTTTTTTGTTCCCATCCAAAATCCAACAGAATTGCTGACAGTCCCTCCCACTGTGCCCTTTCTACAGTAACCACCTGCAAACCCCAAAATCCCTGCCCCACAAAAGGGCTCAGAGGTGTTTGCAGCTGCACTGGGATGTGTCCCCACCACCCGAGGGCTGGCCAGGCACTTTCTAAATCAACCATAAGGATGGACCCTCTCACCCAGATGTGAAATCACTTCCCATGTCACAGCCATCAGAATTCCCATGTCACAGCCATCAGAATTCCCATGTCACAGCCACCAGTCAGAACTTGCAGTGCCTAAAACCTTTCCCCTCAGAATTAGGAGAGGCCGTGGCTGAACCCCACAGGATGGTTCCCTGTTTGAGCAGGACTCAGGGTGCAGCACTGATGGCAGGAGGCTCTGGAGCAAAGCTGGGAGTGTCGGCACGGCGCTGGGGTAGGGAACAGGCTTGTGATTTCGCCAGTTCTTCAAGAGTCCCCGAGGACAGGAGTCAGCCAGCAGGGCCAGGAGACCCATTCCTCTTGGCAGCTGCTGTTCATGCTTGCAATTCTGTCACCACTACGCCCCGGCAGCTCCGAGTACATCCAAGAGCCCTGCCAAGGCAAACTTTATTTAACCTGCGCTCTGCCAGACTGTCTGCATTCTTCCTGGGCGAGGCATTCAGGCCAAGGGTGTCCTTCCCCACACAGCTGGGAGTGGGGAACAGCAACAGCCAAAGGTATAAGGGCAAAGGAAGCAGGCTGGCATCATGTGAGACAGGGATCCCTTCGGCAGCAGGAAATGAAAAAAACAGTAACTCTTGAGGGATGCACACCTCGGAAATGCCAGCTGGAAAGTAAAGGACATTAAAAAATCTGAAAAAGAGTTTTGGTGCAGTGGCAATGTGGACACACACATTCACAGAGCTAGGGAATTACAGCTTGGAAATTCTTTTTCAGGCCTGGATTTCTCCTGACTCTCAGCTCCATTCCCAGGCTGCCAAGCTGACTGCAGCTTCAGTTAGGGAGGAGTCTCCCAGGGTGAGAACACGGTGACAAACAGAGTGGAATTCATCACCAACATTAACCCCTGGCGTCTTTGCCGTGGGACACATCCTGAGGTGCTGTCCCAAGGATGTTTTTCCCAATTGTCCCATGAGCTCCTGTCCTGTCCTGGCTGCACTAACACACTTTAAATCCGGGCTGTCCCTACAATAAATTGGCCTTTTTTCCCCGAAGAGCTCCGTGTGTGTTGCTGTCCTTTCTCTCTCTTTGCAGAGCAGTGACCACATGGCAAGGCCTGGAATGTCTCAGAGCAAGGGACACAGGTGATGTCACCAGCACTGGAAATGGGGAAGCACATCCTTCATGCTCAGCATCACCACGGACACAGAGTCTGGATGCTGCTACACGATAATGCCAGAGGTGCAAATCTGTCTTAGAGGAGAAAATGTCACATCCCAGTCCTGTCTGGGAAAAGTCATGTTGGAAATAAAATTAAAAGGGTTTTAATCTCCAGCCATCAGCAGATTTTAACACTCTGGATCATGGTAAACCCTCCAGCTATTCCCAAGCAAATTAAAGTGTTAAACTGTGACTTCTCTAGGGGCAAGAGTTTTCATTAACACGATTTTTCATTAACACGGTTTTTCATTAACATGGTTTCTTACACAACTCCTAGCTGAGAAAACATCTGACAAGTAACAGAAGTTCAGAGACTTGGGGACAGAGCTGCAAAGTCAACCCTGCATCAAGGGGGATCAGCCTGAACATTGCCTTCAAACTCATTACAGCAACAGCCACTTTCCAGCCTTTAAAAGGTTGCAGAAAGCAAAGAGACATTCCTAAAATAGCAAAAAAATCAAGTAAATAGTGGACAGAAAGCAAGTTGAACCTACAGAGGACAGCACACGTTTCCAGACAGCTCAAGAGCAAGCTGAGAACTGACAAATGCTGGAAGGCCCCACACAAACAAACTCCTGTTTCCAGCTCATGTATGTCCCTAAAAACACCAGAATTAGGCAACAAGGCCCCCAAGTAACACCTCTAAATGTGATCACACTGTGAGCAGGCAAGTGCCTACAGGTCGTGATTCCCACAGTTGTGAAACACCATTGATGGATTTTCTTCCTTAGGCTGGCAGCTCTGGGAAGCAGAGGGCAGGATCTGGGAATGGCTCCATGGGTCTTGCACAGCTCCTGAGAAGAGGCCAACTTGCCCCATTACATGGTGCTCACACAGCTGGGAAGGAGCATCCAAACCCACAGAGATTACAAGGAAAAGTCAAGGAACTGAACAGGGAATGGGCCAAGAAAGAAGGAGAAACCAAAGAAAGGTGCAAATGGAACACAGAGTAAATCACCTCTGCTCTGGGCTCCCTTTTGCCAGTCTGTCCATGTGTGGAGCCATCCCAAAGGCACTGGGAACAGCAGAACTGTCAAGACTGCTCCATGTGGTTCTGGAAGAAGAGCTGAGGCTTCAAAAGAAAATCTCAGAACACAGTGACCTGTCATGAAGTTCTCCTCCCTCCTCTCAACCAGAGTCAACCATCAACACCCATTTTGAGGACTCACGTTCCATTCTAACACATAGAGCATTTAAACAGTGAAGAGCAAAGTAATTCACAGAATCACAGAATGCCCTGAATTGGGAGGGACCCACAAGGAAAGTCAAGTCCAACTGCTGGCCCTGCACAGGACATCCCAAGAATGTCCTCTCATCTCCCACAGCTGTAGCTGCAACTCAGAGTCACACCAAGTTTACTGAAAATTCCTACCTGGGTAAACCCCAGAAAATGGCAAATTGACCTTTCCATCATGCAGACTTGTTGCACCAGGATCAGGATTAATACCTCAAGAACTCCAAATATCTGCTGGTTCAAAGCTGACCTTCACCAGCAGGTCACAGATGATTTTTTGTGCTAATAAAGGCCTAAGCATTTGAGATTCCTGTGCCACATCTAAAGCACACACACATTGCTCCCAGGTAGAAATAAATCCACCAAGAAACAGAAATAGACCTCTCTTTTTATTTTTTTTATTTTTGGATGGCTGATGAGTTACTATTTTCATTCTGCTATTTCATGAAGAAATAGCCTTAATAAGAAAGAAGAAATAAACCCATCACAGAACCATCTCCTTACACTTCAGCTGAGACCAGAAATAGATAAAGTGACCTCCTGGGCTCAGAATGCTTTGATAGTGCCCAATGCAAAGAGCCAGACTGCAAAGGCTACTGAGGCCTGGAAGATAATCTGGAGGGGCATAACTTGCCCATGCTGTAAGGCACCTCTGTTTGAAATAGCTGCTGGTGGAAGAATGAAATGGCTGCTAAAAAAGAGCCAAATGAAGGCCAGGGTTTAAGCTGGAACTCCAAGGTCAGCTGAAGGGGTCCATCACGGTAAGAAGGCCCTGGGAATGAAAAACAAGGGCTGGGGGTGCAAACCTTGGCCTTCCCTGGGCTCCTGGAAACAAAAAGGGCTGCTAGGAGGGAGGAAAGGCAGGCTGAGAGTCAAGAACAGGTAAATGGACTTGGTTTTACCTGGCTGGATCCACTCACTTCACTGGACTATCCAGAGAGCTCAGCTCAGCAGGTAAAGACTGGACAGGTTGGATTTGCTTTGTCTGGACATTAAAGATGTATTAAGAATGAACACAGAGATGTAATACTCTCCAGATTTACAACCACCTGCCAGAAGTGGGTAAAGCTCTGCTCTTTTAGTCCATCAAGGTGAGGATAAGAACTCAGATCACTAGAGCTAAGGAACAATCAAGTTAAATATGCCGATTGTAATTGAAATCTGAAGCAATAGCAATTGTGATTTCCTCAAACCCAAGGGTTTTAAGGATTTAGATAAACACAAACTGAAGGCCAGGCTAGAAGATGACAGAGGAGAAAGCCTCTCTGCTTTAGCTGTATAAATACAAACAGCTCTACAAATATCCATGAGCTAGCATGTCCAGCTCAACACTGACTGCTGCCCACCCCAGAACCTGGCCCCCCTTTCCCCAGGGAATACAATGTGCATATCCAGAAGCTCAAGAAAGGCCTGTGGGACCAACATAGTGAAAAGGATTGGGAAGAAAAAGCAACATTTGGAAAACGTGAGGCATTCAAGCAAGACTGAAATTAAGAAAGTCTGGTGCTTAAATCACCCTTAGACCATCCCTGCCTTACCAGTCCTTGTTCCCCAAATTCCTCCTCAGATAATGCACAATATTATCCTTAACTCAAGAGCTCAGGAGGAGCAAGATTTCAGTGCTTTGACTGCAAAACCTTTCTGAGGAAACCTTGTAAAAATGAAGCAACAGCTGCAGTGGGTACAGCAAGAATTGAAAAATACAAATGGAGAGTTTTTTCCCTGAGGCTCAGCTTTCAGCACCTGCTACCTGAACCTAAATCCACCTTCTCCACACAGCAGAAACACGTGCAGCACGCTCAGCTCAGCACCTTCAAAGCAACCTCACACTTGTCCAGGCCATGGGTAAACCCTGTGCTGAGGAAGAAAAGAAAAGGGAAAAAACCCAACTCTCTATAAATCAAAGAACATGAAGCATCCTGAGGCCTTTTAAACTTCTGCACAAAGTAAATTCTCCTTTTTGAAATGTCCCTCCCCTGCTGCCCTGTGAACATTTAGAGTTGCAAACAACCCATCCTGCACCTGGCTGGGGATATCCTAGGCAGAGGGATTTTCCTACCTGCTTGACCCAGGCACAAACCCTGGGAGATGTGGGTGTGCAGGACATCTTACTGTGGGGCAGAGAGGAAGAAAAAGAAATCATTCTCTTCTGTAGGTAATAATTTATCCCTGCAGAGAGGAAACCAGGCCTTGGTGCTGGGATTTCTGTGCCATTTTATGTGTTGCTCCCTCCAACACCTGCTGCAAGGAGAAATCAGGGAAACTCACAGGACTCCAAGGTCTTCACCCTGCAGTGAATTAACCAAATTGCTCTGGATTCTGCTTTTCCCAACCTAGATCTTCCTGTGATGCCTTGGGGCTCAGGGAAGGGGGGAAAGGTACGTGATTAAAATAATTGTCCCCAACCTCCTTGATTTTTCTCAAAGCATCCTGGCTTTTGATAACATCTCCTTCAAGTATTTATTGAGCCAATTAAGCTCTCAGTGGTGCCCCAGGGAGAGGCCAGGCTGTTCCAAGGCCCTGCTTGGAACAATTGCTTCATTAGCCCACTTCAGAATCAAAATGCATAAATCCACTATTAACCCTTCTAAAACCAGGGAAAAATAAAACCAACAGGGAGACATTACTTCCACTCAATCCTTTTCTTCTTTGTTCCATTTGAAATAGGAAGTTGTTGAGCTTTTTTAAATCTAGGAAGAAAGTTGGCATGTGCAACTGTTGAAACAGAATCAGAGTTAAAATAATGTTGCAATTATTATCAAAGCATGGAGGGCTGGCTTCATTCTAGCGGCTGTTTTTGGAAGAATGCTGCTTCTAGAAGAAGGAAAAAAAATTGTTTGGGACAGAGATTCAAAGCCAGATCCAAAATTTCCAGGTGCTTGGAGACAACTGAATTGAGGCCCATTTCCAAGCTGATTTTATTTACTTTACATGTACACACGAAGACACAGAGTCCTGAAATCGCTTTTACTGACATACCACAGGCTGCAGTTCCTGCTGCTCCTCACGGCTACAACACAAACAGCCAAATCCTCAAATGAGATGCCATGAGGTTGGTTCCCCTAATGCCCAACTCTGGTGCTGCTTTTAGGCTTGTTTTTAGGGACAGGGACTTTGCTGCCACATAGCTGGGCCTGCCAGCACAGCCCCTCTGTGAGCAGCTCATGCCCAAATCCACTCCCCAGGTAACCAGCCAGGGGAATGAGTGGATTTGGATGTATGGATAGTGCATGTCTGCCTGAGGCTGGAGTGGTAGCTGCCAGCCAGGAAGCCAAAGGGAAGTGGGAGCAGTGTCTCAGCAGTCAGACATGGCCCCTGCATGGCTCCAGGGCTGGCAGAACTCCCTGCCCACGGGCACTGTGCTCCCAGCACTGCCAGCCCAGGGCTGCTTGGCTGCTCCAGGTTACTCAGGGACACTGAAGAGGCTCAGGCACCACTCTTTGCTGGTGGCACTTTCCAGTCAAGAGGATCAAGGTGGCTGCCAAGGGTCATTGTGCCAGTCCTGTTGGCACAGAGATCAAAGAAAACCAAAGAGAAAATCAGAGAAAAGCACCCAGCCAGCAGCTCTCTGAAGCTCCAGACCTTCTTGACTTACAAGTGCCTGTGACACTCAGCCTGACAGCAACACACCAGGAGAGCCCAACACCGAGGTGACAGCCTGAACTTGCAAGAACCAGCTCTCAAAAGCATGATGGTCACCTGTAATCAGTCTCAAAGCATCCCTGGCTCTCCACTTACAGCTCACACAGACTGGAATATCACCTCCTCCAATCTTCCAGTTTGACCAAGGGATGAGGGGACATGGACAAAGCCTGGAGGAGCACGGGAATGACTCAAAAGCAAACAGCAAGCCAAGCAGTGCTGAGCTCGGGGTACAGCAGGGATGATTTGCATTTATTTTAACTCATGCTCAGTGAAACACGATGGAGCAAAGCTGCCTGAGCAGCTCCACATGCTCCTTTCAGGGACAGGCACTTCTGAGCCTGGCACGGACTCTGTGCCCCAGCCCTGCACAGGTTCCAGGTGTGCTGAGACACCTTCTCCTCACTCAGTGCTTTGTGGCCATGGCTTTCTCTGTTGTGCTGCATGGGAAGGAGCCAGGAAAAGCTCACAGGCCAGGATCTGCCCCTCGAATACTCCCAGGTGCATCCCTGGGATGCTGGCACTCTGCTGGGGCTCCTCTCTGGAAGGGGAAGCACAGGTGGTGGCTGTCACCTGGCCCCAGCACTGTCCCCAGCTCTGCAGGGCACTGGCAGACCCCAGACCTGTGGGGACAACTGAGGGCAGGGTGTGGGGTCACAGCACGGCGTGGTTCCCGTGTTTGTCGCGTATTTTTAACACCTCTTTGACTCACAAGGCTCTAAAAAGCAGCCAGATTCTCCAAATGCCTCTTAGCTCTTCCACCAACCACCAGAGCCCAGAATAGCCCCAATTCCTCCCCTCTGCCAACAGGTTCCTGCTGCAGCCTCCCAGGGTAAGAGGAGATGATCCCTCGCAGCCCGCGGGAGGGAAGCGGAGCCGGGCAGGGGCGGAGCGGGTTTGTTTACAGGCACGGCCCCAGCACGCAGAGAGGCTGCTGGAAGCAATCCTCGGCCCCAGGGTCATTCCCACTGCCAGCCCCTCCGCCTCCCCTCCATCCGCCTCTCCTTTCAGCTCCAAAAAAGGATCACTCCCTGTTACATAATGGGATGAGCGCAGTGCGGCTCCGGGCTCGCACACGCGGCCGCCCTTTACCCAACAATCCCTTTTTCGGTCATGGAGCCTTCCTCTCCCACTGCCACCGCACCGACAGCCGGGCAGACGGATGGGGCCTGCCTCCAGCTGCCCCGGCTGAGGAGAACGGGCAAGGAGGAGTGTGGTGGGATGCTCCTTGCAGAGAACAGGGAAGGGAGCAGCTCGGGAGGCACCACAATGGGTAACAATGTGGACACAGCGATCATCTGACAGCACTGCCAGCCCAAGGGAGAAAGTCCTCCAAGAAGACGGGGACTGGCTCTTGGGAGAAGCTGGATCTCATTCTTGGTGTGAGTTTTGTTGGTTTGTGGTCATTTCTATCACTCTGCACCGAGTGTCTCATGCCAGAGCAGAATCATCTTGCAGTTGCAAGGAGGCAGCAGGAGCAGCACCTACTCTCCAAATACAAGCTGGCAGAGGAGTATCCAGCAGCAGCCCCTCCAAAACACTGCCAGGACACCTCCTTTTCATCCCCTCACCTAACCCAGCCACTGACAGAACAGAGAAGGATCTAATCTCTTCAAGGGATGATGCCCACTCATACTCTGTGACCAGCAATGGCTGAAGACACAACACAAATCCATCTGTTGTCCCAGGTTTGTCTGCCTGTTCTCAGCAACAATTCCTTGAATAGCAGCTGCTCCCAGAAGAGTTTCTGGTACTTTCCCCACCTGTACAGGGTCCCCACACACAGGGCCAGCCAGAATGGCAGTGCCAGGACTGGCTTAGCAGTGATCAAGTTGTAAATATTTAAATGGAAGAGAAATGTCACCAAACCCACACTGTGTCCCTGGACAGGCAGGTCTGAGCTACAGACTTCCTGGTCTGCTCAGGACAGCAGTGACCACCTGGGCCAGGACTGAGTACAAGTCTCAGGGACAGGGTGAATGGCAAGCAGCAGGAAGGCTCCCCAATCCCAGCTCTCCTCCACTGTGGGGGTAAGTACAGGCAGCAGAAATGGGAGGAAAATGTTCCCTGCAGCAATCCAGGCACAACACCACCGTCCTGGTGACAGGTCAGTCCCCACTGTGCAGCTTCTCCCCCTGTCCCCTGGGGTTCCTGATTGTCCCAGAACAAGAACAGGGCCAGCCTCAACATGTGGATTTCAGCACGGACACAGGGCTTGTTCAAGAGGGTGTAGTTGCACTTTGAACTGATGGGGACACCAAGAAGTGCCAGGGCTTCCCCACATCACCCCCAGCTAAATCTCTGCCTGCAGCACATGTGGGTTCACTCTGACCTGTTCAAGTGGAGCAGCTACAAACACATTCCTCCTCACTCTAATCCACCAGCACAACTCAGGGAGCTCCTCCACCCTCCAGAGCCAGGATGTGCTGTGTGTATCCCAACTTCTCTAGTGGAAAATGCCAATGCCACGTGTGGGTGCTGCAGGCTCCCTGGCTGACCAGGACACAGCTTATTAGGAGGTGATGATGTGCCCATTGGAGCTCTCATACCTCCGTGCTTACACACACGGATTGGGTTGCAGCTTGTTCCCATTCTGGAGAAGTGGGAGCAGCCTCCACCTCCTGCCACTGAAGGAACAGACCAGGACTGAGGGACAGCAGTCCCTGACCTCAAAGCACTTTGGCAATCTCTGCTGAGGGCAGTTTAAGTTACCAGCTCGGTTATAATGGGCTGCCCTGCACATTCTGATGCTGGCTTTGGATGTCTGTGGGAGAAGAAAGGGCACAGCAGTGGGAAAAGCACTGCTCCAAGACTCTCCCAAGCCCTTCAGGGAAGGCTTTCCTTCTGCTCTAAAAAACCACATCCCCAGCTAGTGATAGTCACCAACCTACACCAAAAAACAGGAATTCTCTGTTTGTGTGTCTTGGCCTTGAGCCTTACCACCCAGAGGCACTGGCCCCAGGAAAGCTTGGCAAGTCCATCCCAGCTGGAAAGGAAGCCTGTCCCTGCTCCATGCGTGGGTCCCTGCCCCAGGCACAGGCAGAGCAGAGGGGTGCAGCAGTGAGAGCAGAGACCACACTCTGAGCTGTCACTGACAAATCTCTGTTCCCTGGGCCTGTTTATTCTACTTTTGCAGAAGGAACAAGCTGAAGCCCCGGGCAGCAGGAGACCAGGAGGCCAATGTTCCCTGGAGAGTCAGAGCTGGGCACTGCTGCCCTTGCATGAGCCAAGACTCCACTCCCAGGGCTGGATCTTCCCTTTCCCTGATACCAAGGGACAGGAGGCTGCTCATTAGAGATACACCATTGCTCTCAGAGAAAACAGCTCCTAGTGCAGATCTCCAAGGTGTTTGCTCCACATTCATGGAGCACCTGCTTTACAGAACCTTGTTGGTTGATGCACACACAGCATTTATCTGCATCCAGGCACGAGTTCCACTTCCAGCTGTGACTCCAAAGGGAATGTCTCTCACAGAGCAGGATGGTCACTCTGGCCTTACCTTTGAACAAGGGTCCCAAAGAGCAGGTTGAAGACCTTCTGAATGTTCTCTGTGCACAGCCAGCTCCAGTGATCCACCAGCACCAGACGAAGCACGTCCAGGGCCAGGTCAGCCAAAGCTGTCTCGGAGTCTGCCAGGAGGAAGAGGAGGGGCACATGAAGAAGCCACCTCAGGGCAAATCTGGTGAAAAGCATCATCCCAAACTCATTCTTTTCTCCCCAGCCTCTGTGCACACACAACCTGCTGCAGCCCAGAGAGCCTGGGACCCTGCCCTCCCCACTCTGACTTCAGCTCATGCAGGCAGCCCCAGTCTCCCACCAAGAGCTGCACCAAAGGCTCAGCTCCTTCTCAGTTAAACAGCAGGATTATCAAATCCCAGTCCATGCACAGGGATGGCCACGTGCCCAGAACAGGTGACAAAGCAGGTGCCAGGAAGAGGTGCACTGCTGAGGACTATTATCCTCGTCTTCCCCATTCCTTTCCCTTCTTCCAGCAGTTTTCCAGGCTCGAGGCTCTGTTGGTGGCTGTGGGCTGCCATCGTGTGGCAGATCCCAGTCCTGGCAGGAAGGGGGATGAACCACATCTGGATAAACCAGATTTACCAGTTAAAACACAAACCCACACAAAATATCTCTGCTGTCATAGATCTGGGACACCAAACCTCCCTCTGATTCTCAGGAGGATGCCAGAGACTTCAGCAAAAAGTTTCTACTTGCTAAGGAATTACTTTCATGCTGTTTGTGCCTGAGGAGTTGTGCTGAACAAGCTCACTGAAGTACCACAAAGCTGCCCCACACAGCCACTCCCAGGCCACCACCCCAACCTGAGGCTGCTGGTCTGTTGTCCAGGTGAGATCCTGTGCAGCAGCTTTCCCTGATTTGGCTCCCCTCGTGCATCATCTTCCAACCCCTCTGTCTACAGAGACAATTTACACTGACAATTTACTACTGGAAATAAAGGGAAGAGGGATTCTGGACCCCACCTCTCCCTAAAAGCTGGACGAAATAATTCCAGGGTTTCACTTGGAAAAGACAGGGCACTTGGCACCTCTTGCTCTGGGCCATGCATAAATTACTCCCCATTTGATTTGCCCTCTGACACTTGACTTCCCAGTGCAGAGTCTGCAGCAGCTTCCCCATAACCTCACACAGGGAGCATCCTCAGCAAGCTGTTTATTCCCAAATCCTCTTCCTCAGAGAGCTGCTGGCCAACCACTTCCCAGAAGTCACTCCATGAGCAGATAGGGACATGGCTTTGCCTTTTTATCCAGACGTTTGTTCCCCTCACCCTGCCAGCCCAGCCTGAAGCATCCCAGACCTGAAAGCATTTGAGATCACTGACATTCCATTTCCCTCAGAGTTCAGCTAACTTGGCCTGCTCTGTGCAGAACCCTGGCCTCCAACTCCAGTCCTGCTTCCCCAAAACCACGGGCACGTGTTCCAAGATTACAGGCAAAGCTGGTAGCACAGGCTGGGTTTCAGAACACCAGGCCTATCCTGTCACAAACACGTGCTTTCAGTCAGAGCTTGCCAAACTTGAACCACTGGAGAGAAGTTTTTGGGAAGTTCCAGCTGATACAGTTCAACTATTCCAAGAAAAAGAATGGAGAACATATTTTTGCATGTGTTCAAGATTATCTTGTAACTGTTCTGAGGCAGCCATGTGCTTCAGAGGAGGGTTCCAGAATCAAAAAGGGAACATCATTCCTTGAACTGAGATTACATTTGTGCTATTCCCATCAAATCTATCTAAACTCAATCTCAAAAGGTCTTTTTATAGTGTATGGACATATCAAGGCTAACTGGAAACTACCAGGAAACTGTAATTTGGCCAAGTTTCAGTTTGCAAGAGCTTGATTTTAGAACACTGTCAATTTAAGCAGCATGTCCTTAAGAAACTTTTGTGCAGTGACTGTGCTGTGACTGTGCTGAGCACACCAAGGTGAAGATCTGCAGTAACACAACTGAGCCAAAACCCACTTTGCTCCCACCAGCAACAATGCCCAGAGCAATCATCAAACAGCACTGGAAAACCTCATTTACTTCCCCTTCAATCAAGATGCAACAAGCAGGAGAGCAGGTCCTGAAGACTTTTCAAGCTGAACCTGCAGATGTTGGAGCTGCTGTGGTACCAAGGGAGAGAAATTCAAGCACTAAGAGGGAGGCTGAGCTCACCAGAGTCAGTGTCTGGATGTGCTCCCTGCTCTGATGTGCTCAGCCCATCCATTTCTTCCTGCACAGAGATTTCCTTGGCTTGTCTGCCTCGCTCTCCTTCAGGAGCTTTGCTGGGGGCTGCTTCCAGCAGCTTCTCCTGCTTCTGGATGAAGGATTCCATAGCAGCCAGCGACAGGGTGCCAGACACCTACAAAAGTGTGTTAGTGCCACAGAGCCTGGGGTCTGCAGTGCCCAGGTAACCTCCCACCCCCTGGTTTGCAGCCAGGTGTAGCCAACAGCACAACCAGGGCTGCTTGTCCTTCTGCAAAGAGCTGGCATGTGGCAACAAGGCTGCAGCAGCCACAACCCTGGTGAATGCTGATCATTCCCAAACAGGGCAGTGATTGGGGTTGGGGAAGGATTACAAGAGGATCTGAACTTACAGCACTGCCCTCCCTGATGGAGTACACGATCCTGTCGTGAGCCTCACTCACACTCAGCATTGGAGTGATTTTACTGGATGAGAACCTCAGCCTGGACCTGAAAAGCAGAGCCATGGCACAGTCAGTTTTCTCTGCAAGCTGCAAGTCCCGAGTTTTCCAGCTTCAGCCCCACAACCTGTTACTGCTGTCCACATCCAAGTTAAATCTGATTAGGCCTGAAGTGGTTCAAAAAAAGCATAACTAAGAGATGGCAGTGAAAGCACACAACAAAAGCATTAAAGCACGTTTCCTGATGTACACCTGAGCTGAGGCAAGGCTTTCCAGCATTCCACAGGGAGGTGTTACACAGAAGCTGATAGGGAGATGTAGGCAAGGTGTGAGCACTGCAGCACACACAGGCAAGTCTTCAGTAAAGCCTCTAAGATGAAATACACTCAGCAGGATTGTGAAATCCAATTATAAACACTCACAAAAACGAGGATACGAAAGAACAATGAGATTTTGGGACAAATTGTAAAAGAGCCTGTTTATCATTAAGGAATGTCCTTATCAGCCAAAATGGTTCCAAACTTGTACTTTTTGAGCTTATCTTTCTGTCCAAAGTAGATTTGTCCAGCAAAGCATCACTTTTTGGAAGGAAAAAGCCATACTTGTGCAGAAATCTTCCCTTTCTTGGTGAGGGAAGAATCACTGATGAGACAATCACAATGAGACTGGGCACTGTCAGCAGCATCAACATTTGGTGAGGAACATACATTGAATATTACTCATAAATAGCTATTTAAATGTTTTCGGGGCAAGGCCACAGTGTGGAACACATGGGAGAGGCAGAAGGGAACTTTCAGGTAGATAATTCACAGCTGAATTTTGTAATCACTTCCTTCATATATAAGCAATGCACATGTTTAAGGTTGTTTAAGGTTAAAATGCAATTCTTCAGGAGCAATAGTGTCTCTGCTGGCAAATGGCACTTCCACCTTCTGTGGAAAGCTGAGCATTCCTGGGAAACCCTTTAGATAAACTGGAGCTCAAACAGTTGTGCTCAGCAAGGGAAGGAGAAAGCAATTCAGCTGAGTAGGACAGAATTTACTACCCAACACACAAAGCACCAAGTCAGTTCTTCCCCACCATGGGCTCAGTTTATGCATTCATTCCTTGTTCTACAAAGCCCTTACTTGGTTGCTTTCTTCCCGTCTGTCTGGGATTTCCCATCCACCTCTGACTCACTCAGCTCCTCCGTGGGGCTCTGGGGCTCTGACCTGGGGAATGCTGTCTTCAAGGTGTCCACGATGGCATTGACAACAATCTGCAAAGCCAGAAATTAAAGCCTTGCCTTTAATTACTGCATTGGCCCTTGTGACTTTGACATATTAGGAGTTTTGAGACTTGCATTGGATTTTCTATTGGACAGGTTCTTTAACATGAGCTCTGACCCTCCATAGCTTTATGGGTTTCTAGGCAAGCTGAGCCCAGCTAAAAAGAAAGGGTTTTGGTTCCTAGGAGACACTGAAGCCTAGGAAGCATCTCTGGGGACAGCTGAAAGGGCTCGGTAAGCAGCTCCCCATTTTTCCCACCTTGTCTATCCTGGACACAACAAAGGGCTTCTTGACAAAGGCGATCCTGGCATCGGTGTTGAGGGCCAGGAATTCCTGCACCTCCTCACTGTTTGCAATCTCAGGCACTGCACACAATTGCTGCAAGGACAGATGGAGACTTAGATCATTTCAGAGTCAAGCTCCCAACCTGATCATGTAATGTGGAACAGACATGGTGTGCTCCTCTGTCTGCACAAAACTGTCCTGAGCTCTGCTTTTGGCTCACAGGGGCACACAAACATCTCACCTTCAGGAAAGATTCCAGCAGACTCTTCCTGGCTTCCACTTTATCGCTGTCCATGTTTCCAAATGGCAGATCAGGGAATAGTTTCTTTGGGCCTTTGATGTCTACAAAGGAAACAGACCCACTGGCAAGCTTGAGAAAACTGCAAAATTACAGTAACCTTAATTTATAACACTTTTATATCTTAAAATCTAAAAATTTTCAGGATTAAAAATTAAAATTTTAAAATCTTAAAATCTAAATACAGATTTTAGTCTTTATTAAAATCTGAATGCTCTAATGATTAAGGCTACCCCCACACACTCCCTGGCATCAGCCCAATGTAACACAGACAGGAGTGTTTCTATCCACTGCTATGGTGCAAAACTACAAAGCCAACTGTTGTGGAATGGGAAGAGGAATGTTTTAAAACATTGAAGAGATAAATAATTCCTCCAGTCAGCTCTGCATAGAAAAATGGAGGATGTGGGCAGGAGACACAGCCCAGCATCCAGAGCTGCACAAGCCAGGGAGAAAACCCTCAGAGCAGAGAAACAGGAGACAAGAGGAAGAAGGATTTTTTTGGAGAGCTACTGCAGGCACTGACTTTTGAGGAACTTGCGGAGCTCGGGCTTCTCCTCCAGCCTGGTCTGCAGGTTGAGGAACTCGCGGTAGCGGCGGTTCACGGTGTGATACGCCACCTGCTGCAGGCTGCCCGCGGCCTCGCCCTCCAGGGCTGTCTCATACTGAGGAAAAAGGCAAAGGCATCATCCTGACAATCCCTGCGGGCCCCTCAATCCCCAGGCCCCACCCAGCAACTCTCACATCAACCCTTCCTTGAAGATGAAGGAACAAAAGCAGGAAAAGATTTAACCAGCCCCACAGGAATCTCTATGCCACCCCCAGCCATGGTGCCCGGCATTTCCCCACTACCAGCAGACACACAAGCCCTCAGCTCCAAACACCGGCCCAGGTCTTTGGAGGGTTGTGGAAGGGGGTGAGTGCCCGGGGAGCCCTCACCTTGACGGTGTACAGGGTGTAGGGGTGGAAGCCGGTGCCGCTGTGCTCCCGGGCAGTGATGGTCCCGGTTATCCGCAGGTTCTGGATGACGACCGGCCCCTCGGGGCTGCTCAGGGGCTCGAAGCTGAACGTGCTCATGGAAGCTGTGGGGGAGGATGAGAGCAGGGGCAGGCTCTGCCCAGGCTCTGGGGGAAACTGTGCTGAGCCCTCTGCTGCCCCCAGATCTCTCCCCAGGCTGGAGGGTCTTTGTGAGGAGAACCTCCTGGGGACAGCTGGGCTTTCCTCCTCCTTCTCAACCGCTGGCTCGATCTGGATGTCAGGGCAGGAGCTCAAAGCAGAGGTGGGAAGCAGACCAGCATCCGAGCTGGGGCCGAGGCCCTGGTCCAGGTCTCCTGTGCCATCCTCCGAGGCAGGTACTCCCTCTGGCACAGAGGGGTCCTGGGGGGGCTCATCAAGGAGCTCTCCAGAGGGGGAAGGAGCCAGCAACTCCACGTCCTGGCCCACATCGGGTGCGGGGGATTCCAGCTCCAAACCCTCACAGGGGAACAGAGATCCCAGGGCTTGGGGGCGCAAGAAGGGTTCCTCTGCATGGCATGACCTGCTCACCTCCTCTCCCTCCTCTCCAGCAGCCCCTGCCTCTCTCCTGAGCCCCTCTGCAGCCCTCGGGGACGGGGGTAGCCTGGTGGGAGCTGCGTCCATCTGTGCTGGGAAAGGCAAGGAATCCGGCACTGGGGGTGCAGGGTGGGGCTTCCCACCCCGGGGCTTCTTGGAAAACGCCCCAATGAGCAGCAAGTTGATCCAGTCGGGATCAGACATCTTCCTGATGGCCGGCAGCAGCACGTTGCAGGCCACCAGCTCCACCACAACAAAACGTCCTGTCCGTGTCTCCAGGTGCGGCCACGGCACCAGCGCCCGCAGCAGCGTGTCCACAGCGGCCCGGGCACAGCCCACCTCGGCTGCGGGGCTCAGGAGAGCGGGGTGCGGCCCTGCCAGCCGGCTGTACTCCCTCCACAGTGTCCGGCCGCCCTTGGGGTCAGCCCTCAGGGCATCCCGTGCCCGCAGGAAGCTCTGCAGGTGCTGCCCGCAGAGCAGGAGCAGGCGGCGGGCCAGGGCTCGCCGGTCCACCCTCCTCATCCTCCGCCTCAGCTCCGCGGCCAGCCCCAGCATGGCTCTCTCCACCTCGGCCTCGAAGGTCGGCTCTCTGCTCACCGTGCGGTACCAGGAGGCCACGAAATCCCGCACCACTTTACGGACAGTGCTGGCGATCTCCTTCTCCAGCCGGCCCTCGTCCGCAGCGCTGCCGGCCGGGGCCCGCAGGGAGCTGACGAAGCGCTCCAGCCGCAGCCGGCGGCCGCGGGGGCTCAGCGCCGGGGGGCCCAGCCAGCCCCCCAGCACGGCCAGCGCCCCGCACAGCAGCCCCAGCGCCCGCAGGTCCAGCAGCAGCTGCAGGGCCAGCAGCCAGCCCAGCGCGACCAGCAGGGCCAGCAGCGGCCGGCGGGACCCCGAGGGGCCCTGGGCCGGCATGGCGGGGTGGGCAGCGGGAGCTGTCACAGCCGGGGTGGGCGGGCAGGGCTGCACAGCTCGAACCTCACCAGGCTCGAGGGCTCGTCAGAACCCAGACCGGGCTGCTTGAGCGGGGATCGAGGGCTCAAGCACCCCGAAACATCAGTGGGCACTGGGGTGGGTCAGAACCGCCAGACCGGCACCCTCACCGGACAGCGGGGCTCACACAGAGCAGCAGACCGGGACCCCTGACTGGGCGCTGGGGCACAGCCTCCCGGATCTCCCACCGGGGCTCGTCAAAGACCCGCACCGAGACCGACCAGAGCCCTCCCCCAGAGCGGGCCCTCGCCGAGCACCGGGGCTTGGCACAGCTCAGCCCCTACCGGGCACCGACCGTACTGCTCACCGGGGAGAGGCATGGATGCCACCCAGCCCAGCCCCTCAGCGGGCACTGGGACACACAGAGCCCAGCAAACCGGGACGCTCCATCGAGTATCCACAGGGACTCGCCTGCACAGATCCTTCACCGGGCACTGCGGTCCCACACCGGGTATTTCAAGCCCTCACCGCCGGGACCCTTCCCGGAGCACGGACACCCAGCCCACCGGACCGGAAGCCCCGGGCCCGACTCGCAGCTCGGCCGGCACCGCCCGCTACTTCCGCTTCCGGTGTCGCCTCCCCACAGCGCCCCCTAGCGGGCCGGAGGTCTCACCGGAGTGCTCACAACCCCTCTTCAACTATAAAAAGTAATAATAAAAATAATAAAAAAACTCTATCAATTTTATAAAAAAATGATAAAACTATTGATAGAAATAATTTTATATAACTGTTATATTTTTATTTTGTTATGTAATTATTATTATTAACAATCAATATTAAATTTTACAGTCGCTCGAAACAAGCTTTTTCACCTCCCCCAACTTTTATTCTATGTGCATTAGGAAAAATATGAAAGCAAAATTTTATGTTCATAGATTTTTTGGGGGGTAAATACTACTGTTAATTGTATGAATACAAAATAAAATTGAGTTTATTACGCAGGTATTAAAATAGGGGGGAAAATCGTGTTTCTACTATTTAAAGTAACAAAGAGATCATATTGCTGATGCAAATATGCACCTCTGAGCCCCTGGAAAACACCTGAGCCTTGTTACCCCATTAAGGAACAATAAGAAGAAGAGTTGTGATTGGTGAAATTGGGATGAGGCTCATTACATACAGCTGCTAATTAACTAATGGGGTGATGCTGCTCAGCTGTAACGGGGCTGGGGGAGCAGCAGTTTTGTGTTGAGTTTCTGTGGATGTGGGAGCTCCTGGGTGCAGTGTTGGGGTTGTTCCCGAAGGAATTTGGGCTTAAATGTTCTGTGGATGTTCAAAAATACATTTGGATTTTCTCCTGGTGTGACTAAGGAGGTGTGGAGACTCCCCCAGATTTTCTCTAGAAAAGGCTCGCCAAGGTTGTTTATGGAGCTGCATGGGACACCCCAAGAGAAAGACAACACAGGGTGGCAGCAGGAATGAGACATCACTGCAAAAAGGTAAGAGAAATTTTAAAAAAAAATACTCATTTAAAATTTCTTTGGAGAGCAGGGAACTTGAGGGAGGTCCCCAGAGTCTTGGTTGCATTCAGGTGTTGGAAGAGTTTTGGGAAAGTGTTGTTATAAGATTTGTTTGTTCTTAAAGATATTTGTGCTTGGTGCTGAAAAACTCCTCAGCTGCAACCTCCAAAACTTGCCCGGGGCTTTCTGCTGCTTCCCCTGCGTGGTTGTGGCTCTTGGGTTGGTGTTAAGTGCAAAAAAATGAACTAAAAGTGGGAATAGAGGTTACTCCTGCCTGTGGCAGTGGGTGTTGGGTGGGATTTGGGTGCTGGGATGGGAATTGCTCTTTCTAATGAAGAATTTGGTGAAACTGTAGAATTTGCCCCAAATATGTCAGTTTTGAGAGTGCCTTTTAGCTGTGTGTGAGTCCTGCAGGAAGAAAAAGCACCAAAGAAAACTGGTTTTAATCAAAGCCTTATTTTTGAATCAAAATATTTCTGCTTGAATCTGAGATTTTTTTTTTTTTTTTTTTTTTTTTTTTAATAAGGACGCCATTTTCAGGTTTTTAAATGGGCTCGTGGCATCCTGTAGGAAACAGAGGGGTGATGCATTCCTGCACATCCAGGGGTGTTTGTGGGTTTTGGAGTTGCTTGTGCTGTGTCCCTGTCCCAGGGAATTAGAGTCCAAATAATCTGGAATCCCACAGAGTCAGGGCAGCCCTTCATGTGCTGGAGAAATGGTGCCAGCTTGGGAGGTCCCTCAGGGAGGATTTTGGAGAAGTTTGGGATGTGCTGGGGGGATTTCTCCCTCTCCATTTCCCTTTCACCTTTCCAGGTGCTTTTCTGTTTGTGAAATGCCACTTTGCAGGACAATTTCAGAAAGAAAAGTCTTCTTCTTGGTGGAATATGATCAGTGATATTAATGATATTAATTGATGAAAGGTTAGGGTTAATATCCTAAGATCCAGGGTGCAGCAGACATCCTGGTGTTGGTTTCTGATCTGTGTCTGTTTTGGGAGAAAAAAACCAAAGATCAGGGGTTTTTTGTGAGCCACTGATACAAACAGGCTTTGGGTTTGTCTGTGATCAGCTGGGGCTGGAAGGAAGGAAAAAGTTCCTCCTGGGAAATGGAGCTCCGGCTGGAATTGCAAGATAAAGATGGAAATCCAGTCTAGGAATATTTTCTGTCGTGCTACAACTTACACATCCCTCAGATACCACCTGGGAACGTTTATGGGTCTGATGCCCTCACACCTCTCGAGGTAAGGAGAGGATCCTGCTGGTTTGGCTGCTCCCACCCCTCTTTTGTGTGTTTTGCTGTAAATATTTATATCAGCTCCAGTACCTGGTGCCCTGTGTCAGGTGGGGATCAATAAATGCTGAAGCAGCTCTGATTATTTTCACAAGCAAAGTGTAACTGCTGAGCTGTTGCTGGTCCCAAAATGCACACAACTGAGGGACAACTTGAGTTTTTGGGGGTTAACAAAGCTGGGCAGCTGAGCCTGGCTTATCCTGCTCCAGGATTAACCCTCCAAGAGGTTTACAACCTCCTCTCCTGCTGCATCTCACCATGCCGGGCAGGCTGCATTAAAACCTTGTGCCTCAGTTTGCCCTTTACTCTTTCCTTTCCTTCTCTGAGAGAGGTTTGGGACTGTTGTGAGATTTTGGTGAGCTGAGCAGCCTTGCCTGTATATCAGCACACCAGACTGCAGGACGCTGAGCTGCCAGAGTGATGCTGACGCTTTTTAATCATGATTCCAGGGGTGACAAACATCCCTGTTCCCCCAGTGGCTTTTTTACTGTGCGTGGGAGAGGTCCTTGGGCAGGTTTAACTCTTCCTGTGGTGTGAGGGATCCATTAGAAGCTGTTGTTCCCAACTTGGGCTGGGAAGTGAGGCCAATTAAGGGTTTAATTTATAACAGATGCAACCCAGGAGTCTGACAGCTTATTATGAGTGGAGAAAGGCAGAGCACAAGGAGCAAAGAGCCTCGGGAGCTCAGAACAAAGCAGCTCCTGGTAACCCTCCAGCATGAGAGCTCTCCCCAGTCACTGATATTTGGGGCTATCCCAAATCCCGTGTATCCCTGTATCCCATGTCCCCAAAACCTCCACGCAGGGATCACTCCTCATCATATCCTGTATCCCATGTCCCCAAAACCTCCACGCAGGGATCACTCATCATATCCTGTATCCCATGTCCCTAAAACCCTCCACGCAGGGATCACTCCTCATCATATCCTGTATCCCATGTCCCTAAATTCTCCACGCAGGGATCACTCCTCATCATATCCTGTATCCCATGTCCCCAAAATTCTTCACACAGGGATCACTCCTCATCATATCCTGTATCCCCACGTCCCTAGATTCTCCACGCAGGGATCACTCCTCATCATATCCTGTATCCCCACGTCCCTAAACCCTCCACGCAGGGATCACTCCTCATCATATCCTGTATCCCATGTCCCTAAATCCTCCACGCAGGGATCACTCCTCATCATATCCTGTATCCCATGTCCCTAAATCCTCCACGCAGGGATCACTCCTCATCATATCCTGTATCCCATGTCCCTAAATCCTCCACACAGGGATCACTCCTCATCATATCCTGTATCCCATGTCCCTAAACCCTCTACACTCTCTGTGCCCTTCTGGGATGCAGCATCAATTTGTGTTGATTAACGCACTCCAGACTCATAAATCGAAGGAAGTGGATTTGGGGAAGAACTTTCCTGCCTCCAGTAAAACTTGCCTTTAAATTATTTAACGAGCTGCTTAAGCAACTCAGCCA
The DNA here is from genome assembly GCA_037013685.1 of Acridotheres tristis. NCBI lineage: Eukaryota > Metazoa > Chordata > Aves > Passeriformes > Sturnidae > Acridotheres > Acridotheres tristis. The sequence continues at coordinate 4,967,003 of CM072911.1, read as the reverse complement.
TTTTGCATGGAATTTGTCAAGGCTCCACCAGCTCAACCCAGAGCGATGTGACAGCCATACTTTTATTATGAGCAGCGTATTAATCTTGGAATAGTGCTATTTGTTTTTCTCTCTTGCTTTTATGGTGCTTAAAAGCATGTATCTTCTCCTGAAAATCAATAACTAAAGCTATGAATAATAAAAAACACTGCAGTGAATGGCTCGTAGAGATCCTAGGGATGGAAGTTGCAGCAGTAATGACTCTGTTTGCTATCCATTAAGTATGTGAACTCAGAAGAATTATGCAGATTATAATAGCTGTATCAACATAAGTATGTTTTGCTGATAGACTTTCCTGATTGGATCCACGGGATATAAGCCTGCTAATCCCTTGTGCAGAGGACCTGATTATGTTAGAGTGCTCTGCAGATTTGCAGATAGGAAGTTAAGGAACAATTAAAAAAAAAAAATTGGCTGTTGCGTGGGGTTTCTCAAAAACGTTGTGTTTGGGTTTATTTGTGAATCAAATGTGGGTTTTTCCATGTCTTTGGTGGAAGCCAAAATCCCAATCCCAAGCTGTGGTGTGAATGAAGATGTTTTATGTGCAAGAAGTGTGAGTTGCCCTGTGCTGAGCATTAAATGTCACAGCAGTGCTGCACAGAGAGGCCTGAGCAGGGATTTTGGGGTGAGAGGGGACCTCAAGGTGTGGATGCTCAGCCAGGTGACCAACTCCTAATTGCACCTGGATTTTGGATGCTGCCATGGACCCCTCCTCACCTTCAGCTTTTCAGTGATATGGTTGAAGCTCATAATGGAACTCATAAGGGAAAGGAAAAAAAAAACCCCAACAAAATCCCACCCTGTAATTAAAATAATCAGCTTGCTGTGCACTTGGCACAAGGTTAAACGTCACTGCAGCTCCGTGGGTGAAATTCTGCATGGAGGATCTGCTTATTAATATCACCTTGTTAATAGAGTGTGTCACCTCAGGAGGTGACAGCATGTTCTCAGGAGGTGAGAGTGTGCTCTCGTAAATGACAATATGCTCCACAAAACCTGCTTCCTTCTTCTTCTTCCAATGCTCCAGCTCTCTTAGAGCTGGGCAAGCTGAGGCTGTGCCCAGGGGAGTGATGGATCCTCCTTGCCTGGCTGGGCTTTCCCTGGGGAGGCTCCTCAAGTGCTGTGTCCAGGTCTGGCCCCTGAGTGGAAGAGAATTGAGGAGTGGGAGTGGGGCTGGGAAAGGGTTGGGCTGGGGGGGGCTCAGCCTGCAGAAAATGGGGCTCGGGGGAACCTTCTCACTCTACATCTCCCTGACAGGAGGGACAGCCAGGTGGGGGTCAGGCTTTAACCCCAGGAAACAGGGGCAGGACAAGGGGAAACTCCTCAAGTTGTACCAGGAGAAGTTTAGGTTGGATATCAGGAGGAATTTCTTCATGGAAAGGGAGGTTTGGAGTGCCCATCCCTGGAGGTGGCACTGAGTGCTCTGGGCTGGGCACAAGGAGGGGACTGGGCACAGCCTGGCCTTGCTCTTGGAGGGCTTTTCCAACCCAAACCATTCTGTGAAGTTGCCTTGCTTTGATACAAGGACTGGAGCAGCTGAGCCATTGCCATTCCCCACGGGATGCACAGCCATATGTGAGGTGTGGCAATCCCCCATCCATGCACCTGCTGGGTCTCCTTGTCCCTCCTTGTGGGCTCTGCTCTGAGCTCCTGGTGCCTGACAGACACCTTGGCTCCCCTCTGCCTCTGCATCAGTGCCTGGAGAGACTTCAGCAGCTGCAGGAATGAGTGGAAAGGACTCAGCAGAAAAAGTTCCCCCAGTCAGCAGAGGTGAATACAAAATTGAAATATGCTATTTTATTTCCTTTTTTTTTTTTTTTTTTTTTGAGTCGTGAAAGCATCTTTCCACCAGAATATCTTTTTCCAGCATCTTTGCTCCATGCTGAGGGGGAGCAGCATCACAGCTTGTCAGTTTGGGGATTGCAGTGGGAACTTCTGCTCTGTGGGCTGGATGAGTCTGTGACAGTGTTTCCTGCACAACTCCTTTGTTTTTGGGAGAAATCAGCTCTGGGATGAGTAGCTTCAGCTGTCTTTCAGTGTGGGGGAGGTTTGCAGCTGGCAGTGCTACCTGGAGTGGACCTTTTTTCCTTATGCCTGTGTTTTGGCCCTCATCTCGAATTTTGCCTCAACTATTTCTTAAAAAAGGAAATGTAGAGCTTGATGGTGCTTCAGGATCCACAGGACCATCATTGATAGCTTGAATTCCATCTGGGATGTGAATGCACTGAATTCTGGTGGGGGAACTCCAAGAAGGGAGCTGTGTCTACATTACCACAGGGTTGCCCTCATCTTCTCCATTCAGCAAGAGTGGAAGAGCAATGCTATGGATTGGGTTAGATGAGGAATTTATGATCAATACTGGTAATTTAGTGGCAGGGGGACCCATTTTGCTTCATGCCACGAAGGTGTTGCCTCATGCAGCAGCCTACCCTAACCCAACCAGCAACTCATTAGCAAATAAAATTGTTATTTTCGGGCTAATGCTGTGAGTTAATGTGATGTGAGCATCACAAAACCCCAAACGTGCCGCATGCAGAGCGGGGCGAGTTGCAGTGATGAATGTCATGCAAAACTCAGAGGCACTAATTGAAGGTGGTTTCAACAGAATATTCAATTAATGCTCTCTGCGTCGCAGACAGTCTGGAAAAGGCGCTGTTTTCTCCCGAGGATCTGCGTTACTGTGCAACAAACAGATGAAAATGAACCGTTTTACGGCCGCCTAATTGAAAGTCTATGCACTGGTTTTATTAAAATTTTCATGGTGGGGGGAACTGGATGCCCCAAGGGCCCAGTAACAGGATGAATAAACTCCCTCTCCTCTGCTGCCTCACATCCAGCCTTGGGCAGAAGCGACTGAAAATAAATTCCTGAGAAATCCCTGGTGGGATCCGTGGCCTGGGCGTCTCTTGTGCACACGGATCCTTTTTCTGTGTCCTCTGCAGGATCCTGGGAAACACTGCTGTGTGGGGACTGCTGGGTAAGGAGGAGAAATGGCTTTTCCCATTATTTTTTTAGGTAAAAAACTAGGTTTCTTCCAGATTTGAGTCTTTTTCCCTTTCTTGGTGCCATGGTGCCAAGCTTATTCATAGGAGTATGGAGCAGAAGGAGCTTCTCTGCTCCTTCCTTTCACCTCTCCAGGACAGACTGTCCCTTAGGGTGGGGAATTAAATAATTAAAGGAACATTTTTCTGTGTTTTTCTTTTCTCTTGTCATCCTGCTCCTCTGCATTTTCCAGCCAGTTTGGCTGCCTGGGTAGCTGCAACTCTTCCCAGCCTGCCTGAGGAACCATGGATGTTCTTGAGGACATGACAGGGAGTGATTTTTTTTTTTCCTCTCTCTATCATTTTAACAGTTCCTCTCTTGCCTGATCTATCAATTCCCAAAGGTTATTGGTAGGGATTTGTGATATATTTTAAGGAAAATGTCTGGACATGTGTGGTTGCACCTTCTGGTGTTGGGCAGCAGCAAAGGAAGATGTTTTCCATGCAGCTTCAGAAAATCTGTGTGCTTGATGAATGGAAGCTGTTCTCTGAGCCATTCTGTGGGGCTTCATCTGACTATTAATTTATATTCTTGCCCCCAATGATGATTTAGCTATTTTAAAGCCTTATTTATGACAAGTTCCTATCCCCATTTTGTCACGGTGATGTTGTTGTGACAATGGGAATTTACAGTTCTTCCTGACAAGAGCCTGCCAGCCAACCGGCTGGATATTTTTTTGTATTCCTACAGGCCTAATTTGTAACATAAAGCACTTAATAATTGTTATTAATGAACCTGCTGTGGTCGGTCTATAGACCCAGCTGGAAATCACATCTGCCATCAGATTTGCAGCAAACTCTTGGAGTTGAGGGAGGTGTGAGCAGCCAGTGTGGTGCCTGAGGATCAGCAGGAGCTGTGCTTGGCCTTTGTTTTTTGGGGAGAATCATGGAAATTTAAAAATCTAAATGGCTGCTGCATGCTGGAGGATCATCATAACGAGGATTAAAACCCCAACTGCTGGTTTCTCAGGGACTGAGTTGCTGGGACAATTAAATCCGTGCTGATAAACAATTGCTGGGGGCTTTAGTAAACATCCTTAGGGATTTTCAGACCCATTCCTTATTTGAACGGAAAGCAGCCAAGATTTTTACAGCCAGTTAGGGATTTGTGACTGGTTCCAGTCTTGGATATCCAACCTGGGATGGAAAGATAACAGATGTTTCTCATTTATCCCCATCTCTCCCACTCGGTTGTGTGTGACCTTGAGAAAGGTGTTTAATCTTCATTGCTGGCTGGAATAAGGTGATGTTGTGCTCCTTTGAGTTATGGCCAAAATGGTGTAAAGGTACAGGCAGCACCAGCTTTGCTGGTATTATCTTTGATTAAGCCTTGCAAATCTCATTCCTCATAGTCCCTCCTGTTTCAGGATATTCACTGACTTGGGATAACAGGCTCAGCTCTGAGTGGAAGCATCTTCCTTTCAAACAGCAAATTAAAACGTTGTTTGGAAGTGCACAGATGCTTTTGAGCGATGATGTCAGTAATTAGATGACTTCAGAGGGTTTAATCATCTGAGCACCCCCTGCTAAGCCCTCCTTTCCCAATCCACATCCTGTGCCTTGACCACGGTGCTGGGAACAAGGTAATCCTTTGAAGTATCACGGGCAGATCTTTGTGAGGAGGATATTTTGCATAATTGGTTTCTGACAAGGCCTAAAATACTATTTAGAGTTCCAGGGCTGAGTGTTAATTTATGCCTGCTCTCCTCAGCGTAACTTCGTTACACGAAATGTTATTTATGATGCTGGCTCAGATCTATTGTGTGCTGGTGAGAGCGCTGGGATAATGGAGATGTATAGCTCGTTGTGGCAAGAAGCTATAAAAGAAATGGGTAGATGCTTCTCTGCAGTTATGGACTTAATTTTTTAATGTGAGCTATGGTAGCGATGGAGAGTGATGTGATCTGATAGTCAATAGGCACCAGGATGGCAGAGGGCTTTCATTCTTCTGGTTTTTGGGAGGAATAACTTTCTTCTTTTGGAGTTGTTTTTTTGAGCTTTCTCACTCCTAGCAGCGTTTGAAGTAATTTGAAATCGAAATAGTGGGTATTGACACGTCGCTGCTTTGTTTCACTTTAATTAAATGTGAGAATTATACTTAAGCTTAAATCATATGAAAATTTAATCCTGTATATTTAATATGAAACAACAGCCTAGAAGAGGTAAATAAATGGTGTTTTGCTGTCATCAATTTGATGCTTCTTGACTACTTCAAGCACTTCCACTTGATGGAAAGGGTGACTCTATCCTCATCCAATTCTGAAATACATTTGAAACACATTTTTATGCCCTTCCACCAGTGAAATTCTGTCTTCAGCCGTGAGTTTTGGTGGTGGTGGCTTTGATTTGAATGAGAGTGAAAAGCTACATTTCCTCACTCCTTTAAAACATTACAGGCAGGAACATATCTTGGGTTTGCATTGCTTTATTTATGTCTTTGTTGCAAAAGCACAACAGGGAAACAATTGAAGGAAAACAAGACTGAGGTTAAAGTTGTTTTGAAACAATGCAGATACCAGATTTGAGGAGTATCAAAGCACGATGATTCAAAGTTGTCAGATGTGATTTTTTTCTCCATCTTCTGTGAAATGAAATTTCTGCAGAAAAAGACCTGACTCTGCAAAGTGCTTCTCTTCCAACAAATCTCATTTCTCTGACAGAAAGTGTTCCATCCCAGCTTTTTCCAGTCAAACTTGCAACTTACCTTTCCCTGGGCCAGATTTATTCCTTTGCTCGACATGTTTCCTTGTAATCGAGACATCCCCAAAGCTCTGGGAATGGAATCAAAACAGCTCTGGGTACTTCAAAGGGTGGCAGTCGCTCTAGCACGCCGTGTTAGATGTCCTGCCACAACTAATCCAGCGTGTGATGTGACCCCTTTCCAGGTGTCCCTGCCTCTCTCAAAGACCTTGAAAAGAGCCCTGATAGACTGAACTCAACTCCTGCTTAAATCACTGCCTATGCCTCTGTCCCTGTGAAGATGCAGGGGACTGGGGGATCTGAAAGGGGCACGAGGCAGAAGAAATGAGAACCAAGGGGAGCAGGGAGGGAGTAAAGGCTTTACTGCAAATGGTCAAAGCCAATATGAAACAATCAGGATGGACGTAAAGCCAACAACTTACCCAGAGCCCTGCTGCAGTAAATCGTGGCTGAGATCCTTCTGATGTGGAGTGCTGAGCAGAGGGAGCTCAGGATGGGGAGCCAAGAGCTTTGCACGAGCAGGAAGGTGGAGGGGGAGCGCGTGTGGGCTGGATGTGTGTAAAACACATTTCTCCAGCCTGGAGAAGAAGTCAGACCTCACCTGGGTCTGCAGTTCCTCCTGAGGGGCAGCTGTGATCTCTGCTCTCCGTGACAGAGGGAGCAGCTGGAGCAGTGCCTGGGAAAGTTCTGTTGGGTTCTGCTTCCCCCAGAGGGTTCAGGCACTGCCCAGGCTCCCCAGGGAATGGGCACAGCCCCGAGGCTGCCAGAGCTCCAGGAGGGGCTGGACACTGCTCCCAGGCTGGGATTTTGGGGTGTCTGTGCAGGGCCAGGGGTTGCACTCAATCCTTGCAGGTCCCTTCCCATTCAGGATTTTCTCTAATTCTATGAAAATTATGAATCATCCTGGCTCAGTTCATAAAAGGCAGATGATGAGCTCCATGGGACAGCCTGGAGAATGCAGTGAAACTGCTCATTCTTGGCTTCCCCTTGGGCTTTCCTGCAAACCCATAATTTCTTGGGATCTACTTGAGGGAGTAAAACCCTACCTGTTTCAGTTCATTGAGGCTTAAAGTAACACCCATCAGAAATGGAAGGAATCTATTGTTTAGTCTTGAAATCTCATCCCTAAATGATGCAGGGGATCCTTGTTAATATTCTCTTGGAAGGCTGTTTGTGATGATTCTTCACTTTTCACATTGTACTTAAAATTTTTTCTTTAAAGGCTATCACTTAAAATATTCTTTGCAATTATGGTTGTTAAAAAAACCCCACCACAACTTAAAATCCCCAAGGTCAAAGCAGCCTCTTCTTTATATGGCTCACAATAAATTACCTGAAGTCTATTCATAGCATAGGGAAGACCTTTTTATGAAGAAAGGATCATTATAGAGTTGCCAGGTCGTTAATTACATTGGGTTCTTCTACTTGCTATGTGAGTCATTTCCTTGAAGCAGTGAAGATCCTGGTGAGAGATAATGCAGTAAAAAGTGCATTAAAATGCTTCAAATGTCCTTTTGCTCATATCTGTACATCAGTCACAACGACAACTGATTCCAAAAGGGCACAGCCAATTTAAATCAATAATTTTTTTACTGGTGTGGCTGTGACCCGTAGAGATATTGGGAGAGGAGGCAGGGGGCTGGTAACACTCTTCGTTGTTGATGCTCAGAAATATTAAAGTTTAATAGACTCTCCAGTCCTGCCCTGGCTGTCGGTGACATTGGTGCAAACCCAGAGTTTGGAGATGGAGAAATGCAGGTGCAGGAGCAGAATCCAGCCCTTGGTGCCTTGTTTACCAGTCCAACCACCTGCTTGAGGAGATAAAGCAGCTGCTATCTCTGCAGCTTGAAATGTGACATTCAGCCACTCAGATGCCTGGTGCCCTCATCACTCGAGATGCTTGTTGATTTTTCTTAAATGTCAGAGGAGTTTTCAAACACGATTTGAATTCGGCTGCCAGGCTGGGGTGGCAGTGCTGTCACCTCCTGCATGGCTCTCCCACCAAGTCCTGTCAGCGTGTGGGTGTTGATTAAAATGTTGGGGTGAGGGGGAATTAGCCCCCTCTTACCTACAGGAAGAACATTTTTGCTGTGATTTACCTCCCTTGCCCTGTCCCTTTCCATAGGCATTGGTGTGGGGCTGTGGATGGGCTGTTCCCACCCTGTTTCCCTTCAATCCCAGAGATGAGACCAGTAAAAAAGTGATAATGGCTTTTCCTCAGGTGCATTTTTTTTTAAATGGTGCCCAAAAGGAAATGTTTTGCAAGGGAAAACTCAGTCTTTTTTCTCTAAGTTTTCTCCTCCAATGAATTCCCCTGATCCTCTTCCACTTGCCTTGGAAATGATGGCATCACTTGGTGGTGATGGCATCAGGAGGAAGAGGAGGTTTTATCTTCCAGTCTTGCTTTCCAGAGGGATCCCTCATGTTTTTGGGGGGAAAGAGGTGAGGGAAAGCCCTTGGGAGGTGTCAGCTCTGGCTCTGCCTGCTCTCTGCTCAGGTGAGGTGTTCCTTTCAGCCTGTGCAGGAACACAGACTGGTGGGGAGACTAATTCTGCTTGGAATAAAAAACAAATACCAGCTCATCTGAGCAGATCCAAGGGTCAGACCATGAAGCTGTGAGGTGAATATGATTTTTTTTTTTTTTTGGCTGTGTAAGGTGGTTCCAGGTCAAGGTAGGCAGAATTCCTCCTGCCTCCATCAGCTCTGAACAAGGTGGGTTGTGGCTGGGAAGACAATCCATGCTCTCCCAAAGCCTCCAAACCCTCAGCAGGTCTTTGAACCTAGAGGGGAACCATCCTCTGCCTTGGAAGGACCATTGCCATCATCACTGTGGCTCTTTAGGCCAATTGACACTTCAGATTGTTGAGGTATTCAAACCATGGAGCTGAGCAGCTGCTCTAAATCAGCTTTGTAGCCTTAAAGCCTTGTCAGCTGGAGATCTGGAAACCCCAAAGCTGGAAAATGGTGTTTTTTTCAGAAGCTGTGGGGACAGAAGTGTTCAAGGCCAGGCTGGACAGGGCTTGGAGCAGTTTATTCTAGTAGAAGGTGCCACAGCCATGGCAAGGGCTTGCAATGAGATGGACTTTGGGGTCACCCCCAACCCAGACCCTTCTGGGCTTCTATGACGTGGGCTGTGAGGAAGAGGAGGAAGAGGTGTGCAGCCACAGAATCCTGGGCACTGCTTTGAGCAGGTGGAGCAGCACTTTGAGCCCTCAGAGAGTCTGACAGGAGATTTGCTCTCCCCTTTTGAAGGGGCCAGAGTGGCCGTGGGGCAGGACAAATGTGCTGTGTCTAATCACGAGCTCAAAGCCTTGGCTATCAAACCTTCAGCCTTTCACAGCCTAATTACAAGTTGCCTGGTGCATTGGTTACGATGAGCAATGAAGATATAATCACTGCTGGTATTTGTCCTTCCTGGCTCCAGCTGTTAAAACAATTCCTCCTTCATAGCCCAGACAATTTCATGGCTTTAATGTGTCCCCGCCGCTCCCCAAAGCCGAGTGTGAGGAGCCATGCACCAGAATCTCCATGAAAACAGCCTATTTCCTGCGTGAAGCCCGTGAAATTGGGGAAGATAATATTTTCAGAGCTGCTGGTACCCTGATTGCATGTTTGTTTGAAATGACAGTTTATGTTGTCTCTCTCTTTCATTAGGGAGGTTCAGCGATCGCGATGTTATTAACTAACAACAGCACTCACTGCATATAAACATGATTCTGCAGAGACACTCCAAGGAGCACTTGAAGGCAGAGGGGAGGGAGATGGAGAAGGAAGAGAGATGTGATGCTTCTTGCTTCTTTTTCTTTTTTTTTTCCTTTCCAGAAGAGGGAAGGTTTGGAAGAGATTTTTAATGAGATTAGAAGCTCGGAAGATTTTCATTTTGTACTGAAAGCCCTGACAGCAAAGGGGAAGAGTAGCACTGACTCCAGGGTGGGATGTGTGGCATTCCTGCAGTGCTGGGCTCTTCCAGGGCTTCAAACAGAACATTGGGAAGCTCCTTTCTGTACAGCCCAGTGTCTTAAAGATGGGTCTGAAACAAAACTTTCCATCTCTGAATATTCTTGCATCCTTGGCCACTCATACCACACATCAATCCTTACACTAAAATTACATCAACAGCCATGTCATGTAATAATGACATGTTAACAATCTGCATTACAGCAAATGATATAAAAACAGGTATTTCCTACAACTTGGATGTGTTGGAAAAATTAGTGGCTTGCTCTTGAAAGACCTTCTAAAACTTTTTTTGGGGGAAAAAAAAAATTTAATCTGCCTCCAGACCCTTTAACACAGTGGATGAATTTTATCATGAATTTTTTCACGACAGAAAGCAGCAAAACTTGTATGACGTGGCACTTTCCTGCCTTTTTTTTTCCCCCCTTGTGCCATCAGTTTGGACAGGACCAGGTGTCCTTCTCCATCAGGATGGGAGAAGAGGGTCTTGTGCTGCCTGAGCAGATCCTTTCCAGCTTGGAGGTGCTCCCCGTGAGATGCAGCGTTCTGTGCTGCAGCTCTGTCCCCCTCCCAGTGTCTGCAGCATCTCCTGAAGTGCATCCTTCCTCCACTCCCAGCTCCAGCTCCGTGTCAGGCAAATGCTGTCACTTAATTACCAGCCCGTGACTCCATCCCAGCAGTCCCTGTCCAAAGGCTCATGGCAGTCCTGACAGCTCCTGTGACAATTCCTGTGACAGGGCTGCTCTGCCTGGCGCCTGCCAGGGGAGCTGGGGCTGCAGGATTGTCTTCCCTTGATGCAATTTAGAGATGGGAATCAGTGTGGACTAATGAAACTGTTGCTGGGGGGAGGGAGAGGAAGCAGGGCCTTTCAGGTTTTATAAGGATGTTATTGGATGATGAGTTGCTGGAGTTTTCATGGGCAGAGGCTTGTGCAGCTAAAATATCCCACTCAAAATTCCAGCAGCACGTCAAAACATCCGTGCTCGAGTTTTGCTGTGCAACTTAGGGTGACTGGACTGTAAAAACAGCATTTTCCCCAGAGCCTCGTGGGCTCCATGTGGAGAAACAGCATCACCTGGGGGCTGGTAGTGAGGATGAAACAGTTCAGCTGTGGCATTTGCCCTTGGAAACACCAGAAAGGCAGCTCTGGATGTGGGGCCAAGTGCTTGGGTCTGGTTGTTTCATCCCTTGCTGGGAGAAGAGGAGCTGGTTGTCCAGTCAGGACTGGGGCTCATTGGAGGGCTTTGCCCCTAAATCTGTCTGTGTGATGGAGGAAGAAGAAAAGTTGGTTTTGTGTGTGCACCAGCACCCAACCTGCCTGGTGGATGGGCTGCTCATTTCCCATGCTGCTGGTGCTGCCTCTTATTAAACATAAATAGCTGTGAAATGGACTTTGGGAGAGGAAGGGGGGGAGATCTATCCTGAGGTATGGAACTTGCTTAAAATGGAGCCAGTCAAGTTGTTTATAGCCAAGACTGCCCATTATAGGATCCTGTTTGCAGTGAGTTAACTCTCTGCCAAGCTGTAATTGTTCAGGCTAAAAATTTCCATGCTGTAAGTCTGCCTGGGGCTATGTGAAATTGGGGGAGAGGGGGTGGGTTTTGTCTGGTTTAAGGGAAAAAAAAAAAAAAAGTAACTTAACAAAGCTGAAGAGATCCAGTCTCTCCATGAGATGGAGGCAGAGACTTGGAGTTTGGCAGGAGGATGCAGGAGCCTGGACTGAGCAGGGAGAGAAACGATGGGTCTAGAGAGAGATAAGTGTCTATTTTCATTTCTACCCCCTCATAAACAGGAGACTTTGTGTCTGTAATCGCTGTTGTCGTGTTCAGCCCTGGATGGGCTGGCTGGTAAATGTGGATCTCCTGGCTAGACAGAGAAAAGGTTCAGAGAGATTGTTAAAGGGGTTTGATGAAAGGTATAACAATTTAGGAAATGGCAGAAGGCTCCTTTCAAGCCTTAATTTGGCCATTTGCATGGGTTTGTTCACTGTGATTGCTCGAAATAATGTAATTGGGTGTTATTTTCTCTATGGGAGAGCTTTGTCTCCTGCCAGCAAGAGCGAGCTGCAGTGCAAACACAGCTCCTGGGTTCTGGTGTGTGTCCATCCTGCCTGCAGGAATAACCACGGACAGCAAAAGGACAGCAAAGGCTGGACTTGTCCTCGGGTGCTGGTTCCAGCCCCCTGTGGTTGGGGAATTTCTGAGCTGGGTGTGTGACACTGCTCTTGCTCCAAATCCCTTTTCTCCTTGAGTTTGATTTCTTAAAGATTTTTCCCACACTTGTGCCTTTCCCAGCACTCTGGTGCAACAAGTTTAAGTTAATTAATGCATTAGTGTGTGCGTGCAAAGAGAAAACTTTTCGGTTTTGCACTTGAAGCCTGCAGAACCCCAGTGCCTGAACTTTGGATGTGCTCATCGCCCATGATGGTGCTGGAGGAAGCCAGGGAGCTGCATCCTTTCCCTCTCCCTGGGAGGAATGCTGGGCTGGGGTGGTACCCAGGCCTCCTCTGAGGGGTGGGCTGGCACGACTGGGCCGTGTGGATCCCTCCCTGTGTGTGCCAGCTGATTAGAAAGCAGAAGAATGGCAAGAGAAAATGAAAATGGGAAGGAGCTTGACAGCCCATGGAGAGGTATTTCAGCTGCAACACAAAACATTTGGTGGTAATTATAGAATAACCTTCATTTAAATGCAAATAAGCCTGTAATTAAGATAAGGGCTCTGTCATTTGCCAGCATTCCTCCTTCCTCCCCGTGCCAGGCATGGCTTTGGAGATGTTCCCCACCTCACTCTGGTGCTGCCTGCTTGTCTGGGGGCTGCTGTGGTGAGGGATGAGTGATAAAGGGATCCAGTCCTGCTGTCCTTGGAGCCCATCCCAGCTGAGCACAGGAGTCTGGGATGGGATTGTGTCTTGCTTGGACCCTGTGGCTGACAGTTTGTGCTAAAACCCTCACTCCAAACTCATCTCAGCTCTCTGAAATGAGTTGGAAGCTGGATTTGGGCTGTGCTTGGATGTTGTTGAGATGAAGATCTCCACAGGCCATGCTGAGGCTGCAGTGTCCTGCTGCATCAGGGAAGAGCTTGGGGACTCAGTTTGGAGTTCATTCAAGGTTGGGGTGGTGCACAGTTCCCACTGCCAGGGTGAGGTGTAAGCAGCATTGTGGAGGGTATTTACACCTCCTTCAGGTGAGGACTGGTCCTCCCTGGGAGAGATGGATGTTACCTTGGTGTGAACCACTCAGGAGCAGGTGAAGCCAAGTTGGCAGGCTGAGCTGGAGTGAACTACACCTAGTGCAGTAATGGGTAAATGTAATGTAGAAATGGTACTAAAGGGTGTAATAATGGAGTAACAACACTCACTGTTCTATTTTGGAAACATCAGTGTCACAGGGCTGACAAAGCACAGGTGAGGGCTTGGAACACCAGGTGTGGGAGGCAGCACTCTGCATTACTGGAAGAGCTGGGCTTGCACTGGTTTTGCCTGCTGGGGAGGGAAACCAGAGCTCAGGAAACAGCCATTGCTGGAAAGGTTAACCAGCAACCTTTGCTTAAACTGTCTCAATCTGTATGAAATGTTATCTCTCTGCCTGACTAAAGATATGTGAGCCGAGGGAGAGGAGATGCTCCCAGATTGTATTTATCTAGCCCTTTGAAAGGGCGTTTGAGGAATTAACTCGGCGGCTTAGGAGAACTTTAATGTTCTGATAAGTGGCTGGGGCTGCGTCTCCACCTGCCGTGCTATGAAACCTGCACTGGAGCGCTTCCACGGCCGGCTCAGCACCAGGAAACTCTTCATCCCAGCCGTACCAAAGCTGCCCAGTACCTCTGGTGCCACTTCCTCGCTGGGGTGTCCCCCTCCCATCCCGCCGAGAGCCAGCAGTGCTGTCTGGACCCGTCCCTCGGGTCTTGTGGGGCTGATCTGGCTTCTCCAAGTCCATCTGCCTTGTAGATTCCTGTGGAAATGATTCCTGCTATATTCACTTATTCACTTTTGCCTGCCCATCGTTCTTGGGAGGGTTCTGCAGGTGTCAGAGAGGAGGAAAGGTGGGTCAGACCCCGTTGTGTTGGAAGTGGAGGTGACTCCAGTCTGCTCCACGAGTCTGGGATGCTTTTTTTGGGGTGATTTGGGACTTGGAGCTGATGGTTTTCTATTCAGAGGCTCCTGGGGATGGAGGAGAGGGCAGACAAAGCAGTTGGAATAGGTGGTGGTGTAAATTATTTCCTCTGGATTTCTCCTGGGCAGAACAGGAGACCTTGTGATCTCTAAGGTGTGATATTAAAGAGGTCACATTTCTCTCCAATACTGGCAGCAGGATTTGCTCTTGGGTTGCTGAGCTGAGCAGGGCAGGTGGGAGAAGCTGGACTAAAGGTTTTACTTGCTGGAGAAGACCAGAAATATTTGCAGCCTGCTGGCCCAGGTGACTGCTGTGCCTCCAGAAAGTTCCAGCTGGAGAGTGTGTGGGAGTGCAAAGATGCAATTAAACAGCGAGATAGAGCAGCAGGCCCTCAGGCTGCTCAGGAAAGACTCCAAAGGAGCAAAGTAAAATAAAAAAGGAAAGGGCAATTTGCTGGTAAAAGTGTTGAATATACAAAGAATGTGTCGATACAACTCTGCTTTTAATATTTGATACCGGCTTATGAATAATTCCCCTCAATGTACAGCCAGCTCAGTGACCTGTGAAGTGATGCTGCCTGTGCTGGGGGAGTGTTGGAACGCCTGGACACGGGATAAACGCTTGGTAAGGACAAAGCAGAGGAAGAAGCCCTGCGGGAAAAGTCTTCCACTGCCCACGAGATGGCAGAAGGCGCCCATGCAGCACCTGAGCATCTCCGGCTGGGCTGGGGGTAAAACCACGCCTTGGTCTAAACTACCCGACTGGCCGAAAACTCAGCATTTGGGGCTCTTTAAGCACGTCCCAAGCCATCGGTTGCTGTGGCGTCCTGGAAGGTGGAGAAGCTGAAGAGGTTTGGGTTGGGAGGGACATTTAAAGCTCATTTTGTTGTCCCTTGCCTTCCCCCATGGGCAGGGACACCTTCCACTAGACCAGGTTGTTCCAAGCCTCATCCAGCCTGGACCTGGACACTTCCAGGGATGGAAAGAGATAGAGAGGACCTTCCATCGCTCTATTTTCTCTAAGATGGAGCTAATGCTCCTTCCTTTTGGCCGATGGGCCCTCTCAGGAATTCTGCCATGGTGATGGAGTGGGACAGGAGCCCATTCCCCTGGGAAGGCACTGCCTGCTGGGGGCTCCCCTCCTCAGCTCCCAATTGCTCCCCCAGGCTGAGTGCAGGGCTCGGTGTCAGGCTCCTGATGCTTTATTGATCACTGCCACTCGAAGCTCTTCATTTCCTTTGTTTCCTCCCAATCCAGCAGCTGTCGGGTTTTCTCCTCCCAACCTCTTTGAAACCAGTTCGCAGGTTTGTGATTTCCTGTGCGTGAATCTGTTTTTCAGTTGAAAAAAAAAAAAGAGGAATGCAGCCCTTTACCTGCCTGCAGAGGGGATGTGGGGGGTCCTCACCTGGCCCAGGAGGGGGGACAGTGGGGCAGCACTCCCTGATGGTGCATTTGGGATGCAATCCCATCCCCATTGCCCATCCCAAAAGCGGCACAGGAGCCCTCCATCAGCACAGCAGAGGGCAGCAAGGCCCTGCTCAGCCAGTCCATCCTGTTCCCTGCTCCTTGCCCCAATTGCTACAATAGTTCATGTGCTACAAACAGCCCCAATTACAGTATTGATCTCCTACACGCTGGGAGCTGATGGTAGGTCCCTCCCCAGCTGGCCTGGTAAACAGAGCTCTCCATCAGCAGGCACTGCATGAATGTCACACAGCAACTTCCTCCTCATGCAGAGCACTGCAAGGACACGATGAACCATTCTGGGGGGAGTGGGAAGAATTTGGCCACCCCTTGCAAACCCACTGGGCATTTTTTTGTGTTTTTAATCCGGATTTTTTTTTCACCACAAATATCCTGGGGAGGCTGCAAGTGGCAGGTGGGTGACTGTGTCCTGTTTATGCTGTGGGCTGGTGACTTGCCCATGGTACTTTATGGGGCTTCCTATTTTCCATGGGTGCTCCTAAGAAAAGTGAGTTCCAGTTCCACCAGAGAAGTGGGAGAATCACAAAATTATTTTGTTTGGTTTAAGAAATTGAATAGAACCACTAATCCACGTCCCCAAGTGCTACATCCACGTGGCTTTTACATCCCTCCAGGAATGGGGACTCACCACTTCCCTGGGCAGCCTGTGCCAGAATTCCCCAACCCTTTGAGAGATCCCTGCTCTGGTTTAGAAGGAAAATGAGATGTGATCCATGGTCCAAGTTGAGGAATCCATCTTTTTGGGTTTTTTTCTTTTCTTTTGCACTGCATCACATACCTGAAATCCAAACTGTTTGCTCTACCCTGACAGGATTTCATCCCCATTAATCTCATGTTTCATTTGTGGTGAGGACAAAGTTGGTTTGGTTTGGTGTGTGCCAGCCTTTGTAGCTTTTATGGCTGAGCCAAAATAATTCATCACTTGTGAAGCCCTGGCTGCAGGGTCCTTGAGGACAGGGAGCAGAATATCCTTCCTGGAATATCTGAGCTTCAGATAGACATGAGCAGACCCGTGTGATGGATAAGAGCAGATCATGAGTGGATGAGATCTGCATTTTTTTCTGGCTGGTAATGCAGTGTAAGGCATGGAATGTTTTACTCTGCAGAGCCCAGCAGTGTGTGGGGCATATTAATTTGCCAAACCTCTGAGTGGTGCCCTCTGTGCTCTTGGGAGCTGCAGCACAGCTCAGGAGGGTGCTGCTGTCCCTGCAAGTTCAGGACAGGTGGTGTTTTTTATTTTTTTCCCCTCACTTTACCCATCTGGTCACCCTGTCCTGCTGATATGGGTGAAAATGAGCAGAGTGCAATGTTAGCTTTAGAGCCTATGCTGTGGGAAAGCTGCTTCCCTGCTCTGTCCCCATGCAGGGGACACTGCTGAACGAGCAGAGGGCTCCAAACTCTGGTGGAGCTGCTCACATGACATTCACTATCCATCCCAGCCACGGAAAACTGGGTCTGCTAAGAAATGGAGCCCAGAGCAGTGTTTTCACTGTCTCTAACTAAAATACTGTGGAAAGAGCCAGGGACATCCATCTCTCCTTGGGGTGAGATGCTTGAGGAGCAGAGAGGAGGACCGTGTTCCTTGGCAGTGCAGGGTGACCTGGCACCTGCTGCTGGAGTCAGCCTCACGTCCCTGAGCTGTGCAAATCCATTATCTGAGTGTGCACCAGGGGATAAGGACAAAGGGGGAAAGGGAAGCCCTTGGTTTGGCCTCCTAGCTGTGCTTTTGCTGAAAAAAGCAATCCCAGGCTCGGCTGTGCAGTCCTGCTGGAGCATCCATCCTCATCTGGAACGGGCTGAACTGACTTTAGCCTGACCCCTGGTGTGTGTCTGCCTTCAGTTATTCCTTAGCAGCTGTGGGGAAAAGTGTCCCAGCAGGGGTGAGATGCAGTGGGGGATATTGTACATTAATATCTGCTCGTGGCCCTTTGGGGTGAGAGAGTGCTGGGAGTTGGAATGGTGCCATTCCCAGCCTCCCTGGGGCTCTGCAGCCTCCCTGGGTACCCTCAATCCCATCCAGCCATCGGGGCAGCACTTGCACTCTGGGGGGATTTACCAAGCCAAGAAGGATTTCAAGCTCTATTTGTATTCGTCCACTGTTGCAATTTAGAGCCAAATTGTGAGAGTTGGACGCCGAGAGAAATCTGTAGTTGCCATAACAACCAACAAACTATAATTAGTCAAAGAGTTGAGGAGAGGGGTCCAAAGAATGGATGGAAAAAGGAGCTGCTCTTTGAGGGATGCTGATAGAGATCAGAGAGCCTGGTCACGAGTGTGTTACAGGAAAACTAATCTCTCTGGAAGCTGTTCTGACTTTGGGCCCCCAGTAGAGTTGTTTGAAGTCGTATAAACTCTGGGTTTTCTGATGTTTCCACTTCTAGAGGATTAGAAACACCCCATGTGTTGAGGCTGTTGCTCTTGATGTGTGACTGGGTTGTACTGGTGGGGCTGTGTAGGCTGATTAAAGGGGTTGCAGAGTTTTTCCTTGACCTGGAGAGGTGGGGTGTGAGGAAGAGCAGAGCTTGGGGAACCAGAAAGGACTCCTTCAGCTTGGCAGAGAGACAAAGAGTGAAGTTTTGGCACTGCTGAGTGACCAAAATGTGTGTTCTTGATGAGTGATGGGGACCCCCCTTTACTGGTTCTTTTTACTGGGTTCAGTATCCCAGTTTAGATGGGGCTGTGATAGATGGGGATTCCTGGGCTCTGCTCTGCAGCAGCAGAGCTCATGCCCTTGGCTTTCCTAAAAACACGTTTTCACTTCTTGTTTTGCTCATCTGGACTTTGCTGTTCTTAAGACTGAAATCTGCCAGTGAAGTTGCCTGGAGAGGTGAATTTCAGCAGAAGAAAATCCAGTGGCTCTTTAGATCAGGATTAGTGGAAAAGTCCTTTCATGCACCCTGGGACCAAAATCTTATTTTGCTTATTATTTTTTGGTCAGACCACTCTGCTGTTCCCTGTCCCAGTTCTGCAAAGGGAATTCTGGCAAAAAGCCACGTGTAATGTGGGGGGAGATAATTCCATTGTGTCCCCGAGCAGTGCCCTGCCCTCTTACCCCTTCTCGTGCTCATTTCTGAGGATGCTGCTCCCTGTGCACAGGGGCAAGAGCAAGGCAGGCAGCATCCACATGGCAAAAGTCATGCTAGCATGGAAAAAAAAAATACCATGGAACACCTCACAGACAATATAGAGCAAAAAGAAACAAAACAAAACAAAAAAACCCTTTAAAATATGTCTGGAATACAATAGAAGCAAAATCTCCTGGCAGCAAACATTCATACACTTGACTGCCAAGAAAAAAGGACTTTACAGAAGACGAGACATGAAAGGGATCCCTGCACAAAAACTAAAAGTCAGAACACAATGGTGTGTATTTCAGGCATATGAAAAGGAAGTGCGACAGTAATACTGAGGAGACAAGACACTCCAACAGAGCCAGGAGGTGGGGAGGGAACAAACTCAATCAGCAGTGACATGGCAGGCCTGGAGAAGGCAGCTCTTTGAATGGATCGGAGTCCCCTCCCAAAAAAAAAAAAAGGAGAAATCATGCTTGTTTATTTTATTTCTTTTTTTTTTTTCCTTGGGAATTAATCTTTCTCCACTTTTCTCAGCTGGTGCAGGGACAAGTGAGTACATTGCTAATAAACACATTGCTAAGACCAAAATGACACAAGGGGCTGTGTGCACAGGAACTTGTGGTATTGCTAAAATATTCTGTGTCCAAGGGAGGGTGCTGCTGGATTTTATCTGTGGAAGGGATAGATCTTCGTGCAGAGCTGCAGACTGGGGAGATGAGGGATGGGTTTGTTCATTGGGAGAGACTGGGAATGTGTGGAGAAGGAGTGGAGCAATGAGGGGCTGGGTCCAGGGCTGTGCAGGAGCTCGTTTCTCCCCATCAAAAATCATAAAAATCGTTTGGGTTGGAGAAGACCTTAAAAGACCTTCAAGCTCATCTCATCCCACCCCCTCATGTCATCCCACACCTCCCACTATCCCAGGTTGTCCAAGCCTGGTCCAACCTGGCCTGCAACACTCCCAGGGATGGGGAAGCTACAGCTTCTCTGAGCAGCAAAAAAATTTTTTTTTTTTTTTTTTTTCCTGCCAGTAAAGAGTCACAGCAGCTCTTAGGGCAGCCCCAAGGATCTGGGATCCGTGTGGGATCTGCAGTGGTGTCTGCTGGAGCCTTTTCAAATGCAGAAGGTGCTGGGGCTGGGGTGCTGTGGGGGAGGGAGGCTGAGAGAGAAATCCCTGAGCTGCCTCCTCGCTGTCATCCCTGTGACAAGGAGGGAATTCCCAGCTGGGTGCCTTGTACATCTCTCCTCTGACAAACCTTAGCAAGAATTTCAGCCTTAGAAAGTTTGGGGGTTTTTTTTTGTTTTTTTTTTGTTTTGTTTTGTTTTGTTTTTTGTTTTTTTTTTGGTGTGCGTATATTTAACAAAAGAGATCATTTCTGTTCCACGGGAGTGACTGGGGCTGGTGCTTCCAGGGGAAGATGCTATCACGGAGCTAAAACTGCAGGAACTGGCAGGGCCTCAACTCTCCTGGTCAAATAATGCTAAAGCAGTACAAGAGCTGACTTTTGAAAAAAATTAAATATTCAAATACAGTTGAAGGGCTTAAACCTGGAGTTTTGCTGTCCTTGAAAGATACAAGAGCCCAGAGGCAGAGAGCAGGGCTTTCCGAGGGTTTGATAGCTCTACATGAGAACTAAATTCCTTTTTAATAGGTTGTTCTCTCTTTCCAAGATCAGAGAACTCTCCTTTCCCCTCGCTCATCCCTGGCACTGCAGTTCCAGCACATACATTATTTTTAATGATGTCCTGTAACAAGAAGCCTCCTGCAATCATCCCGTTTAGATCTGGAACCTCTAAAGGATGCCTCGGAAAATCTGAAGGGCTGAAGCACCTTGGGAAGAGAGGAAAAACCTCTGCCAGGCATTTCCATGCTATGGCTGTGCTGGTTCTGAAGCCCTGATGCCACAGTTGATGGCTGGAAGGGGGAAACAATTTGATTATCTGTGATTTCTCCAACTGAGCATCATTTTGGGGCTCAGAGGGAAACCAGGAAGGTGTTTGGTCTGGTGCTATTTGCCTTAAAAGAGATGTTTGTCTCCATTCTTGGAGACAGGCTGGTCTCAGGAACCAAATCCTGAGCTCAGGGTAGCCTTTTATTCCTGTTTTTTGCCTGTTTTGCGAGGAGTGAGTTTTCAGAAAAAAACCCAAACCCACAAACCTGGTGCCAGTTTAGTCGAATTTACCCCTGAGGACAGCACGGGGGTGTCAGTAAGGATGGAAACATCCCATTCCCAATATGCAGAGAATCCCTGGGACTGGGATTGGAACAACCTAGGCTAGTGGAAAGGTGTCCCTGCCCATTTTGGGATGTGGAACTAAATCATCCTTAAGATCCTTCCAACCCAAACCTTTCCAGGATTCTAAATTCACCGTATCTCTCACCAGGGGCTGACTGGGAGTTTAATCTGAATAATCCTGTGGATAAATCTGCAAGGAATGTGAGGGACTGGCCAGCACAGCTTGTAGGAACACAGGACCTTGTTGATTTGCCTGGCTGTTCCTATGTTTACCTGTCCTAATGCTTTTTATGGGGTTGCCATAAAACACTCATTAGTGTTGATTTTCATTAACGTTGATGCACCAAAAGCTTAATCAATCTTCTGTGACCAGCGACCCCCATTCCCAAGGGGGAACAAAGCTGTTGAACAAATTAGCCTTACAGATTGGAGGCAGAGCTTGCAGATGTGACAGCCTGGGTTCCAAAGCACGAGGATTCCTGCAAAATGCCAAAGAAAAATGACACTCGGAAGCCTTTTCCACCCGTTTGTTTTTTTCCTCAATTTACACCTTGGCTAAATCATGCTGGCAAGGCAGCTCAGCCCTTCCTTGTCTCACCATCCCTGGTGGGAGCTTTGCTGTCTGGGGAGCTGGAACTAGGAGGAAAGTTGTTCACAGAGCAGGATGAAACGTGGTTGTTCTCTGCTTGCTGCCAGTTCTGTGGTGGCCGTGAAGTCCCTCATCTCTTGCTGCTGTGTTCCTTGTCCTTGACCAATTCAGAGCTTTTCCACCTCCCGGGGTGTTGAGAGGGTGTGAGCACACCAGTTGAAGAGGGGTGGGTTTTGCAGTGAGAGGTTGTTAAAAACAGCCGGGATCAAAGTGTGTCCTTCATCTCTGCAGGACCAAAGTGTTGCAGCACCCGTGCTGGGAGAGGAGTGAAAATATCCCAGTATTTTCCCTAAGCAGGAGGGAATATCCTCAGGCTGCAGCCAGGGTGGGGGCGAGATGCTCTGCAGCATCCCTGATGGCAGAAAGCGCTGGGAGCTGGGGGGATGCTCTCTGCATCCAACAACTTTGTCACACCCAACTGTTCCGAGGGAGCACAGCCCACTCCTCGCTTTCCCCGTGGTGTGCAGCCCCACTGCCTCACTCCACCATCCATCGGCTTGGTAATGACTTTCCTTCTCCCTCCCGGGCTGGACGTGAATGGCTGGGCTGGAGGTGAAAGGCCCCCGTTCCCATTACCGATCCAATTTCCTGGACTTTTACCGGCTAGATAGGAATTGCCAGAGCGGAACAGCCTGATGGGCCATCGAGCCCGGTGCCTCCTCTCTGACAGCAGCTTGTGTTTGGCGTGTAATTAAAAGCCTTTGTACTATTTGACTTGTAATTTAATATCATGCTGCCACATCCATATCTCATTCAGGGAAGAATAAGCCCTGACATTTGCAAAGACACAGACGAGCCCTCAGCCACGCTGAGGAGGGCTCGGGGTGCCCGGCCGGGGACTCTGTGCCCCGAGCATGTGCTTCCTGTAAGGTTCAGCACAGCAGCGGGGATGCTTCTCTAGGAATGGGGGAAAAACCTGGGAAGAGCAGCATTTGCAGGGAGCAGCTCTGTGGCTGCCGGTGGGGGAGTTGTGCTGTGATTTATTGGGCTCTGCTGCGAACACTGAGATTAAGGAAAGTGCCTTAAATGGTCCTTAAAAGCTGGGTTTGGGAGCAGAGATGAGCCCGTGTGATTACACCCTGCCTGCCTCAGCCCCAGCGCTGCCTGGCTTGCAGCTGGAGCAGATAAGGGGAGGGCACAGCCCCTTCCATCAGCACTGCCTCGGGGGCAGGATGGGGTGCAGGGGGCAGGACAGCATCCAGCCACACTCACAGGGTTTGCTGGCATTCCCTGTTCCCGGCAGAGGGGCTGTCCTGCCCTGCTCTTCCCTTCCCTCCCTGCCTTTGCTGCTCCCTGTCCATGCTGATCCACGTGGATGCTGCTCTCCCTGTCATTTGCCCTTTGTTCTGCTGATGCCTGGTGGCCACCTCAGGGAGAGTCTGGCCAGAGGACAGCCCAGGGAGTTGGGGTTGTTCAGCCTGGAGAAAAGGAGACTCAGGGGTGACTTTATCACTCTCTACAACTCCTGAAACGTGGTTGTAGTCGGTGGGGTTGGTCTCTTTCTCCAGGCAGCACTGACCAGAGGACACAGTCTCAAACTGCACCAGGGGAGATATAGATTGGATGTTCGAAGATTTTTATGGAAAAAATAATAAAATATTGGAATGCTTTGACTGGGGAGGTGGTGGAGTCACCATCCCTGGATGTATTTAAAAAAAGACGGATATAGCACTAGGTGTCAGTTTAGTTGAGGTCTTAGAGCTGGGTTGGACTCGATGATCTTGGAGGTCTCTTCCAACCTGGTGATTCTGTGAGAGCAGGAGTTGCATGTCTGGAACCAAAGGACCCCTTGAGTCCAGCTTGATCAATGAACAGCTGGAGTCCAGCGCTGCTGGGAAGGAACTGGGGGTGCTGGTGGGTGAAAGGCTGGATGGGGTTTGGGGATGGGCACTGGCAGCCCAGAAATCCAACAGTGTCCTGGGCTGATCCCCCAGCGTGGGCAGCAGGGGAGGGGGGATTCTGCCCCTCTGCCCTGCTCAGGTGAGACCCCACCTGCAGAGCTGCCTCCAGCTCGGGGGTCCCAGCACAGGAAGGACCAGGAGCTGCTGGAGCCAGTCCAGAGGAGGCACCAGGATGAGCAGAGGGATGGAGCAGCTCTGCTGGGAGGAAAGGCTGGGAGAGCTGGGGGTGCTCACCTGGAGAGGAGAAGGATCCAGGGAGAGCTCAGAGCCCCTGGCAGGGCATAAAGGAGAGCTGGAGAGGGACTGGGGACAAGGGATGGAGGGACAGGACACAGGGAATGGCTCCCACTGCCAGAGGGCAGGGCTGGATGGGATATTGGGCAGGAATTGTTCCCTGGGAGGGTGGGCAGGCCCTGGCACAGGGTGCCCAGAGCAGCTGTGGCTGCCCCTGGATCCCTGGCAGTGCCCAAGGCCAGGCTGGATGGGGCTGGGAGCAGCCTGGGACAGGGGAAGGGACAGAGGGTTGGAACAAAATGAGCTTTTAGGTCCAGCCTCAGCCAAACTATTTTGGGATTCTGACATGAAACAAGCTGGGCTCGGAGGGGCTGAATGAGATCCTTGCAGGTTGGAATCACTCTGCTGGTGATGGTAAGCAGAACAAAGTTTTGAACCCTGTGTTTGTTGGGAAGGAGGAGGTGCTGAACACCTTTTGGTGGCTGTTTTGAGCAGAAATGTCACCTCAGCAGGGTTGCTCAGTGAGGCTTTGTATTGGCACCAGGGCTTGCCAAGCCCCTCTCCATGGGCGGGCTCTACTTAAGACTGATTAATTTACCCACCTGAGTGCTAGTCCTTCTAATTGACTGAACCTACAACAAAACAACCCCAGGCTGATCAATAGAGAAATAATTTGGCAAATTGTGGCCATAAATCATTCCTGATCGACGTGTTAATGAATAAACCAAACGAAATCAATTTTCTTTATTAAAACACATTTCTTTCATCCAGTATTACTTTAGGCAGGTGGTGTGAGGAGGGGGATGGGGTTGTTTGCCTACCCCAAGCTGCTTGTGCTGTGATCAAGGAATCAGGGGTGTGACTGTGTTGGGTCTGGTGTGTGATCCCAGACAGGGGAGTGGAGTGAGGAGCACTTTCTGGGAAGCTGCATGTCC
Organism: Acridotheres tristis; assembly: GCA_037013685.1. Lineage (NCBI taxonomy): Eukaryota > Metazoa > Chordata > Aves > Passeriformes > Sturnidae > Acridotheres > Acridotheres tristis. The sequence goes on along the minus strand of CM072911.1, from coordinate 4,942,643 downwards.
AGCCAGGCACGTGTTGGGGTGTTAATTAGCCTCATTATTGCAATGTTTTTATCTGCAAAGAGGAGAAAAAGGATCCAGGTGACTGTGTTGGTGTCTTGTCACTGCTCCTGTCACCCATTGCTCACACTCCTGGGCTGATCTTCCACCTTTTGATACTTTTCATCTTCCAGCTCTGATATTTTGGGTGGTTGTCCCACTGCTCCCTTTCCCTCTGGCAGATCTCCCTCCTTGCTCTGTGTGTTTTGTTGCTGCCAGAGCTGAAACTGATGCCTTGCCCTGTCCTCAGACATTTCCCATGATGATTTTTCCTCCCAGTTCCAGGCACAAAGGGGCTCTGATCTGTATGGGAACATCCAAACTGCTCCCCTCCACTGAGCTAAAAATCAATTTGCTATTCCCTCACCAAGAGGAGCAGGACCAGGGCTGCTCTGGGCCCTGATTTACAGCCCTCCTGACCAGAAGAGCTGCTCTGGGTTATTTGCCTCTTGCTATGTGTGATAAGCACCTTGGGGAGCCATGTGGGTGCCCCAAGCGCCTGTTCAGGGATCCCCATCTTTTTATTGACTTTGGAGTAGTACAAATGAACAAATAACAGTGCAGCAATAAAAAGGGGGGATAAATAACCTGGTACTTTGCTCATGGAGCTGCACACAGCCGAGTGAAATGTGACACAGACACGCACCAGGAGAAGGTCAAGTTTTTAAATCTAAACTGGAGTTAAGTAAAATATTGGCTAACTAACTGGATTCCAAAGCTCATAAAATGTTGATAGTGCTGAATGTCAGCTGGAATATATCTCCTCATCTTTTAGACAGAGAGATGGTGCTTTCCTTGATCTTCCTTTCCTGGGGAAATGTTCCTCTGGAGCAGAAGGGAGCCTGTCAAGTGGCTTGTTTTCCTGTGTGCTGGCAGGGCAGAGCCAGAAAGGTCACTGGGGTTAAGAGCAGCAGCGAAAGCTAAGCTGGAAGCAGAGCCTCAAGTCGGCGTGCTTTGATTTCCTAAACTGAGCAGTGGGTGGGGACAGCCCTGGGGGATGCTCGGGAATGGCCCTCGGGGATGCTCAGGAATGGTTGTAGAAGCTCCTGGGGGATGCTCAGGAATGGCCCTCGGGGATGCTCGGGAATGGTTGTAGAAGCTCCTGGGGGATGCTCGGGAGGGGAGCCCCGGGCTCAGACCCTGCCTGTGTGGAGTGGAAGGAAGGGAGGGTTTGGTGTCTTGGGTGTCTGCTTGCCTTGGACCCCGTGTGCTCCTGCAGTGCTGGATGGCACCCTGCTAGTTCAGGTCTTGGAATTCACCTGGCAGGGACTCACTGTGAGGATGGATGTTGTTCCATATGGGATTTCCCACTGGATCTGCCACAGCTCAATCCCATAAAGGTTTGACCCATCTCTTCCCACCCCTTGCTATGGGCAGGGACACCTCCTGCTAGCTCAAGGGGTTCCAAACTCCTTCCAACCTGGCCTTGGACACTTCCAGGGATCCAGGGGCAGCCACAGCTTCTCTGGGCACCTGTGCCAGGGCTTGCTCACCCTCACAGGAAAGATGGGATATTGGGAAGGAAGGAATTCTAACTCTGATGTGTGGCAGTGGAAGCCATTCCCCCTTGTGCTGTCCCTCTGTCCCTTGTCCAAAGTCTCTCTCCAGCTCTCCTGGAGCCCCTTTAGGTATGGGCAAGGTGCTCAAACCATCGAGGGTTTAGATGGAGGAAGACACAGCTTGTGCTGGCCCTGTCCCACGCTGGCATTGCCCACCAGCTGCCAGGGCAGGGCAGGATGGCACCCAGGGGCTCCCCTGCTCACTTGGCTGCTGCAAACCTCAAACCACAGAGCCCACAAAGCTTCGGGCTGGGGCCTGAACCGAGCAGCTCCTGCAGCCCAGAAAACAACAGTGCTACCACAAAGGGAAGACAAGTCAGTTAATGTTCGTGCCACGCTTTGAAACGGGGAGGCTTTTGAAGTGGGGATTTGGTTCTTTGCTTTCCTTTCTTCTGTGTTCCCTTCAGTGCTCCGTGAGGAGCGTGGCTCAGCTCTGTGCTGGTATCAGGGTTTGATGGCCTCCTGCTCCCTGGGAGAATTGCATTCCCTCTCAATGGCTTCACTTCAAGGCAGCGTGTTCAATTGGTATTCTCTGTATGGCATTTGCTCTTGTACATAGTGCATTTTTATTCAAATAATGGTATTGATCGGGGGAAAAAGTAATGGAGAAAATAAATGGAAACAAATAAACACAGAAGATTTGTACTAAACTTCCTCAAGGTCTGGCCCTGAAAGTCAAGGAAGTGTCTGTGCTCCCTGTAGGGTGCTGCAGCTCCTACCTCCTCTGGTAGCCTGGAGGTGGAAGGTGATTATGGCAATGGGAGGGTTTAAAATATTCAAATAGTTCTTCCCTGGGAGGGGAGGTCAAGCCCTGGCACAGGCTGCCCAGAGCAGCTGTGGCTGCCCCATCCCTGGAAGCACCCAAGGCCAGGCTGAACGGGCTTGGAGCACCCTGGGACAGTGGAAGGTGGGACAGGGATGATCTTTAAGGTCCTTTCCAGCCCAAACCACCCTGGCATTCTGTGGTTGGGCTGGCACCTGCTTGTAGATACTGATCACAGCCACCTCCAATGGAGATAACTGGCAAATATGCCTGGAAAATTGTGTATTGCAGCAGCTCAGCTCGTGGAAGGCTGCATTACTCCTTCTTCCCTAGAAATGACATTTCACTGCTATTTCTTGCTCCTTTGAGAGTTTTGTGGTAGGGACAGAATCTCCTTTTTTATTAGAGATTTCCCAGGCCTTATGATTGATATGAAGGCAAAAGGCATTGCCTAATGCTATTGGAAGGACTTTCATTTTCAACTTGTTTGTGATTTTGATCTTTTGGGTTTTGTTGTTGTTGTTTTTTTTTTTATTTTATTTTTAAACTAGCCTGACAGAAGAAGGGTGTTTAATGATGAGTTGCTTATGCAGTTCTATATCCTCACACCCGAAGGACAGGAATTCCTTTCTCATTCTGCTCTCCAACCTATTCCCCACTGTTGGGAGCTGTCCTGTCCCAGATCAGATGTGGCCTTCAAGTGGTCCAGGTGGGGATTTTACCTCGAGTGGCTCCTGCAGGGATTTGGGAGTGATAGAGTGTGCTGTGGGAGCTGGCCAGTTCCAGCTGACAAGATAATGAACTACTAAATAAAGCATGGGAGAAAGGGAAATCCGTGATAAATCCACCTCTCATGTGCCGCAGAGGAGACGGATAAACTCCCTCTCCTCTCCTGACAGAGGGATTTGTCTCTCCTGTGGCTGTTGCTGGAGAAGTGGTGAGTGTGCTGCTCCATCCCTGCCCTCCTCCACCACTGGTGGGCAGGTAGACAGACAGACAGACAGACACAGGGCAGTGCATCCTCCTGGAAGGCTGGGCACAGCTGGGGACGTGTCCCCATGCCCCTCTGTAGGGCTGTGTCTCTAAATGCTGGTAAATGACTGTGAATATGTAAGGATTAATTCTGGGGCCACTGGGTCTTGTCCTTCCCCCTCTCCCCTCATTGCATTCCAGCTTGCACAAACTGCAACACCAATCCCAATTCCCAAATCCGGACCCTCCTTCCTGCTTCCTCCATGGGGATGTGATGTAGCCTCAGCTTCTCTCTGAAATCAGTGACAGGGCCGTGCTGGCTTGGAGCAGTGCTGGGGGCTTTGGGCTGCACATTGCTCACCACTCTGGCTGTGCTGGCAGTGCATTAGTGGAGAGGCAGGGAAGGAGCTGAGGTGTGTCAGAAAAGCACTTTAGTGTGTGGGTCACAGGCTGGAATAACGGGGAGGTGACAGGGCAGCGCTGGGAGGTGTCACTGGAGCCAAAGTGCCATTAGGGATGTTCTCTAAAGCGTGGCAGGGTCAGGCTGCCTCTCAGCCTTGCCCAGCAGCTCGGAAGAAGTTGGCTCCTTCTTCCCAGGGCACTCCCTCTCCCAACTCTTTTTTCCATGTTTGATTAATAAATCATGCAGTTTGCCCAAGACTCCCTCCGTCCCCACCCAAATACAAACATTCCCCGTCGCCACCACCTTGCGACTGGCAAAGCTGCTCCCTCTGACAATCAATTACCCTCCGGAGATGAAATTATTGTTTAATGGCTTTTGGAACAGGCTCCTGCTCTGACATTCATCACAATCAATAATGCATCAGCGGGGACAAAAGAAATTACCTGCCTCCTGCTAAGTGAAAGAGTCCATTTGTATTCCAGGCGGCCCCTTCACGCCCACTGAGCCGCAGGTGGATCGTGCTGGCGGCACGGAGGGCAGCTGGCTCCGCCTGAACTCTGCAAAAGTTGCCTGCAACTTCATCATCAGCGCTGCCTTGGGCAGGGCTGTGAGTGAGAGACAGGACTGGGGATGGATGCACACCCAGGGATGGGGTGTGCGGGTGAGCTTTGAGGTTTGCAGCAGGGTTTCCTTAGGATAAGGCTGGGATTTGGGTTGTGCCTTGCTGTGAATACAGCTGGGATGGGAATCCTGGCTGCTGGAGGGCATCAGGGGTGTGGAGTTAATGTGTTGAGGCTGGGATAGCTGGAAGGATAGCTGGGATCATGGTAGGACCTAGGGATGAGGCAGATATCCCTGGGCAGCGACGTTATCCCATGCAGGGATCCCTGCTCTCCCTGGCTGTCCTTTGGTCCTCATCCCCAGCAGGACAGAAGCTGCTTTGCTCTTTACCCAAATCCCAGAGGGCAGATCCTCCTCTGATCCATCCGGCTGCTCTCTGGGCTGGGATGTGACACCAGCGTGTCCCTGGGAAGGGATGGGCGGGATGGATGCAGCCACGCTGTGAGCAGCGTGTCCCTCAGTGTCTCCGCAGCACAATTGGCTTCCCAATTATTGCAGGGAGGAGCCGCTGGGTCTGGCATGTGAAGCTGCAGCGTTAGGGAGCAGGGCTGCGTCCCAGCAATCCCAAAGAAATCAGTTGTTGCAGCAAGCTGGGTGCCCGCAGGGAAGGCTTTGTGTTTTCTGCCTTTAAATAATCAGCTAAAAAGCCCAAATATTCACTAGGCAGAGGATGATCCTGGTGCTGCTTCCTTTAAGGTGACTTTTAAGGTATCAGCCTCCCAGAGGATGCCGTGGCTGTGCCTGGGAGGATCTCAAGGTGATTAGGCAGCATTATTCTGTTTTGAACATCCATCCCAATTAGTGATGAACTGAGGAGCCTCATCAGCTCAGCGCCCTGAGCACCTCTTGCCTTAGAGCCACTTGATCCCGGTTGTTTTCCCACCTCGGCTGCTGCTTTCTCCTCGGTGTAATTGTGGGAGTCAGGATCAAGGTGGTGATGGATCAGTGGGATCAAGTGTTCTGAGCAGGCAGCTCCCTGTTTCTGCAGGGCTCTGAGCAAGGTGAGTCCCTGCTGTAGAATTCTGAGAGGCAGGAAAAACCCAAAATCCCTAATTTGCTCCTTTATTGCTTGAAAAATAACATCTTCAATAGGGAACCCCTTTTCACAAATACTTTGGGAATTTGGCAGCCTCTGGGACTTCCCAGGACATAATTGGCTCCTGCTGGGACGTGGTGTGTTACTAAAAGCACTGAAGGTGTCGCTTTGCCCAGTCTGGCTCGTTCCTGCAGGTTTTATTGCCTTTGGCACCAGAGGTACGAGCTCTGAAGAGCCTCGTGTGCAGCACTGGGGGATGTGGCCCTGGGTGACCCCACAGCCCTGCTAGGGGAGGGTGGCACAGCAAACGGGGCTCAGGAGGATGTGGGGATGTTCAGATTGGAGAAGAGAGGGCTCCAGGGAGAGCTCAGAGCCCCTGCCAGGGCCTAAAGGAGAGAGGGACTGGGGACAAGGGATGGAGGGACAGGACACAGGGAATGGCTCCCACTGCCAGAGGGCAGGGCTGGATGGGATATTGGGCAGGAATTGTTCCCTGGGAGGGTGGGCAGGCCCTGGCACAGGGTGCCCAGAGCAGCTGTGGCTGCCCCTGGATCCCTGGCAGTGCCCAAGGCCAGGCTGGACAGGGCTGGGAGCAGCCCTGGGACAGGGGAAGGTGTCCCTGCTTATGGCAGGGGTGGGACTGGATGATCTTTTAATGTCCCTTCCCATGCAAACCATTCTATGGGCCTATGATTTTCCTCTTCTTTTTTGGAACCCCTAATTGGCTCCTTGCTGAGGGTGTATTGAGCAAAGGGATTCAGCTCCCTGTTTGCCTCTGAGTGCACCTCTTTAAACACAATTCTATCATTTTGGGGATTGCTGGAAGCTATCCCTGGCTGTGTGATTCCCAGGCCAGGTTTAAATTTGTCCTGTGGGAAGAAAAGGGGTTTCCCTGCCTATTGCACAGGCAGCAGAGAGGCTTTTCCTCCCTTTACTTATTCTCCACTCTGGACACAGAACAATCCAACCTGGCCTTGGGCACTGCCAGGGATCCAGGGACAGCCACAGCTGCTCTGGGCACCCTGTGCCAGCCCTGCCCACCCTGCCAGGGAACAATTCCTGCCCAAAATCCCATCCAGCCCTGGCAGTGGGAGCCATTCCCTGTGTCCCATCCCTCCCTGCCTTGTCCCCAGTCCCTCTCCAGCTTTCCTGGAGCCCCTTTAGGCACTGGAAGGGGCTCTGAGGTCTCCTCACAATCTCCTCCAGGATTTTCCTCCCCTTACAAGCACCTGTTTTCCGCTCTGGCCACAGAGACAATCCAAAGCACAGAGTGTCCTCCAGGATTTTGGGAAGCATTTACACGCTCAGTTATGAGCCTCAGGGATCAGCCACATGCCCCTGTGTCCTTGTGCCCCTCCAGCCACGCTCCTGCAGCTCGTTCCTGCACACACAGACACCAATATCATCGCTCCTGCTGCACTCTGTTCGTCCTGCCTTCATTTCAGTTATTAATTTTATTTAATTAATTTATTTAATTTATTCCCTCACCCCAACCTGCAGGGAGGAGCGAGCAGAGGTGGGAGAAGGGGAGAGGAGGCTCAGGGAGACACAGCCACGTTCCCAGGGCAGCTGTGTCAGGCTCTAATCGAACACGATGTTCCCCTCTGGGGATGACACGAGAGAAGATGTCACTGTCACCTCCCCCCTGCCAGCACACATTGGGTGTTGTCCCATCACACGGGGGCCAAGCAGTGACAAACCCCAGAGCTTCCACCCAGCTCTGAGCCTCGGAGTGTCACAGAGTGCTGGGCAGGTGCAGGGCTAGAAATTAGGATTTTAGCTTTTATAGTTTTCACCCATTTGTAACCCTGCAATTCTTTAGTGCAGAACTCTGAACTCCATATCCAGTGTGAGCTGCTGCTCTCCCATTTGGGGCACACACAACAATTCCTCTCCAGGCCTGGCAATCAAGGACCCCTCACTGCCTCAGGCCTGAGAGATGGAAACAAAAGTGAGTTGGGGGCAGCAAACTTGGGGTAAATGACTTCATTACCTGGAGCTGGAATTGGAAGATGAACCCCCAAAAAGCAAATGGCCCAAACTTATCAAAGTGTGCAAACCCGTGACCCATTGTCCATTTTGGTTTGTCTGCCCTAAATGTACCTGAAGGCCCTTCAATAAATAGAACTGCTTTCTATTGTATTAATTTTGTCTGGCCTCTGTTTTTAGGTAAGCCCAAAAAGGCATCAGAGGACTCTTCCTGCTGCTTCCACAGGTTGGGATGCAGGAATAAATGAATAACCATTCTGATGAGGAGTAGCTGAGGGAGCTGGGGGTCTCATCCTGGAGAAGAGGAGGCTCAGGGGGGATCTCCTCCCTCTCTACAACTCCCTGAGAGGGGCTGGAATCAGGTGGGCATCAGGCTTTGCTCCAGGGAACAGTGACAGGATGAAATAAAATGGCCTCAAGTTGCACCAGAGGAGGTTTAGCTTGGATATTGGGAAAATTTCTTCATGGAAGGGGTTGTTAAACACTGGAAAAAGCTGCCCAGGGCAGTGATGGAATCTCCATCTCTGGAGGGATTTAAAAGCCATGTTAAATGTGGCACCTGGGGACACATTGGAAATTAGGGAAAATTTGTTCACTGAAAGTCTTTGTCAAGTCCAGGGAAATGATGGAATTGCCATCCCTGGAAGTGTTAATTAAGTGTGTGGATGTGGTGCTGAGGGACATGGGTTGTTGGTGGCCTTGGCAGTGCTGTGGGAATGGCTGGACCCGATTTCACAGACTCTAATGATCCTATAGTGCTCCCCCTGTGTAAAAGAATGCACATTATTATTTTAATGCACATTTATCCTGCCTCCCCCCAGGCTGAGGCTCCTGCAGCTCCCCAGCCGTGTCCCAAAGTCCCATTGATCCCCTGGGTGATGAAGCTGTTGAATCAGCTCTGCCCTATTTGTTGTGTGGAGCTGTCATTTTTCTCCCAAGATCTTAAAAGGATTTTTAACTGTCAGCTCCATCCCGCATCTTTGCTGCTAATAATCAATATTGATTTTCCTGTAATACCTTCCATCTAGATGCCATGCCTTATTTGCTGTAAGATTAGAATCTCGATGAGCTTATAAAATAGAGCACAGATTTTCCTCATGTCTCTGCACGTGTGCATATGCAGAAAATACCCTGGGAAGATGATTATCTGCTGGGGGGAAAAAAAAAAATAAAAATGGAGTCATGCTCTGCAGCTGCAACAAATATCCATTTTGGTCACTCTGCTCTGCATTAATATTTGGAGAGAGATCCCCTGCAATTGGGATGCTGCTGCCCGTAGGGAGCTGCTCAGGGATGCTGCTGTCATTCCTGGATTTTTGTACATTTTATCCTGTCCAGTGAAGATTTTGGCTGCTGGATTTCAAGCTGGGCTTTGTAAAGGCTTTTTAAACAGATTTTCCCTCCATGAAGGGACTGAGTTTCCCAATTATTATCCCTGACATTAATTCCTGCTGCAATTTTGAGTCTCTAAGTGATTTTTTCCCAATGAGAAGTGGTGTGTTGTTGTTAGAAACCATGAAACTGCTTTTACTGGTTGTCTTTAATCCCCCAGTGCCTTGGGGTTGGCCAAGAATCCAATTGTTCTGCTGAACAATGAACACAAGACAGAAACTTTACCCTAAATATGTGGCTGATATTTCCTGCATGGCCTCACCTGTCTAAGCAATAAGTGATACTCCTGCACTGGGTGTGTTTTTCCAGGAATCTTGTTTATTAGTGTTTTAGGTCAGAGTATTGTAGGATTTGACTGGAGAAAAGCTCCTGTTTCCTAAGCAGGAAAAGATTTTCTATATGGAGTCTCAGCAGAGATAACATGAAAACAAAAGGTGATTGAATGTGACTGAAAATGGGCCTAAGAAATATAGGGTTTTACCAAAACTATTGGAAGAAAAAGTCGATTTTCCCATTTTTGACAGAGGCCTGCCAGATAAGATGCTTCAAATCGGCTTATTGAATTATAAACCACCGACATTTTGAAGCAGAACGCTTTGCTTTGAAGTGAAATGCTGAGATTTTTCATTCTGACATCTCCCAATTGATGTTTTTGGTAACTTTCTGCACACCTGGTAAAAGTGAGATTGAGGGGGAAAAGTTCAAGGCATTAAAATACTGAATTGCTGAAGGGGTAAAAAAAACCCCTTTTTGTAGATAATTCTCATTAAAACCAATGTGTTCAGCTTCTGCTTCATCTATTCATATTTATTGTCTCAAATGCCCATTACCTTGTTTTTTGGGAGGATTATTTGTACTTAGTGTGGCAAAGATCTCTTTGTGATCCATTGGAGAGGGCTTTCTTCAATATTGTGCTTTTTGTTCCATTCCACTCAAACCTTCAGGATTATTGAAACGAGCTCCCAAGGAGGAGAGGTTTCATGAGATGGTTCCAATATATGTATTTTTTTAGATATGAATAAATATTTTCTCCTTATGGGCTTGCTGAGAAGAGGATTTATAGGAGAAAGCTTGATTTATTTATTTTTGATTCCACACAATTCAGTTTGGATAATAAAGTTGCTGTTCTTGCTGGAAGTAGCTGCTGCAGTTGAGACAGGCACACCTTCCACTAGAGCAGATTGCTCCAAGCCCTTTCCAACCTGGCTTTCTTTGGATTTTGTCCACATTGCCTCTGTTATGAATTCTTGGCTACGGGATGGGGTTTGTTTCCCTGCTTGGTGTATCAGGGATGCTTTCCCCAGCATCCTAAAGAGGAGAATGTGCATGGAGAGAAAGCTGGAGGGTTGTACTATGCACCAAAATGTGCCTTATAAAATAAATATAACCGAATAAATAAAGCTAAGGAGGGAAGGAAAAGGAAACATCAAAAGAAATGAAACGGCAGCAAAAGACAAAGTGAAGCTCTGCTTCTTAAGCACCTTTTGTGGCTCTCCCTGCACATCCCGCTTGGGTTTCCTCTTGGTTTGGGGCTGCAGGAGGGGGCAGAAAGCTGAGCCTGAGCAAAGCTGAGCCAAGGATGCTTCATATGGTAATAACCCCTCCTGAGAGCCCTCACATGAAAGCCCTGCCCCTGGCACTGCTGATTAGACAGCTCTAATTGTCTCCCATGCCTGGAATACTGGGGCAGGGAGAAACCCAGATAGTGTTTGCTGAGCTGGCCGAGGCTGCCAAGCTCCTAAAATCAAGCCCTGCTGCGCTGGGGAGGGAAGAGGGGGGTTCTGAGAGCCACAGGTGCTTCCCACTGGAGTGGGAGATGGGCTGAGCACAGCCCGGGCTGGGGGTGATGCTGAGCATCCTCCCAGCCTGGTGCCCGCAGGAAAAGGATTTCTGCTTGGGTTAGTTTTGGGAAAAGCCTCAGCTTTAGCTGCATGTGCTCAATAAAGCTTTTAGTTCAATACCTCTTAGTGCTGAGCCTCAGTGTATTAATTCAAGACTTCCCTGGGATCGGGGCATAAAACATACAGGAGCTCTTCCTGCAAGGAAAATCATATATGTGATAAAAGTGGGAGATAGCTTATCTTCTTCTGTTTATTAGGTAGTGAAGCTGCCTCTTTGCTCCAACTTCTGCCTGAGACCTTTCATGGTCCCCAAAAAACAGCATCATCCCAGAATGGTTTGGGTTGGATCTTAAAGTTCTCCTTCCACCCCTGCCGTGGGCAGGGACACCTTCCACGAGCCCAGGCTGCTCCAAGCCCCATCCCGGGGGCTCCTCACTCCCAGAGTTTGTTTGCAGCACTCAGCTCCCCACAACAAATATTTCAGCCAAGTGTTGCTCTCACGTCGTGTGCATTTGCAAAGGAGCAATTTATCAGAGTGATTTTTATTCTCATTAAGGCAAATTAAGCCCACAAAGCTGGCAATGGATGGCGAGAGAGGTGGAAAAAAATGGAAAAAAATTGGTGTTCATGAAATATTTATTAAAAACAGCCATTGTAATAAATATTTGAAACCTGGTTATTAATGTTAAATCATATCAACGTCAAGTGTGTGTTTCACATGGTCTGTTCTGCTAATTGGGTGCAGGGGTTGGCAGACCCGTGGTGCCATGGGGTCAGTTGGCACCAGGACCAGAGGAAAAGCCTAAAAAGCAGGAGCTGATGGAAATAAAGTGGAAAGGAGAGCAAGTGCAAGGGCTTGCCATGAGCTGGTGCACTCGTGTCCCCCCGTGTGCCCCGATCGTAACCCGAACGCCTCCGCCTAAAAGCTGATGATTATTTTCCAATATGGAACGAGCTCGTCGGTGGGGCAAGGTAATGATCCCGAGGAGGAGGGAAATAAAGGCTCTGCTATAAACCACAGGCTGCAAAGCAAGGGAATAAATCTTTAAACTGGGATAATAGCACAGGCAGTAAAATCAATATTGATTATTAGAAGAGGGGGCAGGAGGCTGTAAAACTCGCTGTGAGGCAAAGGGAAGGGTTTTGTGGAGAGCAGGCGGGTAAGGGAGGACAGGAGGGTGGGACAGGGGGTGAAGGCTTTTCCTGAGACACGCAGAGCTTGGCCCTTCACTGGGATCTGTGCCGTGGTGCAGGAGTCTGTAAAGGATGAAAGGGAGGAGGAGGAGGAGGGGCTGTGTTTGATCCAGGAGGTTCACAGTGGGTTTGGGATATCCCCACTTCTCCAGTGGGATGTGGCTGTGTTAACCCTTGGACAGAGACAGGAATCAGGTGAGGATTTTCAAAGGGAGATCTCAAACATTTGGTTGTTTTTCTTGGTTTGTCTGGGAAAAATCGGTTTAAAAATGAAAAAAAAAAAAATCTCCATTAATAATGGAAACAGTCTTTGGTTCAACTGACCTTTTGTTTGAAACATTGCTTTTGCCTTTTCCAACAAATGCAAAGGATAAAAGCAAAACGCTTGGTAAAAATCCCAAACCCGATTCCCCTCTTCTTGCAATGGATGAGGATGTGCTGCCTCAGAGGGGGGGGTAGAGATAAAGGAAAAGCTACTGAAACGCCTCCGTTTGTGCCTCAGTTTCCCCGCCTTGGAGACAGTCATGGAACTCGTAATTATTCTGAGACTGGTGGTAATTATTTCATGCGTAATCATTCAGAGGGTGTGGGAGCACAGAGCAGGCAGAGCGGCTGGATGGGCACTCTGGGGCTGCAGGGATGAAGCTCCTGGCTCCACACCAGCTGCATCCTCCTCATCCCCCAGGGTGGAGCCTCTGATGGACCAGCTCAGCTCAGCCCCCTCGGGTCAGAGGTGGGACCTGTGGTGCCTCTGCTCCATCCAGCCCCCATTGCAGCACACATTCAGGGATGCCAGCCCTCCCACCTGAGCAGCAGTGGCGTTTTATAAAAATATTGGAAGCAAGCAAATAAATAAATGGTAATTTAGTCGTGGACCCAACCCAGCCTCCCATAAAAGCTGGTGCAGACCAGATTTACAGCGCCGTGCTGAGATGCTTTTATGTGAAACAGAGCTTCAGAGGGGAAGCCATCTATCAGGCAAGGAGCCCGAGTGAATGAGATTTAAAAGGCAGCTTCCTTTTGTTCCCTAATAGTTTGAACAATTCGGTGTGAAAGTGGAGGAGGCGGGAAGGGGGAAATCAGGAGGTGTTGGGAATGACATTCATAATGGCAACACCGTGCACCTATTTTGGTAATAGGCTTTAAACTTCTAAGAAGGTGAATCCTCTTATTTCCAGCGTTTATTTGCTCCTTCGCTGTAAATTTATCAGTCGGGGTCGAGTCTGCTGCAAGCTGTGAGGAGCCTGATGGGAAACGAGAGCCCTGGGTCCTCGTTAGTGCAGGGAACCTGTAATTTCCCAGGTTTCAAGCCCTCCTGGGTTAATTTAAGTTTGCTTTTTAAACTTAGTCATCGCTGCCTGGTGAGCATGGGCACTTCTGCTCCTCGGCATCCCTGCTTTCCTGTTCCCTGGAATCCCTTTGCTCCTTCTCCTCGGCATCCCTGTTTCCTGCTCCCTGGAATCCCTGCTATCCTTCTCCGTGGAGTCCCTGCTTTCCTGTTCCCTGGAATCCCTTCTTTCCTTCTCTGTGGAATCCCTGCTCTCCTTCTCCTCTAAATCCCTGTTTCCTGCTCCATGGAATCCTTGCTCCCTGGAATCCCTGCTTTCCAGTTTCCTGGAAACCTGCTTTCCTTCTCCTTGGAATCCCTTCTCTCCTTCTCCCTGGAGTCCCTGCTCTCTTGTTCCCTGGAATCTCAGCTTTCCTTCTCCTTGGAATCCCTTCTCTCCTTCTCCCTGGAGTCCCTGCTCTCTTGTTCCCTGGAATCCCAGCTTTCCTTCTCCCTGCAATCCTTTCTCTCCTCCCTGGAATCCCTCTCCTTGCTTTCTTTCTCCTTGGAATCCCTTCTCTCCTTTTCCCTGGAGTCCTTGCTCTCCTGCTCCCTGGAATCCCAGCTCCCTGGAGATCCTTTGGCTGAGGGTGTCTGGCACACCAAGGCTGGGCTCAGCATCCCTCCAATCTCTACATTTACCAGTAAATCTCCTTCTCCTGCCTTTAACCAGGAAATTAAAGTTCCCTCATTTAAACACAAAACAATTCTCCCCAGGCTATTTCATTGCCTCGTTTTTGTCCCGAGGCTGGGGCAATGCTGGTCCCCCTCTTCCTGCAGTCACCATTTATTTCCCTTTCCTGCACATGCAGAAGGGATTTCCAATGTCATCTGCAGTTGCTACTGGCTTTTTCCTCCCAAGAAGTGCAGGCCAGCAATTCCAGCCTGGCAAAGAGAGGGGCAAAAAAAATCAGCTTTAATCTTTGTGAAGAGAGAGAAGGTGAGGGAACAAAGAAATGGAGAAAGTGAGGAAAGAAAAGGGTGGAGAAGAGGGTGTGGAGGGAAGCTGGCCTGCAGAGAGATCAGATGAAAAAGGCAGCTTTAGTGGGCAGGGATGTGAGGAAGAGGACAAAGGGCTGAAGACAGAGACTGATGGCATGTGGGGAAGCAAACTTCCAGCAGGAGCCTCCTGGGATCTCATTCTGGGGGAGCTCCATCCCACCTACACCAATGTCCCCTCCTCTGGCTCCTTCCCAGCCCTGACAGGACCCAAACCCTGGGGGCAGGGGCATCGCTGCCTCCGAGCTCTGGGGGCTGCCCTCAAACCATCTGTGTGCTGTAATTCCTAAAATCCCTGGCCTTGGAGCTGGAGTTACTCATTTCACATTCCCTGGCAGAGCAAAAGAAAGGAGTGGGGAAATTGAGATCCTGGGATTCCTACTGGGACGTTGTGGGTTGTGAGAGTTTCTGCTTCTCTGCTGTGATGGGAACATCTTGCATTGTCCTCAGGGTGGTCCTGGAGGGCTGGTCCTTCTCATTCCTTCTTCCACAGAGCTGGAGTTCGAGGAAAAGGAATCATCATTCCCATGTGCCTCTCCCCAGGGAAAGGATGGGAAAACCAACATTTCTCTTGGATGTCACACATGTCCAAGGCATGGCTGAAAGGTGCTGGGGTGTGTCAGGGATGAGCATGTTCCAAGAGTCTCTGTTAAGGGGAAGGTGTACAAGATCTGCTGGGAAAAAAGTTATCCCTACATGTGCAACCCAGGAGATGCAGATTGACACAAATCAACTCCCTGAATGAACAAAAAGCTTCTAAAAAGACAAAATGCATTGACTTTATAGCTTAGATTTGAAATGACTCAGCAGCGCAGGTGCCTGGTTTTTCCCTGCTGGAGAACAGATCAGAAGAGAGCACAAAAAGGTGGTGGAAATGTGACATTTTGGGGTGATCAGAGGCTAGTCCTGGCTGCCCTGTGGTTTTCCCTTTCTCCCCACTTAGACATGCTAGAAATGTATCATTTTTACAGCATGGTTTGTCTGGTTTGGGTTATCTCTGCCCTGGGATCAGGGTGTCTGAGGGCAAAGCAATTCCTCATTCAGCTCAGAGGAAAAGGCTGGAGCAACGTCTGAACATTTATAGGATATGATTTCAACTATTATCATAACTATCCTGTATTGCATCGCCTAATAAAGACATCAATTTAAACCCCTTACAAGTGGCAATTACCTAATAAAATGCAGTAAGGATCTTCCAAGTTGGCAGTAAAATTAGCATTACTGGGTTTTAATTAATAGCCCAAGCCTGAATGGCTCTTCTATGTCCTGTGCAGGAGGAATGGCTGCGTGACTGTTTGTGTGGATGGGACAAGACTGGGAAAAGGAAGTCAGTGAGCCCTGAAAGGGCTCCATGTCTGGAGGGTGGAGTGGTGAGCGGGGAGTGTGGGGCCAGTCTGTACTGGGTGGAGTAATGGGACAGCTGTGCTGTTATGGAATCCCAGAATTCGGGATGGAAGGAACCTTAAAGGTCATCTCACTCCACCCCTGCCATCACAGGGACACCTCCCACTGTCCCAGGCTGCTCCAAGCCCTGTCCAGCCTGGCCTTGGGCACTGCCAGGGATGCAGGGGCAGCCACGCTGTGCCAGGGCCTGCCCACCCTCACGGGAAGGAATTTTTTCCAGGTATCTAATTCAAATCTCCCCTTCTTCATCTTAAAGCCATTTCCCCTTGTCCTGTCCTGATGCCACTTCCCCGTGAGAGCAGCAATGCTGTTACTATCACAGCTCCCTGGCACAAGAGATCCCCATGAGAGCCCAAAAGCTCTTTGTACCCGAGTCAGGGGCTTGGGGCTCTCTGCAAAACCCTTTTTGGAAACTGTACAGCTTTGCCACCACCACTTCTCCCCCGCAAGGGGGTTGATGTCCCCTTGGAGCTGTTTTTCCCAGGTTTGTTCAATATCCTTGATGCCCTCAGGGTGCTGAGCTCTGTGAGGACGCTGTCCTGGGGAAGCAGGTGAGATCTCCCTCCCTCTGCTGCCACGGGCACAGACACAGTTTGATCCAGGCTGTGACAAAGTCAACGTGTCAGAAACCACCAAGCACATTTGCGATGGCAGAGTGACTTTATTCCTCAGCTGGCGCCGTGCCTTTATTCCTCGCAAATTTGTGATGGCACAGTGACTTTATTCCTCGATGGCAGAGTGACTTTACTGCTCCTTCCTGGCTTTTATGGTGTAGCTGCAGGGTTTTTGATGTGCTACAAGGGGGCCTAGAGCGTGGCTGGCTCGTACTGTCATCCCCCATCCTTTCTGGGCTTTTTTCCGTGCTCCTCTTCCCATTTTCCTCTGCTTGCTGGCAGGCTGCCTGGTGGAAGCAAATAGCAGGGATGATGCACTGATGGAGGAAAGGACCCCTGGTGTGCTTCCCAGGAGGGTGTCTCCATCAGCCAGAGAAATCTCAATGCTCCAGCAAGATTGCTTTTCCGGGGAAAGGGGGGAGAGCCCAATCTTCCTGCAAATGTGCATGTTGGAGAGGGGAAAATCAAACCGTGGTGTTGAGCAGAGCCAATTTCCTCCAGGAACAGCACGAGGGAAGTGCTGGCTCATATTGGTGCTTCCCGAGCTAATTGTATTGACAAAATAATGAAAGTATTTGTATGCACTTGTTCTTGTTGTGTATAAACTGCAGCAAATAGAAATCCACAGGATTTTTTTTTTTTTTTTTTTTGGTATTGCTGTTCTCAGGCAGTTCAGAGCTGGGAAATGATGGGAATGCAATGCACTGGCAGGTCAGTCTGGCTTCATGTCCCACCCTACTCCTGCCCCTGGTGCCCAGGGAGGGAGGGATGGGATTTAGTCCTGCCTGTGCCACAGCTCACACACCATCTGTTGTCTCCCGGGATGCTCCTTAATTTAAAGGGTGGTTTTTGACTAAGGAGCACAAGCCAGGGGATGTTGGCTCCCAGGCAGCCCCGGTGTGGTGGGAGCAGCTTCCTGAGCCTGTGGGATCTGTGTGAGCATGGGGCTGGTTTCCAGCAGAGCTGCAGGAAACTCCATCCCAAAACACATGGTTCCCCTCCAGCAGCTGTGCTCCTTCCCTCTGTCAGGAAACCTGGCTCCTTCTGCTGAGCCCGTACCACAATGGAGTTTTTATGTGGTTTTCCTTCTTTTTGGCAAATCTGCTCCTTTAACCCATTTCCAGTCCAAATTGAAATCCTAAGATCCCAGACTGGTTTGGGTTGGAGGAGACATTAATGTTTGTGTCATTCCACCCCCTGCCACGAGCAGGGACACCTTGCATTATCCCAGGTGGCTCCAAGCCCCATCCAGCCCTTGAACACTTCCAGGGATGCAGCAGCCACAGCTTCTCTGGAATCCCTTCCCTGCAGCTTCCCCTGTTTTATGGAGTGGTTCATCACATGCTCATGTGTGAGATGATGGAGAGCGGTGCTGCTGCAGAGAAATTGTTTAACGTGCTTGCTGATCCCACATCTGGGATCAAGCTGCCAATATTCCGGCACTTTGGAGCTGGGGCTTGATCCTGCATCTATTTATGGTCTGTTTAGGGCTGTGCATCACTTGCTATTGGTTACCAGAGCTGCAGGTGCAGCTCCGTGGGGAGGGCCTGGTGCTTTTGGCTCGTTCAGGGCTGTGGAACCCAGACTGGAGACTCCTGGCCGTGGGATGAGAGGAGGGATCTCTGGGAAAGCCTTGCAGACACTTGAGCAGAGGGGTCACTGAATGCCTCAGCTTTGTGCATTGGGGGATGGAAAGAAGAGGAGGAGGTAAATAACCTCAGCTGCTGCTTTTCAGCTGCTTTTTGGTCTTTTTTTTCTGAGTTGTCAGTTCCCTCATCCTCAGCCAGTGCTGCCCAGGAGGGAGTCGTGCTGAGCAGCCTGCCCGGGGGGCTGCTGCTGCTGCACAGCCCTTTTGGCAATTCCGGCCACCCAGCTTGTCCAGTGCTGGCAGAAGAGGGACCAATAGCTTTGGAGACAGTGCAGAGAACCAGGAGCCCTTCATAAAGTGTCACTGATGTGGAAATACAGGATCAAATGAGTAGCAATTCGTGTGTCACCGCATGACAGAACAAAACCCTCTACCGAGGAATTAAAGCCATAAATATCCTACAGGGCCCCTTCCTGCTAACATGTTCCTGACATCTGGAGTGGCAGCCCACTGGAACCTATCTGCTGTCAAAGAGCTGTTGCAATTAAGTCGTGAATGCAGAGGGGAGAAGGGGGAAAACAATTTTTTAAATGACTTGGCAGGTGATGGAAAACCAAAATACCCTTTTCCATTAACGTGAGCAAATTTACCTTAAAAGGAATTGGGTTAGAGACTCAGGAAGTTAATTGCTGGAGTCATTCAGTCAGTTTTTGGTCTCCTTGGGGCTGGTGTGGGAGCGATGGAGGGCCTGTGCTTGGGTTCCCACCTGGCTCTGTGCTGCTGCAATATTTAACACTTTCTTGGCCTCCTCTCCTCCAGCTTGGCTTGGTGGGCACGTGGTGGTGTGGGAATCCAGCTGGGACCAGTGATGGGGATGGTTTTGGAGAGGCAGTGATGGGATTCACTGTGCCAGGCAGGGGCTGTTGGAGTTTTGGTGTGGGGCAGCACCACAGCCTGGTGCTCCCCTTGTGTGGATGATGGAGGGATTTGAGAGATCACAGAATTATTAAGGTTGGAAAATAGAGTCCAACCATTAATCCAGCACTGGTGTGTTCACTAAACTGTGTCCCCTGGAATCTGCTGGGTCTGGATGCTGCTAGGTGGGACTAGAAGGAAAAGGGTGTCAGGGTGGTGAGTTGTGTACTTAGCTTGATCTGTGCCTGCAGAAGCTGGAGGACACCTCCTGTGTATTGAGCTGTTCCAGGAGCTTGGTGAGCACAAACTGACCCAGGGATTCCTCTGTGGGAGAGCATTACCCTTGCTTCTGTGGGAAGCTGAGGCCTGGAGATGGGAAAGTCCTGAACTGCTGTTCTCACAACCTTTGGGATTTTTTTCCCTGCCAGCCTTAGGAGGTGCCAGGCAGCTCCTTGCAGGTGATCTTCACCCCATCCCTCTCCCACCACAGGATTTTGGATGCCTCACTCAGACATTACCCACAGCATCCTTTAGCACCCCACAGAGCATCACCAGCACTCCCAGTGTGAGCCATCCATCCACCCCAGGCACCAGCCAGGGCTGCAGGAGGAGCCTGGGGAGCCTCATTGGCATTCTGGGCACTGCTCGGTGCCATCCTGCTCGCCGCCTTTCGCTCTCTCCGCAGAGGTGGGACCCGCGGGTGCGATTTGCATTTCTGGAGTTTACAGGAGGTGTCACCGAGCAGAGACACTGGCAAGCTGTGTCTCGCAGAGAATTCATTTTCGGGGGGTTTCGCTCCCTCCTTCCCAATCTGGCTGGCTTGATCTCGATTAAAGCATCCAGCTCCTTTGCTTCATTGCAAGGCACACCAAGGCCGGTGCAGGCTCTGTGCTGGGCTGGGTTTTCCTCCTCACTGCCCCACGTTTGGCTCCTCTCCAAAGGGCCAGCAGCTGGGAGACTGCCATCTCCGTGTCTGCACTGGAAATTTTTCTCTCTGGTTATCTAAAAATCAGGAAGCAGAATTCATCTCAAATGCCTCCAGATGACCATGGCAAACTCAGAAAATAAAGAATCACAGTTAACAGGAGGCTGAGAATCTCAGATTGCGTCAGTGACTTTTTCACAAGATTTTATTTAAGTGGACCTAATTGAAGACTGATCCTTGTAAGAGACTATTTCAAAATTACCCGTCGCTTTTGGCTGTAGGTTTGCTAAATATTCAATTATTCCACCAGCAACTTAGTCTTGAGCAAACTGTTTTCTGTAATTTTTTTCCCTCTATAATTTACACAAATGGGGGAAAAAGACCTAAACTGGATAACCTGTGGCCAGCAATTTGAGCTGTGCTTGTGTTCACTCCTTCTTGCTTAAAAATTATATCTTCTCCCCAGCCCCAGGTGATTCAGCACATCCTGTTTGGCTTTCATGTATCAGAAATAAGGGCTGAGAATCAGCTGGACAGGAGGGAAGTTCTTGCCCTCCTCATGAATTTGGGTTCACCTCTTAAAAGCAGGGAAGAAACCCATCCCTTCTCCTTGAAGTTGCTAGACCTTCCCTCTCCATCCCTGCTGCCCTGCCTGAGGTTTGATGCACTTTCGACATTTATATTTGCTTTAAAAATGGGCAGATTGTGGCCCTAAAGGAGTTTTTCATGGGTTTTGTAGGAGGAGCAGGGCTGGAGCAGCTCCCACAGAGTCCTGCTGTGGGTGCTCGTGGCATGGAGGGGCTGAGCAAGGAGCAGGGATGGGGACAAATGGTTTCAGGGGTGATGCCTCCACTTCACACCATCCAAACTCTCCCTTACCACCAGCACCTGAGCATGTGTTGGATCCCAGAAACCTGGAATTTTGAGCTTTCTGTGCTTTCTGGCACTGACACCCTAGAGAACACTGCTTTTGAGCTGAGGCCTTGGGGGAAGGCTTCCAAATTTGAGTGATGGAGTTAAAATCATGGGTGTGTAGTTAAATAGCAGTTAAATAGTTAAATAGAAGTGTGTAGTGAAATCACATGGCAAAGGGTCTTAAATTTGAGGTTTTTACAGTACAGCAATAGGTATGGGACAAGATGGAGGATTTTGGGCATTGTCTCTTTTGGTGTTCATTTTCATGATTTCAGGCAGTAGGTTCTGGTTGGTCAGTCAGTGTCACACTGAGGGTCACAGGAGTTTGGTTATTGGGTTAAAAATATAAATAATATGGATATTAATTCCCTATTGGACTGTTTAGCTTTAAGAGACCTTGTAGCACCTGGATTTTGCTCCATTTTGCTCTCTTTTAGCAGGTGGCTACAAGTGCTGCTGAACTTCCTGTACTTTTGATAAGATTTAATAAACAGCCAAGCCTGAACACGAGAAAAATCTATTTCCTTCATATATTTTTTAATCCTGGCTCTGAGTGAAGACAGAAGAGACTGAGACAAACCACTAATTAAGTGGTGCAAAACTCCCAGCACAGTTACAAGCATGGGGTCCATCCCAAAGCTCCAAACTCCCACCAAAACCAGGCAGGAATTTTCCCTCCTTCAAACCTCTCCTCGCAGCGCCTGCGCTGGAGCAGCAGCCAGGTTGCCTGGGCTACACAACCATCCTCTTGGATTATTCCTGGTAAATAATATTTCGTTTTTTTCACTCGGAGCAAATGGCCTCGGAGTCCATGGAGCAATTTTGGGCCAGCTTGCAGCGCCTGTGAGTTTAACTCTCCAATTTGGCCTGCAGCAGAGCTGGGCAAATTGCTCCCAGCAACTACTTTATTCATCCCCAAATGTGGTTTTGTGCTGACCCAAGCGATCGACTCAGCACATGTTTTCAGCCAGGAAAAAAGAAATTAAAAAAAAAAAAAAAAAAGAGGCAAATTGTTTCCAAATGGTGTGTGTTTTCTATAAAGGCAGTTATACAGGATGTTTTTGAAGGGATGGTGGAAGAAAAAAGCCACCTGAAAGCAGGGTGTTTCAGCTGGTTCAACTGGTCTGCTCATGTTTTCAGCACTAGGAACACAGGTGAGTGTTTTTTTACTGACCTGTTGTGCTGGGTACTTGTCCTCTTGAGTTTTATCAGGAGGCCAAACATCCTGGATGTCTTCCCTGCATGGGAAAATGGAGGGGAAAGGTTTAAAACAGGGACTATCTTATTTTGTGCTATTGGAGAACTCTTAAGACCAAATTTAGATTTAGACCTGGATGTGGCAGATCTGCAGGCATCACCCTGATGCTTGTTCTTTATTCCATGTGAAGACCCACTGACTTGCAAGGAATAGCTTAACGCTTTTCCTTCAGCTGCAAGGATTGAGGTTCATTCCTTCCCCAGCTGTTTTCCAGCTGTGTGCCAGACCAGAACCAGCCTTGACTGGCACAGGGCTGGCACTGAACACTTGTCTCCCCAGGAGCCACCCTTGGGTGGGTGCTTGGCCATGTAAAGCTGGAGGACACCTCTGTCTTCTCCCTGAAGCCCTTCAGGCTCATACCACACCAGCTGGGCTGTCTGGGACATGGGGAACTGGCACATCCTTGTGGGAAAGGGCCTGGAAATGTGGAGCATTGGGACTGTGGTGTGTGGCAGAGTGACTTTATTCCTTGCAAATTTGTGATGGCACAGTGACTCCATTCCTCGATGGCAGAGTGACTTTACTGCTCCTTGCTGGCTTTTATGGTGTAGCTGCAGGATTTTTGATGCATGGGCATGGTTTTGTGCTGACCCTGATTATTTACAGGCAGCTCTGGAAGTCTTTTGCTCCTTCCTACTCCACAAACCTGATGTTTCCTCCAAGGAGGGCTGCCCAGCCTGGTGCTGGCACTGGAGGCTCTTTCCATGCCAGAAGCTGTGATCCCTGCTCCCAGGCACTGCTCCCAGCCCTGGGGCCGTGCTTCAGCTTCACCCCTGCTCCATGGACTGATGTGTGGCATGGGGAGCTGTGGGGATGTGGCTCAGCTGTCTAAGCAGCACTTACACCTGCTCCTGGGAATGTTCTGGGTGTCCTACAGCAACCAGGCACCCCAGGGAGATACAGCTGCAGAGATGAGGCACTTTGAAATGGGTGAAACACGGCGAAAACGGTGCTGATTAAAAAAGGGGAGCGTGGCTGATGGTTTTATCTTATTTAATGCTGACATCCTGAGGTCAAACCGTTCCTCTCCAAGGAAAGCACAGCCCCATTAGTCAAACACAGCAATCTCTAGCTTTGTAGTTTTGTTGCATGATTTATAAGCCACAGGGGTAAAAAGAAGTTTTTTCTCTGAAAATACCAGGGAATATTTCTATCCTTGTTGTGTTCCCTTGCTCATTTTAACTTCAGTTTTACAACATCAAAGCTGGAGTTGAGCTCTCCTGGTACCTGTTTGCAGGATTCAGTATCCTGCCACGTCTGGCTGCTGGCTCTCACCAGTTGTACAGCAGAAATTCATCCCACACCCCTCTGGAATTCTGTAAATGAGCACCTCCTGTTCCAAAGAGGTGGTACAGGAGCAAAGAATCCATTTCTGAGCTCCTTGGCAGTGAGTGGCAAGAGCTCTGTGGTGCTCAGAGCATGGGATAGCTGAAATCCAGGTCTCAGCCAGCACTGGGACAGAAGTTAATTTTCCAGTCCTGATTCCTCTTGGGAAATTTCAGATCAACCCTGCCAGGGACCTCAGAAATGGGTGTTTAAGGGACTAAAACACCTCTGCTGCTCTCAGCTAGACCTGGCATTTCGGCTCTGTGTGAACTCTTGATCAGGTCAAAAAGTAAAACTCCCTTTCAAGAAAGATTTTAAGATGATGGAGGGCTTTGTTCCATTCTGCATTTGCAACTCTAATGTGTTCTTCCCCTGTGCTCCCACCCACTCCTCACACTCAACCCCAGACTCTCTACTCACATGGCTATCAGTGTCACTTCTCAAACATGTCTTTCCTTGGAAATCCAGCTTTTCATCAATTAAACATTTTTGACAGCTTTTCTGAAACAAATCTTAAAAAAAAAAAAAAAAAATCCAATCTTTGCTTTCCCACAAAGTTTTGGTGGTTTTATCCTAAGAGACTCCTGCAGCTCGATGGTGAAGGTGATCCCAGAAGGATTTTGGGGCAGCTTTGGGCTGCTCCCATGGGTGGTGTGGGGCACAGCCTCATGCCTGTAGCTTGTCTCTGTTGCTGTTAAAAGAATAATTCTACTCAGTGCTTGTGTGAGTTCCTGGCAGGAAAGGCTGGAGGGGGTTGGGATGGAGGTCCCTGTGCCAGGTTTGTCCCTGTATCCCAGCCAGGTCCTCTGCAGGATGCTTGATTTCCACTTCTCTCCTCCCCTAGAAGCCCCAGGTAAGAACCCATCCTCCTGCCCACGTAGCTGCAGCCCCTTTCCCCATCCCTTGCTCCCACCTCTCAGCCCATTTGCATCCCTGGGCTGGCTGAGGGGGTCTGGCCTTTTCCCAGTCCAGCCCAGTTCCCCACTGGACACTTCTTGCAGGGATTCCAAGCACAGATAACCAGGGGCTGCATCATTTAGAACAAGGGGCACATTCCTGGATCCAAACTGCCGTGGCATGAACCTTGTGCAGGTGTGAGCCTTGCCCAGGGCTGGGTGGGCTGGTGAGCTGTTTTTCTTGGAAAAACAGGTGAATCCATTGTTTGCTTCATCACCTTTATCCTCTTCTGCTGCCAGATTTCAGCCCTTCAGTGTGAGAGAAGACTTTGAGCTGAAATCAGTTGAAGTGTCACTGACCTCCTCCGTGGGTCCCTCGTGTGTTTGGGGAGCAGGGCTTGACCATCACATCCCAAACACAGCAAATG
The DNA here is from genome assembly GCA_037013685.1 of Acridotheres tristis. Lineage (NCBI taxonomy): Eukaryota > Metazoa > Chordata > Aves > Passeriformes > Sturnidae > Acridotheres > Acridotheres tristis. The sequence goes on along the minus strand of CM072911.1, from coordinate 4,918,242 downwards.
CCTTCAAAACCATAAATGCAGCAATCACATCCTCTTGCTAAAAAGAAGAAAAGCTAAAAATAGACCTGCAAATGTAACTTCTGTGGCCAGCTTTGCCCAGGCCTCGCCCTTTTGCCTCCTGTATGTTTTATTTTCTCTACGGAATAGTTCCCGTATGTTTTATCTTCTTTAAATGCAGTGTAAAACAGTCTATTCCCTTCCCTGGAAATTCTTGTCTTTGTCATCCATCCTTCTCCTCCCATCTGAATCAGATTTAATTTTCTTGCCTAGTGGCACTTAGAAGCCCCTAATGAACAGAAGGTCCCATCCCTTAGTGCCAATCATACAAAATTGGTTTCGTGGGCATACAAATGCTTCAGTGCTGAGACTGAACTGGCAGGACATGATGGCTTTGCAATGACTTGCAGACTCCTTTAATTAAGGTGAACATGTTTAGCTGGGGGAAAAAAAAAAAAGCACAGTTCATGAAAGTATGCTAAGCATGTTGATTTAATTGGCAATTACTGAATTTAAAGTAAGCATTCAAGTGTAGTCAAACCCCTTGTAAGACAAAGTCCAGCCCCAAAGTCCTCTGAGGAAAAGCACCAAGAAAATGAGGCAGAGAAAGATTAAATGCCTTGCCCAAGGTCGTGTGGGAAGAACATGCTGGAGTTGGGAACTGAGCTGGGTTTTGCTGTGTCTGTCCTTCCTCTGCAGCATCCCTCACATCCAGGGACAAGGGGGGATGCCCTCAAGCTGAGGGAGGGCAGGGCTGGATGGGATATTGGGCAGGAATTGTTCCCTGGGAGGGTGGGCAGGCCCTGGCACAGGGTGCCCAGAGCAGCTGTGGCTGCCCCTGGATCCCTGGCAGTGTCCAAGGCCAGGCTGGACAGGGCTTGGAGCCCCTGGGACAGTGGAATTTGTCCCTGCCCATGGAAGGGATGGAATGGAGTGAGCTTTAAGGTCCTTTCCAACACAAACCCTTCTGGGATTCTGGGATTCTCCTCATCAAGCTGTGCTGCTCTGTCAGCATCGTGGTGCTCAGAAAGGCTTTTCTAACATAATCTCCTGTAGCTTGGCTCAAATGTCTCCCTGCTCTTTCCTTCCCTCTTTCCAGTGGCATTGGGAATGTCATGGAGCAGCTGGGGTGGGACTTGTGCTCGGTCTGAACCTGCCCTGAACTCTCTCCTGCCAGCTTTCCCCCCCAGGTCCATCAGTGTTTGGGGTCTGGGGCAGTGTCTGCAGTGGGCACAGAGCAGCACATCAAATCCTGGCCCCTTCACCTTTCCCGTGCTTTGTTCATCAGCAGAATTCTAATTACGCTCATTAGGGGTGTTCATGCTCCCTTCGATTTCTGAGCATCCTCCTGCATTAAAAATCCCTCCCAAAGCAGGTGGGGAGAGCTGATGGTGTTCCATCTTTGCATTCCCCATAACATAATCATCTCTGGGCATGGCTGTGATGCTGTGGCACTGGGCATGTTTGGAGGGACATGTGGAGCCAAGCCGGGACTGTGAGCACCAGCCAAGGACTGGCACAGCCTGTTGGCACTGGCCAGAAAGCAGCACTTGTGGTTTTTATTCAAATGTGGATTTTTTTAAGTTTTTTTTTTTCTTTTTTTTCTTTTTTTTTTTTTTTATTTTCTGTAAAACAGATTATTTTGTGAGTTTTCCTGAGGTTTTGCTCCAAACTCCCCTTTGGGGAGGAAAGTTTCAGTAAGAAGCTTTTGGGGAGCTCCAGACTCGTGATGCCAAACTCTTTATTTCTGCAAAGGAACATTTAAATTCTGCTTTTTTAATGCCTCCCTAAGCATTGCAAGGAGGGAAACTTCCTCCAGAAACAGGGAAACTTGATTTTCTGGTATCTAAGACTGGCTTAATGCTTGCTAAAGTAAATGTAAATCCTTGCCTATGTGCCAAGGTGTGGGAGAGTCCCCCTACAGCTGCTCCTCTGCATCCTTTGTGCTTCTGACTTTCCCCACTGAGCTTCCATTGAGGAAATGTGGAGAAATCAATTAAATCCAGCACTGTTTGAATTTGTTTTCTTGTTCCTTCAAAGAGCAGTAAGTCATGGCATGGCTGGGGAAAGCTGTTTGCATTTTGAAGCTTTGTATCCTGCACCTGGATGGAGTGGGAATTGTGGATAGCAGCAGGCTGGAAGGTGGTGTGGAGATGGACCAGGGTTATGCAGGGACAGGGATGATGGAAAGGCTTCTAAAACATGGTTACTCCTGGAATTATCTACTCAGGACCGAAAGGAATGAGAGATTTGTGTGTGAAATGCTGGCTGTGGAGGTGATGGTGTGAGGAGGGAGAGGGGACTTTGGGCAGGAGGAGGTGTGCCAGGGAAAGGGCCAGAAATCCAGGGAAAGGGGCCAGGGCAGGGTGGTTATAATTCCCTGGAGGATTGATTTGCCAGCTTCTGGCAAAGGACAGCAGGACCCTGGAATGGAGAGCAGCTCTGTGACAGCAATCAGGTGTCACTGCCCACTGTGGCTTTTGAGGACAAAGTGAGGGGCAGGGGAGGAGAGTGCCTGGCTTGGTTTGGGGTGAGCTGCTTCAAGCCCTTGCTGGTAATTTGGGAATGTTGGGAATGTCCATCAGCTGGGAATGTCTCTGTGGCACAGACACCTCTGTGTGGAGAGGAGGGCGCTGTCACTGTCCTCCAAAGGGAGGAGCTGCCATCGGGTGCTGGGAGAGATGATCTGAGGAATGTGTGGGCCTACAGAGGGACAGTAACCAGGAATGGGGGCCCTCAAATTAATAACTCAATAACTCGGAGCCTGCTTGGTGAGATCCTGGGCATCACTGAGGGAAGGGATGCTGCTCCTGCCTGCTAGGGCTCCTCTTAAAAACAACACCTCCAGCAAGCCAGGAGTTAAACAAACAGGAATTTCTGCAAGATGCTTACTACAAGCACATCGTTACTGCAAGATGCCAGCTACAAGTGCAACATATTTTCCTATCTGTGCCACTTATGTTTTCCACGATGACTGTGCACATGGGGAAGGTGCCGGGGAGGGAAGCACGGGACGGTTTGATGGGGGCAGGAGGCTGATGGCAGGAGTCTCTTCTTTTTACAGAAAGTGAAAAATCAATCCTTGACCTTTAAAGGAGTTTATGAATTCCTGGCTTAGGGATCGATGTGCATCGATTTTTGTGTGTCTGCGTGGGCTCGTCGTGTACACGATCAGGTGATGGAAGCCGAGTTTTGCTGAGTCTGGAGCAGGCAGAGGCAGGTGTTGTCTCTGTTGAGCTGCCAGGAGTGAAAACATTATTTCTCCTCCTTTTTCTCTACCTTTTCTGCGTGGCAGCTGGAGGTCGAGGTCACCCAGAGATACTGTGTTTGGTATTTCGGTGACAGCACCTCTCTGTCTCCTGCCCTGCTGCTCTGCATCACCCTGTGGAGCATCCCTGTGTCTCCCAGCCCTTCCCAGGGATGTCACAGTCTGTGTCACCTCCTCTGATGGTTCTGGAGCACCCCTGTGTCTCCCAGCCCTTCCCAGGGATGTCACAGTCTGTGTCACCTCATCTGATGGTTCTGGAGCACCCCTGTGTCTCCCAGTCCTTCCCAGGGATGTCACAGTCTGTGTCACCTCATCTGATGGTTTTGGAGCACCCCTGTGTCTCCCAGCCCTTCCCAGGGATGTCACAGCCTGTGTCACCTCATCTGATGGTTCTGGAGCACCCCTGTGTCTCCCAGCCCTTCCCAGGGATGTCACAGCCTGTGTCACCTCATCTGATGGTTCTGGAGCACCCCTGTGTCTCCCAGCTCTGCCCAGGGATGTCACAGTCTGTCCCAGGCCATTTAAAGCTTCTGCAAGAGGAGGAGGCTCCTGGCTTGTTTTGGGGGACAGCATCACTGTCCATCACCCCAAATCACTCAGGGTGAGGCTGCAGCTGCTTGTTCAAGGGGTGATTTTGGCAGAGCTGGTCCTGTGGCTGTAGAGATTTGGTGGCAGTCAGGGTTGTCACCCCTGGGTGAAGCCCCTGAGCCCAGACTGGCACAGGAGGTTCTGGTGGGAGCCCAGGGATTCAGTGACTGGGTAGCAGCAAGAAAAGCTTTCCCATTTCCACCCCAATAAAACAGCAATTTCCTCAAGACTGCAGACTCAGCCAGCACAGAAGTTAGCTGAATGAATTAAAACTCAAGCGTGGCTTGACCTCGGAGGTGTGACGTTCCTCTTGTGAATGAGGATTTAAGGGAGGGGACGTGCTGGCAGCCCATTTCCCAATGTGAGAGCAGAAGCAGAGCCCTCCTGTGCACGCTGCTATATCTCTATCTCTATCCATGTATGTGTGTGTATATTTGGTGTGTGTTCATGCCCACCCACTGCTGTGCCGAGATGGAGCTGACAGCTGCCGAGGAGCCGAGAGGTGCTGGGGGTGGGATGGCAACAGAAGGCTCCAAAGCCTGTTCAGCTGCCACGGGCTGGGGAGGGGGGCAAGGAAACAGAAAGGCTGACGTGTTTCAACTCACAAATGTTGCAGGAAGCGTGGCACCAGATAGCAGCTCCCAACTGCACAGGCCTGAGTCGAGTCTCTGGAGCAGGGTCAGGAGAATTGCTGTTTTCTGCAGCAAACCCCAAATGGGCCAAAAGCACCAGCTGATATTGCAGAATCCCAGGAGGGCTCAGGGAAGGGAGCACAGAGGCTCATCTGGTCCCAGCCCCTGCTCCAGCAGGGTCATCCCAGAGCACAGGAGTGTGTCCAGACAGCTCTGGATCACCTCCAGTCAGGAGACTCCACACTCCCCCTGCACAATTTGTTCCAGGGCTCAGTCACTGCACAGGAAAGTTGTGCCTCCTGTGTAGGGGAATTTCTGGGCTCAGTCCCTGCCCGTGGCTCTGGTGCCATTGCTGGGTCCTGGAGCAAAGCCTGGCACTGCTCTGACCCTCCCTGCATACAGGGACAGACAGGGACACCCAGGGACACAAAGGAACACTCAGGAGCACCCAGGAACACTCAGGGACAGACAGGGACACCCAAGGAGAGAAAGGGACACCCAGGGACACATGGGGACACCCAGGGACAGCCAGGGCTGAGGCCCCTCTCAGCTGGGGCTCATCTCCACGCTGAGCAGCCCCAGCTCCCTCAGCCTTTCCTGGGCACAGGGATGCTCCAGCCCTTGCTCAGCTCCAGGAGCTCCTGTCCCTGCTGCTCTGAGGATCCAGACCTGGGCACAGCATTCCAGAGGTGCCCCCAGGGCTGGGCACAGGGGCAGGATCCTCTCCCTGACCTGCTGGCAATGCTCTTCCTAAAGCATCCCTGGATCCCTTTGGCCTCCTCACCCCCAGGGCACAGGGTGGCACAGGGACAGCTCTTTGTGTCCCAGGTCCTTCTCTGCAGAGCTGCTCTCCAGGTCACCTCCAGCCAGTTCTGGTGCCCAGGATTATCCTCCCGAGGAGCAGGACCTGCATTTGTCCTTGTTGAACTCCAGGCAGTTCTTTCCTGCCCACCTCTCCAGCCCATCAAGGTCCTTCTGGAGGGCTGCTCTGGCCACTCCTCCCAGCTTGAACAACTCCATTTGCATCCCATGAAGTAATTTGGAAAAATTTGTTCACTGAAAGGCTTTGTCAAGTCCAGGGAAATGGTGGAATTGCCATCCCTGGAAGTGTTAATTGAGTGTGTGGATGTGATGCTAAAGGACATGGGTTGGTGGGGGCCTTGCCAGGGCTGGGTTAATGGTTGGACTCAGTGATCTCAGAGCTCAGTTCCAACCTTTATGATTCTGAGTGTGGGAAAGGAAGGTTATGAGGCTTGCTCTTGGAATGGGGAAACTGAGGCACAGAGAAAGAAGGAACCCATGGATTCTGCAGCAGAGTAAGGAAGCAAATTCTGGCTCATCTTAAGGCATTTTTTTCCAGAAGATCCATCTTTTCCCCTTGCACCATCTCCTTTGGCATGTTTTCCAAATCTTTGATCTATAATGAAATCTGGTAGGAAAGAGGCTCCCCTTTAGAAATCAGGGGGTGGGAAGTGGGTCCTGCTGCCAGCAGGGCTTTATTCCCACCCCAGGACCCTGCTGCCACCTCCATAGCTGGGGATGCCTGGGCAGGGTCCATGGGATGGGAGCTGTGAGAGAAAACCACCCCCCTGGTCAGCAGGGATTCTGTCCCACTTTATTGAATCCAACAGTTTCCCCAGCCTCTCCTACTGTCTTTTCTAATGTATTCCTATTTGTTTGATCTCCTACAAACTTCCCCTCTCTGATCTTCTGATGAAATAATAAATCTGGGGCCCTTGAAGACACTTCACGGCAGGAGACTCTAAACGAAAACCCTTTTAAGCATTTAGAGGTTTTTTAATGTGACAATCCCTTCCTGCAAGGGTACAGTATATCCTGGATTGCTCCTGCCTGCTCCCTGGGCAACACGGGGCCATAAAACTTCTGGCTGTGGGAACATGAGGATGTGGAATATCCTGCTGCCATGTGGCTGAAGAGCTGAAGAGCAGATGCAGAGGAGATTTGTACCTTTGCAAAGGGGCACAGCTGTATCCAGACTGTGATGGGCATAATGTGCATGTGCTGTATGCAACTGGGATGGGGAGGAAAGGAGTTGGAGGAGAGGTGTTGCTTATTTTCACTCCTTTAAATTATTTTTTAAAATCACCACAAGGTGTGTAGGAATGATTTTTTGTGATACCTGGCTGGAGAATGTAAGGAATAGTGATCATTATGGGCAGCTCTGCTTGTTATCAATAAGGATGTCAGCCTGTGGTCTGATCTGATTGCAATCCTTGCTACTCCAATTCTAAGGCAGGAATTAATTAAGACCAATAGCCTGGGCACTGCAGACAGGCTGGATCCATGTGCTGGGTTTTACTGGGAGCTCCTTAATGGCATGAAAGCTCTTGGAGTACCCACAGATGAATAGAAGGACACTTGGGTCCCAAATAGAGACAGTAGAAAATGCTATTGCAACTATGCTGAGTGCTTGGTGAGACACAGGAGCTGGTTCTCCAGAGAAGCTGTGGCTGCTCCATCCCTGGAAGGTTGGACAGGGCTTGGAGCAACCTGGGACAGTGGGAGGTGTCCCTGCCCATGGTAGAGGGTGGAACAAGATGGGCTTTAGGGTCTCTTTCAACCAAAACCATCCTGGGGTTCTGTGGTTCAGTGTCCTGCCCACAGTGTGATGGAGAGCCGCTCTGCCCTGGGCTGAAATGGAATTTATTTGGTGCAGTTAGACAGGGCTGGAGCCTGGACCATCAGAGCTGCTGAGTGGTGACCCAGCACTGGGGCAGGGATGCTCTGTAAAGCCTTTCTGAGCCCTCTGTGCTGAGCTGGCAGTAGCTTGGGAGGTCTTTGCAGTTTTCCTGCAAAACCTGAGCTGTTTTGCACAGGGAGATGCTGCACTGGGTCCGGCAGGTCCAGGCACTGCTGCAAAACCCGCAGGAATTGGCGAGCTCTGGAAATCACAGTGCCATCGTGTGGCTTTGCTCCTGCTCCCGCGGCAGGGACAGGGGCTGGCTGTCCCTGATCTCTTTATGCTGTGTAACGATGTTTGTCTGCTTAGTGCTTTTGGCTGCTGCTCTTGATTGCATTGGATCCCTCAATCTGATCACATCAGGGTCCTGCTGCTCCCTAACTGAGTTTGCTGCTGTTGAGGATTTGTGTGGGAGGAGGAGGGCAGGCTTGGGGGATCTGGCAGCTAAAGAGCATCCAGTGCTGGGAAATGAAGTGTCTGTTGTGTGCCTTTTGCAGGGCACAGGCATGTTTGGGGAGTCTGGAGTGTGAGTCATGGAATCATTTGGGTTGGAAAAACTTCCAAGATCCTTGAGCCCAACTGTTAAGCCAGCACTGCCAAGCCCATCCCTAAACCATGTCCTCAAGTGCCACAGCCACGTGGGTTTTAGATCCCTCCAGGGATGGTGAGTCCACCACTGCCCTGGGCAACCCGTGCCAGGGCTGGGCAACCCTTTCCATGAAGAAATCTTCCCCAAAATCCCATGTAAACCTCCTCTGGCAGAACTTGAGAGGCTCTTTCCTCTCCTCCTGTCCCTGTTCCCTGGGAGCAGAGCCCGACCCCCTGGCTGTCCCCTCCTGTCAGGGAGTTGTGCAGAGCCAGAAGTTCCCCCTGCGCCTCCTTTTCTCCAGGCTGAGCCCCTTTCCAGCTCCCTCAGCCTCTCCTGAGGCTCCAGCCCCTTCCCAGCTCTGTTCCCTTCCCTGGACCTTCTCCAGCATCCAGCCTGTCCAGATCCCTCTGTGGACTCCCTCACCCCCTTTCACTGGGGGATGGCACAGCTCAGAAGTGCATGAAAATTACAAATCCCTCATTTCTAGCGAAGGGGGAGGTTCCTTTCCCTCCTCCTGCCTTGGGGTGGAGATGATAATTCCCTTTCCCGTGCTAATGGATGTCTCTAAGTGCTTTCCAAATACATGCATGGCTGCAGCAGTGCCAAGCTGTCATTTTTCCCCATCCCAGTGGCATTGGGAAAGTTCGGTCAGGAGCAGGAAGGATCCTTTGTGCCGGATTCTGCGCACAGCTGGCACAGCTCTGCACAGAGAGAAGGGGAGGCAACAGAGAAAACGCTTTACCCAAGGTCACTGAAGGAGAGAACAGCCCAGGTATTTTATTTCCAGCACCAATAACCTTTCCTTGTGCTTATTTTTATCGTTCTAGTTCTTTTTTTCCCTCTTTTCCAATGCTGGCACTTGCTGTTTCGATCCCATCCATCGCGAATATTCGGGCAGTCAAACACCCGGATTGGCTAAACGTCCTTAAGTGATTTTAAAACGAGGGGAAAAACATGAGCTAGGAAGAAAATAATGAAGTTTGTGGCTCTGAATCCTAAGCAGTCGCTCTGGTCGGGGCTCTGTGGTGTGCAGGGATGAACTCATCCTGTGCCAGCCAATTGGTGGTTCCCTCAAGCCAAGCTGCTTTATAATTAAGTGATAATTGTTTTTGCTGGGGAGCACAGAAGAAAGATAAACAGCTTGAGGAATCAATAAGCATCAAGGTCATAGGCTGAGTTATTTACTGAATCATCTGCAATTTATCTCCCAACTTTTCTGTACAAAAGAAAACAGTGGCTCTGTTTCACAGAGGGTTTGGAAGTGCCTTGTGAGCATCATTACTTGAAAACCAAACAAAACACTGCAAATTCGGGGCTTTCATCTGGAAAACCTTCAGAATGAACCAAGGAAGGTTTGGGGGCAGACTGCCAAAGAGCAATGCAGCCATCCATGCACACACATCCCCAGATCCACACATGCACTTGCTCTCTTACCTTGGTTTAACCAAATCGATGGAAAGCCCTGCCTGGACACTTACTTCTCATTAACTTCAATCTATCCCTAATTGATGTGGAGCAAACTGCCCTGAGCTGGGTGTGCTCTGAGGGTGAGCAGCCCCTCACACCCACGGATTTGCATGGCTTTGGAGCTGAACTCGTGCTTGGCAGAGGCCAATGTGCAGAGTTGGGCAGTCAGTGAGTGTGGCACAGGGCTGGAAGGAACAGGAGGACCCTCAGTGGGAGAAAGGAACGGGTCCTTTTCCAGCTGCTGGCAGCTGGAAGTGGCCTCTCCTTGCTGTGGTGCTCCCAGCTTCACTCTTGGCCTGGTCCTGTGGCAAGGAGCAACAGGGAATGGCTTCAATCTGGCAGGGGGCAGGTTTAGATTAGATATTAGGAACAAATTGTTCCCTGTGAGGATGGGGAGGCCCTGGCACAGGCTGCCCAGAGAAGCTGTGGCTGCCCCATCCCTGGAAGTGTTTAATGCCAAGTCTTAACCTGGTCTAGTGGAAAGTGTCCCTGTCCATGGCAAGGGGGTTGGACTGAGGTGAGCTTTACATCCCATTCTCTGACTCTACCCTAAGCTGAGACTGCTCCTGCACTGCAGCTGGTTACTGACAGCTCTAGTTCCAGGTTAGTTATCCCCTCCCTTGTGGTGTCTCAGACTTTGCTATAGACCCTTCTATATGTTCCTCAATCCCTAAAATCGTGATTATGGAATGCTTTTCACTGGGAGACCTCAATTCTGGTTGGTTATCCCTATTTTACTTAGGAGAAAGCAGAGAGGATGCAATGGGGCGTTTAAAATCCTCAAGATTATCTAGTGAACCAGTACCAGAGTGGGGACCCCAGTCCCAGCCTGGTACATTATCCTTTGGACAGCACTGACGCCTTGCACCAAGGAGGATGTTTAATTTATACAGCCTCAAGTGAGTGCAGGAAAGACTTTTTCCCTGGACAGAGATTACAGTATCCTCATTACCTCACGTGAAATCCAAACAAGCTCTGAGCTGCAGAACTGATAAATGAATTAATAGTGCAGATACAGAATTGTGCAGTCAGGAATGATTTGGGTTGGAAGTGACCTTAAATCCCATCTTGTTCCACTCGTTGCTGTGGGCAGGGACACCTTCCAGCAGCCTGAATTGCTCCAAGTTCTGTCCAGCCTGCCCTTGAGCACCTCCAGGGACGGGGCAGCCACAGCTTCTCTGGCCATATCTGACCCCCATTTCCAGCACTTGGGTGCCTGAAGTGCTCCGAGTGGGAGAACATTTCTATGAAATGTGAAATCTTTCCCTTTTTCCAAGGGTTTGGAGGGAAGTGTCGCGTGCCACTTCGCCCACGGCAGCCCTGTGCTGCTGGCTGGCCCCAAAACAGATTAATGAGATCAAAATCCATCTGGCAGCTCTCTTGCTGTTGTGGGAAGGCTTTGCCAGCCCCGTGGCTGTGAGCAGCTCTCCTGCCGTGGTAATCTGCTCGTGCTGAATTCCTCCTCCCTGTATTGATTAGGTTGGGTTTAGATCAGCTAACCTGGTGATGGCAGAGAGCTGGGAGCATCCTGGTGTTCCTGGCTGTCATCCTGGCAGGGGGGGCTGGAAAAGCCTGAGCTTGGCCTGCTGCTCTCTGATCACAGAGCCTCACTCGGCTGCTCGGAGGTTCTCTTTTCTTTGGGCTTCCTGCAGTGCCCTTGGAGATGGTGCTAGACCTTCCAAACCATTCAGGTTTTATCATCCCTAATCTCTTGCTGGCTTTCCATGCTCCTTCCCCTTCTCCTCCATGAGAGCTTTCCTCCCGTTTTTCCCTCTCCTGCTTTGTGATGCCCCGTTGATCTCCATTGCTTTGCTCCCCTCTCCAGTGTTTATTAGTCTCTTTTACGTGGCTGCCAGAGCATCCTCCCATTTCTTTGTCCTGGTTCTCTGCGAGCCAAACCATCAGAGCAGATCCTTGGAGCCTGCCGTGCTCCTTTCCCTGTGGCAGTGGAGCTGAATTCAAGCATTCTCAGATCTCAGTGCCTGCAGGTGGAAGTGCCAGGAGCTGCTGGGATAGCAGGGATTTCACAGCCTGTGGCTGTTACTCTCTCCTGCCCCATCCTCTCCATCCAGCCTGGACAGCACAGCAGATTCCTGGTATCAGCTTTTGCATCTCTACCAGCAGCATTGCAGACAAGATCCGGGGTTCCCCTCTGCTTAGGGGCATGGTATTTCATTTTTCCCACAGTCCTCCTGCCTGGCATTTTGAGATGCTTTCCATGGGATGGCATTCACAGGTTCAAGCAGCTGTTGGATTATTATGTGGTTATCTCAGAGAGGAAAAAGGAGGAGTGCTTGACCCAAAGGTCTCTTCCAGTCTCCTGTACAAGTCTCTTTTGTTCAGTTCTCTGCTCTAATTCAAGCCATGAGAGCCATGCTGTGACCCCCTTCCCTGCACATCCGTGCCTCCAGATGCTTTCCAAGTGTTGTCCCTGCTATCTCAGGTCCCTTTATTTAATGAATTTATCATATCGAGGAAGCAATTCACACACCTCGTCCTCCTCTCTGCAAAGGCTGCAGTGCATTAACTGCCACGCTACCATCCAAAATTACAGCTTGGCATAGATCAATCCTGGCTTTTGAAATCTATTTAAATGGATGGAGCGATCTGCAGTGAGAGGCTCGAGAGAAGAGATGCTGTGTTAATCTGTAATGAAACACGAACTAACCCTGAAGGAAAGACAAGAGCTCGTGAATGGGGCCCTTGTTGGAATGAGCATTTCCCATGATGTTCTCATTCTCTTTCCATTTTTGCCATATATCCTCTGCTTTTCTCCCCTTTTTCCTTTTCCCTTTGGAGATGCTCTCTATAATGATCCCGTCACTGGATTTTTCACGAACAGAAATGAGTTCTTTTATTTCATTTGCTCACGACCTGAAGAAACTTTAAATGGAGCTGGTGGTAGTGAAAAGCAAGCTGTAAGCGTGGAGATGACAACCTTATATTATATTTATAAAGTCTGCCTTCAGATGAGTTGGAAAATACTTTCTGTACTTCGGGAAAGAAACTTTTGAAATTACTCTCCCACATTACCATTAATTTAATTTCTTAAAGTTGAAGTGTTTGCAAAGTCAAAAAGTGCTTCCATTCGCTGTATCTCTGTGTCATAAACTTCACTGCTTTATAACACAAATTAAATTGTTTTGAAGCTCGGGACTGAAATTTTCAAAAATGCCTAGAGCACTTTGATTAGAGCTGGTTGGAAAAAAAAAATTCTAATGAATCAGTTTTCAAAATGAAAACACAGATTCACCGAAATCAAATCATTTTGTGGGGGCCATCACCATTTTCTCATTTAAAATTTCATCAAAATGTTTTATTTCAATGAAGCCAAAGCCCCTTGGTTCAGTTTTGCATGTAAGTTATGCTGCAGTTTGTAGTGGGGAAGTGTTATGAGAGGAAAACAAAGCCTTTGGTGAGGCTCCCGTGCTATTGCTGAGGTCAACTCTTTGGTTAAAGAAAAATTATTGGAGGTGGGAAACTTGTTTTGTTTGGTTAATGAAGGAAATAAGGCAGGTTGGAATCTCCCAAGGATGAAGAGGTGGTGGCTGCTCCAGCCGTGGTTTCTGTGGAGGCTCCTCCTGGCTCTGACCCCCTCCAGCCTCTCCCGTGTCAGAGGAGCTCAGCCTTCGCCTCCACTCATAAATCAAAATTGCTCTGCTGGGGCAAGATTGCTTTGAAGATTAATTCCTTTGAAAGATTAGGGCTGAGGGCAAGAAGGGGACCTTTCTCAGCCCTGGAAATGGCAGCAGTGCTGTGAAATGTCTCGGTCTGAAGGAACAGTCAGGGCTGAGTGGTTGGGGACGTGGCTGTGCTTGTGTTTGGGGAGGGCTCCCCTGGAGCCGTGGGGAACCAGGTCGCCAAAAAGAAGAGGTGGTGCTGAGTTCTGGGTCACCACAGGCCATGAATCTCTGGCTTCCTCCTCTCCATCTGCTCTTGAGGAAGATGATTCCATTGGAAATTTGGGAATTACAAGCTGGAGGATGTGCTCCTCCAAATCCCATCCTCAGCAGTCACAGACATCCCAGTGGTGCTTCTCCAGGTGTCCTTTGCTTGAAACCCATCCATGTGGTTCCACCAGCTGTGCACCACAGTCTCTCTGTGTGCAGCACCAATCTCTAATTCTCTTTAAACACAGAATATTCTCTCCTGGGATATTGTCTGTGTGGTGAGGACTCCACCTGACAGCAAATCCTCCTGTGTTTGTTGTCAAAAAAATGAAATTATCCATGTCTTGAGGAATTTCTTGTCCTAGTAAGTGACTAAAGCCTAGAGGGAGGAGTGGAGGGTATTGTGAGAAGCACTGAGCCAGCTCAGGCAGAAGCCACAATCCCAAGAAAAGGCTTTCCTGGTTTCTTCAGGGCTCAGTGCTGCTCCCACTTGTTGCACCCCCAGTTCTGGTACATTTCTCATGCCCACAACATTGATGTTTGCTGATTACCCCCATTTTTTACATGATGCAGGGTTGGAAGGGTTGAAGGGAAAGCCCCATCCATGAGAAGTTTTCCTCCTTCTGGTGGATTTTGACACTTTTGTGCTACAAAATCCCACGAGCACTGGGCAGGCCAGGAGGTTTTCCATTCCCAGTGTTGGTGGGTGGAATTTGGGGCTTGGCCCAGCCATTTCTCCTGCCTGCTTGCCAGTTAATCCCCTGCCCAGTAAATACCTTCCCTAGGCTTTATCATCTCGCAAAGAGCCTCAAAGACAAACGGAAAAGCAAGAAAGAAACAAACCCAGGCACCCGCCAATAAATTCAATGCACCAAGGAAAACACAGAAAACACTAAGCAAACTCTGAACAGCCCCTTCCTCTGAGTTAATTAATTGGAGCCCTGTTTGAGAACAAGCACCCTCTTAAATCCCCCATTGCTGAATGCAATTTCCTCTGTACAATCGCTCAGTGTCCCTGACGGACAGGAGCCCAATCACTTCTCGACAGAAGGCGAGCGCTGCTGCAGTGCCCAAGTGAAAATAATAGATTCTTAACACTGCTCAAGGCTTGTAAACACCCAATGGGAGCCAGTTCCAACCCTCCCCAACTGCCCTGTGGTCCCTCTGAGCTGACAGGAGATGGTGTTGGGCTTCAGAGGGTGTTTCCTACAGCAGGACACATAGTGCTGGTGATGGGGGCTGGAACAAGATCATCTTTAAGATTACTCACAGCCCCAAACCATTCCATGATTCTGAGTTTTTGAACTCTATGACTTCTCCCACCAGTGCTTGCAATGAGTGCAGGAACCTCTAAATGGCTGAGCTGTGGGATGTGGAAGATGATTTTTAGTGGAGGCAAAGACCTGGGAGAATGTGGAGCTGCTGGACAAAGTCCAGAGGAGCCCATGGAGATGTTCCAAGGGCTGGAGCCCCTCTGCTCTGGAGCCAGGCTGGGAGAGCTGGGGGTGCTCACCTGGAGAGGAGAAGGATCCAGGGAGAGCTCAGAGCCCCTGGCAGGGCATAAAGGAGAGCTGGAGAGGGACTGGGGACAAGGGATGGAGGGACAGGACACAGGGAACGGCTTCCACTGCCAGAGGGCAGGGCTGGATGGATATTGGGAAGGAATTGTTCCCTGGCAGGGTGGGCAGGCCCTGGCACAGGGTGCCCAGAGCAGCTGTGGCTGCCCCTGGATCCCTGGCAATGTCCATTTCCAGGTTGGATGGGTCTTGGAGCACCCTGGGACAGTGGAAGGTGTCCCTGCCCTGGCAGGAGGGAGTGGAATGAGATGAGCTTTAAGATCTCTTCAAGCCCAAACCATCCTAGGATTCTAAGATGAGACAAGTTGGGCTCAGAGGGCTGAATGCAAAGCTTTTCAGGTTTGAATCACTCTGCATGTGATGGGAAGCAGAACAAACTTTTGAAACCAAGTTTTATTGGGACTGAGGTGATGCTGAGCACCTTTTGCTGGCTGTTTTGGACGGGGCTTGGAGCAACCTGGGAGGCTGGAGCTAGATGAATTTCAGGTTGCCTTCCAGCCTGAGTTTCTGTGCCAGTGCTCCTGCCCGTCCCTGGGGTGGAGTACAACACCTTGGGGTGCCAACAAGCAAGCAGAAAGCCAGGGAAGGAGATGGGCTGGGCTGGAATGGTGTAGATGTGAGCAAATGGATGGAGCAGAACTCGGGATGTGTTTTGCCCAGCTCTGAGCCCGTTTTCGCTGTTAAATTGCCAGCTGTGTCCTTGAGCATGAACCAGCCCTGAAGATTTTGGTGGCTGCTGGTGCTGGCCAGCTGGCTCAGGCCACGAGGTCAGCACTATTACAGGGCTAATTCCCAGGCAGTGCGCTAACAACTTAACTATGTTTATAATATCAGCGAGAACCCATGTCAAATCCATTGTTGCATGATGTGACCAAATCCATTACTGCACACATGGAAATCAATTACTGCACATTAGGGAACATTTAACACTTGAGCCTTTTCCGCTGCCTTGTTTGCACGCCGTGGCTGGAGGAATCGTTATCTGCCACTCTGGAAATGGATTTGCTTCTTATTTTGTGTAACCTCTGCAGGGGATGTGCACAGGTACGGAGTGGTTAATGGTGAGGGGCTGAAGCAGAGCTGGGTGATGCTGAGCTGGAGTTAAACTGATGAATTTTATCCCAAATGGGTGGGAATAAATGTTTTCCTCTGCTGGACTCACACATTCTCCTCTAGCTGATGCTTCTGTCTCCCAGAGCCACCTCTCCCACACAAGCAGAGCTCATTGGCCCACACTGCTGCATTCCTTCTCTATTTTCTCTGCATTCAAGAAAAAAACACCTCTGGCAAATAGAAAACTGCGTGTTTACTCTGGAGTCACAGAGGATCAGGCAAGAAAAGGTGTGTGGGGATGTGCTCTGCTGGCAGTAGGGAGACAGCTCATCTCACCGAGCTTTGGCTTCACCTTCCTCCTTAAACACGCTCACCCCCCGAGATTTTCATAGGATTTGAGGCCAGAGATAGACAAAATCAATGTGTAATAATAGCTGGAAAAGAGCATCCCCCTCCTGTTTAATGGGATTGAGCAGAAATTTCTCCCACTCTGGAGCATCCCTTTCCAACTCTGGGTTGGTGGGCTGACGCACCTCTCCTTTTGCAGCACCCCAATCCTGGCACCCCATCCCAAACAGTCACATTTTTCCTGTCTCCAGCTGCTTGCACATCCCACCTTTCCCCCAGCTCCATGCCCTCACTTAGCAGGTGCTCTCCACCTTCCTTCTCCCGTGCACACCCTCGCACACGCTGCAAGATGAAGGAAATGGATGAAGGTTAATTTTTTCGGTCCCTCTCATAATGACTCATCCATAACGATTTCCATTGGTTATATTTCCTTGTGTGACAGAAACAATTTACTGCATTCCTGCAAAGCCTATTTTCTCTGCATGATCTGCTTGTGTGGAGGTTTGGGGAAGTAATTTACAGATATTTTGCCTCAAAATAGCTTACAAAGACAAAAGAGTCCTGTTGACACCAAGGTGCACTCCTCGTGAGCTGGGGAAACAGCATAAAACAGCTTAAAAATAAAACCACTTTATGGTAGTCACTCAAAGTCAAATTCTACACCACACACTGTGGTCAAAAGCTCTTTTTGCTGGTGGGGAGGCGCAGGGCTTCTCCCAGGAATGCTTTGATTCGGGTTTGGCTTGTAGGAGGATCCTCAGTGACATAAGTCAGCGGGAGTTTCAGTGGGGGGTTGGGATGCTGCTTGTGCATCTGACTCTGGATTTTTTGTGAGAGGGGAAAGGCAGCCATGGGGCTGCCATAGGGTGTGAGATCACAGAGCTCCTGAGCGTTTTCCAGGTAGGATTTTGGAGGCTTTGATATGGGATCAGGGCCAGAAGTCCCTGAGGAAGCAGGGGGTCAGGGAGCAGTGTATTTTGGCAGAGCCCAGGTTTTCTCTGAGTGTCAGTGCCCTGCTGTAACATCCCTGCCCGGCCAAGCTGCTGCCTATGCCAGCAGCACTCGGGTCATGACTATTCGAGGGAATTTGCTCAGGCAAATGCTTCTCCTAATGTCAGTGTTCTCCAGCTAACCACAGGATATTCTGAATTGTGTGCTCAGTGCTCTCTTTTTTCTTGGGTGTCCACTGCTCCAGGACATAATGCCCCCTCCCTGCTTGTTGCCAGTGCCCCACAAGCTCAGCATCTCCTGTGCCTGCCAGGGCATGGGAATCACCTGTGGCTGATTCAAACGGGAGCAGTGGGGGAAAAAATTTCACTCTCGCTTCTCCATCTGCTCACTTGGTTTGAATTTTGTCACTAGATACGGTGGCAGAAGGTGAGGAGTGTCATCCATGAAAGCAGGCACAGTTTTGCCTTCCCCTGCCGTCACTGGTGTAGATAACACCCTGTGGGTTGGGAGCAAAGGCCACTGGCACAGCAGAAGCTGCAGGGTGAGGGCAGGTCTGTGTGCCAGGCACGGGGGATACATTAAAGACGGTGAGCAGAGGGGAAAAGTTTTTATGCCAAAGAGCTGGGCTGTGCTGCAGTCACAGCTCATCCAAAGGAAGCAGTTCCTGCAATGCATTGGAAAATTGGGAGCTGGAGCCAGAACATGGGGCTTTGAGTGAGAACAGCACAGAGGCTCTGGTTTAACTCAAGATGGGTGAAACACAGGATGATAACAACTGGCCTCAATTTTCTGCCTGGCCCCCAGACTGAATCCATTCCGGATGCTGGTACCTGCCTCCAGATTGCTTGGGATTTACTGGGAGCTCTTAGCTTCATTTTTGCTTTCCCTCTTTTTCCATGCTCTGCTATTTTGGAAAGCAAACACTAGTTCTGTGTAAGATTTGGTGCTGAGAAACCAAAACCAGCCAGAAATTTCTTACCAAAACCAACCAGAAGTTTCTTAGCACGTGCTGTTTTAACACCTGCTGCTCTTAGACCTCCAAGCTATTGCTGGTGTTGAGGTCAGGATTATCACCAAAGCCATGATGTTCGAGGGAAGTGCTTGTGCTGCTGTCCTGGTATCCTGGGGAGCCTGAATCACAGACCTGAGCTTGGTACTTCTCTCCTTCCATCACCCATGTGCCCCTCGGTGTCCTGTCTCAGCAGGGTGTTGGGGGGTCAGGGCACTCATGGATCTGGGGGTGGGAAAGGCAGGCGGGCACGGGTCAGCCAGCGACAGCCAACAGTGGCTCTTTATCCCCCTCCCACTCCAGGAACAGCAGGGGACACAAGGGACACCAGGGGACACGAGGGAACACAAGGGACACAAGAGAACACAAGGCCTCTTGTGCTGCCCACAGCAGCCCTGCCTGCAGCACAGGCTGTGGCACAGGGGCTGAAGGCCATCACTAGCCCAGCTCAGCTGTCAAGGGCCCCTTTGTGCAGGCAGAGAGGGCAGATGGCTGCCACGTCAGCCCCGTTGTCCCTCCGTGCTGCGGGTGACCAAACGTGAGGTGGCTTTGTCACATCAGTCCCGCTGCAGCGCGGGGTCTGCAGGGATTTGGTCACACTGAGTGTCCCCAGCCCTGGTTGTGTTTGGTTCTGAACAAAGATGGGAAGGGCAGGAATCAGATCTCACCCTCCAGATCTCCCCAATAATGCGTTTTTCCTTTTTTTGCTTGGCTACTCAGTCTTCCCTGAGGCTCAGGATCTGCCTTTGCAGCTCAGGAAAATCTGTGGATGTGTCCCTTTCTGAGGGCTGCAGAGCAAGATTTGGGCACCTCAGGAGATCCTGGAGGTGAGAGAAGGTGGTGCTGCTCCTGAGAGATGACAGGGAGGTTTTAACCCCTCCTTGAGGAAAGGGGGGTGGGTGGCCAAGTGCCAGCCCATGTGAGTGGCAGCAGGAGAGGCACTGGGACAGGTCACACTGTGGCTGCACTGGTGATGCATTTGCAGCTCCTCTGCTGGCTGCATGTCTGTGTTAACTCCACTGCATCCCCCATCCCATTGCAGAGGGTGTCCACAGAGCAACCAGGTCTGTTCCAGCACATGAATAATCCCCATCCCTCTGAAGGCAGGGGGCTGTTGGCATTAAGCTCTGGTGCAAGTATACAAGTGGAAGCAGCAGCTTCTACCAGATCTAGGCTGAGGTATGAAAACAAGACCATTTCAGGTTCCAGGTTAATAATACTGCCTTTGATTTTTTTTTAATACCATCCATCCAGCACTGATATGAAACTTTCACCTGAAATCACAGCTATTGAAAACTCCTCTTTTGAAAATACAAAGCGAATTCCCTGGATGCTGAACGCGTTTGTTGCAAATGTGGTTTGAGCCTGTTTCTATTCAGGGCCCTTTTCAAAAAAGTTGCACACAAATCTGGAGGATCTCTTCTTCCTCGAGCCATCCTGACCCACTGTGAGCATTTGGCACAGATGATGCCTTGGAGCAGGTATAAACTCCACCTCTGTGCAGGGCTCTGCTCCTGTACTCATCCCTTTTAAATCTTCAGGGAAGGATTTTAGGGATGCACACAATTTTTGCTAAAAAGGCTGAATTTCTCCCTAATTTCATAGAACCGTGGAACATTTTGGGCTGGAGGGGACCTTAAAGCTCATCTCATTCCACCCCCTACCATGGTCAGTGACACTTTCCACTATCCCACGGTGTCCAATCTCCATCCAACCTGGCCTTGAACACTTTAAGCAGCTTTGAACACGTTCGAGGATCTGCATTTCATCTCCAGTTTTTCCTACTCCTGCTGCAGCAGGATAAGCCCCTGAACCACCAGCGTGTGGTGCAGGGATCTTGTGCAAGAGCCCCAAAAGAGCAGCTCGGCCGACGAGGTTTCTGTCTGTGCTAATTTGAAATGAGGTGAGCGATGGCAAATTGAGTTTCAAGGGCAGCAGAGACAACTTGTCAATTTAGCCTCGGCTCCTCTCCACCGGTGCAATCCTTTGGAGCTGGAGCTCAGGCTTGTTTATGGCAGTGGATATAATAGCTGCAATCCCCCAGGTAGATTAAGCAATTGCTTCATTTAGGACTCGCAAAACTCGATGACATTTTGAGGGATTTTTGTTGACCTTGCGAAGGGCGAGCGCCGAGTTCCCCTCGCTGCCCTCGTGGCTTTTTCTAATGACTCCGTGGGGGGAAAACAGAGCTTGTCAGGATGGGAATTCCATGGGATTGGGATTGTTGGGAGGTGAGGGTCAGAGTGTGTCAGGGTGGGAATTGCCATGGGATTGGGATTGTTGGGAAGTGAGGGTCAGAGCTTGTCAGGATGGGAATTCCATGGGATTGGGATTGTTGGGAGGTGAGGGTCAGAGCTTGTCAGGGTGGGAATTGCCATGGGACTGGGGTTTTTTGGGAGGTGAGGGTCAGAATTTGTCAGGGTGGGAATTGCCATGGGATTGGGTTTTTTTGGGAGGTGAGGGTCAGAGCTTGTCAGGGTGGGAATTGCCATGGGACTGGGGTTTTTTGGGAGGTGAGGGTCAGAGCTTGTCAGGGTGGGAATTGCCATGGGATTGGGATTGCTGGGGAGGTGAGGATCTCATCTCTGCTGGAGCACAGGGAAGTCTTCCCACCACCCCTCTGTTGGGTTTTCATGGTTGCATTCCCAGCCAAGGATGTGGCTCTTTGTGGGGTCATGGGTGAGCAGGTCCAGTTTTCTTGGTGTGCCTCAGTTTCACTCTATTAAACCAGTATAGTGGAAGGTATCCCTTGGGACAAGATGAACTTCAAGGTCCTTTCCAACTCAAACCATTCAGGGATTCTATAATTCCTTGTTTAAGAAAAAACAAAATAAAATGCAGGGATTTGCTGGCAACACATGTTGGGCAAAAGGAGGAAAGATGATTTTCTCTTGTGGTACCATCCAAAGTCTAACAGGTGACTCGTGAACACAGGAGTAGCCCCAGACTTAGCAGCAGAACACTTAAAACAGGTGATGTAGCACTGGGGGGGAGGCACCAGGAGTTCTGGCAGCACTTGAGCAGGTGATGCATTCATGTCCTGTGGGTTTCCACACCTCTGCAGCTGGTGTGTGCTGGAATGCCACCAGGCACGGGATCTACATCTCCAGGCAGACCTGACAGAGGGAATCAGAGCAATGGTGTGTCCAGCCCAGGGAACAGCTGCCAGCACCTCTGGCTGCCCAGGGAAAGCTGGAAGGAGTTTTCTCTGGGGCAAGTGACAAGGTCAGGGTAAGGGTGAGTCACCTTCAGCAGGGGCCATGGTGGGATAAATGGGAAATGAGAACTCTCTGCTTGGGGACTGAAACCCCTCAGGCACAGAAAACAAATGGAAACTTCTGAAATGTCGCTGTAAGGCTAGGGAGTGGTGAAAAAATACAGCAACACAGGCTTCATCTAGAAAGGAGAAGGAGAAATTTATTGTAGGAGTAGGAACATTTTTATAGACTGGTTCACTGAACTAAGGATAGAATAAATTCATTGGTTTAAGGAAGGCAACACCTCTTGTAAACATGCCTTTACCAAAACATGACATTCTTTACGCACTCTTCTTGTGCACACCACCAGGTGCTAAACTTTGTTATGAATTCTTTCCTTTCTCTTTTCCTTTGAGCAGCTTGGGAAAACTCAAACCACTGTTTTCCCTGGCTCTCACCAGCACCCACACTGAAATATCAAGGAAAATCCCTACAGCGTGAACAGCCTGAAAGCTCTGAAGGCGGGAGCGTGGCGGGCGCTGTCCCTGCTCCCCTTCCCGCGGCTGATCCGCTGTCGGAGCCGGTCTCGGCAGCAGGAACGCTCACAGCTGCGTGTAGAACATGGGAAGTGCCTAATGACTGCTGGAGCTGGCGTCATCCCTAAGTAGCTGTGGCATGTGGCTGCTCGGGAAAGGATTTCGGGACTGACAGGCTGTGAAAAGTGATAGAGGAGGGAAATGGCAGAGGGTAGGGAATTAAACACATGCACGGATTAAATGAACTCGGGACTGACAGGCAGGACTGGGATTGCCTGAGCCTGGCTTGGGATCATGAGGGCAGCAATGGCGTTTTGGGGTGCAAGCGTGGAAAATGGGTGAGGATGGAGCAAGCTCTGGTTCATGCCATCCTCATCGTTCAGTGATGCTTCCTGGGATTTCTTGGATGTTCCAGAGGTTTCCATGTGCAACAGGGACTCCCCAGCTTCCTGCTGCAGGTGCTGAAGGTATTTGGGGTGGAAGATGCAGGATCCATCCCCCCAGCCTTTTCACTCAGGGTTGTCTTGCCACTTTTTTGGGGAGAATTTCTAAATCCCTTTACCCTGCCCATCCCAGCAGCACTCCATCCTTTCCACACACGCATCCCTTCCCCAGGTTTTCATTATGATAATTAGGGAATGAAAATAATTCTCAATATTTTTTTAAACCAAATGATGAACTGATGAGCTGCTTTTGCTCCTGCCATATTGCCAAGTGCCTTAATAGTCCTATTTCCTATTCAAATACACTTCATAAGTCATTGCTCAGATGGTCAATGAGCAGCAGCCACTGCAACTACCCCTGAATTTGCAGTGAGAGTGAGGAACCAGGTTGTGGAAGCCTAATAAAAGGAATTATCGGTGGCTTGGAATGGAAAGGAACACCTGGCAAGATCTGTGTAGTTCAGAAGGATATTATGAGGATGAGGTGGTGTTTTAGCATCAGGATGCAAACAGAATTGGGCTCCTGCAGGCTGTGTGTCCTTGGATCACTTGTTTTTAATCCTTGTATCCCTGCTGGCAACATGGGTGCACCAGGGAGAGCCTTGAGAGCTCCAAAGATGTGAACTCACATTTACATTTTGAGGTAGGATTCTGCTCTGGGCCCTTGGGATTGATCCCCAGTATTGGAAAAGCTTACTGGCTTCAACAAGCAGGAGCTTGGTTTGCTCCATGATTCCTGGGTGCTCCAAAAAGTGAGTGGGAGCCCAGTGTTGCTCTTAACCTGCAGGAGAGGGCCTTAGATAGATTTGCTCTCAGCTGGAACAGCCTTTTTCCATCCCTCTGGGGTCGTCAGGGTGGTGAGGAAACAAATTATACCAATAGTCCAAAGAAAAATAAAACCAGAACCCAAAAGAAGTCGAAAGCATCTTAATAAAGTGTAAAGTGCTGGAATAAATGTTATTAGAGCATCTTCAGCAGCAATAAAAGTATTAATTTGCCATTGCAGGAGGGAAAAAATAACAGCCAACAACGTGTTTATGCTCCAAACTGCTGCCAAGGATTGCTTTTCAGCCAATGCATTCTGTTCGACTGGGATTTGCCTTTTCCCCTCCCCTTCCCCCCTCTCGGAGCTGTCTGTGTGGCTGTAGGTGATTGTGACTGTCTGATCTATTGGTAGGGTACCTCTCAAACATTCACACACAACTCCCCAGGCCTCCACAACTCGCGATTTCACTTTATTTTCCTTATTTTTCCCCCTTTTTTCTAAGTTGTTTTTTTTTTTTTCCCCACCCTGAAGAAACTGCTTTGCCAGCGGCTGCTCTGAGAGGGTTTTCCACACCAGACTGGCAACATCTGATGTATGGCCACATTTGGAGCCACAGACGACACCAGCTTTAATAACATTCCTCTTTCCAGAGCGCTTTCCCTTAAATATTTATGAGACGATGCAAGAGCCGGCACCGCCCGTGAGCATCCCTTCTCCCCGCGGTTTAATGGGGCTGATTTTGGAAAGGCAGCTGGGCAGCCTCCCCCTTATTATTCCTAAATAGCTGCAGGCTCGCCAAGCCTCGACCTGCCCTCGCTGATTTGCCTTTCCAGTGGATGAATATTGGGCAGCACGGATTTACTCGGGGCAAGGGACCGTGTGTGGAGTCAGAGGGATGTGGGGTTTGAGTCCTCTTAACTGCTCCAGCCTGGCTCCAGTCCAGAGATGGCATTTTTGTGGATGTGCAGAGGATGGAGGATCACAGCAAGCACAGAGTGGGAAGAGTTGGAGCAAGAAAAAGCTGAGAAGCTTTTTCCACCTCTGAATAAATTCTCAATTTAGGGTCACACTCTTTGTCTTGATGCCTTGTTGGCACTACCTAAAAACAGAGACCAGACAAGAGTAAGAGAATAAAAAGCAGTTCTATTTATTGAAGAACCTTCAGGTATATTTAAAGCAGACAAAGCCCCCCCAGGGGCTACACCCAAAATGGACAATGGGTCACGGGTTTGCACACTTTGATAAGTTTGGGCCATTTGCATTTTGGGGGTTCATCTTCCAATTCCAGCTCCAGGTAATGAAGTCATTTACCCCAAGTTTGCTGCCCCCAACTCACTTTTGTTTCCATCTCTCAGGCCTGAGGCAGTGAGGTGTCCTTGATTGCCAGGCCTGGAGAGGAATTGTTGTGTGTGCCCCAAATGGGAGAGCAGCAGCTCACACTGGAGATGGAGTTTGGAGTTCTGCACTAAAGAACTGCAGGGTTACAAATGGGTGAAAACCACAAAAGCTAAAATCCTAATGCATCACTCTTACCTTTCTTAGCCCCTGCCTTCCCTGTGGGATGGCTCCGAGGCTTTCCCCACCTCTGGTTCCTCCCGTAAGTTTTTCAAAGTCTTGGAATACCACTTAGGTGCTGCCAAAGAGTGGCTGCAGGGGACAGAGGTGGCTTTTCTCCGCCCAAGGGAAGGATGAAAGCGCCGTTGCCGCTGGCTAATGATGCTTTTCCTTTGGCTGGGGAGGGTTTGTTTCCACAGCCGCAGACCCCGGCTCCGTTTTCCGCGGTGGGAATGTATCACTGCTGGCAATTCCAGCGTTACTCACACACAGCAGCATTGAAGCATGTATTATATCCCAAGGGGAGATGGTCTAAACTCAACATTTCCAATTGTTTTAAAGTTCTCTGATTTTATCCGAGCGATAACGATCTACAAATTGCACTCATCATCTCCGAAAGGGCTTTTCCTGGAATGTCCTCTGCCAGGGAATTGCTTTAATAAGCAGAGCTAGCTCTGATTTGCATTTCCACCATTAGGTTTGGAGCTTTTTTTTAGGGAGTAGGTGGCTTCCCCCACTGCCTTTCAAAGAGGGTGGAGGCACTGCCAGAGCTCCAGGCCACCCGAGATCCTGCCAGGGGTGCTGTGGGGGCTGCCCTGGGGTGTTCCTGGAGCACCAGGATGCCCAGGATGCTGCTGGATCCCTGGGATGTTCCTGGGGCACCACGAAGCCCGAGATGCTGCTGGAGCCCTGGATTGTTACTGCAGCACCAGGCTGCCTGGGATGCTGCTGGGGTACCAGGATGCCCAGGATGCTGCTGGGGTACCAGGATGCCCAGGATGCTGCTGGGGTACCAGGATGCCCAGGATGCTGCTGGAGCTCTGGGATGTTCCTGGAGCACCAGGATGCCCGAGATGCTGCTGGAGCCTTGGAGTGTTACTGAAGCATCAGGATGCCCAGGATGTTCCTGGAGCCCTGGGAAGTTCCTGGTGCAGCAGGATGCCTGGGATGTTCCTGGAGCATCAGGATGCCCAGGATGCTGCTGGAGCCTTGGAGTGTTACTGAAGCACCAGGATGCCTGGGATGCTGCTGGGGTACCAGGATGCCTGGGATGCTGCTGGAGCTCTGGGATGTTCCTGGAGCACCAGGATGCCCAGGATGCTGCCGGAGCCCCGCAGTGTTACTGACGCACCAGGCTGCCTCGAGGCGCGTTGGCGCTCCTGTCGGAGGCGCCAGCCAAGCTCCCGAAAACCCCGCACGAGCAGCGTGTGAAAACTCGCAGAGCGGCTTTAACTCCTTCCAGTGCCACCCTTGGAATTCTTAACCTCAGCAAGGGGCTTTTGGCTGAGTTTCCAGCCGGTGCTGCCTCGTTTCTGTTTCATCCTCGGAGTGCTGAGTGGATGTGAACACGTTTGTAGCCTCCGATTCATCACGGAGTGATAACACCGCATGCCTGGGATGCTCCTTACTCCAGTAACTCCCACTCCACGATAGGGAAAGAGCTCCAAAGCCTCTCACGGAGGCAGAGCAGTATCTCTGTACAACAAGCCAAGGCGCCTTGAATAAAGAGATGAGATTACAGCAAGGAGGCTTTTAGGGGAGACAAATTGGGGTGATTCTTTTGCTTCCTGTTCACTACCTATTTATTCAGGCAATTGGGCGGGTCATAACAATTTACAGGCAATGCTGGATGTGGGGTTGTGCTGCCATGCCGTTATCTCTCCCTCATGGCCAGCAGAAGTGGTCCCCGAGGATTGCCTGTGCTCGGAGCAGATGCACAAATACAGTCAGGGCTGTGCATTCCCAGCTCATGGCGTATTTAATGTGAAATCATGGCTTTAATCTCCACAGAGGAAGCTTTTAACCCTTATAAGAGAGGACAAGGCAACTGCAAGGAAAAGGGAGCAAGTTTTTATGTACTCCTATGGTTTTTATGATTATCTGAGGGCATTTGGGGCACAGAAGTTTGGTGTCCGTGTATTTATGAATTTCCTTGGTGTATCCATATGGACGATGCCTGCTGTGTGTGATGCGTAGGTAACTCAGTGCCGTGGGGCTGAATGTGCTTGAAACCTCCTTTGCTTCCCAATGTTGATACTCCCATGCCAAGGGCACAGTAAGGGGAATCTGGGAAGATGAAGAGGGAGATGGGGATGAAGGACCAAGCCCTGAGGGTGAACGATTTGGCAGGACACCGGTGCTGGAAATGTCATCCGGCTTGAAACCATCCCGGCTGCTGGCGGGATGAGCCCCCAGGATGTGCACGTTGGTCTGGAAATGGGACACATAATATTCCTAATAATTTCACAGGCAGCTCCGTTCATTTCTGAAGTGAGAGGAGCCACTTGTGCTATTCCGCCCGGCTCTCTTTATGCTCTAATCTCCCATTGAGATTCCAGGCACAGCTCCGCTAATTAAAATGATGAATGCCGGAGGAAGGCTTTGGGTTTCGGGTTGGGTTTTTTAATTTTTTTTTTTTTTTTTCCCGTCCTTCTTCTGGTGGGTCTCGCTGGTATCTGCACACACAGAGGCTGCTTCAGGCAGGGGATATTTGCTCACTGGATGAGCAGCCAGGATTGATAGAAACGCTCCCGTAGCCACACACAAATAGCGGCTCAGAGATCCCGAGTGCCACGCGGCTCATGCCAGGCTGGGAATGGTGTGTGGCTGTCACGGCACCTGCAGAGCCATCCCACCCCCTGGGAGGGTGCTGAGCTGTGGGCTGAGGAGCCTTCCCGGGCTCCACGGAGCTGCAGCTCTCCTGCTTGGTGTGTAGGGGCAGCTCCAGGGCAGGATGTGCTGGATATCCCGGGGATCCAGGAGGGGTCCAGGTTCCAGAGGGACACTTCTCCAGGGCTGTTTCATGCTCCCTGGAGTATCCTAAAGAGCTGCCGTGCTGCTCCCTACCGGCAGCCACGTATTGGTGACATTCATTTGCACAAAAATAGCTGGAGCTAAAACTTTGCTCTTTCCAACCCCTGGGGCAGAACTTGAGGACTGTGGGGATGCTTTACCTTCCCAAAACACCACCGGGGGGCTGATTTCAGCTGCCCACCAACACTTTTCTACTTTAAATGTCTTGTGGTTTAATTAATAAGAAGAGAGGCTAAATTAAGAGATCTGATGGGCTCTCTTCTCCTGTAATTAAAGCCTTGTTTTGGAGTAGAGGCACTTGAGAGCAGCGTTTCCATGCGGTGGCAAGATCAGGGAGCAGATGTGTTCTCCAGTGAGCTGTGAGGGAAGGGAAGGAATGAGCAGAAACACATCAGGAAGGTCCATGGGGGGGTTGAAATGTCTGTGTTGTGCTGTCACCAAAGCAGAGCTGTAAAGAGCAGCTCTGAGGTGCACAACCTGTGTGCTGACATGAGCTTGAGCAGGGAGGCTTTATGGGGGAAAGGGGCAATCTGGAGGGAGCAGGATTATTTCCTTGGGATTTGTCTTTTTTTCTTTCCCTTCTTACATCCTCTCTGTCCTTCTTTTGTCTGTGATGAAGAGGATGGAAATGATGGGTGGGTTGGATGTGCCCCTGAGGGTTACACACACAGGAGGCTGCCAAATTCCCCTGTTCCAGCTGGGATTTGGGGCTTGCTGAGACAGCCCCGTGGTGTCCCAGACCCCAGAGCTGCCTGGAGCACTCACTATTCTTTCCCCTCCCAACAAGGTGACTCCTGTCTGAGCACTGACTCGTGGCTGGATCATCCCATAGCCCACATCAGAGCCAACCCAGAGATGGCCTCGGGCTCCTTGGGTAGCTTTGCCCACCCTGGAAAAGCTTTGCCTTCAGCTCCTCACTTGCCCAGCGTGACAAGGGCTGGAGGAGTTTGCTGATTTAAGAGTAAAATGAGGAAAAACTCCATACCTGAGCCAAAGGGAAAAGATCCCAAGTGGTTTGATCAGTGCCTTACCAATACATGCTCTGAGCATGCAAGGATCAGGGACAGCCTCAGCATTGCCCTGGGATCCCAGCCCAGGACGCAGAGAGGATGAGTCCAGTGTCCAGCTGAATTTGGCTTTCCAGCTCTGGAATGTCTCCCTTCCATCTCCTGAATCCCATCTGAGTGAGTAGCGACCTGACACCTTTTCCTGTGTGACTCTTCTTTGAATTCTGCTAAAAAACAGAAAGGGAAAAGGTGAAAATCTGTGTTCTGTCATGGAATCAGTAGGGCTGGAAAATCCCTTTAAGATTGAGTCCAACTGTTCCTGCAGTGCTGCAAACCCGTGTGCCCAAGTGTCACATCCACACTCTTTTTGAGGATGGTGATTCTGCCACTTCCCTGGGCAAAAGGTGACTTCCCTGTCACCTGAGTCTCCCCTCGGGACACAGCTCAGTGTGATGACATCTCACCCCCCTGCACTGGCGAATGCACAGGCAGATAATTTCCTGCTCACGTCTAATTTCCATCAGCCTTTGCTGAATTTGTAGCTCCCTCCTCCATCCCTGATCCAAACAGCTGTGCTCGTGGGGGCATGGGAAGGCACAGAAATCTTGAGACAGATGCTCTGACTCGTGCTGCTCTTTAATTCCGATGATTTAAATGGAAATCGTGAGCGCCTACTGCGGGACGAGTCCAGGCGCTCCGCAGCCATTGAGCGTCGTGGATTTTACGATCGGAAGCATTTTTTTTTTCCAGGACTGGATTAGTTTGTTTTCAGTTCTCCTCTTGCCTGCTGATCATCCAACTGTCTCATTGTTTGGGTGAGACGCAAAGATGCTCGGAAATACCAATAATAATTAAAAATAACAGGCAGCGGAACCAAAGCGGCAGCCTGCGTCTTGGCTGGGGGCCATTGGAAACAGCTCGGTCCTGAGGCAGCTGCAGGAAAACCCCGTGTCCTGGAGCTCCCAGGTGATGCTGGGGGGATTCCCATGGATAGCAGCACCCAACCCCTTCTCTAACTCTCCCTGGAGTGCATGTCTTAAGATGTATTTTCTATCTTCATGGAGTCACTCAACT
Organism: Acridotheres tristis; assembly: GCA_037013685.1. Lineage (NCBI taxonomy): Eukaryota > Metazoa > Chordata > Aves > Passeriformes > Sturnidae > Acridotheres > Acridotheres tristis. The sequence goes on along the minus strand of CM072911.1, from coordinate 4,888,781 downwards.
CCAATATCCCACCCTCCGAATCCATCTGGCGTTCTGCCCACAAGATTATGTTATATAAACCACCCCTAAATGCAGTGTCTGGGAAAGGGCCTTTATGTTTTAATTCCCAAATAAGCAGGGAAAATGGAGTGCTCTGATTGGCATCTGCAATCAGAGCCCCATTCAGCAGGCACTGTGAAGGGAGTTGATTGCAGTGAGTGCTGCTCTGACCTTCTGGGGCCTCCGCTGCTGCCTCGGCTTCATTAACAGGATAAATATTTTTCCAGAAACAACATTTCCGAGCTGCCAGAAGTCATGACAGGCATGGGGACTACTCTGTGGCATGGTCTCTGTTGAGGCAGCTTTTTCACACTCTCTGTGGCTGCAGGTTTGGGTGGTGAATGGGTATTTTTAGCAGCGTGGTGATGCGGCTGGGGACACCTGGGCTTGTTTCCTGCAGTGCCACCGAGTGGCACAGTGTCATCCTCCCTCCTTCCACACTTTCCTTCCCTCAGCAGCTTTCCTCCCTCCTTTTTTCCCATTGAGTTTGTGAGCAATGCAGAGGAAGAACAGCGGTTTTGGGATGTTTTGGCAAATGGAGACTTGATATGGCCCCAGTGCTTTGTGGTAACAGCAGGGCCAAGGATGGCAGTGGGGTGGTAAAGGGTAGATGGAGATGTTGTGTCCCATGAGCATTCCTGGAGCACATCAGGGATGTGGACGTGGCTGATAACCTTCAGTCCTGTGCTCTGACTGTGCTGCTGTGCCCACACATTGGTACTGAGTCAAATGCCCTGGAGTGCCAGAGCCTGGGACTCAGATAATGGCATCTGCAGCATCAGATGAGTCCCTCCAGTGAGTTACAGCCTGGTCTCTGCTCCAGGGGCCTCTCAGCATCCTGCAGCCGGTAATAGATGTTTTTAATTCTCAGAGAATTATTGAACAAACATCAGGGAAATATGTTTTACAGTCCAGTGCTGGCTCTGAGCATCATTAACATTGTTATTGGAGACGAGGTGGATGATTTAAGCAGGGACCTCTGACAAAGACACACACCTGTCCATGAATAAAAGCCTGCAATTTAATACCCGTGGTTGTAATTAAGAGGAGGATGAGGGTGAAGTGTGATGCCTGTTTCAGAGGTGTCCCCAGCCTGGCAGACAGGGTGGCAGCACTGACACCTCCTTCTCCACTCCTTGGCATGGGGAGAAGCCCCAGCTGCAAGGAGGGCACGGAGTGTGGGGCACGGAGTGCTGGCTGGGCTCAGGGGCTCAGCTCACACAGAGCTGCAGTGATGGAAACGAGCAGAGGCTGCCAACTCAAAGAACAGGAGCACAGCCATCTCCTGTCAGGGCAGGGCAATCTGCCCCCCTGGCTGGACACTGGCAGCTGCCAGCATCTGTGGCCCTGGCTGGAGTGGGAAGGGCTGGCACATCCCTTCATCCCACACCAGTGCCTTAGCAGTGACAGCTTGCCCAGACCTCTCAGCCTGCCCTGATGCCACAGGTTGGGGCATTTAGTTTGTTTTGTACTGAGCCAAAGGCATCCAGCCCCCTGCAGCAGTGAGCTCCTGCTCAAGGCATTCACCAGGGCTTTGTCATCAAACAATCTCAGAGTGGCTGCCTTGAGGCTGCCCCACCCCTGGAAGTGTTCAAGGCCAGGCTGGACAGGGCTTGGAGCAACCTGGGATGGTGGGAAGTGTCCCTGCCCATGACAGGTGGGTAGAAGGAGATGGTCCTTTAGGTCCCTTCCAACCCAAACCATCTGGGATTCTTTAAATGATCCCAGAGCAATGTCCCTGTGAGCCAGGTTCAAAGGGAATGATGAAGCAGGGAATGGCATTTCCCACTGCCTTGTGCATCTTCTCACCGGTGACAGTGACAGACCTGTGGCTGTGACTGGGAAAAAACTCTGTTCCCATTCCCTTTCTGTCTTCCCTTGGTCTGCCAAGGATCTCCTGTGCTACTGGGGCTTGCACAGACCCTGCTGCTCTGTTTGAACCCATCTGTCCTGGGCATGTGGGCACACATCAAGGCACGGTGTGTCCTGCCCTGCTCAGTCCTGCTTGCCTCTGACATCTTTTCCAGCGACTGAAAAGGCTGATGAAAAACCCAGCACTACAAACACGATAATCCTTGGAGGGCCTCAACAGCTGAAATCTTGTATTTTGGCTGTCAGTGAGCTCTAGAAATGCTGGTAAACACTGATTTTGCTTCATTTGGATGCAGGGATGAGCCTATGGGAGGGTTTGGAGGAGCAGAGCTTGTTTGCATGCATGTTTAAGCGCACAGGCGTAGTCATACACATGTCAGTGCAGAGTTTGGTTCACTTCACTTGCATCCTGCGTGGGCAGCCATGCACGGAAATTACTTCTGCATCAGTCGTGATCCTCTGTTATAATAAAGGACCAGCAGCTGGTGAACTCCTACAGCTCCTTGCCTGCCTCCCCTCGGACCAAACAGCATTTCTTCTCTACCCACACACCTCAGGTCTTTTTTGGTGTCCGTCTCTCCAGCTTTCCTGTTGCCTGTGGCTCTAGGAGAGAAGGGGTTGATGAAAATGTTGGATCTATGGTGGGAAGACACTGGGTTCTGATCAGGAGGGCTCTGTCCTGCTGCTGCAATGTAGAATCCCAGAAGGATTTGCATTGGAAGAGACGTTAAAGCTCGTCCAGTTCTAACCCCTGCCATGGGCAGGGACACCTTCCATTGTCCCACGATGCTCAGAGCCTCGTCCAACCTGGCCTTGGACTTGGACACTTCAGGGATGGGGCAGCCACAGCTGCTCTGGGCACCCTGTGCCAGGAATTCCCCATCCTCACAAGGAAGAATTCCCTCCTTATATCTAATCGAAATCTGTCCTTTTTTAGTTTAAAACCATTGCCCCCTGTTCTATCACCGTCTGCCCATCACTGTTTGCATATTCCCTTCTCGTGTGAATGGGTCAAGTGCCCACCTTGCAGCATCATAGGCTGGAGCTCTCTGGCAAACTGCAGAGCTGGAGTTTTGGGGAAGCAGGTTCCCTGGGGCTCTGTGTGAGTGGCTGTGATGTTTTTCAGTTTTGCAGGCAGATTGCACCCACAGTTTGTGGGTTTGGTGTAGGCAGCTCGGTGAGGGGCTGAGAGACCGCCCAGCGAGAGCAGCTGTGGGAGGAGAGGCAGCTCAGGCTGTGGAGCCTCGGAGGATGAGTGTGTTCCCACATGAGTGCATTGTTATGAATTCCCCAGCGGTGGGGGAAAACTTTGATCAGAGCTTGCACCTCATTAGACATCAGAGAATTGAGCCGTGAGACACCGATCCATAGGCAGCCAGGCTTCATTAGCTGGGCTGCTCGTGGGACTGGCTGTCTGAGGAGCACGGGGAGGCTACAAATTGACTTCTGTTTTTAATTATGTTTATGAGGACACGGTGTTCCCCCCCTTCCACATTATTTTGCTCTGAGGGCTCTAGCAAGATCAGCTTTGGGCAGCTGAAATTGGTACATCTTTTTTCATCAAAAGTGAGCCAGAATTTTCCTTTAGTTGAATTCTGATGTGTGAATCCCTCTGCTGTGCCCAGGGAATCATATTTTGGATCATGGGCCAGGTTTCCCTCTTGGTCCCCAGATCTCTTGTTGTGTATCCGTGTTTCTCCCGCATTGCAGGAGCCAAATCCCAGCCTGATGGTCTGATTGAGCCCAAAAACCCAAAATTACACATTGCAGTTCAGCAATGTCAGGAAGCAGAAATGTCAAAAAGAAACATTTCAACATTTCCCAACCGAACCTTTTCAGAACTCTCTGATAAAAAAATAGCTGGAAAAGGCAGTGGGATGTTTCAGCTGTGGTTTGGGGTCAAACAAGCAGATTTCAGAGCTGCAGAAATCACTGTGGGACAAATCCAGGCAGGATTTAGCCATTATGGCAGAACTTTGCAGTTGGAGGCTGGTTTTGGAGAGCTTTGTGTGAGCTGGGCTGCCTGGTTTGTATCCTCTGCCCTGCCCTTGGTTTTTGGGGAGCCTCTGCTGAACATCCCCTCTAACAGAGCGAGGCAGAGAACAACCCCGAGCGAGGCAGGCACGGCAGCACATCCACAAGCACAGTTCCTGTGAAACTCCTCATTTGACAGACATGGAGGATGATAAATGTGCCCCTGAAAAGCCTGATTTGCACCATTCTCCTTCTCAGCTGCGCTCTGAGAAGAGATGTGCCAAAACACAGAAGCCCCACGTGCTACAGAGGGAGCCCAGAGCTGAGAGGATGGAATTACTCACTCACGGACAGTGCTCCAGTCGGGATCACAGCTCAGACAGAAAATAGAAGCAGGCAAGGTAGTGCTGCTACTGCCTGCAACCTGCTTGATCCACACATGGAGAAGAAAAGCAGAGTGCAGAGCAGATGAGAGAGACATTTGCCTCCTTGTGTGCAGGCTGACAAGAACCAGGGATGGAGGAATTCGTGGCAGGTTCTCTCGCGGGTGGAGGGGGGAATAGGAATCCATCCAAGCTGATTAGTGAGAGGTCTCTCAAAGAGACAGGCTGGCTGGGTTTAATTCCCTAGTCAGCATTCCCAGTTTATTGATCTCCTCCTAAGTAGGAGGGAGGGGGAGCAGAGAGAGGGATGGTGGGGAGCAGGGAGAGGAGAGAAAAATAGGTTGAGGTGGTGAGAGAATGAAGGCAGAGGGAGAAAAATGAGGAGTGGAAGAGGAGAGCAGGGAAAGGGGAAAATGGCAGGAATGCAGAGGTGGCAGGAATGCAGAAGCAGCAGTGATGATGCTCCAGCTGTGCCATCAGGCAGCCCCAGAGCTGCCCCAGGAGATGGAGGCATTGCTGCTGGAAAATGAAGGAATCACGCTTGGCTGTCCTCTCCTAGATCCTTGTCCATGCTGGAGGTGCAGCAGACCTCTGTGATGTAGCTGGCTGTGTCTGAGCAAGGGATGCAGGAGCAGCTGGATGCACCCCTGAGCTGTCTGGGTGAGCAAGGAGGATGATCAGGTGCTTCCAGATGTGTTCCAGAGCATGGGGCAAAGGCAGGAAACTTCAGCATCTGCTACCTCCTGAAACACCGGGGGTGGAGGAGGGAGAGATAAAGTCTTTGCAAGACAGGAACCCCCACTTGCAACAAGCAGGAAGCTTTAATTTCTAGCCCCAGCTGGTTGTGAGATATTGAGCATTAAAAGTACATTATTCTGATTGCTGTCTTACTTCTTTTTCCACTTTTATTCCTCACTTGGATTCCAGCTCGATTTTAGTGTGTAGTCCCTCTAGATCCACAAGTGCCAGGAGTCAGTGCTGTATACCATCCACAGGCTCAGGCTCCCAGCTTTCAGATGGGATAATTAAAGCATTAATCTCTTACTCCAGCAGCCTGGAAGACAGCAGCTGCTAAAATAACATGGAAGGACTGCTACAAAAAGGAGCTTTGCTTCCAAGAGAACAGCAGCAGCACCTTTGGAGGTCAGCAAACCTCCTGGAGCTGGGGAGGGTCCAGGGCAGAGCACAGTACTGGCCTTTGAAACTAGAGGCTGCTCTTGAGTCTCAGATCTGCTCCTCCCTCAAAACTTCTGACCTCGTATAAGGCCAAATGTTCCAACTTCTTCGTATTAGGTAGAGCTTGGATTGGGTTGGTGGCTCCTTTTCCAAGGATTTGATAGATCCTTGGGAAATGCAGCCTTGAGCTGGGAGATGAGGATCCATAGTGGTGCTGTTGGATAAAGTCTCAAAAATTGTTCTCAAAAATTGTTGGTTTCTTGCTGTGGGAATATTGATTATTTTTGTTTTTTTAATCATTCTTGTGGGAGTACTGTTGTGGTTACTGTGCTAAAAAGAGAGAGAAAAGACAGCAACACACACGGAGTTCTTTAGGGGAAAAAAGGCCAATTTATTGTAGGGACAGCCCGGATTTAAAGTGTGTTAGTGCAGCCAGGACAGGACAGGAGCTCATTGGACAATTGGGACAAACATCCTTGGGACAGCACCTCAGGATGTGTCCCACGGCAAAGACACCAGGGGTTAATGTTGGTGATGAATTCCACTCTGTTTGTCACCGTGTTGTCACCCTGGGAGACTCCTCCCTAACTGAAGCTGCAGTCAGCTTGGCAGCCTGGGAATGGAGCTGAGAGTCAGGAGAAATCCAGGCCTGGGAAGAATTTCCAAGCTGGAATTCCCCAGCTCTCTAAATGTGTGTGTCCACATACTGTTTTTAAATATTTTTGGAGGGGGTTTGTTTTGTTGTTGTCTTTTTTTTTTTTTAAGTGCTCTTGTGAGTACCTGAGCTTAATCTCTGTAGAAAATATTAATTTCTGGGACAATATTGAGGTTTAGGAGAGGGAGGGATCTGATATCCTGCGTGTGAGTGCTGTAATAAGGAATGTTTCTTCAGCAGGGCTAAGCAGAAGGTACTGGAGCATGACTTTATTGAGATTACTGCTCACCTGTGAGGCTGGGGATGTTTGCTGCCACTCTCAGAAGAGTGACAGGGATTGTTTAGGCTTGATTAAATGTGGAACATTGGCTTCAGAAGCTCCATGCTCCTCATGGGTACTGAATCCCTTCTTCTGTTCCTTTGACATCCAGCTGCAAAACATCTGCAAGGTACAAAGGGGAGGTTTGGGCTCTTGTGATGGTCCAGGGCTCTCCCTTAAATACGTTATCCCAGAGGAGATGCTGCCAGTGATGCCTTCAGATTTTAGCCTTTACATTTTCCAAATCCTGTCTGCATTAATGAATAACTCTAAACTTCATATAAAGTGTCAGCTACTGACACTTTGGTCAGACAAAACAATTCCTCTGGGCCTGGAGCCCAAGGACACCCTACAGCCTCAGGCCCTGGAAAGTATAAACAGAAGTGAACTGGGGGGAGCAAACTGGGGGAATGTGACTTCATTACCTGGAGCTGGAATTGGACAATTAACCCCTGATATGTAAATAGAGCAAACTCAGAATTGTGTGGGAAACTGGTGAGCACTGTCCATGTTGGGTGCAGCCTCTGGGAGGCTTTGGCTGCCCAAGGTGGATCTGTTAAAAGCCTTTAATAAATCCCCATTTTATTCTCTTAACTCTGCCTGGCCTCTGGAGCCACTCCAGGGTATTACCAGTGCAGACAGAGATGAAACTTCTGGCATCTGCTCTGAGAAAGCCACCCCTGCAGCCCCCAAACCCTGCCACACACCCCACAGGGTTTCCCTTCTTGAGGTGCCAGTGATTTCCAGGGCTTGGTTAAAGCTCCTCAGCCTGATCTCCATGGGCTGCTGTGGAGCAGAGGGAGAAGAGGGATGTGTTCCATTCCTTGATGGAATGAAGACAAGGCTGCCTGATGAAACCTTCACAGCCAAAGTTCACAAAGAGCCCCCAAACACGGATCAGGAGCCCAACTGGAGCCCCCATGTGCTGCCCATGGGGACCCTGATGGAGGAGCCCAGCTGGGGGATGGAGCTGGGAGTGCTGGAGCTGGAAAGGACAGAGCAGAATGGTGCAATGGTGTGAAGTGGGATAAGCGAGGAGAGGAGGGGGATTTTGTTGTTTCTGCTTTGTTCAGCTCTCCAGTGCATTGTCCTTAGCTCTTCCATCCCCCCGGGGGTAAATCCCTGCCTCTCCAGGCTCTGCATTGCTGGCAGAGCTCTGTTGCCACCTTCCTGCAGCTGCACTGCTCTCATGGATGTAGGAACGAGCACAAATCCTTGGGAACTGGTAAAAATTTCTTCTGGAAGAACAGGTTTACACGGCAAAAGAAAACCAAAATAACCCTCCCAGCTTCATCCAGGAGCCACTTCAAGCATCCAACCCAGGGGAGTCATGGCCAAAAGCAAGCCCTGCCCCAGGCTGCCCTGGAGGAGCCACTGCTCCAGTCTCCCCTCTGCCCTGGCTTACCAAGGACTGCTGAGGGGAAAATTAACTTTTAATTAAGTGCCCTGCGGGTGGATGGACAAAAACCCTGGGAAGGTGATCTAAGGGTACACTTAGGGTCAGCTCTGCATGTGTTGCTTTATGGACCTAGACTTCATTACCCTGAGAGCAGGGAAGTTCATTCCCAGCTGGAGAGAGGTGAGCCTGCAATTTTCAGCTGAGTGAACAGGTCAGGCAGAGTGTCAGCAAGACCTCCTGAGTTAGGCAGGGGATGTCCAGGCTTTCTCTTGTTGTAGAAGACAACTCCTTCAGGAGCCCACCTCCTCCTCGCAGCTGGAGGCTCCCACCTGTGGGATCTGAGGTGTTGGGAGGGCAGGGATGTGGTGCTGTCAGCTGACAATAATGGGATCCACCTGCTTGCACGGAGTGCTGCAGGAACAAAGAATGCTCCACTGTGCCTCTGAATAGCTGCAATTAACAAAATCTGAATAGCCAAGGGCTGCATTCATCTCATAGACAGCTTGAAACGTACCCACAAGCACTGATCGGGGTCTGGAGCCTAATTAGTCCCAGGGAGGCACCAGTTAGGATGCAAGAAGGACGTGGTGTGGGCTCCAGGCACGTCTGTCCCACACAGGAGCGTGGTGAGGAAGAGCTGGAAGCTGTCCTTGGGATGTTGTCACCCTGCTGTCAGCAGAGAGGACACGTGTGCAGTGCCAGAGCCTCTGCAAAGCCATCCCCATCCTGCTGCTGCTGGAATCAGACAATCCCAGCAGCGGTTGAGGTGGAAGGAAACTTAAAAATCATCTTGTTCCACCCCCTGCTATGGCAGGGACACCTTCCTTATCCCAGGTTGATCCAAGCCCCGTCCAGCCTGGCCTTGGACACTGCCAGGGATCCAGGGGCTGACACAGGTTCTCTGACCAACCTGTGTTAGGACTTCACCACCCTCCCAGCCAGGAATTCCTGCCCAATATCCATCCAGCCCTGCCCTCTGGCAGTGGGAGCCATTCCCTGTGTCCTGTCCCTCCATCCCTTGTCCCCAGTCCCTCTCCAGCTCTCCTTTATGCCCTGCCAGGGGCTCTGAGCTCTCCCTGGATCCTTCTCCTCTCCAGGTGAGCACCCCCAGCTCTCCCAGCCTGGCTCCAGTGGGTTTCTGGCCCTGGAGCATCTCCTGGTGCCTCCTCTGGACTGGCTCCAGCAACTCCAGGTCCTTCCTGTGCTGGGACCCCGAGCTGGAGGCAGCTCTGCAGGTGGGGTCTCACCTGAGCAGGGCAGAGGGGCAGAATCCCCTCCCTCAATGCTCTGCCCGTGCTGGGGGATGAGCCTGGGATGCCTTTGGTTTTCCTAGGGGCAGACACGGCTCCAAAGCTGTGTTTTTTTCCATGACTCAGCCCTTCCCCACCTACAAGATGAGGATAATGATACATTCTTCCTTTAGAAAGAGCTTGTCGTCTCCAAGTGTGTTACAAACTCTGGTAACAATGAACCTTAATTGAACATTTTCACTTTTTCGAGTTCCAAGAGAAAGTTTGCGGCGAGAATAATTCTTATTTTATCTGCATTTAATACCGTGAAGTGTGTGGCAGAGTACTGATGGTCACATGCAAGGTGGGAAGAGGACAAAGAACTCTTTTGGGCTCCCCTCCCTGTTGTGACACTGGGGCTCAACGTGCTGAGCAAGCACTTGTAAATCAAGCCAGCAGAAATTAAAGGCCCCAGTAATGGGTTGGATTAATCTGCTCTGACTTGTCTGTCTAAAAGTTGGATGTCACCGTTTGGGGTTTGTCGCCTTGGGCTCCCTCCCGGTCTGTGGAGAGAAATGGGCATCTCCAGAGGCCATCCATCTCCTCCCAGACAGCATGGCTGGATGGATTGCCCTCTGGAGGGGCTGGTCTCTCTCTCCATCGGTCAAGAGAGCCCTGAGCACATCTTATATATTTCTATTAAAAGTATATGGGCAGGGATGAAGGTGAATCCTGCCTGTAGGGATGGAAAGGAGACAGGTCTGCAGCTGCTCTGGTGCAAAGCTGCCCCTAAAACAGGGGGGGAACCAACAGTCCTAGGAGTTGTTCCCTAAGGAATATCCTGACTGAAGCTGGAGGTTTTTGGCTGTTACAGTCACCTGTATCATGGTTTGGTATAAATCTGTGTAGCTGCATCCCACACACGTGGGCACAGGTCAAGACCTGCTGGTCTTGAGCAACCCCAGCCAGCAAAAAACACAAGTTCAACCAGCAAAGGTTTGTATGGAGACACCAGAGTGATGGGCAACATTATAAAATCATAAACCAGAGGAAATGGAAGTTTTGGGCTCCTAACTACCAAACCCCTAAGCTCTGTGCATTTTGTCTTCCTAAAAACTATTCCAGAGGTGTCAGAAACAAACCATGCGCTTCCAGTCTCTTGTGTCCTCCTTCTGTATTTCAAATGAATAATAGATAAAGGAATCATTTTATTTAAAGAGAACGAGTTGAATAGTTTGCTTAAAAAAAAAAAAGAAAAAAACCACACGAAAAAATCCACACAAAAAGCGCTGTGGCACTTGGTCCTGATTTCTGTTATAAGGGAAAACTTCCCTTTTTCATTTATTATTGAAGTAAATTAAGCTGATTGTCAGAAACGTGTGTGTTGGGTGAAAACGCTGCCATTGTGAGTTGGGATGAGATGAATGAATTTAATTTACCCCTTCAGTACATTCAGCAGGCAGCTGATGAGCAGCTCCAGCTCTCAGCTCCCTGCCTCCCCCTGGGAAAGCCCTGCCAAGCTTCCCAGGGCATTTTCCATGCTGGGATTTTGTTTCTTCACAGGGGCACCTTGTCCCCTTGCCCTAGGGCTGGACAAGGAAAAAGAGGACAAGGAGACATGTGGGTTTCCTCCCTGCTCCCTCACAGTGTGTTGTAGCAGCCAAGTCCACGCTGGGCTTTTTTCAGAGCCAGAAATCTGCTCGGAAGCTGCTCCAAGCAGGCCAGAGTCAGGGGCTGCTTCCAGATTCCCTTGGCCTGGAGATCCACGGGGATCCTGGGGATTCATGGGGATCCACGGAGCAGGGCTGCAGCCCTGGGAAAAGGGTGGACTGGCAGCCGGGGGGATGCAGGCTGGGGCTCAGAGCCTCTCTGGGTACCATGGGGGTGTTACAAGCTCCTGACACACCAAAGCATTTCCGTGGGCATCCTGTCGGTGCCATGATGATTTTTTGCCTTTATTTTATATACCTTTTAAGTATTCTCAGTGCCCTTAACATGCATACTTGTAATTCCTTAAATCTGATAATTTAGCATAGCCCTGGTATTCTGTTAGGCCAAAAGATCAAACGTGCTGAAAGCCTCACAACTGGGAGATGGAAAGCTCTGCGTTATCTTGAGAAACCAAAGTCCCCTCTAGAATACACCCTGTAATTAAAATTAGGCCTATCTAGGGAAGAATACTTCAGGATAAAGAGATATCACACTATCCATTCAAGCCTCTCATTGAAGCATCTTTGTTAGATATGCTGATTTGCAAAGTCAATGAAATTGTATACACAATCCACCATGTGTGTGCATTTTCAGCATATTCTGCCTTGGTGAAGTGTTGCACCATAAAGATCCTTATTAAATACTGAAGTAAAAACCCTTTATCCTTTAATTTTGAGACCAAGGAAAAGGCTTCACTGTTGTTTGGTTGGAAGTCAGGCTGTGGATAAACAGCGTTGGGCTTGGGATGAGGAGTGTCAGATGCTTTGGTAGCTCTCCAAAATCACCGTGTCTGACCTTGCTTGGATCAGAGCCATGCTGCTGACTCCAGGCCCAGCTCTTCCATGGGTAAATGCAGCCCCCTCCCAGCCTGTGGTGGAGAAGACATCACTGATTCCCACCAGTGCCTCCAGGAACAAAACAGGAGAGTTTTCTCTTGGAAATTGGAGCGGTGGGATCTTATTAATTAAATGTCCTGCAGGAATGCTGAGAGTGTGTGTGGAACTTCTGTTGGGACAGCGAGGGCAGGAGTGTGCTGGAGGCAGGGAAAAGCACTCACCAGCTGGGAATAATGGGAATGGTGGAGGAGGAAGATGCTGCCACTGAGGTTTCAGCATTAGTGTGTGGTGAAGGAGCCATTGAATTCCAGGTTATTGCTTGTGCCACACAGGCAGCCAGACAAAGGCTAAATCCTATAATTATCCAATAATGAAGGTTGTGAAAACCCCGAAGATCATCAAGTCCAGCCATTAACCAGCACTGCCAGGCCCTCCATTAAGCCTTGTCCATAAAATGTCCATGTTTCCCCTGGCTGCATGCCCTGAGCTAGTGCACATCCCAGTCTGGGTCAGCAGTGGTGGAGGCTCAGAGAGGTGAAATTTCCTGGAGAGAGCCCAGCTGGGGAGAAGACAGGAGTGCTGGTATTGCAGGGAAAGCCTTTGCTGGAATAATAAGCGATCCCAGAACAAACACAGGGTGAGTTTTCACAGGAGAGTGTAGAACCAGGACAAGGAGGAATGGCTTCCCACTGTCAGAGAGAAGGGTTAGGAGGGATATTGGGAAGAAATTCTTTTCTGTGAGGGTAGAAAGGCCCTGGCACTGGGTCCAACTGCTTCTCTACTACAAGGGTTTGAGACTCTCAAACCAACTTGGAGCAAGCTGGTCCAGTGGAAGGTGTCCCTGCCCATGGCAGGGGTTGGAATGGGATGGGCTTTAGGATCCCTTCGAACCAAAACCATTCCATGATCCTGGAGCACAGAGGGAGAATGGGGGCTGTGACCAGGTCTGTGCTGCTGACACAAGCCAACAGTGAAGGGGGATCTGAACAGGAGGGCGATGCTGGGCTGGGCTCTGTATGTGTTAGTTTAACACTCAGGTGAGACCCATGTGCTGAATTTGGGTGTTTGGAACAATGCTGTGACCACGGAAATGTCTTGGGCACTATCCTCCCCCTCCACAGGCTGTGCAAGAGCCCTGGAGATTCGGGGATGATGCACAGTAGCCACAAGGTGAGCTCCAGAAAGCTCCAGTGACTCCTGGGGATCGCTGAGCTCAGGGCAAGAGCAAATGAAGGGCATTGTCTTGGAAAGAAAAGGCAGAGGGAAGGAGCCACAGCAGATCTTGGCACTGGGAATGTTTGCCACTCTAATGTTGCTGGCTGAAGTGTGATTTTTCCCTCTGCCAGTAGGTCTGTGTACACAGAACTTCCACTGCTGCTGCAATTACACCACTCTAAAGTGATTTTTCTGTCACTGCTTGTTCTGCCCAAGGAGCAAGACAACCTGTCCTGGTACCTTCCTCACCAATGGCACTGAGCCATTCATTGTCAACAGTATTTGGGTACCTACAAACCAGGGCAGCTGCTTGGGTCAATTTATTTATTGGCTGGAGTTGAAAAATTGGACCTATAAGTTTATTCTAGTCTTCTTCTTAAGACTATTCTCAATTTTCATATTCTCAAATTCAATATATTCTGAATTATTCTCAAGGATAATCTCTCCAGCCACCATTCTGTGCTTTATTCTCCCCAGAATTCACCAGCAATTGCACAGCAGAATATGGCAGAGGGAGAAGGTTTGATTGAACCTTTCTCCCATTTGATTTCATTTGAATTTCTGACAATTGTGGTAACTTCAATGACCGACTTTGAGTCTTGGTTTCAGGCTTGGCCAGGCAGGATTTTGCTTCCCAAGATCAGCTGAGGATCAGCTGCAGTGCTGCAATGAATTTAGGGCCAGAAGGGACTTTTAGATGACATAAACAGGCCCTGGAAAGTCATTAGATATCTCTTCCCTGAGCCTTGGATTTGGTGTTTGTCGAACATAAATCTTCTGAAAAGGTGTTCAGGGTTGATTTAAGGATCTCGGGAGATGCTGAACCCAGGGCTGCCATTGGTAGTGGCTTTTAAAGGTTAATCACCTTTGCTGCTAAACATTTGTGCTGTATTTAATTTGTCTGTCTTTAACTTTTTGGTTGTTGGTTATTGCAGTGTCTTTCCCTGCTGGGAGAAATCACCTGGCATTTTCTTTGCTCAAACTCCTTTCTCTCCCCCTCAAGACTAAAGAGTTTCCCTGTGTCCTTCAGCCGAGCTGTTTTATCATCCAATTTATCCTCACAGATTAGGGTGATGTATCCTCTTTTACGTTCCAGGTTTCTTCAACTTCCCCTCTTTGGTTATTTGATAAAAATTAGAAATTAAAAGGACTTTGTAAAGCTGATTTTACAGGCCAACAATTTTCAGGGAATGGGAGAGGGTGAGGTGTGTGTTGTGCTGCTCCACTGCAGAAATAGCCCTGATAAGCAGAGGAGAACCCCGGATACTGCTGGGCTTGGGCCAGAAATGGGTGGGACAAATCAAAAGCTTTGTGTTTTAAAGAATGTAATAGATTTTAAATTGCATTTCCTTTAATGAATGACTCACGCAATTGCCGCAGCCTGAACACCTGCGCCCGAGAGCCAACGTCCCCGGAGAGACTTTTGCTTTTAACAATATTTATTATGCTGAGTGTTATGGCATTAGGAGGAATCAGGGAAGGAGGGAGGCTGCGGTCATGGGCAGCATCAGGGCAGCCCTGGCTTATCCTCCCCCAGTGCTGCTGGAGTGTCTGCCAGGAATTTCCAAACGCCTCTTTCCACCAGGCTGATCTGGAGGACAGGAGCAGGCTTTGCCCAAACTCCTCGTGCTGGTTCCTCTGGGTCATCCAGGTGGGGAGATTGGACAAAGGAAAATGGCTTTGGGCTGACAGGCACAGGGTTGAATGGGATATTTGGGAAAAATTATTCTCAGCTGTGTGGGTGGTGAGGCCCTGGCACAGGGTGCCCAGAGCAGCTGTGGCTGCCCCTGGATCCCTGGCAGTGCCCAAGGCCAGGTTGGACAGGGCTTGGAGCAGCCTGGGACAGTGGAAATGTCCCTGCCCATGGCAGGGGTGGGACTGGATGAGCTTTAATGTCTTTTCCAGTCCAAACCAGTCTGGGATTCTGTGTTGCACCTTCCAGTGCCTAAAGGGGTTCCAGGAGAGCTGAAGAGGAATTTTGGGTGCAGGTTTGGAGTGACAGGATAAGGGGGAATGGCTCCCCACTGCAGAGGGCAGGGTTAGATGGACATCAGGAAGCAATTCTTCCCTGTGGGGGTGGCACACTGAGCAGCTGTGGCTGCCCCATCCCTGGAAGTGCTCAAGGCTGGATGTGGCTCTGGTCTGGTGCAAGGTGTCCCTGCCCATGGGCAGCCTTGGAACAGGACACAAACCCAGCCCTGGAGCCATGAGGGCCAGGATAACTCAATTCTGACCCTTTTTGCACAGGAGTGGACGATCTGGGAAGGCAATTTGATACCACCTTGTGCAGTTATTTCTCATCCCCCCTCTCCAGCATGGAGCAGGTCAGGGCTGAGATCCCTTTGTGTGGGGCTGGAGGAGCTGTCTGGGAGCAGATCCCAGGCAGGGCTGTGGCTGTGCTGGCTGGAGGGAGACAAAAATATAATTATCTCAGCCCCTGGTGCTCTCTGTGCTCTGCCAACGCTTCTGCAGGCCAGAGGGCTGAGCTGATGTATTTATGCACCTTCCCCTGTCTGTGTTTAAACAGCACCTTGGAAAACGCAGTAAAAGAAGCCACAACTCTCCTCAGTGTCCTCTAGGGCTTTTAATTTATTTTTATGATGTCGGATCCTTGCTTTGTTGTGGGTTTTTTGGGTTTTTTATTTTTTTCTCCCCGTGCTGGAAGTTGGCTTTGCTGCAGAGCAGAGGTGGTGCAGTGAAACAGAGGCCAGTGAATTGCAGAGTGTGAAGAGATATTGTGAGTTAGGATGGAGAGATGTGGCAGAGCTCCCAGTGATCTCTGGTGTTATTTTATACTCCATACATTTATAATCTGTCTGTATTTTTTCCCAATGGATCTAATTGTTTTGGGCCCTGTTTTTCCTGGGGCACAGCCAGGATTCCCTGCTCTGTTCATGTCTTAAGCCAGGCACTTCTGCTGCATCCCTGTGGATAAATCCTGGTGTGAGCTGAGGGTGCTCAGTGCTTGAGGACAGAGTTACCCCCACATCAGACAGCCCCCAAAATTGCTGTGGAGCTTCTTGCATTTTCCAACTCTGGATTCTGTGCAACAGGGAAGGTTCCTGTGTGAATCCTTAGGCCACTTGGTTATGCTCATAAAAAAATTGTTCAAAATAGTTTAATTGTTTCCCCCAGTGACAAAAATAGCAATAAACAGTAAAATTCTCTGCCTTTTGTGTGGGATGATCATCCTCTTGTCATTGCAGGCAGGACCAGGCTGATTTGAAGCCCCTCCAACTCTCCTGGCCATGCTGGATGCTCCCTCATCTCGAGGAGAAGACGTCTCTGAGGTACCTTATTTTTTGCTTTCGGTTTTCTCCAGGTTTGAGGTTTTCTGATTGTGAGATGATGTGTGCCTGGAGGGCACAGGGCACTTGTCAGAGCTCTGGGGGTGGTTTGTCCTGTGGCTGTGAGGTGCAGAGTGCCTGCACAGTGGGGTTTTGGGAGCGTGGTTTCATCTGGCTGGCATTAGGTAGCCCTGTTCCATGCAGAACTGGAAGATTTTAAATATGATTTTGAAAACCTGGAGATGTTTCAAAGCTTATAAGGCTTTTGACCTGTCTCATTTATGCTCACCTCCTGCATTGCAAAGGGAGAAGCTTAGAAATGTGAATTATGTGAATACAGTGTGAAATCTTTTGAGATGTCTAAATCATGTGCATATACACACAGACACTTCCATCTCCTTAAAACTTCATCTCTCCTTCCTCAGTCGATCCGGGTGCTGGGAGGATGCATGAGCAGCTGGGAGGAGGGGGAGCATTACAAGGGCTTAGTGCTCCCCATCTCCCATCCCCAGTGGATTCCTGCTCCTTTTTTTGCTTCCCTCTGCACTCCATCAGGACCCAAATGCAACATCCTCCTTCAAATCCCCTCTGGGATGTGGGGACAGCAGGAGCAACCCACAGCGTGCTCTGGGTTCTGCATTTCTGAGGCTTCCATGGCTGTTTTGATCCTTTATTTTCTATTTCACAAAGCTGAGACCTGTCACAAAATGTCTGTTAGGTGACACTTCAATGTTTCTCTCTAAATGTAAGTTTTCAGAATCTACCTGGTTTCCATATAAGTGTGTGCTCTTCCTGTTAATTTTTCAAGTGGGTGTTTCAGAGCTGGTAGTTGTGCTCGGGCTCTCTGCTGTGCTGCAGAGGCTTTTTTATGGTCTTGTTAAAGAAAACAATAAGTTAAGTGTGTGCCAGGCAGTGTTGGAGGTGTGGAGGTGCAGGAGGGCTGTGCAGCATATTCCCAAGGATATTGGTGGGGGAAAAAAAACCAACCCAAAACTTCAAAGTTTTGAAAATTTCATCTGCTGAGGGGTGACCCTCTGATTCCTGCTGTCTCAGTGCCATCCCACCTCACTGTTTTTTGTTCCTGTTGGCTGCTCTGGTTCAACACTGGCATCCCTTGGTGCCCATGGGGGGATTGGAGGGCAGGGACCACCTTTCTTCCTCCTGTGGCATCAGAGATGCCTGACAGCCCCTTCCAGAGGCTGCTGTGGTTGAGAGGGAATGGAAGGGTAAGGAAACCACAAGGGAAAGGCAGCAAGAGGGAAGGAATGGGGGGAATGAATGAGAAGGTTTGAGCAGCGTCAGTGATCCCAGGTTTTTGCAGTCATTCAGTGATGCTGTGTGTTTGCCATCTAATTCCAT
The DNA here is from genome assembly GCA_037013685.1 of Acridotheres tristis. Taxonomy (NCBI): domain Eukaryota; kingdom Metazoa; phylum Chordata; class Aves; order Passeriformes; family Sturnidae; genus Acridotheres; species Acridotheres tristis. The sequence continues at coordinate 4,871,328 of CM072911.1, read as the reverse complement.
CCCAAACACCCTAAACTGGAAATAAAGCCCTGTTTAATAAACAGCACTCGGCATTTCATTTCCCTGAATATTCCGGGAGCAACTGCTCATTATTCTGATGATTTCCCCCCACTGTAATTATTCCAAACGACCATTCACAGATTCCACTGTTGACTTACACGGCCATGCAATCTCACACTGAAATATGTATATATTTTGGTGTCCTATTGAAAATTCAATAGGATCCAATTTCAATTGCTATTGCCTTCGCCACCGTGCCTCCCCTCTCCAATTTTCCAACGCTACAGCTGCACAGCAGAGAAGAAAGGATGCAGCAGACATAAACAGCAACGTCCAGCTGAAATGGGGAGAGAAAAATTACTTCCTTGTACTACCACACTCCTGACAAGAGCTGACTCTTTCTTTTTTCTGGGTTTTTTTTTTTGTTCCTTTTTTTCCCACCTTTTCCCTTTCTTTTTCCTACCACATTCAATTTTCTAACTCTGCCAGGCAGGTTGCAAGACTAATCTTGAATGTGCTTTGAGCCTGCTGTATAACACCACCGGCTTTTAAAGCTTGGGATGGGGGAGAAGGAGGAGGAGGATGTGGGGAATGCAATTAGTTTGGGGTGGCAGGATGAGCAGGAGAAGCTAAAATTGCAAATGAGGGTTATTTGGAGAATGCGAATCCCGTTCCTCCCAGGGCTGGTTTACCTGGCTCTCTCTTTTGGCAGATGGAGAGTGGGAGATGTGAATTAGATGGGAAAAAAAAAAAAATCCCTAGACAGTCTGCAGGGTCTCAAATGGCGCTTTCATCACAGCCAGTGTTTTGTAACGTGCATGTTTATTTTCCCCTTCATCTGGAGTACAAAGGATGTGGTGTTTGAGACCTGCCAGGGCTCCACTGGTGATGGGAGGCTGGGCTGCATTCGGAGGTGCCACCCCAGCTCTTGGGAACAGAGCAGGTGCTGGGTGGCTTTGAGCACTGCAGCAAAGGTGTTGTCACTGCTGCACCTTCCAGAGCTGAGAATATTCATCCATAAATAACAGCTGGTGGCTTTCTGTCTGTTCCCAGCTCCCAGAAAGCTCTCTCCAGGTGGGATTGTCTGAGACATCAAGGTGGCCGCAGGTTTCTTTATTGCCACAAGTCCAGCTGGTGTGGTGGGTGACTGCTGAGCCACCTCAGTGTGACCTCGAGCTTCAGAGGAGCTGGAAAAGAGCTGTGCAAGAGTTTTCTCCCCCAGAATTTAATATCCTGTTATCACTTTGGAAGAGATGGTTAGAAATGCAAAAATTTGAGGGCGCGTATATCTTCCAACACCTTCCAGGGCAGCTGGCTGAGTCTTTGTCTCCACTCCCCAAGTCAGAGAGAGAGCTTGAGGAGGGGAACAAAAGGGAAGGGAAGGTAGGGACGTGCCAGGGCTGTGTCACCCTCAAGGCCAGCAGCACACACACGGCAGCAAACAGCCACTATCTCCTCAAGCTGCCTGTTTGCAGAGTCTTTGCCCATGCAACGGTGCTCTCCCCACGTGGACTTGTTGTCTCCTTGTAATCCGTGGGTAAACAGACTTTTAATGAGCTGGAAAGCAGGGAGAGGAGGCGGTGAGCCACGATAAGAGTCCAGTTGGGATGGGGACTGATGGTGGGTGGGTGCTGGGAAGCATCCCTGCAATATCTTTGGAATACAGAGAACAATGGGTTGTTTGAGGGAAGGGAATGAATGAAGGGGACAGTGGGACCAAGCAGAGCATGGCCTCTCCAGAAGCTCCTACTGCCTTGGTTTGCTTCTGTGTTACTTGAAATCGGGAATTTTATGTAGAGAATAAAATTTCCTGGAGAATAACATGTCCCTAATAATAACATTTTCCGTCCTTGTGCACTGGATAAGGGCAGGGTACTGAGGGCACTGCCATGCTGCAGGGATGCAGGTCACTGCTCCCTCTGAGCTGCAGATTTGAGATGTTTGGGGACATTCAGCCTGGGAAGGTTCTGGGTGGCTCTTGCCTGATGCTGTCTCATGTCCAGGTGAGCACTTTGCCTGGCTGATCCAAACCCTCCTCCATCCACCCTTTCTTTCTGCTCCTTCTGCTGTGAAAACCACGTTATCCCTCAGCACTTACTTTGCCATCAAAGAGCCACAGAATATCCCGACTTTGGTGGGGTGATCCCATCAACTCCAGCTTAAATTTGAAGGGGAAACAAGGTGTGCTCAGTGCTGGGGTTTTCATCTCCCAACGGTTCTTTGCAAGGTGCTGGGGTGCCAGAGGTGCTGCAGATGCAGCTAAAAGCAGCCTCAGCCAGAGGCCTGGGATTTGGGAAGGTGCTGTGGGCTCTGGGAGCCAGGGCAGTGACCCGGTGCCCTACAGTACATGGCATTACCGTGTTTAATGTACTCAGCGCTAATCTTTCTCTAAACACAAGCGATCTTGCTGAGTTCAGCACTGAAAGAGCAATAACCAATGAAGGAGATGAGATTAAGAAAACTCACAAGAATCAAATGTGCTAGAAAGGGCTGGGGAAGTGCCAGGGGCACTGCAGTAAATGACCTCCCTGGGAATCGAGGACAAATAAAATCCATGCCCCGTGTCTCTCTCTCCTCCCAGGCGCCTTGTGCCAATGCTGGAGCCCTCCCCTCCCTGGTGGGGCCATAGATGTTGCTTTCAGGGTTATTTTTGCACTGGAATACAACAAATCCTCTGTGCTATGGGGCCGAGGCGAGGATCCGTGTCGCTGCATTCAGAAAAACTAACCTCTCGAGCTCAAGGAGAGCTGCTTCAGTTGGCAGGAGAATTATTCTGTCTGGAACAGCCTTGAGAGGGCAAACAAAACCTCTGAGCTGTGGCTCTTGTTTCCAAAGGCTCTCTGCAGGCAGGGATGCTGGTGAGAGTGGCTTTTAAAATTATTATTGGTGAGCCAGAAGCAGCCAAAACTTGCCCCAAATGCCACCAGGATGGGATGAAAATCTGGTGCAGCATCCTGAGGGAGTTGGCGTCCCAGTCTGAGCTCCGCTGGGCCGGATGTGGAAAAGTCTTGGGAACAACTTGCAGGTGCTCAGTGGGCATTGTGGGGATTATATCCCAAAGGATGGGATGGTGGAGGTGATGGGGGTGGATGGAGGTTCTCCCCCAGCAGCCTGAGGATGTCCTTCACGGATCCCAGGCATCCCAAATCTGCTGCCTCAGATCCCTACCCCAGCACCGTGCAGCCTCGCAGGCTGCGAGGATGACTTGGCAGTGATATATTTACTACAATTACCATCTCCCTTCCCAGAGGAGGAAAAAATAGATGAATAATATGTTTTGAAGGTGTCATGGAGTGAAAGCAAGAGAGGAGCTTGAGCCTGAACTTATGAATAACTTATAGGCTTCCTCCCTTCATGCAGCTGCTCCGTTTGGGCTTATCTTTCTCACCCGTAGGAAGTGTAATTAAAGGAGCACCCGTGGGCACGAGTCTGTCTGGCTCCGTGTGTCCCCTGCACGCCAGGGCACGGGGGTGCTGGAATGCCTTTGTGTGGACACGTGGGCCGGGCTATGTGTGGAGCTTGACAAATTCTCCCCCTTGTCAAGAAAAAAGGGTCATTTTGCACATAATTCATCGCTGGCATTTTTGGCAGAGTGGTGGAAGCGTTGTCTTAACTCTCCCCTTGCACTGGTGAGCCACGAGCAGAAGTAATTTCGGATGGGGAAACGCTGCAAGGGGAAGCAGGTGAGCCCTGCAAGCCTTAAAATCCACGAGATTTTGGTTCCGTTCGTGACACAGCTGGAAATTCCCTCCCTGGCCTCATGTGGTGGCTTAGCCTTCCCAAGTCTTATTTTTCCAGCCCTAAAATGAGAAGTAATTTGCTCTTGTCTCAACACCTTCCTCTGCTTTCTCTATTTTGACTTGAGGAGCTCAAGGGAGGGACTGTTTTTACCAGGTGTACACACGAAGTTGAATATAATGGAACCGGGATCTTATCAAAGGCATGCCAATGCTATTGTAATGCATATAGTAATTATAGGGATGTATATGGAGGGATGATGAAAAAAAACCCAATGAAACATGGCATTTCCCTCTGGAAAAAAATGTTAGCAGAATAAAACCACGCCTGGGAGTATGTCAGTTCCAGCAAAAAATGTCTATTAAAAATTATGCAGTGCTGTTCAGCAAGGTCACAGCGCTCCTTTTAGAGCCAGTTAGAGGTTTCCTTGCATAGCAGCAGCACTTTTTTTTTTTTTTTTTCCCTGCAGACTTTTAGCCAAGGTGTTGTGTTTTGGGCTTTTATTCAGATTTAGGGGCGGAAAAAAATTGAATTTCATAGAAATTTTGCAGGACTTTGTGCCAAAAGGAGCCTTCTGCATCTTGATATGCACGGAGGGATGGTGTCCTTGGTTAACACCAAGTATAAATATATATTTATATATGATTTCCAATGAATAACTTGTTCCCCCCATGCCTATCTCAGGAATGCAGCCCTGCTATCTGCATGTTCCTATCAGCCCAGCACATGGATATGGACGAGTGTAATGGAGATATTAGGCATTTATTGCAATGCATTCTGTTGAACATCACCTGCTGCTCAACATGAAAAGTTGATGTTCCACAAAGCCACAAGCCAAAGGCTCCTTAAGAGCTGCTCTGGTGCATCGGGTAAATATCCGTGCTCAGAACGAGCACTGTGTGGATTAATAATGCATGGAGCAAATCTGTAGGAAGAGCAGCGACTGTGCAGGGCTGACTTAGGAACTGCTCTCCCTGCTTAGGCAAATAGGCAGGGAAGTTGTGTTTTTTAAAGCATAATGTGTTAGTAATAAACCAGACTAACCTAATCGACCACTTCCAGCTGCTCTGAGCACAGTCACTGGCTCGGCAAGCTGGGGTCAAAGGAGCTTTGCCAAGGGTGGTAAAAATTGCAGTGTGGCATCTTATTGTAGGCAATTTATGCTGGTGGGATGGTGGGGAAGCAGTGGGGAGGTGGAGATGGGATGGGGTTAGGAATCTTTCCCCCTCTGAAAGGGTTTTCCATCAGCTGGTGGGCGCTGGGGTGGCTCTGGAGCAGAGGAACACTCCAAGCCCTGACATCATGACGAGATTAAATCCTCCATACCCTGCATTTGCTTCTGGAGAAGTATCCTGCACCATGGGTCATTAGTGCTACTGTGCTCGTTAGCTCCTCCTGTCCTAATGAGCTCGGAGGTGGTGGAGGCCCTGGCAGGGCTGGTACCAGGATTGGGCTCAATTATCCAACCACAGCCCCAGGCTGTGAAATCTCAGCCCCTGCCTTGCCCCCTTTCCCTCGCTGTTGTTTCTGCTTTTTGGGTACCAGTTGTCCTCGATTCTCCAGCTGGAAAGGAATTGTTTTGTCACTGCCCTGTGAAGAGAATTCACTAACACCTGATATGAAGTTCCAGAGCTACACACTAAGCAGCAGAGAATCTGAAAATATAAAAGCTGAAAGCCAAGGCATCACCAGGAATTGGTGGTGGAGAGCCCTGGATCCACTGGAACTCCTCGAAGTCTGTGGATTGAGCTAAGCCTAGGGAGGGGTAAAGGAAGGAGAGCTAAGAGCCCTGTGTGTCAGTCTGCAGCTATTTTTTGGCAAGGCCCCTGGATATGGATGGATCCGAGCAGTGGAGGTGCTGGGGAGCACCCAAGGATGGGTGAAATGCACCTCGTGTGTGCCTGGGGACAGTGTCACCCTTTGGCTGGCTGGTGGCAGGGACGTGCAGGCATCAAACAGGGCTGGTGGGAACATCCAGCCCCAGCTGCCAATCCCTCCCAAATTCAAATGTTTGACCTTTGAATCATTGCCAGGTCTGTGGATGGGGCTTGAGCAGAGGGACCTGTGCTTTGTCACCTCCCTGCAGCACAACAACCAGCCTGGGTCTGACTCGGAGTCTCTCTGGGTGATAAACACAGCTGGATTTCCAAGAGTTTGCAGCCAAGTCTTCTTCTGAATTGCAAAGTGAACAGCTCAGATTTTTGGAAGCCTCTGAGGAGGCATAAATACAAAAAGCCAGGATATCTTTAATTTTTTTTCCTCTTTGTCATTTTTTTCCTGGCTATAATGTTGTTTGAAGGGGCTGTGAGTCACCTCGAGCAATGAAATGAGACATCCTCATCACTTATGAAAATAATATTTAATGTGATAGCTTTTATTTAGGTTGTTTTAAAGGGGTCTCTGTGGGTTCATTGCCTCAGATATTCTTTTTATTGGACAAAGGGTGGAAATAATTTAAGGTTTTGTTTCAAGGACCTTTTCTGGGTAGGCATGTGGGGGTCATGCTATTGATGTTGGGTTGTGGTGTGGACAGATGTGTTTGGTTTGGGAATCCTGAATTGGAGAAAAGTCTATTTTATTTCTGATGCTGTGAAATAGGGACCTGTAGTTGGCATGGGCAAGGAGCTGAACTAACAGGAACGTGTTAAAACCTAAACTGGGTCCAAGGGCCCCAAAAGCTGCTCAGAGCAGGAGGTGGGCTTGGTGTAAGGAAACAGATGAGTGTGGTTACAGCACAGAAAAAAACCCCTTGGTCTGGACTAAAAGGAGATTTCTGCTCCAAATGGAAGAGCTTTTCATTATTTAATTTGCTTTTAGAGCCATTTCCACGTGGGTTTAGGTGTATAAGGGGAAGAGGCTTGTTAGGACTGTCCTGCAGACATCAGCCCCCCAGGAACAGGCACCCCTCTTCCTTTTGGGCCAGGAGGGTGGGACATGGGGTGAACCCCTCCCACCATCGTGCAGGCGGGGAAACTGAGTCCCAGCATTGCTGCAGTCACTGCAGGAGGGATTCACCCCCTTTGCCAGTGGGAAGAGCTTTGGGGGGGATTGCACGGGTGCTGTGGGGGTGTGTCGAAGATGGAGCAGGGGTGTGGATGCTAAAGGGGAAATGTGGGGAGGTGCAGATGCTGGGGGAATTTCGGGGGATGTGGATGCCCAGGGGACGCAGGTGCTGGATGCCAGGGGATTTGGTGGCACGTGGGAATTGGGGGATGCAGATCCAGATGAGGGGGTGCAGATGCTGGGGGGAAGTTTGGGAGCTGAGGCTGCCATCAATGAGGGACATGTGGGTGCTGAGGGATGGGGAGCTCAGTGGGGTGCAGGTGCCTGGAGGGGGGTGGGTGCAGATTCCGGTGGGGTTAGGGGGCTGCAGATGCCTGGGGGGCACAGTTTGGATGCTTGGGGAGAAGTTGGGGACAGCAGGTGCTGACGGTTCCGGGGGTGTGGATGTTGGTGAAGTTATGGGGGGTGCAGATGTCGGTGGGGTTATCGGGGTGCAGATGTTGGGGGTGTGGGTGCCGGTGGGGTTATGGGGGTGCAGATGTTGGGAGTGCAGATGCTGGTGGGGTTATGGGATGCAGATGTTGGTAGGGTTATTGGGGTGCACATGTTGGGGATGCAGGTGCTGGTGGGGTTTAGGGGGTGCAGGTGCCGGTGGGATTAAGGGGGTGCAGGTGCCGGTGGGGTTATGGGGGTGCAGGTGCCGGTGGGGTTATGGGGGGTATGGGGGTGCAGGTGCCCGTGGGGTTATGGGGGTGCAGGTGCCGGTGGGGTTATGGGGGTGCAGGTACCGGTGGGATTAGGGGGTGCAGGTGCCGGTGGGGTTATGGGGGTGCAGGTGCCGGTGGGGTTATGGGGGTGCAGGTACCGGTGGGATTAGGGGGTGCAGGTGCCGGTGGGGTTATGGGGGTGCAGGTACCGGTGAGACTAGGGGGTGCAGGTGCCGGTGGGGTTATGGGGGTGCAGGTACTGGTGAGATTAGGGGGTGCAGGTACCGGTGGGATTAGGGGGTGCAGGTGCCGGTGGGGTTATGGGGGTGCAGGTACCGGTGAGACTAGGGGGTGCAGGTGCCGGTGGGGTGCGGGTGCCGGCGCGGGGGGGCCCCGCAGCCAATGAGTGCTGCGCGGGGGCGGCTGCGTGCGCGGCCGGCGGCGTGTTGCAGCCGGGCGGCGTGTGCGGGCCGGAGCGGCGGGCACGCAGCGCCTGTCCTCGCACCTGCAACCCCTTCCGACCCCCTTCCCCCCCCCTTTTTTTTTTTCTTTTGGGTTTTTTCCCCCCTCCCCCGCCCTTCGGTGATTTTTCCTTTTTTTTTTTTTTCCCCCTTCCTTTTCCTTCCCCCCCCCCCCCCCCCGCCCCTCTTCCTGCGCTTTGCTCTGGGAAAACGCTGGATTTTAAACCTCTCCCCGCCCGGCAGTGAGTGGGGAAGGAGAAGGAAAACATGGCCCAGGCCAAAATGCACCACCCCATCTCTTGGGTGATCTTCGCCGGGATGGCCGCGCTCCTCCTCTCCCAAGGTAGGGAACGCCGCGGGGGACGCAGCCCGGGCGGGCGGATGATGCGCGGTCCCGCAGCAGCACCCTCCAAGGGGGCTGGGGGACGGGAATCCCCCCCAGAGTGGCGATGAGCATCCCTCCAGAGCGGGGACAGAGCTGGGAAAGGATCCCCAGCCCGCTGTGAAGTTGCGGGGGATGCGGATGCGGGTACGGCGCAGGAATTCCCGGTGCACCGGGCTGGTGGCGGCCGGGGGTGGGGGGTCAGTTCTCCCCTGGCGTCCTGATTATTTTTGTGGGTGCGGAAGGACTCTGCCATCCCAGCACAATTCCGGCAGGATCAATGATCCAACAGGCTGAGGGACAGGAGGGGCCGGGGCTCCTCTGTGCTCCCCCCACGCCTTTGCTTTTCCAGCAAGGTCGTCCGAAAAACTCGGTGCAGCCCCGCTCCTGCCGGGCTGCGAGTTGGGAAGTGCTCACCCAGCCTGTCCCGGATCAGCACGGCTGCCTCCCCCACCCGCGGGATGGTGCTCGGAGGGGAGACGGAGACTGTGCAAGGGATAGAAAAAAAGAGCAAAAAGCGATGGGAAAAGGAGGGGGGAAGAGGCGACAGGAGCCAGCCCCATCTGGCCGGGAGCGCCGAGCCTGTCAGCTCGCGTTAGGCTCCTCGCAGCCATCTGGAGGGGCTGTGGGAGCGGGGTTTCCTCCATGGGAGGGGAGGATGGAGCCGCATCCTGCCCCGGGCCGCCGCGGGAGCCCGGGATGCGCAGCGGGATGCGCCACGGGCGGCTGGTACCGGGGCTCCGGGCCGGGATGCGGGCACTTGTCCGGGAGATGGAGGCACCCCGGGAGGGATGCAGGCGCTCCTTGGAGCATGGATGCACCCCCGGGGCCAGACGGATGCACGCCGGGGGGATGCAGGGCTCCTCGGGGCGGGGATGAGGGTTCTCCTGAGGATGGATGGACCCGGGGGGTGAATGCACCTCCTCCTCCTCCTTCTCCTCAGCCGGATCCAGCCACCCCTGCGCTGCTCCGAGGTGCCCACCGAAGGCTGGCAATGCCCAAATCAGCGCAGCCTCGTCCCCCGTGTGCCGGGTGCGCTGCAGCAGCACTCGGGTGGGCTCCGGGAGCCCGGCCGGTGTGGGGCTGGGGGCTGCGGTGCGGGCAGAGATGCTGCCTGGGGGTCTCCCACCACAAAACTTCTCAGTGCTGGGCAGGCTCCTGCGGGGGGAGAGCCCCCCGAGCCGTATCGACCGGCACAGGCTGCTTGACATGCACATCACACGCCGAGGCATCGCTCCTCTTCGCCTTCCTCCCGCTCTCCCTCCTTTCTCCTTCTCCCAGGGTTGCTGCTCCCTGCTTGGCGTGCCGGCATTCCAGCATCCCAGGGGCATCCCAGGGGCATCCCAGGGGCTTCCCGGGGCTTCCAGCCCTGGCCCCCTCGGCTGCCACCTCTGCAGGGAGCCCGGGTGGGGTGTGAAGGGTCGGGGCTTCCCAGGGAGAGGGATGAAGCGGCGCCTTTCCCTCCTCACTTTTCCTGCCCAGAATTTGTGCTTCATTTATTTTATTATTTTATTATTTCATTATTTTATTATTTTTTAATGCTTGCTTTGGGGGCTCCCTGACTTGGCTTCTTTACAGTCTTATTCCATGTCTCTGCTCATCCTTCCTGCTTCCTCTCCCTGCTCCTATTAAAGCTTCCAGATTAGAAAGTAGTTTTTTTTTTAAATTTCTTTCTTTATTTGTTATTTTTGTAACTCTCCTGGGTAGCAGAGCATTGGGGAGGAATGTGCTGCCTCCCTAAGCCCAAAGTCACCCAATTCCCTGATGTGGGTGCCAAAAGTCCCTGAGTCCCTCCTGGAATGAGGAAAATCTGGGAGCCACGTTGCTCTGTGGTCTGGGGAGGACCAAGGGCAGAGCTGTGGGGAGCTGGTGAAATATTGCACAGGGCAGCTTTAGACAGCTAAAAGTTGGAGCCTTTTTTAAGTTGGGAATTGCTGCATTGTTGGAGGGAAGGAGTTCCCTTGGGAGTGTTTTTTCTTGCATAATTTTATTTAAGAGTCATTTTAAAAAACCCCCAAACACACCCTACAAATAATTTTGTATTTTAGCACAAACTTTTATAGAGAGTTTTGAGAAATTTGGGTTCATTCAACAACAAGGTAATATTTAAGTTTACATGCAGTGCTGAAAATCAGCATTAACGTGCTTCTGCTTCATGAATTCTTCTGATAATCACTGTAGTTTTTGGAATTCAGAAGTTTTCTCCCTCGTTTGGTGTCCAGAAGTGGAGCTGGCTTGTGTTTGAAAACATGAAAATTATTGTCATGCAGGAAAACCGTGTTTTGCACAAATCTCCTCCAAATATCTCCAGAGATGTGTGCTGCCCTCTGCAGCGGTTCATCCATACTCCAGGTCCTTTCCCTATTTCCAGCCAAACAAACAATAAGAAAAGTGGTTTGTGAGTGTGCTTGAAGGGAAAGTGGAGCGTGAAGTGGGATAATTCAGAAGCGTTTGGCCACCTGCATTTGTGCAAACATCTGTGGTTCCTCCAAGTTCTGTAGATTCGCTTCGGTAGAAATTTTGTAGATTTGTTGGATTGGTGGAATTGTGGCCCTAAAATGGGAGCTGTTGGGTGCTGTGTCTGCCAGGAAGGAGCCCCCTGAGTGCTGCAATGTCCAGCTTGGTTGGACAGGACAGCAAGCTGGGTGCTGGTGCTGGAGAGAGACAGCAATGCTGGGGCATTGCTTAGATGCTGCATCCCCTTGGGAAGGAGCTGGAGGTGCCCATTGCATCCACTCACAAGAAGGATGGAGCCAGAAAATGTCCAGCCACAATTTGGGGAAGGAGACGGAAAGAGGGGAGGTTGCAGAGGGCTGGGATAGCCCCGGGCGTCGGGAAGTGAGTGGCAATTTGGCAACACAGCTCTCATTGTGTTTGCTCTGTGTCTTCTGTGTGATTTTTAAATAGCAGCAATCAAAATCCGAAATATCCCCACACAGGGACCAGGCAGCAGCGTTTTCTCTTCCCCCTTTCTCTGGCTCTAAGTGAAGGGGTGTCCTCACATGTGCCCCTCACAGCCCACCTGGATTTCTTAAGGACAATCTCACCCCAGCTCTCAGGAGTGGAAGAGACAAGAAAACTCTTCACTCAGCCACGCGTAAAAGGATTAACCAGGCTAAAAGGTCATAGAAGATTTAGCTGGACCTTTAGCATCAGTAAGCCAAGAATTATGGGAATTTGATTTACAAATTAGCATAAAGACCTTATTCTAATAAGCATACAAGCTGAAATAGGTATGTAAAATAATAGCATGTGTCGACATCCTACACAGAGCGTTCCTCATCCAAAAGAATTATTCGCTCGTTCGATGTGGCTGGGATGCAGATAATTCCCAAAGTGAGACAGGCTGTGCTGCTGTGTGTGATGGAAAGGCTGGATCTGACCCAGGGACACATCCACAGGGAAGGAGAGGCTGGGTGCTTCCCCTCAGGAAGGGCAGGATTTGGAATCTGCGTTGGAATTCTGCATCCTGTGAGAATTTTCTCTCAGTGGAGGGGTGAGGGGAAACCTCCTGGCAGTTTGTGCAGGAGGTAATTGCACTAATGAATGTGTATAAGAAAAATTGCATGTATCGACATCTTTTTGTGAATGCCCGGATTTATTGGTCCTCGAGAAAAATATTAGATGTGGTTAATAGTTATCATGCAGGTCAATAAAACGTGATATTCACCCCAACAGCAGAAAATAGCTATTTAATAGGTAATAACAGTAATAATCAATACCTACATGATTAGATAACCCAGTTATATGCAGTACATAAAAGGAGGGGAATGCACTCTGCCTGCTCGATGGCTCGGTTTGGAATGTGGCTGGACATCCATCATTCCTGTTGATTCTCAGCGGGGCTGTGAGGAGGTACCAGCACCTCTGGAAATCAGGCCACCACATGGGATTAATTGGCACATTTTTAAGATGCAGCAGAGCTAACAGGAACCCTTTGGAAAGCATTTGCACTGTGCAAAACGCTGGATGGCACCCAAAATGCTGGGAAGGGGCTTAGGATTTTGGTTTGGGTGGTGGAGTTGGGGTTTTCCACCTGTGGATTGCTGCTGCTTCCCTGGGAGCACCCCTGAGCTGAGCTGGTTACACAGCAGAGGATTGGCAGGATACAAGGAGGAGTAAAGTTGTAGTTGCTCTAGGCTGCGGGTGTGAGAGATCTCCATCACAGATGGAGAGCAAAATAACAAAAATCAAAATGAAATAAAAATGAAATGGAAAATCTGTTATGTGTAATAAATTACTTTAGAGCATGGGAGCAGGTGCTGGAGTAGGTTTGTGTTGTAGCTACTCCAGGTTTAGGAGCCCCTGCACTGGAGCTGTGTGAGGTCCTGTCAGTGCTGACACAAATTTCAGGACATGCAGTTGTTTACTGGCCACGAAACACAGGTGAACAAAGTGCCTGTGGCCATCTACAGTGGGCATGTGAGGAGGCAAAAATTCCTCCATCTCAGATATTCATGGCAAAGGTTTGGAGCTGCAGCTTGGGCTTGGAGCTGGGCCAAAATGAGCAAAGGTGCCAGATTTGGGGGTTCTGTGGAAGTCCAAGCTGGTTTGGGACTGCTCTCTCTCCCCCACATTTGGGATGAGCCTCATGGGTCAAAAGGAGATAAATATCAGTTTGATAAGCAGAGGGGATCAGGTGGGATCTTGGAAAAAACCTCCTCTGGTAAAAACTAAACTTCTGAACCATCCCAGAGACCATCCCTGTGTACAAGACTGGTGCTCTGGAGGCTGCAGCCAGTTTTGGGATATCCTTGTGTTTCCCAAAAACGACCTCTCCTTTCCTCACTTAGGAATTTTGAGCAGCACAATAACCCTGGCTCATGGTTTTTCCTTCTTCCTTTGACTTACACCTGAGAAGAGTGCATTTGATATTAGAAGTGTCTGCTTTGTGTATTTTTCTTGCAGTTTTCACTTAAAAATACCCATATTGTGATTTCTCCTCTCCATTTTATTTTTTCCCCATGGGGAGAGAATTGATCAGTTGACAGATGTAGGTCAGGGTAGAGCTTTGATAAACCAGGAGTGGATGGGGAGAGCTCTTCCCAAGAAGCTCCAGTTAGACAGTGGAGGTGGACTTCAGCTTTCCTCAGCCTGGGAAACACCACGTGAGGAGCAAATATTTGGCCATGAGGATCAGAAAAAGACTTTCATTTGTGTTTGTCTTTGCTTCTCAAACTTCAAGAAAGGGTAAAACTTTCCTTGCTTGCTCTCCAGTTGAAGGAACAAGAGCTTTAAAGAGGGGAAGTTGGATTTTTTAAACATTACTGATCATTCTCCTTTGATGGGCAGTGACAAATCTCCCATTAGACTCAACAGGATCCAAACCTGATCCATCTCTGATGTTCATGGCCAAGGCTTGGAGCTGTGACTTGGACTTGGATTCTTGGTGTCAAACAGGAGCCAAAATGAACAAAGTGCCAGATTTGGGGATTTTATAGTGGAAGTCCAAGCCATGCTTCTGCCTCCCATTTCCAGCCAGCACCCACACCTCGGCACGTGGGTTTTTCATGCCTTTAAAAGCTTTTATAGGAAAAACCAGTCTGTGAGGGCTGGGATTGGTCACCTGGAGAAGAGAAGGCTCCAGGGAGACCTTAGAGCCCTTTCCAGTGCCTAAAGGGGCTCCAGGAGAGCTGGAGAGGGACTGGGGACAAGGGATGGAGGACAGAGCAAGGAAAGGGATGGCTTCCCATTGCCAGAGGACAGGGATGGATGGGATATTGGGAAGAAATTCTTGGCTGTGAGGGTGGGGAGGCCCTGGCACAGGAAGCTGTGGCTGCCCCATCCCTGGAAGTGTCCAAGGACAGGATGGACGGGGCTTGGAGCAACCTGGGATAGGGGAAGGTGTCCCTGTCCATGGCAGGGAATAAGAGGATCTTTAAGGTCCCTTCCCAATCCAAACCATTCTGTGATTCTATGAAAAAAACAGGATGACAAAGAGTGATCCCTTTGTCACTGCACCCCTGGGGCACCTCAATCCCTCCATCCCTCCCACGGGTGATGCTGCAGGCATTGCCTCCCCCGTGCTCCCAGCACATCTGGAGCTGTGGCTGGAAGCCAGGAGGAGCTGGGAGGAGCAGCCACGTCCCTCCCTCCCTCCTCCTTCCCAGGCAGGCACCTTGCTCGTGGTTAATAATAAATCAGAGGTGCTGCCGAGCCGGGCTCTGTTATCTGCTGCCAGGAGGGGAGAGCACGGATTTTTGATGCGCTGAACAGTTAATATGTCTAATGCTGAAAGCTGTTGTAAATTAATTGACCTCTTGTCCCCCTTGTCCTGTTGACTGTTCCCACTAAAGACAGTGTTTGGTTCTTGGCATTCTTGCCCCCCCCTCCCCTACTTTCCCTTCCTCCACCTCCCACATGCTTCGCTTACTAATCAGGGCAGTCGGGAAAAGGAGCCTCGGCTCTGGAATGCTTCACAGGGGCTGCACGGGGAAGTCAGGGCTCCGGGCATCCACTGTGCCCGAATTCCTGCTGGTCTGAGCGTTCCCTTTAAGGCACTCTGGAAGCTGCCATGGAATCCTCAGGGATATCCCATGGGATAAAGGGGATGGAGGTGCTGCCACGCTGAAAGGTCCCAGCACAGCAGCAAGGACCCTCTGGAGGTGGATGGAAGGGTCAGCTCTGTGCACTGGGGGAGCTGTGCTCACACCGAGTGCTCACTGCTGCAGCAGGGCTGGGACTGGCTTGGAGGAAGGATGGGGGTGGGTTCTCATCAGGGATTTTTTTTGAAATTAAAGGAAAAGATTCTAGACCAGTTTGGGTTGGAAAGGAGCTTAAATCTCATCTCATTCCACCCCTGCCATGGGCAGGAACACCTTCCACTAGACCAGGTTGCTCCAACCTCCATCCAAGCTGGCCTTGAGGGGATGGTGTATTTGGTATTTTCCTTGCACATTGCTGATCCTGGAAACACTAGCTTAGGTTGGAAAGGAGCTTGGAAAACCACAAATGCTCAGTCCATGGGGCTGGTTCGTGTCCTCCAGTGACTCACAGTGGGAGAGAGCAGCTGTTAAGGAGTGGGAAATACCATGGGAAATTGTGTAATATTAGAAACGAAGCAGAATGTTTCAGGTTTTTCTAATTCCAAAACGAAATTTAAAAAAAGGAACGATCACAAATTCCCAGTGAAAGTAAATTCTGGGAAAAGTAAGGATTGATTTTTAAAGCATTTTCTTCCGAGCTTGCTGAAGCTTTATGTACAAACTTGTGAAGTGATTTCAAACAAAAAAAAAAAAAAAAAAAAAGAGCTCCGAAGGCCGTGTTCCAGCAGTATCAAAGAGCCTGGAATCTCCAGCCTTGTTCCATTTTGTATTGTTATTTCTTCAAAACAGATCCTTTGCTAATGTTTCCATTTCACCAGAAACAGAATTCTTGATTTAAAGAACTGGTTTGAAAGCCAAACCTGACCCGCCTCACTGGCAGCATGACAGGCCCTCAGAGCAAAGCAAGGTTCATTAATACCATAATATTCGCTTTCTTTTTTTTAGTGTTTGAGGCTTTTTTCCCCTCTTAGAGGAGTTAACTGGTGAATAGCACTTCGTTGCTGGGTTGGTTTGGGTGTTTTTAGCCTTTATTCCCTTTCCACAGGACAGATGGTATTTAGAGATCAGAGGGTGCCTCCGTTAGACTTTTAGTTTTCCAAAGTCTATTCCCAAAGCCAGCACTGGGGTTTTTGATAGCGGGCCAAGGCACGGGAGAGCGGCAGGGCTGGCTGGCACGAGGTGAATTTGGATTTAGGATGAGTGACATCTCTCTTAATGAAGCCCTTTTTGGAACAAAGCTGGCGAGGAGCAGGATCCGTGATCCATTAGAGGCCGGGGTGGTGGTGGAGCCAAAACTGCCTTGTCATTGAAGACAACATGAAAAAAAAAACGTGTATTATTTATTGTTTACTTTTTGTGCTGCTTTTCTGCACGTCGATGCTTCCCATTGTATGCTTTGGGCTTCTAAACCTGACACCACATTAGAAACCATCTCCAAAGCCCCCAAATAATGCATAAACTATGATTATTCCTTCTGATCCACTTGTGTTTATGTAAATGGCTGGAAAAGCGTTTTTCAGCTTATTTCAGAAGCTTAAGGGATTCATACCAAGCCTATTATTGAAAAATCAGAAAGTGAAAAGCAACTTCTGAGACGAGGAATTAGCAACTCAATGGCAGCGTTCGTGCTGTGGGATCTGGCTTTACCACAGATGGGAATTCCCTCGGGATTCAAAAATCCCACATGTGGCAACAGGTTGATGGCTTTGGGGGGAGAGGGGACTCAGAGGATGTTTGGGGTTAATCCAAAGGGATGAAGGGCCGCAGGGAGAGCTGGGGCTCAAAGCATTGGTGCTGCTAGGGCTGGTGGTCTGGATTTTAGGGGATGAAGCCCCCAGGCACTTATGGGATAATGCCAATCCTGTGTCCTTGCATCCATGGGTGGGAAGGGTCTGGCAGTGCTATCCTTGCTTCATGCAAACCTTTTCCCTCTGTCCCAGGAGAGGTGGGACCAGATGCAGGTTCTCTTTGGGCTCCATCCCATTCCAACCAGCCCTGCAGCATCTCATCCCTCCTCTCCTGCTGCTCTTTTTTTTTTCCCTGGTTCGGTCCCTTTCCCCCTTCCTTATGTTAATTTCCCACCTGAGCACCAAGTACTTTATAAATAGCAAATCTGAAATGAATTTCCTAGCAGCAATCATTATCTCCCTCGACAGCCATTAAACATTCACACAAGCAGAGCAAAATGACAAAAGGGATTGATTTTTACAGTATGTTGGGGGGAGGTGGGAGAAAGGAAATATGTTGACAAGGCTTTTTTTTTTTTCCCTTATTTCCCCCCTCTCTCCATTCTCCCCTCCCTTCCACATCCTCTGTCTTGTGGAATTCAAAATCACCCTTTTGGAGATCAGGTTGGGAGGGGATGGGAGACAGCGAAGTTGGAAATAAATAACAATAAATTTATAGAAAGGAGGGGAGAGAAAAAAAGCAGCAAGTTCTCTCCCTTTCTTCTTCAAGCAGCAAGCTCTATTCCCTTCCTCTCCACCCCTGGAAGATTTGCTCTGATCCAGCAGCCTCGTACAACTGGTAAACACGAGGTTGGTTCCGTGGCCTGGCTGTGGAGATGAATATGTCAGAGTTAATGCCTCTGAAGATGGAGGGGTGGGCTGCAGGGAATGGGGGGGCCCAATCCGGGAGCCTGCTCAGCAGAATAAATGTGTTGATGCAATCGTTGGGAGCGGGCGAGCTGCGGCCGAATGAGGCACTGTAGCTGAAAATTTAACTTTGATTTCAATTTTCATATTTGTCAGCAATAATTAGATTCAAGAAATGTTTTCGCCGCTGTTCTAAAATACTAATAAGTAGGAGCCTTTGTAGTATGGCTAATGGAGTCTTTTTTTTCCTAGTGGGCTAGAAAAATTCCATTAAAGGGAAAAGTCATACTATATTACTGTGCTTCAACATGCAGTGACTTTGCTGCCACAGGAATCTCTGCGCTGGGAAACAGCGCCCTGGCTTCCAAGTGCAGGGAGGATGCTGGGGAATGGGACTGGCTTCCTGTGGCTGGGATTGGCTGGGCAGGGATTAGGGAGGGCCAGAGGGGATCCCCCCCACATCAAATTGGGCAGGGGGTGATGCTCTGAGAGGCTTTGGGAAGCCTGTGAACTGCTCATGGGATGATATTCCAGTGCTCTCATCTAGCAGGGTTTGGCAAATATTTTTGGTGTTGCCATTTCCCTTTGGGTTTAAAGCTTGGGATCAAGGAGGAATTTCCCCTTGTTGGCTCTGGCAAAGGCAGAAATCCCCTTCTACCCCTCCCCACCCTGAAGGGTGGATTTCCTTGGCAGCACGTGCCAGGTTTTATCCCGGAGAGATGCCGGGAAGGAAAGTGATATTAAATTTGCTGGCGATATGCAGAGCAAATGGGGAAGCTCTAAGTTGTGTCATTCTCAAGTTACTTCAGCCTATTAAGCAAACAAAAGCACTTGTGGAGTGAGAAATGGAAATGGCCAACGTGGCCCGATTAATCCTGGATGTACAATTCCATTAATAAGCCAGCTTTTAATAGGTGGCTCTTTCCAGGAGCTGCTGGGATGGAGAATTGATGTATTCACTGTAATTGTATTGCAACTAATAGGATCAGAAGAAAATTGTATGGAGAACTTATTCCTTTGCCACCATATTCCAATCAGTTGAAATAATACAGGAGGGCCCAGCATGGTAATGAGACTTAAATCTAAACAGGAATATTTTAAATTTTAGTGGTGGGTGTGAGTTTGGCTTGTGCTTTTGCTTCCCTATAGAGTGGGCAGAAATGAAACAGCAGTTCAGAGAAGTGCTGGAGGAATGGGGATCCCAATCCCAGTGGAAATGCTCCATGGTTGGGTGCTGGGGCTGCTGTCTCAGCTGGGTGATGGGATGTGGCTGCTGGTGCAGAGCTGTGCCGGGTCAGCCTCTCTCCCGGATGCTAAGGAGGCGTCTGGATGCCCAGGGATGGGACTGCCCCTTTGGCACTCACCCGGAGCCTTTTATTGATGCCACTGGCAGCGAGAGGAGCTTTCCCCTGTGCAGTCCCTGTGCTTCACTGGCAGAGCTCATTAACCAGCCTGAGGTCCTCACTCCATTCATCCCCTGATTATTCTGACCTTCATCTGCAGCCTCTGAGGGTTTGCTGATCCTTTCTTTCCCAGGAACTCCTACAAAAACCCACCTTCTGCTTTAGGGAGCAGATGTACCTCCGTGGCTGTGGCTCTGGGCCCCTGTGGGATGCAGAGAGGGATTTGGGCATCTCTCCAAGGACTCTTGGAAGAGAACTGTGCAGTGCCACGTAAATCCGAGGCAGGCTGGGTGGCTCAGCACATCCAAGGTGATGCACAGCAGTGTCCTGGGATGCAGATCTCCAGATTATCAATGCAATTGTGGAATGATGCACATTATAGCAAAGGAAATGCTAATGTGGGAGCTGCCCGACCCAAAATCGTGTGGCCCGTGATTACTGGAGCTGTGGCTTTGCCATGAGAAGTTTGCAGCCACTTCTTGTCTGTTCATCACTGGTTCTGGGCTGTTTGTTTTTCACTCCTCCTTCCTATTTGTATGCATGCTCTGACCCTGCTTTGGTAACAGGCTAGAGAGTAAATAGAAAGGGGAGGGGAAAAAAAAGGCAAGGAAAAAAAAAAGCCAAGGCACAGTTCAGCTCAAATCCCCGAGGAAACAGATGTGATTGCCTTCCAGAAATGGCTCCAATAAGGCCAGAAAGGAATATTGCTTTTATAGCTTTTGGGATATAAAACATTTAGAAAATGTGATTGACTGGCAGTGCCTAATTTATCATTTACCCATTTCTCTCTCCACCCAAACACAGCAGTATCCTCAGACCGACTCGTTTCCACCTTTTTTTGGCTTTCTGCCTCTTTGCTGTGTGTGACACACGTGCAAGCCCATGTTCCCTTCATGCTGAGCTGTGTGCACACAGACACGTGTTCCCCCACGCTCCTGGCTCCTTGTCCCTGCGCCTGTGTCATGGATTTATCATCGTTCTGCTAAGCACTCAAACTCCTGTGGCTATTTATAATTAATGCTCAGAAACCTGCCAATCCATTTAATGACACCAGGAGGTCACGGCCTCCCTTATAGCTTCCCATTAATCATCATTAGAACAGTTCTGGGTTTTTTACGTTCTTTTTAAATGTTAATTCACCTTTATAATGCTCCTTTCAGCTCTGACTGTAAAGGGATACTCTGTAGTCACTCCAGACTGTCTTGCAAGTGTGTGCAGGTGAAAGGCGCAGTGGGACAATTGCACTTGATAAAGTCTCTTGGATGTCTCCCGCTGGAATGAATTACACTCACAAACTCTGCCAGATGGGATTTCTGCACTGCCCTCTGCCGCCGGCTGCTCGCAGCGATGCTGGCACAGCTCCCTCCCTGCTGGCTCCATCCCAGCTACCACCGAGCCCCTCACCATTCTCCCTCCTGTGCTGCTGGGCACCACAGGGTCACAGAACCCTGGGCTGGCTTGGCTTGCGAGGGACCTTAGAAATCCTCTGGTTCCATGTGGCACCTGTCTCCCAAGTGGGATAAGCTTATCCATGCTGGCACAGAGCTTGCCAAGGCCAAGTCTGCTCTGCCAGGTTGTGCTTGGGCACATCTTTGCTGGGCAGATTTTTGAGGTCTGAGGTGGGCTCATGCTTAGCTTGGTTTTATAAGTTGTGGTCTTGGGTTGGGTGGAGCATCCAACTCATCCCTTGTGAAAGTTAACAAAAATCCCAGTTCCCAGAGAGCAGGGCTGCTCCCTTTGGCGAGTCCATCTCTTTCCTGCCAGTGGCCTGGGAGCCTCCAGCCCTTTTCATGAGTCCCAAAGCACCCTGTCATGGTCACAGCAGAGGGCATCAGCAGAGATGTCAAGAGGCAGCTTGGATGGGGGAAAAGTCTGGGTGCAATCTGGTGCCTTTGGCAAGCAGCAGTTCCTCTTCAGTAGCCCTCTCCTGGCTTGTGGTTGGAAGCAATCATTCCTCTCCAAAGTCAATCTGTGCCTGCCACCAATGGGAATGGATCCAAAGCAGTGCAATCCTGATCCCATTGGGGTGTTGATCCTTTTGGGAACAGTCCCACGGTGCAAAGCATGGCCCCATGTGAGCTGTGGGGACTTTTCACACCTCTAGGTGACAAAGCTGCAGAGCCTCCCATGATTTCTGCTCTGTGTTCATCCAAGAGGGGTGAAGGCAGCACGGACACCCAGTTCCTTTGGTGGGAAGCAAGCACAGCCCCGTGTGTGCTCGAGGTGGGCAAAGATTCATGCTGGCTTCTCTTTTTGGGTGAAATAGGATCACTCCTGCTCCTTTGGAGACTTCTGGTCTGGGTGAGAGCCGAGCCCAGCCCCGTTTCTCTGAGTAAATACGCCAGCAGCATTTGGCTTAATGAACTGTGGCTTTTAATAAATGGCTCTTATCTTGCTGAAGTGCTGCTAAATTGTCAGGATTTAAAATTAGCCTAATAGATTTGTGGGCGATGTTTTATTCACTGGTTAGTTGGAAAGAGACAGAGAGAGAGGGAGAGATGGCCCCACCCAGTTCTCCCTGAATTATACACGAGTTATTTATTTGTTTGGGCCGAAGGGGAAATGTTCTGGATTAATGTGCAATGCCTCAGCACCTGACTTAATGAGAATTTAGAGACCTATCCCAAACTGATAGCCTCCCATTAATCACTTGGTGGCCCCTCTGCTTTGCTGTCCCTGGGATGTATTTTTCATGTTGGTGGTTGGGTTATGGTACCCAACTGATGCTTGCCAGGAAAAGGGGATGGGGATGGACAAGTGAAGTTTTTGGGTGCTGTGGTGGCTTCCAGGACCACTTCTTGCAGTTTTGTTCCATGCTGATGTTCAAGTAGAGCCTGTAGATCTCTGTCTACACCACACCTACCTGTGCAACTTGAGTTCTTGAACATAAAGTTGAACTTGCTCAGCTTGTGCTACATCCCATGAACTTCCATGAGCCACTTTGCCTTTATTTCTTTTGGCAACGCTGGGCTGGTTATGATCCTGTTGACAGTTTGGAGACATATGGAGAGTCAAGGCAGAACAGTGTCTTATAATAGAGTAAAATGGGATCTGGTTGGGATGAAAGATGCCAGGGAAATGTCAATCACTATCATTATCCTAACAAACTGCTGTACCTGCAGAGATAATAATAATATTTAGCAATTATATAGCACCTAACAAGCTCAAACAGCACAGACTGCAGCTAATTAAATCTCCCAAGACTTCCTTTGGGTGGGTGATTTCCTTAGAGCATGGACCAGCTTCTCAGAGTGCTTTGTGAGAAGCTAAAGGCACTTCCCCTTTTCACAGGTAGGGAAAGGCAGTGCTGCTGGAAATCCTCACAGTGAGGGTGCTGGGGTCAGTCCTGGCACTGGGTTGGGCTGTTTGCTCCATTAGGAGGTGTTGGGTGGCCTTGGCTGGATCACCCAGATGGCCAAAGGTGTTTGGATGCATTGACATGCTTTTCCTTCTCCTTTTTGGAACTGGGGAGAGTTTGGGTGCTGGACACCCAAGTGAGGACCCCACCAGCACCCCTTGTTGAAGCAGAGGTGCTGCTACAGAGGGCTTTCAGGGCTGGACAGTCAGAGGGTGTTTTCTCCTGTGTCTCTCTGCCTTGTTGGGCTGTTGCTCTTTCCCTCTTGGTTCATCATTCCCCACCCCATCTTGACCAAGCTGCATCCTCAGAAACCCTTCTGGAGGGTGATACATCAACCAACATCCCCGGTTTGGCTGGGTCATCCAAGATCACAATGATGGAAAGCAAGACTTTGAACATTTCTCCATTTGTGGTCGTCTCACCTCACCCTTCCTGGGAAGCAGCAGATGAATCCTCTGGTGCCTGCCTGGATCCAGCCAGGCTCCCTGACCCTGCCCAGCTGTGTTGCTCCAGCCCAGGGAGCCAATGGTGTCCCTGTGACTTTGTGAAGGTCAGTGTCGGTGTCTGAAGTGGTAGCAACGCGTGATGCACAGTGTCAGCCATAAAGGAAATATTGTATATAAAAGATTATTTTTTTTTCTTTTCTTGTGACAGAGGAAAAAGGCGCGGGGTTCATTTAGCATTCATAAAGTCTTGCTTTGGAAACGCCTTTAAGTACTGCTGAGGGAGACTTGAAGGAGCATGTTTGAGAGTCAAATGCACATCTCCTTGGGCTCTCCTTTCATCTGCTTTAAAAAACACAATCTTTTTTTTTAATCTTTTTTTTCCCCCTCTGTAAAAATACTAATCTTCTCCAACAGCAGCAGACACCCAGGGTGCAGGCGCTTGGCAATTAGCTCAGTGAACAGAATAAGTGAGGAGCAGAGGGAAGGGGGGACTCAGCCAAGGACCGGAGGACGATGGAATCCTGCCTGCTAATTAGGAGGCAGCACAGGATGGGGTCTGGTTAATTCAGCTGCTGAGTCACAACACCCAAGTCTGCTGTCCACTCGGGTGGCAGCATGGTCCTCTGTCATCCTCTGGGCTGAGCTCTGGCTGAGAGGGAGCCTCAGCAGGGAATTTGGGTCTTGGGCTGGGGAAGAGTCCAAGGGGATGAGGTGAGGATGAGTTTGGATCGATTTACAACCTGGAAAGAGCAGTCCTGACTCCAAGCAGGTCACACGTAGTTATTGGGAGAAACATCTGGAGGTTTTGGCGTGAGTCCTCCTTGGACTCTTGGCCAACACGTGGAGTGGAATGTCCATCCTCCAGAGGCTGGGCTTTCCCTCCTAGAGTGTCACCCTCTTGGAGTCTGCATGGAAATTCAGTGCACGATTGCTGTTATCCTCACAGGAGCTGAGGCAGAAGGAGAGAGACAAAAGCAACAAGGGCTGTCGTCATCCAGACTTCTTCAGGTTGTGAAGAGCCAACTTCTTGGGAAGTGTCAGATGGACAGAAGTTCAGCTCAGCTTCTTCTTTTGGCTGAAACTTTTCTCGTCCTTGAAACCTCTCTCCTTCGCTCTTCACTTGAGGGAAGGGAATTTACTGCGATGAAATATGTTGTCTTGTGGCTTTTTATGAAAACAGCACATGTCACTGCCCCGTTTCCTGGAGCCAAAGGATGTGGCTGGATTTCAAAAAGAAAAGGACTGGATGATTTCATTATTGCTAACAACTGTTCCCACCAAGATAAGGGCAGTCTAATCACATTCCCTGCGAAGAAGTACCAAGGGAACCAAAAGGGAACGTTTCCATTTGATCTTCCACGTTGTCTTCTGTGTTTTGGTCCTCTCTGGTGCTGTGCAGTGCCAGGAGCAGGCTGTGAGGCTGAAAGGATTTGGGGGGGAGTCAAGGCAGCATTTCATGGTGGGGTGTCCTGGTTATCAGGGGTGTCCCAGGTTGGAGATGCTCTGCCAGCAGCTGCCTTCACATAAGGATTTATTTCACTGACTGCCTGCAGTGAGGGCTTGAATTCCACATCCCAAACTCTTTGAGCGGAGCCTGAGCTGATGAAGGAGGCTGAGCACTGAGCAGAGAGGGAGTTTCCAGCTTTTTATTTTTGATTTGCAAGTTGCCCAGAAGAAAAGTGCTACCTCCTTCAGAAAAAAAAAAAATCAGCAGAAAAATCAGCGCTTATGGCTAATAAATTTGCTTTTCTTAATTACGTTTCACAGATTCCTGATGTAGATTCCCCTGAGAACTGATCCATAGCTGAAAACCCCCTCTGCAGTGAGCATGCTCCGTCTTTAACTGCCAGGAGGTGATGCTGACCGTGCTGCAACCCGGGTGGAGGGGCAGGGCAGAGCCGGGAGCGGAGGGGAGTGGAGGGGACCAGTTTTTGGCTGTGCCCTCCTCTGCACTCACTGCCTGCACGGAGTGAGCTGCCAGCTGTCCCCTCTGCAGCCACCCCTGTCGCAGGGAGGGAACTCTGCAGGCTTTGATTTGCCTCGTGGCGAGAGATAACATTATCATCTCAGCCTTTAATGATTGGAGGACTCTTTCTCACATCAGTTTCTGATTCTGCCATGGGTGGGTGTGCACGAATCAGTGTGTGCAGAGGGGGTGCAGTAACTCAATCTTCCCCCTCAGCCTCTCGTTGTTTGCACGCCCTTGGCTCCTCAGGAACTTGATGAAGGCATTAATTGATCCATCCTTTGGATCCTCAGCTGGTGAGGAGTTGTCATTTGGTGAGCAAAGTGGGGTTCTCTCTTCTGGAGCACGAGGTCATCACTTCAGGTCCCAGCAGCGACCACCCAAAGAGAAAAGATGACTTATAATTACATTCATAATTGAAAGTGATTAATGGCAGCAAAAGAACTTCGAGCGATTTCTTGTAATTAAATACTAATTTTAGTTCCTTTGCAGTTCTGAGCACCATGTTTGCTTTACTGGGGATATTTATGGTTGTGCCTTAGCACGGTTTAATATCTTAAAAATACATGTTAAGTCATTAACAACTTTTTGGTGACTGCGTAAACAAGTAAACATCAATTAATTTGTTTACTTTGTAATTAGTTTTTATTATCCCAGATTTTGGAGGATTTTTCTTCTGGAGGATTTGTGGCTTTGAGTGGAGGAGTGGAACCCTTGATCAGTCCCATACCAGGGGAGTCCTGTCCTCTGGTCTGGGCTGCTCTAGCTGCCAAAAATCCCCCAAAGAGTTACGAGAAGGAGGCAGGAATCACATCTGGAATGGGTTTAGGCTCAGAGGACATCACGACCAAGTGTTGAGCCTGCTGGCTCAGAGGCTCTGGAGCAGGGAAAGGAGCTGTCTGCCCACAGCAGATGCTCGCTGGCTGTTGCTTGGTCTTGAAGAACAGAAGTGTCACAGAATCAGCTGTTTCTGCCAGGTTTTGGCTGTCTGTAAGTGACACCTTTCAAACTCAGCTGCTGCTCACCATGCTGTGTGTCAGGGGTTGCCCAGGGCTTCTCTCCCTCTCCCCTGGCTCCAGCTGCCAACACCATCTCCTCCCCTCCCCTCTTTGGAGGCAGCTTTTACCCTGGATCCAGCCTTGACTGGAGTTTGGGGATATATTTTCAGATTTTAGTTTTTAATCCCTCGTACTGTCCTTGTATAGATTTAACTTTGAATTTTGACCTGTCAGACAGGGCTGGTTTGGGGTTTGGCTGTGAACAGGGAGCTGATGGATGCTGGTTTGGGTGGCTGTACCTGGGTACAAACATTGGAGGTCACCGAATTGGGCAGAATTCCCATCCTAGGGAGTGTGGGCACAGTGCCACAGTGGTCTGCTCTGACTGGAAATATCTTTAACCCTGGGTTAAATCATCACCCACAGCAGCTCTTTCTTTCACTGTAGGATGAGTGTTATGCTCAGATGCGCCCATGTCCTTCCTGCACCTTGACAAAGTTGTTTTGGGAATCTGTTTCCCAAAAAGTTGGTCCTGCTCTCATAGCAACACACTGGGCTGGAAAGCTCTTGATGGAAATCATGTCTCTTCCTCACCAGTTCCCTGATTCCTTGCTAATGCTTTTCATTCCCTCTTGCTGCTTGAGAGAGCTGATCGTCTGATTAAATTAAGACAGACACAAAAGCAGCTGGCCTGCCAAAGACTTGGATTTTATTAAAAATAATATTGTTTACAGAGTTCTCTCCCTTTATGGCGCATATAAAACAGTGTGTTCCACCCGAGCAGCCGGCAGACTCGCTGCAATTTACCCAGGAAGAGATGGAAAGACATTAAACCTTGTCTTGATGGGGAGCAGAGAGGGCATGGAGGAGATGGGGGCTGGGGATAAGAGATGGAGTGTAGCTGTGGCAGCAAATGAGAGGGAAGGAACTGCAAGGGAAATAAGAAGAGAAAAGGAAGGCTGGTTCCCTGATCCCCACCTCGCCTTCTCCCCTCGCATACCTGCACTGGAATGAAGCTTTCAGCAAGGAGAGTGATCATGGAAAAGAGGAGATAAACTAGGGCAGAGAGCTTCAGCTGGGGAGCCAGCCTCCACTGGAGCAGGAGCAGAGCTGCTTGCCCTCCTTGCAATATTCAGGAGCCCTTCCCAGGCTTTCTGTGCAGGTGGAAAAGTCTGTCCTCAGCTCATCTGAGGTCTTGAAGATGTTTTGAAGGTCCTGGGATTGGGGCTAGGTCAGGGCTGGAAGTGCTGGCTCCTGCCCACCCAAGTGCCTCACCAGAGAGCTCTTGTGCTGTGTAAATCATTTATTTGTGGTTTATTCACACTTCAAGGGCAAAGGAGGGTGTGCAGGGAGCAGCACAGCCGTGGGTCATGGCGAGAGGGGCTGGCAGTGAGGCAAGGAGACACAGGGAGGTTTTCCCAAGGTCACAGAGGCAACACCCAACTTGAAGCAGGGTCCCCACCTCCAGCAACCCTTGTGCTGGCTAAAAGGGGTTGTGCCTTTCTCTGGGAAGCAGGGATGAGCCCTGATAATGCCCTGCTGCAGTAGTGCCCTGGCTGTGCTTGGCTTTCTCTCTTCTTCCTCTGTCTTCTCTTTGTTTGTTTGATTTGGTTCCAAATAATTAATTGTAAACAGCCATGGCTAATGGTTTGAACGAAGGGTGGATGGGTGCTTTAATTAACTCGTGAAAGGATTACATACTTGTGTTTTCAGTTTCCCTGACCCCAGCTGAGGTGATAAGGCTTGAGCACCCCATGTTTTGAGGGAGATGAGCACCCTGTGAACATGGGATGTGCTGGGTGGGGGGATCAGCTTGGAAAAGCCACCCAGACCGTGCTGGGAAGATTTGACAGGGATCCTGATTGTGGTTATCATGGAATCATAGAATATCTTGAGCTGGAAGGGATCTACAGGGAGGGATCCACTCCTTTCCCCTGCATGGGTGGGACCCCAGGCCCCATGGGAGAAGGATGTCCCACCCTATTTCCCTGGACCACTGAGCTCCACCCCTGGCACTGTGAGCACTTTCTGGTGCTGATCACATGCTGGTTTTGACACCATAAAGGGGTTTGGTGGTGTGAGGGAGGTGTCCTTTGAGTTGTACAGAGACTTTAGAGATTTAATACACCTGAACCACGTTTTATACTAATACATGTGGAATTTGGGTCGAGCATGAGCCACCTGCCCCTTCTTTGTAAGATGGTTACTGTACAAGCTTCCAAGAAGAGATGCCTCCTATTTTCCAACCTTTCCAGACAAAATCCTGCCATTGAATCTGGTTGGAATAAGCCCAGCAGGGCAGCCTTGGGCAGGAGGATTTCTGCAAAGTCAAGAGCTCAGGAGACTGTGAGACAGAAGGAGGTCTCAGAGGAGGTGGCCCTGGGTCATCCTTGCTGGCCTCCAGGCACATGGAAGCTTGATGGGTGCCAAACCCCGGACTGATCCCTCGGTCTGAAGGCAGTGAGAGGTTTGGAGTTGTAGCAGCCAGTGCTTCAGCCTCTGCATCTCAACACGTCGCTGTCTCAGAAGTTTTTTGCGTCGAGAATGGCTGAGAAAATCTGAGCTCTCCCCACCCATGCACACACCTTCCCCCAGCCCACCCCTAAAGCTGACTCCTCCCAGTGGCTACTCCGTGTTTTAGGATAGGAGTTCCTCCTTCGTGGCTGTTTTAATGAGCAAATAAAGCCCCAAGACCCAATTCCAGGAGGATTAGTGAAGGAGCAGCACTTTTACAGCTCCTTCACTGCATAGTTCAAGAAGTTGGGATGGGGCTGGGTCAAGTGATCCCCTGAATGAGTCGAAAGTGCTTTGAACATCCAGGGGAGGCACAAGGTTGTCGTGTACATCGTGCTACTGAGTCACCAGGCAATTTCCTGTCCCTCCCAGTGCAGAACACTCCAGGTGGGAGCTTTAGCATCTCTGCTTAAAACAAGGCTGATTGGGCTTGTTCTCTCATGGAAAATGCATGAGAAAAAAACGCATTTCCATGCTGTTTTTTTGGATCAAAAGTCATTTTTACTCTAAACAAGGCTTTTTTGGCCTTTTTTCAGTGGTGATATGTGCCTCTAGAACCCTCCCTACTTATCAGTCCCCCAGTGAGCTGCTCGGTTTGATTGCTAATCTGCCTTATTATGTTTTTAAATGCGCTTTAACAGTTGAGTTTTAGTGGCTTCTTTTATTTTTGAGGCCAAACTCCAGTTTCTGAAGTGCCTAGCTCTCTTTTACTTCAATGACAGCCTTCCCCGTTTATCCCAAGGCATAACATGGTCCTCACACCGTTTGAAATGAGATGCACTGATTAGAGCATCTCTCAGCTGCTCTGCACCTCAAAGGACAGCTCGGAAAAGAGGCTGGAAGTTGGAGCTGGGGGTATTCATGCACTCAGAATGGGATTTCTTAGGACTTTGCACTTGTTGTAGCTCTCTACAAGGGATCTGAGAGTGGGTGTCTGCTGCTAGGTGAGGAACTGCAAGTGGTGGTGGTGGGAGGTCAGTGATGGCCATGTGAGGATATCTCTGATCTGTATCCTCTCACAGATGGTTCTGTCTGTGCTTTTAGCCTCTGTTTTTTATAAGGATATAAGTAAGAGTGGTGAAATACCGAGCAAATCACTAAAAATTGCTGTACCTGGTACTCTGGGCTGAAAGTGCTTCTGGCTCAGCCAGGGAGATGCTCCAAGGGCTGGAGCCCCTCTGCTCTGGGGCCAGGCTGGGAGAGCTGGGGGTGCTCACCTGGAGAGGAGAAGGATCCAGGGAGAGCTCAGAGCCCCTGGCAGGGCATAAAGGAGAGCTGGAGAGGGACTGGGGACAAGGGATGGAGGGACAGGACACAGGGAATGGCTTCCACTGCCAGAGGGCAGGGCTGGATGGGATATTGGGCAGGAATTGTTCCCTGGGAGGGTGGGCAGGCCCTGGCACAGGGTGCCCAGAGCAGCTGTGGCTGCCCCTGGATCCCTGGCAGTGCCCAAGGCCAGGCTGGACAGGGCTGGGAGCAGCCTGGGACAGTGGAAGTTGTCCCTGCCCATGGTGGGATGAGATGAGCTTTAACTTTCCTTCCATCCCAAACCATTCTGTGATTCCTTGAGTCCTTTCTGACTCTGTTCAGTGCCTCTCTGCTGCATCTCCGAGGTGCTCAGTGCCCGTTTCCTGGGGTGCAGACCCGGCTGTCTGGCAGTCAGGAATGTGTGTCTGCAGTGCTGTCTGCTGCCTCGTTAGGCGGCTGCTCCGCCTGGAGTCGCTCCGTGGAGAACCCTCCCCTGATTTCACAAGTCAAGCATTTTGTGAGGGAGCTTGCTCACTCGCTCTGAGGGGTTTTTTTTAATTCCTTTCACCTCGTTTTTTTTCCTGGGGAAATTGTGCTTGCCACAGGGAGGTGTGGTGGAGGGGACAGATGTTGCAGATGTGGCTTTGAGCTGATGCTGATGGTTTCTGGAGGTGCAGGATCCACCTGGGGATTGGCAGAGGAGCAGTCACAAGTTCTGCCAGTAATATATTTTGCCATTAGAAATACTTTTTCTCCTCTAAATGTTTTCTCACAGGGGTGAAATTTTAATGTCAGTGCTTCAGACAAGGAAATTGAGCCCCCCGACAGAAGGAGAATGTGATTCCCAGGTCTGGATGGCTTCAGGAGCCACCAATCCCACCCAGTGTGGGTGAAGGGGACTTGTGTGGGAGGTAGAGTTGTGCTTGGGGTCTGACCTGAGAGCAAAGGGTGTGATCTGAGCTTGGAGACAGCACATCGTGATAACCTTTCACCCTTCAAATCTTTGCAAAATCATAAAGGTCCATGTGCCCTGTGAGGCGCAGAGCTGAAATGAGGGCGATATGTGGAAATACATTGGATAGCTCTGTTTAATCCAGGCCAGCTGCCACCTCCCTCTTAATGATGAGCCCTTGCTGTCCCTCCAGGTAGGAGTGATATTTGTCTGAATTGGTTTAGTTTCTAACGATGGCCAGAGAGCCTGTTCTGATTGAGTTGCCTTGGGAAACCTTCAGTGCTTCTGTCAGTCACTGTCTGAGGCTTAGCTGTCATTTTGGGCTGTGCTTTTTCAATCCTCCCCTTGTCAGAACCCTTGAGCGGTGCAGGAGAGGGCCTGGGATGGATGGAATGATTCTCTAGCTAAAGTCAATGCTCTTACACAAACAGTACAGTGTCCAAAAGCCACATAAAGTGGGACAAGAGCTGGGGGAGAGCAGAGGGGAGAGGCAATGATGGCTCTATCCACTGAAGCAGGCTGTCCCTGGAAATGGAACATGAATAAGTAATCTGGATAAATAATGGAGCTGTCTGAACTGTAACAATAAAGAATAAAAGTGCTGAGTGTGCCTTGCTGTGATTTGTGGGGTCACACTGTCTGAGACGTGGAGCCCTTGCTCCCACTGGTGAGCAGGAGCTCTCAGACAGTTCTCCTGGATGTCACAGAGAGGACTTTGCACTTTCCACTGTCCGTGCTCCAGATTTTGTGCTGCTGCAACAGTTTTGTGGACCCTGAGAGGTTCCTACGTCAGTCTGGTGACGAATGACCTTTGTGGGATTCAGGCTGGGTGGATCCCGGCTGATTTCACCCTCCACTGGAGTTGGGCATATGTGGGACCTGCTTTATGGGCACCTGAACTGCCCTCTGGCGACAGAGCCTTTCTGCAAGGAGCTTCACAAGCCTCAGAGTTATTCCAAGTTCCCAAACAAAATCCCTGCTGCAAATTAGTGTTTTCTTCTTCTGCCTCTTTGAAAGGACGCACGAATAATTATTCTCCTGCTTTGTGTGATATTTATGTAAGGAAAGAGAGTTATCAATTCTAACTCAATCTTCTCTTTTAGTGACAAAGCAAACCCCGGCGTCTTTCATCTTTCCCTGGAGCTGTCTGCATCTCTTACCCGTTTCATTGCTATTCCATGGATTCACCCCGGCTCGTCCGGGCTGGGACGTGCAATCAATTGCTCCACATCGATTAGAGATGTGTGTCTTGCACTGTGGCAAACGCACTTTAGATTGATCTGAGAAGAAAGAGAACCTCCAGCTGCAGGCTCAGGGCAGCCAGATGTGCAGGGAAAGAAGACAAAGTGTCAGCACGGGCCAGTGAGGAGGTGGTAACGTGTTAAGTTGCAGTGACTTGAACTTTGCCTTTCTGAGAGCCTGGTGTGCAGGTCAGGATGAAGTCCTGCAGCTGAGCCCTTGCATTAAACCAAGTGGGGCAAAACGATTCTCCTTTGTTCTTTTTACAACACTGGTGTTAAGATTTGCCATCTTCTGTAGCCTGGTTGAATCCTCCATAATTTGTGGGCAGCTCTGACACCCCAGTTCTTTAGGTTTTTCCTGTCCTTTATATCCACATGTTCAATGTTTTCTCTCTAAGTGTATCAAATCACAGTTGTCCATCTTGGATTTGCTCATTTCCAGAGGAGATTTGAGATTCTGGTCCTACCCTGGGAGCCCTTCCAGCCCCTCTCCTCCTGGCTGGGAATCATCTCCCAGTTTTAATCAGTGCGCTCCGGGCTCTGTAACACGAGCAGTTAAATGTAAATGTTGGAGAGAGCAGGGCTGGACAGACCCCCGAGGAATCCTGCTGTAGGTTGCCCTCCTGGCATGGTTGTAAATAATAGATAAGCACTCTTTGAGAACGCTTTGTCAACAGGCTGTTATCCCTCCTCCCCTCTGCCCCCAGCCTCGGCGATTACATCCACTCCGTGCTGCCTCAACTTTCCTCGGAGGTGCCGCGTGGGACTGGCATCAGGAGCCTTATTAAAGTCAAGGTATATCATGTCTACAGCTTTCCTCTTATCCACCAAGTCTAGTTATCCTGTCAAGGCGGAAATTAGGTTGGTTTGACATGATCTGCTCTTGACAAACTCGTGGTGGTGGTGGATGGGGTTTTTTTTCTCACTTTATTAAATTCCCAGGCCTTACAAGCTATGATAGTTTCATCGTTTGTTTTAGTATCTTCCCAGTGATTGAAGCTGAGCTGATTGCCTACAGCTCCTGGGTTTTTTTACTTAAAGATATGAAGATTTCTTGCCCTTGCTGCTGGCCTCCACGAGCTCCCAAAGAGCAGTGCTGATGGCTCAGCGACATTTCTGCCCAGTTTTTCATCACTCTCCTGAGACTTTCCTCAATCTCTGCCAGCTTAATTTTTTTTTTTTTTTTAACTCTTCTTCTCCCCTGCTCCCGTCTGAAAGCCATTTCCCTGTTAAAATGAATTTTGGAGCTGTCTGCTGGCCCTACACCTGCCTTTATACAGATACAACCAAACATGGCTCCAAGGATCTCTGCCACATGCTTTCCTTGACTGCCTGGTGACAGACCCAACATTCCTTTTCCTTTTCCCTTGAACAAATCCAAGAGCCTTTTCATTCTCCTCTCATATCTCTTGCTAATTAAAACTTGTTTTGCATGTAAGTGCTGCTGACTTTATCCCTCTATGCCATTGTGGCTCTGTTATACCCATCCCTAATTATTAGCCCTTGTTTCCATACTTTCTTCATGATTCCTTTTTTATTCCCAGGTCATTGAATGGCTCCGAATTCAGCCATAGCAGCCTCTTCCTAGGTTTCCTACCTTCCCTTTGCACGGGGATAGCCTGCTATTGTGTGTGTAATAAAGTCTCTTTCAGTAACTGCCAGCTCTCCCCTTCTTTGTGATTATTTTCCCAGGAGAACCCATCTACCAGCTTCCTGAATTTTTTGAAATCTGCCTTTTGAAGTCCATTATCCATATTCTACAGCTTTTCATCGGGTTGAGAACTCGATCATTTCATCACAACTCTCACCCAAAATTACTTTCCTCCTTAAAGGCTGTAGTCCCTGTTTCCTAGGCAGGAAACCTCAGGCTTTTCCCTGTGCCTTGCCAAACACTTCCCTTGGACAGGGATGGACTGTGTCCTGCCAGACACTGCTGTCTGTCCTTCGGGCTCTGTCCCTTGGTCCTTGGTTGAAGAAGATCTTCCCAAGGATTGAACCTCATTCCCTCGGCTTTCAGCCTCTCCGTGCTCTCCATGTCTCTTGTTTGCACATTTTGGGCCAAGCAAGGGGTGTCTCCTGGTTGTCTCCTGCTCCAGATGAGGATTTTGGGTGGTTTCCTGCCCTCCTGGTCACCTCATTGCTTGTCCAAACCACATGGCACATACGTGTCCAGGTCAGTGTAGGAAGGACTGGTTTCCATTTCCAAGCCTCCTGCATCCATGCCCCAGGAACACAAGGGTTTGGTGGCCATGACAGACCCCACGGGCAGTGACAGCACCTGGACTTGCTGCTTGTCACTGAACCAGGCAAAAATATCTTACACCTGACTCTGAACTTTAAGGCAGCAGATTTGGGTGAAGTGATTTCCGTCCTCCCTAACAAAGATGTGTAGGGCTGCTTGTCCAAGACCTTTAAATGTCAATAAGGAATTCTGCACAGCACACAGATCTTGGTGGGGAGCTGACAGGGACTGCAGTGCAGGGTGAGCTCTCTGGCTCCAGAGCTGTGGGTCTGTCTGGGAGCAGAGAGCAGACCTGGGGAGGAGCTGCAGCCACGAGCTCAGGGGTCTCAGCAGGGAGTGCTGGTGGTCAGATCCACCTGCTTCAGTGAAGCAGAGGAGGCTTAGATTGGATACTGGGAAGAAATTCTTCTCTGTGAGGGTGGGCAGGCCCTGGCACAGGGTGCCTGGAGAAGCTGTGGCTGCCCCATCCCTGGAAGGGCTCAAGGCCACGCTGAAGGGGACCTGGGATAGTAGAAGGTGTCCCTGCCCATGGCAGGGTTGTGGAATGAGATGAGCTGTAGTGTCCCTCCCAACCCTAACCAGTCTGGGAATCAGTGACTGAGTGGTTTCTGTGGAGATTACATGTGGGAGTCTCCTTCCCATGGGATTTGTGGTAACTTTCTTAAAGCAGCAAGGCCAGGCTGTGGCAGCTCAGGCGTGGTTCCTGCAAGGCTTGGATGCAAACGTGGAGATGTTGCAGAGTGGCTGGATGGCATCAAGAGACTCCCAGTGGAGTCTGAGACTATAACAACAGGCCCGGTCCAAAATAACCCAGGCAAACAATCCTATTCCCCTGGAGTTTAGTGAGAATAAGGCATTTGCCCCCCCCAGCTGTGCCTGAGAAATCACAAGTGTGTGTTGCTTTGCTTGTGCTGGCACCAACGAAGGTGAAGTTAAACCCTGGCTGGCTTGTGTGTTGGATTGGTGTTAAACACAGGGATCTGGGGGCTGAGCCTCCCCCCAGCTGCTCTCTGGAGCATGGGAGGCTGGACAGCCACTCACAGAGGATGCAGTTTGGCATTTCTGTGGAGGTGGAGGAAGAGGAGCTGGTGGCAGCAGGGCAGTGGGTGCCACAGCGATGTCCCCACGTGCTGACACCTTGGCAGGGAGCACACGGGCTCGCTGACAGACGCCCTCCCAAAACAGGCTGTTGTGTCCCCAGGGATGTGTCACCAGTGCCCAGCTGTGACAGCTGGATGTGCTGCTGCAGGGAGGCACAAACACACAGCTTTGATAGGAAAGGCATCACCCAGGAGCTCAGGCAGAGGTGCTGTGGGGTGGGCTGGCCATGCCTGGGTCCCACTGAGCCCCCAGGACCCCTCCCCTCTGTCAGAGAGTTGCAGTGCCTCTCACTGGCCCAGGAGGACATTAAATTTGATGGATGTCCAGAAATTATCATATCTGGGAAGCACTCATTAATCTCTGTCTGCCTCGCTGGGTTTTATTGTCTCTCCTTCCTGCGAGCCCCACTCTGCTCTGATCCTTTCTCTCAATTCATGTCATCTCCTTTCCACCCGAGTTTTGCCTCCCACCCCTTTTGGCTGCTGCTGCAGCTCTGCACCCAGGGAAGCCCTTTGCAGAGTCTGTGATCCAGAGCCCATCGACTGCACACTGAGAGGCAGAGGTGGAGCTTTTGAAGCACATCTCGATTTTATCAGGGGTTGGTTTTATTGCTCTGTAGGGCTGTGGGAGCAGAGGGGGAGATGGCTGCTGGCTGGGGGCAGGTGATGGGCTGGTCTAGCCTGATCCCTGGAGTTACCTGCTGGATTTGGCAAGGGAATGCTCCTCCAGATGTGCTTCACTGATGGCACCTTGTCTCCATCTACACCACAGGGTGGATCTGCTGTCCACCCTTAGATCCATGCCTGGAATAAGCCTGGATTTCTTGGTATCCCATCATCAAATGGTTTGGGTTGGAAGGGACCTCAAAGCTTATTTTGTTCCACCCCCTGCCATGGGCAGGGACACCTACCACTACCCCAGGTTGCTCTGAGTGCTGTCCAGCCTGGCCTTGGACACTCCCGCACATCCCATGGCTTTTGCTATGGCTTATTTCAGGTATTTTTGTATTTATTCTGGTAATTCATGCAACACAGCAACATGTGCAGGGTTGCAGTGGTCTGTAAGGAAAAGCTCTGGCTCGCTGAGGAATAACTTTGGATGGAAGGTCCTAAAGATCCAAGCTCCATCCATGGAGTTGCACTGGTGAAGCAGTGGGGACGAGCAGCTCCAAGCCCCATCTAGCCTAACCTTGTCTCTTTCCAAGGATGAAAGGATGAAGCATTTGCCACCTCTCTGGGAAACCTGTGCCAGCGTTTTACCACCCTGACCACAAAACATTTCTTCCTAATATCATCTGTAGAGTGAATTTTCCCTGCTCCAATGGGCAGCCTGGTGAAGGAGGGAGGGTTACCCTTGCACAGGGGCTCCTGCTGGTTTGCAACATCCCTTCCCTGGAAGTTTCCTGACTGCTAAACATGACAATTCGTTGAAGTTGAGTGAAATAGGCTTCTTAAGTTAACAAATAAACTAATTTTTCATGCTGGGGCCACTGTTTTCCTCTGCAGTGCGGGCCCTCTGTGCTGGCACCACACATCCTGACACGGTTGGGAATAGCTCAGCCCCATCAGCAGGGCTGTAATTTGGCACCAAACCTCTTTCTACACAAAGATTTTTTTGTTTAATAAAGCATAAGACTGAACAGTTCGCTCTCGCTCGTAGGTTTTGAAATACGCATTTAATTTTGGCTTAATGAGGAAATTATTGTGTATAAAATTAAATGCTTTGTCATGGCTCTCCAGGACAGGGCTGCTGTAGGATGGGAGCTGTTGGGACACTGGGTGATACTGGGAGATTTTTGGGGATGGGGGATGTTGAGGGGAGAGACCTGGAACAATGAGGATGGACTGCAAGGCAGCAGTGAAAGATCACGGAATTGTAGAATAGTTTAGGTTGGAAAAGACCTTTAAGATCACCCAAGGAGTCCAAACACTCCCTCAGCACTGCCAAGCTCACAACCAAACTGTGTCCTCAAGTGCACATCCATAAATGTCTTAAATCCCTACTCCAAAGATGGTGACTCCACCACTTCCCTGGGCAGCCTGTTCTAGGACTTGGCATCTCTTGCCATAAAGAAATTTTCCCTAATATCAAGCCTAAATCTCCTCTGGAGCAACCTAAGGCTGTTTCCACTTGTTCTTGTGGCTGCAGCAAATGAGAGCAAAGAGCTGTATAGAGGAATGACTTAAACATTCCAAGTATTTTTATTTATAGGGAAGTTTTCTTGCATGAGCCTCACCAACATCAGAGCTATTTCATGGCACTGGTCTCCCAAAGCTGTGCAGTGTGGGGGTGGCAGAGGAGGAGCTCTGGGCAGAGCAGAGATGCTCTGATAGTTCTTGGCAGAAGTGCAGAGCTGGGATAGGGACTCCAGGCACTGTATGTTGTGGAAAATAAATGCCTGTTTTCAGGTCTGCAGGGGAGGAATAACAGGCAAAGGACTGGAGATCTTTGGCTGCAGGTGATCAGCCATGTGTGTTCCCTTGTGCTTTGACTTGGAGCACATCATAGCTATGGAAAGTCACAAAAGATCAGAGAATCCCAGACTGGTTTGGGCTGGAGGGACCTCAGAGCCCCTCTCATTTCACCCCCTGCCATGGGCAGAGACACCTCCCACTATCCCAGGTTTCTCCAAGCCCTGTCCAATCTGACTTGGAGGAGTGGCTGTTTGCAATGGATTATTTCAGGTGTTTAGATATTTTGACAATTCAGCCAACACAGCAACATGTGCAGGGCTGCAGTGCTCTGTAAGGAAAGGCTCTGGCTCGCTGAGGATGAAAGGTCCTAAAGATCCAAGCTCCATCCAGCCCCTCCAGTCACACTGTTGGAGCAGTGGGGACGAGTTCAAAGCCACTGCACAAATAAACTCTAATAGCTTTCCTCTTGCATTTATGTTATTAGGGGGTTCGTTTGACTGGCATTATGATGATAAATGAAAAATGCTTTGCACCATTACGTTGGGCGCTAATGCGTAGTGGGAAGAATTTTCTACTCATTAAAAAAAAGAAAAAAACGGGGAGAAGAGGAAGGCAGAAGGGAAAGTGATGGGTTTGTGCAGCAGCACTGAGCTCTTCCCATGCAGCACCGACCTTTCCCATGTCCTGCCCTTGTCCCTCTGCTCTTGCTGGGCTGGGGCAGGCTGGCTGGAATGTACAAATCCACATCTCCACAGCTCGCTGTCGCTCCCATCCCGTGGGTTATCCTCCCTTTTGCACCACATCCCGCATCCCTGCAGGGTTTGGGATTCCACCTCCAGCCCCAGATACGAGGCAGGGGCAGTAGCCGTAGGGTGAGGGGCACGCTGGGCCCCCGAAAGCTCACTCAAAGTCCACAGCCACCCTTGGAAGCCAAAGGAGGAGTTTGACAGTCCAAAGGCTTTCCTTGGTTTTCAAGCCGTGGAGCAAATTGAGTTCAGAGGGTCACTGTTACTCCCAGCTGCCGCGACAGAAATCCCTAATGCACCGAATGCCAGCTTGCTCCAAAGCTTCGGCTGCTTTTTTATGAGACGCTGTCACTCTATTATCTGGCTCTGAGTTGGTCTTTAGCTCTTTAACCTCATGAGAAGGGAGGGGAAAGGAACCTTGAAAAGGAGGAAAAATAAAGAGAAAACAGGATGCTCCAAGAGCAGCTTTTCATCCTCAGTCACTGAGCTGTAATTGGGTGCTTGGCGAGAGCTTCTTTTGAAAGGGGCAGGTTAGAAATGTCCTGGCTGGGGGGGGAAGGGGCTCTCCATGTCCTTTCCAGGGGGGAGGTGAGTGCAGGGGGTCAGAGCTGACCAGAGACACCGGCATCAAACCGGGACTGGCTGCCCTTGGTGCTGGTGTGCTGTCACCTGCTTTGCTCCTCTCCTTGGTGTGGCCACAGCGGCAGGCGAGGAAGGGACGAGGAGGGGGCAGGTAAGGCTTGGAGAGGCTGAGCCCCAGCCTGCAGGGGAGGAGGAGAGCTCAGTGTGGGGGCTGTGGCATGGGGTGGGTGCTGGCTGGGAGGCATCACCCATGGGTGCCTGGGTGCTATTAGGGATAACCCCTGGGTGCCAGGGGACTGGGATGGATCACCTGTGAGTGTTTGGAGGCATCATCGTGGGTGTCTGGGTGCTGTTATGGATCACCCTGGAGTGCCTGGGGTGCTGCCACTGTCGTTGGGGTTGTGGGTGCCCAGTGCGAGCTGGCAGGGAGGCAGGGATGGAGCAAGGAGGTGATGGCTCTGGAGCAGAGGGACGAGTTCCTTGCTGCTCCCCCCGACACTTTGGGGCCGTAGCAAGACGAGTGGTGGGATTCTCTCACAGAGGGAAGCTGAGGCAGGGGTAGACCAGGCACCAAACCCCATCCCCTACTTCGCAACCAGGAGCTAAATGGGAAGAGGAGGGGCAGCAGCGAGGGGCTGCAGATTCACGGAGCACCCGGCTCCTTCCAGCAGCAATTTGCTGCTCCCGGCCGGCTGCTCCGTGGCACCAGGCAGGGCTTTGCTCCGCGCTCTCTCCTGCATGCTAAACACGCGGGCTCCCTGCAGGATCCTGCAGCCTTCTGCACTGCTCTGCTGCAGAGGGGGTGGGGAGCCAGCTCTCACCTTCCAGCACAGCAGCAGGAGGATGGCAGGAGGTGGAAAACTGCAGGACACAGCCCTGCTTCCCTGGACACCCTCCTGGGGGGCATTTTCAGCCCAAACCATGCCAGCTCATGCACAGCGTGTGCCCATCCTGTGCTGCTGCTGCTCCGGGTGCTGCTGGAGTGTAACTCACCCCACAGGGATGTGCAGCCCCAGCCCCATGCTGCTGCCTGTCCCGTGGGTCTGTCTGTCCATATTTCTGCTCCCCAGTGGATGACACTGTCCTGGGTGGGGTTTGTGGATGCCAGTTCCTTGTTTCACTTCCAAAA
Source organism: Acridotheres tristis (assembly GCA_037013685.1). Lineage (NCBI taxonomy): Eukaryota > Metazoa > Chordata > Aves > Passeriformes > Sturnidae > Acridotheres > Acridotheres tristis. The sequence continues at coordinate 4,831,558 of CM072911.1, read as the reverse complement.
GCTGTCTCTGGTGATGCGGGGTAAGGCAGTTGTTGTGTTCTGACCAGGATGCTGAGGCCATCCATGGGGGCACAGTGTGTCCCCTGCATATCTGAGTGATAATCACTCCTGAATCCATGCTGAGACTCTGTAGGAGGAGTTTGGAAGAAAGCAGAACAGCTTCACATTTTTTGGGAACACATTTTTATTCCTTCACTTAAGTGAGGTGTTCCTGCTGGGAATCCACTTGGTTTCCATTTGGTCATGCTTGGGAGCACATTCCCCTTTTCTTTCCTTGTGTTCATGTCAATTTATTCAAAATATGGGAGCAGCCTCTTGGAGTGGTTTTCATTGCTCCAACTCCTCATCCAAACCAACTTGGAGAAGTTTTCCACCAGCACTGAGAGCTGAGAGCCAGGGATGGCTCAGGCCATGTGTGGTGCCAGGCTGAGCTTTGGGACTGTGGTGGTCTCTGCTCTGCAGGGAAGTTCAAGTGAAATGAGCTGCTGAATGGATGCATGAATGGGAAGGAGAAGTCCTGAAGGGTTTTGTCTCATGAGAATCCCTCAGGAGAACAAGCTAGGGAGGTGTGGAGAGAGCTGGGAAGGAGGGGAGTGATAGATTGGGGTGTTTGGGAGGCAGTTCAGTTTCTTGGCTGGTTGGAAACAAGCAGATGTGTGAGGAATAGCAGGAGCAAGGCATTTGGGAGAGATCTGGAGGCCAGCAAGGACCCCTGAGTGTGGGACATGTCCCTCAGGGCTGGATTTTCACATTCCTAAATAAACCTCCATGGCTGCAGCCTTTGCTTGAGATTACTGGCAAAGGAGGCTGCAGGGCAAAAGATGCCTTATGGTCTTCAGAAACACATCCCTGCTATTTCGAACGGGCTCCATATTTTTGAGCAAGGACCAGAAAACATCCAATTGTGCTTTTTCCTCTTCTCTAATAATTCCTCCTTTTCAGCGCTATATAATAGAGAGGGAGAGGACACCAAAAATAAAACTGGAATAGTTTTTTAAGAAATTTTTATCTGTTCCTAACAAAGAAACCACTAAGAAAACATGTCTGGGTTTTTATTTTTTTTTTTTGGGAATAGGCATTTTGAATGGGGTGAGGGTAGAGAAGGAAAGAGAGATCACATTAAAAACTTCCACCAGCTCCAGTAATGAGATTAAGGGAGCTGCCAGATGAAACCATCTGCCTAATCTTCTACCCAGAGTCGCTGTGTTCCCAACTCCCATCCAAGCAGGGGACTGAAGGCACCTTTTGCCACGGACTGGCCTGACAGGAGATGTACAGGTGTCTGCTCACTCCAGACACAGAGCTCCTCGCTCAACATCCGAGGAGAAGGGGGAATGAAAAGGAAGGAAAAAAAAAAAAAAAAGGGAAAAGAAAGAAAGACACTCATAAAAAAGACAGTTTGACATTTTCTTGACTGTTTTGAAATTTTCCTAGCACAACAAGCTGTTTATCCGCCACTCCAGCTCTTATTGAATTAAAGTGTGGAGGGGGTGTTAGGAAGAAATCAATTCGTGCTCCATATGCTGCTCTGCCGAGGAGCGCGGCTCTCCGCACACTATGGAATATGTAGGGAAGGGTGGGGGAAGGAGAGATAAATCCATCAGCTAACAAGATAAGTGCCTTGTTCCTCCATCTGTTACTGCTGTGTCCTTATCTGGGATTGCAGCATGGCAGCAGTGATACATCTTGTGTCAGGTATTATATTCCAAATTCGTATGAATGAATTTCCGCGCTCGCACCGAGCCGCGGTTCCAGCCCCGCCGGCGGTGCCGGGTTTGCCACGGAGCCTCCGGGGCTCGCCCAGCTCCTCTTGGGCTGCTGGCGTTTGTGACTTGAGAGGGATCATGTAGGGACAGCTCCAGCTCGGTGAGGGGCTGGTAGAGCCGGGAGGAGGGCCTGGATAATGGCCAGCCTCGGGATGCTGGCAGGGTGGACATGTGCTTTGCAGACAGGAAAATCAGCTTGGGAATAAAGCGCGTGTTTACGGGAGGGACAAGGGCTTCTCAGGTCTCTGCTTTTCTGCTGAGTCTTGTTAGTTGGAGCATTGAATGTGCTTAAACCAAAGTTTAGATGGAATACTGGGAAGAAATTCTTCCCTATGAGGGTGGTGAGGCCCTGGCACAGGGTGCCCAGAGATGCTGTGACTGCCCCTGGATCCCTGGAAGTGTCCAAGGTCAGGTTGGACAGGGCTTGGAGCAACCTGGGATAGTGGAAGGTGTCTCTGCCCATGGCAGGAGAGTGGAATAGGATGAGCTTTAAGGTCCCTTCCAGCCCAAACCTTTCTGGGATTCTCTGTGCTACACATCCTTGGGGTGTGGAGGCTGCACTCCAGCCCTCGTGTCTGCTGGACAGCAGGGAGAGAGGCAGTGCCAAGGTGCCCTTCACATCATCCCAAAACTGGGCTTTTTGAGAGGCATCAACCTCTGCTACTAGTGGAGGAACCAGATTCCTGCCTTGGAGCAGCCAGCCAAGTGTTCGGAAGCAGAAGTTGGATGGGATGGATCTGCTCCTGCTGTCAGAGCGTGGAGAGCTCATTTAGCTGCACATGCCCAAAGTCCTGATGGGCACCTCTGCCCAGCTGCAAACCAGCTCCAAAGGCATCTGGCTGCAGAATGCTGCGTTTCTACACCAGGCTTGTGTTTAAAATCAATTTATCTCTGGACAGGGCTCAAGACTTGTACAGTGGCTCAGTGTGGGATGAGCCAGGCTTTTCAGAGCTGGGAGCTGCTCTCAGAGTCTGTTCTTATGGCTAATCCTGGGGCACTTCTAATTGGAGGCACAAACAAAAGCTGCTGGAGGATTTTGGGGTGGTCTTCAAACCTCTGGTGTCTGTAGAATCAATCACTTCCTGGTATGCTGGTTGTTACAGCCATCTAGTGAGCTCGGGGTCCTCAGAGCTGTCAGCAGCCCCGGGGTATAAATCCAAGTCTGGCTGGGATGCAGGCAGGCTGCTAAAACCCACAGAATCATCCTGGAGTGAGGAACAGCATCACCATTTGTTCCTTCATGTTTATGAACACTTGTGTGCTGTCGGGCCAGCTTTTCCTGGAGAGGACACTGTGGAGACACAGAAAGTTTAAACAGGGAATGGGAATGCATCTAAGTCATCTCTAACTGGCCATACTCCACTGAGTCTCTCCTGACCTGCAAGCCCTTGGGTTGCCCTCAAGGACCTGCTGCCACCGAGGAGATGAATTAAGTCTGTGCTGCTCATAGAGGGTTTTCTCTCTGCCTCTCAGCATTGGAAATGGGATTTTCCTGTCTGGAAAAAAAAAAGAAAATCACCAAAGTTTTTGCACAACTGTGCTGTGTGAGGCTGGAGTGAGAATGGTGAATGAAGGTCAGAGCCAAATCCCAGCCTTTGGCAGCATGAGGGTTTGGAGCTGGGTGATTTATTTTGGGGCCAGTTTTCAGCCTGGATTTGTATGTGCTGGCACAAGGCGCAGACTGTGGCACAGTGCCCAAGCCAAGAATTTAGAAACCTGTTTTTAGACGTAAAATCTAATTTGGAATTAAAGCACAGGAATTGCTAATACACTCGTGGAAATAATCTGTGCCTGGATCCTATTTTCTGCTTCTCATGTGTGTTAGACTCCTTTGAGTAACATCCATGGAGAGGGATCACTCAGGGTGATTTGTAGGGCTGGGAGAGAGTCAGGAAGAGGAGTCACTAATCACCAAAACCTTTGGAAAGGTAGAAAGTGAGATGCTGCCATTAAGCACCTGGCTCCTGAGCATCCCTCTTACCTGGGACTGGGATTTGGGAAGAATTCAGCCCCTCTGAATAAATGGTTCAAATGGGCTTGGTGGGGTGATTAAATTGTCTTTCTGCCACCAAGGATATCATCCAGGTGGCCCTGGGGTGCAGAGAGATGTGGGCAGTGAAGCAGCAATGAAAGCAGGAGTTGTGCCTTTTTTCGGGTGGTCTTTTCCTCTCCTTTTGTGCCTCTGAATAAAAGGAATGAAAGCGAGAACGCTTATCTTTGCTGGTGTGAGCGTCGGGAGAAGGAGCGCATTTCAGCAGAGCGGTAAAAAGTTTTCAGGAAAGAGTGAGGAACAGGACCCTGAGCTCAGCTTGCCCTGGGTTCCCTCAGAGCATGGGAGGTGTGGTTTGATCTTGAAATATCCTTTCTGAACCCGTCTCAAGCTGAAAAGGCAGAGAGATGCCTGAGGGAGAAGCAGGAGCATCGTCTCTTCCCTGCCTGTGGGAATCGGTGCTGGGACAAAACCCAGCTCCAAAGCTAAGACTGAGCAAACCAGGTGTGTCGAAGCCAGAGAGGATCTTTATTCTCATTCCCACCTTCTTGTTCTTGAATAAAGATGCTATTTTTATTTTCCCTTCTGTTTAGCCCCGATGGGCTTAACCCATCTCTGCAGAGGCACCGAAATCCCAGCTCTAATTTCAATTAAGAGCGCTCCTTTTGATTGCAGCCCAGGCTGGGGTTTGGGATCTATTCCTAATCCCTATATTAGCACTGATTCATCTCCTCCATGAGTATTATCATCAGCGGCCCTCAGGGAAGGGAGGGGAGGGATCTTTCGGGAGGATAAATACCATTTGTTTGTGTTTGTATTAGCTTCCACGCCGCATCCTGATTACATCCCGCATTTTGACACAACAATTATTATTAATTTCCCGGCGTCTGCGTTTGGATTCTCGCCGACACAAAGGGAAGATGACGGATAATGTCAGGCTCGGTAATTGGGTGGGGGAGGGATGGAGAAGGATGGGAGGGGGGGCAGTTGGGATATTATTAGACTGCAATTCTCAGTGTGGAGCAGGAAAGGTATTTCTCAGCAGATGTTGGTGCTGGCTATTTATCCGCACGTTAGCGCCAGCAGAGCGATTGTCTGGGACACGCTCAGCTCCCTCACCCCTGCCCCTCTCTGCCCTCTTGCACACACAAATCCCATCAGCTCAGTGTTGTGGGAATTGGCTTTTCCAGGGAGCCCTGCTGGTTGCTTTCTGCTCCGGTGCTGCCGTCTTTGCAATTAACTTGGCTGGGGTGAGCCCCGGCTGGGAAGTGGCGAGCGCAGGGCTACGGGAGGGCTCTGCTCTGCGGGACAGAGGTTTGGGAAAGCCCCCATGGGTCTGGATCCCTCTGCTGGGGGGTGTAAGGAGAGGGTGCCCATTGTAGGAGCTCCTGTGGCAGAGCCAAGGTGGGAACCTGCCGGTCCTGCCTCCTCGTTTCACAGATGCTGTCCATGAACGTCCAACCTTGACATCCAACCTTGATCCGAAGTGTTGGATGCGTGGCTGGGGTGAAGGTGGCAGATTATGAGCAGAAAGGTGACGGAGAGACATTGCTGGTGAAGATATCAGAGCAGGGCATGTGCCCTGGTGTCCCTCTGTCCTTGCTGCCAGGGATTTTTGATAAGTGCCGGCTTTTTTCCTTCATCCAGCCTTCACAGGAGAATTGCAGTAGGGTTGGTGTGTTGAGCACAGCCCAGGTGATGCAAAATCCTGAAGAATACTCAACAGCAAGCTTGGACAGACAACCTTCTTCTCCCAGATCTTGCATCCATCAGATGATCACTGTCTTGCATTGGGTCATTTCTTACGGGGAGAGGGTGCCCAGAGAACCCATCCCAGGTTGGATTTCAGGTTGGAGCACCCTGGGATAGCAGAAGGTGTTGGAGCAGAACTCCGTGGCAGAGAGTTGGAATAAGATGGGCCTTCCAATTCAAACCATTCTGGGCTTTGGAACCCTGGTGGTGTCTGAAACAATGTGCTGGGAGGGAAGGGCAGGAGACCTTCCCATGCCTTGCTGTTGTCTCATCCCTCCCACAGTGCTCGTGCTTGGGAAACGCTGCGTGGCTCATCCCCTGCTCTCGCCATGCGGAAGAAGGCTCGAGTTCAAGCTGGGCAAATGATAAATAAACCAAAGGGTCTAACTGTGATTCAGTGAGCATCGATTTCTGAGGCTGCTCCTGAAACATGGAGAGATGCTTGAGATGGAGGGGAGGCTGCAGGAGAGGAGGAAGAGATGGGTCTTTGAACCTTTGAGAAACCTCCCTCCTTTTCTTTTTAAATCTGTGCAGGGCGGGTGATGTGCTGGAATATCTTTTCCTGCCCAGCACAGTGAAGATGGTGATGGAATTGCATCGGGTTGATGGGGAGGAGACCTGAAGTCCAGGGGGGTTTTAGCAATGAGATCCCCAGGCTGTGTTCTGAGCTCTGGCAGGGATCTGGGAGAAGAGCAGAAGTGCTGCTGGTGCCTGACCCTTGCTGGGGCTGGAAAGTGCCTTTACAGCTTTGCTTAGGCAGCAGCACAAGGTCAAACTGTGTCTCTGCCTGAGAAAGGACCAAGTGCATTGACCTTGTAACTTGTGAAATCATTAGAAGAGACTGATGGGTTTTGATCTTTAACATTTAAGCTTTAGCTGTGCTGGCATCCACAGTCAGTGCTGGGTCCCGTGCCCCTGTGCCAGCCCCTTGACTGGATGCTTCTGTGAGCATCCTGCACTGCTGGGACAGGAGGAATCTCTGTTTCTTGGACTTGTTTTGCTCACCATGCCCTGCTCTGACATAGCCAAATCCCCTTGCTCATGCTCCCTCCCTCTGCATCACGTCCTGTTCATTCCAAGCCCTCTCCCTTTAAAGTCTCAGAGCTGGGCCCTGCCTCTCCTTCATCTCTCCTGTGCAGGTTTCCCCTGTAGGGCAGGAGTCAGGATCGTGGCTACATCCAAATTATCTTGTGCATCAACTGGGCCTTCCCAGGTATCCAGCAAAGTGTTTAACCCCAGAGACTGCGCTCCCAGGGCTGGCAGCTTTCACACACAGGGACATCTGGTCCATCCCAGTGATGTTCAGTGAGTTGGATGCCAAGAGCTGCATTGCTTGGAGGTTGCACTTGACCACTGGAAGAGCTACACACGTCCCAGCCCTGGAAGTCTTCCAGGCAAGGCTGGATGGGGCTTGGAGCAACCTGGTCTCATGGAAGGTGTTCCTGCCTATGGCAGGGGGTGGAAAAAGATGATTTTTAAGGTGACTTTCTAGACTGACACATACTGCCCTGGTGGGGCACAGCTAGGATGGCAGGAGGAGACCCAAATCCTGGCTCTGAGTCCTGCCCATGGATAGAAGCAGAAGGTGCTTCTGAAAGCTTTTCTCTGAAGTAGGGCTGCTTTCCCTGCTGCCCTGTGGCTTCTCTGGCCGACACACAAAGCTGGGCTGGCTGGGGCAGCAGCTTTGTCTCCACCAGCCATGCAGGAGGGGCTTTGGGATGAGCCAAGGCTCACAAGGCAGCATGAACCCGCACTGGGAATGGGATCCTGGTCTGGAAAGAAAATGGAGGGATTTTGTTTGGGTTTTTCCCCTTCTGACAGCTTGTTGAGGGGGCTGTCTTGGGTGTAGTCCTAAAGTATTTACCTACACATTGCAGTGGGCTTGGCTTGGTGAAAGGAATGGATTTGATGCTTTGCTCTGAAATTGGGCCAAATCACAATCTCTAGATCCAGCAGCTGAAATTAAGGAATATGCACTGCAATTAAATTCATTGCGAAATTTAGTCTTTTTGGAAGCAAGATCAGCTGAAAGGGCAAGAAAGGCAGAGTTAGGCAGGGGTGATGTGGCACGGTCCCTGTGTGTGTGCTGGGACCTGGGGGACGAGGAGCAGTTTGGTCCCAGCCGTGTGATCCTGGCCAAGCCCCTTCTCCGTGTTTTCCCTTCTCAAACTTTGATCTTTTCTCTTCAGCCTTTAAGCACTTCCAGCCGTGGATTTGTGTGTTCAATATCCAGCCTAGTTCCTGTGGTGTTGCTAGGGGTTAGCATAATGGCAATAGTAAGGCAGGGAATTATCAGAGACCTTATCAGCACAGTCAAACTTGAGCTTTTTTCCATTTTTCCCTTTCACCCCAAAAGCAGGATGGGTTTTCTGTGCACTGTGACCTGTAGGTGCTGAAGCCAGGCCGTGGGGTCATCTCATCTAATAGCAAATCCTTTGTCCTTAGAACAATAAATCTAACGTTTCAATCCCCCTCTTGCATCTTTTTATGTCCATTTGCACATTGAAATCTCTTCAGCTGACTCCTGCCAGTCTTTACAAAAAGCTTTTGCTGCTTTAGATGTTTCAAAGATGGCAGGGTTGCCCATCAGCTCGAGAGCTTTCCTCGTAAGCAGCTCCAGCTCTGCAGAAGGCAGTGGGAGGGAGGTAAATGTATTTGGAAAAGATGGGGAAGGGAGGCAAAAAGAGAAGGGGTTTTGTACCCTGTTCTCCAGGGGAAAGCATTTTTTATCTCTAAATCTGTGTAATTGATGCTCAGATACTCTGGTGATGAGTGCCTTAGAAATGCATCTGCAGTAATAATCTAATATCCGTTTGTTAGGGCTCCAAGGAAATCTAATAATACTGATACTTTGCCTAATAGAGCTCTTTTCATCCCAGGATAAAATGCAAGGAGTTTGAGATGGAAAAGACCAATTTTAGGTCGTGCAGTTCATCTCCCTTCCCATGCAAAGTCTCGAGGAGTCTTGCAGACATTAAATAATTAAGGAGTAGTTATGGTCAGGGAGTGAGGAAAGCAGCAGCTGGGGAGCTCCTGGATGTGCTGCCAGGCTGGGAACTGGGATCTCCCTGGGATGGCACCTTCCCATGCCATTCCCTCAGTGAGATGTGAGCCAGGGTCACTGGGATTTACTGGGGCCTTGTTTGTGTGCTGGTCTGGACTCTGAGCATTGCTGAGGGTGGGGTGATGCCCAGCTCCTCGGATCCTGGCCAGCCCAGCTGTTCTGGGACACCATCCCTGCTAGATGGGGATTTAGCAATGGCATCAGGACACAGGGCAGGCAGTGCCAGCCAGAGCAAGGCAGCAGCTTGGTGACTGCAGGCACACTTCACCTCCTTTCTGACTGAGAAATGCAAGACAGTGATGGGGCTCACCTGAGCTGGAAGCTCAAGGTGTCCCTTCTGCAGGAGCAGCTCCAAAGAGGAGGCTGTGACATGATTTTCCAGTTCACTGGCAGCTCCTGGCAGGAGTCAGAGCAGATGAATCTCCCTCAGCTTCTGGCGGCTGCAATCACTTGGTATCACTTTGTTATCTTTTGGAAGAAAACGTGTTAAGGGCTGGGTTTAGATTTGGAAGTGATGCTCTTCATCCTCACCTAAGAGCAGGACCAGCCCAGAATTCAGTCCCTCCATTGCTCAATCCAAAGCAGGTGTGATCCCAGCAATTCCCTGCCTGGGACGCAGAGCCATGGAGGGTTTTGCTCCTTCCCTGCTTACTCCAATTGCCCGTGGACCAGGCAGGATCCAGCCCGGGGGGCTCCACTTTCCCCTGGGGCTGTGGAGGGAGGAACAGCCGGGACAGCAGGAGCTCCTGCAGGACTCTGGCTGCTGCCAATTCCAGCCTGTCGTGGCTCCGCATTGCCCAGGACGAGGGTGGCAGGAGGGTGGGATTTGGGGATTTGCAGAATTAATGATATCTGCAGTGAGGAATCTGCCCCCTGCGGCTCCGTGCCGAGCGGGAGCCGGCAGCGCGGGGAAATCACCTGTGACCGCTTCCTCGGATGTGTCCTCCTGTAAATAACCTGGAGATGAAAATGTCAAGCCTGGAGCTCCCGATGCCGGGCTAGAGGAGCGGATGAGCACAGGGAAATGTGTGTGCTGGTGTGGGAGGGCGAGATATGGAGAGAGGGATGGGGGAGACAGACGGTGCAGGATGGAGATGCAAACCCCGACAGGGAGCGCTGGAGCCGATCCCTGCAGGGAACAGGCTGGGAGAGATCCCAGGAAGGTGCTCGTGGTCCTGCCTGGGGCTCTGTGAGGATGGGAGGTGTGTGCTGGCTGTGCAGTGACTCTCCTTAGGATGCTTTTCCCGGGACTGTGGTCCCAGAATGTCCGGCTGGCTCCCGCTCCCAGGGAGGAGCCTCAGGGAAGGGATTTTCCTGGTTAAACACGGAGATGTGTCCTTTCATCCACACGGAAACACACAGCACGGAGGGATGGCTGCTCCTCTTCTCTGGCCGCCTCCTTTGGACAGTCTTGGCCCTTTGCTTCTCTGCTGAGTGTTAATTAGAGGACCAATTAGTGTTCAAGGTCAATTGGATTTGCACACTCGCTCCAGCAGCAACTGGAGGGAGCCCATCTCCTCATTTTGGGAGGTGGGAGGCTGCTCCCTCTCCATCATCACCCCAGCAGCCTGGCAATGTGCCGTGCACATCTGGACTGCTGTGTGCACATCTGTGCAGCCCTTACACGGCTGATGGGAAGCAGCAGGTATTGGCATGGGGAGAGTGGAGAGGGGAGCACCTCTGCCACAGTGGAGTCACCCAGAAATACTCAAATAGGAGGAAAAAATAGATTTGGGAAGCTGGCAGAGGTGAGAGGGAAATGAAAGGGCTGGAGTTGTTTAATTTGTGTTTCAGCAGCAGAGCTGTTGTTGGTTTTGCTGCAGTGGACAGCGGGAGGTCGAGGAGAAGGCAGGTCAAACAGTCCATGAACAGAGACCTCAGCAAGGGCCAGCATGCTCAGCCTCAGTTTCCACTGCTAAATCTTGCTCCAGCAAGATGCAGACAGGAGGATTTAGCCTTTCCTGGGAGTTGTGGACAGTCAGGACATGCAATATTCTCTTCAGGAATTGGTGTGTCAGGGGTAACACTGGCAGCTCCAGTGCAGCATGGCTGGATGTTGCACCATCCCAGCCGACCTGAACATTTGGCTTTTTTGGGTGTGGGACAGGCAGCAGAGCTGGCTTTTCATGGCTGCCTCAAGTGCAAAGGCACAGGGAAACACCTTCATGTGGCTCTCCCAGCCTCGAGTGTCCTGCCAGGTGGGCTGTGCATGGAAAAGATTTTGTAGCTGAGATTTTGTCACCCCTCTGCTCAGCCAATGTACCACTGGCCTTGCCATCGGGATTTCTGGGCACAAAACAAGGAGCAGACGGAGTGGGAACGTGCACAGCAGCTGATGCCTGTCCCCAGGTGTGTGACACGAGTACCCTGCCCCATCCCTGCATTCCGACCACCCTGAAATTCCCCGTGGATGCAGAAATATCCCTACAGCGTGCAGCCAGGACTGTGTCCGTGCCCTGAGAGACACGGGCACGTCCACCATCTCGTCTGCCAGCGCCTGCCTTCCCCACAGGCAAAGCTGGCTGTGTGAAATCTGTGCTGGGGGCATTCGCTTGATACCGGCTCCAGCCCAAAGCCGATGAGGAATGCACAGACTGGCAGTGCCGGACTGCATACTAATGGTGTGAGAGCTCGCAGGGAGCGGGGAAGAGAAAGGGAAGGAGCCAGACTGCAGCTCCTGGCTACCCGCGATTGATTTATTACCAGGTTTGCTGATGAATGTGTGAGAAACGCTATTGGTGATAAAGCAGAAAGCCCGTAATTAAAGTAACAGCTTTCAGTTTTTAAGCACTGCTTGGGTGTTTTCTTCTCTCTGGCAAATTTTGTGGCTCGGTGCCACTCAGCAGCGTCCTCCCCCCACCATCCCGAGCCTAAGCTGCCTTTGGCTCCAGCCTGGAGGCACTCTGCCAGCCTGGCAGCTGCTGAGGGGCAGGGTATGGTGGGATTTGGTCAGTGGCTGATTTGGGGAGGGAATATGGCATTTTTGGAGCCCTGGTGGCATACGGATCTGTGCAAGGAAAATTCCTCTCCTCTTACGCTTGCCAGAAGGTCTAGGCAGGATCTGGAGGGATACGGGACTCTTCCCTAGTGTGGGGATCAGGATTTTCTTTAAATCCTTGCTGCACCTCGCAGAGGGTGCTCAGCACCTTCCTTGTAAGTGCGTGCCTGGTTTTTGTGCATTCCCGTGGTTTACTCCTGCCCAGACCAGAGCTTGCTCCTTCCTCCTGCCGGTGGATGTGCAGGTGGAGCCCAGCCCAGCTCAGCACTGTGAGCACTCCACATCCACTCCAGCGCCGTCTCCTCGACTGGCTCAGAGCCCCTTTCCCAGCACTAACCCGCTCCATCCCCTCTCCCGGGGATAGAAGAAGAGTTCCTGCTGCTTGGTGGGCTGTGGATCCAGTGATCCACAGGGAAATATCTGGTGCCCTCGGGTAGCAAATGGAGCAGAGAGGCACCGAGCCCCTTGCAGCCAGAAGCGGTGATGGATGGGCCGGTGGATGGGAGGATACGTGCGGTGAGGGATGGGGGAGAGGAGGTGAGAGCTCTGCCGGTGACAGATGGACGGACAAGGGGGGTGTGGGGATATGTGTGTGGATATATAGGCAGGTAGGTAGGGAAAGGGTCTCTCTGATGAGAGATAGATTGAGAGAGATGGATGGATGGGATATTTATAGTGATGGCTAGGTAGATAGAGCTGGATGTGTGTTGATGAATAGGTGGATGATGGATAGAGGGCAGGGATTGTGGGAGCTGGCGGGCTAAAGGGTATATATGGTGCTAGATAGATTAGATAGAAGGATATATGTGATGATAGAGAGATAGTATAAGCAGCAGACTCTGCGTCCCCAGCAAACTGCTGCTTTTAGCTACTCCGAGCTCCAGTGTAATCTCATTTTGCCCTGGTAAACTCCTTATCAAGGCAGCTTTTTTTTTAAGGAAAAAAAATCTCCTTAGAAGAAAGAAAGGAAAAAAAAAAAAAAAAAAAGGAAAAAGAACAGATCACCAGCAGCAGCACTTCCCGACTCCTCCGCCAAGAGCCGCTGACCCTGGCTGGCTGTTTCCATGATGACAAATTAACTGATGCTCTGCAGCAGCTCCAAGTTTTTCCCAGCACCTGCGGCGGGGTCTGCCCGGGATTCGGCAGGGAGAGCCTGTCCCTTGGCTCCCACCTCCCTCCCCGATTTGGGGAAACCTGTGTGTCCTGGGGAGCCTCCACCTGTCCCCACAGCGCTGCAGACACTCATCCCATGGGAGTGCGGGACGTGCCCGGCGCTGCCTCCTTGGCGATGGGGTCTCTCTGTGCTCGGCGTGTTTTTTGGCAAACCCCGGTGCGGTTCACCAAGGGAAGGGCTGCGAGATGAGCCTTGGCTCTTCTCCCTCTGCCTGCTGCCTCCCGCAAACAGCTGAGGAGCCCCGGGGACAGATTGTGCAGGAGGAGAGCGAACTTGCAGCCGGCAGGATGCGCGGCTGTGCGCCGGTGCTTTCCCCCCATCCCCGAGCAGGCAGACAGACCCGGCAGACGTGGGGAAGTCTGGCGTTCCTCTGTGCCGATAGCAATTAAGATGTGCTAATGGGTTCAGACGAGCACCTAAAAAATGTGGATGTTTCGCTTGAGCCTTCTGGAAGCTTTTGCTCATCTGCAAACATTCCTGCTGGTGGGAAATGAAAGTGTTCCATGGCACAGACAACTTCTGTGGTGGCATCTGGAGTGACCTCTCGGTCCTGGCAGGGAAGATGTGTGCCGGTGTCTTCACAAACAATTCCAGGGGCGAGGTTTTGGGTGTGAACGGCTTTGAAATGGGTCTCCATCTCCCCACCAGCCTCAGGTTTGCTGCAGAGCTCATACAGCTTGAGATCCTGAGATAGACAAGGGTCTGCACAAGCCTGAATTTTGGGGGAAAATAACGGGTTCAAGGAGGGATAAGGTGGTTTGGGAGGGCTGAACCTTCCTGGTACCTCAATGGGGAAAGGAAGAGGGCAAAATGGGCCGGGAATTTGGGATAAAAGGGAGGCTGTGTCCTCTGAAACCCCGAGAGAGAAAACCCCGCGGGCGTGTGCTCCCCTGAACTCGCTCCCTTTATTCGAATAAATTTGCAGATTCCCTGTCTCCTTTATGGACACTTTCATAGCGGGATTTGCTGCACAGTCCCATAGGTGATATGGAAGGTCAGGGAGCCCTCGAGATGTTTTCTGAACACTCACACGGAGGTTTGACCTCAGCCTGCCTTTGGGAGCTGCAGGATGTTGTTTTAATCTTCTCTCTATGTCTGTGTTGGGCTTTCTGCTGGGGAGACATTGGAGAGGGACAGGAGTCCTGGACTGAGCAAAGGCTTTGCCTCTGCACTGCTGTGGGGATTTATTATTTATTAATATTTATTTATTTTTAAAGGATTTGGTGGAAAAGACAGTTCAGACCTGTTGGCATCACTGTCTCAGGTTGCTGATGAGGAGAAAGGTCATTAAGTTCTCCCTGGCTCTTAGGTTCACCCAAGAGGGAGTAGAAGGGGTGGTTTCCTCTGCTGATACTCAGCACAGCAGCCAGGGCATCCTGGTGGATTGTTCAGGACATGGACCCACAGGAGTCCCCACACTTTGCAGGGAAAGGCTGTAGCTGGTGTTTTCTGGCTGAATGCAGACTCTGCACTTTGTAGAATCATGGAATGGTTTGGGTTGGAGGATCTTAAAGCCCATCTTGTTCCACCCCCTGCTACAGGCAGGGACACCTTCCACTATCCCAGGTTCCAAACTCCATCCAACCAGGTCTTGGACACTTCTAGGGATCCAGGGGCAGCCACAGCTTCTCTGGGCACCCTGTGCCAGGGCCTCCCCACCCTCACTGGGAATGATTTCACCCCAATATCCAGTCTAAAGCTGCCCTGTGTCAGTGTGAAGCCATTTCCTCAGTCCCTGTCTACTCCTCATCCCCCTCTGGACAACACATCCCCTGGTCACTGCTCCAAGTACCCTGGAGTTCAGGAATAAATAATGTACAGAGCCCACATGATGCTGGTTGTCTTCTTTTCCCACCAGTGTCTGTCCCTTTGGGAACCAGTAGAGACTCATTTCTGGTGAAATCTGGCTTCCCCTTTCCTAAAGTGGAAATAAATCCACACAATAATCAAATATTTTCAGCAGACTGAGAGTCCCCTGCTCTCCTCCTGGGTAGTGGAGGAGATCCCCTCTCATGCAGACAGTGAGACGTGGGGAAATGCATCTCCATGCAAATCTCTCTCCCCTTCCTTGGCAACTTCATCTCTTGATCGTTTCTGACAGCCTAAGTTTTGTCAGCCAGACACATTTGAGGCAAAAAAAGAGGGGGGAAAAAAAAGCAAGTCAAAGCAAGTTGGAGATGTGGTTGGGGGAAGGGAGAGAGAATAAGAAGTAGGAGGAAAAGGAAGGTCCCTGGAGACAGCAGTGAATATGTAAACTTTCTCGATTTCCTCTGCCTACTCATACCTCTGTGTGTTAACAACTAGACAGACATCTTGTATATATTTGATAAATAAGCCTCTCCATTTATTCAGAGGAGTGAATTTGTAGCTATTATGATTCAAATGGCATGACAGGTTTTGGATTGTTGTATCTTTTTGCTATTGAGTTTACAAAAAGAAAAAAAAAACCTACATGAAAATTGCAAAATTCAAAGTGATTTTCTTTGGCTATGGATCCTCACAATGCACAGATAGAGAGCTACAGTTATATATATAAATATATATACAAAAATAATACAAAGGCCAGTCCGAGTGCCTCTTCCCTCGAGACAGGAAGATGAGGGGTGCAATAAATAATTTAGAAATTGCTACCACCACTTGATTCAGAGTGATGGATCTGGCATGTGTTCCAACAAGGCACATGCTGTATTCATTACCCATTGAGCTACATTTTAATTTCTCCCTCATTAACCTTATCTGTGACTGGGGTTGTGCATCAAGTCAAATCCTTCGGATGTCAATCAATTCATTAGATGGTTGTTTAGTTTGTCATATGTGCTGTTATCGCTTATTAGGCTGCCACGCCGATCAATCAATCAAAAGGCAGCGAGGAGCTGGCTGCAAGGGACACAGGCAGGCAGCAGGCAGGCAGCATTCCACGGGTAGGGCTGCCTGGAGCACAGCCCACGCCACCAAAAGGAGCATGAATGCTTTGCAAAGTGGAAGGGGGAAAAAAAAAATAAAATTCAGAGGCACTCAGATGGTTGTCATTGAAAACCACGGTGTTGTTTCAGGTCATTGAAGCAAGTTATAGGCACATAAAAATAATAATAATAATAATAAGGTTAGTTGAGTGTTTACAGTCAGGGATGAAAGCTTGGTACAAAAGATGTCATCTCACCGTCCTGCTGGCACACAAAGTCTCTCCTCCTGGCTGACCCTGCCTCTGTTTCCACCTGATACTTCCTTCCCACTGAGTTCCTGCAGGGTCTCCAGCTGATGGACCATCAAAGAAGGGCTCTTGGCTGGTAGCATGTACATTCCACCTCCTTGGCATGGCTCATCTGAGCATTATTCCTGTTCATGGATTAAGTTACAGGCCTCACCTGCCCTGTTAGGAGAGAGGCTGGCTCCAGGACAGTCCCAGGAGTGCCATGTACCCTCCGACACAGCCAGTGGTGGCACTTTGGGGGGAAGCACAAGAGCACTTGTGTGGAGGCTGGATATGAGCCAGCAAGTGCCCAGGTGGCCAGGAAGGCCAAAGACATCCTGTCTTATATCACCAATAGGAAAAATTTCATCCAAAGGGATATCAAGCACTGGAATAGGCTGTCAGTGGTGGAGTCCCCATTTCTGGAGGGATTTAAAAGGCACAGATGTGGCACGTGGGGGTATGATTTAATGGTGGCCTTGGCAGTGCTGGAGAAATGGTTGGACTTAATGATCCTAGAAGGCTTTTCCAACCTAAATGGTTCTGGGATTCTAAGGCATGAATTTTTGATTCATTGCCTTGCCTTCCAGGAAATCCTCATGCAGAATCTCCTGTGCCAGTCTCAAATCTCTCCATGGAGCACCCAGGAGCAGCAAAGGGCTGCAGCAAAGGGCTGTAGGTTCTGGTACATCCCAAACTTCTCATTCCTCCTCTTCTCCCCAGCATGTGGCTGTGAGTGCTGCAGGGCTGAGCTCTCCACTTAAATAAAACAGGGACATCCAGAGAAGCTGTGGCTGCCCCATTCCTGGAAGTGTTCAGGGCCAGGTGGGATGGAGTTCTGAGCAACGTGGTCTAGTGGAAATTTTTCCTATACATGGCTGGGGGTTGGAACAAGTTTATTTTTAGGGTCTCTTTCAACCCAAACCATCCTGATTCCACGAAATGCTGGTTCAGGTTTGTGTGTATTTGTGAAGGTGCTGCTGGGTGTTTGCTGCCCACATTGGTGGCGTTGGATGCTGCATGCCTGGGAAATTATCCCTCTGTGCCTCGATCCAGGCAAGCTGTGAGCTCCTTGGCACTGGGCCGAGCCTTTCCCACAAGCCCAGTGAATCCCGCCCTGCTCCAGAAGGGAAAGCCACTTCTCCTCCCACTTTGTGCCCCTGGTAGCAGCTAATGAGTTCCTGTTCCAACTCGGCATCCTCCCCCTAATCATGAGGCAGGGACAGAAAGGACTCAGGTAGCTCGACTTCATCACAGATGGAGTGAGACGGAGCAGCTAGAGGGGAGAAAAAATATCCATCACTTTGCTTATAAAGTGCAGCTGGGTCTGCAGCCATTCAGAGGAAATGTCTGTGGATCCCCCCTGTGTCATTGTTCAAAAGTAGAGCCATTCTCCTCCAACTGCTCTTCCAGGATTCATTTGAACCCCCCATTGTAGCTCGGCGGCCGTTGGGTCTGGAGCGCAGGAGCTGGTGGCTATTAAGAGGTTTGCTCCTGCCACAGGTGGCCTTTGGTGACAGTGCCTCTCTATTAGGGTACAGCAGGTAGATGCCACCTCTCGGTGTCGGGGTGGCTGGGACAAGCAATCCGAGCAAGGCGCCGGCGTTTCAATTAACTGCCAAGACAGCCAACATTTCAGGACCTGTACATCTCTCTCCGCAGCAGCCGGGATGTATTGTATTATAAATAACAATAAGCAGGCCCAGTCAAAGGCTGTAATTGAATCTCTTCATTTTGCTGACTCGGGTGAAAAAGCCCCTTTGAGTGAATTATGCCGCGGGGCTGGGTGATTTGGGTGAGGTGTAAAGGTAACAACACTTGCTGTAATTAAAGCAAACATCCGTCCCTGTGGCTGCCGCTGCCCTCGGGGTGTCCAGGAGCTGCTTTGATGGTCTTGCTGTGGGCAGATCCTGTTGCTGGTCTGGGAAGCATCACTCAGCTCTCCTAAACCATCCCTTCCCTTGAAGGATGATCCTTGATGACCGGGCTGTGGATGTCTGTTGAAGAGGAAAAGGAAATTCCCTCCTCTTGAAACACTGGAAGCGGTGAGAAGGGACTCGCTGTTCCTCCATTCTCTTCTGGTTTTCCTTGCAGTGGTACTGCAGCCTCCTTTCCATGTTGCCAGCTGTTCCCGGCCTCCAAAATCCTCATTTTTGTGATCATGAAGACCTCCTTGCTGATGATTTCTGGGAGATGACCATCTTGCATGCTCCAGCTGCAGGCCCAGCATTAAGGAATTTTTATGGATTTAAGCAAGTACTGTCTTATGTGGCTGAAATGGAGTCATGCAGGTGGTGCTGCCAACAGGAATGAGCAGTTTAGTTGACCTTTGCTTAGAGCAGTAGCCTGGGATGTCTTGGCTAACAGAGAAAGCCAAAGGTTGATGCCTTCTAGTTCCCTTCCATCCCTTTCTCCTGACTGCTGTAGGCACATACCCTTCTCATCTCTTCTCTCCTATCCAATCCATTCCAATCCAGACATCTCCCCAAGGCCAGCACATTTTTCAGCCCAAATTCTGCACTGACAGAATATATTACATCTGCGGCGAGGCGGAATATAAAATGAGGAGGAGTTACTGGGGGAGCACAGGGAAATGAGGTTTTCTCCACTGTGAGAGCACAGGGTTAAATTGGCAGCTGCAGCCAGAGCTTCTTGGTCCTTCTGTGCAGTTTCAGGTTTTCTTGGATATTTTTTGTTGAGAACATGCTCCACCTTTTTTCTTTTCCCCTCTAGAAACCACTTTGTATGTCACTTGCTTTTTCTTTTTTTTATTATTATCTTAAACATCCATTATTTAGAAACTGCTGGAGCCTGGAAACCAATTTCCGTGCTTATTTCAAAGAGTTTGCAGCGTTTAGGTGGTTATGTACAGGCTATTACATGGACTGACCATGAGAAAACATCCTGGCAGGGCTGGGTGCCCTGTTGGGGAGGGGACAGTGGGGGTAAATATGGGATAACTCCTGCCTGATGGACCTCAGGATGACTGGGAGTGAAAATCATGGAGGATGAAAATCAGTGTTGCTTTTGAGACAGAATCCTGTGCTGGAGGAGGGATGGGAGCCCATATTCTCCTCCTAAAAAAGGAGGTTGTGGTAGGCAGTGCTGCCTCTGGGCATCCTCCATCACGGAATGCTGAGCTCCTCCCGGATGGGGACGGGGTTGTCACAAGTGTCCTTCGCTCTTCTTGGCTTTGCAGGGCTCAGAGTGTAAAGCAGTGGATCCCTGCAGATGCTTTAAGCTACTCAAGGGATTAGGCAGGGTTATGAGCAATCCCAGGATGGAGGAAATGTGGAGGCAGCTTGCAGCCAGCCTCATCCTCCTCTCCTCCAGCCAAGGAAAGGAGTGCAGGGATCTTTTTGTCTTGGCTTTGCCATTTGTAGGTGCGTGGTTAAGGAAGCCCCTGGTGCAGCAGAGCTCCCTCTTCCCAAAAAACCTTACTGCTCATATTTAGAGCCAGGGAGGTGGTGGGAGGGAAATCCAGGATTGAGGGATTGAGTTCATCCCTCTTTTAAGCCCGTCAAAGTCAGCGGAGTGGCTGTAGGAGCAGAGCTGGCCGGGTGCAATCCCCAAATGCCACTGCCTCAGTGTGACCCTCTGCTGAGCTGGCTGGCAGTGACACCGAGCCCTGTGTGAGTCACAGGGATCCCTGATGGTGCCACTTTGGTGGCG
This sequence comes from Acridotheres tristis, assembly GCA_037013685.1. Lineage (NCBI taxonomy): Eukaryota > Metazoa > Chordata > Aves > Passeriformes > Sturnidae > Acridotheres > Acridotheres tristis. The sequence goes on along the minus strand of CM072911.1, from coordinate 4,811,952 downwards.
AGGGAGCACTGCAGAAGTCACCATCACAAGGGCATGGATAAAGGGAAGAGCTGTCCCAGCAGGACATGCTCCTTTTTCCCAGTGTTAAGCCCAGAGTCTTTTATCCTGCGATTTCAAAAGAGCTGAAAAAGATCAATCAGTGGCATTATCTCTGCTTCTTGCAAACAGAAGGTAGCAGAGCTGAGCTGAGGTCAGACAAGCCCTGCCCTCTCAAAACTCCCCAGGGTGCCAACATGAGCGACTGGGGTCTGCAAGAGGTGTCATCCGTGGGACATCTCTCCTCCTGCTGCCCCTTAGAAAATCAAGATAGAAGGGTTTGAGTCTTGGAAAAGACTTTAAAGCTCATCCTGTTCTATCCCCTGCCCTGGGAAGGGACACCTTCCACTAGCCCAGGCTGCTCCAAGTCCTATCCAACCTGGCCTTGGGCACTGCCAGGGATCCAGGGGCAGCCACAGCTGCTCTGGGCACCCTGTGCCAGCCCTGCCCACCCTGCCAGGGAACAATTCCTTCCCAATATCCCATCCAGCCCTGCCCTCTGGCAGTGGAAGCCATTCCCTGTGTCCTGTCCCTCCATCCCTTGTCCCCAGTCCCTCTCCAGCTCTCCTTTATGCCCTGCCAGGGGCTCTGAGCTCTCCCTGGATCCTTCTCCTCTCCAGGTGAGCACCCCCAGCTCTCCCAGCCTGGCTCCAGAGCAGAGGGGCTCCAGCCCTTGGAGCATCTCCATGGCCTCTCTGGACTGGCTCCAGCATCTCCAGGTCCTGCTGCTGTTGGGTGCCCCAGAACTGGAGGCAGCTCTGCAGGTGAGGTCTCACCTGGGGACAGAATCCCCTCCCTCCCTGTGCTGCCCACGCTGCTTTGGGTGCAAGATGAGGAACTTGGCGTGACTGCTTGGGTTGGTTTGGTTTTTCCAGGCTGCAGCCCCAAACCTGTAAGCTCTGTGAGCATCCACACAGCAAACCCAGCCCTGCTGGATCTTCCTGAGCCACAGCCCTGCTCAGGGCGCTCTCCAAGCTCCTGCTGTCCTTATCCTCGTCCCCACAACAGAAAGTTGGGGCTGGAATCCGAGTGGTGCCGTGGGTGGTGGGAGGCAGCCAGCAGTGCTGTTGGAATTTTCTCCGCGTCGCTGTGAGTTAATTCATTCCAGTAAATCATCCAAAATAATTTGCGGCGAATATCAATTTTCTGTGTGAACTTCTCGCTGGCTGCACAGAAGTATCTTCTGCCGACACGGCTCCCTTATTCTGCTGATCTGAGACAACAAAGCAGCTGGGGAATAAACAGGAGGCGAGCTGGAGTCCCCAGGGCTGCCGGCACGAAGGAGGTGCCTAGGCTGAAACTCACTCATAGATAAAACCCAGCGAAGGCAGGCGATGATTAAAGGCTAATTTGCTGTCTGTGTGGTGTTAAGTGCCCCCCTTTCCTAACGAGCAGGAGGCACTGCCAACCGTTCTGCTTCGCCGCCTCTCTTTTATTTACCTTTTCAATTATTTTAAGGCTTTTCTGAACTTTGATAACGAACATGTCTTCTCTATGAGCCCCCTCTGTGCCGGGTCGGTGGCAGAGCGTGTGTTTTCTATGCTAAGAGAGACTTAGATGGGCAGAAAATATCTCCAAAAAAAAAAAAAAAAAAAAAAACACCCCAAAAACAAAACAGAAAACCCAGGCTGCTCCGCCTGTCTTGTGATGGATTTCAGCCGTGAGCAGTGCTGGCTGTCACTTGGTTTGACCTTTCTCCCCTACCAGCTGGTAGAGGAGAGCTGTCCCAGAGCCAAAGGCATGGCTGTATGCAGCTCTGTCACCCCGGGAGGGTGGTGGCAGGATGAAGAAGACTCAATATTAGCATCTGAACCAACGTCTGCCCTCCAAAAAAAAAAAAAAAAAAAAATCCCAGGGAAGACTTTAGGGTTGGTTTGGTTTTTTTTAAGGGTGGCATTATTTCATGATGTGTTAAGTGTGGTATGCAGTATTTTTTATGTTATTTCATAGGATTCTATGATTGGTTAATCTCTGGCTATGCCGTGTCTGTGTTCACACTGGAGTTTGGAAAACCTGTTTTGGTGTTTTGGCTTTTGTTCTCATCGTGGTGGGAAAAGTCTTACAGAGAGTTGTGATGAGGAACCCACCCTATCACAGAATCACAGAATGATCTCTGTTAGAAGGGACCTTGAGGCTCATCTTGTCCCACCCCCTGCCATGGCCAGGGACACTTTCACCAGCCCAAGCTGCTCAAAGCCCCGTCCAGCCTGGCCCTTCTCCCACCTTTTATCACGGACAGGAGGTGCCAGGTGACAATTTCTAAGGGGGCTGTAAAGGAGAGGAAGGAGGAGCTCTTTCCCCACCGACAGAGCCTGGAAGCAGCTTATCTCCATGGCACATACTGCAAATGGCTTCAGCATCACTTCCCAGGGGCTCTCTAGCCAGGGTTTAACCTGGATACAAGGATGTGCTTTGGCTCCTCACCTGCAGGAACCAGCAGCACTGCAGTTCCTTCCTGGAGGAAGGAAAATTGGTGCTCCCTGCAGCTCAGGCAGCTCGGGCTCCTCTCACACAGTGTCCTGTGATGGGGACCTGGCAGAGACACAGCCCTGGGGAGCTCAAAATAGATCTGGGGCACCCATTTGCAACCGGTGCCAGGATTGCACACAGGCTCCCGGTGGGGGAAGCGGCCCTGATTAAAAGAACTATTTTTAAAGAGCCTGGATGCAGGGAGGAAGGGGTGATAATTAGCTGGTGGCAGTGGCTGTGCTGCAGGACGGGGCTGGGATGGGTCCCTGTGCTAACACAGCCAGAAAAAACGCTGCTGGGATGAGGAAAGCACTGACTCCCTTCTCCTTGCCTGCTGTTTTATTATCAGTGTTTTATTTTCATAGATGTAGCACCCGCTCTTCCCTCCCACAGTGGGAGCAACCAGGGCGTCGAGGGCTGGTTGGGAATTGTGTTTGTGCGGTGAAGATCACAAGGAATGATTTGGGTGATGTTTTCCACCACGAAGAATTTATTTGTCTGTTTGCTTATTTGCTTTTTAGATGGCTGTGGGACAGGATGAATTTTTCATGCAGAACAAAAATTCAAGTGTTTTATTGTTTGAAAAATTGGCTTTAAGTACACGTGTGTATATGTGCAGTTGGGAAAAAAATGGAGCTCTTCAGTCATCTCCACTTATTTATTTATTTATTTGTGTGATGCATCATGCAGATTTATTTAATTGATGGCAGCACCTGGAGTGTGCTAGGCACTTCCTAAGCTCTCCCAAAGGCCAGGCTTTTTGTTTGTGCTTAGCCTAAGGACAGACAGACGTGGTGCTGGAGGTCAGCAGAAGGGGAAGAGCTGCAGACAATTTATGTAGGAGCTAAATCTCTTCACTCTGAGCTGCCCAGAGCCAGTACCTGCAGCCTCTCGGGGGGCTGAATTAGCTCCTTGTCACTTCCACAGAGTGGATTCAGTTTATATATATATATATATGTGTGTGTGTATTTCTCTTTCATTCAGCTGGGATAAAAATTGCTGAGTCAAAGATTCATTTTCTTCTCGAGCCCCTTGGAAGGCAGATAAAGGGGCTGGCAGCACAGGCAGGACCATAAATAATGCATAGAGCACAGGAGCCAGCCCAGCCCCTTACACGGAGAAGATTTCTCCATAACGTATTACCCTGTCTCCATGCCGGCTCCTCTTCACTCACCTGAGGCTAACACCCACTGCTCGGAGAAATAAATAAATTAACGAGCCAAATAAAGCCTCTGGTTCCCACCATTCCTGCCTGATCCTATTCCTGCAGCCCTCGGGATGCCCTGCTCTCAGTGCTGCTTCTGGAAGTCACCGTGCTCAAGGTGATGTGAGGACAAGGGGAAAAATGTGCCTGATTATCCTCCTGCCATCCCCCCAAGGCTGGAATGCTGCCTTGTCTCCATCCCTCTTCATCCTGGGGATAGGATTCTTGTCCATTTAAATGCAGAATATGTCCCTGTGCCGAGCTGGAATGCCAAATCTGAGGCAGCTGAGAACGTGGAGGAGATTCAGATGTAGCTGAGGTTGGGTCTTCACCCACAAGGCTTGTGATGCAGAAAATGCCTCTTAGGATTCACTCTTGCTCTGTATCATTGATTCCAGCTGCTCCCAGAGGTCTTCCTCCTTTTCCAGGTCTTGCTGCTGGTGGCCTGAGCCTCTCCACTGCTGGAGGATGACTTGGGGAGGTTTGTTGGTGGCAGGGGTGACAGCCCAGCCGAGGCTTGGTTAGTCTGGTGTGCTCCACACACAGTTCGGGGTGGGAAGAGGCTCCTGTGGAACAACGAGCACTTGTGTGGGCTCAGCCCTGAGCTCTCAGCGATGCTCCAGGGAGGAGAGTGAGCCCTGGCACAAAGGGAGTGAGGGTGTTACCGAGTCAGTGGCAGCTCAGGGGCCTTTTTTATGCAGTCCCACACCGTGGGGGGCTTCAAAAGCTCTTTCCCTTCCCTTTGAGCTGCTTGTTCAAACGAGCCTCAGCCCTCAAAGAGAAACACAGAGCAAAACTCTTGTAGTTCATCCGATTGCCATTGAGTCCGGATGCAATAAATTGGTCCCAGACTGGCACAGAGGATCCAGGTGAAGAAACGGAACAGGTGCCCCCCTGTCTCGTGGTGCACAGTCAGGAGATGCTGCTGAGAGAAACCAGAAAGCAGCAAATGTCAAATCGATGAAAGGAAAATCTTTGTTCTCCCTTTCTTCTGCCTTCTCACAGAACGCACTGCTGCTCCTGAAGTTTCTCAGTCTGCTTTTCCTCGGTCTTTGGCCTCAAATCCCTTGTCAGGAGCTACCTTTGAGACCAAAGAGTAGCTGTGGAAGGATGAGAGGGAAGGACACATTTCCCACCCGACCTGGACAACCTTGGAGAGTTTGGAGGAGCTCTGAATCATCCCACTTCAGGGTGCCAGGCACCCTCTGGCTGGGGAGGGTCAGGAAGGGAGGTTGGCTTGGGAAGGGTAGCCCAGGAGTGCCATCTTCAGGATTGTCGTTACCTTTTTTTCCTGAAGTTCTAACGAGCAGGTTGGGTGCTGCTACTGCAGTTTGAGCTCGCTGAAAATCCTCTGTGGCCAAATTTTCTGTGTTTTACTCCAATTTCCCTCCCCGGCTCCTGCTGTGGCCATGCACTCTCCGCCTCTTCAGTGACAATTCTTTGGGTATCATTGCTCTTGGTTGTTTGATTCCACATTTTCAAGGGTATTTGGAGGAAATGTGGATGGTTCATTGACTGGTATTTGAAGGAAGCGGTAAATTTAATTAAAAAACATGAGGGAAAATTAGTAGTAAAGGAGCCTGATTGCAAGGTTTGATGTAGGGCGGATTTAGGTACGGCCGAGGAGCACTGGGAAGTACTGACTCCCTGCTCCATCCCATTTCTCTGCCCTTGGGGAAAATAATAACAAGGAGAAGCAGAGGGAGAGAAAAAAAAAAAAGCTGGTTTTTATTGTTGTTTGTGATTTTTACATAAATTTTTCAGATTGCACAGCCTGTCTTGTCTTTTTTTCCCCTGTCTGCTCTGTTTAATGCAAACGGCACCTTCCCGCTGATTGCAATCACACACTGATTGAGAGCAGCTCCTCTGCCTGGGCTGGGAGGGAAGAAGGGAGCTTTAACCCTTTCTCACACTTCCCTCTTTGCTGTCTCACTCGTCCCTTGCTTTCTCCCCTTGCCTGAGGACTCCAAACCCACTCCCCACACCTCCTGCTTATACATGCGCCAGAGGTCCGCAGCGCTAACAGTAAATTTATTTTCATAAGTGAAAGCTTTGAAATAGATACTGACCTGCTGCTGCAGGGCACGGGCCCAGCTCCAGCTAATATGATTAGGAAGAAAGTTTTCCTGCAGAGGAATCCTTGCCTATCTGCCTGCTGCAGCTGGGTGCCCCGGGATGCCGGGAGCAGCGGTCAGCGGGGAAGGCAGAAGCCTTGGCTTGGTGGATCATTGTCTCTTCTGTCCCAGTTCTTGTATCCTCCTCATCACTGCTGCTTCCCGTGGTGCCTCCAATAACACCCAGCCCACATGGGCCCTTTGCTCCTTGCAGGTGGATTGGTGGGAAGCAGCCTCGCAGCTCATAGAATTGTGGAATGGTTTGGGTCGGAGGGGACCTTAAAGCTCATCTTTTCCCATGTGATTTGTCCTTTCCATTTCTCCAAGTGTCCAGGTTGCTCCCAGTCTTATCCAACTTGGCCTAGAGTACCTCCAGGGATGGGGCACCCACAACTTCTCATGCATGTGCTTTGCATGCTCCCAGGGACTGGGATCCAGGGATCCCTATAAAAAGCATCATGGAGAGTGGCCATCCCAGCAGAAGTTTGGCACAACTGCTGCTGGAGCTGTCTGGGCTTTTTGCTAATTCCCATCTTGTGAAAACTCATAAAAGCTCTTAAATATCCATAATCCTTAATCCAGTGGACACACACCTTTTCACGGTGGAGATGCACAGTCTGTGGAGGTGGTCCAGGAGTTTGATGAGTGCAAATCTCAATTCCATGTGTTGCCTTGGGGCTTGGATCACAGCACACAGAAATCTGCCAGGCACCAGGTGCGATGAGAATCCTTCCCAAAAAGTCACTCCTGCAGGCAATGGGGATGTGGTGATTGCTCCTGTGTGGCTGCAGATTGTCCATGTGGGGTGGAGGAGCTGAGTATCAGCGAGGCCACACTGCACGGGGATGAGAGCTGCACTTCTTCAAGGCTGACAGCTTCACACCCAGAGGTGCAACCTGGTTTTGATGCATCATGGAGAAAAAAAAAAAAAAAAAAAAAAAAAGTGCAAAAGCCACTCTGGTCCTCTTTTGCAGCGATTCTGCTCAGAGGGAGCTCAGCCACGCCAGGTGTGTGCATCCCAAAATTTGGCCATGCCAGGTCCTTCCCTTCTCTTCCTCTGCGATGAAGGTGCCCTAGCAGACAGGGAGGGGAGTGCTTTGCAGGCACAGCGATGCCTGCAGAGGTCGGGAGTGAATGTGGTCCATGGGCTGATCAGTTACCTGAGAAGGGAATGACTTCAGGGATTGGATTGCGTTGCCCAACTCGGTTACGTGGAGATAACATCGTGGTTTGAGACATCGATCACTCCAAAGGAACCTGCAGAGGGATTTTAATGCCTCGCAAATTGCTTTTCCTTCTATTCAATTTACATTCACGATTGCACAGAGCATATTTAGGAGCTTTCCAAACTGCCACAAACAGTGACAAATCTCTCCTGAAACGTTCTCCTGTTGCAGTAAATTTGACCTGACAAAAGAGAGAGAGAAACTTCAGCCTCCTTCAGTGCCATAAAGGTCTCCTAACCCCACAGTGAGGTGGGATTTGGGCACGCCAGCCCTAAATTTTTGTGGGAAAGGCTTTGCTGTGATGCTGCAACATCCGAGGACTGGGTCAGGATGCTCTGTGTGAGAGAAGTCACTGATCCTGAAATTACTTCCCTGTGGAAAGCCTTATTGATGGAGCTGGAGCCTCTGAAAGGGCTGCTGGTGTAGATTAAACAGAGTGTATTCCTGGCAGTGGGATATACACTGTCCTTGCCACTGCAGACATGGTAAGGAAAGACAGGGATCACTTCTGCACCAGAAAAAACACTTCTTGCTTTAGCTGGCACTGTGAGGTTGAGCCTTGGTCCCAGTGCCCATGAGAAGGACTGATTGTCATCCTGACCAGCATAAAAATGACTGGATTGGGAAGGAAGCAAGGAAAATAGGAATGTGCACCAGGACCTGGCAGCATGGCTGGGACTCGTAGCATAGGACTCTTCTCATATAACATGAAGTCTTCAGGCCATTTTTTCCAGGGATTCTTGCTATGACAAGAGGCACAAGCAGTGCTGGGATGTTTCTCTATGCAAGGCAGGCTCAATAGTCCCACCAGCCCTGTCATGGCCCCTCCAGTTCTTCCCAGCCCACCATCCCACGGGAATTTTGCTAATTGAATTGTAATCAATACAGCAGTGATTGGTTTGCTGGTGAGAGAGGATCCCTTTCTCCCACTGGAGGGACAGGCTGTGCTGATATCTGGGGGAGTCCACAGCCTCATCTGAGGATCCCAGCCATGCCATTTTGGGATTCCCAGGCTGCTCCAGTGTGTCTGGATCTGATCCTCATGGTTTGGGAGATACAATGTGCCTTCAATATGTGGTCCTTATGCTCCAGTGGATTCTGCTCCCATACCCATGGCTTTGGCATAGGTATCTTTCTGTGGCTCCTGATGGGGAGAGAGCTGGGAGAGGAGGGCAGATGCCAGGAGGAGGAAAGGATATTTTTGCCAGGCAATCTCCAGGGCTTGCTTCTCTCCAGCACAGCTTTTTCCCGTGCTTCCCAAACCGTGGTCAGGCAGAGAACCCTCTGGGCTGAGTTTAATTTCATTAAAGATGTTAATTCTGACCCTGCCTCTGCATATTCATGAGCCAGTGGTGTCCTTCCTCTGCCATGGACAGTGAGGATGAGCTGCCATCACAGCACACAGCGGGTGCACATCCCAGGAACGGGAGGGTGCCACGCTCAGCTCAACGTCATTCCCCTCCAGCTCGTACCTGCTGCTTCCTGGAGGCTTTAAAAGCCAGTGCAGAGCTGCAATGGGTTTGCTCTGAAACTCCCACTGGGTTTTTCCAGCAGCATTTGTTTCCCCAAAAGACTTCTGCAAGTCCACGTGACCCCTGCTTGCTTAGCTGCACCTGGATGACCCCCAAAGCACGCCTAAACTTCCACAATTAATTTCCCAAATGGAAATCTATAGATTGCAGAGGCCAACTGAGCCCCTTGGCATGGCCAGGACAGCAGAGTGAAGCCTCACGTTGTGTCCATGTCCTCAGATTTGCAATGTGGTACCTGCCAGAGCATCTCCTGCTCTGATAGAGCCAGAGATTTCAGCTGGGAAATGTCAGCTAGCCTTGGATGGATTAAGGGGTTTTGGCATCATTCCTGGCACCTTTTTATCTCATTCCTCCATGAAGCTGTGATCTCAGGGATGACTGTGCTCCAGGGGAAAGCAGCAATCAAATGCTGCAAGGAGTAAAGCAACTACAACAGAGCAAAACCTATTCCCAAGGCCCCGAGTGTGGACAGGCTTCTCAAGTCCTTTCATTCAGCTGGTGCTTCTGTTTGGGAATGGTGTATTTGGCACTTTCCCTGATTTTCCTGGGCTTTGGGGGTCTGAGATAAAGCCTTTCAGTATTACTCATCTATCCCAGGAGACTGGGAAGGGCTCTGAGGAACTGGAGGCTGTGGTGGTGTTTCTGCTTTCCAGCTGGAGCTGGGCATAGTGGGGCAGCCTCTCAGTGTGGGGCTCTCAGGTGTCTGGCACTGCCACGTGCATTCGTGTCCCAGCTCTCTCCACCTCATCCCCTCCTTTTTGGAGCCACGCAGGAGCAGAGCACAAAGCTGCTCTGTCCCCGGGGCCCTCTTGCCCTTAGTTGGCTGCAGAAGGCTGCCAGCCCCGTTCCTGGGCTTGATTTAATCCTGGTTTTTGTGTAACAGCCTGAAAATCCTCAGGGCCATCAGGGCACAGCACGTTAGGGATCTAGAGACACGTGTTCCAGCCTTGTTCTGGGCTTCTGTGGAGATGCTCCCACAGCTCTTGCAGCCGTGGGGAGGTGCATTACATTGCAATGGATTACATTGATTACATTTGTGTGGATTACATTTAGAAAATCCTCTCCCACTCCAACTATTCCATGATTCTATTCTATGATCTTTCCCAGATAACCCAGAAATATGAACTGATTTCATACTGATATCTTCTCCCAAGTGTTGTGTTTGGGTAGGGATGTGAGTTTGAGGTTCCAAGAAGTGAAGGAACAAGATCCATGGGCATGGGAGTGCTGGGCCCCTCTCCTGTCCAGGCAGGTGATTTTCTCCAGCATATCGTTGATCTGCACTGAATGCTTTCAGCTTTTAGGGCTCAACCCCTTCCCCTTGGATAGCCCTAAAAAGGTGCAGAGGAATTCTGAATTTTCAGTCTCTGCTGCCCTATTTGCTGCTTTGTCCCTCCAAATACAAGTTGGCACTGTAGAAAATATCCTGATTATATTCCTCTCCCCTGCCTTGCCCCTTTTTCATTGAATCAGTGGCTGCACCAGTGCTGATCATTAATCTTCCCTGGCTCCGAGCTGTGCTGGTAAAGCTGCTGGGGTGAAGCTGTGGAATTGTTTCTGCACAGGGCTCTGACCCTGCTCAGGGCTCAAGAGGGTCCCTGAGGTGTCACCCAGCTGGTGGCACGATGTGGCTGTGCTGGCTGCCCTGGGGAGCAGGCACTGGGCTCTCTCCCACTCCTCTCCTCCAGCCTGGAGCTTGCCAGTTTGCATTGCACGGGAAGAAATGGGAAAGTCGTAAATCAATCTCGAGTGTTTCTCTTCTCTTTAGGGGCAAAATAATAACCCCAAACAAAACAAGGTCGGGAGAAAGGAATTCCTAATGACAAACTTACTTCAGCTAGGACACCAGGGGCTTCAGCAATATGAGATTAAACCTGCTGTGCTGAGACTCTATTACTCCATATATTACTGTGTGCTGCTGGACTGATGGTTCTCACAGGCGGAAATATAACCCTTGGAAATGTCAAGGCACATAATAAAGAGACCTAGCAGGGGAGGCTGGATGGCTCCAGGGATTGATAAAGCCTTTACAGCACAGTGCTGCTGTGAGGAGGGGTGGGTGCCCGCTGGAGCTCACACACTTTGATGGTCCCTTTGTTAGATGGCTCCAAGGGAGAGGTGATATGGGAGAAATTCTCCTGGAACAACTCCGTCTGGCCAAGTTTGCTTTGGAAATAAAGCAGGGACCTCAAAATGAAAGCTTGGATGAATACAACTATTCCTCCTTGTGCAGTCCTCAAGCTGAGTTTGTCCCCAGGGTGGCTGTCACACTTATACCTCTTCATTAGCTCTTAATACTTCCTGTGTCCTCTTGGCATTGCTAATCCCTTGGGGACAGATTGTTTCCCTGGGAGCCCGACTGAGTCTCCTGGGTTTGTGTGAGACCACACTGTAAATCTCTTGGGAAGTGTCTTCCTAATGGCTGGTGGATTGAGCCATCTCAAGGGGAAGGCAGGCAGCACTTGGGATCGTCGCCAAGGACCTCATAACAAATCCTCCAGGGTTGGAAAAAGCATTTGCTCATTGGCATGTGGACCAATAAATCCTACGTTTGGGAATGGGCACAAGCATGAGGTGCTGGATCAGCTGATGGCAGTGGGTCTGTGCGTGCTGTTCCCAAAAATCCCACCGCAAAACAGGGCTCCCTGTTAGCCCTGCTTGGTGGCTGGAGACCGTGAACCTTCCCACCCCTCCATGGCGGCTGTGGGCTCGTTAAGGCGAGAAGAGGGAAATAAATCTCCTGGAACTCATGAACTATTTACAGCAGTGCTGAGCAAGCAGTCTGCAATTATTTATTTATTCTCCCTAGGACTCTGCACTGGTGAACCTGGAGAGTTGGGAATGCTGCCAGGACTTCCCAGTCCAGCCCCACAATGTCTCCTCTGCCTGGGGCTCCCAGTGGGCAGGCAATTCCCTGAAGATCCCAGAAGGCATCACACATGCCCTGGGAGCATCTGTGTGCTGTGTGTGTCTTTGGAGGGAATAAACCCCCACCCTTCCTTGTGCTGAGGTATTTTCAGCCCTGCTCTGGCTCAGCATTCTTGTACCCAGGGCCACAAAAAGAAGGAAAATCATACTGGAGAAGTGGCAGATATTTTGCAGGGAGATGGATTGGAGAAGCCTGTTGCATGTGGAATGTATCTGCAGCTGGTTTGGGGTATAAGGGAGGATCATAAAATGGTTTAGGTTGGAAGAGACCTTAAAGATAATTTTGTTCCACCTCTTGCCATGAGCAGGGACACCTTCCACTAGAACAGCTCCAAGCTCCATCCAGCCTGGCCTTGAACAATTCTGAGTATGGGGCTCGATTTTATGAAATAGCCATTTCCACCTGCATAATTCCCAGACAATCAGTAGATATTTATGAGTGAGTAATTATACAACCTCCTGTGTTTGTGAAAACAGGTCCTTTAAACAGCCAGGAGATGGTCAGGGTTTGCTGGGCCACATCCACAGGACCCTGCCTTGCACAGGGATGTGTCTGGGAGGAACTGCCCACTTGTCCTTCCCACCCTGTCCCTGTGCATTTCCCAGAATTAGGGTTGATGGGGAGGATGCTGTGAGCAAGAAGGAATGGTCCCTTTTCCTTTCCTGGCAGCACTGGAGTATCCTTGCTGGCACTCATGTTTCTTCAAAGGAATTTTTTTGTCTTGGGGCTTATGGGCCAAGGACACTTCTCGCCTGCAGCTTTATATCTGTCAGTTTGATCAGCAAATGGGGGAGAGGGCCATAAAACTGTGGAGGCTGAGTCCTAGTCCCTTTAATCCCGCCAGGAGGGCCAGTGTTATTTCTCCACCGGGAGCGCTAATAGGATTCTAATACGCTGGCAAATGGGATTTTTTACAACTGCCATTCTGCAGTTACAGAGATGGTGTGTCACCAGGACAGCCCTATAAATTCTGGAGATGGAGGGGGCTGGTGACTTGGGAGGGGGAATGGTGCCCTTGCTGATGATGTCTGGGAAGGATTGGCTGGATGCCCCATTGCTGTTTTCCAGCTCTTGGAGCATCACCATGGCTTAACTGGGCAGTATTGATGGGCTGGTGGTTGGGCTGATGGGGCAGGGGTGGTTTGGCTGTTTCTAGTAGGCTTTTAGGGTTGGTGTTTGAAATTTTGGACTTACCCTCCTTGCTCCCTCTGTGCTCTCCTTGTTCCCTCCCCCCAACATGTGTGTGTCAGGATGAGCATCTCTTTGATGCTCTCAGCAGGGAAAGCAAGGAGTTGGGTGCTCGTGGGTGTTCACATTGGTTTAAAGGAATTGCAAAGCCCTGACAAACCTGGGAATGTTCCAGCAGGATCCATTTGTTCCTCCCCTCCATTGGTGCTCCCTGCCCGTGTCTCCTCTGTCACAGTGGCTGGAAGGCTCCAGTGTGGAGATCACATCCAGCTCCCAGCTGCCTTTTCAGCCAGCTCCAGTGCTGAGCCCAGTGGGACCATCAAGTCTATGGGATGGCAGGACAGGGGTTTATTGGCAGTGGTCACTGCAGGGTGGCCATGCATGGAACCCCTGCCCTGGTCAGGAAAATTCCCTGGCAGAGCAGGAATATCCTGTCTTTGGAACCCTATTTCTTGCCTTGTGTTCGTGCACATGGAAATGCTGGAATTGTAGGACGGTGATATTTTTATGGCCTTGCTCTAAATCCCTTGGCTACAGCAGGGTTGGCTGAGAGGACAGGATCTATGGATGCAAACAGATCCCACTCCATTTGAACATCCCTCTGGCACCCATGGGACACACCAGGAACTGCACTTCATCCCCTCCTCAGCCAGCAGTGGCTGGCCCGAGTGCCAAAGCCATAAATATTGTATCACTGTATCCAATCTCAGCTCGGGATTGATTTTCCTCCAGCCTTGATGGCGGGAAGGCAGGGAGACGGGATTATTTTCCAGGGCAATCACAGGTTGATGGCTCCTTGCAGCTGCTTCCACACTTTTTGCCATCAGTAAATAAGCAGCTCCCCACGCTGTGCTCAGAGTAGCACCTATTTCCCTGGGACATTCTCGGGGGTTTCATCCTACTCCGCTGCAAATTGGTACAGGAGAGTGGCCCGACCCTTCTTGTTTTACAGCAGTGTGGGCATGTTGGTTTTATCTTATCTATTATCACCTCTGCCCGAGAGCTAACAAGATCTCATCTACCTCTCTCGCAAATCTTATTTGTCATCACATTCCTACAGCTGCCCAAAAGTCCCACCCTGACGTCAGGAATCCTCACGCCAGGCGCTGCACAGGTTGATTGTGAGAGACAGAGCTGCCCCACAGGTAATAGAGCAGCTCTCCTTATTCCCATTTTACAGGCAGCCGAGCCAAGGGGAAACGCGTGGTCCAAGTTAATAAAAACTCCTCGAATAATCCCCCTGTGATTTTCCCAAGGTTATAAAGGAAGGCTGAGGTTTGAAGAGAGATATGGAGAGCGCTAAACAGAAATCTGGCAGTCTGTAAACAGCTCGCTCCGGGGTTTTAAATTGTCAGGATGCAACCAAAGCAGCAGAGTTCCTTCCCCAATTAAAAAATAAACCAAATTTGAAAAGTTCTGCATGTAAATCGGCACCAGAGAATGAACTCATGTTGTGCAATAAATGGGCGAAGGCAGGAAAATGTCACATTTTATTGAGGGAAAATCTGTGATGGGAGAAAATATCTTCTCTGAGACTGATATGTTTGGGGAAAATAAAATAGCAGCAAAGTGGCTTTTTCAGAGTCTCAGCTGCAGGAGGAGGTGGAGGAAGTGGGTGTCCCTGCAGGGATATCACAGGGACATCTCTGTGATACCTCTGCAGCCAGGACCTGGGAACATCATGGAAAAGGGCTCCTGAGCTGCCACCGGTTCCAGCAGAGTTAATGCAAAATTGGGACCATCTGCTGCACTTCAGGATTTGCTTCCCATGCTTTTCCATCCTCCCTCAACACATCTGGGCAAGGAGGGGTGGTGAGACAGCTGCTGGGGACAGCAACCCTTGAACTTACCAGGTGGTGTTTTAGCTCAGGCTGCTCCAAATTCTTCCAGATTCTGAAAATCCCAAGCTTTTCTCTGCTTGGAGTGGTGGCTGCAGCCCCCTGTGCTCCCAAAGCCCTGGAACTGGGATCAAATCAATGCAATGTCTCACAGGTTTCGGTGGGAATGGGGGAAATGTCCTCTCCTGGACCAAGGGACTCTCCAAATCATAGAACCATGGAACGATAAGATTGGGAAAACCTCCAGCATCATGGAGTCCAATATTTGACCAGCCACCACCTTTTCAACTAGACCAGAGCACTGAGTGTCAGGTCCTGTCAAAGCCAGGGGAGATATGTCCCTTGGATGAATTCATCTGGTCTTGTCACCTTGGATTTCAGTCCTTGGAGTGAGACATCGTAGGAAATCATCTGGAATTGTGTTGCAAACCTTCAGTGGTTATATTTTGTTAGGTCCTACTCTATCCATATAACCCCAGGATATTCCATCCCCTGCCCAAACCTGTCAGGTTGCACTGCACACTGAGGTGAGAAACAGGAGAAGGAGATGAGATTCTTCCTTGTTTTATTCCCAAATTGGCTGTCACCAAATCCATTTGCTTGACAAGAAGTCAGGAGATGGAGGATTTGGACTTTGGAGAGGAAAAAAAATGCATCTCCAGTGCAGTATTGCAAACCAGGATGGGTCCTGGAAGGGTTTTTCCACCTCCTGAGGCATCTGGCTCTGGGCACTGCTGGCAATGTATCCCAAACCAATGGGATTTCAATGGAAACATCCATTTCTGCAGGCAGGAAACAAACACTGACAACAAAGAGCTCAGCAGTGAGTGCAAGCAAGGCAGAAGAAAGATGAATATTTGGCTTTCAGAGAAGTGTTTTATTCCTGTCCCTACCAGAATAGGATGCTCCTTTCCCATTCAGAAGAAAAATGAGGTTATAGTGATGATCTTTGGGTTTTATTTGTTGAAAGGATTTCATGGGAGGAAGGCAAACAAGGAGGAGAGGGAAAACAAAACCTTAGAATGGCTTAGGTTGGAAAAGCCCTCTAAGGTCACCAAGTCCAACCAAGCCAGCACTGCCAAGGTTACCATTTTCTGTGTCCCCAAGTGTCACATCTACATGGCTTTTAAATCCTTCCAGGGATGGAAAATTCACCCCTGTTCTGGACAGCCTGTGCCAACCCTTTCAGTGTAGGAATTTTGCCCAATATCCAACCTAAATCTCCCTTGGTATGACTTGAGTCCATTTGCTCTTGATCTTCCTATGCTCTTGTTGAACCTTAGCATGATTTTTTCATTCAACAACTTTGCACTAAATATCTTTAATTGATTTTTAAAAAAATAATAATTGAGCTTGGAAGAGTCTGAAGCTTTCCCCTACCAAGGATACGATGGATGTGAAAGCTGTGCATGGCCAAGCCTTGTTAGGAGCTGCAAACTTTCTACTTGACGGGAAATGGAAAATAAGACAAATAGATCAATTTTCATTGCATCAAAAGCTTAGCAGTTGTGGGCTTCAAATTTCCTCTGGGGTCTAATGTTGTTTAACTTATTTCTTAATGGTCTGAAACACGGGGTGACTGGAGCTGTGGCCTTTGACTGCAAGAGAAATATAAAGTTGCCCTAATAATGGAGCATTGGGAGTTATGAAAAAGAAATGGATAAATTAGATTGTGGCCTTGTGTGTGGCAATGGCAGTGTCCTCCTGGAGACGTAATGATCAGTATTAAGTGAGGGGAAGGAAAAACAGGCCAAGTCTGCTGAATGTGGAGAATCTGTTCCAGGCACTGGGATGGGTGATGCTGTGGTGGGATTTCACAGGTTCCTGGGGATTGCAGAGGGGCAGCTCCAAAATGCTCCACTGGCAAAAACCAGACAGGTTTCTGGGCTTAGCAGAGATGTGAGGAAATTAAAGAGCTGAGGAGGGTTCTGTGTGTGATTTTATGGCAAGGAAAAGCTCTCGGTGAGGCACTGGCAGGAAGGAATGGATATCTCCTAACACATGGAGCTGATGTCCTTAGTCACGCTGGTGGAAGTGACCCGATGCAGAATAGAGTTAGAGATTTTTTTGTGCTGCTGGACATATGGCCAGAGTGGGATTTAGAGCTGCTTTTGCAGCTTCTGCGCTGTAGCTGCAGGAATTGCTGGTACAAAGATGTTTCTGGAGACTCCTCATCATTACCAAGAAAATAAACATTAAAATAAAGACTTTTGCAGTGCAACATTATATGAAGAGCACCACAATGAATTCAAGTACTTTAAAAGAATCATATTTTTGGCTTAGAGCTGACTTTTTTTCTCCACACAACCATTGTATGAAGCCAGTAGAAGCTCAGCCAGATCCACTGGGACATTGTTGGTGCCAAAGACTTGTCCAGACTTGGTTCTCCTATGGTTTATGTCTCATCTATTATCCCCAGGGCTTCTCTGAGTCTTTGGCACCTCACACACTGCCCACTGGCTCCTGGAGGAACCGAGAGCATCAGCAAACCTTGCAAACCTTCTTTAAATTCTCCTTGCTCCACGGGTTCACTCCATGGACAGGAGCTGTGGGGAGGGGTGACTTATATCCCTTGCAGCAAGAATCTGGGATGAAATCCTCCTTGATCCGGGTGATTTGTGACATTTCACCTGCCATTTAAACTTCCGAAGTTGTTGCACTTGGACAGAGCAAACCTCAAAAAAATACACGAGTTACCTATGTGCAATATATATGTATATTTAATATGTAAAACTCAGTCCAGTGATGTTTTTCTTTCTCTTGTTGAATATTCCCCTTCCTCATCTGGAATAAAGTTCACAGCGCCGGGAACATAATCGAGCAAACGGCCTTTGAGCTTATCAAGTGCCTCTGTTCTGCTCGGGCATTTAATCACCTGCAAAAGCCATTTATTGCCTCGTATACTCCTCTTCTATGAACATTAGCCCTTAAATACCTGGCATAATTAAAGGTGAAGCCGCAGCGCCGCGCTCCGTCTCCTGCCCGTGGAAGGGTAACAGATGAGGTGGGAGTTCTGGTGGAGTTCAAGGTGAGAGCCGTAAAGCCCATTTTCTGCATGTGTCAGGGACATTATTTTAGGAATGTCTAATTCTGCTGGCGAAAATTGAGGCTGGCTCAAATAATAATTCACGCTTAATGAACTTAGAGTTATAGCCCCGGTGCTGCGATTCCCTCCGTGCCTGGTGCGGTCGATTGGCCTTGTCAGATGTTTAAAGGATGGTGAGGAAATGACAAAAAGGATTTGATGGAATTAGACGGAATTCCCCCCCAAAACCTATTTCTTTTGTGTTTAGATCCCTGTCTGGGAAGAAAGAGAGAAATTTGCCGCAGCTTTGGCTGTAATCCAGTCGGCTCCTTGATCAGGACTTTTCAGGGCTTTAACCTTGTGTGTTCTTCTTGCAGCTCAGCTCTTCAAAGGGCTCGTGCCCTTCCTTTATGCGAGGGAAAATAAACACAAAGCCTTGATGAAGGGTTAATACCCGGCACTGTGTGCAGGGAGCACATTTAAGCACTTGTCTGCCACGTTCCTTGACGCACCCTGCCCAACAATCAGACATCCAAGGCTCGATCATTATCCTCCTAACACCCCTTTGATAGTAAATTAATGGGCTGTGGGATGTAGAACATCAGACTGTTGCTGCTGCTCGGTTTATCCACTGGTGAGTTGTATGGCAGGGAAGTGTTTGCTCGCTGACGAGGGTGGGGAGTGGAGGAACCCAGCCAAAGCCAAGCATCTCGTGATGGCAAGGACACAGCAAAGTGTGAGTCCACCCAGGAGCTGGGCTTGATGACCCTGATGGATCCTTTCCAGCTCAGGGTATTTGATGATTCTACCCCCCACACAAACTGTCTGTGCTGGCTTCATGCCCAGGGGGTTTAGGCACCATCTGCTGATGGAGGTGTTTGTCCCATGATGTGTCCTAAGAAGGGCAGCAAAGCTGGGGAAGGGTCTGGAGTGGCTTAGGGAGCTGGAAGCCTGGAGAAAAAGAGGATCAGGGGGGATCTTCTGGCTCTGCACAACTCCCTGACAGGAGGAGACAGCTGGGGGGTCGGGCTCTGCTCCCAGGAACAGGGACAGGAGCAGAGGAAATGGCCTCAAGCTGTGCCACGAGAGGTTTAGGTTGGATATTGGGAAAATTTCTTCATGGGAAGGGTTGCCCAGCCCTGGCACAGACTGACCAGGGCAGCAGTGGAAACTCCATTCCAGGAGGGATTGAAAAGTCATGTAAATGTGGCACTTGGGGACATCGTTAATGGTGGCCATGGGTTAATGGTTAATGATCTTAGGGGGCTTTTCCAGCCTAAGTGATTCCATAATTCTGTGAGTTTCAGCTGTTATATCTTGGGAGGCCAACCTGGAGTGAGGGAGTAGGGTCTGGGGTAAATAGAGCTCACCAAAATCCCCCAAATCACAGCCCCATTATTCACCCTCTTCTCCTCAAGCACATCCCCTTGGCAGGATTGCCGAGCCCTGCATTGCTTCCTAGAAAGACAAGGATTTTTCTGGCTCTTGGAAACATGAGGCATCTGTATAAACAATTGTATTAAGCTTCTGTTGTAGTAATTGTGTTTGTACAGTGAAGCAAAAAGGCTCAGTTTACCCCTCTGCTGTCTGGAAATGATTCCTTTAGGTTATGTGTGAAGCATTTTTTCAGTGTGCTGATTTCATTCAGGGGAAAGAAAAAAGCAAAGATCCCATTACAGTGACATATTCTTCCCCAATGGTAACTTTATCCCTGCTTCTGGCTCCATGCAGAACCATAATTCATTTTGTCACAAGGATAGCAAATAAATAATAAGAATAAATTGAGCAGATTATCTCATCTTTAAGCCATGCCCAGCATTCATCAAATCCATGCCAAGAAGTAAGACTTATCCACAGTCAAATTGATCCTACAAGAACACCTACCTCAAGCTCCATTAGGGCACCTCAGAGCTGCTCTCCCATTTCCTGGTCCTTGGCTGCTTAAAATGACAAGTCATTAAAGTGACACATTCCCAAGTTTTTGTTGGGTTTTTTTTTTTTTTTTTTTTTGGTAATAAAAGAGCCAGTGAAGACCTAGATGTTGCTATTTTTCCCCATTGATTTTTTTCTGAAAGGACCAAACCATGCAAAGGCTAAATCCAAGGCAGGAGAAGTTTGCTGCTCATGCTGCAAATGCAAAAACATCCATTTCTTCTCTTGCTTCACTGAAGTTTTAATAACAGCTGCTGCAGGGACTTTGCACAGGACTAAGGTCTCATTATTTTTAAAGAAGATGCTACTGTACATTTACTGGTGGTACTGCAAAGTGTTATAAATAATTAACATGGAACTACAGCGACTAAACCTACTGCAGTCCGACTAATTGGTAAACAGCCATGTATTTCACTTGCAGTACATGAGAGGTATTACCACTTTCAGTGGGATGATTCACTTGTATAAATTTAAGCTTATGAATAATGGTTTGAAGGGCTGAGGTTCGCTTTTATTCATCTCACAGTACTCAAAAACCGGTGGGTGCGTCAGATGAAGAAAGGTGAAGTTTGTTTCCCCAGAAAATATTGGTTCTAAAGCCTCATCTAAACTAAAACTGGGACTGGAGGAAGTCACTTTGGTAACAAATAACAATTAATTCACTGGAAGCCTTTGTGTTCAGTTGAAATAATATTACCCAAACCTGCTTCAAGCCCCTTCCCAAGTCATCACAAAACAGCACACTCTGAATGCAGAATTAGATGGCTGATTTACAGTTGTGCTCTCAAGGTGTGTGTGATGAAAGTTGTGGCAACAGAATAAGACTCATCTGCTTGTATGGTCCTATGTGAGTTTAACCTGATATATTTAAGCTGGAAAACACGTGAGGATGAAGGGCTCCAATTTGCTTCAAATTGATCTGGAACTTATTTAAGATTAGGCTGGAACAAGCCCTTTTCGAGCTGAAATAGTTTGTGCTCACGAGTGTTTGCCCCCATTTAGGTGGGTTGGTTTAATAACAGGGTCTTGTTAAATGATGCAGGCTCTTGCTCAGCTCCACACCCTCTGTTATTCCCTACATGTGGATTCCAGGAGCAATTTTCCACCTCGGGTTTGTGTTACCCATGTGCAAAGGGAGCACAGGCTGGACATGAAGCCATCCCCAGGTCAGAGGAGGAACGTGCTGGTGTGGGTTTCATGCAGGAGAAGGGACAGCTGAGGGTGGAAGCCAACATGGCAGAGGTGCCAAAGGGGGAAAGGTTCAGAAGCTACACTTGCAAAGTCCTCAGCTTTGCAGCAGGTACGGCAAGAAGTGAGGCTGTGCCTCAAAAGGAGAGCTGCCAGCGTGGTGGCACACAACATTTCAAGACTATATATAAATATCTGACCTATTTCTTATGGATAGCACAATAAGGACTCGATCAAAACCCCATTGAATTCTGCAGGAGTCTTTCCATTGACTTCAATGGCTTTAGGATTGGCCCCTATAAATGGCTCTTGAGAAGATAGTGGTGCATTTGCCTGACTATTTTTATATTGTGTTTGATCACTCACTCGGTGATTTTTCCAACTTCAGCCGTTCGCAATGGGGAGCCAGTGCAAATTACAACGTTCGATGTCCAAAGAAATGTCTCTTGAAATTGAACGGCGACGCATAAAACAGATAAATGTGTTGGCATCCCATGGCCGCAGAAATGAAAGGGGAGCATTAACACTCATTAAAAGGGACAAGTCACTGCCACGCTTCCAGAGACCCTGTCATGGGAACACGAGGGTTTTGTCATTTATTTTGCAGTACTCCTGGCTTTTGGACTAGCGTGGGACTTGCAGGATCAGTGGGCCAGCTCATCTCCTGTCCTCTTTTCTGAAAAATAGGAGTCTGGGGAAGGTCCAAGAAGCTTCTCAGAATGTGGCTGCAGAGTTACAATCACAGAATCCCTGAGGTTGGAAAAGACCTCTGAGATCACTGAGTCCCACCATTAGCCCAGCACTGCCAGCACATCCCACTTGGAGAAGTTTCTTTCTCTGAAAGCACAAGGGCTTGTTCTGTTCTGCCGTGGAGCTGTGCAGGTTCTCATTGCTCATCTAAGTCCTTCAGCCTTATGGTTCCCTTTTAAGCTCTTCTGTTTAATGATCCCCAGTGTCAGAGGTTAATCTTGCCTTGTGCAAAGAGGGGCCTCATCTCCTACCTCTGCATGGAGCTGCCTGTTGAATTTCACCGAGGGGCTCCTCTGTTTCTCCTCTTTGAGGACTGGGAAGAGCCAGGATTGGGTTTGTGGTGAAAGATTTTTCCACCACCAGTTACAGTGAAATCAGAATATCTGGTAAGATCTTTTCCACTGGAGTTTTGCACGGTGTCACCAGTGGATAAAATTTAAATGGGTTGAAATATCATAGAATTATGGAATGGTTTGGGTTCAAAGGGACCTTAAAGCTCATCTCATTCCACCCCTGCCATGGCAGGGACACCTTCCATTGTCTCACGTTGCTCCAAGTCCTGTCCAGCCTGGCCTTGGGCACTTCCAGGGATCCAGGGGCAGCCACAGCTTCTCTGGGCACCCTGTGCCAGGGTCTCAGCACCCACACAGGGAAGAATTTCTTCCCATTATCCCATCTATTCCTGCCCTCTGGCAGTTTGAAGCCATTCCCTTTGTTCTGTCCCCCCAGGCCCTTGTCCAAAGTTCTTTTCCAGCTCTCTTAGAGCCCCTTTAGGCACTGGAAGACACTTCCAACATTCTCTTTTTGTCTTATTTTATATCATTAAAACCAGTGGAATCAAAATGAAAGCATTCCGTGATCTCACTGATCACTGGGAATATTCTGTTCCTGGAATATTCTGTGATGTGAAGCAAATTCAGTTTCAGATTTTTGCCCCAGGTTTTGCCCCAGATTTCAACGTCTTTCTCATATAAAAGATAATTTACATTTTTTGGCTTTTTTTTCCCCCTTCCAGGAAATAAAGCTGTCTGCTTTTACTCCTGTTGTATCCCACTCATTAAGACAGGAACACTCAAACTTTGTCACACCTAGAAATTTCCAACTGAAGGCACAGGGCATTTCAGGAATATTATGTTCGTAGATTGCTTTATACGATAATAATGGAGTTGTGTTTGCTTTATTTTTAAAGCCTTTTGTGGATGTCTTGGAAGCAACAAGAGGATTAGGGATGGAAAAGTGGCTGGAGGTTTGCTCATCACACCTCAGCCCAATCACTGGGTTTTGTAAGGACTCCTGTTTGGTCTGTCCTTGCCTTATTTTTTTTTTTTTTTTAATGGGTGCAGAACGGATACAAACACTTCCTTTGGTTTCAAGGAAGAGGTAATCAATTTTTCTTGGAATATGGGACCTGAGCCTCTACCACACCCTGTGGCAGGAGTGTGCCCTCTCAATGTCACCCCCCGTCCCAGAGCTTGTCATTTAATTCTTTGTTTCCCACTCTGATCCCATTCAATATGCAGCAGGAACGAGCCCAGGGCCGCCGTGCCCACCGTGGGGAGGATGCCCACGGAACTGATTCCATTTCTCCTCCATGTCCTTACTCTCTAATTGCTCCCCAGCAGACCTGTGCTGTTGGAAATCTTCCTGCTGTCCATGCTCAGGGATTGCTCCTGGGAGCTGGTTTGGGGAGGTTGTGGGTGAGATGGGAAGAGCTGAGGTTGTTCTCTCTTCTCTGACTTTACTCGCTGCCCACTGGGGAGACCTCCTGGCTCTTTTTCCTGGGTCGCAGTGTCCTTCTGTGCTATTTACTGAGCTTTAAACCCTCGATTTTCTCAGCAAATCAAGCCTTTGTGTGCCTAAAACAAACAGGGAAAACTTTTCCACATGAACTGCAGAATTTTTGTCTGTATTTGTTGTCTAAAATTCACACTGTGGCCAGAAAAAGCAATGCCTGACCCAGGGAGCAGGTCTGAATTCCCCCATTTTTAGGCTGCTTTAAGTAAAGGTATTGGAGTGATCTTTCTAAATCTTGTGAGAGACCATGTGGCTGTTTTTATATATTTCATGTAGATGGCCTTTAGAGAGGTTTCCTGCTGAATCCCTATAGGGATGACTGCTTGCTCTGTCCTTGCTTTTTTTTGGGGGTGGATTAGGTGGTGGTCCCAGCCATTGTTTCCAAGCAAAAATGATAAATTTGGGTTGGAAAAAGTGGGTCTGAAGCTCCTCCACAACCTGTGGCTGCAGGTCACCTTCTCAGTGTCACCACCTGTCCCATTCTGAATAGTGATATTCCCAATATCTCATTCCAGGATTCAATATAGATGTGTCACTCAGCACTGGAATAGGCTGTTAGAATGGACTGACCAAAGTAATTAAATCATGAGGAATAATATAATAATATCAATAGCACTGATGTAAGTCAGGTTGGTGGCTGGGCTGCTGTCAGAGCTCTGCTCCATGCACCTGCCTGAGGAATTTAACTGGTTTTTCTCTCTTTTTAAAATAGATGAGAGAATTATGCCCCACACTTAATTTTTAAGTCTGTGACCTGCTGAAGTGCAGGATTCTGTATTTTCCATGATGGATTTGTCCATCAGTGCTGTTCCAGAGGGCCAGAAGATGCTGTTTATGCTGGGAGAGCTCCCCCTCTGTCCCTGGTCTCAGGGATCCTCCCCTGTCAGCCCCAGCAGGAATTCTCCTGATTCAAACACACCATTTTTTTGCCTAAAGGCGAACTGAAAATTAAGCGAACTGATCTGTTTAAACCTTTATAAATACGTGTTTAATATCTGCTTAATGGGAGATGGAATTTATGAGCCGTTAAGTGATGCCGGATCGTTTTTATAAGAATAGAGAAGTCTAGTGGGAAAACTTCCTCCTGGGACATAATCTCATATTATTATTTTTTTAAGAGAGAGAGATTTAATATGTTACACTTGACGTTTGCAGTGATACTGGAATATTTCCTATGCGGGAGCTTTCACAAGTGCTTTATAAATCTTGAAGGGTTTAAGTTAATGAAATCCTTATGCTGGTGGGAAGGATTCCACCTCCTGTGCCAGCAGGGAAACTGAGGCTCGGGTACAGGAATGTGCAGAGGGGGATTGGGATAAGTGAGTCCCATGTGGATCAGGGCGGTTCAGACACCTCATGGCATTTCCCCAGCGATGAGACAACGCTGTGCTTTGTAGCTCCTTGGATTTGGGGTTTTTTTGCCTTTCATGAGATTTTGCAAATGTTGGTGGAAGCAAAGGATGCACCAGGTGTCCTGCTGGGACAGCTCCTTCTCCCTGTCCTCTGCCCCCACTTCCTTCCCATCAGTCTTTTCCTATTTTTTCCTTCCCTTCTTTTCCTTTTCCCCTTTCCCCCCCCTTTTCCATTCTTTTTTCTTGTTTCTTTTTTCTTCTACCTTTCCCCTTTTTTATTATTTTTCTTTTTTTCTCCTATTTCCTTTTTCTCCCTTCTATTTTTTCCTCTTTTATCCTTTTTTTCTCTTTTCCTTTTTCCTTTCTCTTTTCTCTTTTTCCCCTTTTCGATTTTATTTTCACTCTATTTTCCCTTTCTTTCCCCACTTTTTTTTTTTTTTTTTTTTTTGTGCTCTCATCTCCCACTCCCTTTGCAGGGGACATTGCTGATGTGAATCCAAAATCCCACTCCTGGATTTCCCAGGCTGCTGCTGCTGCAGTAACCCATGGCCTTGGATCCACCTGGAGCATTATTGCTGCAAGGGCAGCTCCAGCCCTGGCACAGATTCACTGCACTGGGAATCTCACAGGGGGTTTTGGGGACATGGATCAGCCCAGGGAACATCTCTCTTGTTGTTTGTGACGTAAAGATTTTCTGCCTGGTGACTTTGGGGGTGGCACTGCTGCCTGGAGGAATAAAGAGTTTTCTGCTTCCTGCAGCTGGGGCTGGAATGAGATTTTTTTTTTTTCTTCAATGCGAAAAACATCAGTGAAATCCCTCGATGGCTGTTGCAGTTTGCTTCTAACATTTGGAGTATTTCTGAAAAAAATCCTCATGCATTTGTGATATGAAACTTTTATGTTTTTTCCTCTTTTTTTTTTTTTTTTTTTTTTCCCTAAACCTGCATTTTGACGAGGAGCCCAATTGCTGTATTCTCCTCAGAGGAGATGATGGATGGACAGGCAGGGGAGATGCCACAGTTTCAGCTCATCAGGTCTCCCCCCCCATCAGCAGAGCTGACTCAGTGTTGAGCTATTTTCCATCTCCAGCCCCATTTTCTCCCAGTCCCAGGAAAGCCCTGGGCAGGGGGAGCCGAGTGATGGAGGTAGGTTTTGGTGCAGGAATTGCATTCTCACCATGTGGATGCAGCTCCTGGGCACTGCTGACAAAGCCTGGGCCGTGCCAGCAGTGTCCGTGCCCCTGTCCCTGGCTGTATTTATCATTCCAGCCCTGTCCTGGGTTCAGATGTGGTCCCTGGCTTGCATCCCACCTCTAATCCCAGCCTCCTCCTGCCTCCGGCTAATTAGGGACAGCAGAGCCTCATTAGGATGGCATCCAGACCAGGGCTGCGACCCCTTCCCTGCAACTCTTGGATGGGAAGTCAGGATGTGGCTCACAGGGATTGAGTTTTGCAGTCCTGAGGACTCTCTGCCTCCTTCCCCCTGTTTTAGGGGTGCTGGGGGATCTCAGAATCCCACAGGATGCTCCAGGATGATCCTGAGAATAGCCTGATGGAGGAGCAGGGCTATCTCAGACTATCAGCACCCGTTTGTCTGGTTTCTTATGAATAATTATTAAAAAAGAAAGGCAAGAGAGGCAGAGAGAGCGGAGGAAATAATCTTTTTACATTTTAATCTGAGCAGTTTTCAAGCAGTTTGATAAGGCGGGTTGTAGAAATGTCAGCTTCCCCTTATCTCTAATTGACTTAAAGTAGAAGCCGGCTTTAATCCCGGCATGCAGAGGAGCTTCTGATGGGGAGATGAGGGCAATTGATTTCTGCCTTTTTAATTAACAGTCTGGCTGCTTTTAAAAACAATAGGAGGAGGGAAAGGAAGGGGAAAAGCATGTGGTGACATTTGGAGCTGGCGGCGTGGGGATGGACAGGTGCTCTCCAGGAAGATCAAGGTGCTGCCCAGAGTTAGGATGGACTGGTTCCAGTTTAAAGAGGGAATTGCAGAGAGTGGGGCTGGGGGGATTCCCTGCATTAAGCAGCCTGTGAGGATTTGGGTTGTCCTGTGCCAGGTCTCTGAGCTGGGGGCAGGCTGTGCTGGGGCTGTGGGAGTGATGGAGGGTGACAAACTGTCCTGGGACACATCCCTCACCCATCCCACCGGGACAAACCCACGGGTGGATGGAGAGGGGGACATGGTCCCACCACCCCTGCCTCCTCCAGTGTCCTGCAGCTGCTGTGAGGAGCAGGACCATGGCTTCGGCAGGGAAGGGATGAAATGGATGCCATTCCTTTGCCAGGCTTTCCTCACGCCTCCTGACCTTGCTGGAGCTCTGCTCCCCTCCAGCCCACAGTGTGTGGGGATGTATGGAAAGTGCTTTCCCCATGGACAGCCAAGGGAGCAGAGCTTTGCTTGGGGTCCTGTCACACGGATGGGCTCCGCAGAGTCCCCAGCCTCCTGCAAACCCCACATTTCTCTTGACCCCACCAGTGGGGAGGAGGGGAGTTCTCTGCAGAGGTGGCTCTTGCAGCTGATTCCTGTGTGGGAAGGCAGCCCAGATGTGCTGGTGATTATGGCTTTCACAGCGAGGGAGCTGCTGCTGCGGCTGTTCCGGCTCCATTTGCTGTCCTGCTGCAATTGGCTTCCACTTGTCCGCTTAAGTGTCAGCCACGCAGCAGAGGATTGTTTATGCAGCACTTAGTAACATCTACGGGGTAATGGGCTGTGCAGAAGATCCTGGCATAATTGGTGAAATGTCTGGAAGTGGATTAGCCGTGTGTCTGCGCGAAGGATATTTGGAAATAGATACATACGTTCAATTTTTAAATACATATTAGGCTAAAGTCGTGGTTCGCCCGGGGGTTGCGGCGCTGGGGTTAATGGGGTGTGAATGGGGTGGGTTCAAATCTCCCGGGAAGGCTGGGAGGGGAAATGCTGGGTGCCTGGAGGGGCTGTGTGCCCATGGTGGGGCAGGAGAGGAGCAACCTCCCCCAGGAGAACCCCTCCATGCTAAAGAGCTGCTGAATCCCAGAATTTTTAAAGTTGGAAAAGACCTCCCAGATCAAGTCCAACCTGTGACTGATCCCCACTTTGTCAGCTACACCAGAGCATTGAGCACGCCCAGCACATCCTTGGACACCTCGAGGGATGGTGATTCCCCGGGGATAAGGAGATTTGGGATTGGGGCTGGAGGAGAGCAGCGATGCAGGAGCACCCTGGGAGCACGCAGCTCTGTGCCAGTGCTTTATTTGCACTTTGCTCGGGCTCTCAGTGGAAGTCAGGCTGTTCTCTCTCAGCTCCCCTGGGCTTCATCCTGCTCTTGTGCATTCCTTCTTTTTATTCTTATTTGCTCCAAGCACCTCCTCCCCTGCCAGCAAGAGGGAGAGGAACACAGAACTCACCTGCCCGGGGACACGAGCCTCTCTGTAGCACCTGGAGCTTCCAGACGTGGGGTTTGGGGCCATCCCAAACATGCTGGGGGTGCAGAGCCCCTGGGAACGCAGAGCCCTGTGTGCCTGCTGGCACAAACCCTCCCATTGCTCATTATATTCCAGGCGCTTGCAATGAATTGTTTAACGAGCTTTCTGCGAGGCTGAGCAGATGAGAGGAGTGCGGAGCTTGGAAAGGAGAGGAATAAATTGGGAATGCTTTTGATTTGTGAAGAGCTGTGATGAGCAGGAGGGAAATCAGAGCTGGAGCATCCCCATTGAGGGTTTGGCGTGGAAAAGGGCTTAAAAATGGAGCTTGGCCCTGTTCTCTGGTATTTTTAGCCCGGATGCAGGATTGCAGGACCTGCACTGTTGCCGTGTGCATTGTGAGTTCCAAAGGGTTTGGCATCTGCTCAGAGCAATGGTTTATAGGTGTCAAAATTTTGGCTTTTAAAGCTCCCCTAATAATTCATAATTTCTTAATACCATGTGCTGTCTTGCTTGTTCTAACAAATCAATTTGTTACGGGTTATATCTGCTACTGAACCGTGGTGGGGAGGAGAAGGAAGAACAGTTGTCTCTCTGCACTTTTACATTCCCTTTCATATCCTTAGGGTTATCAAGTCAGCCACCAAAATGCCACAACTTAATGTGATGGGTATTTAAAATAAAAAAACAATCCCAACAGCAAAATAATGCAGCAGCAGAAACACTAAACCACATCTGAAATGATGAAGTTGGGTGCAAATCCTGCTTCCCATGTCCAGCTGTAATAAAAAAATGTTATCCTGTGTGAGCCACTAATGTCATGGAATCATGGAGTCCTAGAACGGTTTGGGCTGGAAGGAACATTAAAAATTGTTTTGTTCCAACCCCCTGCCATGGGCAGAGACACCTTCCACTAGACCAATATATCCTGGTAGAAGGAGCCTGGAATTCCTTTTAAATTGTTCAGTTCTAAATATGAAGTTGTATGTTCCAAATATGAAAATGTATATTCCAAACATGAAATTGCATATTCCAAATATGAAAATTATTCCAAACCCATCCAGATAAAATCCTTGCTGCCTCCAGATTATCTCCTGCCTCCTCATCATCTCTAAGGAAAAAGAAATTGGGGATCAAGCATTAGGGCAAAGGTGTAGAGACCCAGGATACAACAGCCTTGATGGATTGGAGGCTTTGCTCCAAATTCCAGAGGAGATTTGGCAAACCACAAGGTTTCACTAAAAATTAATGGAGTTTAGACTGGGAATTGCACAGAAAAGTGGGAACTGGACCTCTAAAATCACCTTGGTCCTTTGGGAAGTGTCCTCTGGTGCTGCAGACAGGGACATGGCTCCCATTCCCAAAGCTCAGCATGGATGGAGATGATACAGCTCCAGTGGTGGCATTGATTTCCCATCAGGATCAGGCCAGAGGGGCTCTTTCTTCAGCCAGCCTGAGAGTTTTTGCAGCTTTGTGATTCAGTATAATTAACATCTGGGAGGAATTAAAGGGGTCTTGGGGGAGAAAAGCAAGATCTGAAGTTTAAATAACAATTTGGTTTCAGCACAATTAAAAATAAGCTGCTTTGTGATTACCAGTGTGGCTGCTTACACGGAGATGTAAACGGGAGCTCTGGGAGGAGGAGATAAAGGTAGGGATGAACAAGGAAAGAGCAAGAGGCTGAGGAAGGGCTAAACCTGATCCTCAGGCTCTGGGGAATAAATCCAGGTTGCACCAATAGGAAAAACATCACAAAAATCTGGGGCTCAGTTGCCACTTGTGGTCTTCTCTAGAACATCCTTGTCATTCTGTATATGCAAATGTGGATCTGAGCTCCAGCTCCACTTACCAAAGATAAAAAAAAACCCAAACCCACTCCAGAAAATCAAATATTTTGCGGGTTGGGTGCCAAGACCCTCTTGAAGTTGATTGGTATCAGTGGCCGTCTGGGAATCTGATGCGATTCCTTTAATTGCTTTATTTTCCCTCCTCTGATTGCATCTCACAATATAGAATTGGGAAAGAGGGAAAACTGAAGCAAACAGAAATTGTTGTGTGCAAATGAAATGCTCCACTTGCCCAGCAGCAAAACATTTGGAGAAAACTTCAGCTTCGGGTCTGATTTGAAATAAAGCCAAATTTTTACCAACTTGCAGCAAATTAAGGATTTAATCCTGGTTTTGGAGGCTTTGTGATTGGATATATGCAGTGAGGAACAGCTCTAAAAAAGATTTTTGGGCGGGTTTGGCCATCTGTAGCCTGGCAGAAGGATATGACAAAGTTCTTGGGGAAATGGCAAAGTGAGAAATACATGATCCAAGGAAATTTTAAGCGGGGTTTAGTTGGGTTATGGAAGTCACTGGTGGAAAATACGACTGGGAGCAGCTGATTGGGAGAGTGGAATGAAGCTCAAACCTATAGATTTGGGATGGGGTTTGGGGAGGTGAGGATGCTTTGCTGCATCTCCTACTTTCCATCTATCCCTACATCTCCTGTGTCCATCCCCCAGGCCAGCGATGGACCAGCAACATCCCAAAGCCTACAGAGCCCATCAGAGCCCAGAGAAGGAATAAAACTCCTCATTTCCTTACAAACCCATGCTCTACTTTGGTGGGGAGACACAGCAGAGTCCCTGGTTTTCCTTTCTTTACAGATTTCCATATTTATTATTTGCGTTGCTCCACAGGGGGGGAAACGTTTTGCAATTGGAAATTTCCGTGGGTTTGGAGCTGCCTGTGCTTCTCCTGCTTCTCTGGAGTGCTGGCACCATTTGTTGCTGGATAATTATATTTCATCTGTTTAAGGTGGTGTTTTGGTGGGGTTTTTTTATGGTTCTATTTTCTTAGGGGGTTTTATGTGATGCCTTTATTTGGATCCTTGCTTGGGCATAAAACCTTAGAGCACAACTGCAGCCTCTGCTTTGTTTTGAGGGAAAATGCCAGTGGGAAATTGTGGTTTGCAATTGTTTAGGTGCCACGCATTTTGAAGGGTGGAAAGTGAGCAGACATCAAAGCAAGGGGAGTTTGAGAAGTAAAAGTGACCCTTGACTGCATTAGGAACATCCCCAAAATTCCTCATAAATGCTTTTCAGACTGAGCAGAAAGTCTGTGACACACTTGCTTGTGTTTTGCATGGAATAAACATGCTGGATTTATGAGAAGCTTCACAATTTGTTTTTTAAAGCCCAAAAGCCAAGTGGAGAATGAGGCAGGAGAGATCCCCAGGTTAGAGTGTCACCAAACCTATTGGAAACCTGGAAATGTGATTTTTATTTTTTTTCCCAAGTAGCAACGTGGGATGTGGCAGCTGTGGCGAAGTTTCTCACCCATTCAAACCACTCAGAAATTATTAGTAGGACTGGCACAGACCAAAAAAGACAATTATTCTTATTTTGGACTTGTTTTAATGTCCCTGCTATTTTCCTCACCTTCTTTTTGACTGCAAGACGTAGACAAATGAAGCCTGGAGAGCTAACAATCCCCTGGAACTGATTTGGGTGGAAATTACAAAGGATATTTAATCCCTTTTTCTTCTAGTATTCTGTTGTTGTTGTGGGTTTTTTTGTATTTTTTTTGTATTTTTTTTTTTACTTTAAGGTGAATTTGATCCAATAATCTCCACAGAAGTAGCAATTTTGCACAGAAAACCAATTTGCATTTCCAAAATACACCTAGAAAAAACATCCCCAGCTTCCACCAGTTACCTGTGTTTCCTCTGGGAACGAGTCTCTCATTTGTCTTTTAATTTCTCAACGCTCACTTGGTGCTTAGTTTTGGGCACAGATTTATTGCAGTGATCATTTCCCCAGCAGTTTGTACTTTTTTCTGTACAATATAGTCGGTGCTTTGCCTTGCAAGTGGTTTGGGCAACAGTGGGAGTTTTGTTCCTTGTGCAGGAACATCGTTCAGAGCTCAGATTGAGTCTTCTGGGCGTTGTAGTTGCCTGAATAATAAATAATATTAGCAGAAGTCAGCAGCAGACGATAATTGGGCAGTGAAATACTTGGTGTTGGAAGTTCTGCTGCTGCAATAGACTTGTTCCTTTTCTTTATTGACCCTTGATTAAATTTTTGTAACAATTACAGACCAATAATAGGCAGCTATTGATTTCTGGGGAGGTGAATATCAAGATTTACGGACAGGAGAGTGGAAGCTATTGACTCTGAGGAGAATAATAGCTGGAATGGAGTGGGGGGTTTGCTCATGGAGGCAGGTTCAATTTCCATGTCTGATCCAGTGGTTTCTGCCTCTCCAGCCTTGCAATGGACAGACTATGGAAATGCAGCGCCCTTTGGTGTGTGCACCTGCCTGGTGAGAGCTGTTTCCCCATGGCCGGTCATCAAATGGGCTTTGAGAATGGAAAACTAATCAATCTCCATATTGTCATGGAATTCCAGACTGGTCTGTGTTGGGAGAGACCTCGAGGATCGTCCCATTCCAGCCCCTGCCACAGGCAGGGACAGCTTCCACTCGACCAGGTTTCTTCAGAGCCACCTTTGTCAAGATCGAGTGTTTTCTACTCAAAATCCGGTTTTGTGCAGTTCCCAAACTGATAGAGAGTTTGGGGCCTGCCCCAAATCCCTGAAATTGCTCCTTTTGGTGCTTTTGAGTTCGATTCTTGGCACTGAGTCCAGCTCTTTTGTTTCGGGAAGTGGTTTGTGCTTTTCTTCGAGATCTTTCAGTTTCTGTTGCAGTTTGGGAAGAAAAAAAAAAGCGCTCGCGAGCTCTCTTTTCATCTCAGAAACTCTCCTAAGATCCCACTCTTGTGCTTATCACCTTTTCCAATTGAGGCTGGTGCGTGTCCTCCCGGGCACTTGAAATTAAAGGGTGCTTTGAAACATCACTTTTAGCAGCGTCGGGAGGAATAACGAGCGGCTCGAAATCGCTGCTTCATCTCCAAACCGACAGATCCTGCTGCTCCTCGTGGATCTGGAGGCGGTGCTGCCTCCTCCATCGTCCCCGTGGATGTGCCAATAGGTGGCAATGTCCCCACGCACATGGACGTGGCATGTGGCACCTCTCTCCTCACACGTGTTCGCAGGAGCTGGTGTGGGAATGGGATGTGGCACGTCTCAAGAGAAGGGAAAGAAGAGGGAAAAGGGGATTCATCTCTACCTTGGGATTCCCGCCGATGTTTGGTGGGTTTGCTGGGAGGGTGGGATGGAAAAAGGGGACAAAGCAACTTCCATGTCGCTTTAAGAGCCTTTGGTGGTGTAATGGGATCCTTGATCTTGCGGCTGCATAAATCACAGGCAGCCAGTTCAAGTCAATTCATATTTTTGCAGTTCGTTAGCAGCTCGGGAGGAAATTGCATTTACTATAATTGCTTCTAATTGCACCAGATTAGTGATTACAATTATTGATGGTGGCTGATTATTCATTAGGCTTCAAATCAATTCCCTTGCTTCATCATTACCCAAAACAGTAACTCTGATGAGGAGAGAAAGAGGTCTGGAGGAGTCCACGGCCATGCTCCTGCCAGGGAGCCTGCCTGCCTCCAGAAGCCGTGTGAAATCAGCACTCCCAGCTGATTAATGCCTCGACAGGATGGGAAAGGTCGTTAGCCAGGACTTGGGATGCTTTTGGTGGCCAGGAGATGAATGAACCCATCCCCTGTGCATGGGCAGTGCTTCTCGTGTCTCAGGTGGCTTCCTTAGAGGAGCTGCTCTCTGGGGAAACGTGGCTGAGCTTTGTGGAGAAGAGGCTCAGGAAGCCGTGCAGGGTCCTGGTGTGATCTGTGGCCCTGAGTCAGGAGAGCAAAGGGACAAATGCAGCAAAGGGAGCCGCTCTCCCAGAGCAGCCCCGGATTCCCGGAGCGCAGCCCCAGGTGCAGGCAGCCACCTGCGCCGCCTCCCAGCGATGCCTAATTGTCACCAGAGCTGCCTGACTCGCATAATAACCAGCACTTGGGGCCACACACAGCCCCAGGCTGCTTGTGTTCTCGGCTGGAGCGCTATGATGCAGGAATTGGGTTTGCCATCCCAGCCCTGCTGCCCCGAGCCTCTGCCCTCTCCTGTGGGGGTCCCAGCTGCAGCCAGAGGAGGGGCTTTGCTTCTCCTGGGGGCTGCTCTGCCCTCCCACCTGGGCACCCACGGCTCTGGGGAGATGATGGCACTCGGGACAAGGCTGAGGAGCTGGTGCAGTTGCGTTGTCTGGCATGGGTGGTGCTGGCTCTGGCAGGATGTGATGCTGCTCACAGGTCTGACCCATCAGAATGTGTTCTCCCTCCGTCCCATCATCACCAAATCATCACAGAGTGGCTTGGTTTGGAAACGACCTTAAAGCTCATCCAATCCCACTCCTGCCACGGCAGGGACACTTCCACTGTGCCAGGTTGCTCCATACCCCATCCAACCTCACCTTGGACAATGCCAGGGATCCAGGGGCAGCCACAGCTGCTCTGGGCACCCTGTGCCAGGGCCTGCCCACCCTCCCAGTGAGCAACTTCTTCCCGTTTACCTCTGGCAGTTTAGAGCTATTCTCCTTTGACCTGTTCCTGGACTTTTCCAAAGCCCATCTCCAACCATTCCTGGTCTGTAGATGAAGGCTGCTTCAAAATCCCAAGCTGTCCCAGGGACTTCTTTGCAAACTTTAATTATATTTATCTTAAACTAACTGGGGGGTGCTAAGAGTGGATGTGGTGTGGCAGAGCTGTTCCCAAAAGTGATGGATAGTGAAGCAGCCTTCCACATTCTGGGGATCTCATTCCAGCCATCCCTCCTGCTGCCCCTCACAAGGAAACAGATCCTGGATTCCTTCCTTATGGGGGGACTGAGGGATGACCTCAGTCCTTAAGGCAGCTCCAGTTGTTGGCCTCTGTCCTGTGATTTGTATCAGTCCAGGGACGTGTGTGCCAGTTATGTCTGTCAGGCAGGATTGGGATTTGTAGCTGAGCAGGACATGCAGATCCCAGATGCCTCTAAAAGGCCACTTATTTCCTACATTTCCCACCTATTGATCCTGCTTCTGCTGCTGTGCTCAGACACTGCTAGGAAAAAAAGAACCATAAAAATAAGGGAAAAGATTGGTTCTGTTCATTAATCTCCCCCGCTCCCATCATCGGGAGGAACAGGGCCTGAAGGCTCAATTAGCCTTAGTGGTGCAGCTCGGTGACACGTGGCAGCTTCCATCACTTCCCTCATGGATACCTTCCCTCCCCATATCTGTCTCCAGCTGTTTATCCCTTGCAGCTGGCCCCGAGAGGCCTTGGTGGTGGGAGATAAGGTGGGGAGCAGTGGGAAGCCCTGGGAATTGCATCCTGCACCGAGGTGAGGATGGGAGTGTGGCGGGCAGGAGCTGACTCAGCTGAGACAGAGGAGGTCACTGGTGTCTGTCTTCTCATGCAGGATTTGGAGCTCCTGTGACATCCATAGGGATGCTTCTTTTCAAGATCTAGGATTTTCATCTGAAAGTGGAAGGATTTGGATTCCTTAATCTCCATCCT
This sequence comes from Acridotheres tristis, assembly GCA_037013685.1. Lineage (NCBI taxonomy): Eukaryota > Metazoa > Chordata > Aves > Passeriformes > Sturnidae > Acridotheres > Acridotheres tristis. The sequence continues at coordinate 4,776,525 of CM072911.1, read as the reverse complement.
GCCCTTTGCAGTGCCAGTGCTGTTGCCACCTCAGGTGTGTGTCAGCTGCCAGGACAGGGAGGGAATTGAGTGGGTTAGAGGGACGTCCTCACCTCACTCTGAATGTCCCACATGTAAATCTGGCTCATCTGGACCTCCTGCAGTGCCAGGAATTGCATTTGTCCTGAGGGAGATGAAATTCAGATTGTGGTGCTGATGCAGTTTTATAACATCTCCTGCTGAGGCAGAGGCAGAGCAGGCTCTGGTTTAGGAACATCCCAGGAGTGTTTGCAGAATGTGAATGTGCCAGAACCAGAATCAGAATCAGGGAATCATCAGAGTCGTGGGATGGCTTAGGTTGGGAGAGACCTTAAAGTTCATCCCATCCCACACCCTGCCGTGGGCAGGGAAACCTTCCCCTATCCCAGGTTGCTCCAAGCCCTGTCCAATCTCACCTTGGATATTCCAGGAATGGGGCACCCCCAGCTGCTCTGGGCACCCTGTGCCAGGGCCTGCCCACCCTCGCAGGGAACAATTCCTGCCCAATATCCCATCCAGCCCTGCCCTCTGGCAGTGGAAGCCATTCCCTGTGTCCTGTCCCTCCATCCCTTGTCCCCAGTCCCTCTCCAGCTCTCCTTTATGCCCTGCCAGGGGCTCTGAGCTCTCCCTGGATCCTTCTCCTCTCCAGGTGAGCACCCCCAGCTCTCCCAGCCTGGCTCCAGAGCAGAGGGGCTCCAGCCCTTGGAGCCTTTTTGTTGTCTCCTTTGGAATCTGTCCAGCAGCTCCAAGTCCTTTTCATGTTTAGGACTCACCCCATGGCTGCTCCCCCAAATTCCCTCTGGCTCCCACCTCCCCAGTTACCCTCTGCCCCTCTCCTGGGCATGGCAGGGCTGAGAAGCATCCATTCCATTCATTTGGGAATTCCTGCCTCCTGCATTTTGTGTACCATGACTGGCCTCTCTGGTTTTCCTTCTAATTTGTCTGAGCATATGCTCAGGAGTGATTTGTTTGGTGATTGTTCACAGAAGAGAGTTATTCTTTTATCCTGCCATTCTGAATAGCCACGAGCATCTCGAGTCCTCAATTATTTTGCAGTTTGCATTCAGCAGGAAATGCCACAACAAAATTCAGACAACTTGGATTCCTCTCTGCGTGTCTGAGTGCCCAGCCTTTGCAAACACCTGTTGGATTTTTGAATGCCTTGGAGAAATCTCCTATTCCACCGAGAAAAGAAATGACTAAAAAACACCCACCAAAAGCAGGTTTTAGATTAAAAGGCTGAAAAAGCAACCCCAATATTTTCTAATCTGATTTTTAAGAACTAAACTCCTGCTGAAGGTTTGGGATCAACAATACTGAGAGCACCTTCCATGGGTTTGCATGGAATTAGTTAATATGGATTTATAGAAAGGGACTTTTAAGCAGTTCTCTTTGAAAACTTTTACTTGCAAAAATTTAAAGAAAAACTACGGTACCAGTAGGGAATAAAACTGGCATCATCAGAGCCTTTCTAGTGGAGCAACACAGCTTGAACTGGACTAATGAGCCTGAGACTTTAAAAAAAAGATTATGTATGTCTCTATATCTCTATATCTCTGTATCTCTGTATCTCACATTTGTACCTTTGAAGTACTGGCAGTTGGATATCCTGGGTTTGGCTGGGCTGCAAACACACGTGATATTAGATGTCCACTATTTATTCCGAATTTTCTGCATTTTACTACTTCCAGTGTTGTTGCAAGAGGCTTCTGTCCCCCTGTGATGCTGTCCAGTGGCCAAAAGTGGCATTAAAGAGGTGCAAAGTTTGTCCTGGGGGTATCCATGGCCTCAGTGATGGCAGAGGGGTCTCCTGGTTGTAATGCTGAGTCAACATTATTTAGGAAGCTAAATAAGGAATTGTGGATCTCATTTTGGGGTGGAAAGATCTTTACCTGCAGATAAATAAATTATTAACTAGCCGAAATCGCTATTATCCAAGCTGGATAATTTACCTGTTTCCAGGCAGTGTCCTTGCAGGATGTGAACCCAGGAGAGCACACGATTCCCAGCCTCATCCCTCTCCTGCCTAAATGCTCCAGGGGAGTTTTTGGGCGATTTACGGCTGACTTAGGAGATCAATCTCTCCCGGCAGATGGGAGGGAACTCATTTTGGGGTTTTGAAGCAAACACAGCTAAATCTTCTTTTCCCAGCTGAGCTGCTTGTCTTGGAATGACAGGAGGGCAGGTGCTGGGAGCTCTTCCCTGCTTCTGCTGGGAGACTCAGGGATGCTCCTTCTCTGCTCCTGGCTCTCCAAACTGCACCTGGCTTTGCTGGGGGAGCAGGGGTTGTAGGGATCTGGCATGGAAAGGGCTGCAGGCTCATCACCACCGAGGCATTGCCACTGTTTTTAGGGAAAACCCCAAAATGTAAGGTGTTATCTAGGCATGGAGAGTGGAGTTGAGAGGGAAGTTGCTCGTGGGGGTCTGATCCCAGTGGCTGAGCTGTCACTTCTCTGTCTCTGTTGGACAGCTTTCCATCCCATTTCTTTCTGATGGCTTGGAGTGAAGTTACCTGCTATTGTCATGGAAACAAGCGGGGATGCAGGGCCAGGGGGCAGCAGGCAGCACAGAGCCATGTGACCCTTGCCTGCCTCTGATTGCCCCTGTTCTCCCTGACATCCTCACTCCAAACCCCTCACTGCTGCTGCTGCCACACTCACAAACTGGCTCCCAAGGAGGGATGCTCAGCAGGAAGTGAAAGCAGAGGGTTGCTCCTAACCTTGGCAGGAGATTCCAGCTTTCTGCTGGGCTTTGTGTTGGCTGAATTCATATTAGGGTGATTCCCCCACTCCAAATTCCCTCTATCCCAGGCCTGAGAGGAATTTCTGGGTAAGGGGAAGTTGTTGGAAAAAACATCCTATGTCAAAAAGAGAGAAGAATCCACATCAAATTGTACCTGAGGCAGAATCCTCTGCTTTCTTTGGCTGATGTTTCAGGAGGAAAATTGAAGCGAAACACTTGGGAGTTTATTGAAGAGATGAGAATTGACAATTTTACCTTTTTATTCCATTGGTTTGGATGCCATTGCTCAGGTTTGGAGGTTGGTTATTGAAGCAGTGCTGGGATAAAAAGCAGGATTTGTGGATGGCTGCTCCTGACTCACAGTCAGAACTCATGGGAGTCACAAAGCTGCTCCGTGCCTCAGTTTCCCCTTCCACACGAATCCTCCTTAGGATTAACACAGCCTGAGCCATGCAGGATCTTACTGGGGCACAGCCCAGGAGGCAGGGAGCAATTTGGAGGCTGGAAACGTTCAGAAATAACTTTTTGTCAGTGCCCAAATTCCCGATCCAGCCCAGAGCACTTCGGAAAGGTCCCAGATGCTCGCAGGGAAGCGGGCAGCTCAGCCGAGCGGGACGGAGCCGCGCATGATACAGCGGAGCGGCGCCGGGGAGCGACAGCCTTGTCACGCTGACTTATGATGGATGAGGAAAAAACCCATTTCTCATCGGCGCTGGGAAGATGTGAAGTGTAAAGAAGGATGCACCAGGAGTCTCCGGGCGATTCATCTTGTGTCGGGCGTGCTCCTGGAGTCGGCGGAGTCGGGGAAGAGCGTGCGCCGGCAAAGCCGAAAGGCGCGAGGAAAGGAGAGGCTGGGGAAGAAAATTCATTATGTGAAGGATAATCTCAGCGGGAAATATCAAAATGTCAGCGGCACCCCAGATAGGGGAGAGGAGAAAAATTATCTGGGGGCGTTTGTCACCTGGTTAACCAGGCGTGGATTGGAGCAGAGCGGTTGGATGCAGAGGTGACGGCTGCCAGGATGGGGTTTGGGAGCCTTTGAGGAGGAGGGAGAGGGGCAGAAAGGGTGCTGGATTCACTGGAGAGGGGGAATTTTGCCTTCAGGACGGGGCTCTGCCTTACAGGCAGTTTCTGCTCGGTGCAGTGGGTGCCACGTTGAGCTGGGGTTTTCCGTGGAAGTTAAAAAAAAAATTACTGCATCCTTACTTCCAAAGGGCTGCTCTTCACCTCTCAGGAATTCCAAATCTCAGGGCATTTTTTAATCCCAAAAGATGGTGCTTCTCTGCTGGCAGAGAGAGGGCTGGTGACTCCCAGCTTGGCTACTGGTTCTGGTCCCATTAAAGCCACCAAAGGGAAAGGGGGGGAGCAATTGGGCTGCTGGATCTGTGCTGTTATTTGCCCAACCTAGAGCAGCTTGGCCACATGCTGGCCTTCATCCTTGGTGCAGAGAGAACCAATTTCCAGCACAGGAGCTGAGCTCCCATCTGGACTGCATCAGCCAGTGTGAAAGGAAGTCAGGACCGAGCCCATCCAGAAAAGAAAACCTTGATTTTCCCCCTGGCCAGGGAATTCAGGGAGTTTTAGTGTTTTATCTCATCCTACAGTGAATTTCTATGCATGGAGCTGCCCTCAGCATTCCCACAGGAGATTGGGAAGGGTCTGCACTCCAGGAGGGCTCCCAATACCTTGTTTTTCATTTGGTAAATATAAAAAAGCAACTTTTCTTCGAGAAATCTCTTGGGTCAGGTGGCAGCAGTAAATGGCCAGGATGTTTAGAAATGATGGAGCCATTTATTTCTGAGTGTTACCAAACCTGCTGCCCCAGCAGTGCCTCCAGCTGCATGTCCAGGGAGAAGGTTTAATAGCTGGAGTCCCAGGGTGCAGGGTTTGGGATAACAGCTGGGGCTTGACACCAAATAAAAATCCCCTATTAAAGAAATCAGGTTAATTTACTGTGTGAAATGAACCAGCTTAAACTGTTCCCGAATAGACAATATATTGTACTTTTTTAGTGGGAGTGGAAAAATTATCAGAAGCCTCTGCAGCAGCCTATTGGTCTCCTGCCCGTGCAGCTCCTGGGGTTCTGATGGATGCTCCGTGCCTTTCTTCCCCACTGTGAAACCCTTCTTCATCCAGGTGATACCGAAATCCACAGATGGGAGCACTCAGCATCTCAGAGCAATACACTCTGCAGCATCCAGGGAGCTGCTGATTCCATCCTGGGAGCATTTGGAGAGGGTTCTGCCTGTGCCTGCAACCAAACCCATGTGGAGGTCTGGGAACAGGTTGCAGACCTCAGAATTAATGTTCCTGTGTGATGTGTTGTGATCAGGGAGGAGACCCCTGCACTGAGCTGTTGCAAACCCATCAGGGACCCAGAAAGATCTTAGAGGTCTTTCTGAAACGGAATTCTATGATTTTATGAAGCAAGGGAGAGTTGGAAAGCTTCGAGTGAGAGACATCCACTGTAAAATACCAGGGTGCCACTTAGGGCCTCATTCTGCTCTCAAAAATGGGTATGTTTTCCCCATTTTCCCAACAATGCTTTTTCCACCCAATTTGGCTGAAACTTCTCCATTTCAGTGCTGTGCCTGTGTCCTTCAGCAGAGACAAACCCCAAATGATTTTCCTATCGATCCTCACTGTGATCATGGTGGGGAGCCAGAGGTGTAAGTGCCACTCTCTTTCTCCGCTGCTCTGTTAAGTGAGACTTTTAGTAGCAAATCTTGAAAGGGAAAGACAAGTCTCCTCCACAACCGGAGCCCTTCTCCTCCCCACCCCAGGAAGCCGTGGTACAACTTGAAACCGATTAATAATACACAAAGGGATGATGTGGTTGGGCAAAGTGCGGCGGTTTCCTCGGCTACCTTGTGTTATGCTTTTATTAAGCTGCGAACTAAAGCGAAGGAGAGGGAGTGATTTTATAGCCTGCAGCGTCTTGTTTGCAGATTATTTTTCCAAAGATGCTCAGTAGAATATCAATTGGCTGTGATGAGACATCCCGGCAGGTGCTGCCTTGCACAGAGGAGGCTGCACAAGTCGGCTCCGTCCCTCCTGCATCCCTGTGCTCATCCCGTGCTCAGTCTCGGTGGAATATGGATGGGAATGGAGAGGGAATTTTTGGGGTGGGCAGCTCTAAGTGCAGAGGACGGTTTGGGGCTGAGGCAAAGCCCTGCTGGCTGTGCTGCTCCATCCCTGCAGCCCTCATCCAGAGGTTTTTATGGAAGCACAGATGTTCAGCCCTGCACGTCCAGGTTGCAATGGCACCGCTCATTAGCATTTGCAGGGAGCTCTGCGGCGGCTCGGGCTTGGACGGGGGACAAGGAAACAGCCCGTGTGTCAGATGGCAGAGAAGGGCAGCGGAGAAGGAAAATGGGAGGGGACCCGGTGGAGTGCGGTGACTTCCCAAAGTCACACTGCAGTGTGGGGAGACAGCCAGGCCCTGCCTGCTCTCTCAGCCCCCTCACCTGCCTGCTGGATTGCACTACCCAAAATAAAAGCATCTTTTCTCTCCCTCGTGGGGATGGAGTGAGGGCAGCTCGGGGTGATTGGCATCTCTCCGAGCGGCTGTGGCCAAAGCAGCTGAATTCCTGAGTGTAGAGCATGAGAAAAACGGGGGGAAAGAAGCTAAGCAGGGGTTTTGCTTTACAAAAGTAATACTTGCTGTTTCTTTGTGATGCTCTGAACCCTCCACAATGCCTTGGAGCCCGTTTAAGCACCAGTTGGTGGAGGGTGCAGACAGATTCCTGCCATCAGGCAGAGCTTCCCAAGAGCCACAAAGCCCAATCAGCAGGAGAGGAGCAGCCGAGGCGCCGGCGGTCTGCGAGCTCTTCAGCTGATGAAGAAGAGCAAGGTCTGGACAAATTTGGAATAAGAAATCAGCTGCTGAGGAGGAACCTAGTGACCTAGCTGGGGAAAGGAGGCAAAAAGTTCTCCTCTATTACTTGTGTGTCTTTTCAGAGCATCTTTAATCATATCCCACGTCATCTTCATCAGAGGGAAGGTGGTAATCAAGGCAGCTGCCTGAGGCTGATGCTGTGTCTTTATGCTGCCGAGGCTGTTCTTTTTGGGGTAGTCAGGAGAGCAACTCTGGAGTGTGGGAGTGCATTTGGGATGTATTTGGCTCTTTGTTTTTTTATTGGAGCCACTTAGGAGTTGGCTCACATTGTGCTAAGGACAGGGATTGAGATGCTCTTGGCCAGGGAGTTAACGAAAGACAAATGAAATGTAGTCTCTTATTTATTTTTTTTTTCTCCTGCCTTCTTTCTTTCTAGTGGTAAAATGATAGAATTTCATGCAGTCAATTGAGGCTATTGAGTTGTTTTGCCACTAAAGTTCTGGAGCATTGACTGTATGGATTCACAGTGTCCCCTTGCAATAACATCCCTTTTAACAATGTGCTATCAAGGGAGAGCTGTGCAGGCTTTAAAAGGTTTTCCACAATTGTATTTCTCTCTCTCTCTCTCTCTCCACTCGATGTGCTGAAAGCAAACCTGGGGCAGGTTTCAAGGGAAGAAGGAGGCCTCGAGCCATGGCTGCGAGGGAATTGGTTATGGCAAGACACCAAATCACAGATTTTCTTGGAGCTGGAGACACGTGGGATGCTTGTCCTTTCCCTGCTGGGTTCATCACTCCAGCTCTTGACTCCTTCAGGAGCTACTGACAGACAGCTAATACTCTGTACTTACAATAAAAATAAGGGATAAAAGGAATGCAAACCCAAGGCTGAGAGAGAAAGCAAACAGCTGAAAACCCCAATTTTCTCTGAATTCCTGTGATTCCCCCTCTGTGTGAGCTCACCTTCATTTGCTGTTAGCTCAGCTCTGCTGCCCAGAGGAGACCTTTGCCTGAATGGAGCAGCACAGGGACGTGGCAGGTCCTGAGATCCTGGGTGAAACCCCATCCTGGTCCCTCTCACCATGATTCCATGGTCCTGGTGGTCTTTGCTCTCCAAAGGCAGAGTTCAAATGAGCTTTTCCTTCAGAAGAGAAGGGTGGCTTTGCTGGGCATCCCCTGGTGTGGTCTCCATGCTGTCACTGTTCTGGGGCACACCTGGGCACCCCGAGGGTTCCAGGTGAGGCTGGGATATTTGGGCTGACCCTTCTGGGTTCTATGATCCATGTGAGATGAGCTGCAGCCCAGGAATGTCTCAGGAGGTGTCATCCAGGATGAGACTCAGTCTCCTGGGATCCCTGTGGTGCTCAGTGGGGCAATCCCAGACTGGTTTGGGTTGGAAGGGACCCTTAAAGCCCATCTTGTTCCACCCCCCTGCCATGAGCAGGGGCACCTTCCCCCACAGGAGATCTCAGCATCTCCAGAGCTCTCCCGGGAAGCTCCGTGCCCGTGCCTGATCCAAGAGCATCTCTGGCATTGCTGGGCCTCCCACCAGCCCATCCATAATGCAGATCTCTCCAGGTGTCCTTGCTGCAGTATCCCTGCAACTGATCAGGCTGGGGCTGGGATATTTATGAAACTCAGCTTTCCAAATTTCAGCTGGTTTTAACCTTCACTCCTCGGTTTCCTGGCTCTTCAGTGTGTGCTCTTTTAATAACTGTAACCCATCTGATAATGTTGTTGTAAATTAATGATCTGTTTACAACCTTAACTCTGTTTTAATGAAGACTTTTTTTGTTGAGGAAAATAAAAGCTGCTGTAATTATACCTTGTAACTGCAGGGTTTTATAGCCGGTGAACTCATCCAACAAGCAATTTCGATTAGTTTATCCAGGCAAATATTCTAGTGTTGATTTCATACATATAAAAAACACACACAGCTACTTCCATGAGCAGCAGAAATAATTATTCCTGGATCCCTGTGCCTGTGTCTCGAGAGCAAACTCATGCTAGATTTTCTGATGCTTTAAAGAAGTTGAATTCACAGTGCTGCCTTTCTCTGGGTAAAAGCTTTAATAGTATCTTTCATCTGACTAGTTCCCTATTTTCCCCAAACTTGTATCTTGGAGATAAATGTGTCCTTCCATCAGATTTTATTGAAATGGGTTATAAGGTTTAGAAATCACTGGAGATGGGGAAAGGAAACAGCCGGGCAGGCACTGCCAGTGTGTAAGGCTCATTTCCTCAGGAAACCAGGCTGAAAATACTTTGGGTGCCATTAAAAAGTTGGAGCTGTCATTTCAGGGGAAAGATTCAGAGAGACTTGGAAGCTGTTTTCCAAGTGGTTAGTTCAGTCTGAGTTTCCCGAAGAGCTCAGCTTGGATTGCTGGACAAATTCCTGCATTTCAGAGGCTCGACAGCCAACTCGAGGACGTTGGAAAATGTGGCTGTTTCCTTTGGTACCTACACTGAGCCAAACCCACCAGATCCTTCTGGAGAAGTTGGCCAGCACAACATGGAAACTTTGTTCCGTTTTCCTGGAGATTCTGGTTGTCATGAGGTTCACAAGGTCCAAAAAGCCTCACTTCCCACTAGCTGGGGTTGGATCTGATTGCCAGAACCTTCATCCCAAGGACAAAGACAGGGAGTGAATGTGACAGGCTGGGATCTGGGCAGCCTCAGTTTTGGGTTGCTCTTGGTGCCTTTGGCAGAGCTGCAGAGGTGGGTGCAGTTGGGAGCCTCTGTTATTAATTTCAGAAATTCCTGTGGGATTGGGAAAGTCAGGTCAGCCTTCCATGCTGGCGGTGGTTGAAAGGAATGCATTAGGATGGTGATCCCTTCTCCTCTCTGACCCATCCCTTCTCTCTACCTGGAAATCCCCCCTGAGCAATTGTTCCCTCCTCCCAACCCTGCTGATTATGGATCATACAATCCCAGAATCCCAGAATTGTTTGGATTGGAACGGATTTTAAACCTCATCTCATCCCCACCCCCTGCCATGGACATTCCACTAGACCAGGTTGCTCCAACCCCATCCTAATTTAACCCAACTTGGCCTTGGACGCTTCCAGAGATGGAGCATCCACAGCTTCTCTGGGCACCCTGTGCCAGCACCTCAGTGCTCTCACAGTCACTGGGAATCTCCAAGATTCCTGGCTGTCTTGGAACAGTTCTGGTGTTCACCATCCACGCTGAACCCCGAGATTGTTGCTCTCGTCCTTTCTCACAGCGTCCTGTCCCAGCCCTGCTCTCCTGTTCCTTCACCCCTCCATGCTCCCATTGTCCATGGATCTTGCTTCTCTGGCTGGAGCTGCCCATCTTCTGGGCTTTCTGCTCATGTGAGATGTGCAGGTTTAAAAATAACCAGTGCTGGGCATGAAGTAGGAATTCTGGCTAATGAAGGCACTGGGATTCACTGCCCACGGTCACTCTTGTTTACACCTGGATAAAACCTGCAGGGTTTGTACCTCAGACAGGACCTTTGCCATCCTGGGCATGGCACCTAGCTGGTGTTTCTCTGTGCTTCTCCTCCTCATCCTCAGGGTATAGAAAAAAAAAGAATTTCCTAGAGATTTTCCTCATTTTATTTGAACTTCTTTCCTGTGGTAGGACACTTCCTCTGCCTCATGGATTCCCCACATTATCACACTATCAGTAACAATAGTGGAATGATTTTTTTCTTTTGGAGGCTGTCTAGCAAGGCCCCTGGAGCAGGGACACTGGCCTCGGCATGTTGAGCTGCATCCCTGCTCTGCAATCAATTCCTCCAATTCCAGCCCCCTGCTGCAACAACAAAAAGTTGAACCAAAAGCATTTCCCGCCCCTGAAAATCCATTACAGTCCCTGTCACCAGCTTTTTCTCACAGTTGCTTTTTTTTTTTTTATTTTAATCTATTTTTTTGTTGGGTTCAGTGGGGCTGTTTTCCCATCCTGATTACAAGGAGTTATCGGAGAAATCCTTTGCCAAGTGTCAGCCCACAGCCACCTGAGGCACCGGAGTAGGAGTTATCAGTATTTGAACAGGTATGGAACAGGCTGCTGGCCACAGGCTGGGGCAATGTCCTTCCTCTTGTCCTTGTGGCAGGCAGGAGGCATCAGCTAATGAAAGATACTGAGGGAAAAAAGGCTTGGATGGGAGTCTGGCTGGTCCCATCAACTCCAGCTCTCCATGTGTGGGACAAAGTCCCTGGATGCTGAACCAGGACCGTGCCTAGGGATGCTCTGGCTGCTTTGAGCTGAGCTGCCAAAGCTGCTTTTAGATCCAGCATCCCATTTTAAAATTCCTTTTTCTTTCTTAAGTGCAGAGCTTCAGGCCAGGCTGTAGTTTCGATTTTTTTTTTAAATAAATTCCCAAGTTGACGCTGCTCTCTGAACCTTGGAGATGGGAATGGCAACATTGTGGGAAATCTATGCCTTGATTTTCTATCTTTTTTTTTTTTTTATTTTCCCCCTTTTCTTCATGTCTCCACCAAGAATCTGCATAAAGCTCCTCCACGTATCATTTATTCATCTGTATTTCAGCGCGAGAGGCTCTGCCTTGTGATGGAGATGTCATTTGCAAAATAATAAGGTCCCTCTCACTGCAAGAAGAGCACCCCCACTCTTCCCCCACGAGGTCATTGCCTTCAAATTAGAAATCTTTTTAACCATTGCCTCGTGGGTACCCATGAGCACAGCACTCAGATTAATTCCAGGTCTGCTTCCTTGTCGTCTCCTTTGCTTTTCCTTTTTGCCGTGTGTTCGGCTCTCCAGTGTCGGAGCTGGATCCCTAATTGGGTCGCATCAGACGATCTTTGCCGTCAGCTGCTGAGCTCTCTGCGCTGTGCAGGGACGTAAGTGGCAGGTACCATCCCATAATTAAGCTGGTATTAGGTGTTGGGAGTGGTGCTTCCCTGTTTGATCCCTTCCTGTGCCATACACGGCACCCGGGCACGCGGCAAAGCCGCGGCACACGCGCTTGTGTCTCTGCTCAGGGGCAGGGGCAGGCACACATAAAAAGGACTTTGTTTCTGTTTATAGGGTCGTTCCTGCAGCAGGTCACTGTGTGAATGATGAGGGACACTGGGGCACTGGTGTTTTGGTGTGGAAAAGGCTTTTTTTGGGCCTCTGGCCATCCAATCCAGCAGGACACAGTGCAGACCCTCATGAGGGTGCCCATAGGAGCCGGGGATGCAGATCTGGCTTCTCCCAAACCCAAAATCCACGGACACAGCCTTGATTTCTAACTTGGCTCATCCTTACCAGAGCCAAGGGAATTGTGCTGTGTCAGCTGTGGATCCCTTCCTATATAAAGATGTATTTATGTGACATATCCCTGAAGCCCACTCCATTGTCCTCTTCCCTAAACTTTGGATTTTATTCTGGGAATCTGCCCCCAGACCCGCCTGAGGCTGAGCCAGCTGCATCCCAGGAGCTGCTCACGTGGCCACTCTTGCAGAGGGGAAATTATTAATGACCCAAGGTGTAATTATCTATGTCTTAAGCCTTGCTCAGGCTCCGCCGACATCTTTCCAGAGGAGGGAGGAGGGGTTTCAGGGAGACACCTTGCTGTTTAATAAATAAAAGAAGAGATTCATAAAGTGTCTGGCAAGCACATTCCTCACATAGAAATGTTACGGAATAACATGGGATGAATAATAGAAAAGGTTATTGAAAAATTCATAATTTCCAAGCGCCAGTGAAGGCCAGGCTTCCATGGCGTTTATTTGCCTGTAGAAAAGTGATTAAAATATATATTATTGTCCTGTCTATAGGAAAATGTATTATTAAGTGGATACTAGCATGACATTTGAAAAATCCATTTCATTCCATTTAGTGGCGGGTGGTGGGAGGGGAAGGGGGGGTCTTTCTCCTGCTTTTGTGGAGTAAGGTTTTAAGGGCGTTTTAGTCAGGCCTTCAGTAAAGCAGCAAAACATAAAGAGTGGGAGGGTTTAATTACAGCCCCTTCCCTCCCAGCAGTGCCCTTCACTCTCTGTTTTCATGCCTTTTGCCTTAAAAATGGAATGAGATTCCTTCACCTTTATTTATTGCCTTAATTGCCAAGAAGGGGAAGTGAGGATGGACAGTGGGGGTGCAGGGATGAGGGATTTTCTCCATGGACAGCACATCTGAAGGGTGGGTGGCTTTCTGCTGTGGTTTTCAGAGGTTTTCATCAGTTTATGATCTTGACGTGATCAAGTCAACCTCCATGACCTGGAAGCAGAAGCACTGTCCTCCCTCCAGGTTCCCTCCCTGGGGTTGGTGACACCCAGGTTGTCACACTGGGCTCATTCCCCTCGGTTTTGGGTCATTTTATTAACCTGAATGCATGCCCACAGACCTGTCCTGAGTGTTGGCTTGGGAAAGGGGGGATTTGGGGTTTTTGGGAGGATGTTGAGTGTGTTTGTTGGGCTTGATCCCTCCCCTGATCCATCTAGGCAGCCCAATTGTACAATGAAGGATGAGAAATTGTGCCAAGAAATTTTCTTGACCAAATACCAGGATTGTGATCAATGTGACTAAAAATAACTCAGACTTACCCTCCTGTCCTCTGGGATAAATATTTCCTCTCCAAGCCAGCCACATCCCTGCTGCATGGGGAGAGCAGTTGTTTGGGGATGGGTGTGATGCAAGATCTCTGGGCAGACCAGGTCGAACCAGAGGGTGAATTTATGTTGCACTCGTGGGATCAGGTTCCTACAGAACTCCATGCATAAAACATCTTTCCACAGGCAAAAGATACAGGTCACTGAACTGATTATTTTGGGATATTTGGGCTTTTTCTCCAAGAGCAGCCTCAGGAGATGGTCATTTTGGGCAGGAAAGTTGTGTCATGCATAGCCAGAGGCATTCTGTATATGCACTGCATACACTGAATTGATCTGGGGATTAAAAGGCAAGAACTGTCCCCTCTGCTCCGTTAATGTCTGCAGGGATACGTCATTCCACATTAGCCTGGATCTGTCGTCAAGAAGAGAGGTGGGAGCTTTTCTAACCCCCCCTCCATGCCTTAGATCTTGAGCAGAGTCTATATTTGCTGCGCTAATGACTCGGAGCCAATCTCCAGCTCCTCTTCAGTTTTATTCATAGATCCCATCTGGGACTGTCGGAAATAGAAAGGCAAAACCTGCAAAGAAGCCATGTGGCAGGAGAGGACATGAGGCAAGGAGCTGCTTATGAAAAGAAAACAAGGCTTGGGATTGACTTAAAACTATTCCTCAATCTGGAAGGATTTGCCATGTAGCCTCAATTAAAACAGTTTAAAAGACAAAGCTACTGCTTTTAGGGTTTTAATGAAATGTTTAGATTTTGAGGGAGTGTTCAAAATTGAGCTGAGCCTCCAGCGTCTCCACAAAGTGATTCCCAGAGAGCTGATGTTGAGCATCCCTCGAAGTCCATCCATCCATCCATCCATCCATCCATCCCGTGTGTGGAAAGGCTCAGACCCTGCCCCTCAAATTAGATAAAATACATAAACACAAGCATGTCTGAGATGCAGAGGTGTTCATTGTGTAAAGCTCTTTAAATCTGCATGGGAAATCAGGCCGGGAGGACAGGAATATCGAGATCTCACTGCAAAGGAGAACTTAATGTACCCAGAAGCTGCTGATAGACTGTCTGATAGCTGGAGTCACAGCCCGATGGGCAGCCTCTCCCTCTCCTGCCTGGAAAAAAATAGCTCTGAGTAGGAATAGACACAGAGCCTAGGAAAATGGCAATATTTGGCTTGGAGGGGCTGCAGCTCAGTGTTCACCCTGGAATTGGGAAGGATTAGGGAATGGGAGCATAGGGGGTGCAGGGATGACAATATGGCAGTGGCAGCTCCGTGGTCAGCATAGCAAATGTGTGGACACAACTTTTGTAATCAGCTATCTCCCCTTGCTTATTTATTTTTCTTTTCTCCCCCTCCGTGCCTTACAACCTCCCCCTTTCTCTTTCTCTACCTCTCCCTGCCCAGCCCCAATACCCATCTTGGAGGATCTAAATTAAAATCTGTTATCATTTCCTGGATAATCCCCTTTGATGCCCTGAATACAGCAGAATCTGTCCTGCTTCAACCTTGCATGTAAGTGCTGATAGCTTTTGAACAGCTAAATGGCTTTGTATATCTCATACAAATGTCTGTCTCATCCAGGAGCTGGCAAGCCCCGTGCAGTCGGCTGGGGAAGCTTTATGAGTTACAAGTGGAATTACTTTGGAGAGATGCTAAGGAGGCCAAACCTTTCAGAACACGTTCCCTTGGCATCTTCTGTCTGGCAGGGACGGGACTCTCATTGTCTTAACCTCGCAGAGCAGCTAATTGGTGTCGTGGTGCTGATGCCATTTGTCATCAGGGCTTTCCTGCATCCAACCCGCTGTGCCAGCCTGGATTTGCCCCTCTGGGCTTGGCTGTGGATATCAGTTTGCCCCAAACCCAGCTCCTGGGGAGCTGTGGGTTGAGGAGAGCTTGGGCATGGGCTTTTTTTGTGAGTTTTGGGCAGAGCTGAAGGAGAAATGGGTGTTTCATAGAGCCCCAGAATGGTTTGGGTTGGAAGGGACCTTAAAGCTCATGTCAATCCCACCCCCTGCCATGAGCAGGGACATCTCCCACTACACCAGGTTGCTCCAAGTTGGATTGTGCATCCCTACCCAACCTGGATCTTGGTGCAGTTGATGTCCCAGCTCAGATCCTGCTGTTCTCCTAGCAGAGCTGATATTTGTGCTGGGGCTGTTGAGTTGCCCCAGTGTGAGGGGCCCTTTGTCCCTTTCCATCCTGGCTTTTCTCATTAGTCAGGGTTCGTGGGAGCTCTGTCAGACCCTCCCTGCTCTGCTTTCCCTGGGGGTCTGTGTTGTGTCCAGGTGCAAGGTGAGGGATGCCTCCCTCCTTTAGCCAGCCCACCTCAGCACCATCTCTTGCAGGGAGGTAGAGGGACATGGATCCTTGCAGAGGGGAGTTTTCTTCAGTGGAAATGGATTGTAAACTGGCAGAGCAGGGCTGCTGTTGGGGAGTGAACAGGTTGGTGGTGTTCCTGGAATATCCTGGGAGTGTGTCCATCCCCTGTGTGCCACAGTTTAACCCCAGCCAGAAACTCCACCCAGCCCAAGCCAGCAGAGTGCTACAAAATACCGAGTGCAGCACAAAGTAATTGTCTGTCTAAAATACAAGCCTCTCCAGCCAGGGGAGAAACCAGGAATCACTGCAGCCAGTGACGTCTTCGTGCTCCCTCCGAGGACCCAGAGAGATCTGTGGGCATCTGGGGAATACAGGGGGAGGAAATTCTGCAGGGAGCTGCTGAGAGTTTAGCATGGCCCAGTGACATGAGCCGATGTGGCAGGGCACAGCTGTGACTGGGAAGCATCTTCCCAGGTGATGGGATATAAAATCACAGCTCCATGCCCGGGGAGCAGCACTTAGCCAAAAACCCTGAGGAGAGAGGATTAACGGGAAGGAGCCAGAGAAGGGGAGGAAGGGCTTTATTTTTAAAAGAAAAAGGAACAAGAAGTCCTTTTCAGTTACCTTAGTTCATTTCTTCCCCATGAATGCCTTGCTGCTCCTCTCTGGTGCAGAGCTGGAAAACAGTGGACCTACATCCCTTGGTTAAACTGTGGAAGCATCAGTGATGGGTGGGGAACTTCTGGGGGTGCAGGAAAGTGAAGCTCATGGTTCTGCAGATCACCAGCCTTGTGTTCAGCTCAGGGGGAGAGGACAGGGCACAGCCAGCCAGCACCAGCTGCATTCATTCCTCAAAGCTGCCTGTTGTGCAGGAATTCATCTGCCAAATCGGCCAGAGAGCTAGCAAAGAGCACCGGAGTGGACTTAACCTTCCACCTCTGCTTGTGCTTCCTCAACAAAAAAAAACCCAAACAAACTGCTCTTGCTGAGCAGGGACTTTATCAGAATGAAGGGGGGAGCAGGCAGCTGGGCTGCTGAGAGCTGCTGGCTCAGGGCAGGCAGCCCTGGCTCTCCCAGGGTCCCTTGGGAAAGGGGGGTTCATCCCTGCTTGCTCTTTCTCTCCAAAGGCTCTGAAACCTCCCAGCTGTGTCAGAGGGTGCTTCCCCTGGGAGCTGAGGTGCCATGGCTGGCAGGAAGGGGACGGGAGCTGGCCTGGCAGTGTCAGATGGAGCTGTGGAACAGGCCTGGCACAGGCTCTGGCTCTGGATGGCACTGCTCTGCCATCCTTTGAAAGGATGCTGATTTTCCTCTTTGGATGTGGCTGGGGACAGCAGCTGGTGCTGTGAGTGCCTGTGGGAAGAGCAGGGCTGGATGCAGCCCATCCACCCCTCTGCATCCACCCTTCTTTATCCACCCCTGTGCATCCACCCCTGTGCATCCACCCCTCTGCATCCACCCCTCTGCATCCACCCCTCTGCATCCATCCCTGTGCATCCACCCTTCTTTATCCACCCCTGTGCATCCACCCCTGTGCAGGGCAGTTTGGGATGGCAGAGCTGTGGGCACGGTGCCTGCCTTGCCCTTCTGACAAGGGCCAGCTGTGTGTCCCCGTGGCTGGTGACTCTGCTCCAAGAGTGGCTTCTGCCACTGGTGCTCCACAGGTGCCCATGGGCACGGTCAGCCCTTCCCAGCACTCTGCCTCAGTTTCTCCCCTCGGCAGAGCTGGGATCCTGCCAGCGAATATGGTGGTTGGGTATTTTCAGGTATTGCGATGGTGGAGAGCACAAAGGAGGGCAATTCCTCCCACCCCTGGGATGTGAGGATGCTGAGGACAGAGATTTGAAGTTTGAGCCTTGAAATGAGCAGAGTTTCTAGGGCTGGTGCTGTTGGGCACTGGTGTGATGAGCTGCTCCCATCCTCTGCACGGGGGCAGGAGCTCCCTACCACTGATCCTCTGCTTTTCCCCCCAGCCTTTTTCCCCATGCTGAATCTAGTGGAAAAGCAAAAAAGCACTCTCCCCCCCTTAATGAACTCAGCATTAATCGCTTGTGTCAAATCCTTGTGCTAACAAGCTGAGGAAATCAAACAGGCATCCCCGGGGAGAGCCAGGGAGTCAACACTCATCCATTAAAATGGTAATTTTGTATTTTTCACTGAGGCATTTGTCGCCTCTTGCCCTTGTGCACTCGTTAGAGCTTTGGCCTTTAAATTATAGTGATTTTTTTTTTTAAACCCCAAACAACTAAACCGCAAAACCAGCTCTCTTCAGACTTCTTCCCTTCCTCATCCCAGGAATGCTGAGCTGTGTGCAGGGGAGTGTGTCTCCAGGTGAGCCATTATTTTGGCTTCAGTAATGGCAACAAAGTGCTTGTGGCTTCCAAAACAACTCATTTTCCCAACAAATTCAAAAAACTGATCCCCACTAGCTCTGAAAAAAAGCGACTTGTGAGCGTTTTGCTTGAATCTAAGTAGGAATTTCAGGTCATCCTGTTGTTCAGGGCCTTGCAATAATTTCTTGCTTGTGAGATTTCTGGGAAATCATGGAGATACTTGCATATCCCAAAGGGTTTTGTGGATGTTTGAATGTAGGAGGTGGAGGCTGGCAGCTGTTTGCTGCTCCCTTGTTTTAAAAAGTTGGTGGGAGTGAGGCTTTATTAGGCTGCCAGAGGAGGTGGACAAATGCAGCATCCCTTCATCAGAGCTCAATCAGATCTGGGTTTTTGGCATAAAAATGGCTTTTCCCACCTGCCTCAACTGCTCCAATGAAAGATATCAGCTCTCCCCACAAACCTTGCAGCTTCATCCCCGTGCCAGTGGAAGGCTGTTTAAAAAAAATCCAGGAGTCATTGAAATGCAGCATCTCCAGAGCAGCCTGGGAGAGGAGGAGTAGGCAGGAGCCACAGCACTGCTGCTCCACCATGGCCTGGGCAAAACCAGTCCGCTGCCAGGGTGCCTCAGTTTCCCCATCAGCAAAGCAACAACAGGAAAATATCCTCCCTGGTGAGATCAATTCCCCCTGTTTTAGTGGAAGGTGTCCCTGCCTGTGGAAGGGGGTGGAATGAGATGGGTTTTAAGGTGCCTTCCAACCCAAACTTTCCATGATTCTGGGATTCTGGAGGCACATGGAAAATGGAAGGCACAGATTGCTGTTGTGTCAGTGATGCTGAGGATGGACATGATTTTGTATCAAGTTCTGTGATTTTAAACACTTGTTCTGTGCAATAGCCCAGAGCACGAGGGTTTGGGACGGGATTTGTTTGCCTTTTCCAGCCGGGATAGCTGTGGGATTCAGTGACTGCTTCCTGCAGCTGGAGCTGCTCATTCCTGGCTTTGCAGAGGTGGGAGGGTGCTGTGTTGGACTCGCAGCTCTTTGAGACGGGGGCTCAGTCTCATCTCTCACCCTGGCACAATTAATACACTCTAACGACGTGTCAGGCGGCGCAGGGATGCGAGCGTTTCCCTGCGGAGCCAGCCGTGTGCAATCCAATGAATAATCATGCCCGTCCTCCTCTCCCCACGCGGAAATATCCCGATAAATAAATAAAATAAATGACATTTTTTCATTCCGTTAAATTTTTTTTTTCCCCCCCCCTTTCTATTTTTCATCAAAGCTCTCCCTCTGGTGAGCAATTTGCAGGCAGCGTGGCACGGAGCGGCTCCGAGGAGAGGATCCGCTGTGGTTGATGTGTTTTTTATCATCTCATTGTCCCATTTTCCAGGATGAAGGAGACTGGTGTTCCCCTCCCCATACTGGTTTCCATGATCCAGCTGCTCCCCACACTCTCCTGGAGCTGGGGCTGTTTGCACCCACGAGGTTCTGCCTGGACAATAGGAATGGGGAGACCACGAGTGGTCAGGAAGGGCTTGATTTTACTGACTTGGTGTTAAATTAGGGCTGGGGGTGGGTTTCAATGGAGATGTGGCTGTGAGAGCAGCCGGGAAGGGCTGTGTGTGTGCACGGTGACAATGCCACGGGCATTCCGCAGGGCTGTGGGATCAGGATTAATGGCTCCAGCATCCTTCAAGCAAACTGTATCTCAGAGTGCTTTGTGGAGTTAAATGACACAGGACGGTGGGTAATATATGGTGTAAAGCGCTGGAAAACAGCGGCACAAAGATATGGCAGGGGGAATAAATTAAAGCCTTCCGTCAGAAAGCCAATAATGGGGAAAGGGGGAGTGGAGAGGTGGAAACAAGAGAGAGGATATTTATTTTCAGCTGAGCTATGGAAGGAGTGGAGAATCAATGACTAGAACATACAGCATCTCATGCATAGCACCAATATATACACAGCCCTGGCCAGGTTTTGGGAGGGGCTGGGGGTGCCAAATTCCTTCAGCTGCTGCTAAAAGGGATGCAGTGTGTTCCTGTGCTGATGTTTCTCCCCTTGAAGATGGATTTTTGTTTGGTTTTTGTTTTTTTAGAGGTGCTGAGAGCTTTGGGAAAGGGTCTGAATTTGCCCTTAGCTGGGTCCAGCCTCCCTCCACTTCTTTGGTTCTTCAAGGTCAGTCTTGCCTGGTTTCATCCAGCAGCCGCTGTGAACCTCATGTAGAAAACTGGATTTAGCCTCACACCTTCCCCAAACCCCCTGAAGGAGGGAAGTCTCCTGCACCAGGCTGGGAATGGGACATTAAACGGGAATTTTCACACTGTAACTGGGACAGCAGCATGGCTGCACTGACTTCTAGGAGCCTAAGGAGAGCGAGGAATGTGCACTCCATGCCCTGTCTGCTCTCATTTGTGGTTTATTCAAGGTCAGACACACGGTGGGACAAAGCAGCATCTTTGCCAGGCCTGTTTTTATCGAGGAGGGGCGAGAGGCAGAGGAAGGAGGGCGCGGCGAGGGGATGAAGATCCCTGGCGTGCCTTGTTTGACAAGTTTGCAATGCAAGGAGCGGCTTTGCAGGCGTCCTCACGTCCCTGGCTGTGCTGGGGAATGTGTCAGTGCTGCTCCCCGGCTCCCCACTCACCCCCTCTGATAAGGTAATGAGATGCAAGTCTTTGGTGTGTTTGACAAGCTGCTGTCCTACAGCGCGGGAGCTGGGAGTGCTCAGAGGCTGGGAGAGGAGATTAATTAATGCTAAAAGACACAGTTTGATGTGGCAATGAAATTTCGATTATAATAATCTCTAATTATCTTGTAGCACAAGTGCCTCGGCTCTCCCAGGTGTCTTCCCCAGTTTGAAATTGTTATTTGTTGGCATCAAAGGGAGAGAGGAGCTGGTGCAGGGGGTGCACGTGGGGTCCCTCGGGATGGGGAGCCCAACCTGTGCTGGGGTATCCCTTGGTGGGTACATCTGTGTGCTTCCATGCATCCCATCAGTGCCTGCTGCCCCAAACCAGGGTGAAACAGGGAATTTGAGGCGTCTTCAGTGCACTTTCCACAGAGTGTAAGAGCACAGAGAGGCAATCTGAGGTCTGTGCAGCTGTTTTGTGGCACTTCCACTTTGCCTTTCCAAAGTGTGTGATTCAAACACCTGGTCCCTCACAGTTCTGGTTTTTTGTTCCTGATGGTTTTTACTCAAAATCAACTCGTTCCCAGGGAGAACTTTGGTCTTGACAAAACGACACTTTACGCAGGAAAGTAATTTCCTTCAGCTGCTTTATTGCCTCTCCTCCAGGCTCAGTGAGCTTTAAAATCCTCCTCCTCTTCTCCCATCAGCCTGAGCCCTTCTATTCCCAACATCTTCAGCTGTGACGTGTCCCTTCCCAGAGGGACCTGATGGCCTTTGGAGAGGTCCCTGTGAGCGGGGCTGGACAGTCACACTCCGTGTGTGGAATAGCAAATGGACACAGTGGCACCTCTAGGAGCAGGAATAATTGGCTGCTCTGCTCCTGAGGGTTGGAGAGGGGGTCTGTGCAGCTCCAAATCATATTTATCTACTCAAAATAGCCTCTGGAGAGGAAACATCTTGGGTTTGAAGCCACAGTCCCTGTGGCATTGATGCCTTAGGATTTCAGCTTTTCTATTTTCCATCTATTTGTAACCCTGCAGTTCTTTAGTGCAGAACTCCAAACTCCATATCCAGTGTGAGCTGCTGCTCTCCCATTTGAGGCAGACACAACAATTCCTCTCCAGGCCTGGCAATCAAGGACACCTCACTGCCTCAGGCCTGAGAGATGGAAACAAAAGTGAGTTGGGGGCAGCAAACTTGGGGTAAATGACTTCATTACCTGGAGCTGGAATTGGAAGATTAATCCCCAATATGCAAATGGCCCAAGCTTATAAAGATGTAAAAACCCGTGATCTGTTGTTCATTTTGGGTATAGCCCCTGGGGGGCTTTGTCTGCCCTAAATGTACCTGAAGGCCCTTCAGTAAATAGAACTGCTTTTTATTCTCTTAACTTAAAAATTCTGGTTTTAGCCTAAAAAGACATCAGTGTTCTCGCCATGCTCAGTTTATCTGGTGCTTCCTGGGGCTGCAGGGGCAGGACACTTCCCCCAAAACCCTGCAAATCCTGGGGGAGCTCCTGTCCTTCCCAGGAGCAGCAGCAGGATGGGGAAAGGCGGGGCAGGAATCCCCAAGCCCAGAGTGGGGAGGGGTCCAGCCTGTTGCTGGCTGTGACTTGTTGCATGTCATTGTCGCATTGTTCTAAGATAAAAAAGGTGGGGAAAAAGCAGCCAGTTGCAAATGAATCAGCTTTTCCAAAGCCTTTTCTATTCTCTCATCCATAGGGGTGATGGAGAGCCCCCCTCCAGCACCCCACTGCCTTCCCATACAGCTCCAACAAAATCCCACATCCCAGCCTTGCACTTCAGCATCTCCAGAGAGGGAGGAAAAGCAACACAAACCACAAAAAAAGAGAAACATCCCCGTGTGGGCTGTTTGGAGTCACAGCTCTGCTTGCAAATGAGCTTGGGGGCTCACTGGGTAAAAAAAAGGGCATGCTTGGTGAATCCCATTTCACTTCCCCAATGAGCTGAAAAACTCTTGGATAATGGGTTATGAGTTGTAGATCTGTTTGATTGCATTGTTGCAAAGTGGGAATTGTTTTGCAACATAGATTCTTAATCACTGAGGCATCTGTGATTGAATGTGTCGAAAATTGGTTGAAATTGAAAGTTAACTATACTGCAGACAGCTTATTCTTGTGTATAATTGAAAATAAATTCTAATACTCTTCTTGAAAAGGGCTGCCAGGAGGAAATTTCCAACCTTGTCCTCTCCTCAGCTCTCTCCTCCAAATCCACAAATCCTCTCCCTTCCCCTCTGATCCTTTTCCTCTCCATCTTTCAGAGCTGGGAAAGAAAAACCAATCTCTGCACATCACTCCCTGCATCCTCAGCCATAAAATATAGAACTTGCAAATAGTTCCTTTTGGAATGCCTGGGGATGGGAAGGTGGAAGGATTTAGAGGATCGGGACAATGGGATCAGGGTCTTGCTTACCAAATAGTTCAGTTCTTCTCTGAAGTGT
The DNA here is from genome assembly GCA_037013685.1 of Acridotheres tristis. Classification (NCBI taxonomy): domain Eukaryota; kingdom Metazoa; phylum Chordata; class Aves; order Passeriformes; family Sturnidae; genus Acridotheres; species Acridotheres tristis. Next base: position 4,753,662 of record CM072911.1, on the reverse strand, counting down.
ATTTCAGTGTGAACAGACTCATAAAATTCCAGAATGGTTGGGGGGGACCTTAAGCTCATCTCATTCCCCTCCATTGCCAGGGACACCTTCCACTATCCCAGATTTCTCCAAGCCAGATCCAACCTGGCCTTGGGCACTTCCAGGGATGAGGATTCCCTGGAGAGCACAACTTCTCCCATAGATGGGTTGGCACTGGAGGGGAACTGAGCTGCATTTGCTCCTGGCTTTACTTAACTCAGCATCCAAGGAATGTCCTACAGAATTGAAACTTGACAAAATTAAGGCTGATACAGGGGAATTTTATATCCACAATAAAATTTTAGTGGGGATGCAATTGCCCTGTGACCCCTCCTGCCCCAAGGCATTACAGAGCTGAGAGTTTAGCAGACTTCAGGAAGGATGAACTGTTCCAGGGAATCACGTCATCCTGCACACTGTGGGGTGGGGGACAAACCTCTGCCAAGGTGGCTCCTGCAATTCCCAAGGGATAGCAATGGGAAATCCAGGTCTTGGGTCACTTGCCATGAGACTAGAGCTCTCCCACCCCAGTTCTAGGTGGCTCCTCCATCCTAATCCCCTCCTCAGCACTGCAATCCAAGCCCTTGCCTTGCAATGTCCCCCCCAGCTGCCTCCGTGGCTCCTCACGCTCCAGGAATTTTTGGATTAGAGATGATGATGCACACAAAAGGTCCTGCCTCCCTGTTTTATGCAGCCCACAGGGGTGAAAATCAAATGGTTGCCTGCTTCTTCCAAGCTTTTGGCAGTCTGCTGGGGGTTATTCTTCGTGGGATGAGAGGTCAGTTCTGCTTGACAAAGGGAGGGGACTTTGGTGGGGTTTTTTTCCTTGCACTGATCTCGAGCTATTTTTATTCCTTTTTCCACCCTGTGATGGGACAGGCAGTCAATAGGGTGCTTTCATGGCCTCATTTCGGAGAGGCCTTTGGAGGAATTGAAGAGATGGGTTATTATTAAGTCCTCATCATGCTAAAGATGCTTTGAAACCACACCTGGACCCGCTCATGATCTAAGCCTGGACCACCAAAGAGGAGAGGGCAGGGCAACAGCCCAGGATGGGGAACAAAAGAATGAAAAGCTTTTTTTTTTGGTGTATTGATTTTCCTTTGGTTGCTTGGGAAAAGCACGTTGGAATCTTCTGTGCTGCCTGGAAAACTTGGGGCAATACTTTTGGAGGAGTATCATGATTTTATAAGGAATAATCACTATTTAAATCTGGGTTAACTATGGAGATTTCATCATTTCTTAAAATTATCATCCAAATTTGGCACTTGACATCTCTTGGGAAAGCACCAGCAAGGAAATAAAGCAAGCAACTGGCCAAAACTCAAATTGAGTTTAGCAATGTCTTTGCTTGTATTAGAAATTTGCACAAAATGAAGTGAATTGATTTTAAATCAATTTATTTAAAATGGTGCAAACTCCTAATACAGACAGAACTAGTTTAACCTTTGCTAAAATTGATTTTGCTTGCAACAGTAAATTACCAAGTGAGACTGAACTGATTTAATGGAGGGTTAAGCCTGTTTAAGTGTGTCCCTTTTCAGGGGTTTCATTGGTTTAGAGAGTGAGGATGGTCCAGTCCTTGGGGGGGGGCCTCAGGAAACTTGATTTTTCCTTTCTTGCTCTGGCATAGATGTTGTCAAATTCTCCTCTCTGGGGCTTGGTTTCCTATGTGGGGATGGGGGATTTTAAATTTTTCCTGTTTTGTAGGAGCATTGTTGCCTTGGTGGTGAGAAGCACCTTAGGGGGTGTCTGTCCAGGAGAAAATAGCTGCTACTCCACCAACTCAACTGCAAATGATAACAGAGGAGTTGCTAACAAGTTTAATTTAATTGGTCAGGCTGAACCAGAGCCATATTCTGTGTTGCAGGATGGAAAAATTGACATTTTTCCAACGTGAAGCTTAAACCCCATCCCTGTGCCGCCAGCATCCCTCCTCCATCCATCAAACTCTGCATTTCAGGATGCCTTGGAGCATCTCCTCCAGGCTGGAGGGGGCTGCATGCTCTGCAGTCCTACATCCCTTTTGTTGTGACATTTGTTTTGCAGGGCTTGTTTGAAGAGATGGATGGGAATGCTCCAGCTTAGCCTGGCTCCCCAAGGCTCCCCAGTGCTGAGTTTAAGGTTATAGTGGTTTTCCGTATGCCAGAGCAGCTCAAACCCGAGTCTTTGGATGTGGAGGAGCCTGAGTCCACCTGTACATCTGTTTTCCAGTGGATAGTAAATCCCTGTGACTTGTCTGGGAACGATGTGATTTGAATTAATCAAAATGCCTCAACTGCAGGAGGAAAAAAAAAAAAATCGGGTCTAGATTGACGGAAGCAATGGAGTGGTGATAACTGTGTTTTAATCCAGTAGCTGAGGACTTAGAGCAGCCGCCTGGGAATCAATTCTGCTTTTTTTTTTTTTTTTGCCTGGGGAATTTGAACCTGCAGCTCCCTGGGAAGCACCAGGGACGTTGGCAGATGGGGGGTGCTGGGCTGGCCCCTGCACAGAGCTCTCTGCCTTGTATACCAATAGGTGTTTATTAATTAGGAATTCGAGTGGCTCCCTCGTTCAGAGGTTAGGAGACTCGCTGGGGAAGTTCTGGTCCCTATTCTCATTAAGGTTTAATTATACAAAGTAAAATATCATCAACAGGAGGGTGCAAGCCCCCCTGAATGCTCGATGAGGGGATGCTGGACGTGGCTTTGGGTCCCTGTGGATGGGGAAAGCTGAATGGCTCCCATCTGGAGTGGAGGACGTTGGGATCGTTTCCCTTCTCCTGTTGAGCTGTGGTGCAAATCTGGGGAGTCCAGCCTGCAGTGGGGTGGGCACAGGACAGAGTTAATTCCACAGAGGTCGGTTGCCAATCAGGTATTGCTGTGGAATGAATGGCAAATGATCCGAGGCTGCTGTTAAGTAAAGTATCCATCTGTGAGCATCCCGGGAGCCCATAAATTCCAGGGATAATTAGTAGCTGCCATACAGAGAGCAGCGGGGCACTAACCATTTTCACTTGAGGTTTGGAGCCTCTTCTGCCCAGGCAGTGGAGCGATGGGGAGGAAGGGTGAGGAGGTTCCTCCTCCTCCTCCTGGAACAGCTCTGACACCAGCACAGCCCATCATCCCGGAGATGGGAGCACTCAGGGAAGGGTCTGTACGTGGTGGCTTCATTTTGACTTGGAGAAATGTGCTTGATGAGTGAAAGCATCTCTCTGAAAAGCCACCCCAGTTCTTGCTGCCTCCAACCTTTATCTCTGCTTCATCTCCAGCTCTTTTACCACCACAGGCATCTTGATCCTGGTTTTTATAATGTGGAAACTGAGGCAAGGTGATGAACGGTGGTTTTACTGCCAAGATCAAGACAAGTTCCCTGGTTTTTACCTGCTGCTCTGGTCAGCAGGGTGCAGCTTCTGTTCCTGGGTGGCTGTGGCCAGGGCAGAGCAGCTCTGGAGGAGGCAGGTGGTAATGAGTTCACGTTCTGGAAGTGCTCTCAGGTGAAAGTTGCTCTCCAGGAGAAGTGCAAAGAGTGCTGATTTGCATTCTTATTGCAGGCAATATCCATAGGGAGAGAATGTCAGAACAGCTGTTATGTCAAATTACCTTCCTCCAGTAACAGGGGATTTTATCTGTCATCTCGTGGAGGGCAGAGGCACTTGCACCCCTTGGGGGAAGCCTGGGTTTGCATATTTTTTGCATCCAGTGCTTTGTGCAATGACTTCGCCGAGTCCAGCACTGGGAGAGGCTCGGGGTGAGCAGCAGGATGAGGGATGGAGAGCAGATGGAGCAGAGCAAAGGGGGCAGAGCAAGGGCTGGGATGAGCCCAGGTGCTGCTCTTCCCCATCACTCCCCAGGATGATGCCCAGGTCTTTCCCCATCCCAGCCTGTGGCAGCAGCTTGGTGTGTCGTGAAGCTTTTATCACAGCCTTTCAGTATAATCACTTCTTAATTAACTCAAGCGATGGCTTTATTTCTTGAAGCTCGTTTCCAAAAGCTTAATTTTATTTCGATGCAAAATTAATATTTTTTCGTTGTTCTGCTTGGAAAAAGCGCCCGCATCAGTGTGAAGGGGGAGAGGAGGAAGCTGAGCCAGCACAGCTCCTCGCACCAAAAGGTTTCTGCTGTCGTCTGTGTTTTCCCGAGCAGCCATCAAGTTCTAGTGATCATTTGCAGGGAGGAAAAAAAATAAAACCGAGCGTGGATCAAGATCGTTAAAAGGCTCCATCTGGATGGTGCTAAGGACAGGTGATGGCAGTGGGACATGGCCCTGCCTGGTCTCAGCTGTCCCCATTGCAGCCAGGGACAGGCAAACAGAGTATTTTTACTTTTAGGTGGGATCTGGGGGCTTGCAAGAGCCTCCAAATGTTCTTTGTGCCTCTGGGCTGTGCGGTGAAGCTCTGCAAGCAGGAGGGTGCTGGGCACGGGTTTGGTGCAACCCAGCTCTGCGTGTGAGGGCTGGATTTGGGCAGGGATTTCCCTTTGGTTTCACACCCAAGGCAGGGCTGCTGAACAGCAAAACGTGCTGCTGATGCTGTCCCTCTTCCTTTTCCACCCAGGACACCCCCAGCCGGTCCTGCCCTCCCACAGTTCCAGTTCAGGCTCAGCTCAGGCTTGTTTTGTTCATGGTGACCCCATCCTTGAGTTCCAGGCTGAAAGTGGATTTCATTCCCAACAGCACCACGTCGTGCCTCAGTTTCCCCTTCCACAAAGGCATGCTGATTCCTTTCCTTGAGGTGCTCTGGAGCCTCTTAGGAGAGCAAGGTGCCACTGCCATTGTCCACGTGGGTGGCTCCAGCTTGGCTGTGCCTTTTGGCCAGGACAGCTCTGAGCAGGTCCAAGCCCAGTTAGGTCTGACAGGAAATGTCCCTTCCCTGCTAATCCTGTGGGTACAGTCCAGGCCTAAGCTGCTCAGTGGTATTAGGTTTCTAAAAAAGCTTCAGATGGGACAGGGCACTCCAGGGAGAGGGCCACAAGTAGGACTGGGTGTCCCCAGCCAGGTGAGACACTGTGCCCCAAAATAGCCACAGGCCAGCTCAGACAGACTGGCCTTCCCCAGCCTCTGTTTGGGATTAAATCACATCCCCCAAATCCCAGCCTGTGGCCAAGCCTGGAATCTGTGACTCATTCCTGCAAGGCCAGGACACCCAGGCCCTGCTCCCCATTCCCTGCTGGGGTGTCCCAGGGATGTGACTGTGCCCTACACCTCCGGGTCACACAGAGTTAAATATTCCATGTTATTAATTGTTAACGGCTGGATCCTGCTCACAAGCTTTGATGCATAATTTCTTCACTGTGCCCTCATTCCCGTGCTCCAAATAGAAAGAGTCTAGAGCCAGTTAAGTGCTGGAAGTGAGGCAGAGGGACGCTGAGAGATATTAAATCTCTGTAGCCTTTCAGAGGCTCCATAATTCATAATCCTGAAACGCACAGGCTGATAATTGCCCTAATCACTGGAGAAACATGGCCAAAATGTACTGAAATAAGCCATAAAACTCATTACAAGATAACAAGATTCTATCTATTCTCGGAGGTCGCGTTAAAGCTTGGCAGGTCAGGGAGTTAATCACCTCCTCCAGCAGAGGCAACGCTGATAAGCGGCGGAGCAGAGCCCGGCTCTGCCTCCGAGAGGGATCCCGAAGGGATGGGGTGCAAGGGGGCTGGGGAAGGCGCCATGTGGCCATTGGCATTTGGATCAGCGGGGAATAACTTTCCTTGGGGAGGGGTCGTCTTGTAAAAAAAACCAGGCTGAAGTGAGCCTGAAGTGCATCTGTGGGAGGGCAGGACTGCCTGGGGGTCTCCTGGCTGGAGGAGGAGGGCACAGGGAGCAGCAGCAGGTTTTGTTGTTCAGCAGAGACAGGACTGTGCAGGATGAGTTTTTCCTTCTCATCAGAGAGTGATGCTTCCCATGCTGTCTGCCACAGCCCAGTGCTCCTGTATCCTGAAATCCTAGATTGGTTTCAGTTGGAAGTTTTAAAGACAATCTGATTCTAAACCAGGGGCGCCTTCCACTCAACCAGCTCACTCCAAGCCCTGTCCAATCTGGCCTCGAATGCTTCCAAGGATGGAAGGACCCAATTTGTATTTTCTGCTCCTTTACACAACCAGTCCAGCGTTGGCAAAACACCCTTTGAGAGGGAGATCCCTCTGCAGAATGTTTTGTACGTTGGGACACTGTGTGCCCTGTTTTTCAGGGATTGGTAATTAGGGTGCTCTGCTCCCCTCCATCCCTCATGCTGTGTATCCTCTTTGCTCAATCCCCACTCCGTGCTGTGCCATATTTTAGGGGGAGCTGTCTGGAATGATGGGTTGGGGTCGCCATCCCGTTCTGGAATGTCCCTGTTAGGGCTGTGGCTGAGAAGGACCCTCAGAGGGGCTGTGGAAGTTCCCCTGGTGTTCCCCCGCCACGGGACAGCCACGTGTTGGCCCTGCCAGCAGCTGCCTTCCCACTGGATTTGTGGAGATGGATACTGGGCACGAGGCTAATCCATAATCCCCAGTAAATGCTGCTGATGAGTCAGTGCTCATTTAACAGGAAATAGCCCTCCTGCGAAATCCATCTCCTTGGATTCAGCACAGCCACTTGTTGACTAAATATTAATTGGTGATTAAAAGTATCAGTGAGAGGGAAGGAATTTGGAGTTTCTCAGGGCTGTGGCTGGTTCTGTGTCCCATGGACATGGCTTTTCCTGGTCACTGGACACCAGGACCTCTCCTTCTCCAGTGCCTGAGCCCTCCTTGCCCAAATTTGTTATCCCCCTTTCATTTACACATCACCACTCTCAGCCTTGAAGAAACTGCAGGGGAGGGATCAAGGTTCTGGCATCGATAACAGCAACACCTCACACATGCCTCTTTCTCTGACTTAATCCTCCTTCCTTTTACCATCTTTTTTTGTATGGATTTTTAAAGTAATTATTGAATTTTTTTCCCTCTCCCCTGCCTTGAGGGATTAATGCAACAAGATGCAACAAGGACAAGGGTTGATACCTGTGATATTGGGGGGCAAGAGGGGCTGGGAGGAGGGGGAGCAGTTTTGGGTTAGTGAAATATCTTTGGTGTCTTCCAGACCCCTCCAAATCCTGCTGTGCAGGAGGGAAGCTCTGAGGAGCCATGAGAGCTGTGCCTTCCCCTCCATCAATTGGAATTGCAGGGCTGTGGGAGATTTCCAAGCCTGGGAAGGGGAAAAGGACCAGAACACCTCTCCTGATGGAATGTGGGGGGTCAAAGGGGATCCTGGAATGTATTTACACATATTGGAAAAGGGAAGATCGATATATTGCTTGAAGATCAGCAATAGGGATGCAGCACCCCCTGTGCTGCTGCTTGGAGAGGATCCATTCACTTTGCTGTGGCTGGAATGGGGTGTTTTAAGCAGACAATTGGGAGAAATGCAGATATTCAGTTATTTGTGGGGAGGTCAGTGGCTCTGCCCTCGATGCAATCTGAGCAGACCCTTCACATCATCCCGGGGCCACCTGGAGTAGTTTTCTCCTGAGCAGGATTTTAACCAGGAAAATCCGGCCAGTTGGAAAAACACATTTTTTTTTTTTTTTTTTCAGTATAAGATGAAAAAAATTGAATGTTTTTTGTGTGCTTGCTGCGGACCTGTGTCCTGCTGGGTGACAGGAATAACAGTTTAAAGCTGTCATGCATTTTCTGTCCCTCAGCCCTCCCTCCTGTTCCATAGGGGATGGTGGGTCCTGCAAATGAAGATCCCCACAGGTGCAGAATGGTTGCATTGCCCAGTGTGAAAAATCAATAAATGTGCTCCATGCAAAAAAAATTTAAAAAATAAAAATCCCAAGCAGCAAAAACCCCCAATATACAGGAAAACTCGCTAAAAAAGCAGGGAGAAGGGAGAGCAAGAGCTCCTCTCGAAGGAATAGTTGTTGCAAAGGGAGATCTTAGGAAGCTAGTAATAAATCCAAGCTCTTGCTGGGGAAGTGGAATGGGATCAGCGGGGGATGCTGCAGTTCCCGGCGGGAGGACACACAAACTGCTGCGAAGGGTTTGACTCTCACCCGGTTTTTCCCAGAAGGGTTTTCTCACATTCCCACTCGAGCTTTGCAGTGGTGGCTGGGCTCAGGGGGCTGTGGTCCCTCTCCGCATCGCTGGAGCATCCCGGTGTCCCGAGCGGGGACAGCTCCCGGCGTCGGTGGGACTCTGTCCCCATCTAGCGATGGCTGTGCCGTGCCTGGCACTGCTGCATCGGCTCCGCTGCCACCGGACCTCTGCCTTCATCCCCCTGCTCCAAACCCTCGGGAGGGAGACAGAGAGAGAGACCCATCACAGCCACTTCTGCTCCTAAAGCTAAAAATGAGGAAACCCCGCAGCCGAAGAGGATTAGGAGCAGGCAGGATGTCAGCACTCCTGATTTTAGGATGGTGTTAGGGAAAAACCCTGAGAGTTTAAGGGGATGAGGAACAGGCAGGCTATAACCACTCCTATATTTTAGGATGTGTTAGAATGAGAAAACGATAATTCATTACAGCGAGGCTAATTTGCCAGCTCTGGGCTGGGAGTGCAGAGCACTTAGAGCATCCTCCAAGCGGGTCTCGACCTCGGGTCTTTGCAGGGAAGAAAAAGGGATTTATGTCTCATGTACCCACAGAAGAGAGGTGTGAGAGCAGGCAGGGTTAGGGTGGGGGCGATTTGTGAATCCCTCAAGGGGGGGAGGAGGAGGAGGAGGAGGAGGGAGGTGAGGATGAAGCACTGGCAGCAGACTGTGACATTGTGGCTGCAGGGATGGAGGTGATGGAGTGCCCAGTGCTCCAGACAGGGGCTGCTCGGCTGCCTCAGCCCGGTGCTCTGCAATAAAGCCCCGTCCCCAGAGCGATGGGCTGAGCCAGGCTGGAGCAGGAGGGGCTCTGTGCGTGCCCTGCTCTCGGCACCACCCACCACCCTGCCCTGGAAGGAGCAGGACCCGGGGATGGAGCGCTGCAGACCAGCGCAGGCTCTGCTCCCAGTGTGACAACCCCTGTCACTGCTGCTGCAGCCCTGCATATGGGAGAGGCATATGGATGGATGCAGGGGTCCTCCAGCTGTTCCCTCTGCTCCTGGTGGGAATTGTCAGCGCGATGCTTAGCCTGAATGAATAACCACCACATCTTAAATACACCCTTGGCATCCCCCTCCAGGCAGCTCATGGGGCTGGAGATGCTTTGCAGAGGGATCAGGAGGAATGAGACCAAATTTCTCCCCCTTCCCGTTTGGAGCAAGTGTGGCTGTACATCACATTCCTACATTCGAGCTTTTCTATCTGTAGCTCATATATGTGCTGTAAAGGTGGGCAGGCAGATGGATGGGGATGATAAAAGCGCTCTTTAATAACAAATATCTCTTTTTGGCACTCAGCTTTCCTTAGAGATAGGGCCTGTTAGGCTGCAGATAGCACTGGAAAGGATGAGGACTGGAGAATTTGCCTTAAATTGTCCAGGAATGAGCTGAGAAAGCCCTGCATCGAGTCCTGAGCTGCAGGAAGAGCAGGGAGATTTCCAGAGCTCCCCTTGTGCTTGGATTTCCCATCCCTTGCATGGGATGTGCTGAGATGTGTGAAGATGAGGCCACCAAAGATGAATTCCTCCATGGAACACGGGGCTGTGGATGCCTCATCCCTGGAAGTGTTCAAGGCCAGGCTGGACCTGGTCTAGTGGAACTAAAAGATCTCTCAGGTCCCTTCCATCCTCAAACATGCTGCAAGTCTCTGCTTTCACCTTATTTGTTATTTTGCTTCTCTCCAGCTCTTTCCTTCACCCCCTCAGGGGGGAAGCAGCCATGTGAACACATGTGGGACAGGAGGAGGTGGGCACTGGCTGAGAATAGAGAAAAAAAAAAAAAACAAACCCAACCATACCAGAGGGAAAACTGGACTCCAGGAAACCTTTGAAAGTAGAGAGTCCTTTAAAAGAGTTGGGAAAAAAGAGAGGAAGAGAAGTGGGAGGAAAATATCTTTCAATTTTTGCCATTTCAAAGCTTTAAGCTGACCTGATTTCAAAGAATACGTGTGTAATACTTTCCCTCTTTCTTCTCTTTTTTCCCCCTAATAGGTAAGTGACATTTTATTCTACTTATCCTTGAGGCAAAGTTGGATTATTTTTTTTTTAGAGAGGGGGGATAAGACATGCAGGGAAGGAGCCACACAGGCACAGCAGCCAGTGGCACCAGGAGAGAGGCATCCAAAAGCTGCCCAGGTAGGTGAATCCAGGTGGGGACTGCCACCAGTCCAGGGAAGGGGTGCAGCCCTCGGGGGACATCCAGCCACCCCAAAATCCTCTGGTGTGTCCAGTTTTGAGAAAATCGTAGGGAAAATCCTCAGGAGGGGCCTTCCCAGCAGCTGTAGGGAAGCAGGGGTGGATACTGCTGGGAAGAGAAGCTCGTGCTGGTGGTCAGGAATGGGGGCATGGGGCTCACTCCCGGGTTTTGGGATTTGAGTGGAGTGGATGTGCTGAGGGTCAAGTATGGATATGATGGCTCACTGGAGCATTTGCAGCCTTTTATTAATGATGTTGGATGATGTTTTGGTGCTTTGGTGTGGGGGGGAAGCACAGCAGACATGGAACTGGATCCAGTTAGAGCATGGAAGTGCTCTCTGAGCTCTGGAATATGTATTGCAATGACACTGGACATCTCCCTGTGCATCCCTCCCATCCCTAAAAGCTCCTAGCAATGGGGGCAAACCCTTCTCTTGTCTTTCTGGGCTGCTGCCTCTGGAAACCACGTGTGAATATCTGGGATAATTTACTGGGAGCTGCTTTTGCTGATGGTAGGAATGAGGTAATTTCTTGGGGGCCGTTCCAGGCTGATCTGCTGCGTGTGTGCTGACTCCTCCTGAAAGGTTTGGCCTGGCAAGACAAACCTGAATTACAGCAGCAAATACCCTGGGCACCGTCCAGGAATGGCTGGGGAAGAGTTATTGTTTCCTGCCCTATTTTGCTCTGCAGCAAGATGACTTTATAACCACATGTACATGAGCAGGACGGGGCTCTGCCGAGCAGGAATGCAACTGCAGGGCTGAGCTGGGAGTCTGGGAGAGACAAAAATACCTGTAAACAACAGCAAAAATCCCAGCCTAAGCAAAGAGCAGCACATCCCTCCTCCCAGCATTCCTCTGGAGCCCAGAGGAGTGCAGAGCAGCGGGTTCTAACCTTTGTTGTCAGCTCTTTCTTTATTTTTCATCTCCATTTCTGCTCCTCATAACCGAGTTGACCACTGAGTGAATTCCACTCTGTGCACGCTGGCGCTGATGCTCCAAGGGTTATCCCAAGAGCTCAGCTCCAGCTGAGCTGGAGAAACATGTGAAAATCTACATTTTTTGACTCAGTTGAAGGCAGAACTAGGAAAAGAGGCTGGGAGAGAATAAATACAGGCCATGGAGATCACAGCTCTATAGGAAGTTGTTATTTCCATGAAATCCCACCCCAGGTTTGCATGGATGAGCAGCTCCCTGGGATTCTCTGGAACTGCTGTTCTTTATTAGCAGCTTGCTGTGAGGAGAATATTTTTAAAGCCATGTTCTTGGTTTTCAGCTGCTTATTTTCTTTACCAAAAGGAAGTATCAAACCCTTTTCCAAGCCTGTTTTGCTGCTCCAGTGTGAAGGTTTTAGGAGGAGCAGGGATGGAGGCATGGGGAGGAGACAAAGCATGCAGGTGCTGAAGCACATCCCACAAATAATTAGTTATATTAAAAGTATAAATCGAACCTTTTTGGGGGCGAGCTGTGAGGAAAACGAGAGTTTGAAAAAAAGTCAGTGTTTTTATTTCCGTGTTGAACTTGGGTGTTCTTTTTTCTCCCGCTCGGATTTGCAGAAGAGAAGGGAAAATTAAAAGTGAACGACTTAAAACCCACTTTGCTCCAAGAAGATAATTTTCCCTTCACTTTGATGTTTTGTTTCAGGGAGAGGGAGGGAGTCGATGCGTAAACTCGAGGTTTATCGGGTGATGCTTGAGATCCATCCCTGCGCTCCCGGCCGCCCGGGAGACCCGGGATGGATGGGAAAAACAGAGCGGAACACCCCCGAGGGGAGCCGAGCCGAGAGGCAAAACACGAAGCGTGTTTGAGGCAAATATTTGGACAATCTCAAGGCTTTGTTTAAACTAAACGTCAACTGTTAATAGCCGATCCCGCCGGGAAAAGCGGATCCTCCTGCCGAGCGCAGATTAGAGCATCGCTGATGGGGGGACCGCAAAGTCAAAGCAGCCCCAAGCTCCAGAGCTTCTGCTCGGATCCCGCTTGGAAAAGTAAGAAATTAAGTAATTTCTTCCCCAAAATGATGAGCTTGTGCATCCCTCAGTGGTTCGGTGTCGGGAATATCAAAGGTGTCCCGCGGCGCTGGGCAGGGCTGGGTTTGGCGTGGTGCTGGATTGAGGTCTCCGTGTATGATTTAACAAAAAATGGTTTGGAATTTACGGGTTGGGAGATTAACGCAGCACCCAGGCTGCTCCTTCGCCCCTCCAGCCCCGCTATCAGACTTCACAGGAATTAGGAAGCGGCACTATATAGATTTAAATAATTTTTCCTTTGATCTTGCTTGTCCTCATCCCTCTCCCATTCACACCCCCGTTTTCGATCTCTGTAAAGTGTTTACACCTCACAATTATTGTAATTACCTGTCGGAGAATCAGGAACGAGCGGCCAAACCTGTGTAAATCCAAGGGGTTTTAACCTTTTCCCTGCTGGGCAGCCCTGGCAGCAGATGCCTCTGAGCCTATTCCTGGTCACGGTGCCCTGCTGGGTTCTGCCTTTGCTGTATTAAATGTGTTAAATACTGCAGGTGTTACACAAATTGCTCGGGGTTTAGGACATGTAGGAAGGGATAAAAGAGCTTTTGCTCCTTCTCTAATTTCCCCTGCCTGTCCCTGGACCTCTGCCTTGCATGAGGAAGGATGAGCTGGAAGTGGTTCCTCCCCAGCCCCAACTGGTCACTTTTATCCTTTCTCATTTGGGATGGATTTTCCCTCTCCTTGGCCAACTGTTTTTTTTTTTTTTTTTTTTGTTTGCTGCTTTGGGGAAAGCTCCCTTGGGCACTGGAACAGGCTCCAAAGGGAAATGATCAAATGATTCAAGGCTCCCAGTTCAAGGAATGTTTAACCAATGCTTGGGCACAGGGTGGGATTCTAGGAGTGTCCTAAGCGGCGAGGAGTTGGACTCTGTGATCCTTGTTGGTCCCTTTGAACTTCAAATTCCATGATTCTTGTGGCTTATTGGGGATGTCCAGCTGGAAATGCCACTGGGAGCAAGACAGTGAGTGATAACAGAAAGAGAAATGGATAATCATGAAATATGGAGCTGTAATTCCATCACAGCGAGGTGGGAAATCCCCGACAGGGAGTTTATTGTAAGGAAAAGGGAGTGGGTTCAGCAGGACCTGGAAAGGGTTTGGTTTGCTTCAGCTCCAGCCAAGACAGGGGTAGATGATTCCCTCCATCCCTTGAGTGCGGCCGATGGGAAAAATGCAACTTCAATCCAACAATTCCCAGGCCCTGGAAAAGCTTTGAGGCTGAAGCCTGGCAGATGAGCCATCCCTGCATGTGTGTGCTGCTGCAGAGGAGGGATGGACTGAGCTTCCTCCCCAAAATACGATGGAAATCACTGGGGAAGCACCGAGCACTGCAACAGGTCCTATTTCCTCCCTCTCCTTCTAATCCCTGATTTTGGACAAACACCGACCCAGAAAGGGAGAGACGAGGAATTAAATTAACGAACACAATTTCTCCCTGTCATTGCACTCTGACTAATGAGTCTATTTCTGGGTAATAAGAAGGAGCAGGAAGTGACAAGGCACTGTAATGAATTAGTGGCCCAGAACCTCGTTAGTCAGAATAATCTTTCCATGAAAGATAAACGATGCAAACATTAATTATGAAGCCGCTGCGGAAATGCATTTTGTTATTTGGCATCCCAAGACATCTCTCCAAGTTATTGCTGAAGTGAGGTGCTTTAAGAAACAAAATAAAAGGGATTATAAAAAGAAATGGGGATAATACATTGGGCTTCAAGCAGGATCACCTTTGTGAAGTGATGCACGAGGTGAGCAGCTGGGTAATTTCCAGGGGGCAGCACAGATTTCCAGGGTGTCCCTGTCTGCTTGTGTTAATCATCCATCTCCCACTGCTGCCTGTGAGTGCCTGCCAGCCCAGAGCCCAGGGCCAGAAGAAACGTCAATCCAAAGAATTGCACCCTAAGGGGTTTAAAAAATAACAGTAATTAAAAAAAAAAAAAGAGAGAGAGAGAAGTAGGATTTGGATTATTCATCTATGTCACTTTGCACATGGGATTGTAGGGTTTGGGTTTTGACCAGCTCAGTGTCTCCCTAGCTGGGTCACTGCTGCTTCCTGAAAGAGGTGGCTTAGAGACACCTCTGTGAGCCACAACCATGGCTTGGATTTCTCTGGAGGTAATGGTACAGCAGCTGAAATGAGGCTGGATTTTAATGAGGGGGAAAAAGTAGGAACAGCTTTTAAAAAAACATTAAAATTATATAGATATTATATGTATGTCTATCGATCTCACGTGGGAATAAGGAGAATCATTCCACCCCCACTCTCCAGCTACTGCCTGCTCCCACCTCCACTGTATTAGTGCAGCTTGTCCCAATTTTCTTCTTTGTTGTTTTTATTCCCAATGTATTCCGGAGCTCTTCTCCCAGATTTCAAAGAGGCAGCGCCCGGTGTTTGGGCGCAGTGGTGGCTCTGCCTTCCAGGTGCAATTACTTTGCAACACAACTTTGTCTGGTGCCGTGCCTTTCATGGCTGCAGCCGGGGAAAAGGATTTGGGGGGTGTGGTGGGGTTGGGGAAGGAGAAGGCAGGGGAGAGGAATCCGGGGAGAGAGATGGAGGGAGAAGGAAGGGGAGAGGAATCCAGGAAGGGATGGGAAGAGAAGGCAAAGGAGAGGAATCTGGGCAGGGATGGAAGGAGAAGTCAGGGAAGATTTACTCAGGGAGGAATGGAAGGAGAAGGCAGGGAATAAGGAATAAGGAATAAGGAATAAGGAATAAGGAATAAGGAATAAGGAATAAGGAATAAGGAGAGAGAGGGAAGGAAGGAGAAGGCAGGGGAGAGAAAATCTGGGGAGAGAGATGGAAGGACAGAGCAAAGGAGAGGTACCCGGGGAAGGGATGGAAGGAGAAGGCAGGGAAGAGGTACCCAGACAGGAATGGAAGGAGAAGACAAAGGAGGGGAATCCGAGGAGGGATGGGAGAAGAATACATACAGCAATGCTACCAGTGACACCTTGTCACCCCCCAAGGCAGCTGCCAGGGTGGGTGGGATGGATCTGGTGGATGTGATGTTCTTCTGGGACTCTGCTTCCCTCTGATGCTCTTCTAGGACGACCTTAAGTCTGTGCCGTGGGTGACCAGGTTTAGTTTTGATGCCCTGGGCGGATTTTATCCAAGTAGCAGAACAAGTCAGGTACTCACACAGATGCTTTTGCAAACCCTGCTGAGCACTTCCATGATTTCAGTGTTATTTTGCAAACCCTTTTCCTCGCCTCCCTGGATCGCAGATCACCGCCTGTTAATGGGAAGCAATAGTGGAACATTGCCTTCGCTGAGGGTTGCAGGATACATCGGTAATTACGAGTGCTCAGGAAGGGCCGTAATGGAGCCACCCGTGCGTTGTGGCAATGCAAATACTCGGTGACAATCTCCGTGCTGCCTCGGAGGGTCAGTCTCCGATTCGAACGCGTTCCTGCGGCTCCAGCTGCTCTGAGATGGGTCTGGTTAACGCGACACAGCCCCAGTAGCCCGAGGGTAGCTGTGCAGCGAGAGGGTGTTTTGGAGTCTGGGTCAGACTCAGTCACACCAGTTTAAGATGTCTTTATGGTCCCCATCTCGGGGGTCCGTGTCCAAACTGCCTCACTTGTGGGGTGAGAATATTCCGTGGAAAGGGAGGTGGAAGTGCTCTCTAGTTAAGGAGTTTGCTGGTGATCCTGGTTAGCCAGCCCTGGCCGAGCACGCAGCCTGCAACAAATCCATAAACATCTTATCCTAGAGGCAGAAACACCCCCTATCAGCGTGTCTTTCATCCAGGTCTTCATGTCAAAATAGAATCTTTTTATAGAATCCCAGACTGTGTTGGGTTGGAAGGGACCTTAAAGCTCATCCAGACCCATCCCTGCCATGGGCAGGGACC
Source organism: Acridotheres tristis (assembly GCA_037013685.1). Lineage (NCBI taxonomy): Eukaryota > Metazoa > Chordata > Aves > Passeriformes > Sturnidae > Acridotheres > Acridotheres tristis. Next base: position 4,737,531 of record CM072911.1, on the reverse strand, counting down.
TTCCACTGTCCCAGGCTGTTCCAAACCCTGTCCAGCCTGGCCTGGGACACTGCCAGGGATCCAGGGGCAGCCTCAAATTCCCTGGGCAGCCCGTGCCAAGGCCTCGCCATCCTCACAGGGAAGAATTTCTTTCGTAGATCAAACCTAAATTTCCCGTCCTTCAGTTTGAACCCAGACAATGAATGATGTCCCGCTTATTGTAGGCCCTCAATCACAGCGTGAAATTCCCAGTAATCACCACCATCATCCTCGCTATTGTCTCATGACAGCGAGAGAGAAAAGAAATAACCCCGACCTTGTCTTTTAAAAAACGTTGATATTGTTTTCCGGCAATTGTTGGCTCGTTATGGCTGTGCTTGAGTTAAAGGGAGAGAGAACCAGGCTGGAAATAAGCTGGGGAAGAGCCGTGTTAAAGCGCTTTGCACCGCAGCTAAAGGACTCTGGGGCCGGGTAATTAAGGAGCCCAGCACCCCCCCCGCACCCGGGAATTGTGTTTGTGCCTCAGGTGCTTCTCTGCATGCTCAAAGTGCACAGGAATGGATCAAACAGGATTTACTCCTTTCTGCAAGGGCTGCCTGACAAGCCGGGATTATGCTCTGGGAAAGCATCTGATGAGGAATGAAATGAGACATGGCAAAAAAAACCCCAAAAACGCTCTTTAGAAAAATACAGGGAAGGGAAGGGAAGGGAAGGGAAGGGAAGGGAAGGGAAGGGAAGGGAAGGGAAGGGAAGGGAAGGGAAGGGAGGGAAGGGAAGGGAAGGGAAGGGAAGGGAGAAGGAAAGGGAGATGTTGTTCTGCAAAAAGGGAAGGAACAAATGAGGATTTGGCCTGGAAAAAGGGAAGGAACAAACAAGGATGTTATCCTGGCTTCATGGCCAACTTCATGGCCTTGGGTGGCACAATGGGAACAGTGGCCCATGTTCCCCATGGATGGGGAGTGGCCTGAAGGAACACTGAGGTTTTGGTTTGACTTTGAGAGGAACTTGAAGCTAAATTTCCCAGGAGTCCTGACCTGCCAGGTGGGCTGGTGACTTTTTGCCTCTTTGAGTCCCTCCCTGGAGCTCTGTGACTCCAACAAAGCAATCTCTGATTTCTGTGGGTTGAGGATGGAGCCTATAGGAAAAAGAGAGTCCTTATCCTAAAAAACTGTGCTGAATTCAAGGAGACCATAAGAGGAAGGGGGGAATTTCTGCAAGAACTCTCTGGGCAAATAGCCCTGCCCTAATTCAAGGCACAGCCACACGCCCTGGGCATGCTTGCATCCCTTTCCCCTTGCTGCCTACCAGAAGGTGGTGCCTTAATCTCTGCACACAGCTGGCTGTGAGCTCTGTGCTGTGGTGGGAGCAGGACCTGGAGGCTCCTGCACCCTTCCCACCTGGAATTCCCATGCCAGCTCCAGCTCTCGATGTGCTGTCCTTTGCTAGGAATTGTCACTCTGGAGGCTTGAAATCCCCACCAGGACGTTGTGTTTTCCCTCCTCCCATCTCCCTTTCACCCCCCAGCCCTGTTTCTGGCCCCACGGGGTGTCTGCTGTGCCACAAGGCAGAGCCAAGCTGGGAGCTCAGCCGCCGGGAGATAATTGACTTCGGAAGCGTTTCGTATGAGATCTGGGAAGAAAACAAGGGGAAATATGTTATTTTACAACCTTGGTACTCCTGACCTCATTGGAAATAAATATACAACCCACCAGCCTGGAGAAATGGGATGCTGCGTTTGGTGGAGAGGCAGGGATGGAGCGCGGGGCTGTGCTGGCCTCGCACGGCTCTGATGGGTACTACAAGGCTCCGCCGTGGAGTAAAATGTTGGGAGGATGCACGGGGTGCTGGGGTATCTGAAGGCGGGAGGACAGCCCCGTTTTCCTCCTTTTCCTCCCTAATCTGCCGCTGGTGCCGTGCCAGGCTGGTGACACTGGTGGCACTGGTGCGGAGCTGGGGTGGTTTGCTGTGCTCTGGGGAATCCAGGGGGATCTCAGCTCCCCTGGCATGCAGGAGCTGAAGCAAAGCCCCTCAATTTGCCACGACCCAGCTGTGGCACCCCCAGATGGCGAAGCTTTGGGGCCGAGGTGGGTGTTGAGGGTGCTGGGGGTGCTGCTGTGACCCCACCACCGACCAGAGCCTCCGGGGGACCCAGGGCACCTGGGCTGCCCCTGCCTTCCCTGTCCTCTCTGCCATCTGTGCCAGGGTCGTTAAAGGTGTGAATTAGTGCTTGTCGTGGGCGCTACTTAAAGGTAATGAAGTTTACTTGGCTGGGTAAATTACCAGCTCTCTTTAAATGGCCTTTTTTTCCCTTCATTACTATGCAGATGTATGCTAATGAGATGGTCTCCAAACACAGCTTTGATGACCTTCTAATTTTTATTTATTTATTTACTTGACGAAGCAGTTTTGGCTGGCAGTGTAATTTAATTAGCAGCTCCATTTCCGAGCCTGCCTGGCAGCCAGGGGAGAGGCTCTGGGGCTGCAGGGGGGCTCCTCGAAAAGAGACAGGGGGCTCCCCCAAAGCTGGGGTCACAGAATCCTAGAATTATGGAACGGTTGGAATTGGAAGGGACTCTAAAATTCATCTCATTTTACTCCCTACCACTGGCAGGGACACCTTCCACTATCCCAGGTTGTTCCAAGCCCTGTCCAATGTCTTTGGACAGTTTTAGGGATGGGGAGCCCGCAGCCTTTCTGAGCAACCTGTGCCAGGCCCTCAGCACCCTCAGTGGGTAGAATTTCTTCCTAATATCGAATCTAAATCTCTCCTCCTTTAGTTTAAAACCATCCCTCTGTGTCCTGTCATTCCATGCCCTTGTAGAAAGTCACTCTCCCTCCTTTTTGTAATCCCACTTTAAATACAGAAAATGCAGCAGGAAGGCTCTGGCCTGTCTGGACTACCCAGGGGTGTATTTAGGGAGTGACTGTGCACCAGTGGGATTAATTACATGAAGTTTCTAGGGTCGTACGAAAGGAGAGTGCTGTAAATACGCTGAATAAGAGGAAATCTTTGCATCTGGTCTGAAGGAGGGCACTGCAGGGAGCATCTCCTGCAGGCAGAGCCAGCCTGTGTGTGCTGCCAGCTGTCCCCTGCCTGGGTGGCTGCTGCCAAATCAGAATCTGAGTGTTGGGAGCAGCTCGGGGGACAGCCCAGCCCCAGCCCCGGGGTCAGGGACCGCCAGTGAAGCTCCTCTTGAAAAGCATCAGCCTGGCTGCGGTGAATCACAGCCCGGGAGGAGCAGCTCTGCTGATAGATCTGGAATCTGACACCTGCAAGGGAACGTGTGGCACGGCAAGAATCAGGGGCTGGCTTGGGAATTCAGGTGCCTGGACGTGCAGGCAGTGTCTGATAGGCTGGAGGAAGCGTGATCTCCCAAATCTCTCTTCCTCTGGACGTCCCCTCCTTCCCCCACATCCTTCCTATGGTGCTGCTTTGCCCTTTCCCATTCCCACCCCCCTGCAGCTCTCTGCCAGGCACAGAGCATCTCTCCTCCTTCCCTCCATCCCCTGCTGCAGCCGTGCCAGGGGTGCCCTGGGGTGCCCAGGCACGGCAGCTCCAGCTGCTGCTGTTTAGGTTTAAGTATTTACATTTGTTTATCACAAAGACACCCCTGAGATTTCCTGGCTCATCCACAGGCTGGGCCAGAGAGCTGAGCGAGGAAACCACAGGAGCTGTTTGTCAGCAAAAACAGCCCCAAAAACAGCCCCAAACCAGCACCTGGCTTGGAGGGAACAGGGAACAGAGCTGGGTGCCTGGGTGGGGGCTGTGGGTGATCTGGGACCCCCCAGCTGGGGCCAGGCAGGACCTTTCCATGCTTTTGGGTCCCTTCAGGTTGCTGGCCCCGTGGTTCCCGTGCAGCTCTCGCTGGCTGAACCTGCCACAGGGAGAATAATAATAATAATGATAATATTAATGACAAGAATAATGCTCTGGCAGCAGGATTGCAGCCTCTCCTGCCCATTCGTTCTGCCTGGTTAGAGACTAATGGGAAAGCCAGAGGAGGGGACCACAGCCCAGAGGGACTTGGCTAGATGGAGCCTCCCACAGCATCCTTCATCTTTCGGGATCCAGAGCAAGCCCAGGCAGGGATCTGAGCAGTTCTGTGCTCACAGATGGGGGTGCTGGCCAGGGAAGAGCCTTGAAACGTCGGTGCTGTCCCCAGTGGGTACAGAGCGTGGTGCCCAGAGTGTGAGGTGACAGGGCTGGGGCTGAGGAGTCCCCCCATGCCCCTGTGGACTTCCAGCTCCCAAGAGGATGAGCCACCCAAGCTTCCTTCACTATTTGCTTTCCAAGCTCTCATCCTCTGTGCAGTAAAAGCAAACAGCGGCGTGCCAGGTGGGCAGAGAGGAGGTTGCACACCTCTTCCCGGCCTCTCCTCCTCCCGTTTTGTCCTCAGCCAGGAGCTGGGAAGCACAAAACCATTTCGGTGAGTGGTCCCCGTCCAGCCCCGGGCTGGGCCAGCGCCGGGATGCTGGCAGCAAGGAGGCAGTTCAAACTTTTATTGGCATAGTCATGTCCTCCGATTGACTGATAAACTGGCTCCTCATTATGTTTTTGTGTTCTACTCGTCTTTTTAATTAGCCTAAGGGCCTCATTAGCAGCAGCAGCAGCAATGACTCTGTGATCAGCCTTGCCTGGCATCCAACCTGCATAATGTCGCACAGGCTCCGTGCAGAGGGGTTACCTGTGAAGTGCCTCCCTCCTCCTCCCCAAGCCCCTGTCCCCGAGGGAGAGGCCGTGGGGACAGTCCTGGAGCGGGATGGGGAGTGGCAGCGCTGACTTCATGATGGGATGCTACAAAAAAGAGGGTGCAAGAGTCAAAACACTGCTCAGAGCTTCTGGCTCCTCTGCTTTGCTCCTCTCCTGTTCCCTATCGAGTGGTGGGTTTATGCCTCACGTTCCCTGCCCGAGCCCCTTCCCCTCCTCCTGCCCTCGGTTTCAGAGGAGGGTGAGGATCCCTCTGGCAAGAAAGGCTGCAGATTCTCCCATCCTGTGGAGTGAGGACTTGACTCCTGCACCCGACTTTGCTGGAAGAAGCCAAAACCTCCGGTGCTGTGCAGCAGCCAGGGAAGGCCCTGCCTCGGCAGCCAGCTGGTGCCCCCTTGCTCTGCCTGTGCCATCAGGCAGCCAATTAGCAAGAAATTAATATTGTGATTAGCAAATATTATGATTTTCTATCTGAATCTGTAATAAGCTGATTATTCACTCGTGAGCAGAAGCCACTGCTGGTGGATGAGGCTGCCTTTAGCCTGCTGGGATGGAGCTGGGCAGATCCTGGGCCAGGAGCATCATCCTGCCTGGAATGGGAGATTCCAGCCCGGGCTTGCTGGGCTCCATCTCCAGGGCCTGGAGGGGAGCAGGAGCAGGGGCAGGGGCAGAGGCAGGAGAAGGAGAAGGAGAAGGAGCAGGAGCAGAAGTTGGAGCAGGAGAAGGAGCAGGAGCAGGAGCAGGAACAGGAGCAGAGGCAAGTGCAAGGGCAAGGGCAGGAGCAGGAACAGGAGAAGGAGCAGGAGCTGGAGCAGGAGAAGGAGCAGGAGCTGGAGCAGGAACAGGAGCAGGAGAAGGAGCAGAAGCAGGAACAGGAGCAGAGGCAAGTGCAAGGGCAGGAACAGGAGCAGGAACAGGAGAAGGAGCAGGAGCAGGAGCAGAAATTGGAGCAGGAGCAGAAACTGGAGCAGGAGCAGGCAGGGCTTGCTGCAGGAGCGTGCAGGGCTGCAGCCTGTCAGCAGATGGCAATGCCCTCCTGCGGCACGGCACGGCAGCCTGGTGGCACTTTGGGGACAGCAGGGGCTGCTGGGGACCACCCTCCCCAGGCAGCACTGCCTTGCCTGCAGCAGCTGAGCAATCCCACAGAGAGAGAAATGGGCTCAGAGTGCTGAGCTGAGCTCTGGCTCTTCATTTTCTGCCCTGTGTGGTTTCTGCTGCAGCTTTTCATGAGGCTGGGACTGTTCTTCCTGCTCAGCTCAGAGCATCCCTAGCGCTCCTCCCCAGAGGGGATCATAGAATTGTAAAATAATTTGGGTTGGAAAGGACCTTCAAAGGTCTCTAATTCAACCCCTGCCATGAGCAGGGAGAGCAAACCGGGTTGGTCCAAGCCCTATCCAACCTGGCCTTGAACATTTCCAGGGATGAAGAGTGCACCAGCTCTCTGGACAATTGCTCCAGTGTTTTACCCCCTGGACTCGCTGTGCTTTTCCTATCAATATTATTGGTTTTGAGTTAGCAAATATCTAGGTTGATGTGGGACATGCTGATGGACATAAAAATCTGCTTTTCCTTTGCATTTTGGATCTCATGGAAAATATCCTGTACTCAGGTGTTTATCCTTCAAGAAGATATTGGCAAACTTCCCTCCCTTGTGGTTATCAGAATACTGATGAGGTATGACAAGAGATAATTTTCTCTGTGTTGTTAAAGAGAGACTTTTTCCTCTGTTTGGGGAAACTGAGGCACACATAGTAATTTTTCAAAGCTAATGAAGAGTGTGATTCTGTGCCAATCTGGGATAGCTCAGTTTTGTTCTCTTGCAAAAAAATACTCCAAAATGATCCAAATATGATAATTTATGACCATGTCGTGCTCTAGGACTTCAGGTGCACAGGGGCCAGATCTGAACTGACTTGGAAATGCAGGGTTTTTATTCTGCACTGTACTTGTAAAATAATCCGTGATTTTGGCTGGTTTTCCATGGAAGAGCGAGCTGAGCACTAGATGGCGAAAACGAGCCGTGGAAAAAGCCTGTGGTCCTCACCCCACCATCCTTCCCTTCCTTACTCCAGCATCTTCCCCTCCCTCACCCCATCATCCTGCAGGCCCTCACCCTGCCATCCTCCTTTCCTTCACCTCTTCATCCTCCCCTCCCTCACCTCACCATCCTCCTCTCCCTCACCCTGCCATCCTCCCTGCCCTCATCCTGCCAACTCCTGATCCTCAACACCCCACATCCTGGCCCTCACCCCAGTGTTTGTTCTGAAGATTTAGGAAAAAAAAGAAAAGATAATTTGGGGGAACATGATTTCTGCAGCTGCAACTCTTCCCTGACCTTGATCACCCTCAGTCCAGGATGTGATGGCTGTGCAGATGGCTCAGCTTGGCCCTCCTGCTCTTCTCCTCCCTCCCTTGCTCCATGATCCACTCAGACCTGTGGCTCACACTGAGTCCCCTCCAACCTCACCTGCAGGTCTCTGAGGCTGGACAGAGCTCATTGCAGCACTGGGAAGTGCTGATGGGGTTGGAAATGGGAAAGGCTGGTTGGAGAAGGGCTAAGAGGATGTTCTCCAGTGCTGCCAGCCATGGACTTATCCTGGCCTGCTTGGGAAATCACTGCACCTCTCATGGGCATCGTGCCACCCCTGCCCATCCCAGAGTGTCTCTGCTGTATCCCCAGGCTGCATCCTCAGGGATTTTCCTGATAGGTGTGGGTTGCTTTTCCTGCCAGCTCTGCATTGTCCCTTCCCCCCGTGCAAACACACAGAGCATCTTTGTAGAAACAACAAAGCAGCATCATCTCCTCTCCTTCCTCCTCCTCTTCCAACTGATGCCAGTGTCACAGGGTTTGGCTGCCTGGGGCCTCTCCCCTCCCTTTTGGGGAGCAGCTGCCTGGCACTGCTGGGCAGAGCCCCTCCTGGCTCCCACAAGCCGTGGGCAGAGCAGGCTCCTGCTGGTCAGCCATTTGTTTTTTCCCTGCCGAGCTGGAATCCCTGCTCCTCGGAGCAGCCTCTCCATGTGTGTGTTTACGACCTGTGCCTAAGGCATGTTCGAGAGTTGGCCCTGGCTCTTGCAGCTGCTTTTCCTCCCGGTGCCAAGGCTGGAAGGAGTCTGTTGAATGCTAAAGCACCACAGCCCATCCCAGCAGGCAGCAGAGGCAGGGCTGAGTGCCTGGCTGTTTGTCTGTCTGCCCTCAGAGCTGCCCTCTCCACAGCCCCTTCCTGGTGCCCATAGCCCTGATGTTCCCACCTGCACGAGGGACATGGAAGAAGGGAAGAAGGGAGAAGTCCAGGTTGTGATGCCTAGAGGAGCTGGAACAGAGGCTAGACAAAATCAAGAGGAATAAAATGGATATTTATTGAGGAGCCTTCAAAGGCCACACCCTGGCAGTGCCAGTGCCACAGTCATGGCCCTGCCTGGACGGCTCCAGGATGGAAGCAAAAGAGAGCTTGGCCACGAGATCTCACATTTTTATAGGTTTTAGTCCATTTGCATACAGAACTGTCCAATTAATAACCTCAAATCATGAAGTTTCATCCTCCTTGCCTGCTTGGCCACCCTCCTCTTTCCACACTGTTTATGCTTAGGGCCTGAAGTTTGAAGAAATTGTCCCTGAGTCCTTAGCTGGAATAGGAACTGTTTTGTCTTCACCACCCTGTGAAAAGGTCCTGGTATCCCTTAATATAAAACTAAAAGCTGCACACCAAAGCAGAACAGAAAAGCTTAAAATTTAAGGCATCCATTTCCCCCCTTTAGAGGGAGCTCTGAGCAACTTGATGTAGTGAAATTTGTCCCTGCCCATGGCAAAAGGTTGGAACAAGGTGGGTCTTTAAGGTCTTTTCCAACCCAAAGCATTCCATGATGCTGGAATTCTGTGCTAAGTCTCAGTGCAAGCCCTGGAGCCAGAGGTATCCGTGACTTTTCAGAGTGAGCTCAGGAGAGCTGCCATCACCTCCCGAGCAAGGAGTGGGGTGTCTGCATGGCAACATGATTTTAATGGGGGATAAAATGAGTGGAAGTGGGATGGGAGAGGTGCTGAGCTTCTTCTTCAAAGCAGTGCTTTTCCAGGGAATTTATTTTCTGCTGTGGATTTGCCATAATCAGGAATTTAATTCAGAATTTCAACTTGCCCTTTTTTTTCGGTTTAAATTACAATTCTCTTGTCTGCTGCTTTTCCTGAAACTCTCGAATATGGGGATCCAAACTTCCCCAAAGGCTGAGCAGTTTGTGAATGCATTAAGGCTCTGTCCCAGACCACACCAGGGGAGGTGACCACGGGCTTGGTGACGCTGCAGGAGTGACACTGCACTGCCAGGAGAACAAAGGCAGCTTGGTGGGGACATGGGGACTCTGATCCAGGCTGAGTTAGAGACACCAGCTCTGTAATCACTGGCAAAAAGGGGATTAAGAAGGGGCTTCGTTGAGGGCTTACACATTTCTGAAGGGAATTGAGCGGATTGATGCCACGAGACTCTTTGAGCTTGTGTCAGATTAGAGGAACAAGTGGACATCAGTTTAAGCCAAGATGCTGCAAAGCAGGACATTAAAGGAATTTAGGTGAATATACATACATTTAAAATATTTTTCTGTGTGCTGTGATTAGTTAATCTAAGTCATTGACTACCCAAGGCAGCAGTCAGAGTAATCAGTGCAAATGACTTTAAAATGAAGCCAAGTTGGTAAGTAGGGATAACAAATGTCATGTCAGGGAAGTGGTGGCTTGGCTCAAAGGCGCTGGAGCTTTGCAGAGATTGTCCAGACCCTGTGTCCAGCCAGGGAAGGAGGAGGAGGAGCAGGAGAACCTGATGGTGCAGAGGATGTTGTGCCATGCTGTGTCCCACTCAGCTCTGTGCGGGTTAATTTATGGGATTGATGGTGTCTGACCGCCCTCTCTGGGCTGGTTTTGGGGTGCTAAGGGATTGTCACTTGGAGAGGAAGCAGAAGGCAGAGGGAGGCACAGCCAGAGAGTCGCTGAGCGAGTGGACTCAATCAGCACGGAGACTTTGAGCTCGCCATCAGTAGGTTTCAGAGTTAACATCTCTCGGTGTGAGTGCCTGATAAGACATCTGACGTTCAGCTTAGCACCAAATCTCCTCTGTCTGCTGCAACTCAGAGCAAACACAGCCCTTTCCTGAAGGGAGGCACGGTTTTTGCCTGTTTGTGAAATGCACAGCAGGGCCCTGATTTCAGCCGCTATCTCTGGGGCTCGCTGGAACAATAACAACATCTGAAATCTTCGAGTTTTGTAATGGCTGTTTTTACAAAGTCTCTTCTAGTTGCGCCTGAATTTTATTTATTTAATTTTTTTTTTTTAAGTTGCTCTGTGAATAAATTGAAAGCAGAGAGAAAGCACAGCCAGCCCCCTGTGAAGTGTCACCTTCACAGTGACGCCGACCGTGGCGCTGACAAAATCTCCTGTCGGGTGACGCGCTGGCAGATGGCAACGTCCGCTGGGATGGAGCAAACGAGCAGCGAGAAATCCTGCAAGGAAACGGCCAAAATAACCCCTGGAATGTGTGTCCACTGGGAGAGGGGAATGCTGCCACAGGGTGTAGCAGGCTGCCTTGAACCCTCCCAGCTCCTGCCTGCTGAATCCATGAATTCAGGTGGTGACAGGAAAAGGGGAAATGGTTTTAAATCGGCAGAGAGCAGGGCTAGGTGGGATGTTAGGAAGGAATTCTTCCCTGTGAGGGTGGTGAGGCACTGGCACAGGTTGCCCAGGGAAGGTGTGGCTGCCCCATCCCTGGAAATGTTCCAGGCCGGGTTGGATGGGGCTTGGAGCAGCCTGGGCTAGTGAGAGCTGTCCCTGCACAGGGCAGGGCATGGAACTGGATGAGATTTAAGGTCCTTTCCAACCCAAACCACTCTGGGATTCTACATTTCTAATTCCAACCACTTTCCCAATGAAAGCAAAGCTAGAAGTAGCCTGGAGTGTTTAATCTTCCTCTTCTTCCCCTTCTTTTTCTTTCCTCCATCCCTGCTCATTCCTTGCCATGACTCCAGCAGAGATCTAATGAAATGAAGGAATTTATACTGGCCAAAGTGGAATGTATGGGGCTGATTGCCTTCATCTTATTACCCTTAATGGGAGCCCAGGGAGATAAATCCTCCTGGATCCTGATGGAAGCTTACCTTTGAATGGCTGGCATGCAGTGTGAGTTATGGGAATGCTGAGTCTGGGGGAAGGGGAGTCACACGTGTCACCTGCTGCAAAGCACAGGAGTTAAAGTGCTCCTGTGGGGATTTAAGAGTGGACCCAGTGAGACACACAGATGACAACTCTGGGCTGGATTTTTGTACAGGTGGGTGTTCAGTGGCTGCTTTTGTGGGTGATCCCCTCATCCTGGTTATGGTGGTGGCCCCATGGGAGGTGGCCTGGGGCTTTTTCACTGGTTTATCAGCCCCCACCATGCTGGATCAAAGGGGACAGTGGGAGCCACCATCCTGTCCTCCCCACAGCTCTGAGAGGCTGGAACAGGTCACCCTGAGAGATTGTAGACTCCCCATCCTTGGAAGTGTCCAAGGCCAGACTGGATGAGGTTTGGAGCAACCTGGGATAGTGGAATGTGTCCCTGTGCATGGCAGGGAGTGGAATGAGATGAGGTTTAAGGTTGCCTCCATCCCAAACTATTCTGAGATGCTGAGATCCATCCTTGATGCTGGCCATGGGTGGCCATTTCCTCTGTGGATACCAAAAGAAAGGAGGAACCATTTCCCAGAGCTATCAGAGCTACAGTCCTGATGGTATTTACTTTTTTTTCCCCAATAAGCCCTGAACTCCCTGGCTAATTAAATAGCAAGTGGCTATTAAGCTCTTGCCTAGGACTAAGGTTTAATAAGGCAGTAATAGGCACTCTGTGTTTGTACGTGTGTACCCAGCCTGAGGTGGGAAACCTCAGCCCAGGTGCTCTTTAAATAGTCAATAGTTATTTATTAAACATGGGGCAGCTATCCAGAGAAATTTAAATTAAAGGCCTGGCTGAGAGATGAGCTTGGATTTAAAGAATTAAAGGGTTAGCAGCCTAGCACAGCATGCACTGGAATCCTGAGCCTGCATTCCTAAAACTGGAAGAGCAGACGGAAGCAACACATTGCCATTTAATTTGTGTGAGTTCCCTGTTTACTCTGCAAATACCAGCGAAGGTTAATGTTTTTAAAAGTTTTGGGCTGGCTTCTTTCCCTCTGATGGCAATCTGGGTGTGGCAAAGCCCAAATGAGATTTTTTCTGGTGGTGTTGTTTCCCACTGGAGCCCTCCAGCTCCTGTTCCTTCCTTGGTATGGAGCTGAAGGGCTCCGTATGTGAGAATCCTCATTGATTATGGGATGGTTTGGGTTATAAGGGACCCTAAAGCTCAGACAGTTCCACCCCTGCCATGGGCAGGGACGCCTTCCACTAGACCAGAATGTTCCAATTCCTGTCCAGCCTGGCATTGCACACTTCCAGGTATCCTTGGGAGTGTTCAAGGCTTCCACAGCTTGTCTGTGCAGCCTGTGCCAGGCCCTACCACCCTCCAGGGAAGAATTTCTTCCCAAAGAGGATCTTATTTTCTTTATGGGCTTCACCGAAAAGGTGATGCTCTGTACCCTACAAGAGTAGGGGGAGTGAAATCGCTTAATTAGGGTGGATCCATGGATGGATGACACCTGCTCAGGACATGGAATGTCAGTGTAAAGTTAATCAACTCCCAGCATCACTTTCCCATTCCTTGGCTTCCCTTTCCAGCCCTAGTGATCCTCACTTATTTTTCATTGCATTTTACTCCGGGGGGGGATGGCTCTGTCCTGGTCACACTTGAACCAGATGCTTTGTGACATCTGGGGACTCGCAGAGCTCCCCCTGCAGAACTGCTTTCCTCTGGGTTTGTCTTCCCTGCTCAGGCAGCCGGCAGGGAGCTGGTTCCCAACCAGTCAGCTGTGCCTGCAAGCACCTCGCTGTGTGTCACTAACTTTGCTACAGTTGGTTCAGCATTGCTCCAGGGAAAAAAAAAAAAAAAGAGGGGAGTGTGGGAGTGGGGAAAGAGCCTTAACTGCTGCTGTTTATCCCTCTTATTTTCAGTTCATTTTATGCAGCTTCAAACACAGCCGACACTCACTCGGGTCCATTAGTGGAAAATAAAGGTCAGGGCTGGAGGCAGCAGTGCTGCCATCCCCAGCTCCCACGTGGTGTGTGCTGAGTGCCAGGGCCGCAGGATTTTCCATTTTATTCTCATCTGGGGGGACCAACTGGGGCTGAGTTGGCTCTGAGCACTGGCAGCAGCAGCTGCCACCATCCCAGCCCAGGAATGGGGACAGCACCAGGCAGGATGAGTCCTGGCCACTCCTTGGCCAGGCTGGATGTTCTGCAGTCCATCTCCATGCATGAATGGTGTGGTTACATTTAAGAGCCAATTCCAGCTCTGTTTCAGGGATTTAGGGTCATACCAGACAAGCTGCGCCCCAAAATCTCACTTTTCCTGAAATATTGCTATTAACTTTCTCCTTAAGGCAGACTTAACTGATTTTAAAGATTCAAACAACATGAAGTTTATTTGCTGGTATGCTGATGGTTTCAGGGTGAGTTCCTCCATTTCTCCAAAGAGTCCCAGGAACGTGATCTGCTGGAATATTGCCCGTGAGCAGCAGGAGTTGCTGACACAGGTCCAGAATCTGGGCCTGAGGCTCCTGGCCTCCCTCTAAGTGGGAAACATGAGGATTTTGTCAGGGTGATATGGAGGGCTTGAAGCCATGTTTGGGTGTTGTCCCGTGTGTCCAAGGGATTAAGGCACTCTCCTCTTCCAGGAATTATGCAGAATAGACTTTTGTTTATCCTTTCATATTTTCCACTGGTCTTTTGGCCAGCAGACCTCATCTCTCCACAGGAAATTAGGGAATCCTTTAAGTACCCTTTTGTTTTTTCTTCCCCTGAAATTTGCTGCCGGGCTCATGCAGGGCAGCAGGAGATGCTGGAGAAGTGGCTCTGTTTTCCCATGAAATGATCCCAGGCCTGTGTCACCCTGCTGTGCCTCTCACACCTCACTTAGCTCTTTGCTTTATTGCCTTTGATGTGTAAACCTGACCAAACTATGGATCCTGAATAAATGAGTCAAGAGCAGCAGGTTGGTAGGAGCTGGGTGACAGCAGCTGGAACAAACCTGGTGGGCAGCAGACCCTTACAGAGCCCGAATTTCCCCCTCCTGCCTCCACCAGAGCTGGATAACTTTTTCAAGGCAAGAAAAAGCTTGTTTTGTACCTTATCTTTGTATTTTCCTCTATTTGTGGCTTTTCCTCCTGGTTTCAGCTCCGTGTGAGGCAGCTCCTGTCCCTTATGCACGGCTGCTGGGTGATGTCTGTATCAGGATGCTGAGCATCCCTCCCCAGTGTGGCAGTGCTCCCCCATTCCCAGCTCTCCTGATGTTTTGATGTTTTTACATGACAAAATCCTCCTGCCACTGCCCTCAGGCTCTGTGCTCCAGCTCTGACAGAGGGATGGGGATAGGGGAGCTGCATTTCCAGGTCAGATACAAAATCCCCGGTGCTTTATTCCTTCCAAGGCACTCACCTGGACACTTCCCTGCAGTCAGGGTGCTCCTGCTTCCTCACATCTTGCCTTATCTCCGAACTTTTTCTTGTGCAGGTCATCCCTCCTTCTGCAAGGAATGTCTCCAGGACTTCTCTGTGGGCAATGAGCCCCGGGGCAATGGGAAAAGCTCTTTAGGACCAGCAGATCTTCCTGTTTGTATTTCAAAGCACCAATGGAGTGGGACTGGGATTTTTGCCAGAGTCTTGCTAGAGGGAAAGTTTTCTCTGGCTCAGTTCACACAACGAAGATTTCTCTTTCTTTTCCCCTCTCTGCTTTATTCTGATAGCTTTTTAACAGGATCAGCTAAATAAGCAGATAGAGTGTACCAGTTCACAGGCCCCTAGAGGTGAGGAGCCATTGCAGATTTAAGTATTTTTTGTGATCTCCAAAGCAGCTGTATTTTATATGCTGGCCCTGTTTTGCTGATCCTATTAAGGGCTATCGTGGAACACAGCACCCCGTGGCTGTGTGTGTCTGGCTTTCAGGGTGCAGGGCTTTTTGATTGTGTGGTGGATCTTGTGCCTTGTCTCATTGCCTGCATTCCCAGACCCTCAGACAAAAGGTTTCTCCTTAGGCTGAAAGGAGATTCCCAATAATTCAGATTAAATTCCATAAGGTCCTTTAGGAAAAGACATCTCCCATATCGTGAAGGTCACCCTCTGCTCTGGAGTGATGGAGGGAACTGTGACAGTTCAAGGGTCAGGCTGGAAATTCCCTAAATATATTAATCCCTGTATGGGATGCAGATGCTGTGGGCAAGGTCAGGGGACGTGTTCTCTCCCCTTTACCAACTCTCCCATATCTTGTGGGGTGTAGCTTCATTTCCCAACCCCCAGTGCCCCCGAGGAGCATTACTGCCCTTCCAGCACATCTCCATCCTTCCCCTATTTCCAATGCAGCCCCTGGCCCAGGGACTGCAGGGATTTGAGGTGCCAGTGATGAGAGGCACGGATTTCCCTCCTCCCCCTGTAATTGCACTGCTGAAACCCCAGCGTTAATCTGAGTTTTTAAAGCCAGCTCTTCTGCAAAGCACTGGGCCTGCTCACCCCTGAGCCACCTGTCAGCTCCAGAGGAGCCTGCCCAGGGACCCCCTCTCGCACTAATGAACAAGGACAGTAATTAATGATCATTACTATTTGTGTTGAGAACTATGACTGCTGTCACTGCTGACTGCTCTGACAATTACCAAGGCTGCTCCCTCCCTGCTCTGGTCAGCGGGAGAGGAGGAGGAGGAGTCACAGAGATGCTCAGGGCTGGCCATCTCCAAAGTGTCCCTCAGCATCCCCTTGCTGAGTGTGGGAGCAACCAGCAGCAGGTCCCTGTGGTGCTCCAGCCATCTCACCCTCCTCCTCCTCCTCCTCCTGGTATCAATCAGCCTGTTGGAGCTTTCCCAGATGGGTCTCACTTTCTGTTCCATCTCATTTGACACTTCATCAGCTGTAGACGGCAGAGAGACGTGTCAGCTCCTGAGATCCATCCCCGACCTGCCAAAAGGCTTGTGCTCCTTGGCAAGAAATGTGATTATTCTGCTTTGCAGCAGAGATTTCTCTTGGTGTTATCTTGGGGGAGGAAATTTCAGCCCCCATCCCATTTCCTTTCCCTTTCTCAGCAAGGGCTTGGTGCTTATTCTGGCCTGAAGATGTGACTGTGCTTCACTGGGGTGTGCACAAACTGACACCTGCCATGTGAAAATCTCAGCATCTGAAAGGGTTCCTGGTCCAAAGAAGGGAAAACCATTGTCTTCCCCTTTGGAAGCACTCTGAGCATGGAGATCTCTCATGGAAGCTCTGATGCTGCTCAGCGTGGAGGGAGAGGCTGGGCAGGTACAACAACACTGCTCCAGGAGCCTTGTACCTTCCCATTCCATCCTTCCAAATTCAGCTGGAAAGATGCTGAGCCATGCCCCAAATTCCCCCAAATCCAGCTGCTCATCCCTCTCTGCAGCTGCTCCTCACCTTCGTGTTCCAGCTGCTGCCTGGGTGACTGGTGGCTGCTGGGAAGAACCCATGGCAGAGAGAAGAATTCTCTGTATTTTTCCATATTCCAATATTTTCTCTGTGTGTATGTCAGTGTCCCATAAACAGTAATGATGGACATTATGTTCTGAAGCTGTTTGAAGGGAGAACATAAAAGCTAACAGGTAGAAATAGGCTTTTCCATGCAAATTCCTTAGGCAATTAAACACAGCCAGGCTTTCAGCAGGTTTTGTGATGCCTCTTTCCACAGGGCTGGCTCTCTCACGGGCTCAGCTCTCCTCTGTGGAGTTGGGAAACCATCCCTGAGCTCCGCTGCAATCAGCTCAAACAGAGGAAAGGATGTCTTTGGGATTGTTGGCAGGTGGAGAAGCTAAAGGAGGCGAGGATTTAAGAGCCTGGATTCCTCCCGTCGTGTTCTGGGGCTGTGACTTGTGATAACGCCCCAAGGCACCGACTGAAATGCACGTCATAAATTAGAACCAAAAATGTGATTACTTTGTCGCTTGGAAGACAAATGTGTGTGCCTGGGGAGTAACAAAGCAGGTTTGATTTGTTGTTGTTTGTACTATGTTTACTATTATTATAAGTTATTCCAAATTATTCCAGTCTGGAACAGAGAGGAGACTGTAGCTGACAAACCTCTTCTGAGGGTGGGTTTAGGGAAAGGGCCAAATCCTAAAAAGCTGAGTGTCATGGCATGAAATAGTCTTGAATATTGAGATGCTGGGGGGGAAACTGGGAAGGTCTGAGGAGGTCTGGATAATGGAGGGTGTTGAGTGGAGCTGGTGCACATCAGCTGGAGATCCTGACCCGAGTGCAATCACTGAGAGGGTGGGGAGGTCCTAGTACAGGGAGTACAGAAAACTTGTGTCTGCCCCTTCCCTGGAAGTGTCCAAGGCCAGGTTGGACAGGGCTTGGAGCACCCTGGGACAGTGGAAGGTGTCCCTGCCCATGGCAGTGAGTGGAACAAGATGAACTTTAAGGTCCCTTCCAACCCAAACTATTCTGAGATTCTGTGATAAAATAAATCAGAGAGAGCTGTCACCCCCTTCTGGGGGCAGAAAGCTGAGCTGGAGCCCTGCTGGATATTTGCCCACCCTGGGTAACCTTCAGCTCAGAGCGGAGTCCTTGACTTTGGACCCAGCTTGCTGCTCCATCCCTCCCTCTGAGCAGCATCTCCCAGGAACAATGCACTCCCGAGACCCTCCAAGGCACCTGCTGGGATGAGTGACAGAAGATCCTCCCTTATTTTCTCCCCCATAGGAGCAGAAATCTCCAAAGAACGCTCCATCCCCCATCATTCTTGACTAGGGAAAAAAGAAATGGAGCTTCTAATACCCGTCTCCACAGGAATCTCTAATGCTAAAGAGCTTAGAGGGAGCACTCATGACTTTGAGAAGAGTAAAAGCCTCCCTTGTCCCCTAAGCGGTGTCCGGCTCAGTGAGCCAACACGCTCTGATACCATGGCAGATGGGTATTTCTAGCATTTGTTTTGATGATGAAAGTGTACATTGTGCTCAAAGATGCCCCCAGGACACATTGTTCTCTGGATAAAGGGATGAAAATTAAAACTAAGTTTCCTAGGTCAAAAGGACGCTCATTAAACCATTCAAGCCTAAGAGGAAAAAGAGGGGGAATAAAAAAAAAAAAGATCCAGCTAACAAAACCCAGCCCTTTCCTTAAAGGAAGGTGGCTCTGGAGGAGGTGCTCAGTTTGTTGTTGTGTGTGCTGGAAAAGCTCAGTTTGGATGATGATCTCGGTGCAGTGCACATTATCCCCTTAGGGAGCAGCTTTGGGGCTGGTGTGCTGGAGGGGCAGAAAACTCTGGGGTAACTCTTATTTTAGGGTTGTACCCAGTTAGGCTGTATGTGGCAGGACAAGGCAAAGCCACAGGGTTTAATCCAGGGAGAAAACATCAGGATTTGGGTCCTTGCATCAACAAGGTGGTGGGAAGTCAGGAGTGTGGTGGGAATGGGATCACCCACTGCAATGCTGTGAAAAGAGGGGGGGAAAGGGAGAAACTGGAGGAAAAATGCAGATTTCCTTCAGTTTTGTGTCCAAACAGGGGCTGTGCCTGCTCCCTTCTCCCTCTGTGCCCGCTGGGCTTTGCTCTCCACCTTCCAACCCTTTCACTGTGAAGAACAAGCCAGGAGCTCCTTAAGAACCACATTTCCCTCAGAATGGAAAAACACCAGGTCATGGAGATGGAAATGCCAATCAGTGGGAGCGAGGGGAAGAGAGGAACAGCATGTGGCCTCTGCAAATTGCAGGAAAAGTGACACAGTTATTCAGAGCCTCTCAGGGAGGGAAGGAGCTTTAGTGGATAGATGGGAAAAGTGGTCTTGGATTCCTTTTATAAGCACATTATTGAGCCAGCATGGACAAATTGTTTCCTATTTTTGTTGCCCCAGTTTACCCAGCTGTTCAAAATGGGACTGATTTTTTACCTGCTGCCTAACAGGGGTAGGAGAGAAGCTTGGATTGTTCTTGCCAAGTGCTTGGGCATCCCCAGAAAAGAGATGCCACAGAAAGGCTGGGCACTTTTGGGGCTCAATAACAGGATCAGGCACTCAGCTGTCAGATTTAGGCTCTGAACTGTTGTTATCCTATTAGAAAATATGTAAAGGCCATCCGGGCCATCCACCAAAATAATTTTGTTACTCACCATATTTAATGGATGAATTAGAAATAACCCATGTTTTGAAAGCGACCTGTCCCCTCTCCCCTTCCCAAAAACAATCCCAAACCCACAATCCTTCTGTTTATTTTTCAGTGTGTCTCTTGGAGCTGCTGCTCCCCTCATTTGGGATTTGATTTGCCCTCCAGAGAGGAGCAAAGAGCATCAAGTGTCATTTTAGTCCTCTCCTCTAGATCAAGGGAGAAGATTAATAGATGAAGCTTTTATTGTGTGTGCTGGAGTGTGGAGCTCTTGTTTCTCTTTAAATGTTTCCTATCTGGAATCAAATCTGGGACTCTACCCCAGAGTTAACACCAAATTCCTCCTTTCTTTTGCCCAAAACCATATCAGAGTTATGGATCCCCTTGACAGCAAGAAATATCCTGGGGCTGCCAAGTTTTTCATCCTTTTCTCCATCCTCCACCAACCCCCATTTGTATTCTGACATTAAAAAGGCTCCTTTTGATCTGGAAATAATTTCCAGACAAACTCAGGCACAAGGGAACATGCAGGGCCGTGTGCATCCATGAGCAGGAAGTGGTTTGGTGGCACCAGCTGTGGATCAATCCCAAATTCTGTGACATCCCTGAACCCCAGCAACCCCAAATGCAACAAGTTTTTGTTCGATTAAACTCTTTCATGGAAAAATAGATGTATAGGTGTGTGAATGTATATGTTCCAAAATTTCAATTCCCCCCTCCATCTCCATTTTTTCCAAGCTTTTCCCTTTGAAGGTGGCAGGGATTTTTTCAGGAGCTTCACACTTTTCTCCACGCAATATTTTTTTCACCTGCTTCCAAAGCCAAGGCAGTTTTCCTGATGCTCCAGCTGACAGGGAGTCCTGCTGTACTCCCAACTTTCCTTTTCCCTTTGAAGTAAGTCTCTGTTCAGGGTGGTTACACACAAAAGCTCCAAAAGGCAACTGCTAAGACTTAAAAACAGAGAGAAAAGAGGGGAAAATAGGAAAAGGCTTCAACGGCATAATTTTTAAAAAGAAAATCCTTTTGTATTTTAAGGACTGCATTCACCTAATGAAGAATTGTCTGGAAAAGGGATCCCTTCAGAACAGCAGTGAGGGAGGGGAAAGTGTGGGAATCACAGAATTCCAGAATAGTTTGAGTTGGAAGGGATTTTAAAGCTCCATCCAGTCCCACCCCCTGCCACGGGCAGGGACACCTTCCACTATCCCAGGTGGCCCCAAGCATCCCTTGGGCACTGCCAGGGATCCAGGGGCAGCCACAGCTTCTCTGGGCACCCTGTGCCAGGGCCTCACTGCTTTCACAGGAACAATTCCTTCCCAATACCCCATCCCATTCCCTGTGTCCTGTCCACCCATCTCTTATCCAAAGTCCTTTTCCAGATCTTTTAGAGTCCCTTTAGGCACTGGAAGTGGCTCTAAGTATTCCTGGAGCCTTCTCCTCTCCAGCTGTACACTTTCTCCCAGCCTGTTTCTGTAGGAAAAGTGCTCCAGCCTCTGGAGCACCTTTGTGGTCTCCCCTGGACTTGCCCCAGCAGCTCCACATCCTCTGTGTGATGGGAAGATGTGGGGATCCCAGAATCCCAGACTGGTTTGGGTTGGAAGGGACCTTAAAGCATCATCCCATTCCAGCCCCTGCCATGGCCAGGGACATCTTCCACTGTCCCAGGCTGCTCCAAGCCCTGCCCAGCCTGGCCTTGGACATTTCCAGGGATCCAGGAGCAGCCACAGCTGCTCTGGGCAGCACAAGTTCATAAAATTTTCATTTCCTCGTGCCTCAGTTTCCCTTTGTCTGCTGTCACCTGGGCTTGGGAACACACTTGGGAAGGGTCCATGGACTGAGCACAGCCTTGGGCGATGCTGAGAACCTTAATCCAAACCTAAAAAGTGCTTAAAAAAATCCTCCCTGCTTGACTTTCAAGTGGATTTATCTGTAATTCACTCTCCATGTATGTACTAGGAAGGATTTGGGCTCTCAGAGGGTGGGTTTTAGTTTTTTTAAGACGTATTACGTTTTTATTCTTTGAAGGCAGCACACAAGTGGAAAAGCAGCTAAGTTCACCTTTAAGGATTTATTATAATTTCTCTAGAGCAGGTATTTACTGGGGGTATTTCTTGGAGGAAATGACTGTCTATTATAAAAAATAAAATATAATAATAATAATAATAATAATAGAAAAAAAACCCTCTCTCCTGAAGCCAGTAACCTTGTGGAGTGATGGATTGTCTTGCTGAAAGTGGAGTTAGGGGGAAATGGAGATGGAGAGGAAGAAATGTAGATACTGTAACATACTCCAGGGGGTCGGGAAAGGGATATGAATTATTAAGTAAAATTAATAATTGAAATAATTAACAGCTGCAAAAGATTTTTTTGTCCATCCTCCACATAATAGGAGAGCAATGTTTAGTATCAAGCTGGAGTAACCATGAGTAATTTGATGTTAATTAATACTTTGGCTCAGTATTCCAAGCATTTATGGGTGTTTTCTTTCCTTATAAATATATTAATAAGTTTAAGTCATTCTACAAAAGTAATTTCGAAAATAATAATAATAATAAAAGAGCCCTGGCAAATGCAAGTCATTTATTTTTGAGCAGTAATTAAAATGGCTTTTCCCCCACTCTCATGTACATCAGAGGAAAATGGCTTTGTTCCGAGGAGCTTCTAATCCTTATTTTCCTTCCTCTGATTGGAATTTATATCACTGGTTATTTGGGTCCAGATTTATGGATTATTTTTCATTGAGGGCTTTTGGAGTCTGGAGCTCCTGGAGGTTTTCCTTCCCAGCCCCATCGCTCTGAACGCCCTGGATCATTCAGGAGGGACTGGAGAGGCTCTCAAAAAATTGAATTAAATGATGTATTTGGGGCAGATAAATTCGGGAGTGCTGGATAGGTGAGTGATGGATGCGGGTAGGAGGAGCCAAACCCCTCTGGAAGCCCTGCTGGGAGGGAAATCCATCCAGAGGGAGATCCAGGGGCAGATAAATGGGGTGCAGTGGGGTCGGTTGAAATCCCAAATGCTCCCCAGCAGGGTTGGAGCTGCAGGATGCAGAGGGACACAGGGATGACTGAAGGATGTGTGGCTCTGGCAGGGCACAGCACTGCTCTGCTGACCTTCAGCTCTGTCTTTGGAGTGGAAAGCATCCCAAATGTCCCTGTTTGGAACAGAAAAGGTGTCCAACACCTGCCCTGGGACCTGCTCCTTCTGCTCACGTGCATCTCACAGCAAAATACCACAGCTTGGAGAGGTGTCATTGCTCTTCAGGAAATGGTTGGTCTGGTTGAAGTCCGTGGGGTTTTCCAGGGGTTGGCAGCCTCAAACTGAATCCCAGGCCATGCTGCTGGAAGCAAATTCCCTTTCAGAGCTGAGGTGGCAGAGACTGTGCCCTCTGTGCCACATTTGGCTTCCACCTGGGGAAACTGAGGCCACAGCGACACGTGGGAGAAAGGCTCAGGGCTCCAGGCAGTGTTGTTTTACCTCTGGATTGGGATCTGGGGTGGGATGCTTGGTGTTTTGGATGTTCAGTATTTGGGGTGCTCCATGTTTGGGATTGTCGGTGTTTGGGATGCACAGTGTTCAGGATGCTCTGTGTTCAAACTGCTCAGTATTTGGGATGCTCACAATTTAGGATACCTGGCATTTGGGATGCTCAGCATTCAGGATGCTTGATGTTTGGGATGCTTGGCATTCAGGATGCTCCATGTTTGGGCTACTCAGCATTTGGGATGCTCAGTATTTGGGGTGTTTGGTGTTTGACATTTGGAATGCTCAGTATTTGGGATGCTCAGCATTCAGGATGCTCAGTGTTTGGGATGTCAGTGTTCAGGATGCTCAGTGTTTGGGATGCTTGGTATTCAGGATGCTTGCTTTTTGGGATGTTTCAAGTTTGGGATGGCAGTGTTTTGGGGTGCTCTGTGTTTGGGGTGCTCTGTGTTTGGGGTGCTCAGTGTTTGAGACGCTCTGTGTTTGGGGTGCTCAGTGTTTGGGATGTTTGGTGTTCAGGATGCCAATGTTTGGGATGCCAGCTTTCAGAATGCTCTGTATTTGGGATGTCAGTGTTCAGGATGCTCAGTATTTCGGATGTTAGTGTTTGAGATGTCAATATTTAGGATGGCAGCGTTTGGGATGCTCTGTGTTCAGGATGTTTGGTGTTCAGGATGTCAGTATTTGGGATCTCAGTATTTGGGATGCCAGTATTTGGGGTGTCAGAATGCACACGGGCTGTGGCAGCAGATGGAGGCTGTTGGATGGCAAATGGCATCTCCATCCTCAGGGAGCAGCAGGATGTTATCTGCAGGCAGCAGCAGCAGCGTCCCTTTGCAAAGCTCAGCACAAAACAGTGGAACAGGGAAGGAGCTAATTCCCACCCTCATGGGCAGGATGGGAGCCAGACCTATTTCTGGCCTGGCTATGGGAGAGGAGATTGCAGGGAGTTTGGATATCCAGGCTGCTTTGGAGTTGGGTACCAGGGGCAATTAAGGTGCTGAGCTGGAGGGATAGAGGAGGGAATCTCAGGAGACAGAGCAAAGGGTGGGAAATCATTTTTTTCCCCCCACTCCAAATGCTGTGGGAGCTGCAAGGTGCCTGGCAGCAGGGACCGACTGCTCCTGCCCCAGGGAGTGAAAGCATTAAAAGTTGGAAGTTAAAATGATGGAGCTGAGCTGTAGCAGCAGAGTTCTGCACATTTCTCCCACTCAGGGATTTGCCCTATATTTAATTTTTTTCCCTGACTGCTTTAGTGACTCTGTAAACGTTGCAGAGTTTTTGTGTCTTTTTTTTTCCCTTCCTGCTAGATGAAGTGGGTTTGGTTTTTATTGAATCAGTTCCCTCCGAGGATAGAGGTTGCGAGTGGATAAAACCTCTTTCAATCCTATAAAAATGCCGTCAGGGGATTCACTTAAATTTATTTAATCCTGTGCACTTTATCGCGGTCACTTCATCATGGCAGGTAAGTGGATGCTAATGGATCCCTTCTTTTTATGGCCTGCAGACTCCTGGAATTAGATCCCCCAGCTGCAAATCTCTCGTTTGTGGTTGGCATTTTATCTTCTTTCTTTTATTTGATTAGCGGAGGGAGTGAGAGGCAGGACTCCCGTTTCAGGGAATTAAGGCCAGGACAGTTCGTTGCTCTAATCTACTCCGACCTTCTGGGTGCCAAAATTTCACCTGGAGGAGATGCTCTGAGGATGTCAGGACATGAAATCCTCGCTCCAGCCCTCCCATGCCATCGAGCCGGGATCTTTCAGTCTAGGTTTGTGTGATAAAAGCCACACAAAGCTTCTGCTCTTCTCTGCCTCGGCAATGAGTCAGGGTTGATGTGAATTTGCCTCTTCTGATGGCCTGATTCACTCTGCTCCAAACCTGACAGGCCTTTTTCACTGAAATGTTGAACTTCATTGTCACCGAACCATTTTCTTTTATAAAGTCGAAGTGTTTGGGTGCTTTCGGGTGAAGGTTGTTGAATTGCCTGCTCCATTAATGCTTTTAAAACAGAGATATTTTTTCCTGTGCTGTCACAATTCTGCACAATTTTTTTTTTTCCTGAACCTGCTTTAGTATTTAATTTTGGCTGCTAAATCTGGAGGCTTGTCCTGTCTGACCTCTGAACTTCAGCCTGTGTGATGCTCAGGCTCAAGGATGAGGGATGCTGACCCCATGTGCTCCAGCCCCACCTGGGAGCTCCAGCACCTGTGATGCTATTGAATCCTTTCCCATCAGGAAAATACGTTATCCAGGTTTAGAGTCATGAAGTGTGGTACCTGCATGGAAATTCAGGCCAGTTTAGGCTTTGGAGAACCTGAGGGCTGCAGGGTTTGTGTTCTTGGGCATCACCCTTTTGTCCCTAAGGGATGCCTGCAAATCTGTCCCAGAGA
The DNA here is from genome assembly GCA_037013685.1 of Acridotheres tristis. Classification (NCBI taxonomy): domain Eukaryota; kingdom Metazoa; phylum Chordata; class Aves; order Passeriformes; family Sturnidae; genus Acridotheres; species Acridotheres tristis. The sequence continues at coordinate 4,712,778 of CM072911.1, read as the reverse complement.
GATGAAAAGTTCCTCAGGCTCTCATGGAATGTGTTGTAGGGTCTTATCTCTAGAAAAACCTTACCTGGGGGATATAATGGAGAGTTTCCTTATGGCAAAATGTCCTTTTACAGCAATAGAAACCCAAATCAATCCCCACTCCAGAATACTCTGCAGGGGAAAAGCAAAGCTCGGTGTGGGGAAATTCACCTGCTGGTTGGTACCACGGGAGGAGTGGTGCTTGTGGATTCCCAAAGGGATTTATTGCCTGTTGGAAAGGATCCCCTGCATGCCAGAGCATCCCTCAGCACAAACTTCCCTCCTGTGTCCCCCAGGCAGGGGAAGGAGTTGGTGTGTTGGAGTGTTAATGGAAAAACTAAATAACGCTGGGAATGCAAAACCATCGGGTGAAAAACAGAGAATTTGAGTTATTAAGGAGCCCTCTCGTCACTCACTGAGGAGAGAGAGGGGGAGAGGGAGGGAATATTGCTGTTTGGGAAGCCCAATTATTTCTGGACTGCAGACAGTCTTATTAGCTTGGGCAGAAAATTAATTACTCTAATTAGAAAAACTCATTGGAGTTTGGTGAGGAGTTAGTGGGGGAGATGATAGTGGTGGGGGGGAGTTGGGGAATCACGACAGCCATGGGAGGGAGGGGACAGAGGGACACGAGCAATGGGGGAGCTGCTCAGATTAATGGGAGAGAAGAAGAGATGGGGGAGAGGAAAGAAGATTTTTTTAGTCATAATGGTCTAAATTTAGCAACTTTAGTCTTTAAAAAACATGAGTATTCTTATATGTATACACACACATATATATAAAATACATATATATATATATGCACAGACTCATATATATAGATATATAGGTGTATATATATATATATAAATATATCTGGAATGTAATGCAGAGATTTATCCAACTTTCTGTGGGTGGCTGTATTTATTTCCGATGTGCCAGCCCAGCAGCATGGGGGGCTGTTAGAAAGTGCTGGGTGGGTGGTTTTTTTTTATCTTCACGTATTTATGAAGTCCTTAAAACATCTGCTCCATCCTGATTCCACAGCCCTTCAGCAGCTCGGGGAGAGGGAGATGTTCCTCGGCAGAGCTGTCTGGATGAGCATGGTTTGGATAAAGATGCATTTGCTGAGTGCTGATAGTGGTGATACAGGAAGGGGGAGCAGGATCCTTCCTTGGAAGGGATCCCAGCAAGGAAATTCATCCAGGATTGATGCTGCTGGGGCAGAAATGCTGCAGCATAGGAGTGGGAAGTCGGGAGTTGGGATTTTTGAAGGAGTCTTGTAGGAGTTCAGTAAGAAATCAATTTTGCCTTCTTTCCTCCTATGAGCTGTGGTTACAAAGTGAGCGCATTCACTCATCCCCACATAGGTAAAGACAAACTCTTGATCCCCAGGTACATGGTGGGATCTTTGGGACTGTCCTGTACAGGGCCAGGAGTTGGATTCAGTGACCCCTATGGGTCCCCTCCAGCTCAGGATATTCTGTGTTTCTGTGACCTTTTTGATTCAAGAACACTGAGGCCAAAGATGGGCAAGGACCAGGATCTGGTAGTCAGCCTCCTTACAAAACCCAGCAGCCAAACTTACAATATTAAAAAAATTCCAAAAACTGAGATAAAGCACAGATCTGGATGAAGCAGGACTCTCTGGTGTTCAGGACCCTGGTGTCACCTACGAGTCACCACTGCCAAGCTGAATGTGCAACACGTGTTACCTGGAAAGGTTGACCTGGAACAGAGACTAGACAGAGCAAAAGCAGTAAAATAGGAATTTATTGAAAGGATCCACCTTGAGCAGTGCAAGAGCCTGGCAGGGGCTACACCCAAATCAAATCCAAGATGGATCCTGGTCACGAGTTTTTACACTTTTATAACTTTTGGTTCATCTACATCTTGGGGTCAATTATCCAACCACAGCCTCAGGTTATGAAGTCTCAGCCCCCTTTCCCTCACCTTTGTTTCTGATTTTTGGGGCACCAGTTGGTTTTGATTCTCTAGCTGGGAAAGGATTGATTTGTCCAACTCCCCTGTGAAGAGAACTCACTAACACCTAATATGAAGTTTCAGAGTTACACACTGAGCAGCAGAGCTTCTGAAAAATATAAAAGCTAAAACCCAAGGCATCACACCCAACCTTTGGATAGAAGTGATTGTGCTGCATTTACAGCCCTACACAGAGCACCCTGTACCCCCATCCCAAGCCCCAGAGCAGTGCCCATGGTGACATTGAGGGACTGGCAGTGGCTGAGCCAACTCTCCAGCCCTGCTGGCTGCACGGCCCCCAGCTTCTCCCCAGTGCCTTTGCTCTGCTGCCTTTGCTGCCTGTTACTGAAATAACCTGTCAAGCTCTCACTAATAATGAGCCATAAGTCAGATTCTCTCTGGTAGGTTGCCCTGGGTGTCTATCACAGTCTTTAGGGGTGACCCAATTATGGTAATTGGCCAATTTTGCTACCGGTGTTCAGAAAGAATTGCCAAACAAAGGAGGAGAAATCAAAGCTCCCTAGAAATTAGCAGAAACCCCAAATCTACCTATTTTTCAAACCTTCTTTTTAAAGGCATGAGGTGCCTTTAATATTAACCTCTTCAGTCTGATACCTGCAGAGAAGAGTGGAATAAAACCCCAAACGCAGCAGATCACGTCAGTGATGCTCCACTCGGGTACCACATCGTGTACTCCATCCCCAGGATTGCTCACAAGCCAGAGATACAGGCATTTGTTCAGCTTCAGAGCCCAAAACTATGTATTTAGAGCAGCAGTTTCCCTCCCACTCAGTCATAAGGCCTTGATTTTGCAAGAATCTCTCAGATTATACGGAGATGGACTCAAAGGGGGAAGGTAGAGCAGAGATTTCTTTTCCACCCCGCTGTGTATGACACGTACCTTCAGTTAGTCAGGGCAAGATAAAGGGAATAAAGAACAATTTTAGCCCCATCCTTGCTCCTTTCCATCCACCACTACCCACCTTCTCTTTCCCTGCTCACTGGCCTTGTGTAGAGCACTGGTATTATTTCTGCATCAGAATAATAATAATACAGAGAGAACACACTGCTACGACTGCTGTGACCTCCTGCCCAGCAGGCTCGGCAGAAACGCTGCTGGAATTGCAACTTGGCACCGAGCTTTGTAGTGAAGCATTGCTCCTGGCTAATCTATAATTTACAAAACACACTCAGATTCATTTTTTATGGGCTGTTTTGATATGATGCCATTTAAAAAGCGGAAAGAAACAATGCACCTTTTTAAAGGTTGCTCCTGGTTCTTCTTGCTCTTTTTTTTTCCTTTCTTGTGGGAGGGAACATAATTTTTGTTGCTGTTGCCATCTGGTCACAGAAAGGGAATTTCTGTCCTCTCGCAGGTGTTGGACTATTCCCTGCAGTGCTGGGGACAGTTGTGTCACAACCTGCACCTTCAGCATCCAGACTGGCTGTGCCTACAACCCTCTGTCTGTTCCTGTTGGCTTTTCCCCCCTCTGCTGGCTCGGGATACATATTTCAAAGGAGGAAAATGATGTTTTATTCCACCCTCAGCTTTTGCTCAGGAAGGCTGGGCAGGGATAGAGAGGGAGGACTCCCAGCATGATGCTGACATCCCCAGGGATGGGGATGGACTTGGACTTCTCACCTGTATCATCATCCCATACCTCCTGCAGCCTCTGGAAAGGGGATATAAAATTCCTGGTACACCAAGAGTAAGAGTTTCTGCTGGTGGTGAGGTGGCTCAGCACAGAGGGCAGAGCCTTTTTAGGGCGACCAAGACTTGTTTCTCCGGTGGCAGTGCTTCTCCCAGGTGTTTTATTGCCTGCAAGCTCCTCTCCTTTTCTGTGTGTGCCTTTTTATGGTGCCCCTTCCAGACTAATGCGAATCCCATCCGGCATATATTAGAGGGAAGGGCATCGTTAGCAGGAAGAGCAGCACTGTGAAAAACCAGCCATGAATCTTCTCGGGCTCGCAGGGCTCTGTGAATAGCACGGGAGGGATTAAATATGTTCATCTTTACAATCCAAAGGGAAAGGAAGAGGTTTCTCATCAGTCCCCGGCTGCAGCGTGTCCGTGGTAGGATGATGTAGCTATAATTAACCTCCTCCCCGAGGGAGTCTGAGTCTGAGCTGCTTCTCAATCCCCCACGAGTTGCCCAGTGTGGGAAGCAGTGTCTTGAGCAGGAAAAGCTTCATATCTGTTGATAAATAGAGGCTGTGATTATCAGCACCCAGGTCCTGGGATGAAGGGAGCACCAGCAGACCTCGTGCTCATTTATATCCGTGTGCAGGTGGGAGCTTGGGTGTTTTATGCCTTCCTTCATCCATGAAAATAGGGAATGCCAGCCCACTGGTGAGATCTGCTTTCCCCCAGAGATGGATGGGAAATAGCTTAACTCTCCTGACATTTCCATGCAGTCCCAGAGATCTTCAGCTGTTATTTTAGTCAAGCATTGAGGACAAAGGAGCACAAACCACTTTCTGTGCCATCCAGATGGGTGGATGCTGTTCCACCAGGTGTGCTGCTGCCAGGTGTGTGATGGGAGAACAGATCCCCTGTACAGCTGATCCATGGCAGCTTGGTCTCCTACAGTGGCACTGATGGATTCAGTGATGTTGTGGTGCTAAGAAATGGTTCAGGTAACACGAGCCTCTCGAGGAAGGTGGGCTATGGAGGGGGAAGGTGGCCCTGGGTATCTCTGGAGGGAGAGAAGGAGTGTGAGCCTGTCAGAGCGAGTCCAGAGAGGCCATGGAGAAGCTCCACGGGCTGGAGCCCCTCTGGAGCCAGGCTGGGAGAGCTGGGAGTGCTCACCTGGAGAGGAGAAAGCTCCAGGGAGAGCTCAGAGCCCCTTCCAGAGCCTAAAGGGGCTCGAGGAGAGCTGGAGAGGGACTGGGGACAAGGCATGGAGGGACAGGGAATGCCTTCCACTGCCAGAGGGCAGGGCTGGATGGGATATTGGGGAGAAATTCTTGGCTGTGAGGTGGGGAGGACCTGGCACAGGGTGCCCAGAGCAGCTGTGGCTGCCCCTGGATCTCTGGAAGTGTCCAAGGCCAGGTTGGACAGGGCTTGGAGCAGCCTGGGACAGTGGAAGGTGTCCCTGCCCATGGCAGGGGGGTTGGGATGGGATGGAACCATCCTGGGATTCTGTGACAATTCTGTGACACAGCAGCTGAGAGGGCCTGGCAGGATGGAACATTCAGCTCCACTCCTGTGGTGATGCTGTGATGTCAGTCCCTGGGTTTGAGGCATCATAGTCAAAAGCAGTAAAGCTGGAGTAAAGCAGGAGTAAAGCTGGAGTAAAGCAGGAGCAGTGCAGTCTCTAGGGAGGAGCACGTGAGTGTGGAGCACTGAACAGAACCAACCTGATAATGAATGCTGCTGTTACAGCACCTGTCACAACTGCTCAGCAGTTTAATTCTCTGCAATGTCAGATGAGGGAAACATCTTTTGCTGATGATTGCCACTTCTTTTTTTCTAAAGGGAAAAAGTATTCCATTCTCTCAGTGTTTATTTTCCACTCATCCTTTTTTTAAAAGATAGGGAAACTGAGGCAGCACATTGCACTGGCAGGCCTGGGGGTGAGGAGTGGTGTGGATTCCTGTGGTTTTGCTCCCCCTCCTATTCCCTATTCCTGCAAATTCTTGGAAATTAACTGTGCAATGTTCTTTGTAGAAGTCCACATAACCCTGACTCTCTGCATGGTTAATATTTAGGTCAGCAGAATGTAATTCCTTTTAAAATCATAATATTATCATTGTAATTGCAAATGTTTTCATTAGGTACTGGCACTGGGGAGCCTGGCACAAGCCTGCAAAGGGGCTTTGTTTCTTGCTCGAGTGTCCTGACTCCAAAGCAATAGCAAGGAATTCTTTGTCCCTCTTTATATTCCACCTCCAAACCTGTAGCTGATACAGGGATTTGTGGCTGTGCCCTGCCAGCATCGGGGTGTGGACAAGGAGAGACACGAGTGGCATTGCCAGGCTGTCGTTTGAGTGTCGCCTTCCTGCTGCACTTCCAATTCCCTGGCAGAGAGAATTAGCTCTCCTTAAGTGAGTTATTGTGTCTCCAAGTCAGGGCTCTGCTTCCAGAGAATGAGACAAAACTCTCTGGGGATCCGGTTGTAATACCACCTGCCTGGGAGTCCTGATAGAGGACTTAGTGCTGAAATGAATATTCATCCTTTGAGGTGGGAGTTATAATCCTGCTTCCCATCCCGGGGGGGATTACAGCTCTTTCCTGGAGGGATGGCGTGGGTATGGCTTGCTGTGGGATGGGGAGCAGAGGAGGGGCTGTCCATTCCCAAATATCCCTGTCCCAGAGCTGTAATGAGGCAAGCTGGAGTCCTGATTTTCAGGCAGGACTGGTGAGATGATGGTTTAGGTTGGGACAGGGCAGAAAAAGCGATGCCACCTTCTCCATGGGCTCCCTCCCTTTCCAGTCTGGATCGCCAGGACTTTCAGTCTCCAGGAAGATCATTCCATGCTGCTGCTGGCAATCATCCACCAGTCTGTCTGCAAAACCTCCATGAGCACCTTCCCAGCACCCCCAAATATCCTGGGGTATTTGCTGTGCAAACGGATCCTTTATCTGGGAGCACTGAGGACAAAACTGCAGGAATCCTGGATAGCAGAGTTCCTTTGCAGCTCAGCTGTCCCGACCTGGGGCTGCAGGAAGCTCTGCCAGTCCCTGTGGCAGCCTGCAGGAGATAGCTGGACTTTGTTATGCCTTGATTAAACAACATTTTTGTTTTTACAGAGTTTAATCCATCCAGCTCCCTTAGCACGTTGCTGCTCAGCGATATCCGCCCGGGATAATTGGGATGGTGCCAGGATGAGGGGCATCTCCACCCCCTCACCAGCACCAGAGGATTTTGAGCACAATTTTTCCTTGCAGTTTTCCTCGCCAAAATCACAACCTGTGCAAACTCTGCCCTGATCAAATCTATCAAGTCCCGATTTCAGAGCTGTCTGTTGATCAGGGAAATGGACTCAAAATTGGCCCCTTTAATGGGAACACGGCTCTCTCACTAGTTTGGAATTAATGGCAGTGCCCTGCTGCGAGCTGGCAAGTTGGGCATTTGATTCCAGTTACAGGAAATTGCCATAATTTCTGCTCCATGCTCCTCTCAAGTGACACTAAATATCTGTCTTTTTTTCCCCCTCCCTTATTTATTTACACTGGGAGAAGAGGATGGTACATGGGCGCTTTTCCCCACCCGAACTCTTGTCTTGTTTTCATGGCAACCCCTGCTTAGCAGCAGACCTTTTGTGTACTGGAAAAGGGAGGGAGAAGGGAAGTCTGGAGGGAGAAAAGGATGGCTGGGAGGGAGAAAATTAAATCTGAAGAGCTTGTTTCATGAATGGGACTGTTGGTGTGTGGATGTTGGGACTGCTGAGCCTCTCTGGTGTCATCAAGCTGGGAGAACTGAGAGCTATCCCAGGAGATGTCTGAATGCTGGGGATGGAGCATTGGGGTCCTCAGGGTGCCATTCCCACAGCATCCCCTCCAGGTTCCTCCCAGCCATCCTGCAGAACATCAGGAATGGCTTCTCCTAGCAGAGCCCCTTGTTGGGTGAGCTCCTGGAAAAGCAGCTCTGTCACACTCAGCTTTGCCAGGGGACACCAGCTCCTTAAATGAGATGCTGGAATACAAGTGTGTAAATATCCCACCCCACACTTCGGGTGCTGTGGGTCTGAACTGTTTATTTATCCCTGTCTGAAGGTCATCCTCATCCCCCTGGATGCTCCATGGAGTTTGGTGCTCTTGTTTCCTCCTCTCCTGCTGTAAAGGTTACCTGGGGAGATTGAAGTGCCAAAGTTCCAGGGGCTTTGGTCCCAGTTGTAAAACAGGGAAAAGAGTGAGATGGAGGGAGGGCTGCAAAGATGGATGTGAGATTTCCAGAGCATTTAACACTGTTGTGGGAAAGCACCAGAAAACATTGAGGAGGAGGTGAATAATTTTGTCTTTGGAACAGGTTGGAACAGGTGAAATAAATAAGACCTGGAGCCACTGGAGCACTGAGGGCCCAAAGGCAGCTTGGGGTGGGGACATGCCAAGAGCTGGAATCAGTGCTTGATATTCAAGCAATACCTGGTATTGGAGCACTTGACTGCTTGACCCCTCACTGGTTTCCTAGCGTGTCCTGTGCTTTTTCCACAATTCAGAGCAAAATATTGAGCTGAAATTTCTGGGCACAGGCTGTCTTTGAGAGTTCAACACCAGCAATGCTGGAGGATGGGGAGATCCCACATCTCTCAGCACAGTGGGAGAGGGATGCTGGTTTTTCCCTTGGGTGCTTCTCTCTGTAACAGGTTCTACCCAAAACCCAGCCAAGAGAAGGGAGTTTCTTTCTCCACCTTTAAAATTATTTCTTTCACTGTTGTTTTTCCTGAGCTCAGTGTGGTGCAGGATGACTTATCTCTGCTCAAGTTAGGATCCTTTTATTTCCAGCCAGACCTGGCCCTAAGTCATGCAGTGCTCCTTCGACAGAGCTGTAAATTCCCCATGGCAGCCTGGCAGCCAGTGAACAGCGTGAGGACATTGGGAGAAATGAGTTTCTGGGGATATGAAGGGGATGAAGCTCTTGGCATCCTCTTCCAAGGAGGAAATAGGTGCAGGGGTCACAACCCAAAGACCCTGAAGCATTTCTGGGGCTGTTTGTGTGGGAAAATTGGATAAGGTGATTCTCTTTTCCCCGTGAGGGAATATTGTCTTAAGAAATGATGGCAGGATGGCAGTATAGGACAGGAAAATGCAAAGGAGCACATACAGGTGTGCTTTGAGAAATCTGTAAATAAGGTTTTTAAATTAAAAAACCCATCATATGCAGCTGTGAAGATCCCAAACTGGTGAAGGCAGAGAGTATATTGCCGAGGGCTGCCTGCCAGCACCAGCAGGTCCCAGTGGCAGTGGCTCAGGAGGGTAGAAAGTGGAACCTGATCCTGGTTTTCCCCATGGAAAAACAAGGAAAAACCCACAGCCATGAGTTCAGCAGTGCATCAACAGAGTTGGCAGCTGTGGGGAGGATCTGGTTCATGTGTTTGGGGCTCATGTTTGGTTTTCTGATGGTGTGAGTGTTGGTGAGGCCTTTTGAGGGCTCACAGACACCCCTTTCTGCTGGAATAATGTCCCCCCACTTTGCTCTGGGGCTTCTGTCAGGAATTCTGGACAAGTTCTTCATCCCGTGTGTGTGTGTGCCTCTCTAAGGGTGAGTTGGCATCTCTGTTTAAGGATCATGGAATGGTTTGGTTTGGAAGAGACTTTAGTTCATCTCATCCCACCCCCTGCCGTGGGCAGGGACAACTTCTGCTATTCCAGGCTGCTCCAAGCCTTGCACATCCTGGCCTTGGATGCTTCCAGGGATCCAGGGGCAGCCACAGCTGCTCTGGGCACCCTGTGCCAGGGCCTGCCCACCCTCCCAGGGAACAATTCCTTCCCAATATCCCATCCATCCCTGCCCTCTGGCAGTGGAAGCCGTTCCCTGTGTCCTGTCCCTCCATCCCTTGTCCCCAGTCCCTCTCCAGCTCTCCTGGAGCCCCTTTAGGCTCTGCCAGGGGCTCTGAGCTCTCCCTGGATCCTTCTCCCAGCCAGCTGCCCCAGCCTGATTTCAGAGTAAAGGCACTCCAGCCCTTGGAGCTCCTCCATGGCCTCCTCTTCCCGTGCTCCAGCAGCTCCACATCCCCCAGCTCTGTTTTCCCATCTCTCCCCCCACGCTGAAGCCGTGGTGACGCTGGGGCTGAGCAGAGCCCTGCACTTGGGAGGAGACAGCCAAGGGTGTCACTGGTGCCTCGGCAGGCAGTGCCAGCCCAGCCTAATTCCAGCCGTGCTCCCAGGGGGAAGGGTGCCACTGTCCCCTCTGCCAGCCAGAGCCATCCTCTGATCCCCACTGACCTTCTTAAAAGGGATCAACAGCGTCAAATGAAGAGATGAAGAGTGAAGGGAGGAGCCGGGAGCAGGAGGAGGAGGAATGAAATTAGGAGCAGATATTAATAACCATGTTAAATATTTATCTGACCTCCTTTCACATGATCCTTTTTAATGGTGACCCAAAAAGCCGATGTGCTAATATTCACTCTCAGTCTCCTTTCTGCCTCGCTGTAAAAGCTTTGGGTTTGAGCAGGAAAAAGCCAACTCCTTTCTCACTCTCTTGGGTTGGGCTGTGGGAGAAATGGGGGTCCCAAAGGAGCCTCCATTAATAAACTGACACTGATGATGATGGGCTTGTACTCCTGGACTGCTCCTGCCTTAATGATTCTCATTCATATCTGACTCAAGGATTTGTTGGGTTTTTAAAAATTTTCTTTGCTTATTTTTCAAGCTGTCCTTCTCTGAATGGCTCCAGGCGTTTTGAGCTGTAGCTCGGGGAACCATCACTGCCTTGAAAGCTCAGGCTTTGAGCTCAGGGACAGCAGCGTTATCAGCTCAGTGAATGTACAAGTCATTAATGAGGGTTGCTGAATTCCTGACTGCTTTTCCTCCTCCACACCTGAGAGGAGGTTGTGCTGGAGTGCAGAAATGTCTGCTGTGGTTTGACCTGTTCAGAGGAAGATGAGAGTGGGACAGAGCATGGGAGCAATAGGGTTTTGGTTGTGGCTGTTATGAGGCAGCCCCAAGCTGGGGCACAGGGGAAAAGCAGAAATAAGTCAGGGTAACTTTCGTTCAGGGAGCTCCATCGTGTGTTTCTGATCACATTCTTGCTGTTTTTCCACTTAGCCCTCGGGTTTCCTTCTCTCATCAGCTCCTGAATTGCAGGAGCATCAACTGTGCATCCAAACTGCTCGGTGTTTTCCATCACCTCATCAGCCTGTCTTTGCTGCTGAAGTGCCTGCTGTGCTCTTCCTCTTGTTTTCATGGCTCAAAGCCTGTAAAAAGCCCTTGAGAACAATGTGAAATATCCTCTCATATTATAGTATTTGTCTTTTTAAAGCAAGCTGAATCCATTAGAAGCAGGACTGAATACAGTAGCGGGATTTTTCTAATCGTGCCGACATCAGCCCCCTGGGATGAGCCCCTTTCAGTTGATTTGACTGGATCCTTTGGGATTTAATTTGTGTTTTCAATTCAATCATCAGTTAAACCACAGCATCTCCTCTCTTGGCCTCAGTTTCCCCTTTGCAGGGTGGAACTGAGGGCACTTTGCAGCTCCAAGATCCAAACCTGGTGAGTCTTCCCCCTGCTCCAACATCCTGCAGAACCAACAGCCATTTTAGAGGGGCAACACTTCTTTTTTGGGTTAAATGAATGGATTTAGGGATAAAAAGTGGCATTTGAATCCACTCTCAGAATACAGAGGCCCTGGGGCAGGTTGGCCAGCAAGGATGATCCTCATCCCTGGAAGTGTCCAAGGCCAGATTGGATGAGGTTTGGAGCAACCTGGGATAGTGGAAGGTGTCCCTGCCCATAGCAGGGAGTTGGAATAAGATGAACTTTAATGTCCCAACTCAAACCATCCCAAAATTCTGTGATTTTTTCCTCTGGAATGGCTGTTTCCAGGACCTGCTACAGGACTGTGCCTTTTTAAGTTACTTGCATTTATTTTAGGGAAGAAAAAAAACAAGAAACCAGCATGTTCTTTGCATTCCTGAACTTGTCCTGGATGGAGATTTCCACTGAGAGTCGTTCACCAAGTCCCCATCCCCACTGCCTCCAGCAAAACAGAAATGTGTTAATCTTCCTAAATGTAATCCTGTTGTAGAACAGGAAATTCTCTGCTGGTCAGAGAGGATATTAAGATGCCTGCTCTGAAAAGTGTTTGAAATTATCATCATTAATCTGGAAATGATTATTGCTTAGTTCAAGCTGAGTAACGTGAAAAATAAAGTTAACCTGAAGTGTATACGGGGAAAAGTAAATTGGATTTTTTAAAAAGCTCTCGTTTGCCTAATGGAAGATAAGATTAATAGCACGGCTCGGGAATTTAGAAAAAGTGCAGGTTTCCAAAATTTAAAAGCAACTGGTGTTTAAGATGTTTGGAAACCTCCCAGTAGGGGAGATTTCCAACACAAAGCATTCCATGACTGTGTCATTCCGTGAAGCAGAGGTGTTGTGACTGGCAGGTGGGCCCGGGCAGGTGTGGAGTTCAGGTGTGCTGCAGACACCTGGTTTCCTCCTCAGTCAGTGTGGGAGGAACCAGAGCCTCTCTGGTGAGCAAAGCCAAGTTGTCCAGGTGTGACCTCCAAGAGAGGTTGGTAATGAGGAGTGGCTTGGAATCCCCACCTGGGGATTCTTCCAGAATCTCTCCCTGAAGATTTTTGACTTTATTAGAGCCTCCCTCGTCACTCCCTGGTCTTTGACCACATCTGGGTTAGTTTGGGTTCTACTTCCAAGCTGAGCCAGCAGCTGGCAGATGGAGAAAGCCACATGATGGAAAGGGGGCTCTGGGAGGAAGTACTTTTCCGTGTGTTTTGAGCAGAGATCTGAGATAATCACTGCTCTTTCCCTCTCCTGTCAGACCTGTCTCAAGTTTGTTGCTGTGAACTCTCCCTGGTTGATTCTTTCTGGTTTTCTCTCCGATTTGGATCTGAGAACCATCTCCTCCTGACACCTGCTGAGCTCTGATAGCAGCACAGTCATAAATCCTGGGTTTCTCTTGCCTCCTTGATCCCTGTTGATGCTCCTTAATCCCAGGTCCATGGGGGCAGCAAACTCTTGTCCCCAGCCCTGTCCAGAGTCTGTGCTTGCATTGACAGGAGGTTAATACCGATGGGGTTTCACAACTTTTTGATTTATTGTCTTTCAGCGTTCATCACTCTTTTCTTTAAATTAAAACTCCCTCCAGATGGGGTTTGTGACACAGATTTATTGATCTGCAATAAAACCTCCCTCATAACCTGTACAGCTGCCCATTCATCTTTCACCAAAGGAGGGATCATTTCTCTGTGGATGTCCCAAGAATGAAAGCGAGTTGTTAACTTCTTCCCTCTTCTGCCTGTCTGGTTTCTTCCACGATTTCCATGCATCTTCTCAGGTCATTTACAAGGCTCTAGATGGGAACAACATCAGTTCTGAGCTACTCCTCATGCTCCTTCTGTCTTCAGGTGAGATTCTTCACGTTGTCCTGTGCAGGGCAAGGAGTTTGACTTCAGTGAGCCGTGTAGGTCCTTTCCAACTCAAGATATTCTTTTATTTCTCGATTCAGGTGCTCATAAAGTGATGTGGTGCAGAAAAGCCACGTGAAAAAGCCCCATGGGATAGCATATGACATAACAGTGTTTTAGATCCTGCAAGTCCTAATGAGGCTTCTACCCCTGACTCTGATGGGGATGTAAAGAGGGAGGGAGTAATGGCAAAATTGTGTGGCTTCTCTGGTAAAGGAACAGCAATGATTAGATGCTGGAATAAATTCTAGCAAGATAAGTTGGCTGGAAGCTGAAATGATCTCCTTGTGTGTGACTTCTTGCAGTCACTTGGGGTTTCCTTCACAAATGCCCCAATTTCCTGATCTGGAAGGAACCCAATCAGAAAGTGTTGTCTGTGGTGGTGATGGGGTTTTGCTCAAGTCTTGTTTTTAATGTGATCACACCTTCCATAATGGTTTCAGTCTTGGGCCTGAGTGTGTCCAGAAAAAAAGTGTGTCTATGATAAAAAAAATCACAGAACCTCAGACTGGTTTGGGATAGAGGGAACTTTAAAGCTCAACTTGTTCCAACCCCTGCCATGCACAGAGACACCTTCCACTAGCCCAGGGTGCTCCAAGCCCCATCCAGCCTGGCCTTGGACACTTCCAGGGATCCAGGGGAAGCTTCTCTGGGCACCCTGTGCCAGGGCCTCACCACCCACACAGGGAAGAATTTCTTCCCAATATCGAATCTAAACCTTATCTCTGTCAGTTTGAAGCCATTTCCCTTGTCCTGTCACTACATGCTCTTGTAAAGACTCTCTCCCCATGATGTTGAAGTATTGAGTTACTGCAATTTTAGGCAGATTGATAAAAAACATGTCCTCAGAACACATACTAAAGTCTAGACTTGCCCAACTCAATTCTTCTTCCTGAGTTTCCCAGCAGAGAAAGATGAAAATGAAGTAGAAGGCAAAATTTCAGTGGCCTGAAGCCAACCTCTCGAACTTGCATTTGTGTGTGCAGTCTGGTTCCTGACTTGATAGACCTGATACTTAACAGCCTCAGGAATCGTGTAGAGCTGCTCATTCTTCAGGAAGCAAATGGGATTAGGGAAGGATCAGTCGTCCTGACAATTGGAACAGGGTTTTTTTTCAGGTGCCTCAAAGCACAATGCTGTGTGAAGCAGGATTATGGAATGCCTGCCCAAAGTCACTTGATGCACTGAATGTGTATAAAGACAGCCTGTGTAAAGCTGGCAGATGTTGGCTGAGCACATGCAGGATGATTGTGGGTAACTGTCTTGACCCACCTACATCTCTTCAGGTCACAGAATTATAAAATGGACTGGATTGGAAGGGACTTTAAAGATCATCTTGTTCCAACCCCCTGCGATAGACAGGGATGCCACCCCCTAAATCAGATTGCTGAGGTCACAGTCATGCCCAAAAATTTCTCTTCTGATGCTTCCCCTAAATTCTAGAGGTGGTCAAAGCTTTGGAGGACATGGGGGTTGGTGGAGCTGTAGGAGAAACACACGTACTGATGGAGATGTGGATGGATGGAGATGGATGGATGAGGTGGCCCAGAAATGGTAGATGGGAAAGGCCAGGGAGCTGGACAGAGGGGTGAGCAGTGCCCATGGATAACTCAGGATGAGAACTGGCCAGGGCAGGGATGCTCCAGGGAGACTGGGTGAGCGTTGAGTCAGAAGGGAAGGCACTGTCATTTGTCACCATAATCAGGAAGCCAGGCTGAGAAGGTTTTAATCACTGTGCACGGAGCTGGAATGCAGAGCAAGTTTATGGTTTACAGTGAGCGGACTGACACAGCTGATTGATGTCAAATATGTCATGATGTATATTGTAAAGCCAGAAGATTTAATGGTGTAACTCCATGGTAGTCTTGGAAGTGAGGAGCTGCAGAGCAGGGAGTGATGGATGGGCTCATTTACATGTAAAATTGCCGATGGCATTGACAGCACTGGTATGCGGAGGGAAGATAAGAGGGAGACAGTGAGATTCACTCTGACCCTGATATTGAAATATTAAAATACAGCTGTAGGATCATCTGGACTTTGCAGAGTGACTGCATGTCTGGGTGTGTGTGAACACATAAATACATGGGTGCTCGTGGTTACAATTGTGTGCACAGGGACCTCGGCGAGGCAGAGCAGCTCCGGGTGGTGCTTCCAGCCCTTGGCTCGGGCAAGGACAGTTTGTGCTGCTTCTACACTCTCGGGGGGATGAATCCAGTTATTTCCCAGCTTTGGAGGAGCCTTGGTCCCAGTGCTTTTTGGGACAGTGTTTCAGAGCAGAGGAAGCTGGACTCATCCTGGCAGCCAGGCTGGGAAAGGCTTTCTCCAGAGAGCACAGGCTGGTAGCCCAGGGCTCAGTGTGTCCCATGGCACAAGGCTGGTTTTCCATCAATGCAGGTTCCTCTCGTCACCTGGACTTGTCAGGAGCAGGACTAGTGCAGGAGTTGCCTTCATAGCTCAGATTCTCCCTTCTCATTTTGGTTAAGTGAGGAGGGGAAGAAAAGAAGAAGGGAAATTTAGGGTTGTGTGATGATACAAAGTGAACATGGCAGGGCAGAGAGCCCAGCCTAAATAAACTGTCCAAGGAAGTTTTGTTTTCATTATGCTTGCTGCAAGGCCTTCCAGTTCCTGGCAGTGCTCTGTAACGTTATCCTCCTGGAGAGCTCTCCAGGAAGCAAATTTCTCCAGAATAACACCACTGGGAGTTGGTGAGCTGCTGGCAGGAGCCTGAGGAAGGTCATGAGGAGAAACAAGGGGGCAAAGGGAAAGCCTGGATGGGATGCAGGCATCCAAGAGGTTGCAGACCTGTTTTGGGATGGTTTTATCAGGATTTAACTTTCCATCACCAACTGCAGCTAAAAGCCATCCTGCTGTCCCCCAGCACAGAGTACCTGTCTCTGGGGCAAATGCCTCCAGTGAGGCTGATGGGCTCCCCCCAGGAAAGTTCATCCTTGTTAAATCATGGAGAATCTGTGAGGGATAAGCAAGGGAAGGGAAAAACTGACTTGGGGAAGGATGCAGGAGCAGCCCAAGGAGGGGATGGATGTGAAAGAGGAGGTTATGCAAATGCCTTGCTCCTTAATGAGGGTTATTTACTTGGCATTTACCTCCATCTATTTGGTTCTGTTGCCTTTGATCCCATCCCTCATGCCAACCTTCTCAATAGTCATGGAAGGACCTGAACTGGGGTATTTTCAGAGGTGGATTAAGAACCAAGTGAGCTGACCCTGATAGAAACACTTAAGAGGCTTTGCAGGGGATTAAGTGACTGTATGTTAATCTTGTATTTTAATTCATTGTGGAGATGTGTCGTGGGTCTGCCTGGGACTGTGGAGTCACTCTCCATCCCTGTCCCTGGCTGCAGATGCTCCTGAAACAGATGGACCAAATGGAGCAGGCAAAAGACAGTATTTCCAGGAATTAATTTGAGTTGCTCTTTCCCTAAATGAAAAAAATATTAAAATTATCCTTGAAAAGGACTTTTTTTTCCCCCTTAAATTTATGAACTGCTCTGTGGTCTTTGGAGACAATTATAAATTATAGAGCAGCCATATATCTGAGCGAGAGTTGGAGGCAAAGGGGCTGTCAGGGAGAGCAGCTGTGAGGGCAAGGGGAAAAGGGTTTAGACTTTTTTAGACTTTTTTTGACTTCCTGAGCTCATTTTGGTTCTGATCCCAAATCCTTGGAAGATGGTGTGTACTCCATTTCCCATTAACTCTCACAGACTTCAGAAAGCCTTTTTCTGAGCAGAAATTGGGATTGCAATGCCAGATCAGTGCAGTGTCCTATCTCCAAAAGCTGCCAGCAGCAGATGCTCAGGGGAAAAGAAAGTACGAGAGAGTTATGTTGGAGCAATAAATTTCATTTGGAAGTTGGCTGGGGGCTGCACAAACAATTATGCTTAACCTGTCCTTGCCCAGATGGGTTCCTGAGATAAAACAGAGGATCACGAGGATTTGAAATGTTCTTGGATGTAGGAGAACTGGGAGGGTCATCTGTATTCCCTGAGCATTGAGAAATAGAGAATAGAGAAGGGTTGAAGAGGAATGTCATGAGGAGAAGCAAGAGGGCAAATGGAAAGCCTGGAAGGGGTGGAAGCATCCAAGAGATTGCAGACCCATTGTGGGATGGTTTTATCAGGATTCAAGAGTCATCTGTGCTCCTGTGCAGCCCTGAGCTTTAAGAAATGACAAGAGAATAGAGAAGGGTTGATGCTGGTTTATTTTCTTGCAGTTCTTCTCTGCAGCTTCTTGAATCCATCCTCAGGTCAAGAGCATTGGGAGAATCACTGGAAGTGCCTCACAGAGCCCCATTCCTGAAAAATTGATGGGTTTTTATGGATTTGGGGTTGCAGGGGAGAGTTTCACACGTGCAGGAGCACTGTAGCCATCCCCTCACCTCTCCCATGCCTTGTCTGGGGATCCATGCAGGACAAAACTCAGATGCACTTGGGGTTGCCCTAATCCCAGTGGATGCACTGGTACTACAGCATCGATTTGCCAGTTTTTAGAGGGTCCAATTGTGCCAAAATCACTTTGGCTGCAATTGCCCCAGGTGGGAAACATGGATTCATAGTGACAACTGCCCAGTTTGTGTCACTGGAGCACAGATGTGTCCCTGAGAGCCAGGTGGGCTCTCTGCAGGCCAGCTGATGGCAAGCAGAAACCTCGGGTAGCTCCGTTTTTCCACAGAGCTCTCCCAGGAAGGGCTGGGTTTCCCCTTGACTGGAGCCACATTTTCTACTAGAGCAGCCTTTGTTAAAGAAAAAGACTGAAGAGATTTGTGATGATTTTTTGCAACCCAGTAAGGCTGCCTGGACTATCATTTGGGTCAGAAATGACCTTAGACCTCATCTTGTTCCACTCCCTGCCACAGGCAGGAACACTTTCCACGAGATTGCCTCAATCCCTGTCCAACCTGGCCTTGAACATTTCCAGGGATGGGAGATCCTAATAGAAATCAGTGAGAGATGGAGAGTTGGAAGGATTTTGGTGAGTCAGTCAAGAGAGGAGAGACGTTTTTGGGGAGACTGGCACAGCTGATTTCTGGCTTTGAGAAAAGTCCTGTCCTCCCTCACCTTAAGGCCATTCCCCCTTGTTCTGTCACTACAAGACAGAATGACCTTAAATGAGATGATGGAATGTGGCTGGTTCTTCTTAAACTGGGACATGCAGATTTAGGAAAAGCAGCTTTCCAGGAGAACAGGGTACCAGCCCAGCATCCCTGTTCCTGCAGAGTGGGGTGAGGAGGATGCTGGGAGGGTTGTCCCTCACATGGGGAGCAGCAGTGCATCCTCAGGGCATCTTCATCCCCCCTTGAGATCTGTGCAGCCTTGTGAGGCTCCATTTTGCAGGTTGCACTGGAGATGTGATGCTTTAACCATCCATTGGGTGCAGCTGCCCTTCACAACATCTGGTGACAGGGACAGGTGGCTTTCCCAAGCATTGAGGATCCTGATCCCCTCAGCTTCCCCTCAGCTCCCCTTTTGCCCTCTGCCACGTCCCAATGGCATCCATCCATCCCACCATCCCTTATGTGGGAAGCTGAGGCTACTTTTTGTTTGTTTATTTTAATTATCATCTTTCTCCGTGGCTCGGCGCTCCCGCAAGGGAGACAGCGTCCGTGTTAATGGGATTATGTGTGCTGTTTGCTGATGTGGACGTGTTCACCACTTCCTCTCCCTCGGAATTTCACCCAGATAATTGATTTCTGTCTCTTCCTTGGCACTTGCTTTTGCAGCACGGGGTGTTATTAGTCCCCTTTTGTTTCATTGCTGAGAGACGAAGCCTTTACAAGGCAGCCCAAGCACAAACAATTGTTGAGTCTTTCATTTTCTTTGTTAACTAACCGGGGATTCCAGGCAGCTCGAAGCCCTCAGAGAGACGTAATAACCTCAGTGATGGATTGGGAGCAAAGCAGCCCCTTCCTGCTGCCAAGAGGTTGGGTGGATTATCCGGGTCTGTGTTGTTGGTCATGAACCTAACTGGACTCTTACTGTCTCCTGTCCATCCATGTAGCCCGAGATGCTGGGAGCTGAGGGAGCAAATCCTTCCCTGTTCTGCATGTGAGGAGTTGAGGGTGGGCTGAGGGTCGTGGAATTCCCTTCTGCCATGGCTGGCTAGGAGAGAAGAGAATCATGGAATGATTTGAGTTGGAAAGGAGATTAAAGCTCCATCCATTCCCACCCCTGCCGTGGGCAGGGACACCTTCCACTATCCCAGGGTGTTCCAAGCCTTGGCCAGCCTGGTCTTGGACACTTCCAGGGATCCAGGGGCAGCCACAGCTTCTCTGTGCCAGGGCCTCAACACCCTCACAAGGAATAATTTTTCCCCAGTATCCCGTCAAAACCTGTCCTGCCTCACCTTAAGGCCATTCCCCCTTATTCTGTCACTACAAAGCAGAATGACCTTAAATGAGATGATGGAATGTGGCTGGTTCTTCTTAAGCTGGGACATACAGATTTAGGAAAAGCAGCTTTCCAGGAGAACAGGCCAGTTTCAAAGGAGTGTTTGAGCAGAACTAAAAAAATACAAGAAAAATTAAAACATTTTGCAAGATTTTAAAATGCAATTTTTTTCCTTGAGGAAAACAAGTGATTTTCTGGCTCAAAATATAAGATTGAAGCATAGCTGAATTTTTCTTTTAATTAATAAGCAAAAACATGTGAAATTTAAAGATCGTGTTGACTTTGGCCCAACTTTCCTCGAGTTTGAGTAATTTGAGAATTTTGGTTAATGGCTTCTTCCCCCCTCCTTCCCCCCATGGGAAAGGGTAAAATTTTTATAGAGCAGGAACAGTTATTTTCTTCCCAGTTTTTTTCCAACTGCAGAGATTTCCATAAGAACATCATGTCTAATGCCACACAAGCACTCTGAGCACGGAGAATACACTGGGTTTTTAAAGAGGACTCAGCTCCATGGAAAATAAATATAATTGAGTCCTCACTTGTTAGGTTGTCCTTTGCCCCAATCTCTGGGCAGAAATAGGATGTGCTCTCCCAAAACACAAGGAACTGACTTCTCTCTCTGCCCTTCTGATTCTTGGCTTTGTTTTTGTCTATTTGCATAATTTCTCAGCTTGTTTTCCCTTCTTATTGTTTTTTCTCCTTTCGTTTCTCTTCATTTGTTTCCTATTCTCTTGCTGCCTATTTTCTCTTTGATTTTTGCTTTGTTTCTTCCCTCCCTCTCTAGCCTCAAATGTGGGTAGTATGAATGAGTGATTTCTGGAAGGAATAAAACCAGTTAAAGAGGCAAAAAAAGCAACAACATTTTCTGTGCATCGTGGTGTAAAATGTACGATAATCAAGCAGAACCACTCTAAATGAATTATGGTAAAAAAAAGCAGATTACCAACATGTCAAATACTATTAGCACTCAGATTTGCAGAAGCAATATATGCACAGAGGAAGGGTTTTCTTTTTAGTTTATTTTAGCCTTGCTTTCTTTGTAAAGTGAATGCCAGCCACTCCTAACAGCTGAGTTTGGTGCCTTGAATGAATTACTGATAAAAAAAGAAAAGCAGAACCTTTTGCCAGGACCAATACTCACAGTGTACCAAGGTGTGACTTCTTGCAGGAACTTCAGGTGTGTTCCTGTATATGTGTAAAATTCTCATTTCCTTGGATGGGATTAATGATTCCTTATTCCACTGGAGAAGGGAGATGGAAGGGAATCAAAACTAACAGGCCACAGAAAGAGGAATTCTGCCTAGGAATTTGATTTGCTGACATAGACTAGAAAATCAAGGAAGGATGTCATTAATTAGAGGAATTCCTAAAGACCAGGTGTCTCATGGCATCCTCAAGGACTGGTGGAGTTGGCAATTAGTTGGTGGCCCTGATGACCATTGGAAGAGGCTGTTCATGTTAAGAACTCACAGAATCATAGAATATCCTGAGTTGGAAGGCACCAAAAAGATTATCCAAGAGCAACTCCTGGCCCTGCACAGGAGAGCCCCAGGAATCCCACTGTGTGTTCTGACTCAGCTCTCCATAGAGCCAAGCTTGAGGACCTCAGATGGGGATGCTTTCCTTGTCCAAGTTTTATGAATATTTATTAATAATAATACTGCTCTTGAATGATCACAGCTATTTTTTCTTGTATGGTGGAGTTTGGAAGGATGAGGAGTTCAGCCAAGAGATGAAAGCATTCTGAGTTTGGCCAACAAAGCCACATCTCCACCTCCTCACTGTTTGCCCCGGGGTGAATTCTCTGAAGAGCACAAGGAGAGATCATGACCATGTCTCTCTTTCATACAAGTTGCTCCATTTTGCATGAATAAATATTTGTTGGGCCAGCAGGGATTTTATAGCCCATCAGCTCAGGCACTCAGCAGGGATGGAGGAGCTCAGGTCCCTGTTCCAACATGTGGTTAATTGTTTATCTGCAGCAGAATGGCTGAGAGAGGCTGAGACAAAAAGCCAGAGGCCACGTCTGCAGCCTCATGGCTGGGGGGTTTGGTTGCCAAGGGAGGCCATGAATTTTATCCCTGCAGATAAGTGGCTTTTTTAGTGTTCAAGTGGCTTTGCTGCTCTAGGTCTGAGCAGGAGGATTAGACTGGATTTTAAAGATTGCTCCTGGTAAATTGGGTTGGTCTGGGGAAGTGGTTAGGGGGGTTGTATTTTTCTAGGTGGAAATTTCCCAAGGTCTAGGAAAAGGTGATGGCTCTGAAATGTCCAGCTTTTTCCAGGATGGGATAACTCCTTCCCTTCTCATGCTTCCTATTGGACCTCTATGCTCTCTTCTTCTTCAGATGCCTTCCACCAGTTTATCTTCTCAAGTTGTCCAGCCTGGATTTTGTCCAGGCTGTCATCCACCCACCTCCCAAGGAGCACTGCACAGGAGGACCTGTTTAGTGCAGGGATCCTGGGACATCTCTTTGAAGAGCTCAATGTTCAGCTGAGGTGGCTGTCGAGCGTGTCCTGGACCACAGGTCAGCAAAGAGGTCACTCTACTCAAGGCATTGGCATTTACCTTAAAGTGAATTAATTAGCAGCTGAATTAAAGTGAAATAAGTTACAGTCTAATAGACCCACGGCTTGCAGAAGTTTCTCCCATTCATGCTTTCCCAGAAGGGCTGAGACTCCAGAGATGAGGTGTGGGCTCTAATGAAGACACGCTCTGAAGTCTGTGTGTGCCCAGCAGTTCAGACTCTCATCCTCTGCTGTTGAGTGGGAAGAAGAAGGTCACCTTCCCTGACCTCCCCAGGCAGATCTTATGTCAAAGCACAGCTGAAGCTCCTTGACAGAAAGGCTGGGAAGCAAATTAAACCATACAAACTGTTTGCCAATCCTCTGAGACTTCTTCATTACTGATTTGCAAAATTATGCTGCTCCTCCTCTCTAAAAAATATCTGGGATACTTTTAAATAATTACACAATCAGAACAATTGACTCAACTAAGAAATGCTTTAGAAAACCTGTTAGTTTAGACATCTTCTTATTAGTAGTTAATCAGAAATAATGCTTTAGGTGTGCCATTAGTAATGGAAGGTTCCAGCCTTCCTAAGGACTTGGATTTGGTCTGTGAATGAAAATAGTTTCAAGATGTAGGTTTAATCTAAACCTGGAGGAAATTTAGACTCCAGGTTGAGCACTGCTCCTGTTTTGAGTGGGGGACTAGATCAGGGGTGTCTGGAGGGCTCGTCTGAGCTGATGGCTCCCTGTGAAAAATGTTCTTCATGTCCTTGTCATGTCGCTTGGATTTCCCCTTCGGAGTCAGTGGAAAGATGTCCCTGAGCAGTAAATCTTCATGATTACCTTGCTCTGCTTTTCTCTAAGCACTGTACTCCTGAGGAGTGCCAGAATAATGACATTGAGATGGTCAGTGAGAGCTGGAGAAGCCTCCCAGCCATGGCACAGGTTCCCCTTCCCAACAGCAATGTCCTTGATGGCTGGGCTGTTCCAGAGGTGACAGTGACTTTATCCAGTGCCATTTGTCCTGTTGTAGGAGACCTCCCCAATGTCTGAATGCATGTTTCTGCTGAGGAACAGCTCGAGGACAGCCATGTGTGTAGTGCCACGTTTTATATTAAACAAAAATAAATTCCCTCTAACATGAGCTTTTCAGACAGGTAGTCCTAATATATTAACTTCTGTCTGTGTTTTGAATAGTCAATTTCACGGTGAAATGAGTTCTTAATAATATATTTACCACCTGGGAGAAATCTCCCAGCCATCTGGAAAGGAGTGGGGATTTAGTACCTCCAAATGGAGATTGGTTTTTTATTTATTTATTTTTCCCATGGTTTATTCCCTCCCCCAGATCAGACCTAGAGGATGCTTTGGGTCTGATTTGACCATTGCAGCAGGTTTTTGGGTCTTTTCTCCCATTTCCAGTCTGGCAAGAGGTTCCCTGCCCATGGTAGGGGGGTTGGAAATAGCTGGTCCTTAATGTCTCTTCCAACCCCAACCGTTCAGGAATTCTGGGATTTCTGACTGGTATGGATGTGTCAAGAAGCATGTGGAGGTTCTCCACAGCTTCTCAGGCTGGAAACTGGTGTTAAGGCAGCATGGGGACATGTCACCTTCTCAACCCTAAGCTGGGATGGCTTCTGTCCCAGGCACTGAGGGGCTGGTTTGGAGAAAGAGGATTTTTTCATGTAGATGCTGGCAAAGCCTTTCCCTTTGGATGGAGATGTCAGTGATACATGACCTAAATCCAGGCCAGTTTGTGTAATACATCTTTGGAACTCTGGTAAAACAAGAGCCAGATGCAAACCAAGCTAACCCTTGATTATGTGGGGGAAATGGTGAATTCATCATCACTTGAAGTCTTTTAAGCAAGACTGATTGTCCTGCTAAAATCCAGCCAGCGCATCAGCAAGAAGTGATCAGGTTTGCTGGTGTTTGCCAGAGTGCAAGGGAATAATCCCTGTGTTTGCTGTGGGGCCTGCAGGGTGGAATCGTGTGGCTTGGCTTCTCCAGGCTGTCAGCTTTGATTGTCTTTTCTGGCCTTAGACATTGTGGATTGATGGAAACTCATCATGGCCTTTCTCTTGTGTCCTCACGTAGCTTCCCCGTGTGCTTAACCCTCATCTTTTCTATCTCTGGAGTATGAAATTCCCACGTGGTTGAGAGAACTTGGTGCTCACCCAACACAAATCCCTGTGGAAGTGGAATCTGATGGCTCCAGGGCTTGAAAATCATTAATTTTGTTTGCAGATTTGTTTGCATTAAGGATATTAGCATATCCCCACCTCCTGCTTTCATGCTCTGCACAGGTCGCTCGTGTGACATGAAATGAAACTCTTTGCTGGGAGATTTTGCACAATCCATGAGGGATATCACTGAATTCCCCAAATTGCTCAGAACACGTTTTCACATGTCATTGCAGGGGGAAAAGCTCTGCAGCCCTGCTCTTGGAATTTCTCCATGCTGCTGGAATGTGTGTAATCTGGTGGGTTTTATCTGCCAAAATCTGCTTGTTGGGAATGGTGGGAGAGCCTGGAATAGAAGGTTGCAAGGTGAGGGGGCAGCAGGGTTAGCATGGACCCATCTCCCCACAGTCACACAATCCTGCTCTGTAATTTCCAGTGCTGTTGTACATGCAAATTAAAGCCATGAGGTCACAGAACCATGGAGTGGCTTGGGTTGGAAGGATCCTTAAAGATAACACAGTTCCACCTCTGCCATAGGACATCTTCCACTATCCCAGGTGGCTCCAAGCCCTGTCCAGTGTGGTCTTGGACACTTCCAGGGATCCAGGGGCAGCCACAGCTCCTCTGGACAAGTTTGCCCTCCCCAAAAGGCTTCTTAAATCTCCTTTGTTTTTTTCTGGGCTAAATGAGTTCAGAAAGAAAAGCAAATCCCAACCTCCCATTTTCCACTGTTACGCTGTGCAGGCTGGAAAAGGGTGAGGAGAAGGGGTGAAGGTTCCCTTCAACTCAGGTTCAAAGCATTAAGGTTTTGTTTGTCCAAACCATTTATCCCACCTATTCAGCAGTACATGGCCAGGATGCCTCCAGCCATCCACACCTTTGAACTCCACAGTCTCTAATTCGGTGCAGACACCTGGCAGCTCCTGAAATATGTAAGGAAGAGGGGAAAAAACAGAGGGAATCCTGTTAGAGCTGCATTTTACATCAGGTTGCACCAAACCCCTGGATTTAGCTCTCCTTGAACTTGAAGCTGGCAATAATTGAAGACCAGATTTGGCAGCTGCTGTTCTGACATGATATTGCTGCCGGGTGTTATGAAAACCACTAGAGCCAGAAACCAGTGCAATATTCTCTGCTTGGAGTTTGAGCTTTCAAACATATGAAGCATCAATCTCTCGCTAGCGGCTCCTGAGCTATCAGCTCCTACAATCAGGTGGAAAAGAGTCTTTCAAAAGTGCTTAGTTACTGGAACAGTACAAATGCTTTCTGGACCAGTAAATGCTTCCATGTATTGGTCCCGGACCGTGATTAGGATGATAAAAATCTGGTTCCTGAGAAAATGCACTGCCTGGATGCTTCTATTGCTGAAATGTCAAAATAACCAGGAGGATGAGGAAGGATGCAGGGCCCTGGGATCAGTTATCTCACCCTATGGGGCTGCTTCCAGCTGTGCTCTTGCTCTTATTTTTCTCTTTGTGGCAAATGAGTGATTTTCCCTTTTGATCTTTTAATATGAAATCTTTATTCTTGAATCTCTTAATGGGCTGATCCCATCATCCTCACCCCATGGATTCATTTTTAAGGTTTAGGGGGATTCGAGATACACCTGAAATTTTTAGAGGCATGGATGATCTTTGGGGCATGTGGGGAGTCAGACACATGCTTGGGTCTAGCTAGAAAATGTAGAAAGTCTATTAATCCTTGTTCGATGTTGCCAGGATCATAACTAGACTATTTTAATTAATTGAATGGATGTGATCCATGTGCCTGGGTGCTAAAACAGCGTCAGCGTGGTTTGAGCTCTTTCCAGCCTTACAAATCCAAATTCCAGACCTACAT
The DNA here is from genome assembly GCA_037013685.1 of Acridotheres tristis. Taxonomy (NCBI): domain Eukaryota; kingdom Metazoa; phylum Chordata; class Aves; order Passeriformes; family Sturnidae; genus Acridotheres; species Acridotheres tristis. The sequence goes on along the minus strand of CM072911.1, from coordinate 4,686,772 downwards.
TGGATAATCACTGCTACCAGCACCACTTTTAGCTATTTAAGCTCATCTCAAACCTTGGTTTGTGATATTGCCAGTTATACTTTGCAGTTGCTGTGATTTTATCAGTTATAGTGGGAATTGTGGGCTTGAACCCCCCGGGATGATGATTTGGGGACTGAGGATTGTTGCTATTTTAACAGTAGCTTGTGGTGCTTGTGCTTTTGAGCCTCATATATTGGGTGAAAACAACATTTTATTGATTTCCTTGCATAGTTTTGGGTTCAAGAGGCAAATAAGCCTGGATTTTTTGCTTTTAAATGTTTCATGGCTGGTGAGCAATGGTGTGGGACCAGATCCAGTGGAAGGAGCAAACAAACTCTGCCAGGGACCCGTTTCCTACCAGCAATTTGTTTGATTGTCTCAACCCTGTCCCTAAAACAACAGTGGGGGTTAAATTTCCCTGTGTGACGTCACAGTGCCTTGACTTCATTTATCTTGGAAGGATGTAAAAGGTGGGGATGTTTTCAATTGAAACCATCTCCATTCTCAGCCCATTTTGCAGGAGCCGTTTTACTGGTGATGTGACATGATATCAATAACAATGAGGTTTCTCGCTGCCTGCTCTCGTTGTTTATGGAAAGGAATTTCAGAAAACATATTATTATAGAGAATAATGGATGGGCTGTAGGGAGACAAGGAAATAATTGCATTGAGGGGGCTTGAAAGCATCAAGCCAAGAATGGAGTTTGGTTGGACTCTCATGTCACAAGGTCCCAAGGACTAAACTAATTCTCCATAAATCTGTGCAGCCCATTTAGACTTACGGGATTTCTTTTCTTCCATTCTCTACTAGATTTTTTCCCCCCTCTTTTGTTTTGAAGAAACACCACAGAGGAGATGGAAGTGAATAAAAGCCACCCAATCCCCAATTATGGTGATTAATTATCCGTTTGTATTTCGTTAGCACCTATAGATTCTCTGTCAGGGGGCTGAGAGTCATCCAAGCACAGACTAGAAAAACACTCGGCCTTTTTCTAAGGAGCTTGGAGCTTTTTAAAAAAAGGAATGAATAAATATTAAAAATAAAAACAACTGAATAATTAAAAAGGAAAAGAAAAGGAGCTGCTGCAGAGTTGACACCTAGATCACAAGTGTTGCCAGCAGCCTGACTGCTAAAACCTTTGCTCTGGGTTTATCTCAAACTGACAGAGAGCAGGTTTGGATGGGATATTGGGAAAAATTTTTCCCTGTGAGAGTGGTGAGGCACTGGTACAGGTTGCCCAGAGAAGCTGTGGCTGCCCCTGGATCCCTGGAAATGTCCAAGGTCAGGTTGAATAGGGCTTGGAGCACTCTGGGACAGTGGAAGGTGTCCCTGCCCATGGCAGGGGGTGGAACGAGATGATTTTTAAGGTCCCTTCCAGCCTGGACCATTCCATAATTCTCTTCCTTTCAATCCATTCTAGAATTCTAAGAATTTTGGCTGCTGTTGGGAAGATGTCAAGTTGTTAAAGCTGTTCATTTATAAGCAGAGCTTGCTTGAATTAAATTGTAAAAATAAATCCCTCTCAGGTATCATCACAGGAGGGAGCTGAGAGGGCAGGATGTGTCCCCCCTCAGGTGTGCTTTTGGGGGAATTTGAGGCTGGAATGAGTCGGGAATCTCAGTCCTTCCTCTGGGGGGATCCACATTCCCAGTCCTGAGAGCAAACATCTTCCCAAAACTGGGCTGAACTCTTCCCCTCCAGTGTCCTCCCACTGGAAATCTCAGATTGCTCCATCACAAAACCCCCATTGACTGACCATTTCCCAGAGAGGTTTTCACTCTATTTTCGCCCCAGTCAGTCATTTCCCCCCCTCCTTGTCTGTGTAATTTTTATTTGCATTACATCAGTCTGGGGGGAAATTCAGAAAATCAGGACTTTGACCAGTTCTTTCAGAGGGTGAATGAAGAGGCCTTTTCTGCCTCGGGGAGGGGTTGTTTGTTCCAGCCTAGAAGCATGGCATTATAATTATCATGGGATTAAACTGAAGGATTAAATTGGTGGTGCCTGATCATTACACTTCCATGGGCTTCCTAGGATCTGAGGTCAAATTCAGCATGAATGGGACAATTTGTATTCCCTGGATGTGCTGGTTGTGTCATTTTTCAGCCCCGTTTTCTCCACGTTCCTGGATTTTAGGATCCTCCATTAGTTCAATGTGGACTCCTGCTGCTTTAGCTCTGTCACAGCTGCCAAAACCTGTGATAACTTTCCAATGGGATTTGTCCACCTGCATCAGTGTGGAAGATTCCCTTTGGTGGGAACAGCTCCATGCACTCTCCCAGCCCCTGATGTTGGGTGAATAATGGCTTTTAAAATTCTTTTTCACAGCTTAGTTGGTGGCCAGGGCAAAGAAACAACAACCTGGAGGTCACCTCAGAGAAAAGTGGGGAGCTGGGTTTCTTTCAGTGACGTCAACCCAGTGTTTCTGTCAAATCCTAATGAAACAGTTTATGCAAACTTGGAAACCGACCCATATGCTTCACTCAGCGTAGCCTTTTTTTAACCTTTTAGATAAATGTCAATTTTTTGGAATGACAATGACATTTCAAGTGAGAGATTGAAATGTAACACACAAGAAACATCATCCATGAGATGTTTTGATTTCTCTGCAGCTCCCTCTTCTCCCCGTTCTATTTATTTTCTGTGAAAACTGTTCGCTAAACCTGACTTGAATCCACAGATAGTTTCGGTTCCTGAAAATGACATTTTCTAGCAAACACGCTGTCCATCGAAAACAAAAAGAAATCAATCTTACAGGCTCTGCTCACCCTTGGTGCCAGAGCCAGCCCTGGGCTTTGTAGCACATTGTGCTGCTCAGATCCATTGGGGCTGGGACATGGGGGTCCTCTGACCCTCTCTGACACGCAGACTTTTTGCTTTTCCTGCTTTGCAGCCCAGGAATTTTCCATTTTGGATCAAATGCTGTGCCTTGGTGGCTCCCTGCAAGGTTGGAGAGAAGCATTTTGGGGCCTGGTTGCCATCCTTGCTGATGAAATGCACCAACCAGGCCCCTCTGTAATTAAAAACAAGATCAGAGAATCCCAGAATAGTTTGGATTGGGGGAGACCTTAAGAATCATCTTGTTCCAAATCCATGCCAAGGGCAGGGACACCTTCCACTGTCCCAGAGTGCTCCAAGCCCTGTCCAACCTGGCCTTAGACATTTCCAGGGATCCAGGGGCAGCCACAGCTTCTCTGGAGAACCTGTGCCAGGGTCTCACCACCCTCACAGGGAAGAATTTTTTCCCAGTATCCAATCTGTCCCTGCTGTCTGGCAGTGTGAACCCATTCCCTGTGTCCTGGCCCTCCACCTCTTGTCCCAAGTCCCTCTCCATCACTCCTGGAGACTCTTTAGGCTCTGGAAGGGGCTCTGAGCTCTCCCCAGAGCCTTTTCCTCTAGAGGCTGAACATCCCCAGCTCTCCCAGTCTGTCTCCATAGCAAAAATGCTCCAGCCTTTGTATCATCTCTGTGGCTTCACTTGGACTTTGTCCAGCAGCTCCACATCCTGCTGGTGTTGGGGCCCCAGAGTTGGACACAGTGCTCCAAGAGGGTCTCACCACAGTGGAGCAGGGGGGGAACAATCCCCTCCCTGGACCTGGTGCTGAGAATGAAGCCCAGGACAAGGCTTGGCTTTTTGGGCTGAAAGCCCAAAAAGTTCCAGGTCAGATAAGATCCGAGCTCCTTATCACACAGGAGCAGAGCTCTGCATTAACATCGTGAGCTCCTGTTTGCCCTGGGGGTAACAGAGACATGGGGCAGGCAGTGACACCCAGAGTCTGTCATGGGATGGGCTGGGATAGGAGATATGGGGTGGGCAATGTCACCCAGAGCCTGGCATGGGATGAGCCAGGATTGGAGATACAGGACAGGCAGTGACACCCAGAGCCTGGCATGGGATGAGCCAGGATTGGAGATACAGGACAGGCAGTGACACCCAGAGCCTGGCATGGGATGAGCCGGGATTGGAGATACAGGACAGGCAGTGACACCCAGAGCCCGGCATGGGATGAGCCGGGATTGGAGATACAGGACAGGCAGTGACACCCAGAGCCTGGCATGGGATGAGCCAGGATTGGAGATACAGGACAGGCAGTGACACCCAGAGCCCGGCATGGGATGAGCCGGGATTGGGGATACAGGACAGGCAGTGACACCCAGAGCCTGGCATGGGATGAGCCAGGATTGGAGATACAGGACAGGCAGTGACACCCAGAGCCCGGCATGGGATGAGCCGGGATTGGAGATACAGGACAGGCAGTGACACCCAGAGCCTGGCATGGGATGAGCCGGGATTGGAGATACAGGACAGGCAGTGACACCCAGAGCCCGGCATGGGATGAGCCGGGATTGGAGATACAGGACAGGCAATGTCACCCAGAGCCCGGCATGGGATGAGCCAGGATTGGAGATACAGGACAGGCAGTGACACCCAGGCCCCGACACAGGATGAGCCGGGATTGGGAGCAAGGTGCCGGCTCTGACTCAGGAGAGTGATGAAGTGCAAACCTCGAGTACTTCATCACTCAGGCTCTTGCTTAACTGCTGCCTTACAAATCAGTCCATGCCCACATGATTCCCTGAGTCACCGTCTAGAAAGGGATAAATGCCGCTTCTCAGCGTCTCATCCAAATTGTCCTCCTTCAGCCCCTTTATTTTTGTCTGCTGATGGTATTGTGAAAGAAAAGCTTCAATTTATTGAGAGAGGAGATAAATCAAATCTTTGCTGTGCTGCTTTGCTTCTGTTTTACCCCAAAGAGTGTGTGGCTTTCATAGAATCATAGAATGTTTTGGGTTGGAGGGGACCTTAAAGCCCATCCCATTCTACCCCCTGCCATGGTCAGGGACACCTTCCACTACCCCAGGCTGCTCCAAGCCCTGTCCAACCTGGCTTGGACACTTCCAGGGATTAGGCCATCACAGCTTCTCTGGGCAATGACCTGGGGAAGTCACTGCTGGGGGAAGGTGCCGGGGTGTGAGGATGCCCCTGTCCCCCCTGCTGCTGTCAGCCTGGTTTGTGGCACACAGCAGGCTCCACCCACATCACTCGCTCTGTCCAGTGTGAGCTCTCAACCTTCTTTACAGCCAGGGAAAATTAATGGCAGGCAGGTTTGGAAGGTAGATTATTTCATTATCATCGTAATTGGTGCTTATAATTAGTTGTTACTCTGGCGTGTGATGTGCCCTGAGCTCTGCGGCTGCAAAGTGCAGGAGCAGAAAGGAAAGGCTATTTTTATTTTATTATTAATTATGGCTGTTGTTTATTTTATTGGATATTTATGCACTTGCTGTTTCAATCAAGTAACCTCAGCTCGTTTGGCTTTGCAGCAGGCAGATGGTTGGGCTTTGCCTGGCCTGGCTCTGGCTCAGCCTGGGCTTTGCCTCCTGCTCTTCGGTCAGCCGTGCCTCGCTCTGCCCAGGAGAAGATTTGGAATAGCTGTGCCTGCCTTGCTCTGCGCTTGTGCTGTGCATCCACAGAAATTGCAAACCCCGGCATCAGTGATGCTGGATGCAGATCCCTCACTGGGGATCCAGTCCCAGCGGGGACCACCGTCAGCCCAGGCGTCTTGCTGGAGGACAGAAGCCTCTTGTCAAAGGCAAATCACCCTGGAAAAGCCGCAGATATTTGCTCTGAGTCAGGCAAAGGGCCCTTTTTGTGGTGTCAGCCTTTCCCCGCTGAAACAATAAATGGCCTTTTCCTCGTTAGCTGACGCAACCCAACAAAGAGCCATTGATTTTGGTAGGTGCTTCATCAGTGACAGCCAGGCAGGGATGGGGTTTATGACCCCACCGGCTTTTCCAGGCGCCCACGGACATGTGGTTGGGTTTTAATGAGCACTTTGGGCTACAAAATGGGTCAGCGCTTTCATCCGCTCTGCCTTGCCCCCCTCCCCGGCTCCGTCCCGCAGCACAGACCCAAGGATGTCACTGGGATGTGCCACATGCCGGGGCTGGCCCCTGGGGGTGTCGGTGTGGGGACACGGGGCTGGAGCTGCTGCGGCTCCCCACGGACCCCGAGCTTTGTGCGGGTGGCCGGCGTGGTGCGCTTTGAAGCCTGAAACCTTGAGCACTTCAAACGGGCAGAGGACAGGGGGATGATGTATGGGAAATTAATATCTAACGGGGCTAAAAATTGTTCTCAATGCCGCCCGAACTCCCCTGCCCAGCTGAGCTCTATTTACTTTCATCCCGTCCAGAGCATTTAGCACAAAGAGACCCCTTACACCCTTAATTTCCGAAAACACAAAGCCTTCCATTTCACTGCATCCAGCTGAAACCTTCCCCTTTTCTCTCTCATCTTCCGGCTCGCTTTTGAAACCCTCTTCTCCCTCGCTGCAGCCTCTCAGGGGATGAAGCAGCAAAGTTTGGAAAGGAGAGCAGGTCGGTAACCCTTTTGTGGCCGGTTTGGTGCAGGGAGGGCATCCAGAGAATTCCCAAATCCCAGCTTGTGCATCAGGGAGCAAAGTCCCGCCGGCACCACGGGCACGTTTAGCACCGGCCAGTGCACGGTGGAGGATTTGTAACTGAAAATTGGGATGCTGGAATCTCATTTATGTGGCAGTAGGGGGATAGCAAGCGTGAGCTGCCTCTCTGGCGCAGAGAGGAGCATCCCGGCGGAGCTGTTTTGGCTGTAGAGGGGAGGAGGGAGGATGGTTTCAACACCAGGGAGCAGCCCGAGCCCGGGGGTAGCCGGGCTCAGCCCGGGGCTCGCAGTGTCACGTTGCTCACCCATCCCTAGGGACTGCACCCCATTTCCTTATCAGAGTCGGGAATGACTTCAGGGAGGATTGCTCCACGCCGAGTGGGAATGGTGTGGGCTGGAATGAGCCTGGCATTTCATACCCCACCCCTGCACGGACAGGGAGTGCCTGAGATTATCAGAGCAGGGTGGGGGAGAAAAAAACGCAAAACAAGAGATGTTTCAAAACACAGATTTTCCCAGGCTGATTTTCCGGCCCTCTTTTATAGGCTGGCTCAAAAACACTAAAGGAAAAATAGTTCTTTAGTGCTGACAGGTGAGTGTTCCTGGGCGCGCTCCCGGGGGCATCCCTGTGGTCAGGGCTCGGATAATTGCAATGGGTCCGGCAGGGTACAAGAGGTGGCTACAAAGCAGGAAGGTGCTGGAAGCCAGAGCCTTTTCCGTGGGCTCCGACCCCACTACTGCAACCCCGGGGCCACATCGGGCCGAGATTTCGACTTCGCTGTAAACACATCCTGGGATCGGTGTGCGGGCATTGTGAAACAGGGAAGGGTGGGATGAGCAGCGCCGAGCTTCCTGGCACCCAGCTTTGCCCCGAGGCCTTTGATTGCTGCAATTGTGTTCATATAATTCCAAGAAGTGTGGCAGTGCCCAGGGCAAAGGTGCTGCTCCCACTCCCTGGTGCCCCGGTGCTGCTGCAGGTCAGGTTTGGGCTGGGGATGCTGACCCTGAAAGGGGATCTTCCCTCCATAGCTGCTAGAAGGAGGCAGGAATTGCAGTCTGGGGATGGAGATTTGGTACTGGTGTAAGGGCTGGGTGGTTATTAACTCTTCTCATACATACATACATACACATATATGTACATATATACATGCATACATACATATATTTTTTATTTTTATATATATGTGTGTATATGTAGATGTATATGTATATAGGTGTATATATGTATATATGTATATGTATGTATATATATGTGTATGTGTATATATATGCCCAGAGAGGTTGTTGACTCCTCACCCTGGAAGTGTTCCAGGCCAGGCTGGAGCAACCTGGTCTAGCTGGAGGTGTCCCTGCAAGGGTGGAATGAGATGAGTTTTAAGGTCCCTTCCAACCCAAACCATTCTGGGGTTCCATGACTCTCTCATTTTATATATATTTTTATGCATGTCGAGGTGCTTGGAGCCTTCATGTGCCGTATGGGGTGACACCACAGTGCATTTGGGTCCCAAATGTGCCCTGAGAGCCCAAGACTGGAGTCACAGGTGTGTGTCAAGACATGATTTTGTAGGTTGATGCCTTCTTGCTGTGCTTTTTCTCTTCATTGGAGTGAAATTCTGTAGTTTTCACCATTTGTTGCTTCCCAGCAGCCCCTGGAGAGCCCCTATTAGCACTACTGGAGGTCTGACATCTCCTCCTGGATATGAGCCGGGATGTGAAGCCTCCCTCAACCTCCACAGGGACAGCTTAACATGACCCCGGGGGTGTCCCTGAGCAGGTGCAGGTCCCAGACACGTGTCCCTGGCCGTGGCACCCGGAGCCCAGCATCTGTCAGCCACAGCCTCGGCACATCCACCTTTCCCTGCGAGCCCAGCGGCTCACGAGCCATCCCTGCAGAGCTGGGCTGTTTCCCACCGCCAGGGGCCTGATCCTCAGCTGCTGTAAGCTGGCACTGTGTCACCCAGCGAATGGCCCAGCTGGTCTGTCGGTGGCTGCTGCTGCCGTCCCTGAGCAGCCAAACCTGCAGCAGCCCAGGGCCAGTTGGAGCTGCTCTGCCTCCCACTCTTTCCCTCACTTCTCCCTTTTAATTCTCTCCCCGTCTGTTCATCTCTCTCCCCTTCTGTTCATCCCTCTCTATTCTTGAGCCATCCTTCTTTTCCTCTGTGAGGTAAGCTCGGGGAGGAAGGGAGGAGAGTGGTCCAACTCCATCAGATTTTCCAATACCCTTCCCTAAAATCTCACCAGGTTACATTATGCTCTAATAGATTTTAAGCCAATCTGCCTAATGCCACTGTAAAGGTCAATTAAATTCACCCTAAAAAATTTACTCCTGGCTCATTATACGTTTGGAAAATGAGTTAGAAGCACAAGCTGCCCCAGAGGTTTCTGATATTTTCCTAATGAACATGTCTCCTAATGGAAAGAAAAGAAAGAAAACCAACAGCGAAAAAAAAAACCTCACAGCAATTTGAAAGGAATATTTTGCTGGTCCACTAGAGAGAGTAGAGTAAGGCTGAGTGTAAGGCCAAGAGGAGGGAGGAAGGATGTGTGATGTAATGTCTCAGAGAGGTCATTACACCCACCGGAGGAAATTTTTTAAGGAATTTACTTGCCCAGACATTTGGGCAAGAGCTTTGACCTTGTGTCCATGCCTGGCCCCTCTTGCAGGGTGCTGTGGGTGGGTTGGCTTCGTGCTCCCCAGGCTCTGCTGGCTCTGACTCTGTGCACTCACAGCCCACCCACGGCTTCCTCACCTCAGCAGTGTCTTGTGCCTGCAGGGACTCACAGGCTAAAGGAGGCAAAATTAATCAAGTGAATGATTAATTGCAAACTGTGACCCAGCTTGCTGAGAGTGACAACTTTGAAGGGCTTTTCAGGCTGAAGATGCTCGATGTGAAAAGCCTTTGTGTGGACCCTGAGAGGTTTTTTTTTTAGTTTTTTTGTTGGTTTTTTTTCTTGAGAGAATGGTGAGAGGCCTCTTGAAACTCCCATGCCTTTGAGGGCACAGAGTTATTTGCTGCTCATCAGATTTTCATCCTCATTTCTAATGTGTAGATCCAGCCAGGTGTAGGACAGAAATAAATTCAAATATTATCACTGGTCCTTTAGGCACCCGGCTGTGGGTGCTCCCCACTGTGCCCAGGATTGCGTTGATTTGGAATTGCTGTCAATAATGCAGAGGTTTTGCTAAATATGAACCAGATTTTGAATTTAGAATTTCATTTCCTGCCCAGCAAGTGGAGTTTCTCAATGGGGAGAAGTGGGGGAAGCAGAGCATCTCCCCAAAAGATTTGCTAAGTAGAAATATAAACCATTAAGAACCAGCAGAGGTGCTTGGAATTAAAATGAAGCAAATCAAGGCAATAAAAGCACAAACGTGACTTTGTCAAAATCAACATGTTCCCATGGGAAGGTTTAAATTTCAACAAAACAGCATTTCTGACCAAATAAACAGCCCAAATCCCTCCCAGTTGTGCAGAGATTCAGTGGCCTGGGATGGTTTGTTGAACAGGACTGAACGTGTAACTTCCAGTGGTGCAGAGATGTCAGCAGTGGGTGTGCTGGGCTACACCACACCCAGGCTTAGTCACTTAAATCAAGATTTAACCTGGTCATCTGCCAGCCAGGGAAGACCTTCCAGCACCTAAGGAGGCTTCAAGAGAGCTGGAGAAGGACTTTGGAAAAGAGCCTGGAGTGACAAGCAAGAATGTGTTCCCACTGCCAGAGGGCAGGATTAGATGGGATATTGGGAAGAAATGCTTAGCTGTGAGGGTGGAGAGGCCCTGGCACAGGGTGCCCAGAGAAGCTGCAGCTGTCCCTGGATCCCTGGCAGTGTCCAGGGCCAGGTTGGACAGGGCTTGGATCAACCTGGGATAGTGGAAGGTGTCCCTGACCATGGCAGGGGGGGCAGAGATGATCTGTAAGGTCCCTTCCATCACAAACCCTTCCATGACCTGTGTTCCTCACAGGGAGGGCAGTTCATCCCCTCCTGCAGCAGGTGGCTAAAGGATGTGGGATACCTGTATTCCAACCCTCTCCTTGTGTCTGGATGAAAAGCCCAGTGTAAGCACCATAATCTAAACCAGGCTGCAATTCCAGGCTGAGCTGCTGCCTTTTTCCAAGAAGCTGCTGGGAATTTTCTTGCAGAGCTGTTTTTTGGCACGGGGAAAAGCTTCAGGGGAACCAAAAGCCTGGGCATAGCTCCCTTCAGTTTGTCTTTAATTACAGCTAGGGAAGAGGTGGTAATTACAGCACACCTTTCCCTTGCACAGATCCTCAGGTGGAATCAGAGCTCAGAAATATGCATACTAATCAGGAGCCTGGGTTTTGCCAGGGTTGCTGTTGTGTTGGTTGGGATTGAGCAGAGCGAAGCTGCCCAGATGGCATCCAGGATCTGGCTGGCAGAGGAGGCTTTGCAGAGCGACGAGGACAGGGAAAGCTGTTTTCTCCCTCTTGCTACGGATATTAGGCAGGAGCTGGGGACAGCGGGATGGTGCTTGCAATGTCAATTATTAGCGTGTTTAGTAAATTACCTAGTAAATTGGCCCTTAAAATTTCCAACTGCGTGTCCTCTCTTGCACTCCAAGCCTGCAGCTGAGTTGTTTACACTCTTTCAGCGGGGAAGATGGATCAGCTCTGTCTCAGCTTCTGGATGTCTTGCAGAGAGGAGCCTGAGCTGATCCTGCACGCTGTGCCGGGCTGGGAGGCGGAGGGAGGGTCGTGCCCACGAGCGCAGGAACCCTCACCTTGGCCCGGCTTAAAGCTGAAAGAGCCGTGACAGGGAAGGCAGCACCCCAGGAATCTGTGTCCTTGCCACCACACACATCCACGGGCTCCCAGCAGGTTCGGTGCCGTTTGTGTGTGACAGCATCTCCCGCGGTTCTCCTGATTGCCTTCCCTCTGTGCGCTTGTTCTTGGCGGGGGCTGTGCCTGGTGCGGCGCAGAACCGCTGGCACCGGGGGATGAGCTTGTCCTCCTTTTCTCACAACAGCAGGCTGAGGGAGAGGCTGGCAAAAGAGAAAGGCAGGTATCTGTGTGATGGGGAGGGAGAGGGATGCTCTGGAAGCTGCGTGACATGGGTGAAATTGCTGGAGAGATTTTGCCATGGTGTGCTGGCCACTGCCTGCTCTGTAAACTGATCTGGGGAATTTATCTCCCCCAAAATCTGTGTTAAACAGCTGGGAGATCACTGTGGATGAGCCTTAGAGATGCTTCTCAGCAAGGGCAACCCTGCTTCTGCTCACCAGAAAAGCTGGCCCCATGTGCTTTTGGGTTACATCTGTTCAGGGTCTGCCTTGGGACCTGCCCTTTGGGGCTGGGACAGCATCATGAAAACCTGGCTCTGGTTAGGACTGATCCCAGGCCAGATCCCCTTCCTCCCCCATTTTTCCCATTTTGCTAGGTGGGATATGCATGGTCTGTTTTCCATTGCAAGGCATATTTTCCTTTCTGTGCATTTCCACCTCTCCTTTTGCCTTTTCGTGTGTTCTGGAAAGGTCAGCCCATATCTGGAACATGCTTTAAATTTGCACAGAGAGCCAGGGGCAGGAGGAGAGGGGAGCGTCGTGCTGCTTGTTTCTCTCTCAGAGGGAGGTCTGCTGCTTGTTTCGCTACTTTTATGGATGGATGGGATGCAGGACTGCGTGAAAACCCACCTGCAACCGGAGGAAATCGCCTTTTCTTAGCAGAAATCCCCCAAAGCACAGAGTGGTGATGCTGTAACCCCACTGGCTGTAGCTATCTGCTCTCCCCCATCCAACCTCAGCTCTTGGGGTACATCAGCCCCGTCCTTCCTTTCTCCCCAGGGCGATCCTCATCTCCTCCATCCCGCTGTCAGCCGAGCCTGCCCCCCGCTCCGTGTCCCGCTGTGCCGGCAGCGCTCCCCTTGCTCCGCATCCTGCATCCCTCGCACTTTTCCCGGGAGCGCAGGGGACGCCGTGGCCGGCCCGTGCCCCCTCCTTGTCTCCACGTCAGCCCCTTACCTTGCCTGTCAGGTGCTGCCTCCTCTCGCCGGGACCTGATGCTGCTTCATTTCTGTTTTAATTTTGCTGCGGTTTCGCGACAGCCACTGCGGGGTCAGGAGTTACAGAAAGGTTACTGGTGAGTGATGGGTATTGACATCCTTAACAGCGCCCTGACCCCATCAGTCTCGCTCTGTTCTTCTTTTTCCTTACACTTGCCCTGGTTTTTTTTTCTTTTAAATTGGCCTTTTTAATGCATAAAGCTGCTTCATCACATTTTTACCCAAAGCTGCAGCCGGCGAGGCAGGAAGGGAAGTGCTGATTTGCCCTGGCTGGCATTGAGAGAGGCTTTCATCCTCTTATTTTCCTATCCCAGAAACCTTGTCTGCTCCTTTTTGCCTCCCTTTTTTTCCCTGATCTGCCAGTTCATCTTTCCAAATGCCACCTGCATTGTCATGCCTGTACCTGGGGCTGCCGTGGGTGCTCACACAAACAACCAGCTCACCTTGTGCAGGGTCAGGCTGCATGTTGGAGGCTCAGCAGCAGGAATAAGCTCGTCCCTGCTCCTTTCCCACAGCCTGGTTCCTTGTCTGGTGGATTCCATGTGCACACAGTTGGGAGAGCTTGTCTAGAGATGTGCACCAGGCTGTAAAACCCCAGAACAGCAATTCAGGTGCAGCCTGAGAAGCTCAGAAGGAATTGGCTGTGGGGGGACGACAGAATTTCTATTCAGGAGAAGAAAAAATTAAAGAAGCCTTATTTAATTTGTTGTGATGAAATAGAGCAGCTTTAGATGGGATATTGGGAAGAAATTCTTCCCTGTGCAGGTGGGGAGGCCCTGGCACAGGTTCCCAGAGAAAGTGTCCACTCACAGCCCCATCCCTGGAAGTGTCCAAGGCCAGGTTGGGCTTGGAGCACCCTGGGATAGTGGAAGGTGTCCTTGCTCATTGCAGGGAGTGGAATGGGATGAGCTTGCAAACCCCTCCCATCCCAAACCAGTTGAGGATTTCTGTACATCCCAGTGTTTCCCCCCCGGCGAGGCTCATGGCATCCCCTCCTTGTTGCACCTCATAACCGCCAGCCTGGCAGCCCATCACTGCTTCATCTGGCCAGACATAAACCTTCACACGGGCTATTTGGAAATGCGGCACAGCTCGTTTTAAACGAGTCTTATCTCCCCGCTGAGGAGCTCCTGTGGCTTAGCAAGGCTGGGTTTGCCTCCCTCCCGCAGCTCATCCACATCTCCACTCCCATCCCAGCGCTCTCCTTCCCCCATCCCACCACAAGCTGCCGTGACGTTATCAGATGCTTCGGCACTAAAACTCCTGGCATGCAAACCTCTTTTTTTTGGGGGGGGGGGCTTTATTGTTGCATCCATAAAACTGGCTGGGAAAACTGCTGAAGCAGTAAGCCTGCTCCGTTTTAAAGGCAGCTGCAAATCAGCCCCACTCCCCGGTGCAGCACTGAGCTGGTTTTATGAGCCCTAATTAAACAGGATCTGCCCTGTGGTCTAGCTTCCACCCAGCCTATCTGAGAGATGGGATTTAATGGCTGGGGTTATGGATCTGTGTCCGTGGGCTTTGGTTCCCCTGGAAATGAACTGCAATAGATGGTGAATGGATTAGGGTGAACGGAAACAGCCCGTGCAAAGCTGTACATCAGGTGTGTGCTTTGTCTTAGCTGAAAAATGCAGGCTGGGGACTGAGTCAACCTGTTTTAGGGTTTTAGGGTTGGACAAGGAACAATCTAGCGCTGTTTTGTGATGCTGAAAAATGGGAATGGGCATTAAATATAGGAAATAGTCATTGCTGAGGGAGTGCCAGGGCTGCTGACGTGCCTGGGCTGTGCCTGTAGAATAGCAGGGCAGAGCAGGGTTTTGTAGCTCCAGGCTGGCTTGGGCTGAGTTCCTCCTCAGAATGGGATGGCATGGAATATCCCTTTGCTTGTTTTCTGTGGAAATCTTTTCAAGGCTTGTATCTCCTGCCATTTCTTTGTGGTGGCATCTCTACAGGAGAAGCCTCACAGTCCCTGCGGCAGGAGGAGGGAAGTGCTGGCACCCGGCACTTGACAATTTATTTGAACCCTTGAGTCTTTCCAAGAAAGCAATTTCTTTGATATTTCTCTTGACATTTGAAGGAGGGACAAGGTATTTCCCACATACACTCGCTGCTTTTAGCCTTCCCTTCCCCGAAGTAATGATGATTTCTCTCTTTGTGAAAATCAGGTGCATCTTGCAACCCATAAGCAGAGTGAGGAGAGAGGTGGGGAGGAGAATTTGCAGTACAGGAACTCTGTAGTGGTGTCCATAAGGATATTGGAATTTTCCATGGCACGAGAGGATCCTTCCAGACAATTCTGTGCACCCAACATTGGGCTCCCACAGCCATGTCATCCACAAGCAACAGTGAAATATCAGCAGCATCATGGCTGGGCTTAAATCTTTACTGAATCTCCATTTTTCTTTCTTTAAACGCTTACAGAATAAATGGAATTTATAATCAGGAACCATAAAATCCCTGATTTATGATTCATCTTGATGACAATATTTAATAACTCGTGTATATTTTATTACATCTTTTTAATGCCCTGTTGTGGAATTTTACTTAGGCATTTCACCCTCTATATCAACCTGTCTCAGCACAGATGGGCTGACTTTTTTTGCCTTGGGCTGGTGATGGAGCCAAACGTGCTCTGGGCTGGGCTCTTCCCAGGACTGCCTCAGTCTGTCCAAGCGGGCACAGAAAGCAGCGTTGGACATCCAGCCGTGGTCCAGCTTCTTCCAAGAGCTGCTGCTCACATTGCAGATCTGATGTTTTTCCCTGCCTGGGCAGCTCTTTTCCAACATCCCCAGCCAAGTTCAGTGCAGGTGGGGACAGACATTCAACTGTAGGGCCTCTCTTCCCTCCTCAAGGACTTTTTGCTTGGAAACGCGGAGCTATTTAGGTTATTGCTCAAGTGTGTTCTCCTCTGGAGAGCTCTCCCTGCCTTTCTGGGACCATTAGTGCAAATTAGCTGCTGCATCCCATCATCCCCCAGCCTGCTGCACCCAGGGTACCGATCCTCCCACGGGGAGGGGATGCTCATAAGCACCAGAGCTGCCTTCTGGCTTGGCTGGGAAGCAGCAGCTTCCTGCATCCCTCCCTCCCAGCTGGCTTTTATAAGCAGAGCTGGAATGCAGAGAAACGAGGGATGGGCAGCAGCTTGGGATGGATGCCTCTTGGGATTTGGATGTAAGAGGGGTTCATGTGGTTCCTTAGGTGCCTGCAGCCTGTTTTGCATGTTAAACCCATGCCAGCACAGGGACAGGTCATGCCTAGCGCTAAACCTAGGAGGGACTGCAGGCTTGGGGCCACATCAGCCTGGTTTTAGCCTGTTTTTTTAGCAAGTGAGCTGGGAGCGTGTGGTAACATCCATTTTCCCCCTGCTGGGTGTGGTCTGGTGGTTCGGTTTTGTTGCTCCTCAAGAAGGATGATGCCCCAGCACTAGGCTGGTGCTCGAGCAAGCCAGGTGAGGGGATGGGGTGTCAGGAATAGCTGGGAGCACACGGGCCCGGGGCTGGCAGGCACCCCAGGAGGTTGTTGGGAGTGTCTGTGCAGCGCTGGCCGTGCTGACAGTCGCTGCCCATCCACCCGGCTCCCGCTGCCGTCGCCTCGCTGCTCTGGCAGGAGCTGCCCAGCCAGGTGGAGAGCAGGAAATGGGGCGAGACACCGGCACAGCCTCGCCCGTGCTGCTGCAGCCATCCATCCGCATGGCTGGGCAGCGACCGAGGGGACCAGGCTGGCCGGGAACGGCTGAGGGGATCAGCTGGACCTGGGGACAGCAGGAGAGGATGCAGAAGGGAAGGGCAGAGGGTGGGAAGCAGCCAGGCAGGGAGGAAAAAGCAGAATAGCATCTTTTTTTTTTTTTCCCAATTTTTTTTTTTTTCCTTTTGGCATCGAACAGCAGAAGGATGTGGAGCTGCTGGACACAGTCCAGAGAAGCCCATGGAGATGCTCCAAGGGCTGGAGCCTCTCTGCTCTGGAGCCAGGCTGGGGGTGCTCACCTGGAGAGGAGAAGGCTCCAGGGAGAGCTCAGAGCCCCTGGCAGGGCATAAAGGGGCTCCAGGAGAGCTGGAGAGGGACTGGGGACAAGGGATGGAGTGGCAGGACCAGGGGCAATGGTTTGGTGCTGACAGAGGATGGGATATTGGGAAGAAATTCCTCCCTGGTGAGGCCCTGGTACAGGGTGCCCAGAGAAATTGTGGCTGCCCCATCCCCAGCAGTGTCCCAGGCCAGGTTGGACAGAGCCCTGGGATAGTGAAAGGTGTCCCTGCCCATGACAGGGGTTTGGAATGGGATGAGGTTTAAAGTCCCTCCCATCCCAAAACATTCTGGATTTCTATGATTTTTGGGATTCAGCATTTTTTGGCTTGTGCTTTTTGGGTACAGAGAGGTTGGTTGTTTAATTTTGGAGCTTAGGTGAGGTGACCCTGTACTGTCCCTCCAACAGGGAGCACTGCAGCCACTTGGCTCTTGCATGGAGAAGACAGAAAAACCAAATACCTGAATTCCATGTACTGTTGTGCACCCACCAGTTTGTTGGTCCTGGATGCTGATGGTTCCTTTTGAAATGAACAGAGAAATTCAGTCTCCTTCACAATGTTTTGACAGTTTTTTGGGTTTTCTTGTTGGTTGTTTTTTTTGTGGGGCTCAAACTGTTTTGCAAAGAACTCTCAGGGCTGGATGAAATGTTTGTGCTGGGAAATCAGCCATCTTCAAAAAGGCTCCTGCTCCCTTGCAAAACATTTGCAGAGTTTTCATCTGCGCGTTTGGCTCCTCTGATACAAGGCAGGAATCATCCTGGGAATTGTCTTCCCAATGGTTATTCTGCTGTCTCTGCTAGGAAATAGAAAAGGGCAGAAATGAGAATAACTCCAGCCAACCAACAGCAAGAAAACATCCTCTGTGCTGCAGGTTGCTGGGCTTGGATGATTTTGGTCTAAACAAGTTCATCGATCCCAAACAAAAACCTGCCTGATGTGAGTTGAATGGCTGAGATCTCAGATCACAGGGGTTTGGAGGAACTTTTGCCGTCCTTGACTTCCCCAAATTGCCCTTACTGGCTGCATGTCATTGTTCAAAATTTATTTATTTCCTTACTGAACACCATAACCAAAGAGAATTTTGTAGAACCGAAGACTCGCAGAATGGTTTGGGTGGGAAGGGACCTTAAAACTCATCTCATTTCTGCCCCTGACATGGGCAGGGATAACTTCCATTGGGCCAAGTTGCTCCAAGCTTCATCCAACTTGGCCTTGGACAATTCCAGGGATGAGGCAGCCACAGCTTCTGTGGGCAACAGAGAATTTAAAGCTGCAGCACTGGCTAGGAGGAGCAGGATGATCCCTGTGCATACTTGAGAAAAAAAAAAAGTCATTGGCAGGATAAAACTCCTTCCCTGGAAGGTGGAGGTGACTTCTCAGAGCAGACACATCACAAGGCTGAGATGCCCCATTCCAGCCCTAAATTATAGTCTAGCAAAGGAGAAGAAGCCTCCTGAGGAGGTGGGATGGGATCAAAATCTCTAAAGATTTTCTGAGCCATGTTTGAAATGAAGACAAGGAATTATTCCTGGTCTCCAAAGGTGGTAAGACAAGGAGTAGTGCCTTGGAGCTAAGGAAGGGAAACTTTTTCTGCTTGGCTATTAAGAAAGTGCCCCCCAGTTGGGAGGGAAGGGGGAGAGTCCCCAGGGAGGGAGCGCTGGCGCCGGCCACAGCGCAGAGACGGGATGTTAATGGAGGTGATGAAGGGAAGGATCTTTAGACAGCACAAGAGGTCAACCTGTTGACCTGAGGCAGCTCTCTGCTAGCCCTACAATCTGTGTGGTGCCATGATAAATTCCACTTCCCTGACTTTACTGCAGGCACTTTATCGCTCGACTTAATGGCTGGGAAATGTCTTCACTTGACTGCTCCGTTCAGACGAGAGGGCTGTCTGTGATCCTTGGGCTTAAGCAACAATTCACTGACTGCGAAGGGATGATGCCTTTTTATTATCTTCCCTCTCAGAGCCTGGACTCGAGGTCCTGGCTCCTCTTTGCCACTGATTTTTTCCCTTTCTGACCTCGTTCCATCCCCGCTGCTTCTCACAGATTCTCACAAGCTGCCTTTGGGAGTGAATGTTTGGAGCTTCCATCCTCTGAGTTCTGATTTGGCAATGGTTCTATTCAGTCAGAGATGGGTGGGTGGTGAGGGGCTCCCCGAGAGTGTTGTGACCCCTTTGGATTCCAGCCTGGAGAGAGGAGTCAGGTGTGGAGGAGGATGCTGGCAGCAGATGTGTGTGGTGCAACCAACCCTCCTGTTTTTATTGTAGGTCTCAGTGGTCTCATCAGAGTTGATGTTTTCTTTAATGTTACTGGCACCGTGCAATTGCAGAGGAATCCAGGCTTTGGGTGAGCAGCAGCTTTGAGATGCTGGGGTTGCACAAAAAAAGTATGAAAATATGTCTTGGAATCTGCCAGCTAATAAACCCAGCTCATGTTAATTATGACTGATTTTATTTTAGAGGTCAAAATGAAGGTTGGGAGGGTCTAATTTGCAGCAGTGAAGGTATGGAGGTGCTCTCAGTGGGAATTTTGAAGGAGTCCAGTGCTAGGTTGTGGTGATGGAGGGCTGGCCCTGTGCTGCAGGGAGCTTCCACTCATTCCTGGAGGGAGCTGGCCGTGCTGGAAACTTTTATTTAAGGAAGTAAGGGAGAGGTGATGTGTGAGGCAGAGCCAAGGCTGTGGATGTGTCCCTGGGCTGGGCTGAGCAGCATGTCTGGGAGTGGTGCCTCAGGGTGGGGGTGAGTGGGTGCTGCCAACTCCTTCCAGCTGCCCCCAGGCTGAGCTCCCCATGGATCCCCCACCTTTCCTTGGATAAACACTGAAGGAATGTGTGTCCCTTTCCGGGGGCTGTTAAAGTGTGAGCAGGCGACAGGAGCAGCAGAGGAACTGTCGCCATCAGCGGCTTTTTGTTAATCTGATCCGAAGGTTCCCGCTGTGGATGTGGCTGCAGCTGTCCCTGCTCTCCCTGCGAGTGCAAATGGAAATGTGCAGGCTCCTGGTGCCTCTGTCTGGATGGAGGATGGAGGGAGACAAGGGAGGGCCATGAAAGAGGGATTTTCCTGCTTCCACCCAGACTTCGTGCTTTTGCATCTGCATCTTTTTGTTTTGCTCCGTTTGCCCATTCCCAAACTCACATCAGGGCATGGCGAGCAGGGATGGAGAAAGCCACCTTTGGAATTCTGGCTGTGAATCCCAGAATGGTTTGGGTAGGAAGGGACCTTAGAGCTCACCTAATCCAATCTCCTGCAGTGATCAGAGACATCTGCAACTAGACCAGATTGGCCAGAGCCCATTGGTCTTCTATCAATGTACATTTCTGTACAGAAAGTGCTTTTACTGCAAAATTCCTGGGAAACTTTTAATTTTCGTCCAGAGAAATTGATTTTCTATTGGGCAAATCTAAGGTGATTGCCTGGATGGAGCTCAGTGGTTTGGCTGTCCGATGGCTAAGCCAGGAGTTGTTCCTGCTGGCCAGGAAGACCTGCTGGGAGGCAGTGGGGAACCCCAAAACCTCAAACCCTAAAACCCACTGGAAAGTAACTGCTATATTGTGTCCCATCTACAGGACACAGATGATTCTCCCAGGACCTGGGAGCTAGCTGGAATGTCCTTGCATTAGCAAAGCGGGGCAGGGGGGGAAATAATCTATTCCATGAAATTTTTACTTTTTTGGAAATTTCTGCTGAGATGGGGAAGTTAGAGGACATTTTCTTTTTTATTTAAACATATATATACACATATATATTTGAGTTTCAGCAGCTTTCCATTTCCTAGTCAGCTCTCTGCATGATGCCATTTCTGCAGGCACCAGATGACTTTTTCCCCCCCTCAGGAAATTTTCTAATATCAATTTAATTTTGACTCTCACAGCTGCATCTATTCTGTGGGGAACCTACTCTACGACCTCGCCAAGAAAGTGTTTCCTCTTAGCTGCAAGTTCATTTTCCAGCTTTAAAACATCATTCAGTCATTCCTAACGAAATGTATAATCAACTTTCAGGCTTCATGGCTTAGCTGAGCCCCTAATGGAGATGGGGATCATTCCTGTAAGATCATTCCAGCAATGGCTCGGCCCTTATTTCCCATGGCAGCTGTGCTGGCACCTTGCAAAGAATGGTTTTCAGTGGATGGAAATGCACCCAGAGGGATTAGAGCCACTCCACGTGGATGCAACTCCGTGAGTTGCTCCCTTGGGATGCATTCTGGCATGCCACAAGGATTTGCTCCTTCTCTGTGGCTGTAGCCCCACAAATCCTGTGCAGCTTCTGCAGGAGCAGATGATAAAGAATTTGGTCCAGCTTGACTTAAAACAAAGAAAAAGAAGGAAAAAACAAACCCAAACAGCAAAAAACCCCAGCAAAAACACAGTTTGTGTCCCATCTGATTGTGTTTCCGTGCCCACGTCTGCTCTGCATAAATGTTTTGGGAGCATCAAAGGGGAATTGTCTTCATTTTCTGTGTCGTGCTGTGCAACAGGAAGGGTTGGGGTTATTCCAGACCTTGCTGAATTCCACCATGGATACAGTTCCTTACATCCCCTCCTGTGCCTACCTGCTGTGGAAATATGAGTGCAAATAGCACCAGGAAAACAGGATCGGGGGAAGGAGGGAGCAGCAGGAGATCTGTGAGGAACATCAGGGCTGGGCTGGGCTGCCTTGGGAATGGGGCAGTGTTAAATAAGGTCATGGAGCACTGGAGCTCCAAATGGGACCCCATGGAGCAGGGTGGGATTTATTCCATTGAATGTTTACCCAGCCTTGTGGAACAGGAACCCTGTACTGGTCTGGGTGGAGGAAAGCCCTGGAAATCATGGAATAGGATGAAATGGAATAGAGAGAAGAGAAGAGAAGAGAAGAGAAGAGAAGAGAAGAGAAGAGAAGAGAAGAGAAGAGAAGAGAAGAGAAGAGAAGAGAAGAGAAGAGAAGAGAAGAGAAGAGAAGAGAAGAGAAGAGAAAATAGACTAGACTAGAATGGAATAGAATAGAATAGACTAGACTGGAATGGAATGGAATGGAATAGAATAGAATAGAATAGAATAGAATAGAATAGAATAGAATAGAATAGAATAGAATAGAATAGAATAGAATAGAATAGAATAGAATAGAATAGAATAATTTAGGTTGGAAAAGCCCTGTAAGATCACTGAGTCCACCCATTTCCCCAGAACTGCCACACCCGCCACTTAACCAGCTTTACACAGCTTTTAAATTCCTCCAGGGACGGGATTCCAGCCGTGCCCTGCTGCTGGAAAAACATGCCCTGGGGACCCTGGGACACTCAGATGTGCCACAGGGCAGGAGAAAGGCTGTAGGGATGAATTCACCTCTCAGCCAGGGCTGGGTGCTGTCCCTGCAATGGGCTCTTAGGTTTCCTCCTCCCTGTTCAACTCTGAAGCAGCTTATGAAGCATCAAAATGACAGAAATTGGGAAATAAGCAAAACCTCCAAGTCCTTCATCTCTTTCCCCAGAGGAAAAACCCAAACAGATGAGCCAACAGAAATTTTTAATTGAAATGTTTGGGTACAAATTACCTGACAATCCAAACAGAGGAGTTTGGAACCAGCACTCGAGCTTCTCATTCAGAAAATATTAAAGTATCACGACCTGACACTTTCAGAACTCCCCATAAAGCTTTGGAAGTGAAAAATTAATCCGGAGTAACCTCTTTCTCTGCTTTCCAAAAGCAGATTGGCTTTTGACAGATGCTTTTGCCTCCTCAATAGATCCCAAGCAGCCGAGCCTGGCTCTTCCCCATTGCATGGTGTGAATCCCTGGAGCATCAGAGGGTGGGGCTGCTCTGGGTGTGAGCGATTGCTCTGGATACCTGGAGCATTTCCATTCCTATCCTGTCCTTTTTCTGTCCCTGTCAGTCCACGTCCATCATTCCTCCTTGCAGCAGTCAGGTGTCTGATGCTGCTGCCTTTTATCCCTCTGAATCTACCTCATGGGATTAGGCATGGAACGGAGAGTTGTAGCATATAATAGCAGGGCTGTAATTACCTGACGAATACGGTGTAATTACACCGTGGTAAAGTTCTTGGAGAACCTCACCACCTCCCACTTGTCCCTATAACTGGAATTTCACTACATTTCAGCTCTTAACATTACCTCCATCTCCAAAATTGTGGCTTTGGCTTCCCGGTCACCATGGAAGGGTATTTTTTACATTCAGTGGCACCACTGATTTTGCATTTACACTTTAATTAATTTGCGGCCATGGAGCCTCGGAGTTGTAGGAATAGAGTGAAAATTGCAGGTGTGGGAAGCAGAACTGTGGTGTAATCACAGCACAATTGCTGGGCAATCACATCCCTCAAGCTCAGCCTAAAGCCACATTAAAGTTTTGGTGGGACCTCCCTGGGGCCTGTTGGCAGGGGTTTGGATGGGCAGAGGGATCTGAGCTGCTGCAGATCTCTCTGTCCAGGTTCAGACAGGCTGGACTTCTCACTCTCTACAATTCCCTGCCAGGAAGGTGCAGCCTGGCGAGGGTCAGCCTCTTCTCCCAGGGAACAAGGGACAGGACAAGAAGACACAGCCTCAAGCTGTGCCAGAGAGGTCCAGGTTGGACATCAGGTGGAATTTCTTAATTGAAAGGGTTGTCTGACATTGGCAGGGGCTGCCCAGGGAGGTGTTGGAGTGCCCATCCCTGGAGGTGTCCAAGGAACACCTGGATGTAGCACTAAGTGCTCTGTGCTGGGAGACAAATTGTGAATTGGTCACTGGGGGCTTTTCCAACCTTTTTGATTCTGGGATTCTCTGATTCTCCTTCAGTTAGCAGCTGTGGAACAGCATTTTCCCTGACCCATCCTGCTTGTAGCTTTGAGCCCCTCAACCCAGCCTGGATGTGACCTGATGGCACCAATTAGCAAACTTCTTCTTGATGAGTGACCCGAAGCTAATTACCACCCTCCTTGCACATTTCCATCCTCCTGACTCCAGTAAAACCAGCCCAGCCATTTCCCTGCCTTTTGGAGCTGCTAGCTGGGATAGAGACAACAAGCACTGTGACATAATGGATTTTTATTATTATTAGGCTCCCAGTGCCTGTTTCCCTGTCAGTGTAACAGGGCTAATGAAATGTCCCCACCGCTCATAGGGCTTGGGAGGACAATTTGGGCAGATCTCCACAGCATTTGGAAGAGGTGGAACGCTGGTTGTTATTTATTACAGATCTGGTTTACTTAGCCCTGGGTTTATTGAGTCTGTCTCCCACTCGCAAATGCCGACCACAGCTCCCAGCGCTGTTCCCGGTGCCAGGGATCCTTCCTGTTGCCTCTGAGTTGCCAGCTGGACTTGTTGTGGACTCCAGCTCAGGCCAGTGGGCCAGGTTCATCCCTGGTGTACCATCATTGACTTTAATTATGCTACCCCGGGGAGGAATTTGGCCCGCTCTGTTTGTGAGCTGTGCGCTGATGCCAGGCAAAAGGCATGGCGGGTGCCAGCAAGGGCTGTGACAGCCCCATTTCAGAGTGGGATAAAATTCCTGCACCTCTGTCTGCTGTGTGACACCAGCATCCACCAATGGGCAGGGAAAGGGGAATCCAACAGCTCATTCCTTACAGGACTTCACGTCCCATGGGGTTCCAGATTTCATTTCCCTGCCTTGTTCCCTGACTGCCTGGAGGTAGACAGGGAGAAAAAAAGCAAGAGGAAAAATGGACAATGGATCTTTAAGTAATGTGAGGTCTGACTCAATCCTAAAGGGCTGCTGCTCTCAGACCCTCTGGATCAGACCCAATTTGCTCTTTACATGCTTGTCACTGGCATCGTGTGTGTAGAAGCAAACCCTTGTTTCCTGGTGGCAATGTTTACACCTGGTTTACTCAGGATCATGGGTGCCACAGCCCCAGCATGGCCTGGGTGGGTGACATTCACTCCTGCAGCATCACCCTGGCCACCCCCTGGGCAGAGCTGGGCCCTGCTGATATCCAAAATCCTCTTCCATCGCCTCCCGCACACTGCCTGGGGGCGGCCGCTTCCCGGGGAGAGAATTCAGCTGCCTGGTTCAAAGCAGAGGGAAAGTTTCTGTGCTGGCAGATCTGGGGCAGAATTTTAAGAGTGTCTGAATTTCCTCCTGCTCTGTCTGAAGTGAGGCACATCCAAGGATGCAGCCCTTGGCTTTCATCCATCTCACCGCAGGCACTGTGAGCTGTTCTCCTCTGAATCTGCTCTCCAGGCTTCGGATTTCCTGTGGTGTTTCAGACAGAGTCTCTGGCTTTCTAAATGAAGGGGCATTAAAAAAAAAAAATACATATAATTAACTCTAAATGCAACAAAACCGTGGCTTTTAGTGCACCCCCCACCTCAGTGTGCTGAGATATAGTGGGATGGGGTTGGTTCTGTGGTGGAAAGAGGTGGATGTGATGGGATGAAGTGGGTGCTAGGGTGGGATGAGGAGGGTGCTGTGATGGGATGAGATGGGTGTTGGGATGAAGTGAGTGCTGTGATGAGATGAGATGGGTGCTGTGATGGGATGAGGCGGGTACTGGGATGAGATGAGATGGGTGCTGTGATGGAATGAGGTGGGTGCTGGGATGGGATGAGATGAGATGGGTGCTGTGATGGGATGAGGTGGGTGCTGGGATGGGATGAGATGAGATGGGTGCTGTGATGGGATGAAGTGGGTGCTGTGATGAGATGTGTTGAGAACAATAATGGGATGACATAGGTGTTGGGATGAAGTGGGTGCTGTGATGAGATGAGATGAGATGGGTGCTGTGATGGAATGAGGTGGATGCCGTGATTGAATGAGGTGGGTGCATGATGGGATGAGGTGAGAGCAATAATGGGGTGAGGTGGGTGCTAGGGTGGGATGAGGTAGATGTTGTTGTGATGTGTTATGATGGGACCCCCATCATAACTGCCGGAGCTGCTGGGTGCAGAGGGATTTATCTGTGGCTCACACAGATAAATTTGCATCTCCCACCATCTCCTCTGCCACCCTGTCATTCCCAGCCCTTCTCCTCCCTGGGGGTGTGAGCCCTTTTGTAGCCTTGGCTGCACCTCTCGGGTTATCTCAGGACACGGGGTGCAGGGAGCAGCAGGTTTTATGACAGCAGGGACATGCATGGAAAAGCTGTGGTGCAAACAGTTGGAAACTGAGAACTAGCAGTGATGCCTTTGCCAGGAGGAGAAAAAAAAGACTGTAAATTCGCTTTGTTTTGATATTCAAATACTCCTTTCTGTGTATGTGCTAATGGGTACGCTGGTGTTATGGCATTATTAGAACAAAATATTCAGATGATTCCTAACAGAATTTGTGTTTCACAAGCTACATGGAAATGTTGGCTTGGAAACTGGAGCAGTGTTAGGAGACTGTTTTTTCCCAGGGGGTAATAACTGGCCCGAGCTGCTCTGCAGGCTTTGGGCTTGGAGTGTAGGATCCAGGTGAGTTCTCCCAGGAATCCCTGTTAGACAATATTCCCCTCCCCAGTATGAAAGGAGCACCCTAAATATGGATCAGGAGGAGCCTCAGCCCGTCCTACCCTTGATCCCTCTTCCTCATGTGCTTCCCAGCTTTGTGGGATGTGAAAGGCTGTTTTGAAAGGACAGCTCTGCTTCTGCTGTGTAATGGCACAGCTGAACCCAGGTCAGCATCCCCCAAGAGCTGCTCTGGCTCCATCCGCTCTGCCTGGATTCCTCAGCTGAGGCTCTTAGTTCTTCATTCCCACCGAAATGAGCAGCAAATCAATGCAGGCCTAATAAAAGATGATTGGGAATTGCTAATAGGAGTGTGGGAGGGCAGCCCTGCCTCCCAGAGCCAAGATGAGTATGGATTTTCTTGTGCCAGAGACTGTAAATGCTTCTGAACTCCCCAGGGAGCCCTGGATGCTCACCCTCTCCCTTCACCCTCATCATTCTCCCAGTGCCTTAAAAAGGAACCTGGCAAAGACAATTAACTGGGTTAATTAGCTGGAGGTGGCAGGGAGGGCTCAGCCTGGATGGGATGGAACAAGCTGGGACAGGGTGTGTGGTGGGGACAAGAAGCCCCTTGTCCAAGGGCAGGGTTAGATTGGATATTAGGAAGAAACTCCCAACTGTGGGTGTGGTGAGGCCTTTGCACTGGTTTCCCAGAGAAGCTGTGGCTGTCCCTTCCCTGGAATTGTCCAAGGCCAGGTTGGACAGAGCTTGGAGCAACCTGGGACACTGGAAGGTGCTCATGGTGGGAGGTCCCTTCCAACCCAAGCCATTCTGGGATTCTATGATAAGATCATCTGCCCTGCTCAGAGTTTGGTCCCCATCCCACAGTACCTGTGCAGGGGCAGGAAGAGGAGAAACGAGGTCAGAGAGTGAGAACATGGTTGGAAAGGTTCTCACTGCCTTGGTGCTGAGCCTCGACTCCAATTTGTGGTAGCTGCTCTCTCCAGTTTGCTTTATTTATGGACTCTCATCTCCCCTACCCTTCTCCCTCCAGCAGCCACGGTCCCAGCACCCCACAGGCTCCCCATCACCGATAGATCAGCACTGATAAACTCCCTGCTCTGCTCTGCATTCGGCAGCCAAACCCCTCCTGCCCTTCACGTTGGTGCTGTTGGGGATGATGAATGAAATCCAAGCCGGTTTGATTCATACGAGTTGTGTTCACCTTGCAGAGCAGGCTGTCACCAAAAATAATAAACCTCCTTGTTTTAATGCCTGGAGAGGCTGTTGGACGAGCAGCAGGACAGGTTTAGATCCTCTTCCAAGGAAAAGGACGCTTTTGAGAAAGACGGATTGCGAGTCACGGGATGGCTGCACAAACGGTAAATAATAATTAGAGCCGTGTCTGGAGGCTACAAGGGGAGCAGGGACCTGTCAGGCTTCGTGTGGCACTCCTGCTCCGGACAGGACAATTCCTGACCCACAGCCTGTAAGGTCTAAATGATGCTGCCAAGGGCAGGAGGCTGGCAGTGCAGGGATGAAGTGACCTGTCCCTTGTCACCAGGAGAGAGGTGGCACAGCCCTGGGTGCTGCAGCTGCTGGTTTGTGCAGAGATGGGAAGCAAGGTGGCTGCAGCTCATCATCCCTAACAACCACGGGCCTTTGCAAGGAGAGGCAAAACCCTGCTGGGCAACTCTTTGCCCCCTGATTCATAGTTCATCCCTTGAATTTTTCTTATGCCACAGCACAGCCCTTCCCTGAGCTCACACTGCTTCCAGGAGCTGTTTCCTTTGGAGTAAATGCACCAGCACAGTATCCAGTGAGTTTATATCCTCATCTCTCTCCCTTTTGGGCAGCAGCTCAGATTATGATGCCCGTCTTTGCTTGGCATCAGATCTGCCTGGTGCCCCCAGCACAGCCTCTTGGTCCTTGTCCCTTTGGATGCTCCTCTGTCTCCTGCCTTGGGATGTGATGCCCAAAGCCCCGTCCTCCTCCATGTCCATGTCCTGGAGCAGCCCACACATGCAAATGGCATTGAGGAAAAAAAGTATTAATGGGGGGAAAAGTTAACCACATTTATTGAACTGCGAAAAAGGTTGTTTTTATATCCCTTTATTGGAATATAAAGACAGCTTTTATAACCTTTTAAAGGGGCATAAAAGCAGCTTGGAGACCAGAAACCTTGCTCCAGTGGAAGGCAGGGAAAGGGAAAGGAGAGCAAACATCTGCCACGCTCTGAGGTCAGGAGTAGCTGGGGGAGCTGACTGGAGCTGCTGAGACCCCAGGTGTGAGGTGGTTGTGGTGTCACCTCTCTCGGGGAGGTTTGCAGCCCTGGCCCTGGGCTGGGACAGTGTTCCTCCCCCTACAAGTGCAGAGCCATCCCTGGAGGGGGAGGTGTTGGACTTAACGAATTCACCTCTTTCCTTGCATTTTTCTCCCCAGTCTTCTGTGAATAAATACTGCTTTGGCTTTGTTCCTCCTGGAATGAGGGAGGAGGGAATGTGGAAAGGTCTGGCCTTGAGGCTGGAAGCAAAGTTTGCTCTGTGACTGCTCCAGGCACTCCCATGGCCCCCAGCCTCTCTGGTGGCACTCTGGGGCTTCTGGGTGGACCAGCTCCCAACCTCAGTGTCCCGGAAAGGATTGGTTCATGTGGGATCTGGGGCTGGAACGCTCATGGGTGGGATATCCTCTGTCCCCCCAATGCCTTCAGTATTTTGGGACAAGCACAGGGGTGTGCTGCAATCCCTCTCCTCCACGGCACAGGATTTGCTGCCTCCTTGCCCGTCCAAATCAGCAGCTGCTGGCTGGGATGGGGTTGAGAGCAGAATCTTCAAATCCAGGAGGAAGGAGCTTCCACCTCTCCCAGAGCTCCTGGACAGGGCTCTGAAAGCATTTAGTGTTGCAGGTGCTTAGAGCCCAAACACCTCCTCCTCCCAGGACAGAGCTGGATTTTCTCCATCCAGGGGGGAGATGTGCCTTTTTCTTTCCCTTGTTCCCTCAGCAGTGGCTCTGACACGACATTAAGAGAGGAGAGTGACCTTTCCACAGGTCTCCAGCTCCGGGGAGGGGAGAGCTGAGCCCTGTCTGCAGCACAGCACTGCTGGAATACGGATAGGTCACGGGGCTCCCTTATCCCCACGCCATCTCCCAAATAATCAGCTTCCAGAGATAATGTTGTAGGGCTGTAAAGAGGACGGGAGCAGAAGCAGCTGCTTCTAATTTCACTTCATGGGGAGGGAGGTGATGCTGAGAGCACCCCGCATTCTCAGCACATATTTTTCATCATTATAGACAGAAATGCCAGAGCTCTGACAGATATTAATGCAGTTCACACCGGGAGAAAATCTTCTTTCCATCAGGCTCCATGTGCAGCAAGAGGGCAGTGCCATTTGCAGCCCTAGGGAGGATGTGTTTGAAAGGTGATGTGTTTTTTACCTGGGAAGTTTTATTCCCAGACAAAGTTCTGTTCGGAGAAAGGGCACCTGAACCCATCCCGCCGGGGGCTGTGGGGTCACTCTTCATGGACCTGGGTGAAGATGCATTTGCAGCACTGCTGGGAATTAATCTGGATTTGGGTGCAACTCAGATTCCCCTCTGCTGGCTCTGTCATGGCTGTGTGTCACCACAGGGGTGTCATTGTCCCGTGGAGTAGTTTTGTGACCTGGGCTCCCATCCTACCCTGACCCACAATGATTCTGTGAGGTTTTCAGACTCATCCCACAGGGAACTGCACCTCCTTGCACCCCTCAGCCTCCTTTTATTTGCTTATCCCACTAAATATTCATCAGTAACATTTAAGACAAAGGAAAGAGATAATTACAAGGGGAGAGTTTTTTTGCAGTATTAAAGGTTAACAGAATTCTTGGCATTTGTGCCTTGTCGATCTCCATGTAATTATGCTCATTTCCCAGAATTCAGAGGCGACTGTGCCTGTTAACGCTCAAAGATGGTACCCCGGGAATTAAATTTATGAGATCATTTCTCAAAATCTTCAGATTCAAACCAAGCATTTTGCTTAATGGCATGACTATTATTAATATTATTCTTGGATGCAGAGAGCCGTGAGGGTCAGAGGACCAGTGACAAAACTCAAATTGGTACAGGCAGA
This sequence comes from Acridotheres tristis, assembly GCA_037013685.1. Lineage (NCBI taxonomy): Eukaryota > Metazoa > Chordata > Aves > Passeriformes > Sturnidae > Acridotheres > Acridotheres tristis. Next base: position 4,656,821 of record CM072911.1, on the reverse strand, counting down.
CAGGGACGAGCTCGGACTTCTTTCCCAAAGAATGTGTTTGAGCAATTTGGCAACTTCAGGGGAGCAGGCTGGTAAAAGATGGGTGCTGCAAAGGTGCTGGTTTGAGGTGAAAATGAGAAAAAGCCCATTTTGGGCAGTGGCTGGTGGGGACTCGGAAAGGAAAGGTTGGTGTGGAGGTGACTGATGCCAGTCTGGAGGCAGGTGCAGGCAATAGGGAGATCAGTGGCTCCAGGAGAGGCTGATTCCAAGGATGCAGAGCACCTGGCAGTGGGCTGGGCTTTCACCCAGCACAGCTGAGCACACTCAGTGGTTTTTGTAAAAAGGATTTTAGGTGCTCTGCTCTCAGTGGTCGTCTAAGCTGAGGTATGTGCTCCTTCTCTGTTGTCTGCTTCCTCTGACCTGTTTTCTGCTTAGAAAGAGTTTGGGGGGAAACTGAGCTGGAGGGGGTGAACCAGCCAGGCTTTTTGCTTCTCCCTGCAGTGGAGAATGTGTGTGACATCCAGATGGGCTGGGAAAGGCTTGGCTCAGTGTGTTTGCCTTGGGACCATCCCAGGAGAAGGCACAGCAACTCTTGGAGCTGCTTTTCCAAACAGTTATCCAGCACAGAGCCCCCAGACTGTGGGCAGAGGGGGCGAAAACTTGTGTTTTCACATTTAAGGGAGCTGTGCTGGAGCTCCCACATATCCAGGGTGAGGCCTGAGGAGTGTCTGGCTTTGCTTTTCAGCTTATTCAGCTTTTTCCCCTTTTCACTGACTGCAGGGATTGAGTTGTAGAGCTCTGGGTTAATGTCACACACTTATCAAATGCTATTAGATGGCTAATGGCATGGCTTTATCCCACGTCATCAGTGTCCCTGGCACCCGAGCCATGCTAATCAAACGCTGCTGGGGATGCAGAGTCTGTATCAAAGAAGTTTTTTGGGGTGTTCATACAGCCCCATAACCTCACAAGGAAGCCACGAGAAACAGATTTATATAAAATCAATATTGATTTGTGCCAAGGATCTATCCCAGTTTATAATTCTCACTCTGCCAGCGTGGCTTGGTAGTTCTTTAATCAGTTTTTTAACTCTCAGCACAGATGTTTAATATGGAGTCTGGACTTGCAGAGGTGTCAGCCTGGCTGGGCTGCTGAGAAAGGCCCAGACACGGAGGGAGGGCTGTGGGAGAAAGGATTAAACCAAAGAGAAAAGCAAGGCCTTGAGGGCTGCTTTGCATCCTCCTGATTTTATGTCCCAGCTGCAGCATTGGCCCCTCTGGAATGTACAAAGAATGCCAGGATGGTTTGGGTTGGAAGGGACCTTAAAGCTTATCCTGTTCCACTTCCTGCCATGGGCAGGGACACCTTCCACCAGCCCAGATTGCTCCAAGCCCCATCCAACCTGGCTTTGAACACTGCCAGTGATGAGCTATTGAGTGTCCTCCTGTGTATTAGGGCTGGCAGTGCTGTGTGGGGCATTTTTGGCTTTCCTTTTCCTCCAGGGGTATGCTCTGGGTTACCTGGTGAGATGGTGCAGGGAGATCAGTCCTGGGCTGGCTTTGCAGTGCCAGTTTGGGACAGATTTGCAGCCTTTTCCAGGGCACCTGCTCCTGCAGCCCCTTGGCTGAGGCTTTGCAGCTCAGCCAGGGGTGCCCTGGAAGGAGTTAATTCATGCTTGAAAATTCCGAAGTCCCTGAGCACGACGAGAGCAAGTGACAAACTCGAGCCCAGCAGTGTTTTAAAGGGCAAACAAAATGTTCCTTTTTTTACTGCGAGGCACTTGGTGCAAAGTGCAGGCAGAGCAGGGCAGCGTGGCTTTAGGGGAAGGCTCCCAAAAGCACATTTTATTTAAATTTAATAGGACGGGTGCTGTAAGTTTATCTAAGCTGCAGTTAAATATTAACAGCATCTCTAGCAGGGATTAATGGGGTCTCCTGCGTTGCTTTTAAACACCGTGAAGAGGGTGCTGGGAGTCCCTGCCTGAGAGGGATTGAGGGCTGAGCGCCCATGAGGATGCTGCTTGCATTCCAAAACTGCCCTAGAAACAGCCCTGAACAGGCGATTTCTCCAGCTCGGAGCGGGAATGCCTTTGGGGCGAGGAGGGCTCCAAGCGGCTCCGGCCAAATAAGGTTCCCAATCATTGTTCTTTAATTGGGGCCACCGCTAACGAGGGCATAAATGAGGCGGTGAGCGGAGCTGGAGCCCCGCGTCCTTTGTGGCTTCGGTGAATGGCTGTAGACGCGGAAGGCTCAGCAGTTATTCAGGAAAAGCTCCCCCGGACTCGTGTGTCATTCACCTGACTAATGCCAAGGAAATTAAGCACTTTTTGTGCAACTCGGAGCTTATTGGAGAATAATGTGGTATGCGATAGCACGGCTGGCGTTATAAAATCGTGTTTTCATTTGGAAGGAACGAGAGTGTCTCGAGCATAAATTATGTTTCTGATCATATTTGGCCATTTCAGATTAAAAATAAATTTCCACTCTGGGGCTATAGATTGCCATCTATCAACTCCCTGAAAAGGGAAAAAAAAGGAATTAAAAGGAAAATCTGGCTGCATGAATTGTCTTGCTATGACCTACTTATTGGAAGTAGTTTTTCTGTTCTCCAGGAATTAAATCCATTGGTGTGGGGAGGTGTAGGATTTTATGGATATAGGTTTGCAGGCAGGTCTGTAGGATAGGAGGATCTTTAACTTGGACCTGCAAGCAGCTACAATAAATAGAATAGTGCTGGATACTTTGGAGGAAGCAGGGAAAAATGAAGCAATGTTATTTCCTTTGATAGAAGAACTTGAACTGCAAATTTGCATCTGATGATCGGCCTTTAAGAGCACTCAGATCTGCAGATTAGCTGCTTAAGGCTTGGTTTTGTATGAAAAGCCCGAGACCGTGGCGGTGTTTGCTGGGAGGGTCTTTGCAGAAGGACTCGGGGTACCTTGCAGCAATCCAAACGCAATCGCTCTTCCCATTTTGGGGACTGATTTGCTCCCTGCTCTGCCTCTGAACCTCTTCCTCCCCAGCTCTCGATAGAGATGCCCCTTTGGGAAGCAGACCCACAGGGTCTTGCTCCTTCTAACCCCTTCTCCACCCAGGCTTTCAGCATCCTCCCCTCCAGCTGCCATCTCCCACGGGGAAAATCCTTCCCCTGGCTTCATCCTTGCCGCTGCATCACTTCCCAGCCGGTCCAGCCCTTGCTGCTTCTGTGCCCTGTTTGTGGTCTCTGCCAGGAGAGGGGGGCCTTTAGCCTTGCTGGAAAGGAGAGCAGTGAGATGGATCCGGAGATAAAGATACACCTCGAGTGTGCTCTGCTTGGCTCGCTCTGTTTGTCTCCTGCCTGTTGCTCGCAATGAGGGGGGGGGAGAAAAAAAAAAAAAACACACAAGACTTTCACCTAAGTAGGAAGAAAGGGAAGAATCTGAAAGCGAGAGGCTGTTTGGTGCTCAGATGGGCTCAGCCCGTGTGCAGCAAACTCTGCTGCTGCTGTGGTCAAAACCCAATGAAGGAAAAAAGACTCTCTCATCCCCAGAGGAGGCTACAAAGCTCTCTTTCTCTCGCTGCTGAACCTTCACAGCTGGACTCAGTTGCTGGCTCCACTGCCGCTGGAGCAACTGAATTATTTAAAGGAACCTTGATTTGGTTTTCTCTTTGCTGTTTTCCCGCGTTGTGTTTATTGTCTATAGATATTTTTATAGTCCGAAGCAATTACAGCTGTCAGAAAAGAGACGAGCTGTGACAGGCTGATTTATATGTACATTGTATGTATGCGAGAGAGGGAGGGAGACCAGGGATTCTGCCGGGCTTTAGTATGCAGGAGCATATTGGATGTAAATTCCTTGGGATTTTCAAACAATGCTGCTGATGATCTCCTAACAGTGGGCCAAATTCAGCCCTGGCAAGGGCTGAAACAGCTCTGCAGGTCACATCTGCCCCAGCCTCGCATGCTTTCAGTGCAGGGAGGTGGTTTTTTGCTCGTAATTTAAGATGCTCCTGGCGATTCGAGGCTGAATTCCGTGTTAGAAGGTTAACTGGCTGTGGTTATTGGAATCCCTCTGCTTTTGCTGACACAGGAGTTGGTCTCTGCCCATTCAAAGGTGCGGCCCCAGAAAAAGCAAGCTCTTGTGTGATGGTCCTGCAGGTAGCCCAGCGGGGTCCCCGTCCTGCCAGGGGTGCCTGGATGCCGCAGCAGTCAGCAGGATTGCTGCGTTTTATTCTTTGCCGTCTTGTACACCCCGGTGCAATGACACAACCCCGGACAGAGTCTTTTCCCCTGCCTCTGACGGTCTCTCCTTATGCAGTGGTGTTTCAGAGACCCCTCCCATGTCATTTGTGGCCCCAAAGGATGCGCTGAATGCAGCGTTCCCCCCTCCGCTGCCAGTTCTGACAGCCGAGTTCACTGCAGGGATTCAAGTCCTTCTGCCAAGAGCTGGGGAAAGCTGCCGTTCCTCTGGGAAAACACAGGGCTCGAGGCAGCACGTCCCACCAGCGCTAAATTCAAGGAGCAGAGAACCTTCAGACAAGGAAAAAGTAGAGAGACTTGCAGAGCAATCCCCTTCTCGTATGACCAGTCAGCATGCACAATAATAATAAAGCTTTATTTGATGGAGTGTTTCCTCTGCCCGGCACAGCTCATAATGTTTTAGAGATTAAATAGCACAGTTAGTGAATTAAGCAGTAGTTTACAGGGGATTCGGAGACTCCAGGGATTAGTAACGGGCTATGGATCCTTTCACATCTAGGTCACCAGTCTGACTCCAGCTCAGGTTGCCAGCAGCGAACTCAAAAACAACAACAAAATTAACCACCTCACGTTAGTGCCGTGCAAAACCTGCCGGGCACACGGTGGGGGAATGGAGGGAGGATTTTTCGATATCAAAAATCAAGGGTGGAGACCTGGCTGGGCTGCAGCAGCTGAGGGGTTTGAGGGGTGCAGCACCCCGAAAGCTGTGATGTGGCTGCTGCCTCCAGGACTCTGCTCTGAGGATGCTCCCCGGCACCTTTTTACCAGCATGGAACTGTGCCTGGAAATATTAATGTGTTTAGCCACTAGCGGAGGGAAGGAGGAATTACTCGGCATAAGCAAATGTGGTATTTGTTAAATTATGAGCTGATAAAAAGTACGCGGGGACCGTGCTTGCGGCTGGGGAGGAACTTGCCACTTAAGCTCACGCTGTGCCTGTGAGGTGCAGGGGACCAGCAGGACACGCTCCTGCCTCTCCTCATCATCACCTGGCTGGGGAGAAGGGGGGGGATATTACCCGTGCCTCAGTTTCCCCTCCTGCACAGTGACTTTGCCGCCTGGGATGGGGAAGGCGCAGAGGTAGAGGAGGGCAGAGGGGGGAGTTGTGCGGTGCTGGCTGCGGGACGCAGGTAAGCGCCGGGGGAGAGAGAATAGAGGACGGGGGGTCTTGCCATGGCCCCGAAGAGCGCGGCGCGGCGGGGGTTAATGTGCGTGTCCTCCTGCGCATCCCGCCCCGCTGCCGCCCGCCCGCCCGCCCGTGTGCGGGGCTCGGGCCGTGCGGGAGCCGAGGCGCCGGGCAGCGCTGGAGCCGCTGCCATGACAACCCCGGGGATGCTGCCGGCCGGGGCCGGGGTGCTGCCGCCGCCCCCCCGCGCCCCTCCCGCCCGCCGCTGAGGCCAGCCAGGGGCTCCGGCAGCCCTGACATCCCCGTATTCTGCATCCCGCCGTGCTCTCATCCCCATCCTGCATCCCGGCATCCTGCATCCCGCCTGGATCAGCCCCCCGGCAGCGGGGCGGGAGGAGAGGAGCTGCAGGGCATCCCGAAGGCTTTTGCCCGCTGTGCCTTCTTGCGTCTGGACACCTTTGCTAGTTCGCCTCGGGGGTGTTTTTTGGGGTTTTTACTGGTTTTTGGACTGGCCCCGCCTCGGGACAAGCGTGCGGGACTGGGGTACAACCGGGCCCCCCCGGCGCATCCTCGCCCAAGTGAGCCTCGGACTGCTGCCCGAAGAACCGGCTCGCCCAGCACCTTTGCCACTTCTCCTCCTCCTCTTCCTCCTCCTCCCCCCGGCCCTCCCGTCCTCCTCCCTCGCCCGAGGACAGCGGGACTCCCTCCGATGCCGCTCGGCAGGCTCAGCGCTCGCAGCCAGCCTTGCCGGGGGCTCTCCTGATCTCCGTGGAGCTCCGCAGCGCTCGCCCCGGTGGTTTTGCTCCCCCCCATCCCTCCTCTCCACCCACCCCTTCCCCCTTTTCGCCTTGTCGGGTGTGTTTTTTGCCTGTTGGAAAAGTCCCCGCTGCCCAGGATGGGGGTCGGTGGGTGCTTGGCCCTGCCCTGGAGGTGCCTGGTCGTCCTCTGTCTCAGGCTGCTCTTCCTTGTGCCCGCAGGAGTGCCCGTGCGCAGCGGAGATGCCACCTTCCCCAAAGCCATGGACAACGTGACAGTGCGGCAAGGGGAGAGCGCCACGCTCAGGTAGGAGCAGCTGGGCTGGGGCCTTGGGGGGGCCGGGGGGTCCTGCTGGCCCGGTGACTTTGGGGACGTGACTCAGTTTCCCCGCGGGGGATGCGCCGTGCCGGTTGTGGCGGTACCGGGCAGCGAGCTGAGAGATTGGAGTGCCAGGGGACTGGGCTTGGGCTCAGCCCTCCCAGTTGTCTTCGGGAAAGTTGCTGGGGGATGAAAAATAAGGGACTGTGATTCCCTTTTGGCACCCTGCCCCACAGCAGTACGAGGCAGGGGCTCAATTGCTGCTGTCGGTGCCACGGCTCGGGCACTTCGGCTGCGTTCGGTGCAGATAAATCCTGCTCTGCTCCTGGAGCGCAGTGCCCGGGGTGTCTTCATCCGTATCAGACCGCCCCAGCCTGGGAAAAGGGGGAGCTGTTAACCCCCTGGTGTGGCTTTGTGCCTTTTTCTCAGGTCCAGACCCGCTGGAATAGGGAAGTGCGGGATGGGGCTGGCTCCGGGCAGGTGGATGCTCCGCTCCTTATAAATCCCCTTGCTCCAGAGGCGAGGGGTTGCTGCTCCCTGGCGTCTTTCCCTCTCCGGAAAGGGGAGAGATGGGGGCTGGGCGTTGCACCAGGGTCCTGTCTCCTGCAGCAGCGATCCGAGGGGTTCAGGGGCTGCCAAGGAATCCGTAATTTTGCTCAGCATAATTTCTGGGACATTTTATGCCCAGACACTAATCCCTGTCCTCACAGCAGATGGGCGCAGTCATCCCAGAGGATGCTTGATAGGGACATTAAAAATCAAAAGCCAGGTTTTAATTGCAGCGCTGGGAAACGGTGCTTGCAACTCCGGCATGCTCGGGAGCGACTTTGCTCCTCCGGAGCATTGCATAGGTGACACCAACATCTGCGGGGCCAGCTGGGTGTGTGCAGTGACACCGCGCTGCTGCTTTACACCAGCCAGCGGAGAGGGGCCAAGCCAGGGCAGAAAAAAAAGGCCCGGGAGGAATTTCAGCGGGAATTTTCCTGCAACTCAGTTGTTTGCAGTCAAATCTTGTGTCCCCCCACAGCCCCCGAGTGCTCGTGGGAGCGTGGGAGCTGCGTTGTGGCCATTCCTCTGGATTTGTCTTGCGTCATGGCACGACTGGGCAAAGAGGCTGGAAATCGAGTGGCAGGAGGTGGAGGACAGAGTGTCTTGCTTAGGAATTTGAGCTTGGCTTAAAAAAGTAGTAGCTTCTTTTCTTACCTGAATTGCTGTGTTCTCCCAAGTGCAAAAAAATCCTCCAGATGCTGCTATCAAAACGGGAGGGGTTTGGGTTACTGGGGGTCTGGGCAGTGAAACACACGGGGGTGGCAGCTGGGTGGGTGCTCTGCAAACTTAAGGGAAGAGGCTCTGGTGAGGGCCTGCACGGGGTTTTGGGCACAGAGCAGGGATCTTGATCCACACCACGGATCGAGGTGCTCTGCCCTGGCACTGGGTGGTCGCTGGCATTGGAGGAGAACAAAGGGAAGCTTGGGTGAGTCAGCAGGAGGGATTCTTCTGTCAGGGAGGCTTCATGAGAAGGGGGACCAATCCTGCCCCTAGGAGGTGGCTCTGGGGAGGGAGGGAGGACAGCAATGTGTCATCATCCCAGAGCTGCCACAGGTGCATCCCAGTAGAGCTGGGAGCCAGTCTGGTGGCAAGGGATGTCCATGTCCCTTGCTAGGTGCCTCATCAATACAGGCGTGTCCCAGGAGAGGGACACACGGGCTTTGGGATGTGCAGCCTGTGCAGATGCTGTTCCCACTGTGCCGATGATATTCCTGCTGTCCTGCCTCTGGAGCAGGGATTGCTCTTGGAAATTAAAGGCTTGCTGCCACCACCAGCTCAGTGCTCTGCTGTGGTGACAGAGAGGTGCAGGAGTGTGGTTCTGCTGGGCATTTGGAGGTGTTTTCCTGCTGGTTTGAGGCGGGAGCAGTTGGCTCAGCAGGCAGTGGGACATTGCTGCATCCCCTGCTCAGTCCCACTGTGCCGTGCCATGGCAGGAGCCAGGAGGAGCAGAGAAAACCAGAGGAAATCAAGGCAGCATGAATCTTCCTGCCTGCTCCCCTCCCAGCCCGGCGTGCCCATCGATCTGTTGTGGAGGAGTTAACTTGTGCAGAATAGCAATGCTGCTACAAAGGCTCTGCCGGGCCCCAGCGATGCTCCCGGCCACCTCCTGCCCAGCCCTGCATGGGTGGCAGTGAGGGAAAAGGGAAAAAAAAAAAAAAAAAAAAAATCAGGTCTAATCCAATCTCACTCATTTCCATGCAAGGTGGGAGGACGGGGAGCTGCAGCCAAGGATTTGGAAGGAGTGATGTTTCCAGAGGTCCCTTCTTGGTGTTTCACAGATGCCAAAAGGGAAGGGCAAGCTGAAAACAGCAGAAGTTGCTGCTTTTCTGGAGCACTTGCAAAGTCCTGTTCCCCCTCTTCCCAAAGGAGGGGCTTTGGCTGTTGGAAATTGGTTATTTTATTGGGGTGGCAGGTGCTGAGGAGGCCGAGCTGCTGTTGAGCAGCAGTGCCCTGCCAAGAGGCTCTTTTCAGCTCTGTCCCTCCAAGCAGAGTGAATTCAGTGCTGGAAAAAAAGCTGGACTGAAAGCTTCAAGGAGACTTCTCTGTTGTAAAGGCTTTGCTCTGTACAATCCACTGTAAGGAATCAGTTTAGGATCAGAGACATTGATGATGTTCAAATATTTCCTTCTGTCTCGTGATGTTTCTGCTGGAGGGTACAGGCATGTTGTGGGTACCAGCACTTTAGATCACTGTATTAAATTTAAATCAGGCTTTAGAGGCTGGGCTAGAGCTGCTGCCTGGGATAGGAGGGGTAAGATTTATTCTTGGATGCAGCAAAGCCCGTGGGAATAAGGAAAGGATTTGAAGATATTGTGTCCAACAGCACGGTGTTTTTACTGATGGGTGTGTTGGTCCTGCCTTCGGGGTTGCAATGGGAAATTGTGTGCAGGTGAAAGTCGGAGTTTTCTGTCCTTCCTTATGTCGCCAAGCCCAGATTGTGAGGATGAGGCTGATCTTCATCCCCTCCCACCGTGTCCAGACAGCTCTGCCCTCACCAGCAGCGAGCAGTTCATGCTGGAGAGGCACAGAACTTCCATCCTGAACTTCCATGCAGTGCTTGAACCGAGTCCAGGCATTGCTGAGACCTTTGGAGCAGCTCTCTCGGCCCCAAAACAAATGGCTTGATTATGATTTCACTTTAATTGGCATCAGTCAGCACTTCCCATGGCGAGGCTCTGACGTTCCCATCAGCAGCACAGGCGCCTGCATGGTGTCCCCCCGAACCCTCCTGTGCTGCTCTCTCCATCTCCTCTGGTTTCCTTGGCAGGGTGATGCAATGCCTTCATTTGTTCCCTTCTTTGATTCCAACACTAAAAGTCAAATCTGAGTTAAACATGAGGCAAAGCTTTTTTTAACCCTGATGTTTCCCGTGGTTTCCACTCAGGCTTTGAAAAGGGCTGTGAGCTTTGCCACTGAGCTCTGTCATTCTTTACCTAAGCCTGTTTTGCAAATTTATTTGGCCCCTGTTGTGCTCTTGAAATAATTTTGGAGAAATGATGACTTGGCTGTGAAACAAAACAAAATCAAGCATGCTTGTTTGATGGGTGCAAACAGAAAGTGCTTGTTTGCTAAGCAGAAAATACTATTTTTCAGAGATGGGTCTGTTTTCTGTGACTTTTTGCTGCCCCATCTTTTCCCCTTTATTCACAGGAATTTGTCTTGCTGCGTTTTTACTGTGTAATAGAAACATTGGAATGGTCTCCAGTGGGTAAATGTGGTGTGTTCCAGCACCCAGCTCCTGGGGCAGCCTCTGTGTCTCCCCCAGTGCTGCTCCTGCCAGGGTTTGAGGGAGGTGATCCTCACTGAGGTTTTGGGAAGCTGCCTTTGTGGTTTGCAGTCAATGAGTGCAGAAATCCTGGGGGAGGAGGAGGCAGAGGAGCCCATTCCAGGCTGTCTGTGCCTGGGAAAGCCTCGGGGGGTTCAGGGGGGCTCAAAGAGCAGTGCCCAGCACCGGGCTGGGCTCCTGGTGTGAGTAACAGAAGCCAGACAGGGCAGAGGATGATGATGAAAGGGGCCAGCCCTGATTGCTAAACCTCCTCTGGTGGCTGCCCAGCTCTGTGTCCATGTTGCTCCAGGCTCCCACTCCCACTGTGAGCTGCAATAACCCCACGGAGGGAGTGCTGCTTGTCCGCCCTGTCCCACCAGCTGAGAACACCCCAAGTCAGGTGTTCCCATCTCCTGCCCTGCCCAGCCAACTCCCCCCTTCCCTGCACAACCACCACATTCCTTATTTCCAGATCAGTGCTCATCTGCCCCTCCAGGGCTCACACCTGTGGAAAAGTCATCCCATTCCAGTGGTATCCAAGCCCAGTGCCTGGTAGTTTCATCCTGCTGCAGTTATTTATTTCAGAGACTCCTCGTTGCTTGCCTGTGTACTTCCCAACTCCCTGCCTGCTTCCCAAGCTCAGAGTGGGGGATATAGCAGGGGCTTGTAGAGGCCAAGGTTTCACACCTTTGTTTTTCTCAGTTCCTGAGCAGTAAAGGAATTCTGAGCACCTGGGATGGGCTGGGAGCAGCTTCCAGCAGTCCTGTGGGGATGGGGTGAGGATGGAGCTAAGCTGCACACTCATGTCTTAACCCAAGTTAAGTCCCCCAGTTCTCCAGCATCCACCACCTTTGCCCTTCTTCAAACCTCTCTTCTTTTCATCCTGAGGTTTAGGGAATAAATTCAGGGCTGTGGTGACCCCTCCTGTATTAAGGTGAGGAAGGAGCAGAGCGTGTTCTCCTGCATCCTTCACGGTGCCACTTCACCCCTGCCTGTCTCCCCTTCTTGGGTCCTCCTTTCTGGTCAGGGTTTTGTGCCCACATTCCTGGGGATGCCCCGTGGGAGAGGCTGCAGGAGCCCCACGTGCAGGGTTTGTAGCTCACGAGCCGATGGCTTTGCTGGCGATGGCACGTTTCTGAAAGAGGAGTTTATTACTAAAGTGACATGTCAGCAAATCTCTGCCACCTCTCTCCCATCTCGGAGATGGAATCAGCTTAAAGTGGTGAAAAAAAATTGTCATATGCATGGATTATTCTTTTTTTTTTTTTTTCCCTGAGTGCAATTTCCATCTGAGATGAGACAAGCTCCTGATTGCTGTGCCAGAGGAGGGTTTCCCTTTATAGCTTTCCTGGTAGAGCTGCTGCCTCTGGTTCACTGGAGCTGGGGTCTCCTAGGGGACAAGTGGCCTTTTGTGGAGCTGTCAGCTCCATCCTGGCTTAAGCATCTCACATCTGGAAAGGCTCAAGTCAAACAGACTTTACCTTGGGATGGGGAAGGGAGGCCAGAGCAGCCCCACAGGTGGCCAGTGGAGGGGTGCTGGGCTGGTGTTTCTGATGGCTAAGGCAGGCTGAGGAAATGGATTTTCAGTTGCCAGCCCTGCCCTCGGCTCCTCGTGTGACGTTAGGTGCCCTCCCAGGTCCTAAAAATGTCTTGATTCGTGCACAGCGATTGCAACGCTTCCTTTCTGTGCTCCATGAGTCATCTGCTTGCGTTGCAGTCTCTTTGTGGCAGGATTCATCCCTCTGCAAGGAAAATGCTAAAAGTGTCCTACTGGAGGGCACCAGAGGTGTCCACCCATGCCCTGCCCTTGCTTGGGGATTGAAGAGGGGACTGAGAGCTTTCTTTGGTTGGCTCTGCCAGGGAATTGTCATTCTGGGGATACCTGGTGTGTGGCTGGGGTACTGCAGAGCTGCTGGAAGGGTGGATGATGAGGTGGGAGCTGAAATAAAATCAGGGATATTGGGACCTGGGAAAGCAGTGCCTTTGTGGGGCTGCTCACAGCCCCAAAATCTGCTCTGAAGCTGACTCACCAGAACCATGAGCTGGTGTAAGCCTTGGACCTGAGCACTTGTGGGTGCCAATCCAAGGGATGGCCTCACCTCTAGCCTTTCACTGTCCTTGTGTGCTGTCCCAATGCCACCCTGGCAGAACCCTTTGGGCCACACTCCTGGCACTGCAGCCCTGAACTGGCAGCTCCAGGTGTGTGTTAGCAGAGGTGGGCAGGGGATATGGATCATCTTCAGCTTGCCCAAGTCTTTGTCTCTTCTGTTGGCTTCACTGGAGTTACTCTAATTTATGCCATTGGAAAAATCCTCCTCTTGATCAGACAGAGTTGTTTTCTTCCCTCCAGACCTGCCAAAACCTGCCACTTTGAACCTCAGACACCCTTATTTTCCTTCAGAGGAAAAAAATCAGGAAGGAACTAATCTACAACCACATCAGTGGGAGCCTGGACTAATAGAAATTGTAATGAGAATCCAGAGCCAAACAAACAGGCAAATGGGGAAAATGCAATCCCACCGATGCGACAGAGAGATTTATGCCAGCAAAGGGGCTGATCCAGTGCTCATTAATGTCACCACGAGTCTTTATCCCAACTGTAATGGACTGGGGATCGCGTTGGAAGACAGCATTTCAGTCTTGCTATAATATGCAGACTGCTAACGGGTTGTGTGTGGAATAGCAATGTGGAATTCCTTCTCCTCGGGGTTTGCTCGTTGTTGCATGCGGCACCTTTGCAAAGCAAGTGGGAAATACCTTCTGCTCCCCTTGGGTTTAGCTCTCAGAGGTGCAAGGCTGTGAAGGAGCCAAGTCTGAGGCTCAGGCTTGGCTGTCTGGTTGCTGCAGCGTCTGCTGAACCACCAACAGCATCTCCATCATGAGGATATTAAAAATCCTGGTTTAAATAAGGATTCTTCAGCTGCCGGGGAGTGGTGTTGGCTGTCACCACCACAGTCACGCTGGGAAGCATCCTTAGTTTATGTGCAAAGTGAGGAGGCAGATGGGTGGGTATGGAAAATCTGCAGGAAAACTTAACTTTGCAGCTGGATTCTCCCGTGGAAAATCCAGGGAGAGAACTGGGACAAGGTTTGGAGAGCTGAACCTGGTCTGAAGATGGGGACAGTGATGAATAGGAAAGGACACCAAGGGTCAAACAGGAGATGAGTGAGTCCAGCTCTGCATGTCAATGAGGACAGAGTAAATAAGGGATAAAACCACCTTCCAACATGAGCAGCTGGTGAAATATCACAGGATTTTTTTTCCCAGAGATGGGAGATTTTGACCGGCTCTGTGCCTGCAACCATAAATGGCTCTGACACCTGTGTCTGTTTTATCAAACACATGCAGAGCCCCGGCCATGATCCAAACATTCATTACTTGGGATTTTTGAGTCTCTTTTCCCCTTTTTTTTTGTCATGGTGGGATCATTATTTTCGCAGCTTCACATCCTCAGTTCAGCAAAACCAGCGTGTTTTTCAGCCTCATGGTTTTTACACATCTCTAATAAGAAGCATGAGAGGAAGCTGTTGAGAAAAGCAAATTCTCAAAGGTATGAAAGGAGAGCAGGGCAGCTCCAGGCTCGGAGACACTTCCAAATCTCAAGACACTTTGGATCTACAGATAGGCACAGCACTAATATTTAAAGGCATATTTGGGTTCTTTTCCTTCAGTCCTCCAAATTTAGTCAATTTTATGTGTAGGGCTTTATTCTTTAAATAACCCTGAAAACCATAAAGATAACTTTTAATTATCTTGCATCCCTTTTTCCTCTCTTATAGTCCAGTAGAAAGCTCTTGATGAGCTCAAAGGAAGGGTGACTGAGGTGAAAATTCAAGGAAGTATTTTCCAAGTCCTTTTTCTTCCATTATTATTCAGCAGGAGCTGAGAGAGCACCAGCTTCTCCTTTCATTCAAAAATTTCAGACTTTCATCATTTGTTAAATAAGAAACTACTTTTTCTTTTTTTAATTCAAACCCAGGTGTTTTTATTAAACAATCCATTTCCTTCTTGCATACCTTGGCTGGAAAGGATTTGACTTAGAATTCCCTTGTGGGGGAGAGGGCAGGTTTGGGTTTGCTTGGAAAAACAGTATTTCTTTCCTTTTATCTGAGTTTGTGAGTTCAGTGAAGCATCATCTCAAATGTCACAGGAAGTTCTCTGATGAAGCTAAAGCAAGATTTGGGGTTTAAAAGTGTTTTATAGGAAATAATGAGATTCCGATTTCATTCAGGCTCAGAAGGGAAGGATTTCTGGACTCACAGAGTTTCCCTTTAGCTGAAAACAAATCTTTCCCTATTCACGTCTAAACTGCTTTAAATCTTGGGTCAATTTTTCCATCAAAATTCATCCCTGCCATTACTTCCTACTATTTGGAAGAGCTGTTCCGCTTTGAATCAAAGTTTATTTTGAATTACGTTTTCCAAGGCCAAATTTCCAGCTGGCCAAGACACATCAGGACCCTGTTTGCTCTGCAAACTTGCACAGTGTGGGGGTCAGGGCAAAACGTGGCAGTGTTGGGAGGGAACAGTTTGGAGGTTCCTCATGGTGTGTGTGCAAATGATGTGATTTAGTCCTTTACAAACACAAGGAGTCAAAGGTGTCTGGTTGGCCTTGACTTGTGGAATTAAAGATCTCCTCACTCTCTTGCATTCTGTGGCAGGGCAGGATGTGGGGGTCGGTCTCTTCTCACCAGTAATGAGTGATAGGACAAGAGGAAAGGACCTCAAATTGCAGCAGGGGAGGTTTAGTTTGGATATTGGGGTATATTTCTGTACCAAAAGGGCTGTCAAGCACTGCAGTGGGCTGCCCGGGGCAGTGCTGGAGTCCTCATCCTTGGAAGGATTTAAAAGCCATGTGGATGTGGCACTCGGGGACACGGGTGAGTGGTGGCCTGGGGGAATGGTTGGAGTTGATGTCCTTAGAGGTTCTCTCCAGCCTGAACAATTCTGTGGTCAGAAAGTCAAAATTCCATCTTGGGTTGTTATTGCTTCGTTATGGAGGTGTTTGGACAGGGGAGATGCTTTCACTGGTGCATGTCAGCTGGGCTCCTAAATTTCTCCTGCCGTCCTTGTCTCCTGGAGGATGGCAGCTGCAATTTCCTCGCTGGTTCCAAGCCAGCAGCTTGCAGACTGTTGACATTGCTCAGCAGACACGGGGCCTTCACCTCGGGCACCTCTGTGAGTCTGAAAGCAACACAGACGTTTTTGGCCATCCAGAGGTGCTCTCGGTGACCTCCATTCACCCAAGTGGCACTGACTGAAATAATCCGAACTGCTGATCACAGGGTGATCTTGGAATATGCAGAAAAGACTGCAGGCTTGGTGGTTGTGTATGTTTGGAGGAACTTCACCCAGCTGGAGGGGTCTGACCCTCTGGGGTCGGTGGGAGTTGCAGCTGATCCCCTTGCAGGTTTGGTGGGAAGGGAAGGAGAGAAGGTGCAGGTGATGCCCTGAGCAGAGGGCTGTGCCACCCACAGTGGAAAGAGAGGCTGAGAGGCACCGTGGGGCTGCTGGATGAGCATGCTGGGGACGTGTCAGCTCTTCCTCTCAGCTTCCCTCCGCAGCGCCAACTGTCAGTAATTTAACTAACGTTTTGTAAATAAATGTGGCATTCGGACAGCTGTCACCGCGCCTGTTATAAACACTCCCTTTGTCACTAAAAGCTGGCAGTGCTGCTCCGTCTCCCCTGCAAATGCAGCCACCACTGCCAGTTAGCTCCTGAATCCAGGGCTGTCAAGGAATCACATGCTGGGTGGTGGCTGGGACACCGTGGCTTTGCACAGGGAGCCTGGTGAGGCACTGCCAGGGCCTGGTGTGAAGGCAGCTTTTGCATCTCAAAAATAAATAAATGGCCTGAGCAGTGAGCAAAAAACCCCATTAGAATGTGGCTGTAGGGCTGGTCCCCAGCCAGGGACCTGGGCAGTCCAGCTGCAGTGCCAGTGGTGTCACTTGGTTCTGCTGCCATCTCATCCCAGCTCCGTGGGGAGCACTGAGAGGATGAGAGGGGGACCTCAGCCAGGCTCAGGATTTGATGTGCCAAGGGAGTGATTTGGCACCAGTCCTGTGAAGGCTTTTCACTTCGAGCAGCCTGGTCTAGTGCAAGGTGTCCCTGCCCATGGCAGAGAGTTGGATTGAGATGAGCTTTAGGGTTGCTTCCAACCCAAACCACTCTGGGAGCCTATGAAAAGTGGGCTACACACTCATCAGGATTTGGTTTTGGTAAATTTGGAGTCCCCGGGACTGGCTGGATTTGAGTGGTGAGATCTGCCCTCTGCCCATTGGTCTGGCTCAGCACACTTGTCCTACCAGGAGCAGACTCGACACCTTCAGGCAGTCAGGAAGCTTCTCCTACTAATGAACAGGACTGCACACATGGCCCAGAAAAGTTGTGGCTGCCCCAGCCCTGGAAGCGTCCAAGGCAGGTTTGATGTGGCTTGGAGCAGCCTGGAATAGTGGAGGGTTTCCCTGCCCATGGCAGGGGGTAGAATAAGATGATCTTTAAGGTCCCATCCATCCCAAACTATTTTGGGATTGTATGAACCCAGAGGTTCATGGAAGGGATGCTGTTAGGTTTCTCCTTGCTGGGAGTTCTTGACTCTGTGCTGCTCTTCTCCTCTCATCTTTCTGGGACCTGAAACTCCAAACCCCCTTTCCCTGGATTTTCTGTCCTGAAGCAGGGTGGTTTAACTTCCAGCTGTCAACACCTATGGCCTGGCTGTGCTGCAGCACTGGCCACAGTACAGACAGTACAGAAATCAGTACAGAAATCAGCACATGACATCTCTCTCCCTCTAAGCTGCTGTAAAATTAGCTTCATCTCAAGTGGCAGAAAATGATCATATCCTCGCTTGAGGGCGATGAAGAATATTCCTGAGTCACTGCTAGTGATGAAACAGGCAGAAAATCCAGAGTGATACACAGCTGCCCACTCAGTTCTAATCGCTGAGGCCATTTGCTGCTGCAGAGCCTTAAGACACAGCTTCCTCCTCCTCTCCCTCCCTTTCATCCATCACTCCCCATAGCAGCCAGGGCTGCAGATCCCAGCAGGAACAGAGCAATTTCCCGTCCCACCAGCGAGGCTGCAGGCTGTGAGCAGCGTGTCCTCTTTCCCTGTTCCCCTGAGACGAGAGGAGGGGGTCAAAGCTTCCCTTTCTAAAAGGAATCAGAGGAAAAATATGTAGCCCATCCTCCTCAGGTTTCCTCCTTCCACACTGTGATCCTGAAGAGGGAAAAACTCTCCTCTGAGCTGAGCCTCCTCTCCACAAATTTTCCCTGCTGTCTCTGGAGCAGCTGCTGTGCCCACAAGGATATTTCCTTTTTGTCTTTCTCCTGCATCAGCTTTAGTTCAAAGCCATCTCCCTGGATCTTTATGTCTTGAATAAAGCCACCCTCTTCCCTACAACTGCCAACTCAGTGCTTGGGAAACCTCTTGCCAAAATTGCTGGCGACTAAGGCCAAAAAACCCCTTCAAAACAGGGATGATCAGAAGCAAAATTCTGTAATCCTTCCCTTCCTTACATATGCTCCCTGGCAGTGTGGGAATGGGAAGGACTCCTTGAAGGATGCTTCCTGCAAACCCCGTCCTGCCAGCTTCCCCCAAATTCAGATGGAAGCCCCTTATGCTTCAGGGGCAGGTTGGAGATTCTGAATTTCCTCCTCCTTCTGCTTTTCCATGCGGCTCTATCACCTCGTTCAGCAGCATTTAGAGGGAAAACCGTAACAATCCCCCAGTTCATGCAGGTGTTTGAATGAACACTCTGTTCTCCAGTCAGGGCTTGTCAGAATTTATCCCTTAACCTGGTTTTCAGATGTTCTCTATCCTGCAGATTTGCAGGATCTGCTATTCACACAGAACTCTCCTGGTGTCAGACTTCTGCTAGGATCGCTTCACCGCTCCCGCCAGCCTGCCACGGGAATTAAGCAGAGCTGGCAGCAGAACAGGGAGAAATGTGTCAGAGCAGGTCTTCTGCCAGTGTCAAACAAAAATATTGCACAAGCTCGCTACCCCCCCTGGAAACTGCTGCACCAGCACGAGTTTCCTGCGCTGGTTGACCAAATCTGGGCAGCGTTCTGTGCATCCTGCTCCCTTCCATAATCCCAGACAGCACAGTTATTTGTCAGCACAAGCAGGTGCAGAGCTGCAGGACATGGGCTGAGCATCTCGCTTTGGTGGTTATTCCAGCACACAGCCGCTCTATCCTCCCGTCAGGCAGCACCAGCAGCTTAATTTCCTGTTTGCCTCATATCTTTCCCCCAAAAACGCAGTCTGGATGCTGCATTTTGGGTCAGGTTCAGCGGGAGAGCAGTGTCAAAATGAATATAGGGCTGGGAATTTAGGAGTTGAGTGTTATAACAAAGCACCCCCTGAGCACAATTCGTTCTGCATGTGTCAGCCACAGGCACGTGCAGAAACCAAATTTGTGTGTGTTTATCACGGGATCATAGAAATGCTCAGGCTGGAAGGGGCCTTCAGGATAATCTAGTGCCAATCCCCAATATGTAAATAAATACCTACATTTATATGCAAAAAATGTAAAATATATAAAGATTTTTTAAAGATAAATATGTATTTATATTTATATGCCCTGCGAACAAAGGTACAAGTGGAGAGGAGTAATTCATGCAGATACCTGGTGAGAGAGGCAGGACACAGGAATAAAATCAGGGGAGATGGAGCAGATGGCAAGCCTGGATGCCACAGCTATACCCTGGAAAAGTGTTTCTGTGGAAAAGCAGCACTGGGGGCTCCTTTTGGGAGAGGTGAGGGGACAAGCCTGTTGGTAAATGCTCCAGTCTTTTCTCCTGGTGCTGCCAACTGCTGCTTGTTTCCCCTGCTGTGAGTGTGAAACCACCCCACTCACCTCTGGCAAAATCAGGGGATAACAAGGATGGAAGGCTGACTTTGGTTGTGGCATTTAGTTATATTTTTTTTCCTGTCTAGGAAAGGAAGAAATAAAGTTGAATTTCAAGTGGGGTTGTTGCAGTCATGGAGGGAAATGAGATCTGCTTGTCAGCTGCCTTCTCCTTCCTTGTGTCCCCATAAATAACCCTCCTCAGTCAGAGATGGCTCAGCTCCTGTGCAGGGGACAGAGATGGCTTTGGGCTTTTATTTTTTTGCAGTGGATGGAGGGTTCCTTCCCTTTCCTGCCTGCAGTTCCCCTCCTCAGAGCCTGCTCCTTCCCAGGGCTGCTGTCAGATTCCCTTGCCTGATGGAACAAAGGGGAATGGCTTCCCACTGCCAGAGGGCAGGATTAGAAGGGATATTGGGGGAAATTCTTCCCTGTGAGGGTGGTGAGGCCCTGGCACAAGGTGCCCAGAGAAGCTGTGGCTGCCCCATGCCTGAAAGTGTTCCAGGCTGGGTTGGATGGGGCTTGGAATAACCTGGGATAGTAGAAAGTGTCCATGCCCATGGCAGACTGGATGATCTTAAAACTTTCAACCCAAACCATCCAGTGATCCCGTGATTCCAAGGATTTTTGGCAAGGTTGCACGTGCAGTTTAGCCTCGCTAGGTCTGTAGCTCATCTGCCTAAAACTCATTCACACCTTCTTTGTGGATTCATGGAAAAAAAGGTCCAGGTGTCCCTTTTCCCTTTCACCATTCCTGCTGGCTTTTGTGAATCGGCTGCCTGGTTTTGGTCAGGTTTTACAGGGAGGTCGCATTCCTACAACTCCCATGAAAATAGTAAAGCTTGAGAGACCTCATTATTCCTCTGAAGTAACGACAGGACGAGCTCAGCTCTCGTAGGAGACACCCCAGAATCCGCGTGGGCACTGGTTACGTGTAAAACTCAAGGGAAGAGGGAGCTCCAGCCTGAGACTGCATCATTTAAGGTTTAAAATGTATAGGAAACCAAACGTCTTCCGTGCAATGTGTGGAACTGCTCATTAAATGCAGCAAGGAGCGCAGGTGGGGAGGGGTTGAGCACTCCAGATTGTGCGTAAAGAAAACTGCAGAGCTGATGTTGTGTTGGTAGAGAGAAGCTGCCAGTCCTGGTGTCAAGGAGAAGAGACAAAAGCTCAGGGCTTTGTGTTTAATTCTCCTGCTCTAAAATAGGGGATGCTGCACTGAGCTCAGCTGAATGGGAAGACCGCAACAGCTGGTGGCTGTGGCATTGCTGGAACGGGCTGGCTCGCCCTTCCCTCTGCTTAGGAAAAAAAGAAGGCAAAAAAAGGCACAAGAGCACTGACAAAAAAAAATAATAAAGCTTGTAACTCGCTTTCCAGAAGTTCCTAATGCTGCAACAGGCAAAGCACTGGAGATAAAAGAAATATAAAAGCGAGGGAAAGAGGAGAAAAAATGCATTTATGAGCTCTCAAACTAACAGCATGCAACTCTCATATTATTTTTCCTCCTTAGCCTTTGAAACAGAACAACGGCCTGGAGCCTTCTCGGCAGATGGACAATGTGCGTGCCTTAACCACTTAACAGCCATTAGCCTAATTTCACGTACTGGAGCCAAATTAAATAATAAGTAAGAGGCTATGAAAAGCTGGTTTGGAGGCTGCGTTACTGCCTTTCACTTGATAACCTTCTCATAAACAGATGCTCTCTCTCTACCCTATTAACCTTGTCTGAGAGCGGGGAGGGGGCTCTGGTGAGGCAAACAAGCCAGACCTAGGTGGGGAGGGGGGAGTAGATGAGCTGGAGGGGCCAGATGTGGGGGCCCTGCTTGTTTTGGAGGCTCCCCTCGTTTTTGTCCCCGGTGCCCAGGCCCTGGAGAGGGCCCTGAGCTCAGAGCCCGTTCTGCGGTTGCGCCTGGGTCATCGGGACGTGCCAAATGATTCATCTTGTTCAGCCGCTCCATCTGTACCTGCTGGGCGAGGCTGCACCTCCCGGAGCTGATTTTGTGGACAAATCTGCTTTACTTGGAGGAAAGGGGAGATGGTGCTGGTAGATACAAAAGGGGAGGTGGCCACGAGGCTCAGTGCCTAATCCCTCCCTGGTTTTGGCTCGGGGGCACTGCTGCCTCCTCCATCCTTGCTGTGCCACCAGCTCGCCCTTTCCAGTGGTGTAATTCTGCTGCTCTTTGCCTTTTTCCCCCCTGCGCTGAAATAGAAACAGAAGTACTTGCTAAGCTCTGGGAATTTGGGAATATTAGTTTGCAAAATGCTTTTGACGCGGCTTTAGCGCCAGGAGGGTGAGGCAGGTGTGTGCAGAAAAGTTGTTCTGCATTTCTTTCTGCCTGTAAAGGTTTGGGAGTGGCTGCCCTAATTTCCTCACCCCCCCCACTAACTCTTGCTCTGTGCTTTGCATCTCAACTTTAGACCTTTAGAAGTTTTCAGGGGATTATAGATGGCCGTGCAGCTATTTTTGGTGAAAGCTTTTATTTATTAAAAAGCCATCTTCCCTCATTAAGAAGATACATTGATGGGAAATAGATGAGCGGCTCTATTACTGGCGTCTGGTGTGCTGGGCAAGCCCGGGGTCGCTGAGATCGCCTGTTTTGTGCCCTCCCTCGATGCAAGAAATGTCTTGAATGGAGCCAAGAACCATTTGGTGCAGGAACCACCCAAAATTTGCTGCATCAGTCGTCCCCTCAGCCAGCCTGCAGCATCCAAGGCGCTTGGATAGATGTGGGAAGGTTTGGTGCAAGATTTCCTGCAGTTCCTTGGTGCCAGCAGCAGCTTGACTTTCCTTCTGTGTTGGTTTTCCTCCTTTGTCTGAGTTGTCACACTGGCTCTGATTTCATATGCAAAATCCATCCTCTGACTGGCACAGAGGCCGATAAAGCCGAGGTTCTTATAAGTTTACTTCATCTTAGTGCAAGTAGGAGTCAATGATTTGCTGCCTGTGGTGAGGACGTTTGGAAAGGCTTTGTGCTGAGTGGATTCTCTGAGGTTCAGATGGGGATGAATCTCATTTTCCTGTGGCCTTTCCTTTTGTGGGGCACTCACAGAGTCCCTCTCCTGTACCTGGCTGCCTGTCTGCACTAGACTTGCAGGTACTTAATGTCTTTGAGCCATCTGTTCCTCTGTCAAATTTAGTTAAAATTGGCCAAAGGCTTCAGGAATTATTGGGGAAGATTGCTAGGCAGAGGTATGCAGGTGAAAAGCACGATTGAATAAGCTTGTCCCAGTAGGACTCAAGGCTAAAAATGTTTCAGGGTATGTTATTTGGAGACAAGACAGCTTGGAAAATGGGATCCATATCCAACCTTTCTCAAGCACAAGGGATACTAGTTTTGAGTAAATTTTTTGGTGTTGTAGAAAGCTCCCTGGTGGAGATGGACTTTGCCTTGAGTGGGATGTGGTGTTTTATCTTTTATTTCTGGTTATGCATGGCTTCCTGTCCAAAATGAGCCCCATCCATGCTTTTCCAAAGCCCTGATCCTTACCTCAAGATGCTGCAGTTGTATTTTCAGGCAGCTGTTTGCTGGAGAGCTCCTCCATCAAGGGCTGGGAGAGCTCTCTCAGCCTAAGACATTAACTTTGGGAGAGCAGTGTGCTCCTGTTAGAGGCTGCTTCATCCATGCCTTAAACCAGGATGCTTTAATCCTGTCCTGGATGTCGTGATTCTGTGCTCCCAGTTAGATCCATCCAGAAATTAGGTATCTGATCCAACTAGGTCTTGGGAAGAGAGAGACCAGCCCAGCTCCCAGAATCCTTCAGGGATGACTTCAGGGCTAAGGGGGAAGACAGAAAAAAGCGAATGAACTGGCAAAAAATCTGTCAAAACCTTGATCCATGAGCATTTCCATAGGAGCCCAGAAAAGCAGGAGCAGTCTGGGATACCTGCAGGTGTCTGAGATGATGGGTGGCTGTGTCTGAGCGTGTTTGTCCAGTCCCCCTTTGCAGTCACTGGGGAGCAATGGGCCTTTTTAGGGTGTAATTCATCCCAGTTAAGGCAGGTGTCTAAAATAGGTCGGACAGATTGTGTCCTAGCAGTGCCTCTTTCTCTCCATTTGCTATGAAATGGGGTCCAAAATGCCTGAACTTGGCTGGTGAGGTGATAAATCCCAACCCCAGCATTCAGAGGAAGTCACAGGATTAGAATAGAAAATATGTAACATTGATCAGGTGTATTAAAGCCTCCTGAGGGTGTGGAGCAGCAAGAAAACACCTGGTACTGCACTAAGCAGAAATAGGGGAAGAAATGACTTTTTTTGGTGAGTTTGTGCATCCTGCGTCCATTTAAATCTCATTCCTGCAACTTCCAGGCGACTCAGCTAAGCAATTCTGCATGTGGCTTGTCATTAGGTGCCTCACCCAGCAACCTGCAAGTTCATTAGTATTCTTTTTAGTGCTAACGAAATGTCTGAGCTGCATCTTTTCTGCATGAGAGGCTGAAACAGAGGCAGTAAAGGGAAAAATCCAACTCCAGCTCTACAGAGACCACCCAGAGCGGGTCCCTTCTGCCAGCAAAGGGCTGCTCGTGTCAGTGTGGTAAAACCACAGGATTACAATAAAATATCCAGCCCCAAAAGTAGTTGGGAAGATAATTTTACCTTTTTAATTGCATCTGCAGTGGGGTCTCTGCCAACGTGGCAGTTTGAGCTGAGGATCTTTTCCCCCCCCAGCACAGCCGTTGCTGCAGAAATCCATGGGAGTGAACATCTGCAGGTAAAGAGGCAGTGTGGAGGATTAGCTTATGGATGTTCCTGTTTCTCCTGCCTCTGTGGGAACCCATAGGGCTGTTTGGCTCTGCTTCCTGGGCTGGAAAATGTGGATCCAAGCTCCGTTTGTGGGTGAGGAGAAGGCACAGCAGCACAAGGGCCGTGGTTGTGCCCTGCCTGCCTAAGAGGTTTCATTGATTTTTCTTTTCTTCAATGGAAACAGAACTGACATCCATTAACCAGCCTCCCGGCCTCTCCTGAGCCAGCCATGGAGGCAGCAAAGCCTTTATTGCAATTTTTCTTTTCTTTTCTCTTAGGCTTGTGGGTTTCTCTCCTATTGCTCCTTGTTAATGCTCAGAGGCTCTGGCTGCAGCCTGGGGGATGCAGAAGGGTTTCAGAAATATGAAATGGAAATCCAGCTCCCCAGGTCTGACTTATCCTCAGTATGTTTTGGGAGACCCCCCATGTATTTACCCAGCTTAGACATCCACAGAGAGCTCGGTGAATTTCCAGGGGGGAGATGGATGGGAGAAATCATCTCCTCTGGCTTTATTTGGTAGCTTGGATGCTTTTTGCTCCCTTGGGAATGGAGCACAGCCAGGCTGTGAATAATGGGGTGCAGTGTGGATTCTTGGGGTGTTAGCAGGCTCTGGGAAATGGGATTCTCCTCCTCCAAAGGCATCTCCAGCCTGAAGGGTTTCATTCCTCTGCTTGGAATGAACATTTGTTTAATAGAGGCTGGAGGTGAGAGCTGAGGGGCTTGAGGTAACAAGAGCCAGGACCTCGCTGCAGAGGTGGATGCTGGTGGCTTCATCATCTGCATCCTTCCCATCTCCTGGGGGTTATCCCAAATCACTGCAGTTGTTCAGGGGAAAGGAGGTTTTCCTTTTTCAGAACCTGTGGCAGGTGAAGAGGGTAAAAGTCACTTATGGATGAAAATAGAGATTTTAGTTTCAAGTTTTGCAAAATAACTGATATATATTTAGCATTGAGTCTGTCTACATGATGTAGATTTATGAGCTTTATGTATATTTTATCCATACACATTTGATCTTAGACAAGTAATGCCTCCTGAGTTCTCAGCAGATTTTTTTCCTTATTAAATTCTTTCCCCACTTACTTTGGGTGGGTTTGTTCCTCATTGCTGTCACTGTGCAGCTCTCCTATAAATGTGTTTTGTATTCAGTTGCAGAGTTTTCTTTGGGGGGTTGGTTTTTAATATACAGCTTATGAAGCCTGATTTTTGGGAGCCATGTATGTTTACAGCAGAATGCTTCTGCAGAGAAAGGGAAAGTTTCGGAAAAACAAAGGAACAAGGGGGGAAAAGAGATTATTGGGTCTTTTTTGGCCAGTGAACACTGCAGAAATACCTTTGACATTTTCCCAGACTGATTAGACAGGTCTCGAGCTGACTCAGGTACCCGCTTTCCAAATGTCTCTGCCTGGACCAGACCTCAGCTGCAGATTTAATGGCAAAGCTCTCGTTACTATCCTGGCTATGCTGCACCATTCCCTGCTGGAAAAACAGCCAGGCTCTGGATTTTAATGAAGGAGTTGTTAATGCTGTGGTGCATGGAAGGTTTTCTGCTTTATTAGGGCAAGACAGGAGCTTCCTCCCTCTCCCATCCCCACGTGCTTGGAAAATGATCACAGTATCCCTGCACATCGATCCCATTCCAGTCCTAGCTGCTGGTGGAGTGAAGTTAATGAATTCCATCAAAATCAGGATCCTGTCAAGGCTGTGCTGTCCTTGGCTTTCTGGGTGGCTTTTTGGTGTTCGTGTCACCAGCTGCTCTAGAGACTTGGTGGGACGTGTGGTTGTGTGGAAGCACTGGGAGCGAATGTCCTGAGCTGGAAAAAATTCACATGCTGGAAATGGAAGCACTGGGATCTGTGGGCTTCGTGCTTGATTGCTTTCCTGATTGGTACTATTTAAAAAAAGATGCATAAGAGAAAGAATGTTTGATTTTAAGAGTGCCTGGGTGCCGACACCATCTCTGTTTGTTTTCCTTCCTTTAGCAGAAACCTTGTAAAATTTTTATGAAGCATTAATGGAACAGAGATTTCTTTTTCCTCAACCAAATTTCCTGAGGTGAAGGTAACCCCCACAAGACCAGCCCAGTTCTGCACTCTTGAGAAATTCAGGACAAGGAGTGCTTTGGGGTAGTTGCCAGAGCATCCCTGATGTACTTGCCACCTGGGATTAGGAAGGAAAGGAAGGGTCCATTCTCGTCCTGGTGTGTGTGGTGATGTGGTTGGTGGCCCTGGAAGGACAAACTGCTGGGAAGAATGAGGAGAAGTGCAGGTTGTGTTGAAAGAGTGAAGGGATGCAAAGGTGGATCTTCAGATCAGCATCATAAACTAACCCTGAACTTGAGATTCACCTCTGCATTCACCTCTCAGTTTGTGGGGCAGGACATTGGAAGGTCAGTGAACATCAAGGGGAGAAAAAGTGAAATATAACAGCCGAGCCATCCTCTCCTGGTATCCCTTCAGCATGCTAGGAATGTGCTTGCAAGCAATAAACTGCTCAGAAGTGATGGTTAAGAGGATTCGTCCGCTTCTTTTTTTAAAAAAACTTTGTTTCTATCTTCTGTGTTGAATGCTGTCATCTTCTTTTGGAAGAGAAGGGCTAAGTTGGGATCAGAGCAAAAACTCAGAGGTTGTGGTTTCTCTGTCCAGCTCTGCCAGGGATTTCCAGCCGGACTGGTGGTAGAGAGCTCATTTTACAGCACTGCCTCAAGCCATATCCCTTCAAGAATTCGCTGGGTAAGGAGAGCAAACAAGCCCTGGCAGCAGCCCTGCAGAAAAGCATGGAAAACATCCAGCTCCGAGGAGCTTAATGGGAAGTTATTAGCCAGAATATCCTCCTTATTGTGGAGGCCGGGCTGCCTTATCATCCTGACAGCCCCGAGTAATTGATGTCCCTTCAGAAGGAAGGTGAGCAGAGGATTTGTGGCTCGGTGGGAGCTCCTGCTCTGCGTGACCTTCCCGTTGGCTGAGGATTGTAACACGGACGGTGCAGCTCTGGGAGCTGGGCGTGGGGCACTGGCCAGGATCCGTGAGCCATCCAGGATAGCAGAGAATGAACTGAGGGCAAACGAGGACACTGATGGCTCGTGGTGGACATTTGGTCTCGTGTGGAAGCCTGGGCTCAAGTGCCATGGCAGAGCAGGGAACATTCTGGCATGGGGAGTGCTTGTTCAGATTTGGAGGGGCAGGGCTGTCCCTGGAGTTTGCCTAATTTGCTAAATGATGGAGATCAGAGCCCTGGGAAATTTAGAGCCTGGGCACAGATGAGTCCCATGATTATGGGTTAAAGGATACTTGCAGTTACTGTAGGTAATGGAACGTAAACCTGCATCATGCCTGTGATGCTGAGAACACCTGGACAGGGCTGGCAGCTCCACCTGCAGCTTGGGACTTGTGCTCAAAGAAAGTTTCACAAGTTATTACAGAAATGGTCAAGACTTGTGTTGGTGGAAGGGCTTTCACATCCTCAGGGTTTATTTTGACAGGAATGAGAAATAAATCAGAAGCTTCAAGTGTTAACCCTTTCTCTTCTGGTCCCCATATGGCTCTTTGCTAAACTACCCTGTCTCGTACATTTTTTTCTGAACTTTCTTCAAATATGCAGTAGCAATCAAAGCAATTAACTGTAATTGCAGAGAGACTACCTTGTGAAGGCGGGCCGCAGAAATAGGCAGGTAATTACAAGGAGTTATAAATGGATGGTTACTTACATCAGGAGTGATGCACAGGGATTTGGTGATCGGAAGCGACAATCGGTGATTGAAGCACAGGGCAGTTGCCTGGGGTCATTTGTCCGAGATCCTGCTGTGCCCAGGCACCTGCCTGGTGTTGATCCTTTCCCTCTGCAGCCTGGGGACTGCTGCCCACCACCTTGGGATCATCAGCAAGCTGTCAGAGTCTGTAAGAGTCCTCTGCTGTCTTCAAATGAAATGGAAAGATTCTTTAATTAGGCACATCTCTGAAGACGTGTGGACTTTGAGGGTGAGCTGTTAGATCTGATTTCTGAGTGATGCCTTGCTGACCTGCTGCTGCTCAGGGTGGGCTGATGGTGAGCAGCTACAGCAGCACCCAGAGCTGCCCCATTGCTGAGCTGACTTGTGCCTTACTCCTGCTTGCCAAGTCCTCACCCCTTGCAGTTGTAGAGCTGCCTTCCTCTTATGGGGCAAAAAAAAAGCTTTTCAGGTCTTATTTCCCTCGGGCAATTCATAGAAAGATCTGACTTACCTCTCCATGTTCCTCGTGCTTTAGGAACGTAACCTAGTTGCTACAAGGGCCAGCCACGTCTGTGTAACTACGTGCTGTGCTTTTGTAGGGCTGACAGGAACCTTGTGTCACCTTGCTGCCACTTCTCTCTGGAGCAGCACTTTGTAGGCATCGTGCTCTAGTGCTGAAGTGATTTTTTAAACTAGATTTGAGAACGCTGTTAGGAATCAGGGAGGATGCCTTTCCCGTAGTAATGACAAGCACCCTGAGGGAGCAACCACTACAGGAGTGGCTCTGAGGAGCAGCACAGTCGGTCTCATTTCAGGAGACAAGGTACTTTGGTGGCAGGACATCTTGTGAATTGTCTAGATTTCCTGGTCCTGGTGTCCCCAGAGAGGTTTAAAACTTTTAGTGCCCTCTTGCTTGGATGTATTTAGCAACAAAGAGATTTCAATTATTTAAAGGTACAGGAAGACATGAAAGCCATTAGGAAGGGACCTGGTGCCCTCAGGAGATGGTGCTGGCTTCTCTTCCAGCTTGCAGAACTGGCTGCAAACCCCAGCACTGAATCAGGGGACGAGGTGAAGAACAGATGAAAACCACCTTGGAATAAAGCTGGGGTTGGGTTTGGGTTGGAATCATTGGCTGGGTGCAGTGAGGGCCTGCTTGAGGTGGACCCCAAGAGGAGAGCAGCAAAGCCTGTGCAAGGTGGGGTGAAACAAAGAGGAGATGAGGGTGCAATAGGCCCGGGTGTGGAGTCATTTGTGTTCGTTGTACCGTGAGTAGAGATGGGACTCCGTGTCCGAGGGTGGTGATGTGATGCACAGTGAGGAAGAGCTCAGGTATGGATGAGTAGGAGGGATGGAATCCTTCCAGCCCCACTGTACCGTGGGTCTAAGGATGGCTTGGGCACAAGGAAAGGCTCACTCTGGTGCCCAGGGAGTCTGAGGCTGGCTGCCTTCCAGCCCTCTCTGAAGCTGTCACCAGCTCAGTCACAGAGCTGGGATTTAAACTGGACATTAATGTGTGTTCTCCCCAGAGCATGGTGGGTTTGTTGTCCTCATGGCAGGTCGCCCCACTGCAATGAGCTGAACCCGAAGTATTGGAATGCTGACCATATTCCAGAGTTGGGCTTTATGTCTGCTGGCAAAGAAAGCACTTTTAGTGTCCTCCCGACTTCACCATTGCTTCTTTCCAAATTCTTCCTCAGTGGCTTTCTGTGCCTGTCCAGAATTGCCTCTCAGGTGGCATCAGGTTGTTAAACTCAGACTTTCACCCCAGACGTGGCTGTGTTTCACTGCTGAGTGAAGCAACTCATTAATTACCTTGTGTTGCTGGATCCATCATGAGGGAAGGCAATGCACAAATAGCAAATGCATTTAATTACAATTTTAACCAAAATTAAACCATTGTGATCAGAGATACAGAGCAGGGAGCTCTGTCTGGGCTGAGGACATCTGAAGTGGGTACAGGGGGTGACCAGCAGGTCTTCTCCAACCGCAGAAACTCTTTTTCATGCAGAGCAAGTACATTTGATTTATTACAACTGGAAGTGGAAACAGTAGTGGAGCAGTAGGAGAATTAAAAACATGCGTGGCATGGATATGATACAGAATAACTAATCTTTGCTGACATTTACTGTCAGTCATGGCTAAGGAGAAGATAACTAACTCTGCCTCTCATGTTCTGTGGTCTGCCGTCTTCAGTCATGAAGATAAATGTCAGGCATCAGCTGTCCTTGTGTACAACCATATTCTGCTTTCAACAAATTCTTATACTGGAACGGGAATATTTGTGGAGCCCAGATCCAATATCCCGGAGACTTTGTGTGGAAAGGTTTTGGTCCCAAAAGAGAGACCTGAAGTGTCCCCTGCACTGAGAGCTGCCGTGGTGGCCTTGGTGCTGATGTCCCCGTGAGCCAGATGGAGCTTGGAGAGAAGCTCTTGTGCTGCTCTGATTTCCCTGAAATGTTTCTGTCCTCCATGGGTCTGCCTTTACAGTCAGCCAGACATGGGACCGCTTTTCCCATGGCATCCAGACCAAATTCCACATGCATTTTTTCCTGTAGTAATAATAATGCTTTTTTAGCCATCTGAAATTATTTCCCCATTCATACAAGAGCTCTCAAGTTGTCCGGGGGAAAGGGAAAGCATGGAAAAATAAGCCAAATATGGCTCTTTATTTTCGAGTGTGTCATTTGAAATGGAGGGGGCCAAACACTCAGCTCTTGTCACTTTAATTTGGACTGGTTGACTCGGGGTTATTTTGGAAGGCATGTGAAGTGGAGGAGGTTCAAGTGCAGTCACAAGGTGGGAAAATATATTTTGGGGCTTGTGCGAGGAGATTGAGTTTTCTTTTGTGTGGGGGTGAGGGAAGCATTCATCGAGCTTATATCCTTCTTGGAAATAATAATAAAAAAAAAAAAGGTGGAGAAAGTCACGAAGTGCAGAGAAAACAAAGAGTGATGTGCTCCTGCTGATGGCACGGGGAGGGAGCACGGCTATCCATAGGGAATCTGCCTATGGACACTTGCAAATACTATTTCCCTCCTAGAGGTGCCTACAAGGGCAGAGTGAGCAGTATATTATTAATAATGAATAACAGTAGGATGCTAAAATGTTTGCTTAAATATCCTGTGTCATTCAGTGCAGAACAAGGGAAAATTGTAAGCATGTGTGAGAAGGGTAAATAGGAGACAGGGAGGCAGGGGCTGGGAGGGAGATAAGGTGGAGATAAGGAGCTTTTTCCTCTTCTTGGTTTTTTTTTTTTTTTTTTTTTTTTTGGGTTTTTTTTTTGGCTTATATATTATAATAATCCCATTCACCAGTTATCCATGGGGTTTTTAGGGCTAGCTGGTAATTTCTTCACTCAGGATGAATCTAGGGTGAAAAAGTGGAAGGAAAAAGGTCGGGGAACGTTCCTGTCATACAAAATGTGCTGGTGATGGGGAGGGCGCGGGGCTATCGCCGGGCGAGCTGCAAATAGAGCTGTTAGTGTGCCATCAGATAGCTGCTGGCCATCGATAGCGCCGTATCAATGGGATAAAGATAAATGCGAAGATAAGAGACTCGGGTTTGCCTCGAAATCCACTTGCGGTTACCAAAAGGCTTTGTCTCCGCGTTGATTTCTTCATCCCGCTCCTGTGGTAAATGCCAAGGCTTGAAATCTTATTTATGGTGACGCTAATGAAAAAATGTCCAGCAGAGCCAGCGCTTCACCCAAAGGATATGAAGATCTTCTGTGCTGTCTTAATTAAGTGAGGTAACGGAGAGACTTCTGAAGCCACCCAGCAGTGCTTGAATGGCTAATTCTCTCCAGCATTGCATTAAAAATTAGGAACATTTAATAAGTGGGGTTAGGTGCCCCCTGAGTTACCGTTTCAGCAAGATGCAGTTAAGCCCAGTCTTTTTGCCTGTTTTTAAAAGTCTGACTCATCTTTCCCAGCACTTCTCTGGCAGCTGTGAGGGCATGAAACTTTTTTAGATCAGAGATAAGATTCATGTCGTAATCACATGATTCGGGGAGCTGGCGCTTTAAGGGAAAGAGTGCTAAAAATAACCAGAATTGGTGACAAGATAGTAGCAATTTTGGCTTTTTCTACCGTGAAGGGCTGGTTGCCAGCTCTAGGGAAGGGACTCAATGGCTTCATTCTGCAGTGGGGTTCCGAAATGTCATTGCTCCCGTGATAATGTGGGGTAATGGAAAATAGAGGAAAGGATAGGAAGACAAAAAGATGGAAGTGAGAGTAAGTAATGGGGAGATTTGGAAGGGATAAATATTGCAAAATAAATTAAAGGGGAGGAGGGAAGCAGGGCACATCTTGGACTAGTCCTGCATGGGCTCGGATGGTGTTGGAGGAAGACAAAAGGAGTGAGACAGAGCGAGAAGCACAATGACTTTAATTTGTAGGCAGAGACTGTTAAGAGAGAGAGAAAAAAAAAGGTGATTTGAGTTCTTTTATTCATTACTAACCATAAAAGGCCCAGACTGTGTTGCCAGTGGCTTTAAAATCCAGGATCCTATTAAACCTTCCTTGATAGTAACTCAGCACTTGGAAAGGGAGTTAAAGAAGGAGCAGGCGAGAGGGAGGAGGGATGGGGGAGCTCGCTGAATCCGAGGGAGACTTGGGGCTAAGGTCTCACCTTTTTCCTGGCAATGTTTTTTGGGATCAAGTGCCTGTTTTCTTGGAGAACCATGACAAGACTGGCAGCATCCCGATGTCCCTTGCAAAGGGATCGCCCCGGCTGCTGCTCTCTAGAAAAGGGCACTGCTCCCCATTCCGAGGTATTAAATCAGGCTTTATGCTGCTGCTCACAAACCAGCTGCAGCTCCGGGGAGGCTGCACGGAATGCGAGATGAGATGGGAGAGATCAGCAGATAAATGCGATGGATAAAGCCAGCAGCGAAAGGTTCTTTGGATTAAGTCCCTGTATGATAAATAGCAGCGTGTGTCTGTCTGGCTGGAGTTTGACACCGGGGTGAGGAGAGGCTGGGCTGGATCGGGACAGTGCCAAGGCGGGACTGGAATGTACTGGGAGAAATGGTTAATTCCCGCTCTTCACCTCCAGCATCACCAATGGTGCCTGCACACCCCCAGGGACTGTCCTTCCCTGCTTTCCACCGCGCTGCCAACCTGCAAAACCTGCGCCCAGCTCAGGGGAGAGCTGTAATTAAAAGAGCTGTTCCCTGAGACCCAACGACTTATTGATTTTGTGTGTGTGCGGGGAGCGCTCTCTCCTCGGGGAAATAGCAGAATCCATTCGTTTCTAAGGCAGACTCGGAGCTGACATGTGGGTCTGTGCCACACCACGTCCTCAGCTCCCCGTGACACGTGCACTGCAGGGCAGCCAGGCAAGGAAAGAGCTCCCACGGGAGGTACTCGAGGGGATCTCGACTCCTCAAGGATTTTTCCTTCCCTGCTGGAGTTGTGGTAGCAGTCGGAATACAGAGATGCTGTATTTCACCTCGCTCCGCACCTTGTGCTGAGCATCTCCAGGCAGCAAGCAACAGGTTTGGGGAGCCTCCAGAGCTCTGATAGAGATGTCACTGGGCTGGGAAATAGGGAGAAGGAAACAAGGCTGAGCGTCCCTTCTCTGAGCCAGCACAGAGAATCCGGAGAGGCACAGGGAGCTGCTGCTCCGGTTCGTGAAGTGGGTAATCAGCCCTTTTTATGAAGTCTGACTCCAACCTCTTTGAATTTCACCCCGTGCTCTTCCTGTCGTGGAATAGAATTGACTGATAAAGGTCTTATCTGGTCACTGTACTTGAGGGAATCAGCGTGGCTGTGGCCAGAGCCTGGTTGGGAATGCAGGGTGCAGAGCGTGGCTGGGGGATGCAGGGCAGGGCAGGGCAGGGCTGAGAGGCACCGGGTGACCCCAACAGCGTGGGGTGAGAGCTGTGCTGGGGCAAACAACAGCCATGGTGCAAGGAGATGGAGTTTGGGGTGTAGGAGCGGGGGTCAGGATGGTCGGGACTGGCGGAGAGATCTTTAAAGCCAGATGTTGGAACTTGTGGTTTATTTGAAAGGGCCCTGCTTGGAGCTGCCAGCCACAGCTCAGAGCAGGCTGTGAGAACAGGAGGGCAAGAGGAAAAGGAGTAAAGAGAGGGCAAGGGGTAGCAGGTAAGAGGGGTAAGGGCGGTAAGAGCAGTAAGAGAAGTAAGAGCCTAAGACAGTAAGGTTCCCATTACAATACAATAAATCTTCTTCTGTGTTGAATATTCTAATTCTCACTAACCAATCTAATACAAGATACAAATTCTACAGCATTTACATACAGCCTATAAAGATCACTACATTACCCTACTGTGTTACAGTTTAAACCCTAAAAACTGCTCTTTGGACCCTCTTTACCAAGCTAGTAGGGTCTTCTCTGACCCTTGGAGCTGTCTGCAGGCAGAGGGGATTGTTCAGTCAAGAGGGGATTATTTTCAGCTGGCCATACTATTGTTTTCTAATTGTTCAGTAACTAAGGTTTGGTATCTCAAAGATGGTTTTCCTTTTGATCTTGCTTATAGTTTCCATATTCTCAAAATCTTCTGCCAGGCAATCATATTTATAAGGTTTTCCATTTTCGACTTCCCCAACATTGGGGTGATTCCCTTTCTGTGTGGAATTTGGGAATTGCCTACCGTAGCTACCTTTGCCTTTCCCAGAGGGGTGCGGTGGGTTTGCAGATGGTTCATTTGTTTGCTTCGTAAGAAAAGTGACAAATTGCAAAATTCACCAGAAGTACAGGCTTCTGTCATAGCTTTCCTTTCCTAATGGAAATCCAGAGGATCCTGCAAAGTAACTAATCAGTCAAGTGGAGGAGTAAGATGGTTAATGCAGGAAAAATACTCCTATTGGTGCCTTGTCTGGGAGAGACTCGACAGCTTCATGTTCAGTTATCAATCTGAGCAATGGAAGGAGACACTGGCAGCTCTGTGTCTATGCTGAGAACATCAGGGTGGGCAGGTTTGGGCATTTGAGTACCTGAAATAAACCCTGTAACAGAATGAGGGGATCCTCTGCACCTTTTTCCTCCTTAGAATTATAAGGAGAAAAAAAAAAATTCCTCCAGTCCATGAGGTCTCCCCATAAATCAGGCATTTCTGAAGGGGCTGAAAGGAGAGGAAGAAATCTCATTAGCCACCCTTTGGAAGCTTAATTTCAGGTGAGCTTGCCAAAGTTCCATCATTCCTTGGATGTGAAGTGTTGGAGAGCTCCAAGAGCAGCTCTCGGTGTCCAGACCAGCCTCAGGGAATATCTTTAAGTATTATTTGAGGATTTGGCCAGCTGGAGCTGGGCGAGTTACAAAATCCAGATATTGTTGTACTTGGCAGGAGCATCTTGCCCCTTGCAGGGGGCAAGGCTTTGCCCTTTGCTAAAGCCTGAACAAACTTCCATTAGGAATTAGCAGAGTCCTCTGCATTTCAGCAATCTGGGATGGCTTCCTTCGTGTTTGCCCTGCTTAGCTCATGGAATTCTGCAGAGCATCCATTTTCCTAGAAAGCTTTGGGCCCATCTGCTCTGTTGACTTCAGTAATGGAGTTAAGATCCCCCCTCCCGAGCCAGGGTGAGGAGATTATCCCTCTAATATAATTCAAGGAAACCCCTCAGCTCCCAGCTGGCTCAGGCAGTTGCTGGGTGATAGAATTCACTCCAGAAACAAAAAACCTGGTCGGTGTGGCTCCAGATGGAGCACCTGCAGTTGGAGATGACTCTGCAAGAGGGGGTTAAACAGCTCCACCGAAGTTTTTCTCATTTTCTCTCAATTTTGAGGCTGAATGAGCTTGTTCACTGAGGACACTGGTGTTTTGTGGAGAGATTTAGGGAGGTGAAGTGTCTTTTTCCAGTTTGTGGAGTTGATCTTCTAACTGAATCAATGTGTAGGGGCTCTGTGTGTCTCTTAGGCAGAAAATATGCTTTTCCATCACCTCTCTTTTGGGTTTGGACATCGTGGGAATGGGATTTGTGGAAAACTCCAGGTACTGAGTGTTGAGGAGGTGGGGAGCATCCCTTTTCCAAAGGATGTCCTGCAGATGTCAGAGATGCTGGCTGAAAGCTTCCCTCCATGCAAACATTTTGTGTGGAATTTTGCTGCGTTAAAAGCCACCCTCCTAACAGCAAAACCCAAAAAGAAATACAAACTCATAGAGACAAAAGAAAAAGATATTGATTTTTAGTTTGGATCCTTCCAGAGGAGCCTGTGCAATCATCGGTCCCTGTCTGTCTGCCTTACCCACTCCTACCCCTCTGTAGTTTCTGAGCCCTTTGGCCAATTCCTGGCCAATTTCTACCCAATTTGACAGAAGGAAAGAGGTCTCAGAGATATTAAATTTCTATAAATTTCATTAAAAGAGGTGGCTGGGTAAAGGAGCCCAGCTATTACAGCAGCCCCATGAGACTGGGGCTCCAGCATATGCAGAGCCTTTGTTAGACAACCGACAGTGGCTGAGGACAAAGACTTTTCTATACAAGCAATTTCAGGGAGGAAAAAACCACCTTTGACCAGCCCTTGCACCTTCAGAGCTGCGGGGGAACATGGCTGGAGAGCCCTTGAAGGCCGTGTTACATTTGTTCTGCTGCCTGTGGATGGTTGTTCATTCAGAAATGAACTTGTAAGTCCTCAAAATAGGTCACGAGCGGGATGGGGGGAGCGTTCCGGCCTCGTTCGGGCGTCTCCACACCAGAATAAATTCCAGCCGTGGAGATCTGGCTGATTTCTTCCCCCACCCCAGCACTCTCTGCATTTTTTTTTCCTTTCTTTTCGTGGCTGAAAATGCTGAGCTCCAAATTGGGAATTGGTTCCGAGCAGAGCCGCGCGCGCCCGGCGGGTTGAGGATGCGGAGGGGTGGAAGGAGGCAGCCGGGAAGGCCAACCAAAAACTCGGTGTTATTAAGATTTTTAAGATATACAGTTTTGATAAAAGCTTGCAAGTAGCAAATTTGCTATCAAGCCTAATGTAGCATGGCAGATTTTGTCTGAGCTAGCAAAGGATCACATTTGCAGCTCCTCTGAGGCGGGGAAGTGGGCTCAATAGGCTATTTTCCACATCCATGCTCTGTTCCTAAAAAAAAAAAAAAACAAAAAAAAAACAGGGAGGGGGAAGAGGGGAGATGGAAAGGAAAATAAAGACAGTTTCTCTTTTTATACTTTGCCCTGATTTTGCATGTGTTTGCCCTGAATGTTAATTGCCAGTAACCTGCGTGCTCAACACCAGCTTTCCCGTGGGATTTGTGTTTTGCTGGGTGTGCAAAGTTGCTTAGGAGCACTTCCAGACGGGTTGCAGAATTTTGGCAAGTCTGGCATGTTACCAATCTGTTGGCATTTTTGTTTTGACCCTTGTTTTGTGGAATTAATACTTTGCTGCATCTTCCTGCACTGTGCTGAAGCTGTAAGGCTGCTGAAGGGATGGGGTAGAGGTGGAGACAACATCAAATATCCATCAAATGTTGGGTTGGTTGGATAGCTGATATTAATCAGGACTTGGTTTCTGCCATCTGAGCTTGGGTTATATTAAAAAATTAGAGTTTGGGAGAAAAATGGTTAATTCAGCTGTCCCATCATCACCCAGAGGGGAATCTGATACAGAGGGAGAGTATTGACGAGGGCCAGGAGGGACAGGACAAGGGGGAATGGCTTCAAACTGACAGAGGGGAGGGTTAGATGGGATATTAGGAACAAAATCTTCCCTGGGAGGGTGGGGAGGCCCTGGCACAGGTTGTCCAGAGAAACTGAGGCTGCTCCATCCCTGGAAGTGTGTGAATTCAGGGCTGAATGTGTGACCCAGCAGGGGATGGGATTCTTCATT
This sequence comes from Acridotheres tristis, assembly GCA_037013685.1. Lineage (NCBI taxonomy): Eukaryota > Metazoa > Chordata > Aves > Passeriformes > Sturnidae > Acridotheres > Acridotheres tristis. Next base: position 4,619,506 of record CM072911.1, on the reverse strand, counting down.
CACCTTCTCAGTGCAATAAAACAGATATTTGGATGTGGCCTGGAGGAGATTGGGTGTTTTCCCTGTGCTGATATACTCACATTTTTCTCATGCATGAAGCAACTCTTCTTCTTTTAAGAGACTGTGGTGTATTTTCCTGCTCAGGAGAGCATGGGGAGATGGCTTATTTTTTTATGGGATCAGGCATGTGTTTTGTTAATGCCCTCTGCAATGCTACTGGTTTTATTTGCATCATTTACTGTCATTCTGTGGTTTAGTGACCCAATGTGCTTCTGCCTTGGCTCCCAGCACCAATCCTGAGCATCCTGCAAGCTCTGGCCACACTCCTGGATCTTGTATTATCCTTTTGCCCTTCTTTCCCCTGTGTCTGCTTGGTGTTTGGTACCTCGTGCAGTTTATTAATGCTTCTTTGTCACTGCCTGCCTGATGGGTTTTCTTTCTGCCTCCCTGCTGCATCCCTAATCTTTCAGTGTTGGCTTCATTTAAGGGGGGGGAATCAAAACCCTGCTGCTTCTGCTAAATCAAGTGGTGTTTGTGTTGGGAAATGAGAGAGTGTGATGCCATCAAACTCACTTATTCCAGAGCTCTGCTAGGATTGCATCCTGGCTGCTTGCAAATCACGTTACGTGGAGCTGGAGAGTTCACGGCTTGGCAGAGCAACTCCCATGGCTGTGCCCTGTCCTGGCAGGAGGGAAACTGCTTATTTCCCCCCTATATTGTAGGAAAAACATGGGGTTTGTGTTTTTAAGGGTGATGATGAGGTTCTGGTGCTGCCCCTCACGCCGTGTCCTCCCCAGCAGCAGAGCTGAGCCAGGGTGACATCCCCCAGGGCTTCCCTGGGTTCAGCCGGCAGATCTTGTAAATGTACAGGACCATTTAGGCTTTTAAGACATCTGAGGTCACTTTTCATCGCAGGCTGGGCCGCTGCACAGTTTTACAGGGTCATAAAAGCCCTGACAGGAGTCATAAAAGCCTCCAATTGCACTGCACAAACCCGCGGAGTATATTTTAAGGGCCCCTGAGTTTTCATTTTGCTGCTTTTATGGGAACTCATAAAAGCCTCGATGAGCACAAACCCTGATTGGCTCCTCAGCACGGAGGTAGTTAAAATTACAGCCGACGACAAATTGTTCCAGTCTAAATAAATCAGGGGTTTGCGTGGAATGTGGGAGAGGAGCCCCTCTCCCCCTTCCCGGTGCACGGACACGCGTGTGCTCCGTGGGGTTTGACCCTGGTGTCTGTGTGGGCACCACCCCTGTCACCTGTGTGCTCTGCTGGCCTTAGGGACACTCTTGGTGTCCTGTTGGTGCACACGGTGTGTCCCGCTGAGCCCTGGCCTCCCCTGCTGTTCTGCTGCATCACTCACCCTGTGCTGTGCACACACCAGCCCTGTTCCCACCTTCCCTGCTCCCACCAAACCCCATAACCCTTCTGCTCCCTTCCAACCCAAACTATCTTATCATTCCATGGCGATTCGTGTCCCAGACTCAGCCCCCAGTGGCACTGCAGGGCTGTCCCTGCTTTTTGTGCACAAACAGATGCTCAGCTGGCTGTCAATGAGGCAAGGACAGCCCCTTGTGCGTGGCAGTGGTTGTGACTGGAGGGGTTTGGCAGCGTTTTTGGGCTACATTGTATTTCTAGTGAGCAATGTCAGTTTGTCAAGAGGGAAATATTTCATCGAAATAGCTTGTTGTGGTGTTTATTTTTAACATTACCTAGCTAGGCTGAAATAAATAAGAGTGGTTGAAATTCAAACGTGATGCTTGGAAACTGCAGAATCAGACCTCTGGGTGTGGTGTGACCTGAAAATGGGAATGCATGGGAGGAGTTCTCTCTCTTCCAGGGAATGTTTCTCGGCTTTGGCAGTCTCACCTGGGCAGCTGTGGTGATGGTGAGAGGGATGTGGTGAAGGTCAGTGGTATGGGAGGAAGGAGGCAAAGCAGGTGTTGTGGAATGGTTGCAGCAGCGAGTGGAGTGTCTGGGATTGTAATGGAAATTTCCTTGGCTGTTGTCCTGCTCTCTGCACCGAGCTGGGAATGCTGAGGGCAGGTTTTGGTGGTTGGGTGTGTGCTGTGCTGCTCTACCTGAGCCCTCCCCTGCCTCTCATTCCCATGGGCATCTACTTTTCCTCTGGGACATTTCTAGCCTTCCCCTGAGCCAGTCCTCACCACAGGGAGGAAAACTCCCCAGCAGTGCTCTCCTCCCTTGCTGTGGCCTGCCCTTTTCCCTGGCTCTGTGCCCAGGGCACTGCCCATGGTGCGAGGCCATCGCTTGGTGTGACCTGGGGGAGCTGTGCTGGCTCACAGGGCTCAGATGAGCAAAGCCCAGCCCAAGGGACCACGCTCAGGTCCCACAGCCCCTCAGAAAGGGACTGGCCAAGTCTCAGCTGTGTGACCTTCCAGCCTGGAATCTGCTTGTCACAGCTTGGGGAAGAAAGGAAGCGATCAGAAAGGTTCTCTTTGCTCTGTGAAGATAAATGTGTCTTATTTCTGTCTTGCTGTAGCTTTATATAGTAATTATATCAACTACAGCTGATCAAAGCATTTGTTAAAGAGAAAACTATCTCTCCTTTGCTTTTGTTACTGTTTGCAGCCAATTTGACAGGCTTTATATCTCTGACTACATTTTCTCTTATTTTCCACGCTTGATTTCTCTTTTTCTCTCGCTTCCCCCTTGTTGGCACCTGGCACATAGATGTGTCTCCCTCCCCTCCTCCCCTTCCCCTTCCCCCTCTCTCCATCTGGCTTAATAAAAATGTTTTTTAAGCCATCCCAGGGACTCTGGAGCAGCAGCTCAATCTACCTGGGCTTCGTGTTCTGGCAGAGGTGGGAGTGGGGATTGAGGTGTTTCAGCCGGGCAGGAGAGTGCCCGGAGCAGCTCCCCTCGCTCCTCACCTCTCCTGGTTTTCTATTTTCCACCATTATTGTTTTTTCAGGTGTTTGTGAGGGTTTAACCTCTCATCTCAGAGTTTTTCATGAGACTGGCACGAATGGGCTGACCTTTTGTCCGAGCCATATCCACAAATCCCAGAAAGCTCATCCTTGCTGCTGCTTTAATATATATTTTTATTTTTTTTTTTTTAGGATTCCTTCTTTTCTTGTTGACTTTCCATCTTTCTTTAATCTCATTTAAAACCTCCCTCTCCTCCAACGTCTATACTCCTTTCTCTCTCTCTCTGTTATTGGCTTTATGGCCAAATGCTTTAATTTATTTGCCATACAGTAGCTCTTTACCACCGTTCTGGGGATACAAATTGTTTGAAAGACGTTACAATAATATCCAGGCTTGGCACATCTGTTTGTCAGTGTGCAGCTTTTCCAGCTCAGCCGCTCAGGGACGGGTAGGAGGAGGGTATTTTCCTCTGCTTGAGCAACTGGAGAGATTAGATGTAATTACCTGGGCTAAAACTTAACTGGGATTGGAGTTCCTAAGACAAAATGTCCTGGGAAGCTGCTCCTTCCTCAATATCAGTGCTGTGATATCGACATCAGCCAAAATGATTTGTACCCTGGTGCTGGTTAGTGACAAATTCACTCCTTGCACAAGAAAAGACTTGAATTGATAACTGGGGGAAGAGCTCTTGGTCAAAATAGGAGTCAAAGTGGGGGAATTTGTCTTCAGACTGCTGGGGCTGGTTGGGAATTTGTTGGTGGGGTGGGGCTCTGGCTCTATCCCTGCTGACAAGGGGATGGTGGCTTTGCACAAAGGTCACAGCAGCAGCGAGGGCAGGAACTGTCCTTCTACCCATTCCCAGCTAGGAATGGAACTGCAGAGGGGACAATGGCGTGGTTGGCTTTGCAGAGGGTCTCGAAGGTGATTTATTCCTGCTGATGCCTTTTAGCTGCAAGAACCTCAGTGGTATTAGCACCGTGCTCTAACCAGTCGAGCTAACCCAGCCTTGGGGTGGGGTAGAGCTGTTCAGTCCTTTCCATGCTTCAGGCAGGCAGCAATTGCCTCCCCCGTGGTGTTTTTAGCTCTCCTTATCAATGTGCTTCATAACTCCTAATGTACATTGATTGCTGTCTATTCCTCTTTTATTTTTGTGTTATGCTTGATTGCTGCTTTAGCAATAAGAATAGGGCTTTTAGCCAAAATTGTCTTTTTTGGATTGTGGAGTCCTGACTTTTTGGCTCTCTAATAAGTTTTGTGTTACGAGCCCACATTTCTCTGTTGACATTTTTCCTTCCAGCCAATTTCTCCCATAATTTTCCCCCGCGTTGGAAATGAGTCCTTTTGAAGCCCTGAGTATATATATTACTGATTGGGGCAAGCCTTTATTATCCATTGTGAATGTAATCAGGTCCTCATCACTAGTTTCTTGATAATCACTGAGCACCAGTTCAGTCATTAATTTCGTCTTTATCCATCATGTCTTCTTTCCACGTTATTTGCTAAATAGCTCGGACGTGATTGCGCCACTCAGCATCTGAGCTTGTAACTCTTTGCTTTCTTAATGTGTTTACATTGTCAGGGTAATGCTGTCCCTGCTACTCAGGTCTGGGGGATTTTACTGTGAAGGATGCTCAGCCAGCTCCAGCACGGAGGAGATGAATGCTCCTTTGTTGGATCATCACCATCGACGCTCTTTAGACCCTGAGGTTTCAATACTGCCTTGCCTGCGAGCTCTAATTTATTATCTCCCCAAATCAAGCTCCTCAGAGCTGTTTGTCTCCCCCCTCGTTTGCAGTGTGGTGTAGAAATTCATCCTGCTGTGTGGTTTCCCTCCGAGGTCTGTGCCTGCTCACGTTGATCCATAGGTATCCAATAGGTCGAAGAGATCAAAAGCTCTAAAAGTAGGAAAATAAATGGATTATAGCAAAGGCAGCCCAGTCGTTCTGACCACTGGGTAATGCCAATAATATCTCCTGACTTCTTGTCAAAGAGATTTTCCAGTTCTTGCTGCCTCTGAGGGAGTCCAGAGACATGGATGGATGCAAGGAGGGAATGAGGGAGGGAGGAGTGGACAGAGAAGCAGAGGGTGAATGGCTGCTTTGGGTGGTAATTCATAGAATCTCAGAATGGTTTGTGGTAGGAGGGATATTGAGGTTCAGTCCCACCCCCTGCCATGGGCAGGGACACCTTGCACTAGCCCAGGTTGCCCCCAGGCCCGTCCAGCCTGGCCTTGGACGTTTGCAGGGATGCAGGGGCAGCCACAGCTTTGCCAAAGATTGGTTTGCTCACTGGCCAGTCTTGGCATTTGTGCCCTGCTTGTCTTTTTCGGGGTATCCTCATTAAACTACCACCACCTATTAATTGAAGGGGTTAATTAGCCAGGACAGGGCTCAGTCCTGCCATGCTCATAACTTCTGATGCCCAAACCAGTTTCTTACACCTGCCCCGAGCCTCTCCCTGCTCCTTCCTTCAGTGCTTTTTTAGAAGGTTTTCGGAGCTCCTCTGAACTCTGCCAGGGGGAAGCTGAGGCTGGAGGCATTAAAAACCTAAACATCCACCTGCTGCTTGTCCCTGCACCGGTGTGAAACGAGCTGAGGGATGACAGTGGCCTCAGGGGGTAAGACACAGTGACTTGCAGGATTGAGCTGAGCCCTGGAGACACCTCTGCTGCCCTCCTCCTCCTCCTGCCCCTCCTTCTCCCCCAGCCAAGTGCTCTGCTAACTTTTTTTCCCTGACAAGCTGCCATGCTCCCCCCTGGCTGCTTCTGTCTCATGCCTTCCCTCAGTCTGCAGGGATTGGGCACTTCACATAGGGGATGAGGCTCTCTGTGATTACATTAGGCTCGTAAAAATTGAAAAAACAAATGTAAAAGGGCTCTGAAATCTGTTTAACACAGGCTGGTTTTTCAGCCATGGGGGTTTGGAACAAATGTCCCCAAAAGTGGTAGTTTTGTACTTCTCACTGTGCCCTGCCTGGGTGGCACTGGCTGTGACAATCACCCTGGTTTGGGGTGGCCAGGTTTGTGTCCCCACATTCTTGTGTGGGGTGTTGGAATGTGGTGTCAGGGCAGGTAGCTGGGGGTGTTTTATACAGCACACAAGGTGCAGCACCAGCTCTGGTTTTATTGCTTTTCTGATGGAGTGATGCAGTGAGCAGGATGCACTGGGAATTTTCACAGAATCCTAAAATAGTTTGGGTTGGAAAGGACCTTGTAGATCTTTTAGCTCCAACCCCCTGCCATGGGGATCAGGTTGCTCAGGGCATGTCCAGCCTGGCTTGGAGTTTTGAAGAATGTTGTGCTGCCACTTGGATCAAATTTCAATTAATTCAAATTTATTTAACCAAAACGTGGAGCTGTAAGTGGTGGGTACAGAGATCCTCAACACCATCAGGGATCATCAGAGAGAATCTCCAAGAGGAATTTGTTCCAGCCTGTGCCTGAAGCTCAAGAGAATTAGGAGAACTCGTGCTACAGGGCAGCCTTAGACTGACAATCCCACTGGAAAGACAAATTCAGGAGGCAATGGATGCTATTGGATGGTGGTTGCAGGATAGGTGAAAAGCTGAGTGGCCTCCCTGCAAAAGAAGCAGCCTGGGAGCTCTCAGTCCATCAAAAACTAAGCAGCAAATGGATTTTAAAATTCTTCCTTCTAATGCACATCTCATCCCTTGGTCACCTCACCTCATTCTCACTCCTACTTTCAACTTTCTTTTCTCCAGAGGCATCAGCCCCTCTGGATAATCTGCCCTGACAGCTCCTCTTAGCAGAGCTTTCAGCCTCAGTGTGTGGAAATGGAAGAAAATCCACCTGGTAAATGCTTCTATGGGCTGAAAACAAACTGCACTGAACACCCAGCCCAGGGAACTTCTGCAATTCCCAAAGCCAAGCAAAACCTCAAGGGGCTTAAAAATGAGTATTGGCTGAGCTTTGGGATTTTCCTCCTATTTTCCTGTACAGTTGTGAAAAATGAAGGATGTGGGAGATATTTTACCAAGAGGAAATCAGATGATCGAGAAGTGCAAAGGTATCCACTGGGGTTTGCTCCTCAGTCCATCCCCACATCCCTGAGCCCTTCCAGAGCAGGGAAAGGGGTGGGAGAGCTGGGAGTCCCTGCTGCTGGCATGGATGCTGTGCCAGGACAAGGTACCTGTGTTCAATTCCAGCTGTACCTCCAGGATTCCTGGTGTGCATCTCAGCTTTACCAAATCCCCCTCATTTCTGAAAAGATTAAAGCTGTGCTTTCAAAAATCCTATTTTTGATGGTTTCTTTGCTTCTGCTCCCACCTCCCTTCCTATTTTCTCTCCCCTCCATCCCCCCACTCATCCATTGCTCCTTGCTGTCATCCATCTCTTCACTCTACACACATCGACAGGATCTTTTCTGTTATCCAAGCCTTGGGAGCTTCTTTTTATTTTAATTAGGAATGAGTGAAGGCAAGGAAGGGATTTGTAAGGGGCAGCATCCGGCTGTGGGATGCTGGGTCCTGCAGGAGAAGGAGCTGGATGTGTTCCATTCCTTTGTGAGCTTTACAATTTCTTCTATTGTTTTAGGATCATATAATTTACTTTAAGTACAAGGGCTGCATAAACCGCCATCTGTATTATTTTGTGGACCCTGACATAAATTTCCATTATGATGCTTATTAAAATGTCTCTTTAATGCCCAGAACATCGACAGCGCTTTGCAAATGTGTGGTTTTTTCCCCACTGCCTTGTGAATTGACTGGATTTATCCCTGCCAGGAGTCTTTTGGAGGGTGATGCTCATGGGGAGGGAGAATCTTTTTTATCTCATCCTGTTCAGTGAAGCTTGTGCCCCTCACAGGGGCTCCCAGGCCACCTCAGTGTGAGTAAGTAGAGGGCAGCAAGTCCTGCTGGGACAATGCAGGCATGAAATACACCAGGATTAAAAACTGGAAAAGCTTTTATGAAATATATGTGTCTCTTTCTTTTTACCCTGCCCCCAAAATCCAAATATTTCCTGCAAGTGCTGCTGTTTTATCAGAGCAGGGCTTTTCCTAGAAGACATCTTTTTATTCTGCTCAGTGTTTGTGCTGTGTCTAGCCAGGCAAAGATCCCGTTCTCCGTGTGTTCCTAGGCATCCTTCTAATAACCGTGGTTAATAATGAATGACAACCATTAAATCACTTTAAATATGTACGAGCAGCACGATGGAGACCCTTGTTTCCCGGCACTGGTAATGCCAGTCAGGTGTGGATAAGCACATTGCTCTCTTGTGCCACGGCCACAAAAGGGGGGACCCTGTAGAGAACCGGGGTAATTTGCCTGCTTGTTGCTTTATTTAGCAGTGAAAATGCCTGGAAATGGAATCAGGAGAGTCGTTCCCACGTCGGGGTCAGGGGGCATCAGTTCATGGTGGCGCGGCAGAGATTATGTGAGGTGCCAGCTGCTCTGCCTTCGTGGGCTTCACCAGGGCAAAGCTCGTTTTGTGGCAGCTCGATTCCTGCAGGCAGAAATAATCCAGATTAGAGGGACCTGCTGTGCTTATGGAAACTGGCGAACAGCCAGCCAGGAAAGCCTCTGTGCCCGTAAACTTGGTGTTTGATCAGGGGCTGTGCTGCATCTGTCTAGGGACACAGAGATACAGAATGTGTCCCTTCCACAGTCCCCACCTCTGTCCTGATGTTGGACCACCTCCTCTGGCAGGATCCAAGGCTTTAACCCTGTCCCCTTGAGTCTGTGCTGCCTCTGCTCCAACAAAATTGGTCTCTGCCTATTTCTGGTATTCTGCCTCCATCCCACAGATCTGCCCATATTGATGGCAGCAGGACAAGGGACAGATTCTGGCAGAGCTCCCAAGACCCCTCCAAGGTTCAAGCAGCTGAAGGGGGCACATGTCCTGTTCCTTCCTGCCCAGGGTGGTTTGGCTGCCATCTCCATCAGGGATGAAGCACCTCCAAACCCCAGCTAAGCTCCCTGCACCCCTCACAGGAGGCAGTCCAAAAGGAATCAAAACACTCCCTGTTGTGCCCACACCAGCACAAACAAGAGCAGAATTTGTTCCTCTCTGCTGCTCCTCACGTGGCTGAAGCCAGCTCTGGGTTTTTTCACTGCCCTGCACCTCGTCTGTCCCTCTAATGTCATCACACTTGCTCTGTCCCAGCATCCTGCTGCAATTCAGAGGAGCCTTTGGAACACAGGGATGGTACTCAGATGTTTAACTCACAGTGGCTTTGGAGGTGTCTCCATGCCCTGGGGAATTGTGGAACGACTGCACGGGGCTGGAGGTGGCAACAAGAAGCTGTTTCTGGCTGTTCAGTGGAGTAGAATGACATGAAAAGCTTCTCCTGCTGTGACAAATTCCCCTGGTCATCATTCCTGACCTGCTGAAATGGGGCAGGAGGAGGAATGCTGAAGCATGCTTGGGAAAAGTGGAGGGAAGGTTATGAGTGGGGAAGAGGAGTGGATAAATTATTTAAGATACGATCATTAGAGCAACGGCAGAGAGGAAAAAGTAAATTTTATTGCCTTTTGCTTTGCTTGCAGTATTGAAAAAAGGGGGAAAAATCATTTGGGATCAAGCTGGAATTCAACCTTAGTAACTGACGGCTGAAGGGAAGTAAGGGAATTGATGCTGGGTTGACTGTTCCTCATTCAGTGAGAGTGGAAAAAAAGCTTTGCTCCAGTCTTTTCATAGTGAGACAGGCCAGAAGGCCAAGGGAGCAGCAGAATCCTTTGAGATTGTGCCTGGAGACGTCTGTTCCTGCTGCTGTTCTTGGCCTGGAAAACCAGCGAGAAGAGCAAACTCTTATTGCCTCTGCTTTGGATGGCACCTCAGGCTTTGCCTGGATAAATCCCACAGGTTTTGGCAGCATCCTGAGGCAACCCCCTCCCCTGGGATGTGGTTTGGCAGGCACTGCTTTCATCCCTGCTCTGTTGGTAGTGAGATTCTCTTCCCTGAGTCATGTAACTGAGCTGGCTTTTCTCCTTCCCTCTCCCAAGCCATGGTGGCAATGTCCTAGTGAGACCTGTCTCCCTTTCCTGGGATAAAGCTGCTCCAGTCTCCTGAATAGGACGTGATGCTTCTTCCCAAGCCCTGGCAGAGGTGATGCTGAAGGCTCTGGACAAGTGCTTTTATAGTCTTTTAAGATTTCCAGAGCCACTCTTGGAGGGCCGTTAAGACCTTTGGCTGGTGATAATTGGATTTGTAAGACAGTGCAACATGTGATAAAGTGCTCTTGTTGGACAGGATCCCAGTTTTCTTCTATCATTCCTATTAATGTGATAAATGTCGCTGTCTCAGCTGATAGGGCCGTGTTGGATAATAAGATTGGAATCAGCTTTGATTTCTCCAGCTCAGTTCTGCATCACAGCTCAGCAAGAGCAGGCAGCAGAGACATGGCTGAGGTGGGGGTTTGTGTCCCTTCACTCCACGCTGGGTCCTGGCTGGCAGGGCAGGGGCCAAGGAGAAGGATCCAAGGCAGTGGCTGCAAGCCTTCAGGCCCTTCAGCATGGAATGGGTGAGGAGGAGCCTTGGAGGAGCTGGAGCAGAGGCTTGGACGTGTCAGGAAATGAAACCTCTCCTCATTGAAGCTGATAGCAAACAAATGCAGGAGTGGGAGGACAGCTGGGAAGCACAAGTCAAATTTGGAATTGAGCAGCTGTGAAATTGGACCCACTGACCACAGCTGGGGCTGGAAGAGGAGGGAATCAGGAGTGGGAGAAAACCATTATGGCTATAGGTGATCTTATTGCTCCCTGCATGTCTTGATGTACCATAGTCTATAGGACATCCTACTTTGCTCCTTGGGAGTCACCGAGCTCTCCAGGCCCTGGACTATGGATGAGTAGAAGGAGAGGTGGCACTTTGGTGGCCCAGTGTGTTCCATCTCCTCTACCATGGTGCTGGTAGCCAGAACGAACAAAAATCTTTCCTCTAAGGCATTGAGCTGAGGCAGAAAGAGAGGCACAGAGTGAGGTTTTTCCATGTCCAATATGCTGGAGAATTAATCGTTACCCTTTGTGTGCATAGATGAGAGATGTCTTTGAAAATTAAACACTTTCCTAAGCTGGAGATGTTATTTCCCCCTGTCCTTCTCTTTGTGTCTCTCCATTTCATTCCTCTGGAGACGTGTTGTGCTTCACTGATTCCTTGGGAATGGGATGTGTGTGCTGGGGAGGATAATGCTGCAGCAGCAGTCCAGTGTGGGTGAGCAGTAAATAGTTATGACATCCTGCTCATGGCCTTTTGTAGGACTTGTGCTTTTTCTTGCTAAAAAAATACCAGATGAAGCTGCCTTCCTCTTCGAGGGTGGTTTGAAGAGGCAGCTGGAGGCACCAGCCTTTGAAATTAGGTGGCAAACTGAGCCACTGTCTCTTTCTGCTTGATATTTTGTGCAAGATGAGGGCAGCAGAGGAGAGTGCTGTGTCCAGCCTCCTGCCTGCCCCTTGCAGAGTGCTTGGCCCTGCTGCCAGCTGTGGCCAGGGCCAGGGAGCTGCTCCCGAGCCTTGAAACATCACTGGGGCTTGGTGTGGAGGGAGGCAATGGCCAGAGAAAGTCATTAAACACCCCCTGTGTTTAAAGTTGGACTTTGCCAGCCGTGCAAGCAGAAATCACAGCACCGTGAGGCTGCTGCAGGGATCATCCCAGTGTTATTACCCTCAGGTTCCCTTCCTCAGGGAGCAGCTGCACTCAAAGGGAAAGAGGAGCACACACTGTTCAAAGAGCCAGGCAAAGTACCCTGAGCCTGCTGAGCCCACGTTGGTAAATGTTATTTCCATCTTCATTGGCTTCCCAGTGTGTCCTTTCCACTGGCTCTGATTGCTGCCTCTCCCACTCTGGGAAGCTGAGTTTTGTCCTTTTCTGTGATTGCTTTGATCTATACAACACACACCAAAAATTTTTTAAAAATGGGGGGAGGTCAGCAGGCAGCAATGAAGAATATCAAAATTAAAGAGAAAAAATATTCATAAATAAATATTTCCAAGCCTTGAATGATCTGCTCTGTTTGTGCCATTCTCAGCTTAGAAGTGAAGTATTTGAGTGCTTGATCTGAAGCTGAGCAGGGTTGAGAGGGATGCAAAGAGCAAGAATTGCAGCAAACTGCTCCTCTTCTGGGAATGGGGAGGTGAACTGTGCCTGGAGGATTTGTTTTGGTTGTTGGGAGAGATCTGGTGAGTCTTGCAAAGGCCCCAGGAGCTGCTAGGGAGAACGGAGGTGTTGGGGATTTGGCAGCATCAGCATGGCCTGATGTGTGCTTGTGGTAGACTGGTTTGTAAAAGACTGGTAGGTATGGTTTGTGAAAGACTGAGAGAGAAAACTTGACCTCTTCCTCCTTATCTTGTGGAGGTGGATACATGTCTTGGGCATCCAGCTGCTCCCCACAGTCCTGCTCCATCACAGCAGGGCAGCCAGAAGGATTTGGAGTTTGGATATGCCTGGCATTTTTCTTGGGTGTAGTTTTGCGTTGTCCAAGGGTGTTTAAGCTGGATATCAGGGAAAGGCTCTTCCCCCAGAGGGTGCTGGGCACTGCCCAGGCTCTCCAAGGAATGGACACAGCCCCGAGGCTGCCAGAGCTCCAGGAGTGTTTGGACAGCACTCTCAGGCACAGGGTTGGATTGCTGAGGTGTCTGTGGGTTGGAGGTGATGATCCCTGTGGGTCCTTCCAGCTCCAGTTCTGTGATTCTGTGTTTGGACCAGGGACTGCCTCATTCTGTGACCCAGCACAACTGACCCTGGGTCTCTTATCATGCCAGGGTCTTATCTCTGCCCTCCCTGCTCATTGCTGTCAGCTGTGGCAGCTTCTGCATGAGGCAGAAGTGTCAAATATACCCCAAAAATGTGCTCTGCAAGGACGAGAGATCCCAGAGCAGAGTCCAAAAGCAGCTGCTGCCTTATTACACCTGGCCGTGTACCTGGCGAGTCCATCATCGCCTTGTCGGGACTGTGACACTTGGTGTAGCACAGAAATCCTGCTGGGTATAATCCGTGTTAGACAAGCAGGGGATGCTGCCCTGCTCTGCCTACGAGATGGGATCAGCAGAGATGGCACAAGGCAGCGTTTTCCAGCTGCTCCACGAAGGCCAGGCAGAGGAGAGATGCTGTGAGCCCCCTCTGCCAGATGTTTGCCAGTGGTTGCTCCCACCCATCATCATCAGCACTGAATTCCCTGCATCCTCTTGCTGTGTTTCCAAGGCTGCAAATTCCCAGCTACCTGTGGCCTGACCCTCAGACAGCCCCTGTTCTAACTGCTGGGCTCTGGTGTGCTTTATTGTAGCCCTGGAGCAAAGGAGTGCTCCTTCATGTAGCACTTTATGTGCCACAGTGCAGTCTTTTTTATTATTATTATTATTAAACGTTGTTGTTTTTTTTTTTTAAGCTGGAGAGAACGGATATTTATAATTTACCACCTAGGGCTTGGTAATTAATATTTGTGTAGAGCTCTCAGCGATGTCTTGGATGTGAAATGTATTATATAAATAAAGACCGTCTTGCAAGCAGCAGGGGAAGAGGGGAATTAAATAAAAACCAGCTTTCTGCCACGTTCATGGGAAAAGGTGAAGCTGGGAAGGGATTCAGGATGCCCAGCCCCAAAAGGGCTGTGGGAATTGTCACCTGGGGTGCTGCCTGTGTAGGTCAGGGGTTCCCAATGTTCAGGCCTGGCAATCTGTGGAAGGAATTTGTGCTCTCAGACCGGGTTCCAGCAGAGCAGGAAATGTGATGAACTCACAGGAGCTTTGAGAAATATTGGAAATATCTGTATGGAAATACTGGGGGTTGAATGGGCTGTGGGGATGGAGCTGTGGTAGAAGTGCTGCTGCAAGGGGACTGCACCACCCAGGTGTTCCTGGGGTCCCTTGTCCCCATCCCCTCATCCCTCTGAGCTGCAGAGGGGCAGGGCAGGAGCTGTGGAGGAGCCAGCACCCCTCAGACTCAGTCACAGGGATGTGAACCCCTCTGTCCCTGGGAAATGTGCCCATTCCTCGGGTCAGATTGTCCTGATGGCACCGGGAGTGAGGATGAGGGAGAAAATCCCACTGCCCCTTGTGGGGTCACCAGCGCTGGGAGGTTTTTTTGTATCAGAATCCCAGGATGGTTTGTGTTGGAATGGATTTAAAGCCCATCTCGTTCCATCCTCTGCCATGGGAAATTCCCACTGGACCAGGTTGCTCCAAGCCCTGTCCAACCTGGCCTTGACTGGCCCCTTTTGGGAGGCATTTGGGGTCACCAATGTCTACAGGTGGTTAAAATCCTTCCCAGCAAACTCTGCCTATTCACAATTGACTTTAAAAGAAACCCATGAAAAAATACTGAAAAAAAAAAAAAAAAAAGGGAAACACTTGCAAACCCCTCCCCAATACCCTGCATGTCTCACAGTTCTGCTTAAAAAATTCCATCTGCTGCATCCCATCACAGGTTTTCATGGTCATCATAATTTCCCTGGAAAAGGGAGGTTTGGGTTGACTGGAATTATTACTGAGCAGAGCTCAAACCACCAATTTTGGGTCAGGGAAAGGAAAAAAACCATCTATAGAACTTGTTTCATTTTCCAGAAAAATATTTGGATTTTTGTTTCAATTACTGTTTTGGGTTTGTGTTTTTTTTGCTAAATGAAACAAACTGTGGTTATGAAGGTCAGAGAAACCTGCTACCTAAACCAGAGAACACCTGACAATGAAACAAAACCTTTATTTTCTGGTTGAACAAAATATTTAATTTGACTCAAACAATTTTTCACCTGATTTTTCACTTTTGTCATAAAATCAATTTCCTGCATAGCTCGGTTCTCCCACGCTGCCAGCATTGTGGAGTCAGGGAATCTTTTTCTTTCCTTTCTTTGTACTATATTCTCCTTTCCCTCCCTTTCTTGCTTTTCTTGTCTTTTTCCCCCCCCCTTTTCTATTTTTCCTTTTTGTTTGAAGTTTTCTCTTCTTCTTTTTTTCTGATTTTTTCCCCTTCTTTCCCTTGCCTCTCCTTTTCTTCCCTTCCCCTTTTCTTTCCCTTTCCCAAGCCACCTTCCCCTTCCCCACCTTTTCTCTTTTCTCTTGCTCCCCTTTCCTTTCCCCACCCTTTCCTCTTCCCCTTTTTCCTTCTCCCCTTCTTCCCCTTCCCTGTTCTTCCTCCTCCCCTTCCCCCTTCTTTCTTACCCCTTCTTTCCTTATCTTCTTTCTTCCCTTTCCCCCTTTTTCCTTCCCTTCCCTGTCCTTTCCTTTCTCCCTTCTTTTCATTCCCCTTTCTTTCCTTTTCCCTCCTTTTTTCTTTTCCCCCCTTTCTTCCCTCTTTCCTCTTCCCTCCCTTTCCTTTCCTCCACTTTTACCTTTTCCTCCTTCTTTCCCTTCCCTTCCTTTTTCTCTTCATCCCTTTTACCCTTCTTCCCTCTTTCCCTTCCCCCTTTCCCTTCCTCCCTTTCCCTTTCTTCCCACTCTTTCCTTTGCCCCCTTCTCTTTCTCATTCTCTTTCCCTTCCCCCTTTCTTTCTTTTCCCCCTTCTTTCCTTTCCCTTCCCCCCTTTCCCCCTTTTTCTTTCACTTCTTTTCCTTCCCTCTCTTTTCCTCTCCCCGTCTTTCCCCCCCATTCTTTCCTCCCCCTTCTTTCCTTTTCCCCTTTCTTCCCCTTCCTCTCTTTCTCTCCCTCCCCCTTCTTTTCTTCCCCCCTTTTTTCCTTTCCCCCTTCTTTCCCTTTTCCCCTTTTCTTCCCCTTCTCCCCTTTCTGCCCCCTTCCCCCCTTTCCCTTCTCCCCCCTTTTTCTGTTTCCTTCCTTCTTTCTCTTTGCCCCCCTTCTCTTTCTCCCCCTCTTTCACTTTCCTCCTCTATTTCTCCCCCTTTCCCTTCCCCCTCTTTTTCCCTTCTCCCCCTCTTTCCCATCCCCCTTTCTCCATTCCCTCTCTTTTTCCCTTCTCCCCCCCCCTTTCCCATCCCCCTTTTCTCCCTTTCCCCCCTTTTTTTTTCCCCTTCGAACTCCTTGCCCTGCACTGCTGCTCTGGCAGCCCTTATGTAACTAATCTGCAGGTAATATTGTGATTATATATCGGGAGCCATATGGTCCTGTGCAGTCACTTCCCGTGTTGTTAAACTGCTGAAGCGGATAAACTCCATGTCCATGCACAAAGTAATTGCACAAAACTAATTTGTGTTTGCAAACAGAACCGAAATTAAGTATGTAAATAAGCAGAGCTGCAGACTAAATATTATAGTAGGGAAGGAGGGAGCGGGGGGGGGGAGGAGAAAGTGGAAACAACTTCATAACGGCAAAGTACAATCCGTGCAGGAATGGCAATGGGAAGTGTTTCTAATGTGCAGGGAGCTGATGCTGTGAACAACTGTTGGAGGGTTTGTGGTTATAAATCCTGTGTGTCTCCAGCACAGGCCCTGCCTCCAGCTGCAGCACCAGCTCCGTCATGCAGGGGGGGAAACAGAGATATGTTATAATTTAATGTTTTGGTTTTTTTTTTTTTCTGGGAAATAGATCTAGTTTAACCCAGTGTGTCATTTGGTTAGAGGCTCTATTTTATTTGAAAACTTTTCAGGAGGAATGTTTTATAGCCCGGGGTGAGCAGCGTGAATAATGGATGCGGGATGTGCTTTGGGGATGCATCCATTTGGGGTTGAGCAGCAGCTCCCTTTTCCCCAACAGGCAGAGATCCCCCCTGTCTATGGGGTGTGAGCTTCTCCCTGACCCAGGGGAGAAGCTGAATTTGATTTTGGGGACTTCTGGGGGGTCTTGGTGCCCGTTCCTGTTGAGCAGTAGGTGGGATCTGCAGGGATGTGTCCCAGGGAGATGCAAATGGATTTTTGCAACGGCGAGATTTGGGCACGAGGGGTGGGTTTGTCACCAGTGCACACCCCAGAAAGGAAATATTTGCAGTGGAGCAGACACTGCACCCCTTCGAAATGTATTGGGGTCTGAGAGGGTCCGGAGTGTTCTCAGTGTGTGCTGTGATCCAAAGCTGGGTGAAGCAGAACGATGTTGGCGGCTGCAGAGAAGCTCTGAAGGGTCCCTCCGTCTCCCAGCCAGCAATGGGAAGGTTCCCTCTGCTGGCAAATGCCAGACTGGTCCTGGAAAAGCTCTCGGTGATTACACCGAGCCAGCGCTGAGCCAGGGAAAAGGTTTAATTGCGAGATGCTTGGGAAAATGTCACCGCGTGTACACACATGTGACATCCTGTATTTATCGGGAGAAAAGGTGCTGGCAACTCTGCCTCCTATTTATAACCCTGCTAAAGGCTTGTCTTGGGACTGGAAGAAGAGCTCAGCTTCTCTCTGAGTTTTTACTCCTAAAATTAGCCCCGTGTTTGGCTCCTCAGATGGGTCCTCGCAGGTGACTCTGAAATGGGTTGAAATCTGCCAGCAGAGGCACGAGATGAGTGCAGTGTCATTATTCCTGCTATCATCATTAATGGTGATGTCCTTGTCATGGAATTGTGGATTTCAGCTCTGTTAGAAACTGAAAAGCTTTTAAAAAAGCCAGGGAAATAAAAGAGAATGGCTGTTTACCAGATGGATAAGGGGCAGAATTGCTTGAGGGATATTATGACTCCTTGTTTTCAACATGGCGCAAAAGCACAAGGTAAAATAGATGCATTAATTGATAAATAAATAAATACTCCTCGAAAACAGATGGGTCCTCTTGAGCCCAAAGCCATCTCTCTTTGTTTCTTTTCCAAGCTGGTACTTCAGAGCAGTGTTGGAGTGTGCCTGGCACACCACGCTCTCCTCTGCCACAGTGTTCTCCACTGGGTGGGTTTGCCCCAGGTAAAACATCTGAAATTACTCCAAGGCTCCCTATTTCTCTTTATCTTGCAGGGGCAATCCCCCCACATCAGTCTCCATACCTGCTTCTGCTTGGGCTTCCCTGCCCTGCAGCCAAACTCTGCCCCTCTCCACAAATAATGTGATTCAGCAGCCTGGGGGGGACCACGGGGCTGTTCCCAAAGCTCTAACAGGAGAAATGGGCTCTTGCAGT
The DNA here is from genome assembly GCA_037013685.1 of Acridotheres tristis. NCBI lineage: Eukaryota > Metazoa > Chordata > Aves > Passeriformes > Sturnidae > Acridotheres > Acridotheres tristis. The sequence continues at coordinate 4,601,692 of CM072911.1, read as the reverse complement.
GGGATGTGCTCCTGGGATCAGTGGTTTGATGGCTCACGTCTAGAATGGATGGCTGGTCACCCCGGGTGACCTGTCCAGCTCCTGTCTCCTTGTGGGGAATCAGCAGGGAAGGCTGGGAGGAGTTTCCAGAGCTTTCCCTCCACAGCATCCCATGGGATGTTTCCCAGCAGCAAATATCAGGGATCACCCTAACCCTGTGCACCCTTTGGCTTGGGAATGTTCATCCTTCAGCAGGTGAGAGGTTGAAACCAGAGGAGGGTTTGGTCCTGGAGAAGCTCAGGGAGCATCCTCAGCTTTGGCTGTTGGCAGAGGTGTTCCCTCTTGTTTGTGCCAGAGCTGTAAAGACAAAGTCCCCACCCGACCTTTGCTGTCACTCTGAATCACTGCACATTGCCCAGGCTGAAATCTGGCTGAATTCAGGACTCTGGTTGCAGATCTGCAGCTGTAGGACGGGGATCTTTGCCTTGACCTAAGCTCAACCCCAACCTGCAGCCGGCAAGGCTTTGGGTTGGGGAAATGGGAAGGTAAAATTTCCAGAGCTGGGAGAGGCTGCTGGGAAACTGATTCCTACCCTTTGCCATCATCATTAGGTTCTGTTGTTGTGCAAATGTTTTAAAAATAACTAGGGAGGAAAAAAAAATGCAAGTGCAGGGGGAAAGCACTGATAAACACAGCCTGAAATGCTGTTACAGGCAGACTTTAGAGCCTGAAATCACCTCAAATGTATTCTGAATTACCTTGAGCATATTTAGACAGATCTATTTTTCATTGCAGGACATTAATGTACTGACTTGGGGGATTTTTTTTCTCTGCACAAACATTTCTGTCGCATGCTGGGAGGAAGGAGTAATAACCCTCCTTAGCATCAGGACAGGAAGAAAGACTTTGTGAGGGAATGGCTGGGGAGATAGTTGGGGGCATAGCTGTGAATTTGGACTCTGGGGAGTTATTTTTTTGCAGTGCAATCCAAGGAAAACTGGAGCTTTCGAGCTGACTTGGGCTCTGGAGTCTTTTCTGATGAGGCTGAGAGTTGATTTTTTTACCTATCATGTACAGTTTGCAAGGCTGTCGTGCTCCATGCAGTATTTGCATCCCTAAAGGTTTGTGAATTCCCAAGGTATCCTTTCCATAAGCTAGGATTTGAGGAGCAGGTTGTATGAATTAATATAAATAATAGTAAATGAGCTTTTTCTCCCAGGAGCTGGGATATTAGGGCACCATCCCTCTGCCAGGCAGGGGCTTTGTGCAGATCTCAGGATGAATTAAATAGAAACTTGAGCATCCTGAATCCCGAATCCTGAGTTTCCAGCTGGATAAGAGGGTTGGGGTTGTTGCAGTGCCTCCAGCTCTTGCTGTGTCCAGCAGCAGGAGGATGTGGGAATGGAGGAAGCCTGCAGGGTTGGATGGAGGAGGAGGAGGAGCTGGAAAAATCCAGTGCAGCTAGTGGCCTGAGCCGGGTGGGAATGTCTGAGTGAACAGCAGGTGAGGGGCAGGAGGAGCAGCACGGCAGATGTTGAGGGGCTGGCCCGGGAAGGTTTTAGGAGAGGAGGATGTGAAGGCACACGGGCTCCTCCCCTGCAGCCTCCTGCCAGGCTGGAGCTGCTGTGCCGAGAGGAGCTTTGCAGGGACGAAGAAAGGAGGAAGATTTCTCCCACTTTTGGTTTGGTAGCTGCAGGTCCTGGGCTTTGTTGGAGCAGTTCAAGGGAGGGGATGGAGCCTGGGATGGAGTCAAAGACTTCTCCTGGCTTCTGGCATTTCCAGGATTATCCCTGAAGGCAAAAGGGGTCTCACATTTCCCTCCTCCTCCTCTTCCATGCCTGGCGGAACTGTAACCCTTCCCTGTGTCCTTATGGTTAATGACAGAGGCAAAGAGACACCAGGGCTGCTGCTCAGCTCCTGTGGGCAGCAGCCTCCCACCCAAGCTGTGCCCACCCTGGGCAGGGCAGCCTCTGCTTGAATAAGGGACCTGGGCTTGTGTCATAATCTTGGAAACCCTTGGGATAGCTGGGAATTGGGTGTTGCCCTTTCCAGCAGGGATTTAGGTGTGAAATCAGGGCAGTCCCTGCAGATGCTGTCAGGGCAAAGGCTGGAGCTGGGGGTGAATGCCTTGGAAAATTTCTTGGAGCTTCCAAACTGTCCCCATTACTGGGCAGGTGTCCAAGCACATGGCTTTGCAGCAGGGGTGGGCTGGTCCCTAAATAAAAAGGGGCAAACCCAATGTGAAATCTCTCCTATATTCCCTTCCCTTGTTGCTATTTCCTCTCCTGATCCTGAGGTTATATTCCATTTCCAGAATTCATCACCTATGGCATGGCTGTATCCTGTTGTCTTTCATGTAAATGCTTGGTTGCTGCTTTTGGGCAGTTAAGAACATATCAATGGTAAAAGTCTGTGGTTTTCCCCTTATCTGGTATTTTTTCCTGTCGGGAAGGCAGATGGAGATGTAGAGCAATAGGTAGATTTTGAATTCTGCTATTAAAACTCCTAAAAGTAGAGTCTTCCTATATAATGTAAAAGAGAAGATTCTAAGAGGATTTCCCATATTTTCATCAGTCATAATGTACATTTACCTGGGTTTTTTTGTCCTTGCACTGCCCTTATCTCCAGCATTGCCATGCATGAACTTCCAAGGCTGGTGCTGTTGAGCTCAGCCCAGTTGTGATCTCCGTGGAGCCCCATCCATGGCCAGGCTATGCTGTTCTCTAAACATGACAGTGATGAACTCCCAGAGTTGTTGGATGGGGATTCACCTTCCTGACTTTGGGGTTGCTTCTGAAACAGGCTGGCAAGAAGTTTGTGGATAAACTACAAAAAAAAAAAAAAAAAAGGATACTTTATTTTTTTAATTAAGTCAATAAAACCTGTGTTGTCAGAGCAGAGCATGCCCTTAGCTGGTGACCTTGGTGTTATCAGTGCTGTCAGAGATCTTTATTGCTTCCATCCTGTTCACCAGGGATGGAGTTTTCCTCGTGTTGGTGGTGTGACTGCTGGGACGTGACTTGTCTGGAGAGGGGACAAAGCACCGAGCAGGGATTTTGGAGTGAGGTTTGCAGCTCTTCCACACAGCCTGGAGCTGCAGCTGCATCCCCCTGAATCCCCCAGGCAAGCCCTGGGGATAGCTCCACGTCTGGCAGAGCCTCTTCCCTTCATCCCTGATGGAAGGGGACAAGATGAGGTCAGCTGGACCAAGGACTGAGGAGGGGCAGAAGGAGGGGGAGGTCTTGGTGGGAGGGGGCTGATAGCAAAGGAATGTGTCTCAGCCTCATTTTTTTACCCAGCCCTCCAGTTTTCTTTGTGGGAACTGGCCTCTGATTTTCCTGCCTAAAGAAGGCAATGATTTGTCAAGTAAAAAAGCAAAGAAAACAACAGTGATGGGAAGACAAAAGGAAACGTTAAACCCCCCCCTGCTCTTCCAGAAGAAAGCAGTGTGGGCTAAAGAAGGGTCCCTGAAAAATATAAGGCATGAGTCCGAAGGAAGGAAAAGGGGAGCATGCCAAATTCTCTTCTAATCCCCTCGACAACAGCCAGATATAATGGGTTGCCAGACTTTTCCCTGAGCTTGTTTTGCTTTGGGCCGGAGATTTTTACAAACTCTGGCATGTTGGGAATTTTAATCAGGGCCAGGGCCTTGTTCGTGGTGATGTTTATAAATGTGAGTGGAGGAGAAAGTCCAGATTTTGCCCTTAAAAAAACCTACCAAGAAAACAACAACAACAAAAAAAGCAAACCGGAAAAAAAAAATTTAAAAAAAAAGGGGAAGCTTACAAGCTGTTCCCATCCTCATTCTGTCCCAGCTGATGGAAAATCACCAGCACTTGCCTCATGTAAATGGCACTTTATCCACTGGAAATGTGAATGCTGTCACCAGTGGCCAGGTCTGTCAAGCTTATCAGCTGAGCTGGTGAGACGCAGAGATGCACCCAGTCCTGTTCACGCCAGGAGAGTGAGAGATAATAACATTTGGAGGGGAGAAAAGGCAGCCAGGCTGACGGACAGGAATTAAGGTGCCCTGTGGAAGTCCATCACTTATTCACTCCTGGTTTCATATTCAGGAGAATGGTGTTCACTCTCCCCTTAGTTTTCTTTTTTCCTTTCATGCTTTTAAAGAGTCAACCCAGCAGAATTAATTCCTTTCTCCTCTGCTCCCATCTCTGTGTGTGCCATTCCTCATTTGCACCTGGAACAGGCTCTGGTAGATTTACTCTGGGGGCTTTGGGTGCTGAGAAAAAGCGAGATTTGGGGGTTTTCAGGCAAGGTAAGGAGTGGTGTGGGAGCAAGGAATACCCAAGGAAGCCTCTGCCTCCAGAATCCTCCTCCAGAAGTGCTGCTCAGGTGGAGGTGTCTGTGCTGGGTACATGGGAATGAGGGATTGCAGCCAGGATTCTGCTGATGGAGGTACCATCGAGGGCTGTGCCACGGAAGAGGGATGGAAAGAGGCTCCAGCAATGGCTTTGGAGATGTTTTGGGTTAGGGAGATGTTTTTCCAGCCCTAAAAGAAGGTATACAGGAAGAGAGGGAATCTGTAGATGGCTCCTTATAAAACAGGAGATAAAAGAAGTGCAAAAATTGGTTTTGTGAGAGCTAATCATCAGTTCATGGAGAGAAAGGATTCCACTCTCCTGGGAAAAGAACACCAGGAAGGAGGGGACTGTCCCTGTGCAGCACTCCAGGAGAGCTGTGGGATCTCTCCTTAACCAGCCCCAGCCTCGGAGGGACTATTAATGCAGATCAGAGCTGTGTTCCATATGTATGATCCTGAAATCTGTGCTTCCAGAGCGAACCCCAGGCACGAGTGCTATAATGTAATGAGTTAAACTGCTTGTTCGCAGTTCCACTAAAAGCAAATGGACTGGGAATTTGTTTTAAAAAACTGGACGGAGCTTTATCGGCCAATTAATCAGGATGTATAATGGATAAATTAAAGGGCAGAGTCAAGCGAGGCTGCCAAATAAAAACCAATAAAGTGCAATCTGCAAATGGACATGACATTATGGGATGCTGAACAACAGCAGCAGGGGGATCATCACATGGCCTTGGGCTCCTCAGGTCCCCTTGGTTCCCAGTCCATATTTTGGAGGAAAACCCATCCTGTGTGGATTGTTGTGGCTCACAGCAGGAGAAGCGTTGCTGCTTGAGGGGTATCACCATTCCTCTTTTAAAAGCTGAACAAGCCACAGGCTGGATTGAAGGTTGTTGGAGAGTTGGGAACTTTGGAAATTCAGATGAATTGTGGGCAGCCCCGAGGGGTGAATTTTTCAGCCCCCACGGGAGTCTTTTTTCCCCCTATTTTATTGACGTTGCTGGAAATAGCAACATTCGGGATCCCTGGATATTACAATAGCTGCTCCACTGCCTTTATGGGCAAAGGTCTTCCGAGGAGCACAGGCAGGGGGCTAAAAGGAGGAGCTGGCAGTGGCAGGGATGAGTTGGAAGGGCTCATTTCCTCCCAAGCTGTGCAAACTCTGCACAGTTGATGAGACACTCGAGGAGCTGCGTGCGGCTCCCTCGGCAGCTCCGACCCCTCCGCCTGTGAGAGGCCCTGGGGAAGCTTTGGGAGCAGCAGCTTGGCAGATTTATCACCCTTCTCCCTACATGCCTCCCTGCATGGGGAATTTCCTCCCCAACAAATAAACCCAGGCAGTAAATTGAGTTTGCAGGTAGGGCTGGGGGGCTCAGGAGCAGGATGGGGAGTGCTCGGCTCCAGGCTGAGTTCCTGGCTGAGCTCACACTCCACAGCCAAGATGTCCTTTAGGTTTAAAAAAAATAAATGAATTTGATTTGGTCCCTGCCATGACCGTCCTGCTTCCTCAGACTTTGTGTCATGGCAGTTTTGAAATCACTGGGAGCTCTCTTCTCCAGGTGACTGAGGCTCCGTTGGGCTTCCTGGGAAAATGAGGCAGCATCTGCTGCTCCAGCACTGGGTATCATGTCACAGCTCCAGCTGGGGCCTCTTCCAGGTCACTTGGCACATCTCAAGTGTTTGATGTGTCCTCTGAAGGGACAGCAGAGGTGTGAACCTGTCAGGAAGAAAAGCCACAAATAACCAGAAATAGATTTTTAGTTTATTTTTCAATTTTTTTTTGGTAAGCAAAAGTGTGAAAAAGAAGGAAAAAAAAAAAAAAAAGAAACGAGAACTTTTTTAGGTCCTTGCTAGAACAAAACCAGCAGGGTAACAGCACCAGTGCACTACAGGCAAGGAGGGAAAGATATTTTAATGCTATTAAGCAATATTTAGTTAATAGAAGACAGACCTGATGGAGAGGAGGTGTTTAGAACGCCGGCCATGCCTTTTCCTTGGGAGCTTTGGTTGCCAGACCGATCCCGCCGTGCGCGTTCTGTAGCGCTGCTCCCTGTGGAGAAACTTCCATAAGGAAATCTTCTAGTTGAGAGACGAGGCCAGATCCTGACGAGCATATTGTTTGTGAGCAAACACCGACAGCTCGCTCCTCAGCTGCTGCAGACACGGCCATGTGGCGACTTCCCCCCAGCTCCGGCAGTCCCTGCTCCTCGCTGTCTTATCAGCCGGGAACGTGCTGCTCCCGGTGATGCTGTTATGGATGGAGGCAGGGCTGTGTTTGTGGGGTGCTGATGGAGCTGAGGGTCAGCTCCAGAAAGGTTTTCCCCTCTGCTCTGACTCCCATGTTTTTGAAAATCCCACTGGGTGCCTGCCTGCTTTTCCAGGGCCCTAAATCTCTGTCTCCTTTCTCGGTCTTACCCCCAGAGCTGCAGGGAGTTTAAGTTAATCCGAGGTTTCATTGTGTGTGTAGGACCCAGATTTCCCATCACCAGCATGGATAAACACTCCTTGTTCTTTAGCTGGGGATCAGGGGTTGAATAAAGAGATTGGGATTAGGTTTGAGGGCTGTTTTGTCCATCAGAGAGTCTTGGAGCTGAGGAGAGGTGGAGGGCAGGGCATTGTCCCTCTGCTACCCTCTGCCAGCTATCCCCATCGTCCTTTTGAGGTTGTGGCATCACAGCTTTTGGGGGGTTGCAGGGTGAGGAGGGAGCTGGGCTGCCTTTGGGATTATAGCAGGAAAGGGAGCTGGAATCCCTTGCAGAAATAGGGATGTTGGTCCCTTCCTGCCTGCACAGGGGCTGTGTGGCAGTGCTTTGTCTCCCTTTTCCTGCTGGGGGCTGCAAAGAGGTTTCTAAACATCCCTAAAAGCTTCTCCCAGCCCTCCTGGAGGTGCTCGGAGATCAGGCATTCTAGTGGGGCGTATCCCGATGGATAAGCACCCACATCTCCTGGGCATCCCCCTGCAGGCTGACTCAGTGCTGAGCTTGCTGAACTGGGGCTCTCAGGATTAATCTCCTCCACTGGCTCCACTTCCAGAGGCTCAGACTCAAAGAGGATTTGCCCGGCGATAGAGCAAATCTTACCCAGCACATTTGTTTACTTGCAAATCACGACCATTCCCGTGCAGCCAGGCCATGCTTTGCATCCTGTTTGTGGGCAGCAGAGACAAGGGAATTTGCTCAGCAAGGAAACAGCCCCGCTGGGTGCAAATATCCCTCCCCATTCCCACAGGGAGGCATTGGGTGCTGTTGTGGCATCCACTGCTCGTGGCAGAAGATGCTCATTGTGAGGGATGGGCTTTGCAGGGGATGCTCCTGGCTCACTGCATCCCTGTCCTGAGGAGGGAATCACTCCTCACCTTCCTGAGGAGCCTCCCTCCGTGCAGCCATCCTGTGGAGCCTCTGCTGTGGGGTGGGTGAGCTGACGGCTGCAGAGGCAGGAAGAGCAGCGTGGGAGAGGGTTGGAACCTAGAAAATCTGGGCATGTTTTCTTCTTTTGGACAAATAGCTTATTCTCTGAAAAAATTCAGTTGTGGGTCGGCTAGCGCCATCTGTGAAGCCCTGCCAAACGTGGTGAAGAGTTTCAGCCAAGAGTGAAAGAAAAGGAAAAATTAAAAAACCTGGAAAATGTCCATTTCCAAAGGCACTTTGCAAAACAAACATTTCAGGTCTTTCTGTCCAAATTGCGTTCCCTGTTGACATGTGTCTGTTTAATAATATATACATTTTTCAAAGGTTTGGAGAAGATGACCTCAAGTACTCTGGTTATTTGATTTGTGGCTTGTGTGTGGGAAAATTTTTGCTCCCTGGGCACAAAGCTAATGGAAGAGCAGATCCAGTCTGCTCAAGGACCTGTTTGCTGTGTGTACAGTGATTATTGGAACATGGTCTCATTCATGGACTGGTGTACAAGTCTGTGTGTGGGATGGACTTTTCTAGGAAAGGATGGCAGGTTTGGGATGCAAACAGTTCAGCATCTGCTCCAGCTGGTAAAGGTTGAATGTGGGAGCCATGGGGTGTAAAAGTGACTAGGTTTGCTATTTCAAAGGGAATTGGCTTTTCTGGAAGAGCACTGCTACACCTACTTGTGTTTCCACTTTCCCTTTCATATTTCTCTTCCCTGGTAGCTTCTCTTCAACACTCTTGGTTTCCCATCTGTGCTTATCCAAGAGCTGTGACCCCAGATCAGTGTCACCAATCCTCTCTCATGATCAGATTTTCTCGGAAAAGAGGAAATAGCTGTGGGTGGTTTCCAACATGGACAGATTCATGTAATAATTTAAATCTGATGAAACTCTGAGGACCTGGTTGAACATTCTGCTGATGTCGAAATCATGTTCATAGCACATTACCACAGAATCCCAGAATGGTTTGGGATGGAATGGACCTTAAAGCTCATCTCATCTACCCCCTGGATGGATGGGCCATGGGCAGGGCTACCTTCCACTGTCCCAGGTTGCTCCAAGCCCTGTCCAACCTGGCCTTGGACACTTCCAGGGATGGGGCAGCCACAGCATCTCTGGGCACCCTGTGCCAAGGCCTCACCTCCCTCACAGGGAAGAATTTTTTTCCTATATCTAATCTAAACCTGCTCTCTTTGAACATCAAACCATTCCCCCTTGTCTGTCACTACATTAATTTGCTTCATGCTTTTAAAACTGCTCCACCTGCAAACCACCGGGCATTCCAGTAAAATATCCTCCAGACCAGTGGAGGTCTGGAGTCATCAGCTTGCTAGAGCAGTTTATTTGGCTGAATTTGCCATTGATTTGTTTGGGCTGCATTCCAACCGTGTGGGCTTTGTAAGTCAATACAACTCCCGTCCTCCTCTCCACGCTCGGTAATTGCAGGGTAGTAGATTCTGTTTTAAAAGGACAATGCTATGTGTGTGCTCGAACAACAGGAGATGGGAGGGTCAGCCCCAGGAAAAGAGCAGGGTCAGGGTGTTGGAGAGCAGAGGGAGAGGGAGACAAGTGAGGGACCACATTTCCAAATTGCTCCAGGAAGAGACAAGACATGTGGTTGTGTCCCCTTTGCTCCTGCTGTGAATGTCTAGGAGTCTCTGCTTTTGAATGTCCCAGAACTGGTCGGGTTGGGAGGAATCACAGTGGGTCACCTGCTCCAAGCTCCCAGGGTCATCCCAGAACACATGGCACAGCACTGTGGATGGTTCTGGGATATCTGCAGTGATGGAGACTCCACTCCTCTCTGGGCAGCCTGTTCCAGTGTGTGGTCACCTGCAGAGGAAGGAAGTTCTTTCCCATATTACAGCCTGAGGTCTGTCACCCCTTGTTGTGCCCATGAAGGGATCACTGGTCCCTCTTTTAGTTTTTGGTGCTGGTTGGAGAGGCACATAGTGTCTGGTGGAGGAGACTGCCTGGAAATGAAGAGATGCAGGCTCTATCCCCACTTGCTGTCCCTTCCCTCCGTTGTGCTGTGATGAGCTTCAGTTCCTGATCTGGGTGTTGTTCTGCTTCCCAGCACAGATCCAGTCCCAGCTTAGTGGTTACCAGCGTGAAAGTCACTGTGATCTGTGATTATATCACTTATTAGTGATATAACACTCATAAGGGACTCTGCTGCCCCAGAGTAAAACACTGTGGGTGGCAAAGGGATTAAATAGCGCCGGCTGAGGCCAAGGGCATGGTCGAGTGGGATTGGCTTTTCTTTTCCCTTTCCTTCTGAAAGCAGACAACTTTAAATACCCAATTTCCCCCTAGAAATGTGGGTTTATCCTCAGATACTGCAAACCCTCCTCCCCAGCATAGCATCAAGCTCCCTAAATCGGTTCAAAACTGTGGCAGAAGGATTGAAGAGAGGTCCATTTCTCAGCGAGAAATCAAGTCTTGCTTCCAAAATCACTTTGCATAACTCCATGAAGACCAGGCACGCAGGCAGCTGGAAGTGCTCCCCTCCCTACGCCGATATTTTTTTTCCAAGCTAATCACGAGTGTAACCTCGGTGTTCCTGATTGCAGGTGATGTCCGTGGTGCTGATTTCCCCGGGAGCCTCAAGGCACTTGAATCCCGAGCCTGGTGCTCCCAGGGAGCCCCCCCAGAGCCAGCCCATGTCCCCATCAGCAAACACACCACACTTGTTAGGACACAGCGCTGCCGTGCCAATCAGGGCACATTCATGTGGCCGTGCAGGGTCTTGCTCTCTCCAGTGATGTGTAATTAGTGTATATTTAGAATAACAAATTCCTGGCTTGCAGGAGGGATGCATTCTGGGCCAATCCTGCCCCTTATTGGAAGGAGGGGTTTGCACGGATGCATTTTCCTGGGAAAAAGGACACCTGAGCAAGGAGGTTATTCCTTTTGTGCTCGTTCAAGTGGATTTGCACATTGAACTGCTGCTTTGGGAGCTTTACCTGTGCCCTCCACACACAGGGCTTGTAAAAGCAGTAGGAATCTTTGGATTTTATGTGCCTTTCCTATTAACACTACATGGAGAGCTTTGCCATGGGATGTTGTTCGATGCAGCTCTTGTCCTGCACAGATTCCAATTTACAATGCTTGCACCCACACACGGGTTTGTTTTTAATTCTGGTATTTATTATCTGCCTTCCATCTAATGTCACTGTCACTTCCACGTCTGCCACCAATTGCCAAGGAATAAATACAATTAAATCAGCATCTCCTTAGGAAAGAAATAAGGAAAAAAACAATGTGTGTGCTGCTTCTTTCCAGTCTTGCTGGGCTTGCTGCATCCCATCTCCATCCCAGCAGCTTTCAGCATGTCTTTTCTGGGGCGGGAGCACAAATAAAGCAGGGAACAAGATTTTTTTCAGGTCCCTTGGAAACACAGAGGGAAGGAGGTGATGGCAGTCAAAAGGTGGGACTGTCAGACTTGAAGAAAAGCCATTTCCAGGCAGGGAGGAGGTGCTAATTAAATTAAATTTGAGATTTCTGCCACTCAATCCCGAGCAAGTCTGAAAAAAACCCAAACAACCTTTAAAAATAATTAAAAGTTAAACCAAAAAAAGAGAAAAACAACCAGGTGGGGAGGGGTTGCTGACTACAGGGTTTGTGCTGTTATCCCCCTCGTGGTGCCTCTCTCTGAGTGTGTGCAGCTCTGCCAGAGCCCTTTGGAGCTGCCTTCCCTTTGATGCTGTGATTGATTTCCCCCAGGGATGGGAGAACACTACCTGGGGAAGAAATTGATGATTATTTTTAGCTTTGTGAGCACCGAAGGGGATTCCACAGTGAGGCTGAGCTCTGCATGCCTGAACCTCTCCCAGCCCAGCCCATCCCCAATGCTGGGAGGATGTCAAAGCCATGAAAGCAGGATTACTGCTATAAAATTAGGGAATCCTAATAGCTCAGCCTCCTCATGCACTGGCACAGAGAAATTGTGGCTGCCTCATCCCTGGAAGTGTCCAAGGCCAGGTTGGACAGGGCTTGGAGCAACCTGGGACAGTGGAAGGTGTCCCTGCCCATAGCAGAGGGTGGAATGATACGAGCTTTAAGGTCCCTTCCAACCCCAGATATTCTGGGATTCAAGACTAAGCAGCCATGATCCAAAAGAAATCTCCCAGAGAGCACTTGGAGACAGGAATTCAGAGCAGGAGGAGGGATGGAGGAACGTTACTCTCGTAGAGGGCAGAGCAAATAGCTTGGAAAAGGCAGTTGAGGTTGGAAGTGGTGCTTGGATTGATGATATAAAAAAAAAAATCATTCAGGCTCAGCTCACAAACGAAACAAAATGTCAGTGGATTTAAAATCTGGGAAAATATTCTGACTGGATTTCACTCTTTTGCCTCAGCAAAACCCAAGTAGTCTGGTGTTTGCTTTTGAGCTTTCAGATTTGTGGCTGATATAAAGCAAATGTAAAGGAAAGGTTGCAGGGAAAGACTGTTTTAAACAGAAGAGTTTGGAGTTAAAATCCAGAACAAAAAGTGGGTGAATTGGCGTGTCCATGGTGCTTCTCCCTTTGCAAACCTGGACTGAATAACAAAAATAGCACTTCCTGCAGAGCATCTCATCCATCCCCAATGATGAGATGGAGGAAGGGAGCCAGAGCTCCTGGGTGCTCCTCCAAACTGTGGGAAGAGCTTGGGCTGGGATTTTGGACAGGTTTTGAGCTCTGGGCAAGCGGGGGGAACTATTCCCACCCCATGGTGTGATCCAGGAGCACAGGAAGAGAACCATGGGATCATGGACCAGGCTGGCAGGGGAGAGGCCCAGCTCCAGCCCCCCTGCACTGCTCTGTCTTCTCTCCAGATGGATTTTTCCATCCTCTGGGCTTGGCCTTTGTGGTGCTGAGGCTGCTGACGGCAAAAGCCAGGGTGCTCTAATTGGCGGGGAATCGGTCCTGAAATGTCACAGAGATTTATATCTCTGTGCAGCCTCTCCAGGTGCTAATTGTGCTAAGGCCCCTGGATAATGGCTCCAGGAGAAAATAATCCCAGGATCCCCTGCTCTCCAGACGCTTTTTCCCCCTTTTTTATTCACTTGGTGGATCAGAGAGCTGGGAGGGGTGAATTCTTGCATTGTCTCCAACCTGCCCTGCAGGGAGAGGGAATTCTGTCCACAGCAAAAGTGGGAACAGGTTTAGTAGGAGTGGGGAATAATAGAAAATGTCACTGCAGATGGCACTTGGGTGGGATTCAGTTCTTCAGTGCTGCTGACACAGGAAAATTTCTGGATGGATTAAAATTGTGGCTGCTGGGAGACTTCCCAGCAAGGTCCTGCTGTGGGACATGGAACTTCACAGCCTGGCAAGGAGAGAACCCCAAATTTTCTCCCTCCAAGAGAGGAAGAACCTCACTTAGGGTTTCCCCCCCACCATTGTGATGGTTTGTCCTCTCCAGGCCGACCCAGCAGTCCTGAGCAGGGTGCAGGTTGCTGTAGGTAGGTAATGATGTGTTTTTGTCAGACAGGACAAATTTTTTCCTTCCTCGACTGAAACAACAATATTGATCTATCGTCTTGGTCAGTTACATAAAGACCATCTGCATTAATCTGATTTAATGGGGATTTAGCTGGCACGGGAGGGAACCTGTTACTGTTCTAATCTCATTTCAGCAACACACCGCTGCTTTTTTTAATACTGTTTTCCTTTCCCCCATCTCTGCTGTTCCACTCTATTTGGATCAGACTGTTCCTGGCTGGTTCTTTACTTGGTTTTGCAGCTTTTCCAGGATTTTTTTTGCCATGCTGTGTGTGCTCCCTGGAGTCCCATCCCAGCAGCCCCAAACTCTTCTGTGTTTGTGTTTGCACCCCAAAATCTGGACTATGTTGATCTATTTCTCCACAAAGGCTGGTGGCACCCATGGGTGCTCCTGCACAAAGAGGAGGTGCTGGTAACTGCTGTGGCCATGGGATCCCTTCATTGCTGACCTTTCCTCACCTCAGTCCTCTCCCAGAAGCTGTGACTGTGTGGAGGTCCACAAATTGAGCCTCTGCTGCTGCACCCGTGGAGGTGAGATTGAGCTGGGGTTTGCAGCACCAGGCCTCCTGATTATCAGTCCCGTGGCAGAGCAGGGAGGCCTGATGGGTTTTCCCACCTCCAGATGGTGAATAGGATGAGAAGTACACGAGTACCATGGGAGGGAAGATCAAACATCATCTTCTTGGCGCTTGTGCTGGAGGCTGGGGAGCTGCTAGGACCGAGCAGCGAGAGGCAAATTAAAACCTTGCATTAATTCCATTAACTATGATCATCTTCTCACCAGGGATGAATTTAACTGCTCGCCATTAGTGTTTTTATAGACAAAAAGTTGCAGTGAGAGGCCCACGCCCCATTAACTCGACCCCAAGGCGGGGATGGTGTGATCCATCCTGGATGTTCTCATTCCCTGGGTGCACCATGATCCCACAGACCCTCCATCCCTTCTCCTGCTGCCTCCCCGGGAGGGAGAGCAGGGAAGGTGTTAAAAGGCACCAGTTTAATTTGCCAAGTGACTGGCTCAGTCCAGCTGTGCCATTAGTGCCTGCACAGCTGGACTGCTGTGCTGGTGGCAGCCAGGGCTGCCCGCTGGGATCTCTCTGTAGAACCAAGAGCAAATACGTCATAAATGCTCAGCTGCCTTTTGTAGCTCAAGGTTCTGTCTCGTGGTAGGAACTTTGTGGGTTTGGGTCTTTGCTGAGCTCAGCTTTTGTGGTGGGGGAGGTGGGAATGGTCCCAGCCTTGTGGCACCAGATTTCTGCTGTGCTGTCAGCTCTTCATTCCATTCTTTTCTTCTGGAGGAGTGGTCAGGACTAATGGCTATTTCCAAATTCATCTGTAAGGTAGAGCCTGGCTTTTCCTACCTTGCCAAGACACCAAGGATCTGGCTCAGAGGGTGCATCCAGCTCATGGCTGAGAGATTCCCAGGCCTGCTCTGGGAATCCTGTGGCATGAGACCTTCCCAGAGCCAGGAGGCACCGTGTGGTTGGGATTGGTGACTCCAGAGGCAAACATCCATCCTCAAAGCACCCTGAAGTGCTGTGCCTGGTGCTCACCTGCCCTCTGGCACTGGTCTGAGCTCCCTTGGCAGGTGTTTGGACTGAGCACATCCCTCTGTTCAGCTGGGAGGGGGTAGGTTTGGCATCTTCCACTTTTTTGGGTTTAGTTCTGTTTAAATCCTTCTTTTCCCTGTTGCCCTGGAAACACTGCAGAGGAGAGGGATGGGAGAAGGGAGAGCCAGGTGACCTGGTGCTTCCAGTGCACAAGGGACAATGGGAGCATCTCATGCTGTGCCATGGGGACAACTGGGAGAGTTGTACTGGTTATGGACTGGGACACCTGAACGAGTGGCTGTTTGCAACTTTTAGCAATTAGGGAATCTCTGTTAGGACAGCTCCAGCAGAGGGGTGGAGGAGGAGGGGACAGAGAGGTGCAAACCCAACTGAACAAGTGCTAGCAAAGCAGAAATGGCTTAGAAGGAGCTTCTTCCTGGGAAACTGTTTTCCTCTCCATGTCCTCCTTGTCTGCCCACCTTGTTCAAGTCTTGTGGGCAATGAGAGCTGCATTTCTTACTGCAGGGATGGGGCTGGTGGAGCAGGTTTCTGGTCCATGTCACCTTAGGTTGGACATAAACCTCCTCAGATCCACCTGAGGTCTTTCCTGTCCTACCTGGGATGTCCTGGAGCCATCATCAGTCAAAACCTCAACCACTGCAGAGAAAAATGCCTCGGGGCCATGCTGGGACATGTCCATCCCAAACCAGGTCCCCTTCTTTGGCTTTGCATCCATCCTTCTGTACCCACCCAAACCTGCAGCTCAGGGTCTGCAGTTCAGTCCCAGGGCTCTGAGACGGGACAGGCAACAGGGGAGGAGTGGGATGGGGCTGGTGGCACAAAGAGCAGCAGAATCTTTTGCTCCACTCCCCATGGCTTTGGGGTCAGATGGAGCTCTGCAGAGGGCACACAACTTGTCAGGAAGCACTGGAGAGTTCGTTGGCAGCGGGTGATTTTTTCTCCTCTTTTGCATGGATTACACTTGTTCTCTGCTTGCCCTTTTCAGCAGGGAGAGCAGTTTGGATACACATTACCTGCATGGCAAAGTGTGCTCTAATTGGCCAAGAATTGGTCCTAAAATGTCAGAAAAAGATTTATTTCCCAGTGCAGCCTCTCCAGGTACTAATTTTTCTATGGGCCGCCAGATAATGGCTCCAGTGCACAATAGCTCAGTTCCTAATCAGGATACAGAGCTGTAATTGGGTTGAAGGGATTTAAAATCATTAGAGCCACATTCAAGGGGAATAAAAAAGGAACCCCCCCACCTCCTTTCCCCCCAAGACTGAGTGACTGTGTTTAATGAGCAACTCCTGGCATGTCACTCGTAATAGGCAGCAATGAAGTTGCAGCAAGAAGTCCAAGGGCAATCAAGAGAGACTTTGTGGCCTTGGGATGACTGGTTAAGGAATCAGGAGCACAAGCAGAGCTCTCCTGTGTCCTTCCAGTTAGAGGCAATGCTGAGGGAAGAAATGGAAAGAGCCAGCAGATCAATACCTGGCTCTGAGCCTGGTGTCATGGGCAGAATTTGGCATTTTTTAATCTCCACAATGGGGCACCCCTGCCTCAAAGGATCTCTGTGCAGGAGTCAGCAGAGCTTTAAAGCAGATTTGAAGGGGTATAGGAATGAAACCAGGCTCCAACATAAATCTGCAGGCAGCGCATCAGTGCTGACAACAAGCAGACCTAGAGGAGATCACTGAGCATCCAGAAGTAAAAAAGTCTCAGGTTGTGCCAGTTTGATGATTTTTCTGGTCTGGCTTCTAGCCCTGCCTTGGCAAGTGGGAGCCAGGAGTCCAGCCCTGTGCATCTCCAGGTCCCTCCTTACTGCTGCATCTCTGTCCTCCAGCCTCGGGTGCAGAGTGATGTTAGAGTGGTTGTCCCCATTTTATGCTTCTGGGTCCATATCAGAATTTTGGTGTTGTCCTATTGCCAGAATCAGTGCAAAGTGGTAAAAATCCCTGGTTCTGCAGTGGGCGAGGAGTGGCAGGTAAAGAGCTGAGCAAAAATCTCTCACACTGAGCAGAGAAAAATTGTTTGGTCTTGCTTTAATTTGCTTAGACTTTTCCTTTCTTCAGCATCCTGCTTCACAGTCTCATTCACTGAATTTCCTCTTTTTCACATGAGACCATATCCTAAAGGGTGTTGAGACCTTTTAAATTCCAGACTTGTGCCTCCACACCCCTTGCAAACCCATCAGCTCGGTGTCACCCACCCACCAAGGCCACATTAGCACAACTCTGCTGGAACTGCAGTGGCTTTTGTCCTTCAAGCTGTGCCCTGTGTTGAATTCACGTTGTTATCTGGCCTATTACAACTTCAGGTATTAATTTCCCCTAAGTGTCACTTTACAGTGCTGCACCCTCACTCCTCTGCGAGGATCACGGGGTGAGGTGACGTCGGGAGACTCACCCATGATGGGCAAAATGCGATGTCCAGGTTTAATTGGCAATGATTGTTTTGTCTTCTGTACAAAAGCAGCAAATCCCCAGAAGCTGGAGAGGAGCACAGCTGTTTATGGTGAACAGAAGCCGCTGCTTATCTCCTTGTAGCAACCTGTCTCCAGGAGATCACGGCTTAATTAACTCCCGTGTTATCGAGAGCAAAATTGTACAGACATTGTTAACAAAAAAAACAAAAAAATATTAGAAAATAAAACCTAAGAAGAGATAAAGTGGAAGGAAGGAGGTGACCTGGGAGCCAAGTGGAGTGAACTCTGCAGGAAGCCAAAGCGTGGCCAGCAGTGGCTGCTGGAGGCAATGGTGAATTTGCATGTGGGGGATGAGCTGGAGAGGGGACAGTGACTCCCTGGCCACAGGGAATGTGATTCTCAGGCATGGTGTGGCATGCACCTGCCCAAAAATGCAT
Organism: Acridotheres tristis; assembly: GCA_037013685.1. Lineage (NCBI taxonomy): Eukaryota > Metazoa > Chordata > Aves > Passeriformes > Sturnidae > Acridotheres > Acridotheres tristis. The sequence continues at coordinate 4,584,089 of CM072911.1, read as the reverse complement.
GCCTGGGTTTGCACTGGAGGGGGTTTGTCATTAGAAAGGGATTTCTGTGCACAGCTGGAGCCTCCTGGGCACCCTGCACATCTGCATGGGGTTCCCACCCGCTCCAGGCTGCTGGAAGGATCAGTGCTGCTGCTCCTGGGCTCTCCACCTCATGGATTTGGGGATGGGCCACACCCCTCAGCCTCTGATTTCCTAATCATAGAATCACAGAATGGTTTGAGTTGGGAGGGATCTTAAAGATCATCTCTTTCCACCCCCTGCCATGGGCAGGGACACCTCCCAGTGTCCCAGGCTGCTCCAAGCCCTGTCCAACCTGGCCTTGGACACTTGCAGGGATGGGACAGCCACAGCTTCTCTGGACAACCTCTGCTGGAGCCTCATCAGTCTCACAGGGAAGAATTTCTTTGTAATATCCATTTTAAATCTATTCTCTTTCAAGTTTAAGCCATTTCCCCCTTGCCCTATTGACAAGAACAAATAGATCCAAAATGACTAAATAGGGCAGTTATTTTCCATCAGACTGGAGTGCATAGACTAAATGGCCACTTGCAGTCAACAGGAAGGGAGAATGAGTCCTTCCCAAAGACACTTTTCTCTGGGCAAACCTCATTCCTGGCTCTTAGATCCCAAGTTTGTCAGCAGCCTCATCCCTGATTTCAGCAGGTGTTCCATCCATCCCACACATTGGCCAACTGCCCCACCCAGGTGCTGGTGCCTTCTCCCAAACAGTTCACCCCAGAACGAGGGGCATGGCCTTGCTGGTGCAGATCTTCCTGAGGATGGAAGGAAAGATATTTCTGGAGAAAATTGTAAAGCAGCCTCTCAGCCAGGGCTGTGGAGTCACTTGGAGAGCAGTGCAGAGGGAAATCTGACAACCTCTCCCATTCATCGCTCAAAGTGCTCTGCAGATCAAAGCCAGAGAGACAATAATACATTTTGAACTAAGAACATTAATTTGTATCCAGAGCATTTTAATAAATAATTTTTTAAAAATCCAGTTCAGCCTTGTCATCTCAAGCCAATTCCATTTAATATCCAGCCCTTCGACTGACAGATTTTTAACACCATAATTAGCATGTATGGCTCTTAAAAGCCTTTGCCAGTATTCTCAGGCCTCCTCTACATTACAGCATCTCCTCTTCTGTCCTCCCAGCCCCCTTTTCCGATATTGTTATTCCATTTGTAGTTGTTTATTGTGCCTGCTGAGGCAGATTAAAGACAGGAAGGAGCCAGAGAGTTGTTCTTAGGGGCTCCTGTGCAGTGCAGAGTAAGCATGGCAGAGCTTAAGGATTCCAAATCCGGAGCCTTGCTTTTCAAACTGTGTGCCTGACAAGTGGAGGTGGTTTCTGAAGCATTTCATTGTTGCTTTGTTGGGTTGTTTTTGTTTGATTAGGGTTGTTTTTTTCCCTGTGGATTTATATATTTTTGAATGGGAGGAGTGAGGATTGCCAAGGGTTTCTTATATAATGATATATCAGTGAGAGCCGGGGCTTAAAAGGAAAATAAGAGAGGTTATGGAATACTTGGTCATGCTGTAAAGTTTGGCAGCACCAGGAAATATCCTCATGTGTTATTGCATAGAACAAAGCTCCTCGGGCTCCATTCAAGGATGAAAGCAGGTCCAGCACAAGCCAAACACAGTCCAGTCCCCCAGTTCCCTCCTCAGAGCCTTTAAGTGGGATGTAAATTGTCTACGGCACAAGCACGTTTAGATTTGGGTCTCCTTCCTCCAGCAGAAATTCCTGGTGAGAGCTGGAGCCGTTTGCCAGTTCCCATTTTCGTGTGGGATCTGGCACACAGAAGGAGCAGGATTTTGTTTTCCAAAGCCACCGGAGTGTGCGAGGGGGGGAACCAGACCTTGTCCAGAGAAACAGGGATGCCAAATGCTTTCTTGTAGTGATTTTGTTCCACTTCACTCTTGGCTGAAGATGGGCCCAAAGCAAAATCCCAGCTCTGAACAAAAGCCTGAAAGCTGAACCTGCTCCCAGCCTGCAGCTGCTGCTTATCTCAGTGATAGGAATCGAACCTGGAAACCTGTGGCTCTGCTCTGTGGCTGCACCTGCCCTTTGGAGCGTGCTTGTCCTGTCCCACAGAGGTGTGTAAGCCTCGGGGGCATCCGTCTGTCTCTAAATCTGAGCATCAGGGCTGGAAGGCTTCATGCTCTGCAGTGAGCACTGTGTAACCCCCAATCCCTCCTGTTACCTGGGAGCAAGGCAGGCGTTGTCCTTTCGGCTTTGCCATGGCATGAAAATCAAAGCAAGGCTTTGAGGCAAAGCAGTGCCAAGCCCTGTTTTGCTGTTCAAGATGTGCTGTTTTATCCCCATTCTGTGAGGGGTTGGTGGGGAGAGCTTTGAGGCCAGCATGGATGCAGGATGCTCCCCAGCACTCAGCATGTAGGATCACAGGATCACAGAATCTGCTCAGTTGGAAGGGGCCCATCACTGAGTCCAACCCCCGTCCTTGCTCAGGACCATCCCCAGGAGTCACACCCTGAGCCTGGGAGTGTTGTCCAAACACTTCCTGAGCTCTGTCAGGCTTGGGGCTGTGACCACATCCCTGTTCAGTGCCCGACCACCCTCTGGGTGTCAGACTGCCCAGCCCTGGCAGACACCCACCCCTCCAGGTGCTCCCAGCGCTGTGTGGACCAGTGCACTGAAGCACAGTGGAGCCAATTTGGGCTGCAAAGCCCAAAGAAAATCCCTCTGCCCAGCTCTGGGATGCCCAGAGCTCATGCAATGCAAATCTGCAGAAAGCAGCAGCAAAGCCCTTGCTCTGACTCATTATTCCGACCACAGCAGATGCTTTGCAGAAGGACACTGCCTGTCCCCTGGCCGTGGCATGAGGCCACCAGCCCCGGCATGCCACAGCAGTCCTGCCAGCTGACAGCTCTGACAGGATGATGGGCTTTGGCACCTTCCCATCACCAGCTTGGAGTTGGCTCATGGTGCCCTCCTGGGTCCACGGGGGTTTGCAATAAACTTTAGGGCTTGTGCCTGGCTTTTTGTTGGCACCTGATGCTTCTTCTCAGTGCTCTGGTGATATTTCTTGTCCCTGGCTCATGGCTGGCTCGCAGCTGCAGTGTGCTCGCCCTCATGCTGAGGGGGGAAATTACTCTACAAGCCCCCAAATTGATGTAGAGTTAATTCCTTGCTGCAATTTGCTAAAATCCTCCCTCCTCTGTGCTTTCACTGTTAAAGATCACATGGAGTGGCTGGGTTTGGTGCCTGCTCTGTGGGAGCCAGCTGCAGTCCCTCGTAGCCTTTTGTTTTCAGATTGCCTTTTTGGAGAGCAGCGAAAATCCACTGAGGAATGATGGGCGAGCTCTGCTTTGTAAAGCTTCGCTCTCCTTTCTTTCTGGAGTCCCTGCAAAATGTCAAATGCTCTTTTCCTGCCTCCTAAGTGCACACATTTACCCAGGTCCCTGGTATTTTGGGAGCAATCCCGTTTACTCACAGGCTGTGTAGGAGGCACTGGCAGAGGTTGTCCAGAGGAGCTGTGGCTGCACCAGCCCTGGAACTGCTCAAGGCCAGGCTGGACGGAGCTTGGAGCAACCCAGACTAGTGGAAGGTGTTGAGGGGGTTGAAATGAGATGAGCTTTCATGTCCCTTCCAACTTAAATTGTTTTGGGTTTCTGTGATTCTATGCCTGATTCTCAGTGCTGGTCTGAGCACTTTGAAAACTGGAGCCTTAGACACAGAAATTGCAAAAAAATGGTGATTTTTGGTGCAGTGGCCGAGACGAGCCAGCATGGTCATTTCCATTCCCCTGCCTTTTGTCCAGTGCTCTCTTTTCTGTCGCTGTGAGCTCTCAATAGGAGATTTGGGCACTTTCACTGCAGGTTGTTGCCTGATGCAGATTCCATCTGCAGTCTCCTACTCCCGGTGTCACTCGTGGCTGGTGTCCCTGCAGCAACGAGCCACAAAGGGTGAAGGTGACACTTCCCCTTAATCCCTAGCCCCAGAGGTTCAGCTTGACATGGGTCAGCTTTTGTACAAAAAAAAAAAAAAAAAGGGAAAAAAACAAACAAGCAGCTGAAAGTTGAGCAGGACAAGGAAAGTTCAGGCTGCTCTGTAATGTCAAGGTGAGCAAGGCGCTGGCATTTACGTTGGAGATATCCGGGACTCGGGATCTGGGATTAGTGTCAGCTCTTCTGTGGCAAGCTAAATTAGGAATGCAGAGGCTGTCTCTGTTTATGATACAGGGTTGTTAGGTGCTTCAGGTACTGTCATTCTTATTTAAGGATATATTTAAGGATTAACAGTAAGAAGTCCAGCATTAGCAGGAGAGAAATGAATGTTAGTGAGCTTAGGCTTGGAGGGCTTATTTTTGATCATCATCATGTGAGCTGCTTTAGGAGAGATGAGCTCCAAGATGGGGAGGGAGGGGGGAGATTCTTGTATTTTTACAGGAAAAGAAAACGTTTTGCAAGTTTGAATAGAGCTCAGAACTTAGCAACAATGACAGCTGCATGGGTAAAGCTGCATAACTCTCCGGAGCCGGTGCCTTTGCTGGGCTGGGGATCTGGCTCACAGCACCCAGCCTATTTTTAGCCTCTATTTTTTTGGTGTTTCTTTCTTCTCGTGCAGAATATGTGTGATCAAACAATGTCCACGGATTTCTTTGTTGTTTGAAATCATTCTGTGTTTTTAATTGGCAGCTTTTCTGTTTGGCCTTGATCGTGGTTGACTGCAAGTAGGTTACATTTGCTCTGAGCTGTCTCAGGCACCTTGGGCTGGCGTGGAGAAGTTCCCTCCTGATCCTGCTCCTTCCAACCGGGTGTAGCACAAAGATTTTCTTGCTGCCAAACATTTTCTTATGTGTAAACGCCACGTTTTGCTTCCCCAGGCTTTGACTTTGATATTTGCTGCCCACAAGCACCTGGTGCTGGGGAAAAGCTGCTGAGGATTCACAGCTCTTGACATCCCAAGATTTTCTTATTTTCAAGGCTTTTCTTAGAGCAGAAATGGGTGAAAAGATTGGTTCATTTGTGCAGTGGGTTAAGTGAGTTCTGATGGCTGAGATGCAGGAAGAGGGAGGTCTCACTATCTCCCCACCTCTGTTTGAAGGAGTAGCATAAAATGTACATCCCAAACTCCTGGTTTTGACATTCCCATTTAAATACTTGTAATTATTATCTTTAAATATTGCAATTATCAGGTCCAGCTCATCCTTTGAGGTGAGTTGGGTGTGCTGTGGGCTGTATTTCAACCCTCTGCACTGAGGCCTCTGCAAAACCCTTGCTGGATGATGGAGTGGGCACTCCTGACTCCAGTCCAGCACTCCTTTGGGTGCCAGAGAAGAGGGTGGTGAGGGAGAAGTCAGAAAGGTGCCCAGTTTTGTGTTAAAAGTGCTTAACCAAACTGGACAACTCCTGAGTATCCATTACCTCTGTGCTTCCTGAAGCTGAAACAATTGCTATTATCCTCCATCACGTTGCATGACCTACATTTGACTTGAAAGCCTCCTGCTAATAATTAGTTTGAATTTCGATTTAAAAATAAACACATTCATATTCTAGGTTTCAAAACTTGAAGAAATCAAGCCCCTGGATAGATGAAATCCCCCACCTTTCTCTCCTAGTCCCTCCTTTCCCTGATTTTCACACAGGCAGTGAGGAAGGAGTGAATTAGCTGGGCTTGGTGGAGAAGGAGGGTTTGGGTATAATGAGACCACTGGGCATTTTCCTGGAAAACTACAGGAGCCTCAGTGCTTGGAAGATTTGGGCCATCTGGATAAAGAGGGTCAAGCTCAGCGTTGGCAGGGATGAGGCAGCAAGTGCAGCAGGACATCTCAGCCTTGCCAGAGGAGCTGTGGAGAGCACAGAGCAATGCTCAGAGCCTCAGAAAGCTCAACCCTTCCCTTCCCTTCCCTTCCCTTCCCTTCCCTTCCCTTCCCTTCCCTTCCCTTCCCTTCCCTTCCCTTCCCTTCCCTTCCCTTCCCTTCCCTTCCCTTCCCTTCCCTTCCCTTCCCTTCCCTTCCCTTCCCTTCCCTTCCCTTCCCTTCCCCAGACACCTCAGTGTTTTCTGTTGCTGGATGTAGAAAATTCAGAAAGCTGTCATGGTCATAATGCTTATCCAAACTCCCAGTGTCCTCGTTCAGTCCTTCCATGTCCAAGCTTTCCCCTGTACTTCTTGGCCTCCAGTCTCATTTTGTCATGGTGCTACCATGTGCACAGGGGTGTTTTTTGTGCTTTTAAGAGAAACAGTGAAAGGGAGAACAGGCAGAGAATGTGTTTTGGGGAGATGGATCCTTGCCTGGAGCAGGTGCTCCCTTCCCACCAGGTACCTGTCCACCCCCGTCCCTCTTGCTCTTGTGTTTGGCAGCAATAGCCCAGTGGGTTGGAATTTTGGAATGTGCTTTTATGGGCAAATCTCACAGCACAAGTGGCTGCACCTGGGAGAAAAAGCCTGGCTTTATGCTTAATCCAGAAATCCCCTAAAACACCGATGGCACCACGAGGTCACTGTCATTCCAAGCTGATGATGTGTCCATGCCTTGAAGCAAGACAACTCCTGCTCCTTGTAATTCCTATATGACCAAAAAAAAAAAAAAAAAAAAAAAAAAAAAAGTCTAATCAAACCTAATAGTGACAAAACCAAGAGGATTTTGTGGAAATTAGTGTGAAATCCTTTACAAAAAGGGAGACAATGAAGCATCCCTGGTGGGATCCCACGGGTGAATTTTTCCACCCATGGGAAGGGTTTTATTCTCTGGCTGCTTCGGCAGCACTTGCCCATAAGGTGTAATCCTAAATGATACCACTTCAGGTGCTATTTTTATTCAGGAAAATGTCAAATCCTTTCTCGGAACTTAGTGACTTGTTGTCTTGGTAATTTCTTGCAGAAACAGGATCTATAAAAATCCCCTATTTTCTTGGCACTAGGCTTTTCTTGTCAATTTTGGATGTAAATATTTTTTACAATTGGAGGGAAAAAAAAAAAAAAGAGGCTGCTTTAATTCTACAAGCAATGTAATTTCCCCCTAGAATGTCTCTTGTAGAACTGTGCACTCAGATTTATGGTCCTAGCCCAGAGTCCTTTGAAGCAGGGTCCCTGTACACCCAGATTGTATCTGCCTCATTCTCTCTTCATGCACTGGTTCCTAATCTGATTCCCAGCTCTTGGGAAGCTGGAAATCCAGTACTGAGCAGGGTTATATCTGAGTGTGACAGTGTGGAGGGCAAATTATTCTGTTTAGTGGGGATTTTCTTCTAAGTTTCCAACAAAGATGACATTTTCAACAACAAATAATCACTTTGGCAATGAATCGTTTTCAAATTTTGGCAACTATGAGTCATTTGCAAATTAAAATCAAAGAGTGCTTCTGATAACACTGAGGTGTTCTGCACTCAGGGGAGCTTGGGGCTGGTTCTGCAATGCTTCAGTCAGAAATCTCCTCTCCAGAGAGGGCGACTGGCTCTGCCATGTCTTAGTGCACTGAGAGCTCTGGGCAGGCCTGGTGGCCACTTTCATAGACCCAGAAAGGTTAGAAAAACCTCTGAAGTCATTGTATCCAAGGATGAAGCCAGCACTGCCAGATCTACCACTAAACCATGTCCCTAAGGTGGTGGAGGAGGGAGAGCAGAGCCTTTGCTCCCACTATGATCAGCACTGACATCAGAGTTCATGTCTTGGTGTTTGCTGCAAGGTGCAAGAAGAATCTTTGAGGGAGGCAGGGGGTCATTTTGGGATATTCCTGCCACCATCCAGGCTCCTGGGCTCCAATGCACTTTAAGTGAGATCCAAGGGAAAAGCAAGGCAGGAGCTGCACAGCCCTTCCTGGGAGAGAGGGAAATGATGAGCAGTGTCTTTCCAATCACAACAAGATCCCCAGAGTCCAAAAGGAGCAAGGCTTGGGCATAAAAGCTGGAGCTGCCCTAATAAAACATTTACGGGGGTTTGGAGACCTGTGTGCTCCGACACGGTGCATACATATTAAATGATCAAAGTTTCCATGCCTTCGGAGGAGCCAGCTGCTAATCTAATGCAACCCTTGGGCTTTGCTCACCACTGACTCTGCATGAAAGCAAATGCCGCCTCTGTTTTCCTATTTAAAAGATTTCCGAGCTAAGCCAGGCGGGTCACAGTTCAGGAAGCAATAGGATCTGGCCTCTTCAGGGCTTCGGCAAGGAGGGGTTTGGGAAGGCTTGTTAGGGTTCTCTCAAGCCCTGTCTGACTCCTGCAGGCCAGCTTGGTGCTGCCATGGTCTCACCCCCTCCTCCTCCTCCTTCTCTTCTGCTTGTCCCTCCCTCCCCTAAATCGCTCCGTCCACATCCCACTGCCCGGCTCTGCCGGCTTTTCAGCTCCCAGCCTGATTGTTAAAGTGCTGCCATTGGATTAAAACCAAAGCAAAGGGAGAAAAAAACCCCAACCCAAACAATCCCACCCCCTTGGAATTTATAAACCAAGCACACTCGAGCTGGAAAGTGCCGAGGAGGAAAAGGAAAACACAGAGCCCCCGGGGTGCTGTTTTTCACAGTGATGCAGCCCTTTATTTGCCTATGCAGGGAGGCAAGCAGGTAAAGCCCTGGCAGGGTGCTGGTTCCTGGCGCTGGGCTCCCTCTGAACAGAGCAGGCTCAGCACCTCTGCAAGCCTCCAGCTCTCCCATCACCTGCCGCTGCTGCCGCAGAGCAAACACTTCACCTCCTGCTCCTCGCTGCTCCAGTGGTTTGGGACTGATGGGTTTGGTTTTCCACTTGGTTGCAGCATTTCTTCTGCTTCTCGAGCGTCTCGCATGTCTTTCATGTAATTCCTTAACTAGTTTCCATTTACTGACGGTCGCTTTCTTTTAAGGTACTTGAATCTGTTTGATCAGCAACAAATTTCTCTTTCTGCTCCTCTGATAAAAAATTAAATCTGGGCACTTTTTGAAAGCTTCCTCCCCACCCCCTTTTCTCTTCTCCATCCCTACTCAGTGGGGAATCAGTCCTTTTCTAGGAAAGGAAAATAAATAAAAATTAGAGTTCAAAGTCTGATATCTCCTCTTAAGAAGAAGAGGGGAAGAAGAAGGAAAAAAGTACCCCACCATATATTCTTACAGATGTGACATCAAAATGGAAAACTATAAAGGACATGTTTTCAAAGGCTTGTAGAGGGACTGAGTTGGATCAGTAGGAAACAGGCAAAGTCTCCCTGGGTGCTTTGAAATCCTATTCCTAAGCCACCAAAACTGTTGTTTTAGCTGGAGAGCTGGTGCTTCTCCAGCTGCCAAAGCAGCTGTATGGGGGAGCAGAGGCTGCTCCAGGCCTCATGTCACCACAGAGGGGTGGGAGTGTGCTTGGGACAAGAGAGTGCCATCGTGATGGGTGCTGGCATCTCCTGCATTCGCTGTGTCCTTGTGTCACCTTGGCACCTGCATCCAGAGGAGGCATCTCCTTCCTTGCTCACTGCAGAGAAGCTTTTGGGTGTGATGAGGAGATGGAGCAGGGAAAAAGCATGGCCAGTCCCTTGGGAAGGGACAGTACCCAGGGCAGGACAGAGCTGTGGGATGTCAGCTCCTCTGTGTCTTGGTGATGGTCACCATCATCCGGGCTGTGGAGATGGGCACAAGAGCTGCTGACTCTGCTGAGAGCTGCCATGGCTGGGGAGGGGCTGAGTGTGGGGTCACCTCTGGCTTCCCACCCAGCCTGGAATCGAGTTGGGAAAAGCCCCATGGAGCTGCAGTGGGCTCTGGGGGCTTCCCCTGGCAGTGGAGGAGTGGCTGGGCAGTCCTGCAGGGTGGCAGATGGATTAGCAGCTCACTGTTGCCCAGGTAACTGCCTTTCCTCCCCTGAATCCTGATTATTTGGTTTCTCACCATACGCCGTGGGGCCCTGCTGCTCATTCCATCCTTCCCAAACCCACTGGTGCCGTGGCAGAGCAGGTTCTCAGCTCCCTCCTCCCCAAAGGGCTTTTTACCCTGTGGGCACAGTGGAGGCTGAGCCAGCATGTCCTGGGACCCTCTGAATGAGCCACAGTGGGGCTTGGAGCAGCCAGGATGTTCCCCAGGGGTCTCATCCAGCCCAGTGGCTCTACATAAAGGGTGCAGTGTGCTGGTGGTTGTTTCCTGCAGGCAAAGGCTGTTGGATTTGAGCAGCAGCAGTTTGATTGCATTAATAGAATTTAAAGGAGTTTCCAAATGCGTGTGAAACCCCTTGGCTGCCCCAGGATGGAGGGAGCAGGGTCAGGGTGAGGCAGTTGAGTGCAAACCCAGCTCAGCTCCAGGTTTGGGTGTATTCAAGGTGAGCAGAGCATCTCTGCTGCAGGCAAATATCTGTGGGCACAGGGACCAACCCTGTGCTATCCGAGCCTGGATTGTGCATCTCTGTTTTCTAGAGAAGCTCATAACAGCCAGGAAAAAGTCCCAGAGCTCCCAGCAAGCAAAAGCTCCCCCCTGCTCCTGGCAGGTGACTTGCACGGGCACAGGAGGCTTTAGGACGTTGAGTGATGTTTCAGACAGCAATTTTTCATCTGTCACTTCATCTCCTCCTGCACCTTCCCTGAGTTAGCCTCAGTGTAAACTCCTTTTCCAAAGATTTTCTCCAACAAAATTCTCTCACCCCATCACTTCCCTCAGTGCTCATGGGGCATCTTGGCTGTCTAATGTGGAATACAAACGTCTGGAGCCCATGTCTGTGACATCCACGTGCTTTCAGCAACAGCACAGACACCTGCCTGATGCAATCGATTATTTCTTTTGGGGAGGAGGAGCTGCAATTAATCTCTGCTTGTCTGTAGTGCTTTTTGTTGTCTTGCTGGCTGTTAAACTGCTCGTGGAAGGAAAGATGTCCACCTAATGGTGGGAGCCTTGTCTGGGGAGGAGGCACCAGGAAACCTTTGGCTTCTGGGATGTTCCTGTTGTCCAGTGTGTCTCTGGTGAAGTGAAGGGGGGGATTTCTTGGTTTGCAGCTGGTTTGGGCCACGGGATGGGCTTGAGCCCAGTGATGTGCTAAACTTTTGAGGCTGATTGTCTCACTGTGAATGCCTGGCTCCTGCTCCATCACCTTGGATTAATTACAGTACAATGCAATATACATTTATATGGTGTCTGCACAAGTGTCTCAGGGCTTCTGCAATCTGAAAAATCTAATTAAGGTGCAGCCTCCAACATGAATGCTTATCACTGGGATGCGTGCAGCCAGCCGGGGGCAGCTGCCTCCCCACCTCAACCCCGAGCAGGATCCACACTCTCCTGGCATTATTAATTACTCCAAGCTTGGTGTCCGAGACACCGATCGATACCACGGCTCTGCAGAGATAGGAGGGAGCTGGAGATAACCATCAGCCAGAAACGTGGTGGAGGCTGCTCCTGGCCTGGGAGGAGGAGGAGGAGTCTCTTTGCAGAGACCAGCACGTGTTTCCCCGTGACTTTGACGCTGGGATGTCACTGATGGAGAAAATCGTGCTCGGTATTGAATGTTGGCCTGGAGAAGGTCGTGCCTTGGGGTTGGACTGGTGGTGGACACAGCAGCATTACTGCAAAACTTATTGGGCGTTTTTGTTTTGTCTCAGGAGTAGCAGCAGCTGTTGGGAACACCCGGAAGGGAGGGAGGGAGCACCACAAGTGTAATGAGAACGTAAATAACCAGGGGAAAAGGGAAAGGAAATGTGAAGTGGCCCTTTAAACACGAGCCTCCAGAGCCCACAGCCCAACTAGCTTTCCCTCAAGTATTCAAATGAGATTGCAGCATCAGATTGGTATGCATTAGGCTGGTCTCAATGAAAATTAACATGTAATTGCTTCAAATGAAGTAAGTGAGGAGGTAATCTGTTCTTAAATTGGATTCGCAGGATTTTGTGGTACCATAATGCAGCTGTGAAATGAAATATATTTTAAGGATGATGTCCTCAAGGGGAGAGGGAAGGACTTGGGGGGGTCTTTACTGGGAAGGGTCCTTTCCCTCACTCCCTCTTTTGTTTCTGGTCTCATTAGTGCTATTTTATAAATGAGAAAAGGGCTTTGGTGCCATGGCATGGCTGGAGAAGGTCCCATTGCTTTGGCTCCATCATGTTTCCTTCCTTGACATCCCTCCTGTCCCTCCCCTCCACTTCTTATGGTTTTCTACTTGCCTTGCTCTGTCATTGCCTCTCCAGCCTCTTCTATCAGGCACAAGTCCCCATCCCATTGTGATGAGTCACATGGGAGTCCTGAGATGAGCATTTGAACTTTGTTTATGTAGCAAGCCACCTTCTGGTTGGGTGGTCGAAGATCTGGCTGTGTTGCTGGGATTTGTGTGCCTGTGAGAAGCTGTGCAGGTTCTTGTTAGGGAGCCGGGTTCTCTGAGGAGAGAAATGTCAGAGCAAGAGAAGGGTTTGGCTTCTTCTCTCAGCTACCTGTGCCCTTCTGCCTAAGAATAATCACCCTGTGATGCAGCACAGCACTGCAAGGCTCCAGGATTCATCTCTAAAGGCTTGGGATGCCCCACTCCTCCTACTCAGCCTTGAGCTGCCAGGACCACCTCTATTTTAATTTTAAGGATTTGCTGCTTGTCCTTGTTCTGTCTCTCCCCATCTCTCCCCAAGTGGCAGCAGAAGCACGATGAGCTCGGGTGTCGTGGTGAAGATGCAATTAGGAGCGTGAGGGAGAGCTGGTGTAGGAAGGTGATGTGGTAACCTGCAATTATTCCCAGGCTAGAATTATAGAGATGGCATGGTATATATAGATACAGTATATATAGATAGAGAATAGATAGATAGAGAATAGATAGATGGATATATATATAGGTATGGTGTATATATATGTATAATAGCAGCATATTTTTGCTGCATAAAGTTGCAGCTGCCCCATCCCTGGAAGTGTCCAAGGCCAGGTTGGACAGGGCTCGAGTGGAAAGTGTCCCAGCCCATGGCAAGGGAGAGAACAGGATGATCTTTTAAAGTCCTCTCCAACCCAAACCATTCCATCATCCGCTGTAGACCCGGCTGGTCAGCAGACAGCAGTGACAGTGCAAGCTCCCCCAGCTCCCCAGTGTCCTGGGCAGCTCTGCCAGTGCCTTGAAAACCTGATTCCTGATCTTGTGCCCTTCCCTGGGCTGGTTTCCCTGTGTTGTCCCCATCAGTGTCTTGGCAGCACCTCTCCCTCCCTCTCATTCCCTGCTCCTCCTCGCAGAGCCCCCGGACATCCTTCAGCAGCCCCCAATTCCCTCCTCCCTCTGTCTCTGCAGTCCTGGCAGAAAGCGTTCACCCCTCACCGTTCCTGTTTTGTGCCTCAACTTCTAAGGAAAAGCCACTTCAGTGATAATTTCCCACTTGTGATAAGTTAAGTGCATCGCTTCCTTTGGAATACATTTTCAGTGCAGTTAAGCTCAGCAGTCCCCTTGCCTGTGCGCGTATTTAAACGCGCTCCTTTGCAGCCCGTTGGGGTGGATGGCATCGCTTTATTCCAGGGCCATTAGTGTCACTTGGCAAAGCAGAACCAGGATTTATTCCGGGGCACAGCTCGTAATTGAGCGAGTTCAGCGCCGGGGATCGGCAGAGACTGCTGCGAGCGCAGCCGGCAGGAGGAGAGCGGGAGCTGCCGGGGGGCTGAAGGATGGGAATTGGGATGACTGGAGTGGCCCAGCCCGGGACTAGTCAGTGGCAAACGAGCATTTTTTTTCTAGAGAGAAATGCAGAGCAAGGAGAGAGATCCCTGTTCTTTGGGAGGCAGAGAGAGAAAACGACTCCTCCCTTCTCCACACCTCCTCCGATGAGACCTTGTTTTCCAGGGTTTACACTGCTCCGTAACGCTTAAGGGGAGAGGATGAGCTCATCACGGAGTTATTTTCTTCTTGTGGCATTTTCCACACCTCTTTTTGAAGCTGTCAGAGCCTGGTCCTGGACTGGGCTGATGCCGACCCTGCAGGAGTGAGGATCCTTCCATTGGCAACCCTGGAAGACTGCCAGGGAAGGGGGGTGGCTTTCAGTGAGGGCTGTTTGCCTGCTGGCATTCAGGAGCCTCCTGTTCATTACTTGGGCTTTGGGAATGCGAAAAAAAAAAAAAAAAAAAAAAAAAGGAGAAAACTCTGAGGAATAGCTCAGTGCAGGATCCAATTGAGAGTTCCCTGGGGGTGTCCGTGTTGTTTGTAAACCACTCGTGTCCCCACACAGCTGCCCACAGGCATTTGGGTGCTGGTGTCACCCTGTCCCCAGTGCCATTAGCACTTCTGGAGAGCACCCAAGCAGCTGGGCCAGGAATAGGCTCTGCTGGTGGCCCATGGAGCCAGGCACAGCTGGGTTAGGGACACACTCTGGGGGTGTCCCATGAGCCAGGCACAGCTGGGTTAGGGACACACTCTGGGGGTGTCCCATAAACCAGGCACAGCGGGGTTAGGGACACACTCTGGGGGTGTCCCATAAACCAGGCACAGCTGGATTAGGGACACACTCTGGGGGTGTCCCACGGAGCCAGGCACAGCTGGGTTAGGGACACACTCTGGGGGTGTCCCATGAGCCAGGCACAGCTGGGTTAGGGACACACTCTGGGGGTGTCCCATGAGCCAGGCACAGCTGGGTTAGGGACACGCTTCCTGCCGAGCTGCTGCCCTCATTGACGTTTTGTGGCACACTCCGAGATGCCGAGATGGAAGATGCTCTAGATGTGCAGAGCCCTGTTGTTAGCAGAGACAATAGGAGGATAAATAGAAAGGCTGGATGAGCCGAGCACGGGACTTGGAAAGGTGCTAGTGCACTGCTGCATTGCAGAGAGATAAGACTTTTCCAGACGAGCCATCCCTGCCGGCTGCATCGCGATCTGCCCACCCTGCAGCAGCCCTTGGAGTCTCCCAGGACTGTCAGGATGCACACAGAGGTGTCCATGGAATCCGTGCCCGCTCCCTACCCTGCCTGATGCTCAGTCAGCAGGAGTTCCAGCTCTTTTTGCAGCTCTTCTTCCCTTCCCAGTCCGGTTTCCTCCTGTTTCCTTGGCATTTGCCAATAACCGTGTCTAAGGCAGCACACTGGGAGTTGTTTGCAGCTCTGTGAATCCCGGGCAATGAACCAAGGCGGATCTTTTTGAGCCCAGTATTATTATTAATGTAATTAGTGTGAATCATTTGCATGTATAAACTTTCAATTGAGGAGATCAGGTACTTCATAAACATGAGTTAACTCGCACTCCCTGGCAAGGATGTGCCAGATACCTTTAAAGCCTCGCAGAGGGCAGGAATGAAGGGCAGGAACTTGCATGAGCCAGTGGGAAAGGCAGGACGTCCCAGTCCAGGGCCCTGACTACCTCTGGAACTGTCTGGGCAGGGAAGCGAGGGGAAAGCACAAAGGGGTTTTATTTTTCACTTCTGAGCATTCCTTTTGACCAGCTCAGTGTTATTTTGAAGAGGCACTGGGGTGGCAGCGGATCCAAGGGCACCTCCTCACCCCACAGCCTTTGGAGATGCTCTGGCTGCTGCAGGGGAGGAGGAGGAAGGTGCCAGCCCCAGCAGGGACACCTCTTTCCTACCCACTGCTGAGTTAATCATTGGGTCAGCTCCTGCCTGTCAGGAACCCGGCTCCCCATGCAGGGAAGAGGTTTCTTGGCCCTGTGAGCCACTCTGTGCTGTGAAAACCTCCTCAGGCCATGTCTTTGGTGGTGTCACATCAGTGGGAGCTCCAGGGATGCCTTCCAGCCAAACTCACAGTGAGGGCGAGGATTGACTGGGCTGGTCCTGGGGAGCAGGTGAGGATGGGAAAGCAAAGCACCTGATCACTCTCTCCAGCAGGGCTGAGCCTCCAGCCCCCATTGGAGTCCCTCACTGAGCCCTGGGGCTTTCAGCAGTACCAAACCTACCAACATTGTAATCCAACAGTCCAACTTCCACTGTGAATGACTCCTGAGAGGAGCCTGTGACCAGCACACCCAACCTTGCCATCCAAGCTCCATGGCCTGAGCTGGGTGTCCCTGCTCCAGCAGAATGGGATTATTATGGGCTGTTCCCCACATGTGTGGGCACATGGGTGCTCTCAGTGTGTGCTGTGTGGGGTTGGTGTGCAGCACTGACCAGCCCTGTGGATGTGAGCAGATGATGCTGCAGGGAGGGTGTGTGAGCAAACACAGGCTGGGTGTGCACGGAAAGGGAGCAGATGCTGCAAATCCTGCTGGAGAAGGGCTGGACTGGGAGAAATTGCTGGTGCATGACTTAGCCCAATGCAGCAAAGAGAGCGAAACCAGACTGGGTTGTAACAATGAGAGGTTTGGCTCGATATTTATTAGTTAAAAAGCTTTCAGACCAGGTTCTGAGTGATATCCACACCTCAGGCTGTCCATAGCATGGGCATCCCAGCCTTACAGGATCATGAGCAGTGCCCATCCCAAGGGGCATGGCACAATCTGGCCCCAGCCTTCCCATTTGCTCAGGAATTGATGGCCAAAATTCTCTTCTAAACATCATAGAAAAGTCTGTGAGACTGTGCCTGACTGGGATTGAGTTGTTCACAGCCCGGACTTTAATTAATCCTAATAAATAACAATAAAATGTGATAATCACAGAAATAAATCTGAGATGTGGAGCTCTGCCTCCGGCGGCGGGCTGCTTTAGTTGTTCACTCATAGCTTGGCTGACAGTGCAGAGGCTGGAAGGTGATGTCTGGGATGTGAGAAGCTGGGGACAAGGCAGGGCCAGAGCATCTTGTCATCTTACCCAGCCTCAGTGGGAGGATTTGCACCCAATTTTAAGATAAACCTCAAAACTTATTCCTGATCTCCAGCTTGATTTAGCTCATAGCAGAGACAAAACATTGCTGGTGTGGGATTGATTAAAAATCTGAAAGTGTGTGGGAATGGCTGAGTTAGACTGAGAAGAAAATGAAAAGGCATCTGGGGATACTTGATGGTGGGTGTGACTTGGGGACATGATTTAGGGGTGGGCTTGGCAGTGCTGGGTTAATGCTTGGACTCAATGATATTAAAGGTTTTTTCCAACCCAAAGAATTCAGGTCAATGCCATTGTGAAATTCCATCAAGTGGTCAGGATTTAGGAAGCTTTCTCTACGGGGGGCATGCCATGAAAATTAAGGGGTGGTGGAAGGTGAAATGAACCTGGGGAGGGTGAGTTTGGTCATAGCCCAGGCTGGGTCTCCACATTTGCTGGGGTGATCCAGGCTTAGCCCCATCCTTGCCTCCCCATGATGGAGCTTGTACCCTGATAATTGCAATGAAAGCAGCAATCAGGTTGGTAATTTTGCTGAGCTCTTTTCAGTTCTAATTAACATTATTCATTTCTTGTGTGTCCTGCTGGGTTGAGACAATCTGTGCTCTCCAGCCCAGCCCTCTGGAACACCAGCAATCTGCATAAGAGGCAACAAAAAAGTGTTGTGTGCCAATTACTACACTTCAGTAATTAAAAACCTCCTTCCCCCCACTGCCTGCCCACCTCCTCTCCTGTCATTTTTTTTTGTGTGCAAACTCAAGAAAGCAAGGAGAGAAATTCAGGAGGGCACGCCACTGCTGGTGTGTGCCATCTGTGTCTGCTCTGGAGTCTCAGCGAGGTGCTGGGGGCTGGATGTGGCACGGGGGGGATCAGTGGTCAGGGAACTCGGCGTCAGCACCCTGCTGCTTGTTTATTCCTGTGCTTGTTTGTGAGGCTGTTTTGTCCCCACTGATGGCTTTGCTGGCATTTTCAGCCCAGCTCATCTTTGTGCTCGTTGGGAAAATCCTTGTGGTGTTGCTTTCCCTCTTCCAATTTGTCTTTGTGTGCTGGCCCTGCAGCCAGGTGAGCTGTGGGCTGCACCTGTGGGGCCCTTTGGCTGCATGAGCTCAGCCCTCAGGCTGTGGGAATGTTTGGGAATACCAGCTTGGGGAAAAGGGGCCAGTCCCTAACAGACCAACTTGATAGAAGAGAGTGGACAACAAAGCGTGGAAGTTTTGGCTGTGGAAGATGTTGACAGATGTGAAGGGGCAGCACCAGCCTGTATCCCTTTGCACCCACCACACATCATTGACAGGGGAGTGCAGGGCAAGGGATGAGCAGGTGGGTTGGGACAGGTGGGGAGGATGGAGATTTGCAGCTCTCACCTTTGCTCAGTGTGTGTGACTGTCTAAAAATGCCCAAATTTTGAGGTGGCCTCGGAGGCCGCAGGGAGCAGAGGGTCTGGGTGCAGCATGAGGAGATGCATTCCCTACAAACTATCCCTGCCTGCCCCAGGATGGTGTAGTGGTGAGTTAGGAAGTGTTCCCATCTCCCAGAGGAGAAACCCCGAGGCTTGGGATTCTGGGTTTATTGGGAAAGAAAGAGCAGAGAGAGGCAGCAGTACCCAGAGCAGTATCATCTCCACCTTGTGCTGGCACACAGCAGTTTTTCTTCTTCCTGGAGGAGAAGTCCTTGCTATCTGAGCAGGAGTGGAACAAGGATTAAGGATCTTGAGAGAGAAAATTACCTCATCTGTGCTTAATTGTTTTTAGATCATCTTTTTGGAGGCAAGCAGTGCTTTCTGGCACCCCAAGGACCTCTCCCTCCCCTCCTTCCCTGGCACAGCATGGGCTGAGAGGGAAAGTGAGAGCTTCCAGCGAGGTGGAGGAGGCATCCCAGGGCTTTGCACTTTGCCAGGAGCAGGGTGGGAAGAGGGGAGGCTGTGGGCTCGGTGGTGGCTTTGCTCTCCACCTGTGCCTGGAGCGTGGCTTCCTGGCCAAAGCCAAAGGCTTTCCGCTCTGCTGCCCGTGTGTGGGAGAGGAGCTTCCCATCCCTGCACGGGGCTGGGGAGAGAGGAGCTGCTGGAGGAGGGAAGGAGGAGCAGATGGAGAGGCTGGAAGAGCATCAGGTCGCTGTGATGAGCCTCGGGCACGGGGACCCCGACCGGTGCTTGTGCGAGGAGGAGCAGGAGGAGCAGGAAGAGCACAGTGCTTGGAAGCAGCTCAGGAAAGAGCACAACTGCCAATCCCTAAATAGCCCAACGCATCCAGAGGTCAGAGCACCTCTTTCCCAGGAGCTGCTGCTGTGCTTTATATTATATATATACATACATATATATATACAGGCTCAGGAGCTTTAAGAAGCAGGGAAGAATATCAAGTAACAGCTTGAAGCTTGCTGATCCCAGGGACAGGGAAGCGTGTCTGGGTGATAAGGAGAGATTGTGCCCGGGTGCTGTGAAGGGCGAAAGCACTTATTTCACTGCTGCCTCATGCGTTACCTGAGCCCCGTTGCTTTTCAAAAGCACTTAAATGCCCATGTGATAGAGGGAATGCTTGGATTGCACACTGTCTGGCTCCATTATTATCCAAGGATCTCCAAGCTGATGCATTTCATAAAGAAAACTGGCGTGGAGGAGGAGGAGAGAGGAAATACATATTTTTAGTTCAGCCTGCTTACAGCTCCTCAAGGTAACGTCTGGTTGAGAAATTCAAGTCACATCTGTTTTCTCATCATCCAGCCCTGGACACCTCTGTGTTTGTGCAGAACCACCACCACAGGAGCCTATTTCATGGTACCAGAGCCAAGCACCAAATAACCACTTCATTTCATTCGTGCCCCATAGGTCTGAACTACCAGCAGAGCTGAGATTTGGAGTTCAATAGACTAAACCCATCCTCTGGGAAGAAATCTCCAGTTTAATTCAACTTGTGCAACTAAACTCTCAGGCCTTTTATTCAAGTTGTAATGCAGCTGAGAACAAGAGCCAAGTTCTTGGTGTTCAGCCCAGACTGAATCTACTGCTTTTTTTAATGTAGATCATAAAAATCTGCTCACATTTAATTTATTATTATCGTAATATCATTATGGAACAGTATTAAAATCGCTTAATTTATTGGCTGTTTTTCACACCAGAGGGGGAGGATGGAGCAGGTGTTGGGTACTGGCAAATCAGGGGTGTCCTGTGCTGCAGACAACACATCTCACCTTGGGCACATCTCCTCTGTCACCTCTAGCCTCCAAAAGTTGTGTGTTGAGGCTGGGTGAGTTATTTTGGCTTCTCCTGTAATTGCTGGGGCCAAAGAGGTTCCAAAAAGAGGCTGAATGAGATGAGGCAACTTGTCCCCAGGTGGGTACCTGTGTCTTCCCTGGCGTCAGTAATGGACACAGGAAGAGAAGTCTCCCATCACAGAATCATTAAGGTTGGAAAAGCCTCTAAGATCAGTCTAACCATTCCCTGCCAGGTCCTCCAATAACCCATGTCCCCAAGTGCCACATCTGCGTGGCTTTTAGATCCCTCCAGTGACGCCAGCACTGCCCTGGGCAGCCTGTGGCAGGGCTTGGCCACCCTTTCAGTGAAGAAATATTCCCTAATATTTAATCTCAACCTTCCCTGGTGCAACTTGTTGTCCTTCCCTCATGTCCTATCACTTGTTACCTTGGAGAAAACGTGAATCCCCACCTAAAGCAGGCTATAAGGACCCCCAGTAAGGAGACAGCTCACCCAGAGAAAGGACACACTCCCCAAAGTGTCCATGAGCAACAGATACACCCATCCTTGCCTTTCCCTCCCCTGTTAGTGCAGTCTGGCACATGGAGCCCATTAAGTCCCTTGCATTCCTTGAAGTCACCCTGAGTGAGACATCCCACAATCTGCTGGGCTCCCTCTTGGTGCCTCTGAGTTAATTTGCATCCCAGCCACTGCACAAGTAATGAAGTAGCTTGGGGAAGAATATGAACAGTGGATCTTAGGCTGAGTGGTTTTATGCAGGGACATTATGGTCTGGAGCCAGCATCCTGCAAAGCTTGGGTAAATCTTGATGACTCTGTAGTCCCAAAATTTCTCAGAGAGAAGCTGGCTGTGGGGGCTGCAGGTTTCTGTTTAGAGAAGGTCTGGATGCTTGTCTGGAGAAGATTTGTGGCAATGGGAGGATCCAAACCTGGCTTGGGGACATGGGGATGGGGGGGTTACAGGGCTGGCAGAAGCCTTTAGGAGGAGCAAGACTGATCCCAGCTAATGTTGACAGGAAAATAATCTCCTTCAGGATCAAAATAATTTCTAAGTTTGCACTGTGTTGTCTCCAGGGGGAACTCAGGGGCTAATGGAGGTTGAATATAGAGGATTTCTACCTCCAAAACATCCCTGGATAAGTGAAATGCTCAGCTGGGGTGAGGTGCACAAGTGAGGTGCAGCAGTGCAGGTGATGAGTACGGAAGGAAAAGTTGACAGAGGGGACAAATGGTTGGATGCTCAAGGTTTCTCTTTAGAGGTTTGTGTCAGAGCTGGCTTTCTCCAAAGATAAATTTCCTTTGTGAAGCAGCATAAGCTTTCTTAGCACCACTTTGCATTTCTTTGTGTGGCTGAAGGGATGTGAAGGTCTGTGGAGAGATGGATTTGGGCAGGAAGTGACAACCTGCACCCCCCAAAAAAGTGTAGACTCGGGATGGAGGTTTGGGCTCAGCTCTGTTTGTCTGGGAGTTTGCAAAAGAATGAATTGGAATGGAGGAGTGAAAGGCTGGTACTGGGTGGCTCTGACCTCCCTGTGTCTGGAAACTTTGTGAAGCTGTTGGTCAGATCTTTGGAGCTGCGGGTTTGGATGGATATCCGTGCCCTGAGCACCGCAGGGAGAATGCTGACCTTGTCCTCTTGGACACTGAAAGCACTCGGTCTCTGAAAGTGCTGCTGACAGCAAAGCTAAAAATAGTGCCAGGAGGACCAGGAGGGCTGGAAGGGAGGGAGGGAAGCGCCCAAGAGCAGCTCACTGATGGGTCACCTCTCTGCCTCTCCCCAGGTGCTCCGTGGACAACCGGGTGACCCGAGTGGCCTGGCTGAACCGCAGCAGCATCCTCTATGCCGGCAATGACAAGTGGTGCTTGGACCCTCGGGTGGTGCTCCTGGCCAACACCAAAACCCAGTACAGCATCCAGATCCACGACGTGGATGTGTACGATGAGGGCCCCTACACCTGCTCCGTGCAGACAGACAATCACCCCAAGACATCGCGCGTCCATCTCATCGTGCAAGGTAAGAAGAAGGGAGTCTGTGGAGGGGTTGGGCTTGTGAATTTGCTTTCTGGTCCTTTTGCCCTGGTGTCTTCTCCTCCCATTGCTCCTGTGTTGAGCATGTGACACAGCCTGGTGCAGACGTAGAGGCTGATCCACTCTTGGATCGTCCCAAGGTGGGTAATGATTTCCACAGAATCAGAGAACTTGCTGAGTTGGAAGGGACCCACCCACAAGGATCACAGAGTCCAACTCCTTGCCCTGCACAGCACCATCCCCAAAAGTCACACCATGTGTCCCAGGGTATTCTCCAAATGCTTCTTGAACTCTCTCAGGCTTGACATAATCCCAGGTCTGATACAGGCAGCTCTGCCTCCCAACACAGTCATTGGCAAACCCATGGTGCTGTTTGTTGTTGTTGTTTTTTGATGTTTTTGTTTTCCAAGCTGGAGGCAGTGCTTGAAGTAAAACTTGTGTTGGGGGAAAAAAGAGAGCTGGCAGATTTGTGTGCTTTGTGGGGGTGTGTGTATGCCTAGCAACAAAATGTGTTTGTGTATTGAAATTCCTTACTTTTGGAGGAGGAAGAGGAGAAGAAAGACCAGCACAAGGTGCTGGAGCATTTTTGGTGGCTAAATGGGGGCCTACATGTGCTCTTCAGCAAGTGTGTGAGCACACACAACTTCTCGAGAGGGGGCAGGCAGGTGTGGCCACATGTGATGGTCAAGCAGATGGACATTCATGAAAGATAGATCCTGTGTCCATGTGGCAGGACAAGAACTGGACAAGGGGGAGCCTCGTGGAGGGATATACAGTGCCTGAGGAGCTCTTAGCCTGGGGGAAGATTAATGGAGAATTTTTAATCCCTTGCTAGCAACAGTTTTTTTTTTTTCCTGCTGCTTCTTCTGTGATTTGTCCGGGAGCCCTCTTAACATGACACACCAGCTTGAGTATTGGAATCTCGTCTCGGGCTAATTTTCGAATGCTGATGGGTGTATTGATTTGGAAACAAGCTGGGTTAAAAAGGCATTGGTCTTGTACACAAAGTCGGGTTGAGCTAATCCGCCGTCGATATTCCAAGCCTGAGCACTATTGACAGCCTAATGAATAGAAGTGGGGAAAAAACCCAGACTCGGGGCCTTTATTTTTCCTCTTCCCTCCCTTTTCATTTTCCTTTTCCTCTTTGAGCAATCAAGCTGACTAACCAGAGCCAGACTTTCTCCATCTCCATTAAGCATGGAGGGGAAGCAGATGCATTGCCAGCCCTGGTTCTGGCTGTTTATCTTGCAATCTCTTATTACCTGCTTGAGTTTCTTAAGCCAAAGTCGATCACCAGCAAGTTCTAAAGTCGCTATCAGATGCTGGGCTGATGCAGGACAATTTCTATCTGTTCTCTTCTGATTCCCGTTTCCTGACCTAAATTTCCTGTATCACCAGACATCCAGGCCCATCCCTCCTGTGTCTTGCTGTATCATTAGGAAGAGATATTTGGGTACTGCAGGAAAAGGTCAGAGCTTAACTCCTTGCAGCAGTTAAGTACGGGATGAGTCAGTGATGGGCCCAGTCCTGTAATGTGCTCAAGATCCTCGTGCTGCTGGGCAGAAATTCCAGCTCTAGAGATCGAGCCCCCTAATTTGAAGAGCTGTTCTTTGGCTCACCCAGGCCTTTCTCAGAGCAGGACATGAAAGTGAATTATCATGTCCAATTAAAGGAAAACCTGCCTTAATGACCTCCATGAAAATTGGACTGGGGTGCCAGGATTAACTCTCCTGCCTTGGAAAATGGGCCCTATAAATATGTATTCAGGAATAATCTTGCTCAAAACGACATTCAGCTTGTGGGAAGTGGTGCTTATTCCCCCTCCTAGGAAAGCAGGGTGGCTCAGCACCAGATTTTAGGGATGTGCCAAGTTCAGCACATGGCCCTGGGACATTTTTCCCCTTTCTGCAGCCTGATAGGAAAGGAGAGGTGATGTGAGGTAGTGGGAAAGGAGGTTTCTCCTAGGTTGAACCAGGAAGGGGAAGGTGTGCAGGTTGCTCTAAGCAGATCCTGAGTTTCCCCTTGCTGCACCAGGAAAGGGCCTGGGGGCACAGCTCTGGAGGCAGGAGCACTCCAGCCTCTCAGGATGCAATTAAATCATGCCCCGGGGCAGGCAGTGCTCTCCAAAGGGACTGGCTGCCAGGGTAGGGGGGACAAGGAGCTCTTCCCTTTCCTGCCAGGATTGAAGCAGCCTGCTGCTCCCCCAGGCAAACAGGATGGGTGCATATCAGCCAGCCCCAGACACTCTGAGCCCCTGCCTGCATCCCTCCTCCTCTCCAGATTTAGGGGATATCGCTGGGAACAGCCACGGGTGGAGGGCATCCGTGGTTTTGGCCAAGGGCTGTTGGAGGGAAGCAGAGCTATGGGAGGGGGAGAGCAAAAAACAGGAGAGGGAGAAGGATATTCCTTCAGGGTACAAGGGTCAGGAAGGATCCCCAAGGAGAGATTTGGGTAGAAACACCCGGAACTGAGGATTCCCACACTGCAGCAAGAGGTGAGCTGCACATTTATTTCTAGGTTGGCTCTATTGGACGGCCGAGATCCCAAAATAGGTGGGGAGAAGGCACCTCAAGAGCTAATTTATCCTGTCCCCCTGCAACCAGGCAGAGACCTCGCTGCCAAGCACATGTGAAAGCTATTCTTGAAAATCTTTAACAAAGCAGGTTCTTCAGTCTCCCCAGACAATCTATTCTACTGCTTTGCTACCTTTTTAATTAGAAAATGTATAGCTAATATCTAACTTAAACCTTCTTTGTTGCGAACGAAGTGGAGTTTTTCTCAGCCTATTCCCAGTGGATGTGGGGAACAATTGATCAGTGTCCTCTGTAATAACCTTTTGCTTTTGGGAAGGTTGTTATCCTGGTGCCCCTTAGCCGCCTTCTTTCTGAAACTATCTAAGCTCTGCTTTTCCCACCTTTCCTCATTGGCCAGGCTTTCAGAAACACTTGTCAGTCTTGAAATCCTGGTACAAAAGGGAAAAGGTGATTGCTGCTGATCCAGGAATAGCAGGTCGGTGCCTCCGTGCTGATGTGGGACAAATGAGCTCAGGAACGAGACTACAGACCCCTGGCACCCAATGCACCAAAGTTCAGACCTGCTATTTTGGGGGCTGCTCTAAGTGGGGTCAGGCTGGTGGTGCCAAGCTGATGTCAGCCAACAACAGAGCTGCCAAAGGGACAAGGAGGTTCTTAGCACCTGGATCTCTCCTGGAAAAATGTGCCTAAATTACAGGCACAGCTAAAATGAGCAGCTCAGGGAGCATCCCTGTCATCTGCAGGGTCTGGAAGGTGTTCCCACTCCTTCAGTACCCATTCCTTCTTAGGAGGAGTTGCTGTAAGACCAGACAAAGCACCAAAAAGCAGCACTGCCTGTGTCTGCAGAAATCTGCTTTGGACCTTGGGGAGAGTGAGATGTTTTTGGGAGTAAATCCCAAAGAGACAAAATCCAAGGAAGCCCCACTTGCAATAGGCAGGCTGTGAATTTGGAGTGGGGCAGAAACACAGAGAAAGAGGATTTAGGTCCCACTGACCTCCTAGGAGCGATGCTTTTCCTTCCTCTCCTCTCCTGTATCCCACTCTGCTTTCCTCAGCAACTCCTACTTCTTGCAGCAGCATCTCAGGCACAGCGTCCCCCTCCTCCCTGCTCCCTGCAGGACATTTCAGCTATTTAAGCCATTCTCCGGGTTCCTGGGTTTAAAGGAGAGAGGGGAGGTAGGAGGAGAAGGACGATATCTGAAAAGCTGTTATTTGTATTGATAATAAGCCGTCTCCAATGCGTGCCTGCAAAACACTCCCCCTGCCTTGTAAGATGCATTAAGGGAAGTTGGCCTTATCTCAGTGCGGGAAATGGACTTGGGGAAGGAGGCACGGAGCCTGCCAGAGTTTAATCTCACTTAGGCACACGAATTTGCATGATAGAAAATGGTGGAATTTTAGTGCTTAAAAAGAAAGAAAGAAAGGGGAAAAAAATAAAAGGCAAAAGCAGGCAACTGGGGGATATTAGCGCTTTCCCTGCTTCTTTATCAGTTTCCCTGGCCCTATCTGGCTCTTGCTGTTGTCACTGGAGCAACTAATCACCCCTCCCCTTTTGTTTGGTGTAAATGAGTTTTCCCCACTCCTTCCGGAGCCCCAGGTTTATCTTCAAATCCTTGCCTTTGTCTGGGAGTTAATTACCTGCTCGGAGGAGTCGGGGGGCTGTGGACACAGGTGGCAGGGGGTGGTGGGGGACAGAGGTGGCACCTGTCCCCGCACGGGGAGCAGCACTGCCAAGGGCTGTGCCGGCGAGATAAAGCCACCGGTGGGGCTCGGTGCCCCAGCCGGCTTTGTTTCATCCGCCAAACTCTGCCCAATTAATTTTCCTTTGATGCCACAAGCCCCTTCCACTCATGGGACAACAAGAAGAACGTTTTGTCGCTGTTTTGCTGCCTGGGTGCCTGGGAAATGCCTTTGCTGGGAGGAAGGCTCAGTTCCTGTGGTCACCATCACCTTACCTGTGGGGCTGAGCCTGTGCCACCAGTGCCACGAGTTCTGGGAGCAAGGAGGGAAAAGGGATTTGCCCACCGGTGGCAGAGGATGGGCAGACAGTGGTCACGTTTGAAGCCATGAGTTTCACACTGGGGAAGATGCTCCCCCTGCTTCTGGCATGGATTTACTGGTGTGTCCACGCATTTACCCCCGTGGGAGCAGCTATTCCTTCCAGAAGCAAAAGCAGGTTTAGATAATAACTCCTAGAAGGCATGGGGGAGCTGGGAGAGCCTCCCCAAAGCGGTGGAAGGGAGGAAACCAGCAGCACGAAATGGAAATCCTCCCTCCCTCACTTCGCCTGCACTCTCGGCTCCTTTGACTGATGTATTCCTTGCCCGTCTCTCTTTTGTTGCTAATCACCGTCCCTCTGTCAAAGCATCCTTGCCTTTTGTATCAGGGCTGTTGTGGAGGACTGAAGGTCTCCCACACGCTCTCACGCACTGGCCTAGTTTTTGGCTCTTTGTCCTCATTTTGCTCTGCCCTCGGGGAGCATCTCTGCAGGTCCCACATCCATTGCTGCCCCTGGATCTCTCCATCTCCTCCACACCCTCGGGTCCCAGCCCTTGCTTCTCTGGGATGTGCTTGTCCATGCTCCCCTGTGGAGTGGCCTCCTACCCGGCCAGACTCCCTCCAGCCTCCCCAAAGTCACTTGACCTCTTTGCAAATCAGTTTAACATCTGTGAGGCAGAGATAATAATTGTCACCTACTTCACAGGGGGGTTGATGAGGATTAATTCATTAATGTCGACAGAGGTCTTTGAAGATGGAGCGCGCTATCTGAGAGCTAAACGCTATTATTAATTAGCAATTATATCGTGGGGTGGGAGCAGGGAGGGAAAAGAGACTCCAGGGTCTGTATTGTGCAAGAGTTTGCTCTGGGCTCACATTCTGCCCTTGCTGCAGCTTTAGGCTGCCCCAGTTTCGTGTCCGTGCTGCTGCTGGAGGGAGCCAGGAATGCTGCATCCCAATGGGGGCGTGTCCCACCATGCTGCTCCTTCCTGGAGGAAGGTAATAGGGAGATTGGGATGAAGGAAAGGCACAGAATCCCAGAGTGGGTTTGGGTAGGAAGGGACATTAAAGATCCTCTAGTTTCATCCCCTGCCATGGGCAGGGACACCTTCCACTGTCCCAGAGTGCTCCAAGCCCCATCCAACCTGCCCTTGGACACTTCCAGAGATGGGGCAACACAGCTGCTCTGGGCAACCTGTGCCAGGATCCCACCACCCTGATTGTAAAAAATGTCTTCCTTATACCTGCTCTGCATCCACCCTTTTCAATTTCAAACCATTCCCTCAAAGCATCCTCTGGGCTTGCCTGGGACCCCAGTGATGAAGCAGGCCAGGCACCGCCAGAGTCATGGGAGTCAGTATCCTGTTCCCAAGGAGAAATAATTGGCAGGAGACTGGAGCAGAGGAGAAGGAATATCCAGTGATTCACAGGACACACAGACCGGTTTCATTTCCTTCCTGTTTTTCTTTCTCGCGTACACCCAGACTGTGGCCAATTCCTGTTTGTCTCCCCAGTGAAGTGCTGATGCTGTAGTCCTGTGTGTCACTGGGCAGCGCTGACAGAGTTCTTTGTGGTCCCCTCCAGATGTCCCGTGCCTCAGTGCTGGAACATTCCCACCTTTGACATCCCCGTGGCTCCAATATTTCCACCCTCGCTGGCTCAGCTGTGTGCACTTTAGTGGCAGCGAGGAAGCTCTGTGGAACTCTCTCTGCTACTCCCTCAGAGCTGCCGAGGTCACCCTCGGGTCACCCCTCTTCTGGAGAACAAGAGTCTGCTCCTCTTTGAGCCTTTCTGAGCACGCGAGCCCCGTTCACCCAACCTCTCCAAAGGCTTTCAGGGAGAGGTCACCCTTCTCACCCTGAGCCATTCAGGAGTGACTCTGCTAATCTGTTCTGCAGAGCGGGTGAATCCGGGAGGCCAGCGGCTCTGCAGGCAGGCAGGACTGGAGCTGTGTGTGGCTCTCCAGATGTGCAGCAAATCCATTTTCTTCCCTGTGGAATTAGCAGCCAAAGGGGTGGCACAGCAGCACCCGGGATGCGCGTCCGGCATCTCCCGCTGCCGCTCGCGGTTTCCAGAGGAGCGTTGTGATAAAGCCAGTGGGGGTTTAATGAGGTCACTGCAGTTTAATGTTACTGCAGTAATCTCTTTTGTTTTACTACATTAAAATATTTGTGGTGGAACGGTTGGACCACTGTAATGTGATATCGCTACCTTAATGTTATTGTTGCCATGGCAACACTAATGGCAGCTCAATAACATTATTGCAATTTAATCTTACGACAATAAAATTAAGGGTAGAACAGTGAGACCTCGGCTCTGTAATGTTACTACAGTAACAGCATTGTTATCGTAACCGCGGGAGCGGAGTCAGCCCGCTGTAGTGTAACATCGGTACCGGCGCTTTGTTGTTACTACAGGAACACGGAGCATCCGCCGAAAATCACAGCAGGGGATGAATGGGAGGAGACGTCACCGGTGCGCCGGTGCTACTGCTACCCTGGGGCTGTCAGCATGGCGAGGTCATGCTGTCATCCCATCACTTACTCATCTAATTCCTCAATTGTGGTGTTTTTATCGGGGTCTGTCCTCTTCTCCCTCCGTTGCTGGAGCTCTTTGGAGCAGGTCTGTTGTTTTAGCGGCAGTAACTCTGCAGGGAAGGATTTAAAGCACTGCCTCCATCTAGTTCCAGATCCTTCTGCCTGGCGTTTTATAGCATGTGGCTGTTATGGAGTGATAACGTTTTATATTTATATGTCATCTTTCAATGTGAAGGATCCCGACACAAGCTACAAATTACTGCCGTGCTGCAGGGCCAGTCAGACAACCCAGCACACGCAGCGTGCCAGGGGAGGGGTTTCATCCAAGGGCACCGATTCCTGTGCAAGTGA
The DNA here is from genome assembly GCA_037013685.1 of Acridotheres tristis. Lineage (NCBI taxonomy): Eukaryota > Metazoa > Chordata > Aves > Passeriformes > Sturnidae > Acridotheres > Acridotheres tristis. Next base: position 4,554,833 of record CM072911.1, on the reverse strand, counting down.
GAGTCTCCTTTGCCTAGAGGATTTATCCAGAGTCCCCAGATTTTGTAAGGTGGGGCGCAGATTTTTGTGCACCCTAAGCCATGTGCTCCAAGAAGCACCTGCCATCGCTGGCATGGGTATGGGCAAAACTCCTCCTTTCCTGGCTGGCAGCATTGCATCAGGGCTGCCAAGGCAGTGGGGGGGACACGGTGCAGGTGACATCTCTGTGCCATGCAGGGGCTTGCTGCAGTTTTCTCCAGCCTCCAGGGGAGGGAGGCAGAGCTGCTGATCCGTCCCGAGCATCTCAGAGCTTCCCTCATCCTGCCCGGGCCCAGAGCTCCTGGGGATGCACACTTGCCGTGCCCAGGGATGTGCCCGGGGATTTATTCTTGTCATGCCCAGGGATGTGTCTTTCTGTGTCTGGAGATTCATGATTGTTTTGCCCGGGTATGAGCTGTTGTTGTGCTCAGATATGTGCACTTTGTGCCAGGAGACACAGGTTTGTTGTGCCCAGGAATGCAGGTTTGCCATTCCCAGAGATGCCCTCCTGCCATGCTCAGGAATGCAGGTTTGCTTTGCCCAGGGATGTGTGGTCTGTGCCCAGGGATGCAGGTTTGCCATTCCCAGAGATGCCCTCCTGCCATGCTCAGGGATGCACATTTGCTCTGCTATCACACCTGCCAGCCATGCTTAGTGCCCCAGTTGCCCACCTGACCCACCCACACCACCTCCTCTCCTGCTCAGCAGGCAGGAATTTTCCCTCTGCTTTGAGCCCTTGGGCTCCCTCCCAGCTTCTCAGATCTCCATCTCCAGACAGCTCTTTGGCACCTGAATCTGGGGGTGTTGCTGCTTGCTCATGTTCCTCCAGCCCAGCCCCAATCTGGGCCTGTTCAGTGCAGCAGCTGCTCGGCTCCCCTCGAGCCTCAGCATTTGATCTCTCTCCACGAGTATCTGGATTCTGACCACCGCAGTAATTCCTTGTTTGTCCTTTAATAAAAGACCCGTGAGCTCCCCTTGACGCTGGAGCTGGAATCTCTGGGACCTGGGGCATCCTGTGTGCCAGCTCTTTGTGGCAATCTGGTTCCACATCCATCCTGCCAACCCTGCTCCTCCGGGGGTTACATGTTTGAAAACACGAGCAGCAGCTCATCTCCCATTCACTGTTTTTCTCCATCATTTGCTTTATTAAATATTGATTTTCTGTTGCATTATTAAACCTTAAGTCCTGAGCATAAATTCAGAGTTGATACTTTAATCTGGCTCTTCTTTTTGGCCTTTAGAACTGATTTTTCTGGCCAGTCTCTCCAGAGGAGAGTCCAGAAGCAAAAACCTGTTGCAGAGGCTTGGGGAGTCAGAGGATGAAGCAAAGGGCTCTTCCCAAGGGATTTTTGTCTGTTTGGTGTAGTCTTTGCCATGAAGGTGACGTCCATGGGGATCCTGGCCTGCAATCCTGCACAGACCTTGAGTGAAAGGAGGTTGGGGAGGAATCAGCCAAGCTTTTTCAGGGAATTTTGTACATTACTGGCTGTCAGAAGGATATAGCCCTGTCTTTTTTTTTTTTTTTTTTTTTTGGTAGCACAGAGAGATTGCAATCTGGAATGGGAATTTAGCCTGGAGCCACTGCGTGGGCAGGGTGGCAGTGAGGCATCCAGCCCTCCACGTGCCTGGCTCTGCTCCCTAGGGTTTGCTGCCTTGCTCTGCCAAAATTGCCCTGCTTGGGAGCAGGACTCTGCCGGGGAAGGGAGCCACAGATGGCAGTGCCTTGTCCTAAATGTGTTCCCAGCTCCTGAGCGATGCTGCACAGATCTGTGCTTTTTTACCCTACAAATCCTCAACAAAACCAGAGATCGCCTTGGCCAGAGCTGCAGGCAAAGCCAGAGGAATGTGGGTCGTAGAAAGCCACCAACAAGCCAGGAGAAATGCAAGTGGCCACCAGCACATCTTTGATAGCCACGGTGGGTAGCTGTGACCCCCACCATGATCCCTGCTCTCCTCCCATTCCCTATCGGAGAGCTGCACGCTGCCAGCGGCTGCCAAACCCCATGCTGCCAGCAACCAGGTGTCTGAACATGCTTCCAGAGCCAAGAGAGCTCTGCAGCCAAAAGGGAGGAGGGGAAAGCAGTGTGGCAGCACCAGCAGGTTCAGCAGGATTAAAAAAAACAAAAAAAATATTAAGAAAATTAGAGAAGAAAAAAGGCAGAGGGAGGTTTGCAAACAGCTTTTGGATCCCCCATCCAAACGGGGCATGGAACCTGTGCCTGGCAGCTGCTGTGCTGAGCAGTGATTTAAAAGCAGACTCCCAGCAGCAGGGAAAGAGGCAGAGGGGAAACAGATGTGAACACAATGCTGGAGATAAAGGAGAGGCCAAGGGAACAGCTGCCGAAAAGCTGCCCAGCCCTGCTGCCTCCGAGGGCTGCAGAACCTCCAGCAGATATGCCCAGGCTTGAGGGAGGTCACTGGGAGAATGAAGGGGGAAACTGGGTGGAAAATGTAGTTTGTTCACACTGTTCTTGTTTGAGTTTTGAAGAAGAGGGGGAAACTGTGTTGAAACATGGGGAGAGTTGTGATTTTGTTTTCCTTTTTGTTCTGGTGATGCAATGGAGAAGAAAGAGATTTATAAAGACAAGGAGAAGCAGGAAGTGGAAAACAGAAAGGCAGGGATCTTTTTGAAAAATGTGGAAATGTGATTCTTCAAACAAGATATTGAAATGTGCTCTTGAAATATTTCTGGTTTGGGTTTTCCATGCCTGCTGTGAGACAGCAGTGAAACCCCTTTGTCCTGTCCCTCAGAAAGGAGGTGAATTTGTTCCTTAGTCCATAACTGGATCCCTGGAAGGGATCAGCACAGCCCCATGGATGCAGAAGGCAGGGTGGGGAGGTCTTCTTGTTTTAGATGGATCCAGACCCTCATACAGAAGGAATTCTTCTCTGTGAGGGTGGTGAGGTCCTGGCACTCTGGCTGCCCCATTCCTGGAAGTATCCAAGGCCAGGTTGGATAGGGTTTGGAGCAATCTGTGATAGTGGAAGTTGTCCCTGCCCGTGGGGACTGAGATGATCTTTAAGGTCCTTTACAACCCAAACCATTCTGGGATTCTGTGATTTTTCATTTCTGAGTTACTGGTCCCAGTAGTAGAGATGCCCAAAAGATTTCAGCTCTTCTTTTTAGTAGCACCTTGTATAATTTCCTGGGTAGGATTTGGAGTGAGGCAGGAGAGGCCACAGACCCCGTGCTGGTTTTCTGTCCTGTGTGAGATAAGATGAACACGTCTCAGTCCACCCTCCTCTCTGCCCACTGTGCCCCCACAGCCAACAGACTCCCCAGTTTGTGCCCCAGGCTCTCCTTGCCTGTCCCAGCATTGACACAAGGCATCAACAGAGATGTCTCCTCCATGGTTTGCCCTCCCTGTAATCCCTCCTCCTCTCAGCCAGCCCGAGAGCTTCAGCCTTTGATCCTCCTCCTCTTTTGCAAACACTTCTCTCTGCTTGTGAAATTAAATCTCTCTCACAGTGATTTCCTTCCCTATCTTTTCTTTTTGGCCAAGTCTGTCTGAAATATTCTCTTTCTATTTTTTTGCTCCTTCAGCAGCAGGTCTATATAATTGATGGCCTCACCAAGCTTTCTGTGCTGAGCATTAAACCCTTCCTGCCTTGGCTCCTACCAGAGTTCATTACTTTCTGAAAAGCTCTGTTGTCTGTTTGTGCTCAGATGATTGTTGTGGAGGTGAGGATGTTGTCGGCACAGAGCGAGGAGGAGGGGTTGGATTTGGCCTGGGCTGCTTTGTAATCAAATCCCTCTCCTTTTAGCAAATTTTCAGGTGGAAAAGGATTCTTTTAGTAAAACTGAAATATGGTACCCTCCTGAAGCAGAAGGACAAAACTCAGGGTCTGAATTAGCGCAGCAAAAGGTTGTCTGGCTCTTGGGGCAGTGGGAAGACACTGCTTTGCAATACAGCCCTGCTCAGCACTGGGCAGGGAGGAGCAGGGGCTGCTCCCATCACCACAGGCTGATTTTCTGGGATGGGCATTTATTACCACACCACCTTTCCCTGCTGTGGTCATTCCTTCCAAGCTTCTGCATCCCAGGAGCTGCCCTGGGAAGGACAGGCAGGGTCCCTCCAGCACCGTGGTGTCCTTATCCTGGAGCTGGGAGTCACTCTGTGTATGTGTGTGTGTATTTTGACATGATGCAAATCCTGTCTGCACATTTTGGCCTTTCCTGGCAAGACAAAGTGTTGCTTTCTGTGCTTTGCCCTGTGCCGACAACGCTCCTGGCTCCCCATCTACCTCCGTGGGCTTTCCGCACTTAAAACACAGCAAGGCTGAGGTGATTACAAGGATTGGAGATGCAGTGACACTTCCCTGCCAACGAGTAATTGATTTATTAAAGACATTACAATACATTCATGGTTGAGCGTTAGGGTTTCCTTTGAACTGGCTCAGAAATCCGAGGGGATTGTGCCTGTTTGCGAGGACCGCGGGCAGAATAAATCTGGGCTCCCCCATCGCCTCCCCCCCCCGCGCCGCCACAATTTCATTTCCCTTTGACTGGCGCGAGTAAATATCACAGCTCGACAACTCCAGTCCAGTGACTGGTGTGATCCAATTTAATAGCATTTAAAAATTCAAAGTGATTGTTAGCCAAATGGAAATGTAAGATTTCATACCCAGCCTGCCTTGGGGAGGAAAGGGAGAATTAGGGAGGGTGCGGGGGATGTAGACAAATGGACTAGATAAAAAATAATGGAAAGTAACTTAATTAAGAGGCTCGAGTCAAGTTAAAAACAGTAATGATTTTGAATCGGAGAACCACAGGTATTAAAAATGAAAGGGAAAAAGGAAAGAAAGGAAAATGTGGATAAAAAAGCCTCCAAAATGATTAAATGGGAGGAAAAGGAGGCACAGGAAGAATGGGGTAAAAATAGTCCTTCCATGTAAAGTAGGAGCACATGGGGAATAGACGGTGCTGGTGATGAGGCTGGGCATTAGGAAGACAAATAGGGAAATTAAGGATGCTCTGGCGGGGATAATTCCCTGTGGCTTTTCTGGCGTTCTCAGAGGCAGGAGTGTGGCCGAGAAGAAGGCTCGAGGGCTTTGTTTAGAAGAAACAGGAAATGAAGGAGCAGTCCTAATGGGAAAGGAGAACAGCCCCCGCGTTCTCCAGGCGCATCCATATCCTTCCCTTGTGGGACCGTTGCTCCCTCCTTTTCCTTTGCTTTCAGCTGTCTCAAATGTTGTTTGGTTGGGTTGAAATTGGGGATTGGAATTTTAATTGCCCCTCTGTGCACAGGGATATATGGCTGTGTCTCGGTGGCCTGATGGCTGATTTTTAACCATAGAACTCTCATTCTGTGCAGCCCAACGGAAATACCTGCCCTGGCAGCCACCCTCACTGTCCCTGTGCCTTTTTGACACGGTTTTCCAAGCTCCACAGAGCCTGAGAGGCAGGTGCTGCAGAGCGTTGATCCGAACAGGCACTTCTGGCCCATTTGATCTTTGGGTCTCATTTCTCCATCCGTGAAGTGGGAATGATAACACTCCCTTATCTCCCAGGGTGTTTTGACGATAGGGATAAACCACATTTGAAGGCCTGAGAAGGACAGTGAGCCTCATCCCAGACTCTGGATCATTGCCATTTGCACTCCTTCTTTTTCCTGGAACCTTTGGCCAAGCTTTGGGTTGGTCCCCTGGACTTGGAGCAGCACTGAGTTGGCCTAGAAATGTGCCTTGGGATAGAGTGAGGGACCAGAAATATTCCATGGGAAGGGTGAGGAAGGCTGGGGGGCTCTTGGAGCCCAAGAAGGAGAGCCTGAGAAAGCAAGGATGTAAAGAAATGTCTAAGAGGAGTAAGGAATTGATCAGGGCATCTTTGGGAAGGTAGAGCTGTCTCTGTTGGAGTGATGGATGAGTCACAAGAGATGTGTTCCCGTGGGGATAGGAGGAGTGGCAGCTCATGGAGGCATGGATCACCTCACCTGTGGTTCATTTTGAAGTTCTGGACCTTGCTGACCTCCCATTTCATGAGCTTTGTTCTCCTACTTCACAAGCTTTGTTCTCCCACTCTGTTCTCCCAGACACACAGAGTCTGGGCATAAGTAGCAGCCTCCAGACCACCTAATCAGACAATAACAAGGCTGTGTTCCCTGCCTGATCCATTATTTTTTAACTGGAGTCAAAGGCAAAGATGGGAAGAAGCCCAAGCAGAAATAAAAGTGCTGTCTGGAGCACAGAGAGCACCTGAGCTGGAGCTCAGGAAGGATGTGAAGAAAGCAGCACTGGCAATGGAGGGATGTAAATAAATGAGGCAAAAAAGGCATGGATAGACTCAGAAGATCGAAATAAACTCAATCACAACTTGGGGGTTCCACATTAACACCACGAGTCTCAGTGATTTTGAGGTAAAGGCGCCGTGTCCAGCGAGGCATTTGGGGAAGCAGAGCTCATCCTCCTGCGAGGGTGGGGAGCCGTGTGCTCCGCCTGGGCACGGGCTGGGGCTCCTCGAATTAGCTGAGTGTCAGTGTGGAAGTGCAATCACAAACACTTAGTGCTCCAGCCCAGGGAGAGGGAGCATGAGAGTGAGAGAGTCGAGATAAGAACAAATATGCAAGAGCATAGTGTGTTTTTAATGGAAGGGAGATTTATTTCTCTCTGTGTCTTTTTAAGCCTCTAGATAGATCATAAAAAAACCCAGCCCAACCCACACACAACCTGTCTGCCTGAAATAGCCGAAATGTAATTTAAAGAGCATCATTTTAACTAATACTTCACTTCAGAGACACCTGCCCTATATTCATTGGAGATGCAGGCTGCATTAGAGCATCTGATTTATCTTTGGAAAGAATGTTTGAGCTCCTTTGTTCCTGTCAGGTCCCTTTTGAGGAGTAAAGTGGCACAGGGGCGGTTGGGCAAGCTCAGCCCTTGGCGTGATGCCCACTCTGCATGGACAGAGAGCTGGAGAGGACAGGGAGAGCCTGCCCTGCTCTCCAGGAGCAGAGTGGGGAGCAGGAGGGTGGGGCACAGCCAGTCTGGCTGGTTGTGGGGAGGGGAGCTGGGGGTTTGTGCAGAATTTAGAGGGACAGTGTGAGTTGATGGATCAGAGGAGCAATATCATGGATATTTGCTGTCTGTTGGAATGGGAGACTCCAGGATGGGCTGTTTGCAGGTACATCCACTTGAGACGAGTCCCAGACTAGATCTGTGCATCTGTCCCCATGGAGAAATGCTGCCACATCCAGTTCCTGTGGCCACAGACTCTGGGTATCTTATAATTTCATATGTTGTTGTCTTTTTAATTGGCCTGCAAGGGTGAGAAATTCTTGTCATTACTTTGATGGAGAGATGAGACCCAAGGAGACTGAGGGTTTTGCCAGGAGCACTCTGGCAGAGCCAGCATCCATCCATCCTTCTCTGCACTTATTGACCTGCAGCAAGGAGGCTTTTCTGTCATTAAAAATAGAGGAAATTCCACAAATCATTATTTTGTCCTCCGGTGGAGGAAAGGATCCCCTGTTAACCTGCATCCCCCAGGTCTCAGGCTGGTCCTAACCAGCCCCAAGCTGGGGTCACCTGTCGAGGACAAGGCAGTGTAGGGATGAGTGTGAGGAAAGATGGGGAGAGGAAAGCTGCTGTGAAATCCCTCACTCGCCCTTTCTGATCTGAAGTTCACTTGTAATATTTTCCCCGACTCGGGTTGCTAATGCGTTTTGTTCTCCAGAGTGTGCGTGGCCCGACTTCCCGCGCAGCCTTTAATTAGTTTCTGGATGATGACATCTCCACAGAGAATCATCTCGTCGTGTCCCTCTGATCCTGGGGGGAGATAAAGAAATCTAATAAAGACATCCAGCATTTCGAGGTGATGGGTTTGACAAGCTTTGTATTAACCACAAGTCGTGTTCAAACTTTCTGGGGTGCTGTTGGCACGCTCTGGCTCGTCTCTACACAGGGATTTTCCCAAGGGTCTGATGGAGAGTTTACTGGTACCCAGTGGAACGAGAGGAGCTGGGGACCCTGCATCCCCTGAGCAGGGTGTGACACAGCCACTGTCACTTTGATGGTCACCGTGGAGGCAGTTGTGAGAGAGGCTGTCGTGCCTTGAGGAGTGGTGTCAATAATGCTAGAAAAATGATGCAGGTGTCTTAAGGATTCGAGATCCTTCAATTTTCTGCCTTTCACGAGGCGTTGCTTGGCTTGCAGGGGGAATCCCAGGTGGCTCAGGGTGCAAAAACTGGAAACTAGATCCGTGCAGCGTGTGTGGAGTTGAAAATGAGATCTGTCTAGACAGGGAGCTGAACTGCCAAACACTCCTTGTTTGGCTGCATTTCTTCATGGATAATAATGGAAAAACTTTGCTTTTATATCTTTCTTCTTGTTTTCTTTTCACTCAGCATCATTAGACTCATTTTAAAGGGGGAAACAAAGTCCAGAGCAGTGCTACATCTTCCTTTAGGCATTGTAACATTAGCACAGAATTCTCCCGAATCTGAGGGAGGGATTCTGCCTCCTCTTAAATCTGCTTATTAATAGTCATGCAAAAAACCTCTGGTTTGATTCCCCACAGGTGTGGGGCTTAGTGTTAGGTGTTTTCTTTTCTTTTTTTCCTAGGAAAAATGATGCAGATCCCTTCCTATTCTTGAAAGCAGGGGAGTGAATCTAATGAGGCAGCACCTGACTCCTTAGGGAGCTGCTCTTGATCCAGGTTCATGACCTGGACCCATCCAGAAATCAGGGGAAAATCCTTGTGCTTGAGCCCCGACTCTCCTATTGTGCCATGTTTGTTGTGGTGTATCCCTTGTTGACTGCAGTAGTAGTGCTGATTTATGCTGTCGTAAGTGGAATCAGATTGGGCTCCCTTTTGGCACTTAGCTGTAAAGTTTGTCTGCAGAAACCCTGCTGTTTATGCGGTGAATTATACCCGTGTTCACAAATACTTTACTAATGAATGATTGGGAACGTCTTGTTTCCCCCTCCTCCTCTGAGTTATTATGATGCCGTGCTGTATAACCTGCTGCAGAGACGGGTGTAAAAAATCTTGTGTCCTCCAAGCTTCCCTGCAACAGGAGCCGTTACCTATCTGGGAAATCATTCAGACACAATTCGGTGCCGTATGACACATCTCATTATGCCTCGCTTTAGAACAAGCAATTGTCTTTAGTTATTTATTAATTGCTTATTAAGGTCGTTATGTATGTCCTCTTTTTTTCCAGCCTTCTTTCTGCCTGGCTTTGGCTGCTGCCAGGTTTGTGAAGAGGGGGATCAATCCTTCAGCAAAGCTGTGCTGAACCTGGGAAGGGGACGGTGGTGCCAACCCAGGGTCCAGGCAGTCCCGGGGGGCAGGATAGGCACCCACAAGGGGTTTATGTACAAACCTTGGTGACTGAGCAGGCTCTGAGGCTGCGTTTGCCCTTCCTCACACCTTTGGACAGGCTCAAAACAGCTCCTGATATGATGGAAGGGTGATATGAAGGAAAGATTATATGAAGGAAGGATGATATGACAGAAAGACGAAGCCCTCTCTGCTTTTCTCTTAACTATAATTGTGTTAGAGCAGCACAAACTGATTTAAAAGCCCACTATAATACACCTGTAATTGAAGGCGCAGGGCTCTCAATTTGCTCCCTAAAGGCAGAAAGCAGGAACACAAAAGAGGGAGGGGTCACCATGGAGGTGCCCGGCACTGTGGCAGCCAGCACTGCACCTCCTCCTGACCTGGCAGCTCCAAAGTGCTCTGGTTACAGCCTGGAGGAGTCCTGGAGCTGAATGTTGGGGTCCTGGAGCTGGATGTTGGGGTCTCTGCCTTTGGCAGACCCTGGTTGGCTTTGGCAGAGCCTCGTTTGCCAGAGGGTGGGCTCTGTTTGACTCAGCATTGCTGTGAGCAGGGATAGGACACCCAGGACTCCCCCTCACCGAATCCCAGCAGCAGGACCCATGGCAGCAAACTCTGTAAAGCACAGGGAAGCCTGAGTGTGACAGCAGTAAGAAGCTGTTACAAAAAGCAGGAGCAGTGTCAGGCTGATGCTCAGGAAGCTGCCAGTGCACATCACAGATCGCCTGCAGAACGCAAGTCTGACTCTCCCTCTTTTTCTGTCTTCCAGACACTTTTATAGTTGTTCTTTGTTGTTTCCTTTGATCTGGAGCAGATGTTGCTCGTGCTGGAAGATGGAGGTTTGCATGTTTTATGAAGGGGAAGCAGGGCTGGGCTTACCAGGACAGTCACTCTCCCAGGCTGTGCCAGGGGCTGAGACCCACTGGATGGGGCAAGCACCTGCTCTGCCTCTCTCCCACACCAGAAGGGGTTTGCTGGTCTGGAAAGGTCACAGCTGTATTTCTGCACTACTTGCTTGGCTCCTGAAAGTGGATAGAAAGGGGATGGTTAAGGCAAAAAAATGCAATTGTTCCTTGAAGAAGGAGTAGGCAACTTGGTGAGGCTCATTTGAAGTCCCTTTGCCAGTCTGAGGTGGAGATGTTGTTCCAGATGCACCTTCAACTCAGCCTGATGCATGGCTGAAATTTGGGGTGCTGGGGTGTCAGGAGACAGAGGTGGGGACATGGGGTCAGGAAGAGGACAGCCCAGGCAAGCAGCAGTCAGTACATGGCAGGCAGGTGGGTGGTGAGGTGATGATGATGGAGATGGAAATGGAGATGGCAGGGCCTAAGCAAGGAGGTGAAGCTGGTGATGTTTATGCAGTTTGGGATGAGCTATAAAAGGCAGCTGGAGGAATAATCAGGGAAGTAGGTGCCATGGGACAGGCAGCAGAGGAGGTGACAGAAATGCCAAGGGGGTCCCTCCACATTCCCAGGATGTGAAGATCTGTGTGCAGCGCTGCCGTGGGACACAGGCATGGGATCTGTGAGCTGCACACCTGTGCTGGCTCAGGAGCGGGTGTTTGGAGGTGAAAGCAGAGCAGGGAGATCATCTGTGCCAGTGGCAGGAGGGCGTCTGTGCGCCAGGGAATAGATGTGTGTCGGCAGGCACATATGCTTGAATCCACAAAGACATCTATCACCTGCCTGAACACCCTCGAACGTGGAGCTCACCATATGCTTTGGTTAAATATTTAAGCAAGCTGCTTTCTGTCCTGGGGACTCCTTGTGTGTGAGAGGGTGCCGTGTTGGGACAAGCTGGGGGCATGCCCATGGCACCTGTGGGGGGCTGAGAGCACCCAGAGACCTTCCCCAGAGACATGGCAAGGATGGAGAGGGAAAAAAAGAAGGAGTGGGATCAATAAAGCACCAGCTTGCCTGTGGGGAAATCTGTGCAGTGTCACCGGAGCAGCTTGGCCAACACTGCCATGTTTAATCACTTCTGAGCAAGAGAGATGCTGAACACAAAAGGACTGCCCGCAAGGAGAGGGTTCCCGCCTGGGAACTCTGCATTTACTTAGTTTTATTTATTTATTCATTCCCAAAGGGGCACAACACCATCTGCATCCTGCTTTTTGGCAGAGGAAATGTCTCCTCTGCCCCACTGCTGCAGAACTGGCAAGTGCTGGTGAAAGTCCTTTAATGCAGAGGGACTGGAAGTGTTGGGGGCTGTTAAATAATATTAAATGTGTACTTGGATCATTTCTTTATTAAGATTTCCCTCTCCAGTCTGCTAAAATCCTTACAACACACCTGTTGGGTCTCTAGAAAGGCATTTGGAATAGTTTTTGTGGTTAAATATTCAAATATTTAATTAGCATACAATAACTACCATGTTAAATCCTACCACTGCATAGACAATTCCAGACTTAGTTAACAGCTTCAGTGATGTTTCTCTGGTTTGGTTCCCAGATGTTCTTGCCTCTTCTCATTCCAGATGAGGCACAGTAAATTGAATCTCCCTCAAAGTGTCCTGAGCTTGCCAGAGTATGGTGAACTTTTTCCCTGTTGCATGAGCAGCTTGAGCTACTTTTTATAGAATTATGGAAAGGTTTGGGTTGAAAGGGACCTTAAAGACACTCTAGTTTCTTCCCCTGCTGTGGGCAGGGACTATCCACTGTCCCAGGCTGCTCCAAGCCCCATCCAACCTGGCCTTGAACAGTTCTAGGGATGGGGCAGCCACAGCTTCTCTGGGTACCCTATGCCAGAGCCTCACCACACTCATTGTAAAAAACTTCTTATACCTGTTCTAAATCAACTCTCCTCAGGTTAAATGCATTCCCTTTTGTCCTATCAATCAAAGCCAAATTTAAGTTGTTTTAATTATGTTTTATAACCTGGTCAGTTGATTTTTGTCTCTCACCTGGGTGGGTGCAAATGGATCTGTGCAGTCCCAGAGTAGCAGTGTAAAGTCTGCCTTGTTCTTTTTAAAGCCTCTGCAAAACAAGCTGAATTGGGTCGATGTGGATTCAGCAGTTAAAAACATCAGAAAGGTTCCTCTGTGATGCAGCAAACAGCACATTAAAGGTGATGGATTCTGCTTTAGTTTTCTTGGGACTTAGAGCTGGAAGCTCTTGCTGCTTCCCAGGCAAAGGTGGGCAATCACTGCTCCTCTGCTTGGCTCTTCCCACCTCTCCAGAATGACAATAGTAATACTCTTTCGGCCTATTTTTGTTGTCCAGATTATATGCTCCGTGTTTTTAGAGCACACATGGATTTCCTGGCTGGCAGTCCCAGCCTCACCAGGAACACAGCAGGGCAATCATAATGATGTTGTAATTAATTGCATCTCCTCAACGGAGCTGGCCATGGGCAGAGTATTCCCAGCTCTGAGTGGTCCCACGAGGAATGTGCTGTCCCCTTAGTGACACTGAGGCATATTAATATTTCTTTAGGTGTTGTCTTTCTGCCCTCCATTGTCCTGCCCCAGAGCCCCCTCTGTTTGGGAGCAGCTGATCTAGAGTTGTTCTCCAGTGCATGATTAGCAGATTAGCCATCGTGCCCAGAGCAGCAAAAAAATGAACTCCCAGAAGCCCTTCAAAACAGAGAATAATTCATTACCCACCTTGATTTCCACTTAAAATGTACTTTAACTACACTTCCAACTACAAACCCTAAATCACCATCATGTTCACAAAAAATCCATCATTTTTTATTTTATTGCACGGCACTGGCATGACATAATCCCTTCCAGAGCGTCTTGGAGTGCTTTACGGATCAATAAATTACTTACCTGCACAGCAGAGGCATTGCGTGCAAGGCCATTGCAGTCGTTCTGGCTTGGTGCAGCCCTGGAAGGTGTGGGAGCTGGGGAGAGGCAGGGAAGGGAGGCTCAGGAGTGGGCTCCAAGTCGGGATTTGGGGTGTTGGGCTGCAGCCCAAGTGGGGCTGATGAATGGGGCTCTCCCAGCAAGGGTGGAAGGTGCGGGTGATTCGTGACTCTCCTGCAAAGTGCTGCAGCAGGGTGCCAGGCTCCGGAGAAAACAAACCCAGGAAGGTGACAGTCTTTATTATATTCTGCAGGTGCAGGCTGATAACAGCAGCTGATGGTTTCCCCTCACACATCCCCACTGTAGATCTCCCAGAAACCCCAGCCCTCCCCAGCAGCCACATCGTGTCCTCTGCTGAGGCAGCAGCAGGAGCTGAGTGCTCCCTGCTTGCTCCTCATCCCTTCCCACCCCATCCTCACCCCCCTCCTGTACCTGTGTCACTCCTGGGGCCTGGACCCCCTGTATCTGACTCACTCCTGAGTGCTCTGGGTGGCAGAGCCTGCACAGCTGCAGGAAACGCTGCAGGAGTTTGAAGGGAGTGACTCGTGTTTTTTAGGGAAGATGCAGCTCTGCTGGGAAGGGTTTGTCATGGCTAAAAGGACACAAGGAATGCTGCAAGTGGAGTAGGAAGAAATACTGTCTCACACCACGGAGGAGTTTCTCAAGCTTCCCTAAAATGACTGAATCCCCTCTGCTACAGTTTCTTCCCACTTCAGCTGTGTCTTCTCTGCCCCCTCTTTTCCCTGTTTGTTCCTGCCAAGTCAGATGAGACTGATGGGCTGCTGCATAGATTGTCAAAGTGGAGGGAGGATGGAAATTCAGCCTCCCTCACCCACAGTTTAAGATTTGAGTTGAAGCAGAACCAGTTTCATTTTCCTTCTTCTCTTTGCATCATTGCAGTGTCTCCAAAAATCATCGATATCTCTTCTGACATCTCCATCAACGAGGGCGGCAATGTCAGCCTCACCTGCATAGCCACGGGCAGGCCAGACCCAACAATTACCTGGAGACACATCTCACCCAAAGGTAAGAGCCAAACATTACCAGAAATATTTTGGGAAGGGCACAGCACTCTTTGTGAGTGGCTGGGGAGGGGTTGGTGGCTCGTTCTCTTGCCAGAAGAAGGTGAAATGCGCCAAAAAGATGTGACTCAACACAGGACTTGGCGACTTTGGTGGAGGAACATCCATCCTGGTGGTCTGGAAGAGGAGCTGATGGTTTTGGTCCTGTGGAGGACTGGCTGTAGGTGCCAGATTGGAGTTGTTGTGCTTAGAGACTTGTACAATCAGGGAATACTCTCTGTTGGAAGGGACACAAAAGGATCATGGAGTTCCTGCATGGGGCGCTTGCATTGCACTTGAATGTGCTTGTCTGGCCATGTTTTGAAACTTTTCCAGGCAATTCTTACACGTTCCTTCAAAGGAGAATTGTAAATAGTGCAAATGAGCAGGAAAACACACGAAGCATTAATTGGTGGCCTTGTTAATTGGTAAGCAAACCCTCAGCAGAACTGCGTGGGTGTGACTGCTGGGAAGCAAATTCCCAGGCGTGCAGGACCGTATAATTTCAACCCCCTTTCCCAGCTGCTTTTTGGCATTTGCTTTGCATTTTGCTGCCCTGTTATTCCCAGGCGGCCGCGAGGCTCCCGCGGGTGAGCCGGGGGTGAGATCCGGAGGCTCTGGGTGGGATGAGCCGTGTGGCAACGCCTGCCTCTGATCCTCCCATCCTGTCTAAGCGCTTCAGTTCCACCTCAGAGTCGTGTTTCCCCTGAGGTTTTACCAACGTGGGCTGTGGTTCCAGACAAGAGCCTCCAGCTGTCCTCGGGGAGGCCCGGCCAGGCTGTCCGGCAGCCGAAGGAGCCGGCGCAGGGGCGGCAGTGACGGATGGCGCCGTGGCTGCTCGCCCTGCTCAGCTCCTGCCGAGGGCTGCGGTGTCTCGCTGCAGCTCCATTGATTTCTTGCTATTTTTTCTGTGCTGGAGCAAACGGCTGGGCCAGATCCATCACTCTGCAAAGCCCAGGCAGAGCGAGCTGAGTCGGTGGCATCTCAGCCCCTTCCCTTGACAGGAGTCTCTACAGACCGTTCCCCCAGAGCACATGTTGGCTTAGCCACTGTAGGTGGTCTTGCTTCTGAGCTGGTGGCTTTGATCAGGGTCTGTGAATGGATGCACGTGTTCCTCCCCATCCCTGAATGTCTCTCTATGGAATCAAAGTTGCTGTCACTGTGTGTCACCATCGGGTAGCATTTATGGTTGAGGCAGTCCATGTGTTCCCACCTTGAAGCCTTTTTTTCCTACTCTTCCACTTGTCTACCCTGACAACATGTTTTTGTTTTGCTCAGCCTCCTCAGCACCTGTTTCTCACAAGCATCTTGTTTTCCCACAGCCCCACTCTCCTTCCTACATCCCCTCCTGCTCCCCAGAACCCTCGTCTCCCACTCATTGCCCCTTGCTGCCTTCTCCCACATGCCATCCATCCTCTCCTAACCAGGCTCCCAGCTCCTGATGCCTCTGTCTTTCACAAGGGCTATTTTCTGTGTTTGCTGCCATCCAGCAGGTTTTTTTCCCCAGGGAATCTTTACATGCGCTTGAACCAGATGTTTCCATTTTACTTAGGACTTAGCTGCTATGGAAACTGAGGATGCACCAGGAGAGGAAGAGTGAGCTAATCAGAAATTACCTGTGGTGCTGTGTAATTTGCAGCAGCAGCTCCTTCCTGATTTTGGCCATGATTAGGCATTCTGCTTTCAAAACTCAAAGGGAACAAATGATCATAGAGATTTACCAGAGCCTGGTCTCCTGCTGATGGAGGGTGATGAGCCCAGAGGTGGCTCAGGACAACTTCCATGGTTGCCCATCTCCGTGGGCAGCTCCTCTGTTTCTAGGTCTGCCAGGCCACCAAGGGGAACCTCTACTTCTCCATTTTGCATTCACCACACACAGCAAAGATGAAGATTGGATGCGTGAGGAAATGAGAGCCAGAGAAAATGCATAGAGGTGCTATAGCAGATGCTGGGATAGTATCCCTTTTCCTAGTAGGATACATTCTAATTCAGAGTGCCAGAGGCAAGCAAAACCCAAAGTTTGTGCTGGCCCCTCTTGGCTGTTGTTCTGCTACTCATCCCATGGGAAGACTCGAGCGAGCTGCCTCCTGTTCCTTCTCGCCATCTTCCTCCATCTCGCTTGAAGTAGTGGAGAAAAGGGATGAGGGAGAATTGTTTGAGAGAATGCTGGTGCATAATTTAAGGGTTTACACAGCGGGTGGGGAAGTGGTCTCAGTGGTGCTGCTTGGGACAGGCTGTGCCAGCACTGTGTGTGCCAGGCACGGCTGAAGGACCAGTCCCTGTGCTGACACTGGAGAGTGCTGCTCTGTGCACAGGCACTTCACAGGTTTTATGATTTCCTTGGCACCTGCGAGCGCACGGTGCATCTCTTGGTGGGAAATGGAGCAAATAAGAGTGTTTGCTCACCAGGGAGTGCATGGGCAGGCCTTTCAGAGGATCCATACTGAGAGCAGCCCAGCTCCCCAGTGACTGACCTCACTCGAGACCCTTTGCCAACCACTCCAGACTCCTCTGACTGCCTGGCTGTTCTGTCTCTGCCCCAATGAATTTGCATTCAGGTAAACTCTGATGAATTTTCCTGCCTGCAGCTGTTGCCGTGTTCTAGGAGCTGTTAAGCCTGTTTTGGAAGCTCTGTTCAGTTTAGGGGCTGGAGGAGTTCCTTCTGGGATGAGGAGACCGTGTTCATGGTATAACTCAAGAGCTCAGTGAACCTGAGCAAGAGAGTTTTCTGCTTCTGATTTTGTGAAACGCAGGTGTGCTGGCCCTGTTGGTGCCTCCATCAGTTCTCAAACCTTGGTTCTTACTGTGCCCATCCTCATCCTCCTGCATGAACAAAAGCATGCTTCTGACTCTTGAGAAGTGTTTTGTCAGCCTGTGGCCAGTCCAAGTAAGGTGTGGTACAGCCTGTCTTCTGTCCCTCTGCCTCAGTCCTCTCTGTCTTATTTTACTTCTTCTCCCAGCAATGCTGTATTAACTCACAGCAACTCCTGTTAATGCAGCTGAACAGATTGAGGTGGAAAAAAAAGTGAAGCTGCTGGAGTCACAGTTTCTTCTGCCTCAGCAGAGGAAGCTTAACAGCTTTGAGGCTCTGTCCTGGGCTTGGATGCTCCAGCTGGCATCACAAGTACCAGCAGAGCTGCCAGGCACTGGGGCTTCAAAACTCAGCCCTCTGAAACTACTGTGAGATGCCAAGTTCTGGCATGGGATGGGGCAGCTCCACCTCTTCTTGGCACCCCTGTGGGGTCCAGACCCTTGGGATGGCAATTAAGAGAAGCATCTTGAGGGTGAATGGAGGGAGAAAAAGAGGCAAAGAGGGAGAGAATAATGCAGATAACAGTGGCCTGGATATAATATGAATGGCATGAAGACAGCAGCATGTGTCCAGAGGAGGTGGAAGTTTCACAGACTTGGACTCAGGGGTCTGAAAGGCAGCACTGTGTGGGTCCATAAACATCCATTTTGCACCCTTAGGTGCTGAGCATGTCTGTGTTTCCAGGGCTTTGGCTGGATTACAGTCCCCAGCCTCACTGTGCTGACACTGTAAACTGCAGCGAGGTCTTCTAGTTAATAGCCTGGTTTTGGTCACTCAGGTGTTTCCATAGTTACTGTGCTTTTTATTTATTTTGGGGGGTAACTGATGTTGTCATGGCGATTGTCGTGTTGTCAGGCCAGTTTTCATGTCTCGGAGGATGAAGGCTGGGATTTCTTGGCTGGGAAGAAGCACAGCATCCCGGGCCACCGGGCTCAGGGGGACGCCAAGGCACTGGCAGAGAGAGTGGCACCATGTTGAGCTATCCAGGGGATATTTATCTGTGCTGCAGACACAAAACTAGTCATGCCTCCCATTAAATTTGGGAAATGTGCCAAGGAATTGAAGCGAAGGATCTTCCAGGAGGGATGAAGGCTTAGCAGCCTCTGTCCCAGGAGGAGCAGGCACAGTTTAGCAGTAATGATGAGGAGGGCTCCGTGGGCAGACAAGTGGGGTTATCGTGCCATGACAGGGCCAGGGGCACAAGGAAAGGATGTAAAACTGGGTGTGTGCATGTGGATCCCTCCATTGGCTCATCCAGCACTGCTCTGCCACACACAGACATCCTGAGCCAGAGGCTGCATCCAAGTCGTCATCCTTAATGACCCCTGATGGACTTTTCTGCCATGGTTTTATCTAATTGCTTTTTGATTATTGCTGTAGTATGATGGATTCTGGTGTGAGGCTTAAGACAGTGGCTGCCAGGGTAGGAAAACATTATGGTTTGGCTGATGGTGTATTTACTTGTAAGAGGCCTGATCGAGAGGTCTCTGTGGCGGGAATCCCTCATTAATCTCAGGATTAAGCTGGGTGCTGAAAGCTGCATCCCATGCAGAGCCAGAGTCCTGAGCTGAGACTGAACTGTCATTTGTGGGGCAGGTGCTACAAGGCAGAGACTGGGGAGATGCTTGGAGGATCCTGATGTGGCCACATCCAGGATATCCCCCATGATCAGCCCGTTTAACCTCCACGGCCTCCCTGGAAGAGGTACAATCGCAGTCCCTCGTCTCCCAGAGCTGCGGGAGGATAAACACATTCCAGACGTGAGGCACTCAGACACAGCAGTAATCACAGCTCGTATACACACTTAAGATAGATGAGACACGGTGGCCTGATGTGGCAGAGGTCTCATGAGATCATCTGTCTATACATCAGCAGCAAACCAGCAAAGGGACTCGGGGAGAAGTCTGGTATATTTGGATATATTGATTCTCCCTGGCTCTTGGCAAGGCTTAAAACAGGAGGACAAGCATCTGCAAAAATAATTCAGCTTGAAGAGGTGCATGTCCCTGGGAAGGGGACACACCCTCCCATCTCAGAGGGATGTCCATTAAGCATTAATGTCCATTAAGCACATTGCCTACCATCTTCATCCTCCCTGGAGAGGAGGCAGAGCATATTTATAGGTTGGACATTGGATCTGGAGCCCAGCTGGGAAGCACAGAGAGAAAGGGGATCCACTTGTGTGGGAAAATCTCTGCCAGCTTCTGTGCTGCTTTGTTCCTCCCCTGATCAGCTGCACGTGCTGTGAGATTGCTCCCGTTAGCCCAGCCTCATGTCACCTCATTAATGGAAGACCAGAGAGCCATGTCCTCTGCTGGCCTTTTTAGCAGGAAAATACCTCTCAGAGGGAGCAGATGGTTTGTGCAAGGCTCCTTCTGTGCTCATCCCAGGTCTTGTGTCTCTGCTCTGCCTCTTGCCTGCTTGGGAGATTTGCTTTGAGCCAACATGAGTGGTGTGTCAAAGAAGGGAAGTGAGTGATCCTGCTGTGTGATGGAGCACAGAGCCCAGCCCGAGTTGCTGGCTCTGATTGGGTTAGGATGGGTTGGGTTTAGATAGCTTGGGTTTGGATTAGTTGGGTTTGGATGGGTTGGGATGGCCGCCATGCTGTACATGCTGTCCCACCTCAATTTATTATGTGTTCATCCTGTCTTATGGTGTCTGGGTGGCTCAACAGAGGTTCAACTAGCTCCACTTGATGGCCAAGCACCTTGTCCTCCTTCCAAGAGGCAGTTGCAGGCCTGGGCTCCACTGTATTAACTGGAGCATTTCAACTGGCTCCAATCCTGTCGGCAGCTCAACCATCCCCTTGTTTACTGTTGAAATAATTACTGCTTTGCCATAATATTAGCTCTGAGCCGTGACTCCATTACCATTATCGCCGGAATATTACCCATTTATTATCTCCCAGCAACCCTGGAAGATGAACACTAGGCTTCAGAGACCAATTGTTTTACAACAGACAGGATCTTGGTGTGCATTGTTTAATGAGGTAAACTACATTATAGCCGGCGTTAATTTGGCTGCGGTGCTCTCCACTAAATCATTGTTAACCTGTAAATCTGCCACCACTTTTGATACTCGTTTAATCAACGTGTGCTGGATGGAGGAGCCAGGCAAAGGGTCAGTGGTGGTCCAGCTCTGCTTGTATTATATAGAGTGTACAAACAGGAGAAATAAATAGGGTGAAGTGGCCATGGAGAAGCAGGACTTTGGGATGGACACTGTTTTTTTGTGTGGTTGTGGTGAAGGAGGCAGCTGGCATTGCCATGGGTTGCTTGAGAAAAGTGTGGACACATGTGACCACCAGCAAGGTCCTGACAGGGACCAGGGGGAATATTTAGCCTGTTGAATGCCAGCAGCTCCCCCATCAGCTCCCATGGGAATGAGATCTGGCCCAGCAGGAGACAGAATCTGGTGGAATCACGTCATGGGCTCCAGGCTGTTCTTTCTCCAAGGAATGACTAAAATTTGTTTAGCGTGTCATGTGGGGAGCTTCTTTTAGCATTTCCCTTCCTGGTGCACCCTAGTTCCTCCTGCTTTTTCAAAGCAATGGGAGATTATGTACTTTTATGTGTATAAAAGTAATATTTTTGGTTCCCTGCATGGTGGAAATGAACTCTGGGAGCTGATTTTGCATATTTGGCATAGCTACCTCTAAAATATGCATCTTGGTACAAAAATAACAAGACCCCTTGCAGCAACAAATGAGGCAATGTCTTTCCCTTAAGAAAAGGGGGAAAAAACCCTCTTGGTTTCAAGATATTCCCTAAATGCAGCTTTGCAATGTCACATTTTCCCAGTTTGCCAGAGGCAGAGAGGGATCTGCTCCTCGTCACAGTTTGGGGAAGCAGCTGCCCTAATAGGTGGCAAAAACGGGAAGACCTGCCTGCACCCCCTATTTTTATTCTGTGTCTTATCCCCTTGGTTCCTGGCTGTGTTTCCCACAGGGTGAGTCCCACTGAGGAGTTGCACATGCCCTGATCCGTGCTGTGCATGGCATTTCCCTGCAGGAAGAACGGGATATGTTAATGACGTGGTGGGACAAAGCAGACAAAACCCAACACACCAGCAATGTCAGCTTGTTGGATTTTCCATCTCTTTTTTTACTGCTGAACACAACTCCCTATTTCCCTGATAAATGCGTGGTTTTGTGTCACTCCCTGCCTGGGACTCTCCTTTCATTCAGCTGGCCTGGGGAAGAACAAGGGACAGGAGTGTCTGAGATTCCAGAGATCTCCACACAAATTAAAACCTTTTATCAGCCCCTAATAGCTGTGCAAACTAATTATATTTGGACCAAACTTTGCCAGCGACTCCCCTGAGGTATTATTATAAAAATCTGAGCTGTGGAAATGCGTCCCCATTCTGTCAACACCAGGTCGCTCCAGCTATAGAAAACTCTGCTCTGGCTCCTTTTAGCTCCCGTGATGTGCTTTGCATAAGCTGCTGCTGTTGTTTTCAGGAAGGAGAGAGCCTGGCTGGGCTGTGTCACATGTGGCCAAGGTCTGCTGAGCCAAGGACAGGGATGTGTGCCGGGTAGTAGCACTGAAATATTTATTTGCACAAGCCTTGCTGGCCTGGCTCGGTTTGTGACCATCCACGTGGCTTTGGGGCTGTGGGTGCACAAGTACTTCCATCCCTGGAGAAATGGGATGTGGTGATGAGGGGTGGGAAGGATGCTGGAGATGTGGGGATGCTCAAGCACAGCAGGCAGAAGATGGTAATGAACAGCACAAGGAGAAAGCACAGGAGGCTCTATATGGATGGTTGTGCCAGTGCCTTGCTGGGTGGCTCCTTGTGGTGTTGGAGCTGATTTCCACCCAAATTTGTTCTTTCTTTTTTCTGGTATCACCATTTGCTCCATTCCTTGCCTTATAACCTTGTTCCCAAGCTTGCACGGGATAGGGAGCCAAAGTAACTCCTGTGTTCACCCACTCCCACTGTCCATAGTTGGAGGCAGCACAAGGAAATGCTTCGTGCCAAATTTCCCTATGGGAAGGAGGTTTTTGCCCTGTGCCACCATTCCCCCACCATCCTCGTGCTCTTCCTGGGGCACAGATTGCCAGCTAATGGGGCGGAGCTACTGCAAGCACTCTCCATTAATGGAGCAGAATATAAACAGAATAAAGCCTTCATTTCCTGGGCTGTGATTTCATTATTAATATACTTTACAGTTCACAGGTTATTCATTTGCTTCCATGTTTTCTCAGCTGGTGTAATCTGCTGCGCAGAGTGAGAAGAGTCATAAAATTTCCATTTCCAGTTGAACGTGCATCCAATTCGCCGTGAAATGTTTCTCTCTGTCGTGAATATTAAGTGCCCGAGGAGTTGGTGGCCCAGGGATTTGGCAGGGCAGGTTGCCAGCCCCTCTCTGCATCCCAGGGGTGTGGGAGAGAAGTGGGTGTAGAGAAGGAGAGGTGACAAGGCAAAGTGGAGGGACTGAGGGAAGGACCATGTGGCAGAGAGAGGAAGAGGGAAAAGAGGAGGAGAGAAAGTGAGGATAGAGGGAAAGGGAGGAAACTGAGGGGGAAAGAGGCTTCAGGGAGGGATGTGGTGGGCGAAGGATGCTCAGACAGAACTGACCTACATTCACCTCCTCATTTCCCTGTCCCATGACCTTGACACTTGTCAGGGAAGATGTTGCACCAGTGTTTGCCCCAGTTTGTAAATCAGTTGTTGATCTCTGTGCTTGGTCACTGCCATGGGCCTCAGGGCTGTGCCCTTCCCCTGGCCTGAATATGAGTAGAAAAAGAGTCTTCTTGTCTCTGGTGAGGCTGAGAAATGCTGCTGTGCTTGTAAGGGCAAGGAGCTGGAACGTGCTGGCGAGCCAGAGTGGCTCAGCTGCCCCGTACCAAACTGGAGAACAGCAGTGAGCAGCCACGGAGCTGTAGCAACATCACAGACACAGAAAAAAGGATTTTCACATTAATTTGGGGAGAAAAAATATCGTGTTCTGCTCATGGTTAACAGCCAGCAGGAAATTTGTTGTGTATTTAGGGTATTTAATGGCTTGTAGACAAGCAATGGATTTCTAGGACAAGGAAGCAGAAATTTGGGAAGCTGGGGCAGGTGGTCATGCCCCGAGGCTGGGAAGGTGGTGGAACCAGCAGTGCCATGGAGGGGTGCCCACAGCTGCAGCGCCACTGGCAGTGGGCACATCTGGCAGCACATCTGGCACATTGCTGCAGCTGAAGGTGGTGAGGGACGTGTGTCCTGTTTACTCCTCCCTGGCCTTGCAATACCAGCACAGGATGTAGTGTCACTGCTGGCAAAGGGGACAAAATGGAAAATCATGGTGGCATGCTCAGGCTGTGGGGGTAACTTGAGCACTGCCCCGAGCCGATGGCACCGTTTCCTTCTGACTCTCTGCTGAAATTACTTCAGCCACAGCATTCCTCACTGCAGGGAAAAAAATGCCTCTTCCTTTCCCATCTTCTCTCGGTCGAGTCAAGATAATAATAGTCTTTTTCTGATCCCCTGAACTTTCCCATCTGCTTGGTAAAACAATGGCAATTCTTTTTCCTCCTGGCCTCTCTCTCTGTCTTCCTCTCTTTTATTTTTATTCTCCTACGGTATAATTTAAAGCCAAAGCAATGCCGTAGCCTGTGGGTTTTTCCCCTTCCTGTGACACACTGCTGTTATTTAAAATGGCTTTTCCCTTGCAGAGCAATGCCTCTTGCTGCCCTCCCAGCTCCTGTAGCAGGGCCAATACCTACACAGAGGCCTAAGGAGGGGATGATGGGCTCGAAGGAAGGGGCTCAGCCCAATTTCCATTCCCGCAGTCTCAGCCACCCGGCATCAAACATCCCTGAAATTCCTGTCACAACCACCCCATCCCCCCTCCCCAGGCCCAGGGCATCCTCACCAGCCCCCAGAGCCCCAAACCCATCCAACTCAACACCCCTGCATTTCCCTGGCTTCTCTCAATAAGCCACAATATTGCAAGTGATCCTGCAGAAATGGAGACATCAGTGCCATAAAACACGAGGGACAGAGCAAGGCCACTGGGCTGGAAAATAGCGTGTCTGCAAAAATAAAGACGGGATAAAGATGATGGAGAGGCGACAGCAAGTCTCACCCTGCCATGATTCAGATGACTCTGGGGAGTGAAGAGTGGCCAGGGGGTCCCAGAGGAAAAAGAGGGATGGAAAATATCCCCCATTTACAGAAAGTCGTGGCAGCGACAGAGTCCCGGCTTGCCATGGGCTGCCTGCAGGGATATGCGTGGAGAAGGGAAAGTTTCCCAGATCCCCATGACTTCTTGCCAGCACTGAGGATGGATTTAGCTGGCACTTGATGCTTATTTTTTTACTCTAATGCCATTATGCCACTTGCTTCCCATCTGAGGGATATTTCCCTAATGCGGCTGAAATACGGCTTAACCGAGGTTACAGCCATTTAACGCTTTGCATTGCAATTGCTTCTTAAGAGCTTGTCCTGTGGAGAAAGCCTTGGGGTTTAAATTTCCAGCCGGAGGGACCCTTTGGTCCTGGCTGCCAGCAGCTCTTTTTTCACACACATCTGGAGGAAGGCAGAGTGCCTCGAGTTTGGCAGGGGGTGGGAATGCTTTCTCCTGCACAGCAATGTGGTCGCATGGAGTGGCTGGGAAGGGATGTGGTGGATCTCCTGTGGATTTTTTTTGTGTTCTTTGCAAAGTACCTGCAGATAACAGGCAGGAGCAACCTTGGTTCTTGCTCTCCTCGCCAAGCCCTGCGCACCACAGCTTTTCCTAGAGCCAGCGAGGAAGCTGCCAGAAATGGGATGAGCTCCAGAGGAGCCAAGTTGCGACAGGATTTAATGGAGGAGCAGCGTTCCCACAAACAGGATGCGTGTTTGAGCAATTTTCTCCAGCAGCATCTGTCACTCTCCAACATCTTGGTACCATTGCAACAAATTATTTAACCACTACCCACTGTACCCCATCTGTTAGGCAGCCCCTCTACACGGATGGGGCCCTACTTCCCACCTTTCCAGAGGAACTCACCGGCAAAGGCTGAGCGCCAAACAACAGGACAAATTAAATCAAAAGCACAGCTTCGGCACCCAGGGGGAAAATGCACATCAGCTTTGACTTATTGCATGGCGCACGCTTACAAGAGAGAAGCAGAGGCTTTTGTCACTGCAAGGGGCCATGAAAAATGAATTAGGGCCGCTGCTGGGAGAGGGCACGCAGGAGAATCTTTCATTCCAGCAACGCTGTCCTCTCTCACCTTGGAAGCAGCTACGGGGAAAAAACCACAGGGAGGAAGGAGGAGTGAGGAAAGGAAGGAGAGAGGACTTCGTGTTGGGCACCTGGGTGGATGCTCTGAGCTGTGGGGGAGAGCATGGGAGGAAGAATTGTGCCAGGAGCAGTGCTGGTGCTCGGGTAGGAGCACGGAGCTGCTGGGAGATGCTGTCTCCTCAGGAGCTCTCTGGAGAGGGCTTGGCTCTCTGGGAGCCTCGACACTGATTTTCACGTACCTTTTGCATTTGTTTCTGCAAAGAAGCAGAAAAGCTCCGTGGGAAGTGGCTCCATGCCAGTCACAGCCTCTGCTGAGCATCAGTCCCTCCCAGCATCACCACAAGGGTCACCCTTGCCTTTCCAGGGCCAAGGAGAAAGGTATCCAGCTCATGCTGATGATAATGGGTGGGTATCATTAAGAACAGCTGCCCTCCAGGGAGCCCTGCACCCATTTTTGCTACAGATCTGATGCCTCTTAAGCGCTTTGTGAACTATAGCCATTGCTAATTTGCTCCAACAGGGTGACACGTGCCCTCTGGACCTTTCCCTGGGGTCCAGTGTCCTTACCAGCACCCCAGGAGGAGGCAGGGGCTGAGAGAGGCTGAAGACAGTCGCTGCCACTTTGCTGAGCCTTGAGCTGCCTCTGAGCTCTCTCTCTCACTGAAATAAAAGGGCTCATTCTTTATTCGACTCATTTACTCCTGAGTTAGAGCCTCGTTCAAGGGTGGTTGGTCCCCGAGTTGTTTTGTTTTGTTTCTTTAAATATTAATTTCTGTGGAGAGCCTGGTACAGGACTGCCTTATAGAGAAAGGCCGCAGTCAGACTAACCTAATAATGCTGAGGGAGAAGTAGAACAAAGGTAGCTACAAGGACGGAGTGCCCTTGCAGAAGGGAAGAACCGCTGGAATGTGATAAACAGGACGCAGAAGAGAAACAAAAGTTAGCTACAAAATCACAAGTTTACAATGGCGCTTAGCCAAGCTTTGCTGTAATGCGAATAGTTTAATAGCCAATGATGAGCTAGAATTTTGCACTATGCATGAGCTAATTAAGCGTTGTATTTAACCAAGTGCTTGCTTGCTAATAAACGAGACTTTGCTGATGGCCATCTGGCGTCCGCGTCTCCCTTCTCCGACAAATGGTGACCCCCGACGTCGCTCTCGTCGCGTAATTAACGAAAACGGGAGAGGACGCACCACGGTCGGTGAAGTAGAGTCGGGGCCCGAAGCAACCGGGTCGGTGTCGAACGACGTAGGGAGGACACCCCCAGGAGCTACAGCGGTGGTCCTGGGCCGTACGTGCTGCCGAAGCCGGAAAGTTGCAACAGCGCTGACGACAAAATAGATGGACAGGCAAGCAGCATATGAATTATTTATATCAAAATTAGAAAAGAGGGGGGTAAAAGAAATAAATTTAAAAAAGGATCTTACAGGGTTGTTAGCTTGGGGATACACGAAGGGAGTTTTTTTGAACCCACATTCAGTACATGAGTTAAGCGAATGGCGTAGTTTGGGAGATAAGCTATGGGAGGCGGTTTTGGAGGATGATAAGACAGCGAAAAAGCTAGGGAAGATTTGGCGGGTGGTGCACAATACGTTACTAAAAGAACAGGCAGAAAAGAGGGCAGCCCAAGAGGCGGTGGAGGCGTACCGACGAAACACACAGTACGAGAGCTCGGATGAGCCCCGAGCGCCAAGCGTCTCGAGAGTAATGATACCTGTCCCAGGGGGAGCCGCGGGGAATGAGGACCCGGGAGGCTGCACTTTGCCCACCGCGCCTCCCCTTGAAGAGCTCCTGGAAGGAGCTGCAGCACCCACCGAGTCCTTAGGTGCGGGCGAGGATCCCCAGCACCCACAAGACGAACTGCTTAAGCAGGCAGAGCCCAACACCCCGCGATCTCCGCCGGGGCCGGATCCTGTCCCTGGGGCGCTTAGCAACCTGTGGGAGGAAATGGCAAGGCAGAAAAGGAATGCGTGGAATGCGCTAGCTAAACAAGGCTTGGAAAGCGAGGATGAGGCTATGCTAGATGCTGCACGATCCTGGGCTTTCCCCGTAACTTACACCCCGGGGATGGACGCGCAGGGACAAGCGGTGCAAGTGGGGGAATATCATCCGTTAGATTGGAAGTTGTTGAACTGGAAGTCAAAAAAAAAAAAAAAAAAAAAAAAAAAAGGGGGGCAGCTCAGGCATCCGCCGCTATAGAAAGAACAGGGGTCCCAGAGTGCATGCGAGGGGCCCTGCTCAAGCAGTGCGCCTTGCAAAATTGCAATGAGACTACTAAAAGGGTGCTGTCGACATTGGGTGCTAACTGGACAATAGAGGAGGCATTAGAAAGGATGGCGCTACAACCGACAGGGACGCAGGCTTTTTTAGTCAAGGCAATACAGGAGTTAGGGTTAGGGCTACAGAAACAGGCAGAATCCACACAAACTCAGGTGTTGGCTGCCCTTGCTCCGCTCCGCGCTTTTCCGGCAGCACTGGCCGCCTCCGGAGACCGAAGACCCCCCTCTGTCCGGTGCTATCGATGTGGGGGAGGAGGCCACGTGAACATCAGCGCCACCTCCGGTCTACAACCAGCCACAACAGGGAGCCTCGGACTCGACCTGGCAGCAGCTGTGAAAACGACGCTGATGACGTCGCGCCCCACCAAGATTCCCACTGGAATATATGGCCCTATAAAAATCAAGGAACGGGTCTACGGAGGACTGCTACTAGGGCGCTCATCAGTGTCCATAATGGGACTGTTTGTACTGCCGGGGGTTATCAATTCGGACTATACAGGGGAAATACAAATTATGGTGCATACCCCGTTCCCCCCACTAACAATCGAGGCAGGTCAACGTATAGCCCAATTTATACTTCTCCCGCAGTTCAGCAAGGATGTATCATCAATGAGCCAAGATCCTCGAAGAAGCCAGGGATTCGGATCCTCAGGACTTGCCATGCTTACCATGGACTTACGTAGCAAGCCCAAAAAGAAAGAGAGAATACAACAGAAGCTGACACTGATCCTGAAACCCTATTTGCGGGATTTGGCAGCCTACAACCCGGCTGCTGATGAGGCCGAAAAAAAAAATCCCTCGAACAACTAGGTTCAGTGGATCGAGACCTATAGAGACTTACCAACTTTTCCGCCACTTCGCGAATGTCCTTGTTGCAGTTGTGGGGAATCACTTTGTGAAGCTTGGGTGGCATTCCACTGTGGGGGCTGTGATAAAATCTTTTGGGTGGAACAGAGGGTTATATGGTGGTTATGGTGTGGGAGTTGTCAAGGTGAGGATATAAGAAGGCACAATTGGACTCGAGCGATAGAGGAAAAGGCAGGAGTGCCCTATTCACAAGCCCGACAGTTATATGAAGCGCCGGAGCAAGTAGTGATAGCCTGGGCCCGGTGGCAGATAAAACTCTGGCTACAAAGAAGTCAAATACTTGTCAAATCTCACATTGTCGCTACAAGGTGTAAGAAGAAGGTACCACACTTAGGGAGGTCAGTACTCGGACCTCTAGAGTATGATGTAGACCCTAATACAGCCCTGGACGATTGTATTGCAAGGTTTCAATCCCTACAGATTAAAAGAAACCCCCGTAGAGTAAGGCAGAAAAGGCAATAACTGCAGGATGTTAAGGCTAATTGCTGTGCTTGTAACGCTAATAGCTTTTGCAGGTAGTTCCGAAGTTAGTCACATGTCCAGAGAAAATATATGGATAACAATTGCAAATCGGACCAATCAAGAGGCAATATGCTTAAGTTTGGGAGGAGCACTGAATCCCTTTAGAACATGCCTGGTAGGACTGCCCGTCTGGAACCCAGGTAAATTCAAAGGATATGTAGGCAATGACTCCCTGAAGAATGACAAGGTAAAGAGTGAATGCCCCACACAGGGCGCGACAGGTGGCCAAAAAGACAGCTATTGGCAATGCCAAATTATTTTATCCTTGAATAAGACCCTAGCCTCCCCACCAAAAGAACTTAACCTCTTTGGCAGCACGTAAGCAAACATCAGTAAGGGCATGGGTGTGAAGAATTTGAAGGAATGTGCTACATGAATCTCTCAGGCCACTCAGAGTCCATTATGGGACCTTGACGAGTGGCTGAAGAGCCTGGGGCTAGGGGATTAATCCGAACGATCATTAAATACGCGCTTTTTGGGCTGATGGTAATTGTGGGTATCGCCTTGTGGCTACCTTGTTCTATATCTTGCTTGCAGAACTTCATCGAGAAAACAGTTAGTAAGGCATGGCACACCACTCTTCTCGCCCAAAAAGAAAACGGGGGAAGTGTGGAGAGCCTGGTACAGGACTGCCTTATAGAGAAAGGCCGCAGTCAGACTAACCTAATAATGCTGAGGGAGAAGTAGAACAAAGGTAGCTACAAGGACGGAGTGCCCTTGCAGAAGGGAAGAACCGCTGGAATGTGATAAACAGGACGCAGAAGAGAAACAAAAGTTAGCTACAAAATCACAAGTTTACAATGGCGCTTAGCCAAGCTTTGCTGTAATGCGAATAGTTTAATAGCCAATGATGAGCTAGAATTTTGCACTATGCATGAGCTAATTAAGCGTTGTATTTAACCAAGTGCTTGCTTGCTAATAAACGAGACTTTGCTGATGGCCATCTGGCGTCCGCGTCTCCCTTCTCCGACAAATTTCCATAATCCATTTATTTCCCAAGGAACTACTTCTTGCAAACAAAAGGTTTAATGCTCCTCTTTTATTCCCGGTAACAAATAAGTTGTCTGAGACGTGCAAACATCCCGGCAGCAGCGAGCTGTGTGCTGGCTGACGCCACAAACCGTGCTGAGGATGCACAGGGATGGGGGAGATGCATTCCTGGGGGATCACAGGTGCCACAGCAGCATCTCCCCGGAGATGCTCGCCCAGAGAGGGAGGGGCAGCAAGCTCGGCCAACACCGGGAAGCCCCCACAGCCCGGGATTCCAGTCGTTTGCATGGAGGCGTCTCTGTCATGCCTTTTTGAGATGGAAGATTTGAGAGCCGAAGGCCGGGAAGCACAATAGAAGATAGACTGCTTGTACCTCATTGTCTGGAGAATAGATGGGCTGCAGGCTCCCGGAGAATAGGAGCTGCCACTCAGGTGGCTTTAATAGAACAGGCGGCAGATAGATTTCAATAAAAGAAATGAGTATAAATATTGTTAGCGGAGAATAGAGGGAAAGTGAAAAAGATCTTGTTTAACGAGTCACAGTGGGAAACTTTCAAGGACTTTTAAGCTAAAACTCTTCACAATGGTGCTATAATGGATGGCTCAGGCGACTTGGCTGTGCTGCCTGGCATCGGTGGGGTGAGCAGAGTGGGCAGGTGTCCCAGAGGACCATGGGGAAGGGCACAGAAGGGAGTCAGAGACTGGTTTGAGTTGGAAGGGACCTTGAAGACCATCTTGTTCCAACACCTTCCCATGGACAGGGTCATCTTCCACTAGACCAGGCTGCTCAGGGCCCCAGTGCCTTGCTTTCACTCTCTCTGGGGTTAATGCCAATATATTGATTAATGTGACCGCAGGCTGAGTGACCAGGAGATGTGGTGGCATCTGGAAGGTCTCTGCCGGTCACCTGTCCCAGTAACTAGTGAGATGTGTGGCATGTGCCCACCTAATAGTTAAATATCAGAGTTGCTGTCTGAGATATGAGCCCCAAGGGTGGTCTCAGGGATGCACTGAGCAAATGGAGCCACAAATGCGGTTCCTGTCTCAGTTCTAGCTCTGCACTGAGCAAGAAGTTGAAGAATGTGTCTTTCCTGCCTTTGTGACAGCTCCGTGTTGGAATGTGCCTGTCAAAATCCCCATGTCCTGACCCTGTGGTCCTGGGCAGCCAGAGATGAGACCTTCAGAAACAGTCACCTGTGCTCATGTTAGCACAAAATCAGGCCTGGCTGGATCCTCCATCATATCTTGAGGCAAAACTCAAGGCACCATCGGCTCACCTATGCCCCAAAAAGTTGGAAGGGAGAGAGAAACCACAGCACTGCGTGGCCACATTCAGAGAGAGGCTCCACAGCCCCAGGGAGGAGGGGACACTGGTACCAGTGCAGGAGAAGGACTTCATGTCGAGGACTTTATGGCCACTCCTGTCCCTCACAGCCTTTGCTGCCATGCACAAGGAGCAAAACTGGCTGAGAGAGTTCTCCAAATCCAGTGTAATAAAGGGTCCAAGCAAGGAAAACATGATGTTTTCCCTCTGTTTGGTGGCACCAGGCACAACTGGTGATGGTCACCACCTCTGGGGTGTGAGGATGAGGAGGGACCTCAGGCTGCAGTGTGGAGTGAGCTCCTGCCAGGCTCCAACATCCCTGAGCGCCGTGCAGTGCCAGGCAGTGAGTGCACCATCCCCTGGGGCTTTGCACAACATCAGGCCATGGAAACACGCTAATTAACATGGAAAAGCATGTCAGAGGAGAGATTTTCTCCCTTGTCATCGGGAAACTTCAAAAACAGAGTGGCTTGGCCTCGTGTAAGTGCAACACAGACTCTGATATGCTGCGTGCCCGTTTCTGGGGTGACGGTCCTGCTTCTGAAGGCTTGTGAACATGAAGAACAGGAGGTTTGTAGCCTGTACCTCATGTAGGTGTGCTTCCTAAAGGAATTGCTCAGCTAAGGGGGGTCACAGATTGAAATGTGCTGGAGCCTGTGGTTCAGGCATGCAATATTCACAAGAGGTAGCGAGGAGTTTGTCTGGGTCGATAGGGTAATCTTAAAAAAAATCATTTTTTGAATGATTGCGCTGGATGGTTTCCAGCAGGTTAATTACCCCTAATCTTTGTCCACTGGAGCATGGCAGCTGCAAGCTGGCACAGGGGAGCTGGAAAGATGGGGTGCACAGAGGAGAAGCTGCCCTAGCTGGGGTCATTCACCTGATCAAACAAAAATGGGGAAGGGAATTTCAGAAATGCCTGAACTTTGTTCCTTATGTGTTAATTGAGCCATCGGGAGAGGATAATAGTAGTTAATAAGAGATGAAGCAGGTGCATCCCCCAGTTTGGCTGGGGCAGATAGTGGAGGCAGCCTTAGCTCTTGTTTACCCACCTACCTGGAGCTGTGTCATGCCTCCTTTGAGAGAGATTTGGGGTAATTTGGAGTAGTTCTTTTCCCCATCTACTTCCCCATCTGCTCTGACTCTACTAAATCTCCCACCCTTCACTTTTCCTCTCACTGCTGCGTGAAGGAGAGGTGAAGCGGGTCTCAGGTGCCAACAATTCTCTTATTACCTTTGTGTGTTTTATTTATTTACCATAAACTGTTATAGGATGGCCATCAGCACGGCACCAGGGTGACGTTTGAAATATATGGCTCTCGGGTTTAGTGCGTCACTCGGAGCCGGGAGTGTGTGCGATGTTAATTTTTATTGCCAGAAGTAGCCATAAATTGATAGTTGAGAATTGCTGTAGGGACTGTAATTAACTAGTTACTATTTCACCTCCAAAAGGAGCAATGTTTCACGCTCTTACTTTTACTTATCTGGAATCAGCTGCTGTCAACATCCGCTGAAGCCCGTATAAAGATTTATAGACCTTGGAGGTAAATATTGACTAATGGGCAGCTTGGCTTAATGTTCACCTTGAAGGACAATAAATTGTGCTATTGATTGAAGTGAGATGTCAATATCTGCATTGTTGTAAACATTTTAATAAAATTATCTCCATAAAATATTCTCTTTCTTTGGCTGATCCTGGCCAGTGGGATCAGTGCCTGGAAAATGTAGCAGCACTGTGTAGAGGGCAGGGCAGTGCTTTGGGATCACTGGTGAGACTTTGAGCACCGAGAGACCAAACCTGTTGTGGGATCACTGGTGAAGTTTTGCCTTTGGGCTTTAGAGGTGAAAATCTTGCAGCTGTAGGTGGCTGGGCTGGCTCAGCTTGATCTGAGGTGCAGGGAATTGGTATGGACACAGGAAAGAGCTCCAAGGAAGCTTTTTCAGTGGCATCACAGACAGCTTTCAGCCAGGAAAAACTGTGAGCAGTGTCCTAGAGACCTGAACATGGCTGCAACATTGAGCCAGGGGACAGTGGCATGTAATTAATTTGGGAACATGTGTTCACTTTCTGGTGAGTTATTATCTTGTCAGAGGCTCAATGGAAGCAAATGGGGAGGAGGAGTCAGAAGGGAGATGAGTCGGGATGGGAAAACAAGGAGAAGTAAGGGAAAGAGAAAGATGGAAGGAGGAATATGGATGCGGGAGGAATCTGCCCACACCTCATTGCATCCACGCTGTGTGGGACCCCAAGCACAGCTTGGCCATCTGTTGGATTTGCCTTGGTGCTCTGTGCCACACCAGGACCTCACCTCCGTGGCTCCTCCTCTGCTGTGATGGTCAAACTTCCCCTTCCCTGAGGCTTTTAACAGAGATCTGCAGAGCAAGTCCTAAATAGTGTGTGGAGGTCTGTGTGCAGCCTCTGCTCAGTGAGCTCAAGGATTCAGGCTCTGATTTTCCATCTCCCCTGCTCGCACTGGGTTAGTTCATCATCCTTGGCTGATGAGCAAGGATTACACTTGTGCGTCGTCCATGGCCATTCCATTTCTGGCCTGTATTATATTATTAGTATTAATAATAATAATGATGGGTGCTGGCTGTGCTGGCTTTCTAGCTCCTGAGGAGATGAGAGAGCTCTCCGTTAATTCCTGCAATATTTCAGCTCCTAATTGTGCTCAAGCAGAGACAGCCTTGAAAGTTCCCACAATCAGTTCAGGCAGAGGAGGACTGGTGTGTCTGGCAGAGCTCCTGGAGCTGCAGGGCTCAGGTCAAGCCTTACCCTGTGCATTCCCAAGTTCCAGGTGTTTCCAGGATGTGATCCCACAGAATGAAGCAGCTTTACAGACCTGGTTTTCCTGCAAAGCCACTTGTATAGAAGAGGATGGGGGAATGTTTTCTTGGTCACCTGGTGTCACCTGCTTTACCAGCGAGCAGGGACTCTTTATGTCACCTAAATATTTGAGATGCTGTAGCTGGCACTGAGGAGGCATCCCTGGGCCAGAGCCTCTTGCAGGGATGTTATTCCTAATGCCATTGTCATCTGAGCATGACTTACATCAGGTTGTGCACAGGACAGAAACAGGAGTCAGCTCCAGCTCTGTTTGGCTGTAGTCAAATTTCCAAGATGCCAGACCCTGAGCCCCTGAATTTCGAGCTCTGCCTCTCCATCAGCTGATTGCCATGCACATCAAACTTCAGTGCAACTCAGGCACGGTGGAAACCTCCATCCCCCAATTTCCTGAGCTTTTGCAGGTGGAAATCTGACCCTCACAGTTACTTTAATGAACTCTTTTTGCTGGGAAACAAAATGCACTCGAGCTGCTTTGCTCCCTGATCAAACCAGACACACAAATTATGACTTTACTATGGCAAGAGCTAATTCTTGCCGTCTGTGAGCCAGCTCCTGAACTTGGGAAAGGGCCTTTGGTGAGTTGGAAAGCAGTGTTATTTGAGCCTCTGCACAGCCCAGAGTCAGATTTGTGTGCCGAGCATCTGAGGGCCACTGGCTGTGTCGTTACTTTATCAGCAGGCAGCGCTGTGCTACAGAGAAGCTGATTCTAGGTCAGCCACAGAAAGGAAATTTTTTTTCCCCTTCTCCTCTTTTTTTTTTTTTTTTTTTTTTTGCAGTGCTGCAGGGCCGCTGGATGTAACGCTGTAATTTGTGTGTCTCTAAAGAATATTGATTTTGGGGTAACGCCTTCATATCTCACCCTTCAGTTGCACTAAGTACTGATGAGCTCAGCGGTTTGCTCCACGAGCCACTCGGGTGGGAATTTCAGCACACGGCTGAGGACACTGGTGGATGTCAGCAATTCATCAACAGGAAAACTCACTTCACTCCTTTGCAAAGCTCACAGGGCTGC
The DNA here is from genome assembly GCA_037013685.1 of Acridotheres tristis. NCBI lineage: Eukaryota > Metazoa > Chordata > Aves > Passeriformes > Sturnidae > Acridotheres > Acridotheres tristis. The sequence continues at coordinate 4,519,789 of CM072911.1, read as the reverse complement.
CTTCCCAGTTAGGTCAGCCTGGGAAGGTGGGATGCACACCTCAGTTCAGGGAGCAGTGGACGTGCAAAGTCCCGGGGATGTGTGTGGAGGTGGCAGCTGCGAGGTCTGGTGCAGGGAGAGAGCCAAGGTGGGATTTTATCACGGCTGAGCATATTTGCACGAGTTTGAGATGACAATAGTGGCACCTGGGATTGCAGCAGCAGAATCCTGGCAGATGCCTGGGGTGCTCACTGCGTCGAGCTGTTCCAGGGCGTTACAGGAACACCATCGGTGTGGCTCGGGTCTTTCTGTGATGGGTGGTGGAGTCTGACCTCACCATTCCTGCAGTGTGGCAAGAGAGGCCATAAAAGCCTCAGCCGGTGGGATGCAGGCGGTGTGTGCCCCGCTGGGAGCCTCCCACGTGTGGATTTTGCATACATTTGTAAGGAGCAGGATGCACACGGCTGGCCGGCCAAGCGCAGCGAGGTGTGGCCCGTCAGGTCACGCCAGCACAGGCAGCGGTATCCGGGTGGGAAGCGAGGGCTGGCCGAGCTCACAGCGTCCCCCTGGGGACCAGGGACCTGTGCTTGGCCTCTCTGCCATTGGCACTCACTCCCAGAAACAGCTGTCCAGAGCTAATTTATTTCCTAATGCTGCAGCAATGTTAATTTATAAATTACACTGGTAATTCGAGCTATTATTAATTTCAGATGGTGTAGGGCAAGCCTAATTAAAATATGACACCAATTGCCACACATATGTACCAAGGACTACCGTTTAAAATTTATAGGAATATTAAGTGTGACACAGGGCTCGGAGATGCTCCGTGCAGTAATTACAGCATCCTGGCTACAGGAGATCCAGTGGGGAGATGTAAACAACAGGAAAGATAGAAGTTGTCTCTATTTTGGGGGCTGCAAAAAGTAATTTTTGCTGCTTGTTTGTGGGAAGAACCCGTGGGGTCTTGTGCCCCAACCTGCTCCCAGCCGGCCAAACACTGTGTGTTTCCAGGAGTGTGTCAAAAAAAAAGAGCTCCTGAAAGGAATGGGGGCTGAAAGATGCCAGAATAAATGAAATGCCACTGATTGCATCTTTCTGGCTTTGAGCAAAACAAGAAGCTGCACTGCAGTCTGGATGGGGAAGAGGGGGACAAGTGCAGCTCCCCCCAGAAATGAGCCTGTGGTGGCACAGGGGTGAGGTGTTTCAGCTGAAGCGAGGTGCTAGCACCACCACTAATGGAATAAACCTGCTGTGAACTAATTGAAGCTGAAAAATTAGAGAAGGGTGTTTATGTGAACTGGGTGAGTCTGGAGGTACTTCCCAGCAGGGGGAATGTGCAGAGGTGAGCTCAGGTCATTTTGCAGAGTACAGGTTTGCCCTCTTTGCCCATCCTGAACACCTTAGGGACATCATCTCCAGCAAATGATGCTCTCAGTGAGGCCAGAGCTGCTGGAGCAGCCCAGTGTTTGCAGAAACCTTTCTGGGAATAATTTTCTTGGAATGGAAGGGCACAGGCACGTTCTGGGCTGGGACCTGCAGGCTGCGTGTCCTAGTGCACAGTGACACACTCACAGATGGTGACCAGCCAGCGGGCACAGGTTTGTTGTGCCTCCCCATCACTCAGGGCCCTCTGTCTCTGCCTCTGCAGCCGTGGGCTTCATCAGTGAGGATGAGTACCTGGAGATCACAGGAATCACACGGGAGCAGTCGGGAGAGTACGAGTGCAGCGCCTCCAACGATGTCTCAGCGCCCGTGGTCCGGCGAGTCAAAGTCACCGTCAACTGTGAGTCCCTGGGGGCCATCAGGGGACAGGGGTGGGGCTGGAGAGGGTCACCATGCTGCCCTACAAGGGAGTGGCACTTGGAAATGACGCACACAAAGGCCCCATAGCGAGACAGTTAGCAGCAGTTTTTCTGAGCAGGTGGTGTTTTGCCCTATTTTCCCCTTCTTTTCGAGCTCCATTTTTTCCCACCACCTCCTCCTCAGCTGTCTCCATCAACCTGGGTTTTCTGCCTATGGAGAGATGCTGTGCTGATAACCTCTGAGGAGAGGAGAGAAGTGAGCAGTAAATAGAATTTCTTTTTTTTTTTTCTTTTTCTGTTTGAAAAAAATGAGAAAGAGGAACAAAGCAGCATATTTATTGTTTAGACATGCATGAAGACCCTCCTAAACCCCTCTCTGGTCACTCCATTAGCTGGACACTTAACAACCATGAATTGGGGGTCTCTTTTTGGAAGAGAACCCCCATGAACCTGAAAACCTCTGAACAGCAGCACCAGAGTGGCAGGAGCTGAGCATGGGGTCAGAGATGATTTTGGTTCAGGCCCACATGGAGGGAGAGAAAGGAGATCTTGAGGAGCAAGGGGGAGGGAAAGGAGTCCCAAAGGCTGCTGGGTGCTCACCCCAGGTTTCTCTCTCTCTGCAGACCCGCCGTACATCTCGGATGCCAAGAGCACCGGGGTGCCCGTGGGGCAGAAGGGCATCCTGCTGTGTGAAGCCTCTGCTGTCCCCTCTGCCGACTTCCAGTGGTACAAGGATGACAAGAGGTAAGAGCCTGGGGGGCACAACAGGGAGAAGACACCAACCCCACGTGGGCTGCAGCCAGTGCCAGCAGCTTTGGCTCATAACCCTTGGCACAAACCTGGTTTGGGTACTGAGGCGGGTCCCCCTGACAGCAGCAGGTTGTGCTTACCTGGGGCAAATCCAGGCATTCCATCAGGCAACATCCACAGCTGGAACTGCCACCACCCAGGATCTGTTAAAGGCTTTATATTTGACTCATCAAATGTGTGCAAAGGGATTTTCTCAGGAACCTTTTTCAGCCCCCACTGCGGCAGGATTGTTGCTGCCCGTGCCTCTGTTTGAAGGTGTTGTGGTAAATCCCTGCTTGGTTGAAGCATAATGTCCAAAATGGATATTGGCAGCACAAATCCAGGCACTTAAGAGTGGATGAAATCTCTGTCATCACTTTAAATGCTTTGGCCAGAAGGCAGCTCTTGGAAAAGCAAAAGAAATGTGGTCAAGAGACAGGGTTTGCTATGCCCCAGAGACAGCCTGCCGTGATTTGGGGTGAAAATGGACTTTTTAGGTCAACCAGCAACTTCTGTGTCCTGCCAAAGCAACAGCAGAGGGGCATGGCTGGGGACTGAGGAGTGGAACAGCACAGCCCAGGGCAGGTCCCTCTCTGGAGAAACTGCTTCTCTCTGACCCCAGGCAAAGTGGTTTTAACCAATTTTTGTGTTGATTATCCCTGGAAAGCCCAGAGGGGTGTTGGTGTGGCCAAAAACAGGACAAGCCACCAGTCCATAAAGAGGGATGCTTTGGCCAAAAAAGATGCCCCGGAAGCTGGAGGGCAGTCTGGGTCTGCCTGTCTCACCCAGTTTGAGAGGAAAGGAGCAGCAGAGTGTACAAAGCTGCAGATGTTTGTGTGGCAGATGAAAGGCTCTGCTCAGAACTAGGTCAGATCACGAGGGCCTGCAGAGCAGCAGCAGGAGCAGGCTCAGCCCGCCTGATCAGCACCCAGCATGGATCATAATGGGAATCTGGCACTTCCTGTGAGGAATTAGTGAGTAAGAGCTGCAGGAGCTAAGCAGGACGGGGACACCAAGACAGGGAAGTCCAAGCACTTGGTTAATGCTTCAGCATTTGTGCTGGCTGAGAAGGCTCCCTGCTGTGGTGAGTGCTTATTGCATCACTCATGGGGGACACACAGGGATGGGAGAAGAGGAAGGTCACAGAAGGCATTTTGCAGAACAGAGAGGACTGAGGACATGAGAGGGAAACCAGGCTCTCCTGTAGGGTGACAATGAGCCTTTCCCAGATTTCATCCTCAGGTATGGGAGCATCCCGCTCTCTGCACAGCATTTGGCAAATCCCAGCACCACCCCATGACTCTGCAGCAGTGAGGATGCCTTTGGTCAGCATGGGGATGGAATGGGCTGGCAGCTGGAGACCCAGCAGAGCAGCACCCATCTCCCTTATCTTCCCTGATACTTTCCCTTCTCCGTCTTCTCCCAAGCTCTGTCCCCACTCACAGGCAAAACCAGTAGATAACCGGGCATGGAAAACAGTGGACACTTCCCTTCCTGATGCCACCCCATGACCTCCCATTCCTCTTTTTCTCCCAGACTGGCTGAAGGACAGAAAGGGCTGAAAGTGGAGAACAAAGCCTTCTTCTCCAGACTGACTTTCTTCAATGTCTCCGAGCAGGACTATGGCAACTACACCTGCGTAGCCTCCAACCAGCTAGGGAACACCAACGCCAGCATGATCCTCTACGGTGAGCAGGGCTCAGGGAATCAGCCAGAAAGGGGGAATGGCTTCACAGTGACACCACCAATGCGAGAGACATGGGAAGGGTCTCCAATGTCTTTTTGGGGGAGATGTGTATTTGCTGTTGATCCTTTCTGCCCTTGGCATGTGGGCTGGAGGTTGTGGTGAGTCTGGGGAAAGGGGAGAGCCTCCAAAGCTGCCTCCTTGATTCAAGTCCAGTGTCTGAGGTGTTCAGAGGTGCTTGGCACTGTGTTTGGAATCTGCCATAAAGGCAAAGTTGAGTGCTGGCTGCTGGTTTCCATCTTGTTGCTCTGCTGAGTACCTAGGAGAGTGTGAAGTCATCCCCCTGTGTGGCTGGGTGGGAGGAGAGATGCTGCTCAGGGTCACTGCTGCCCCATTCCCACGTGAGAACAAACAGGTTCCCTGCTCCATCACCTTCCAGGTCGTGTTTTCTGCTCCTGCCAAACAGATAGATCCTTACTGGGAGATGGGAAGGTGTGGAGGGCAGGCAGGAGGAGAAGGTGTGTACCCTTGTCCCAGGACTGTTTCTCCTGCATGCTGAAGCTGGGATGAGAGAATGGATCCCTCTGACACTGCTCATGGATGGGAAGGGCTGTCATACCTGTCAAGCCTTTTCAGGTGGCAGCAGAACCAGAGAAGGGGCTGTGCTCTCCGAGAGCCAGAAATGGGTGACAGATCTCACCCCTGGGCACTGCTTGGGATTATTTCCGTGCTGAGGTATGGGGTGTGTGGTTCTTGCAGCTGAACCATACAGGAAAAGTGGGAACTGGGTTCTCCAGCCTCTTCCCAACATTGCCCTCCTTGCCACCCACTTGTTGTGCCTGGCCATGTCCTTGTCTCTTGTTATTGTAAGGTCAGAGGGAGCAGAGCAGAGTGACAGATGAGCCTTCCTCATCGCCAGGTCCCTCAGGAACGGCTCAGGGCAGTCTGTGCCCCAGCCATTAAAAGGGATGTGGGGATAGGGAGAGGTCCCACAGTATGTGCTGCATTCTGGAGTGTGCTGGGACAGTGGGAGGCATGTGGAGACCCTGGGAAGTGCTGTCCTTGTCTCTGGGAGGGGCTGGATGGATTCCAAGGGAGCAGTTTGTTTAAGGACAGTAGGGGATAGCCAGGGGCTATACCACAGCCGTGGGGTCAGGGTGGCATCACAGGACAGGCTTATCCTCCCCTGCCACTGGTATTGGCAGCTGTGCCAGCTTCCCCTGAGCTGTGACAGAGGAGTTCATCCCATCTTGGATGCTCAGACCCATTTGCTCCCCCAGTAAAGTCCAAGCCATATGTGATGAAGATTCACCTGTGCTAAGCCATCATTAGCGTTGCTTAGGAACTATCTCAGTTCTCCTCCCCTCCAGCCTTCCTGGTAATCCAATAACCCCATGTTTTAATGATACCAACACCCCTGGCACTGCAAAGCCACCCAGGCTTGGCTCCACCTGTGCTGCAGGGTGGCCATGCCAGGTGTCCAACACAGCCTGAGCTACATCCTTAGCTGTGATGTTGCAGCCTTCCAGTGTGTTTATGAGGTTAAAATCTTAATTAGTGGAGGCCTTCAGTTTAGCATCTGCAGATCCAGGCTCGATGAACAGCCTAAAAGTAAGAAGAGCTCCCTGCTGAACAGCTCTTGGTTCCGTGGGTTCTAACCCATCTGTGGCACTTGTGCTGTTATGGCACTGTCAGGTGGGAGGCAGGGAAGCATCCCACTAAAGTCTAAGCTTATTTTAGGATTCCCCCCCCATAGCTTTGTGGTCTGACTGTGAATCCCATCAGGGAGTGAAATCAGAGCCCTTTGACTACCCATTTCTATAAAGAAATTATAAAGATTGAATGATCCTTTCAGTCTTTAATAATTGAGTCTCCAGGGGGTGACAGTTCCCTGAGGAGACTGTGACATGTGGGGGTCTCCCATCTCCTGGTGCAGGGCTCCCCAGCACCCCCAGGAACAATCTCTCCCTAATTATCAGCAATGTGATGGCCCCAAGCGTCATGGGGCCGAGCTCACCCGTCCCTAAGCAACCAGTGTCTTCAATCTGGGGATTAATGTGTCTTTGTTTATCCACATATTTATTTATTTAATGCAAGATAAGAGGGAAGTGGATGCAGTGGCTGCACTACCTGTGCATGAGAAATGTCTCTTCTGTGAGATTTTGGGGGACAATTTTGTGAGTGGCCCCTTTTCCCTGAAGCTGAGTGTTTTGGAGTTTTTCCCTCCCAAATGGAGATTTAATCTGTGCAGGTAGCGTGACACGAGCCTTTTTGGGGTTGTGCGAGAGGCTAATGTAGCGTTCATCTTTTAATCCTTTTTTTAATCTAATTTTTCATGGAGGTCAACCAGTGCTTTATTTAACATGTAGCACTCGTTATTCCAGACCTGCCGCCTCATTCAGCGGCTCATTTGGTGCTGTCTGGGATGTGATAGAGTGCTCGGGAAAACCACATCATTCTGTGGAGTTGGGGGAAAATCAACCCTCTGCTTCTCAGCCATCACACAGTCCATGTTGCTCCCAGAGGCGGCTGTCAGGCCATAAATCTTTTTGGGATGTTGCAGGATTAGCAAGAGGGCCCCGAACTCATGGGGGAGAGGTGAACCCCCTGCATCCCCATATCCCAGCCCCTGTGCTTCTTTGCCTTTTGCACAGGTGTAACTACAGGCTTTGCCAGGTCTGAGGTCCCATATTCAGCTCATCTCAGAGATGAGGGGACCATGGCCCCACAGCAGTGGGGTGTGATTTGGGCAACAGATCCCATTTCTACCCCAGCCACTGATTTTCCCACCCCAGGTCGAGGGCAGGCTGAGGGAGGTGTCTCGAGCCTGCGCTTTCCATTGCCCTTTTGCCTTAACTTTCACTTGTTCTTTAATTTTTAGAAGAGACAACTACTGCTCTGACACCCTGGAAAGGTCAGTAATTTGGGGGTCCTTGACAATGCCAGTGCTTCCCCTGCTGTTCTCCCTGGGCCCCTCTGGCTCCCACCACAACTCATCTCAGTGGGAGCCACAGCACCCACCACCCGGATCTCCTGTCCCACAACCCCACTGCTTTCACTGGTGTAGGGATGAATTAGGGCTTTCTTAGCTGCCCTCCCATCCTGTCCCCTCCCTGCCAGCCTACTGTGCCTGTCTGGTGGTGGTCTGTGCCCTCTGCATGCCTGTCCCCATCCCATGGTGTCCCACTCCCTCCCCACTGCCAGGGCCGAGCAGGGATGTCTTGGAGCTGCTTTCCCAGTGCTGCTGTATGAGTGGGTCTTCTAGTGCCTTTTTTATGGGATGAGATAGGGGAGACAGGCATTTGGTCCCCTTCCTGGTGGTATTCCTGGCCAAGACAGCCAGCCCTCTGCTGTGCAGTCTTACTGTACAACCAACTGGCTTGGTGTCATCTTGATTTTGGGGTGGCTTCATCTGTGATGAATTGAGTGGTCAGTCCTTGGGATGTCTTGTAGATGTCTGTGGAGGTAGTGTGTGAAACCTGAATTTGGTGCCTGGATTTGTGCGGTGTCTGAGTGTGCTGGGGAGTGATACCAGTGGAAACCAGATGTTCAGTGCCACGGTCAGGTTTTGAAGTGAGGGGACATGTCCTGGAGTTTCAAAAGCAATTGTGAATCAGACCTTGTGGCCAGCCCTGCTTCCAAAGGCCACAAGAATGGATGCCTTCCTGAGGTCTTTTTACACCTTAGTCTCCTCCTGGGCCAACTATTTGGTGAAAAAATGGGTGTTTTGGTGAAAGCCATTGGCTAAGACACACTCCACATCCTTTCCCACAGTGAGCTTTGAACTCCTCATCCCCTGTGGTCCCCAAAGATGGGTGGGCTTGGCTCTTCTTGACCACCTTCCTCGTCCCATCTCCTTGAGGAGGTCTGGACCCATGCTGAGCCCCACAGAGACTCTGAAGAGGTGCAAAACACCAAGTGCTCAATGTAGTGCTGCTGGCAGTGTCCCTGCAGGGTGGGCAGGTGTTACTGTCCTGCCCAAGGGACACTAGTGGGTGACAGGGTGGTCGCCCTAGGGTGGGCAGAATGTGCTGGGCAAAACCTGTCACCTCCCCTACGAGTGTGGATGGAAAATTGGGTCCAATCTGAAGGAGGGTGAAGGGGGCTGAGAGAGGTCGGATATGGGAGGTGGTGATGCACAGGGAGCAGGCTTGAGAGGGGGACTTCAGGCTGAAAAGGGACTGCAGAGGATCTTGTCCCAAAAATCAGCATTTGTGGGGACAGAGATGGCTGTTCCCACGTTCTTGAGACAACACGGACAGAAGGGGACACCGGGAGATCTCTCAGAGCAACCCCACCACACGCAACACCCCTGGGGCCCCAAATAGCCTGATTATTTTTTTTTCCTTAATTTTAATCTTTATTTCGTGGATTCTGCTATTTGTTGACTTGGTGACCAACCACGTGGGCGTTCCTGTCCCTTCCCGCAGGCCCTGGCGCAGTGCACGACGGCAACAACGGCGCGTGGCGGCTCCGCGGCTCCGCGTGGCTGCTGCTCCTCCCGCTTGCCCAGCTCGCCCGCCAGTTTTGACACCAGAGCCGGCCCGCGGAGCAGCGGCGGCGACGACCACGGCCAGCGAGAGCAAGCAGAAAGGAGAGGAAGTAAAGAAGAAGAAGAAGAAGGAGAAGAAGAAGAAGAAGTGTTCACCGTTTCCGAAAATAATCATAAGAATTGAGAGAGTATCCGGCCAGGCCACCTGGGGGAGGGGGAGAGAGGAAAAACACGCAAAAAAATAATAATTAAATAAAAATAAAAAACCACAACGGAATTTGGAATGGAGAGAAAAAGGAAAAATTAATAATCCAAGGCTTCCTGCTGAAGATGCAATGTGACTGAGTCTTTTTCTTTTCAACCTGTATTTTTTCTTTGTCCCCTGTCACTTTTTCCCCCTGTTTTCGCCGTTCTCTGCCACGGGCCAGCACGGAGGATGGACGGGGCCATCAGAGTGTGGCACTTGTCCCCTGCCCTGTCCTCTTCACTGCCCCCACCCGCCTGCTCCCTCCTGTGGGACCCTCCATCCAGACACACCGGTTTTCTCCTTTGCCAAGATTTCCCCATCTTCTCACGGACTGTGCTGCCATTTGTGTTTCAGAATATATATATATATATGTGTATATATATATCTCCACGTATACATATATATATGTATAGATATATATAGATCTTCAACAGCTACCACACCACCAAGAAAGGAAAGGGAGGAAGGAGACCGGCGTCGAGCCACGCTTTCATCGTACCATCCGCGGACATCGTGAATGATAAGGGATTCTGAGTCATGGTTAATTTTATTAATTGTATTTTCTGATACGAGCCTAGAACTCTTAGTTCCTAAAAAACAGAAATGAAAAAAAAAAAAAAAAAAAAAAAAAGAGGGAAAAAAAAAGAAAAGAAAAAAGGAGGAAAAAAAAAAAACAATCCAAGAGAGGGGGAGCAAGCGGAGAGATGTTTCTTTGCTGAGGAGGCGACCAGCCAAGGAGGTTTGTGAGCCCGGTGAGGAGGAGGAGGAGTCCTGTGCTGAAACCCCCCCAAAACCGGCCCAAAAGCGGTCGTCTGGACAGTTCCTGCCGAGGGCACAGATGACACTCGCCGCGCGTTGAGGTGGAGGGAGATACTGAATCTTTTTATGGGATATATATATACAGTATATATAAATATACATATATATATATATATAATTTTTTTTTTTTTGTTAGAGTTCTAGCCACGGTTCCCAGCAGGGTCCTTCCGCTGCCATTACTGCATGCTGTATATGGAGTTAGGTGTGTATCAGTTCTCAGCGAGACAAGCATCTCGGTCCACACATCCCTGAACCCCCTCGCCTTTCCGCCCTCGGGTCACCGGGGACAAAGGGTAAACGAGGGACTGGGGCCCCTCTCCGTCGCTTTTTGCCGTGTGGCCTTGGCCTTTTTGCGGTGGAATAAAGCGAGTTGAGGGACAGAGGGAGATCTATATAGCTCAGTTTTATATTTTTTATATATATATATATATATATGTGTATGTATATGTGTGTGTGTGTGCGTGCGTGTGTGTGTATATATATATATATATATAAAAAAAAAAAAGAACCAAAACCACTAAAGAAATAAGAAAAAGAAGACGAAGCAACCGGCCCCCGCCGAGGCGCAGGACCTGTTGCCTCGCCGTCCATTTCAGCGGGGGTTTCTCCTGCAATTGGTTTTCCTCCTTCAATTTCCTTTCCTTCCCTGCGGCCGGCGGCGGGGGGCACGCGGGGGGCCCGGGCGCGGGCAGGCGGGCGGCGAGGGGGCTCTCTCTGCCTATCCATTAAAACGATTGTTCCATGTGGCCGCTCCGTCTGCTTGTGGTGCTCATTGCCGCGGGGGCCAGGGCCGCCCCGCGTTCTCCCCTTGCGCCACCAGGAATGGGGAGGGATGTGGGGAGGGGTGCTGGGAGAGGGGGTGGCAGATGGGAGCACCAAGTCGTCACAATTGGCCAGGAGAGCATTGGAAAGATGGCCCTGGACGTCACCGGTGAGCCCAGCAGGAATGCTGTCACAGGTAAGGCTTTGGTGTGTAGTGTGAGGTACAGCTGTGCCTTATTTCCCTGCTCAGGACCCCACTCAGTGCCCCTAAGCTCACTGTGTGGCTCTCCAGCACAGCTGCACAGCGTTGCAGGGGATGCTTATGGAGCAGCTGAAGCCAATCCTGCGAGGGAAGCAGGGACAGAGTGATGTGAGGTGAGTGCAGGGAACAGGGTCCCCCATGCAATGCTGCATACAGATGAAGCACAGCAAGATTGTTTGGGTGTAGGTGCATTTTGCTGTCCCTGGAGCCTTGTCTTGGTCAGTGTCTTGGTTTTTGGTGATGCTGGAAGGTTGTTCAGTGAGTTTGGTCTTCAGCCTCAACTGAAGCCTCCAGGGTGCTGGTTTCTTCAGGTCACCTGAGACTTTTACAGGATCAGAAGTTTGTTGCTACTGATGGTGTGACAGTTTTGTGTGAGTGTTTTTTATTTCTTGACTCTGTGATGTAACCCAAGAGATGAGCATGGAGAAGAGGCATGGGAAGGTGTTGCTTTGAGCTGTGACATGCAGTCCAAGTGATACCAAGGTGGGGTAAGAGAAGAACCATGCTCAGGCTTTGTGCACATCCCAAGTAAGAGACAGGGTGTGGGGACAGGACAGCTGGGCATAGGAACAGGGCCAGGATGGCAGAGGAGATGGTGTTGGTCTTTATGCAGGTGTTGCAACTCCCAGGTTGGAGCAGCCAACCACAGTAGAGCTAACCTGGTAGGAGGGGCAATGCCTGAATGCTTGGGGGTAATGGGGAGGGATCCAGGGATAGGTATGGAGGTAACAGGGCTCTCTCCCTCACCTCCTCTCTGTAATTGTAACTTTTTTGGTGTTCTAGGTGAGAGATCAAGGAGTGTCCAGTGCCAAAGTAGCAGACAAAGAGGAAGTTAAAGAGAGAGAGGCAGCTCAATGGATGCATTTATGTAATAATTTATTGACATAGGTAAGGGTGTCTCTTGGTGCTGGGGAGGGATGGAGGTCATGGTCTGAAATATGCCCTCCCTCCCCCTGGATGTAGCAGATGAGGTCTTTGTCCTTAGGCACAGGTTGGGTGTTGCTGAGGGCCATGGAGAACGTCCCTCTCAAGCCAGGAAAGGGAGATGGAGAGTATCCCATGGCCAGAGAGGGGCTGCATCACCTCCCCGTGCTCTGGGATGGGGACAGTGCAGAGGAGGCATCAGGATGTGCCATGAGCAGAAGTGTTTGGGCATCTGTAGTTACTCACTCCAGTGGAGGCAGGTCCAGCACTGGGTATCCAGCAGAACTGGCATGGGAAGATGGAAGCATTAGGGAGGCTTGGACTCTGGTGGGATTCCCCAGGGGCCACATGCAAGGGGTGAGTGATGCTTTGTGGCACCTGTAGTTACATCAAATCAGCCCTGGCTCCATGATGGGTTGGGGTTTTTGGAAGAGGCTCACATGTACAGTCTCCCATGGAGGTCACCAGTGCTTGATTCAGGTGACATTGAGGAAAATGGGGAGGTGACACATCCCTCCCAGATCCCTTCCCTCAGGAGGTTGTTGGGTTTTGGGAAGCACTTACCTTTCTGCTGGGGTCACTCGAGGGGGACAGCAGAGGTGTCCCTGATGTGCAAGGTCACAGCAGCTCATAGCAGTGCTGGGATGGAGCTGTTTGCTTGTTGTGGGGTTCAGGGAAAAACACTTGGGACTGAGCTTTCATTCCCACATTGGGGAAGATGAAGGGAGGTCTCAAAGTGAGCAAGACCCTGATGGGTCTGTCACAGTCCCACTGTCCCCAGTCTCCTGGCAGCAAGTCTCACATTAGAGGAGCCTGTTGAATGTTTTTTCCTGTTTGATGGTGTGGAAAGGTGAGGCATCCCCTGGAAGTGGAGGTCACAGTCTGCTGTGAGATTACAGCCACGTCAGGGAGACACTGAGGGTCACTACTCTTCTGCTCCTGGTCCTCAAGGTTTTTGTCATTTGATGAAGACATTTGGTCTGTGTCACACACTGCCAGATCACGATAGGACCAAACCTTGGGAGTGCATTGTCTGCAGAGGCATCCTGGGGGCACGTTTAGCTGTCAGAGTGAGCATTGTTGCAAGATGATGGAGGAGATGCTGGGAATGGCTCAGTCGTGGAAAAGAGGCCCCTGATCATGCTGCTTCCACTGAACGCAGGTGAGTGATGAGAGCAAAGACAGTCCTTACCCTGCAGGGACTCCATCACAGGTGCATGTTCATCGGTGGACAGAGGTGGGCAGGACCTGGGACTCACTGGTGGATTCCCAGGGGAGATGCATGGATGGGGTGAAGGATGGCCCAAACAGCATCAGGCCCCAGTTGTGGGGCTTGGAGCATCACTGTCACAGGGGACGATCAAAAGAGGGTCCAGCCAAGTGCTGGGTGAGACCCCAGGAGTGGCAGAGGTCCCAGGCACTCAGGAGCCCTCCCAGCTCAGCTCAGCAGGTGCCCAGCACCGCGTCCCTTCCCTGGGGTGTGCGGGACCCGTGAAGCAAAGCCCCGAAGGTACAAAGTTCGCCAAACTTTATTGATACACTGCACAATCACAACCATCTCTTATTCTTGCCGAATTAGAAAAGGTTACAACTACAATGTAACATGCACAAATCTCAGGTAGTATAGCCACCCTTGGAATACAATGATCGACAGAAACTCAAGACCGGCCGTCACGGCCGTCAGCAGGAGAGACCCGAGAGCCACACTGCCCCTGCCCTGGGCACCCGGCCACCCCCCCGGGCATCCAAACATGGAGAGCAGTGGTCACAAATGGGTCTGCCACCCGGCAGAGCCGCGGCAGGGCCGGCCTCAGACAGCCAACACGTTCCTCACAATGGCACGTTACATGGCACGAGAAAGTTGAATGCTGTCCCGGCAGGGTACAGGGGAGCCCACCCGACCCAGGGACAAGGATGGGATGGGGGCAGCCCTGGCACCAGACCCGCCAGCCTCAGTGTGCGTCGTGGCATCTCGTGGCCGCCACTCTCTGATTTGCCACGGCCCCTGGCCCTGTGACTGCAGCATTTCTGCTGTGGGGACAGACAAATTCGGGGCTGACCAAGGAAAGGGCACGGGGTGACAGCGGGGGACTGTTGTGGGGCAGTGCAGACCAGTAAAGGCATCAGGGCAAGGTGTCTCCTGCACCCACGGTATTTTTGGAGCAGGCAGGTGGGGAAGGATGTGCGTGTTGCCGTGCTGGCTGAAGACAGTGCCATCCCCACGCGATAAACATGCCCAGGGCCATGGGATAGGACCCAGATCGCTGACAGTGCCACCTTTCTTGGATGCCAGTGGAGAAGCAGAGCAGCACCACAGGGACCGCAGGACGCGGACTCACCCAGTCAGTGCCGGATCCCCGTCCACCAGGTAAGCCAGCGCCTCAGGCCAGCACCAGGGCAGCCCCTGCCTGGGGCCAGGTGCTTTTTGTCAATCAGCCATGGTACATGTTGAACATCCAGGATAGGGGGCCAGAAGCACCCACTGAAATTTTGGAGCAAGTCCTGGGCAGCTCACTGAGAACAGGGATGAGGAGGAGCACGGCTGCGTAGAGGGCAGGGTGGTGGCCCATCATGGCCTCTGGCTCAGGGTTGTTTTTTCCATCTTGTGTGCTGAGGGCTGGCACCCCAGCTTCCTTGCAGCCACAGAAAGCAGGTTTGGGCAGCAGCAGAGTTTGCATGGGGAAGACAGCATGTGCGTGGCTGTTGTTCTTAAGTCATCTCACTTATGGAGGGAGAAGGAAGGGACAAGGCACGGGGAGGTGCTGGGCAGGACAGGGGACACTCTGTGTGCTTGCTCAGTGCCTTGCTGTAGTCGAGTCTCCCTGTTGCAGCAATAGGGTCTGGTGCCACGTGTGACTTTTCAGGAGCAGGATGGGAGTGTCCATCCCCAGACTGTGGCCCTAAAGCATTCCTGGGTGGCCATGGAGTGACAAGAAGGCTCAGGGCTGCCACAATGTACCAGGCAAGGGGGTCCATGGTGCAGGAGGCTATCAGGAGCACAATTCCATATGTGGGGAGATGACATGGCTACTGCCACCATGGGTGGCAGCTCCCAGGGTGGCTGGAAGAAGCAGAGAGAGCAGAGTCTGGGTGTGTCTGTTTTGGTGTCGCAGGCAAGTTGCAGCAGGGAGCATTGGAGCCATCCTTGTCCCTGCTATGCCAGCACAGCAAATCAACAGAGCCCAGGCCTCCTCCACAGGGTCAGACACATCAGACTTTCCTCAGGCAGGGGCACGTGATGGGCATGAGACAAGGCAGAGTGAGGACATTGCAGCTCAGGGCCCTCAGAGGGGCACAGATACAGATGGTCACGAGTGTCAGAGCCATAGCAAAAGCCAGTGTCAGCTGGTGTTTTGATCTGTTGTTGAGAGCCTCTGCCCCACGCTGGTGATGCTGTGCTTTTGATGTGCAGGTTGGAAAGTGCTTGGAAAACAGGCCCAGAGAAACCTCCCCAAAAAGTGCTGGCAGAGCATCAAGGTGAGAGCCATGGGGCAGCCCCTGCCATCAGGGGGGCAGCAGCAGAGTGGGCAGGGATCTGGAGCAAGGAGTGAGGGCCTGGCTGTCCAATGCAGCAAGAAGGTTCTAGTCTCTAGGAGGGCTGGTACAGTCCCCAGGGCTCACATTCCTGTGAGAGCAGCCTCGTGTCCTCAGGAAAGTGAGGGGGTTTTAGTGGGAAGCACAGGGGTACGATGTCAACTGAAGAAAGAGTAGTGGGAAGTGCGTGACCCTGGAAGGACAGCTGGTTGTGTTAGGTGGCCCTGTCCCAAAGGGCCAGAGAGCATCCTGTCAGGAGCAGAGGCAGGTGATGGGGGGCTGGCCACATCGGGGTGCTTAGGGAGGAGCTTTGGCGATGAGAACTGACATTCAGGACCAAGAGGGCTGAAGGCAGAGCCGGGAGGCTTCAGCCTTGGGGTCTTTTTGGGCATAGGCGGCTTAGTGAGACGACGAGACGGACATCCCGGTGAAGGCTCTGGGTGGCACTCACCCCCACGGCTCCGAGCCCCCAGCCTTGGAGATGAGGCAGCCACAGGGGACACCGTCCGTGCCGGGCCACATCCCCGGGGCGATGGTGGCGGGTGGCAGTCTGGTGGCACGTGGTGGGGTCTGTACAGCGTAACCGGCGGCGAGAACGATCCCGGCACGTGGGAGACGGGGCCATCCTCGGACGCTCGGCACGGCCGCCCGTCCTCCGGTGCATCGCCCGTCCGATGGAGAGGAGTCCCCGGGCGGCGCGGCGGCCGAGCCCGCGGCGCTCTGGAGGTGCGGCGAGGCCTCCCGGGACCCTCCGCTCCCTTATCAAAAGTCGAGGAGGAGGCGAGCAAGGAGGGTGGCCCAGAGGCAGAGGCCAGCAGCCACCCGGGACGCCGCATTGCCGCCGTCGTGCACCGCGCCGGGCCCTGCATGGAGGAGAGAAGAGAAAGACAAAGGACAGCGTTAGGGCCGTAAAGGGAACCCACCTCCCTGTTTTCCCTGCAGTTCCCCTTCACATCCCACCCCTAAGCTGACTGGAGTGTTGTGTTCCCTCTTGGAGGGGTGGTGGGTTCGTCCGTCATTTGGAGAGCATTGTCAGTGTTGAGGAGGAGGTGAGGAGGTTTGCACAGAGCTTGAGGAGCACTTAGGGGAGGCACAGTTCTTGTCTGAGGAGGAGGAGGAGGAGCCCAGCCCCACCATGCTTGGAATTGCCCTCCTTGGAGAGTCCTGATGCAAACAACCACGTGAGAGCACTGGGAGCAGAGACCTTGGTGCTCCAGAACAGCACAACTCGTGACTGGTAACAAGGGATTGTCAGCTCTGGAAACGGCATTGTCCAGATGTGGATTCTCAGGTATGCAGGAGCATTTTGGGGTCACTGGGGGGTTCTTGGCTGGCAGGTCAGGTAGGGAGGAGGCTGGTCATCTGGCTACACCGCTGGAGTGGAGATTTGTTGCTTTTTTTTATCTCAGAGCTGTTATTTGTGCTGCAGGGCACACGGGGGGCCAGTGAGGATGGGATGAGGCAGCTGGGCAGAGTGAGGGAAGCAGAAGCAGCCACCACATGCTGCCACAGGGCCATGGGTCTGTCCACACTCCCTATGGCCATGGAGAGGCATTTGGGGAAGTCACAGCTCTGAGTCCCAGTACTGGTGTTCTGAAAGGGAAGAAATAGAGAAACAAATACTCAGCTGTCATAGCATCAAAACTCAGGGCATGGATGAAGTGTGAAGTTAATGGGATTCTTATGCATTTGTGAATATGCTCTCAGGCCTGCAGTCACCTGGAATGGGTTCACCATAGAATCCCAGAATGGTTTGTGTTGGAAGGGATCTTAAAAACCATCTTGTTCCACCCACTGCCATGGGCTGGGACACCTTCCATTATCTCAGGTTGCTTCAAGCCCTGTCCAACCTGGCCTGGGACACTTCCAGGGATGGAGCAGCCCCAGCTTCTCTGGGCACCCTGTGCCAGGGCCTCACTACTCTCAAAGTGAATCTTTTTTTCTCAGTATCTAATCTAAACTTATCCTCTTTCAGCTTAAATCCATTCCCTCTTGTCCATGCCCTTATCAAAAGTGCTTCCCCAGCTCTCCTGTAGCCCCTTCCAACCCAAATCATTCTGTGATTCTATGAAATCATATCTAGTTACAATAATTTTCTCAGGATGGTGTTATTCCTTGTCTTTTTATCTACTGATTTTTGCGAACATTTATCTTAATTCGGGAAGAGGCAAAGGAGAGTGTGAGATGTTAAATCCAAGCACTGCCAGAAGGTGAAGGAAATGATGGGAAGATTGAGTGATGAGCAAGAAGCTGTGTCATGCCCATGCTCAAACAAAATTGATTGTAAGAGCACATGATCATCCAAGAGGGGTAGAACTGCTATGCCATAATCAGACATTTCCTTGCTGAATAGACCTTGTGATATGAAAGGTGGAAGCCCACATTTATTAGGGGCAGGTAGAATGGAAAGGGCTTCTTAGCTTGGTTTCCCTCAGACCTGTTACTGCTCCCTCTTCTCTGGTTTTGACCCCTCAAACCAATGGCAGCATCTCAGCACATCATCCAAAAACAGAAAAATAGTGAAAGATTTAATACAAAATGCTGATTAGCCTTAAACTTTAATGTATTTACATCTGTCCAAACACTGCTAAATTGGTGCCTTTCTCTAGCATCTCTATAGCTGTGGATTTTAATGTGTGACTAATTCTTATCACTATTTTCTAGTTCACAGTTCTGCACTGGTTATTGGCTTTGATTTAATGACACTTTTAGAAATTTCATAATCTATCCTAAAGCAATTGCATTGTGGTTGAGTTGGAGAGTTCCCAGATAGATAAGTCACCTAATACAGAGAGGAAATAAAACTAAAAATGCTGGGCCATTACTAGAAAAAGATATTTTCTCTAAAATTTATTCTTTATTCTTTTCTGTGGAAGAATGTATTCTGGTATCAGACAGCTTGGCCTTGTAAAGATAGTAAAGATACTCGATAGAAGAGACAAGAATAAAGATACAGGGACAAAATAAAGTGGTAATTAGATATGATCACAAAATCAGGGCAGATGGTTCATTTCATCACAGGCTGCCTGTGACTCCTGTGTGTTCTCTGAACTGTCACTCTCTATGGGAAAAGAGAGTGGGGACTGGGACAAGGAGAGACCTCAACTGAGGCTCCCTATCCCTGTCATCCCAGCAAATATTTTGGCTCTGCTTTGTTCAAACTCCAGTGCTTGGGCATTGAGGTGTGAGTGCACCTGGACTCTGGCTGCCCCTACTCAGCTTATTTATTATTGCAGTTATTAATTATTGCTTGCTTTTAATTTTCTTCCTCTTGATTTATTTTGTCTCCACTTTTCTGGCTATTTTCTTCCTTTCCTCGCTATTTCCTTCCTTCTCCATGAGGCAACCTTAGATTTTTTGAGACCTTGATTTGAGTACAGATGGCAAGGTTGGGATTTGGTTTCTCTCCTAAGATCTTGAATACAAAGGTCAGAAGGAATCAGTGGGTCTGTGGTGAATGGGTTTTCTTAGCCTGTGTTGGAGGCACTCTCAACTCCAATGTGAGCCATGTCAAATGGCCACAAATGTCTACAGAGCTAAGGAATCCCTCCATATTCACCAAAAAAATAGCTTTCCCTTTCTTTTCCTGCCTTCTTTCTGTCCAGGACAGAAGTCCCATGCCTCCCACTTCACTCCCAATTTGTTGCAACGTTCACCCTTGTCCAGGTGAGACAGACAAATGGAGATGAAGAATTAGAATTCTTCTGCTCTTGTCTCTTGCTGCTTTTTGTTTTCAGGAGAAATGGGAAAGGAATGTGCCCATGCTCAGGGTGCAGCTGGAACCATTCTTTCCTAGAGGGCTCAAGAAAAGACAGCAGTTCCTCTCTGCTTCTCATGGTCTGTAACAGCAGCTAATAGGTGAAAGTCTGTCCAATTGTTCATGTCTGAGGACAGAAATAACTGAAGGAAGTCTGGAGAACCTGCTGGGGGGAAGCCTGTCCAGTGACTCATGTCTGAGAACAAAGGCATCTAGAGTAAGTCCTGGCAACCTCCCCAGGATGAGATTTTTCCTGATATTTTCCCTCAGGTAACTGCATGGTCCTTCAAGCCTGTCCCTGCTCATTGAAGGGAGTTGAACTAAATGACCTTTAAAAGGTCCCTTCCAATTCAAATGATGATTCTAAGGAGATCCAACAGGGATGTTGTGACTGAACAGCTGCCCAGCACAGAGCAAGAAAGAAAAAGTGGTGGCTTCTTGCACACAAAAATAAGACACAAGCTGAGCAAGATCTAAGGCTTGCCACAAACACTGACCCTAGAACACTATGGTAATGTGAGCAGTGACTGTAGGTAAGCATTTTATAGCATAGTGCAATATATGGATTATTTATAGCATCTAATGGTAAAGTCAGCAATTGGCTTTTCATGGAATAGTTAAGAGAAAACACAGAGTAAGTAACAAACACAGGAAGACAACTGCACGTGTGAAATATAGGGACCAAGTGGAAATAAAAGTGTGAAAACAACACATGTATGGTGGGTAGAGAAGATAATATGTGAAGGCAAAGTAACCCCACAGGATAACAGGGAATGTGCTGGGAAAAACCCCACAAAACAAAACAACTCAGTGAGGAAGAGGGAGTTGTTCTTCATCCCTTCACAGGAAGATGGAGAAGAAGAGAACACTGATAAATACTGAGGAAAAAGAAGATATCCCACTTCAGCTCTGGCTTCATCCACCAAGACATGAAGGAAGCTCTTCCCCCTCACCTCCAAAGCTGCCCAAACCACAGTGCCCTGGCACAACCTCTGCCTCCCCATAAAAGTGCTCCCCCTTGAGACTCACGCCTAATTTAGGCCAAGTTTATTAAAGACTGATTGTTTACCTGTGTATTGATGATGGTTAAAGCCTAACTCTGGGTGATGTGTCATGTTAATGATTGTCTAATAAAGCCTGGCTTAAGGTTTCAAGTTGTGTTGGTGTCTTTGAGACATCTCACCAGATCTCAGCTGCAGAAGGTAAAGTTGGTATGGACAGAGGGACACAGAGATGGACCTGGAGAGCTTCACTCTGCTCCAGATCCGTGAGCTCTACATCTTCTCCCACCAACACTGAGTGTAGGAGGAGCTCATGTGCAGACAGGCCAAGAGGGGCAGGTGCTCACAGGACATGAGCAGGAGGGAATTTGGAGGCACAGCCAGGGCCAGGGAGCCTGTCATGAGCAACTCGTGGTGACAAGGGAACTCAAAGTCACCAAGCAAGCTGGGATGAGAGTGGGACTGACACAACACTGGCACCACAGCAGGCAAGACACAGTGATGGCACACGGGTTCCTTGGTGTGAAATGGAACAGAAGGAGTCATGACAGGGACACAAACTCAAGTTCAAGCTCTGGTGTCACTGCTGGAGTTGGTGACCTCAAATACTGGAACAAGAACTCAGGGGAGCCCAGCGTGGTCCCCAGAGATGGAATGTGACCTCAAATAGTCCCATGTTAATTGGCTGAACTCAATGACCTATAGTAACCCCAAATGTGAACTGGTTGACCTCAAGTAACCCCTCAGTGACCTGTAGTAACCCCAATGACCTGTAGTAACCCCAAATATGAACTGGTTGACCTCAAATAATGACCTCAAGTAACCTCAAAGTGCTCTGAAACAAACAAGTTTGACCTCTAGTAACCCCAATGACCTATAGTAACCCCAAATGTGAACTGGTTGACCTCAAGTAACCCCTCAGTGACCTGTAGTAACCCCAATGACCTGTAGTAACCCCAAATATGAACTGGTTGACCTCAAATAATGACCTCAAGTAACCTCAAAGTGCTCTGAAACAAACAAGTTTGACCTCTAGTAACCCCAATGACCTATAGTAACCCCAAATGGGAACTGGTTGACCTCAAGTAACCCCTCAGTGACCTGTAGTAACCCCAATGACCTGTAGTAACCCCAAATATGAACTGGTTGACCTCAAATAATGACCTCAAGTAACCTCAAAGTGCTCTGAAACAAACAAGTTTGACCTCTAGTAACCCCAATGACCTATAGTAACCCCAAATGGGAACTGGTTGACCTCAAGTAACCCCTCAGTGACCTGTAGTAACCCCAATGACCTGTAGTAACCCCAAATATGAACTGGTTGACCTCAAATAATGACCTCAAGTAACCTCAAAGTGCTCTGAAACAAACAAGTTTGACCTCTAGTAACCCCAATGACCTATAGTAACCCCAAATGGGAACTGGTTGACCTCAAGTAACCCCTCAGTGACCTGTAGTAACCCCAATGACCTGTAGTAACCCCAAATATGAACTGGTTGACCTCAAATAATGACCTCAAGTAACCTCAAAGTGCTCTGAAACAAACAAGTTTGACCTCTAGTAACCCCAATGACCTATAGTAACCCCAAATGTGAACTGGTTGACCTCAAGTAACCCCTCAGTGACCTGTAGTAACCCCAATGACCTGTAGTAACCCCAAATATGAACTGGTTGACCTCAAATAATGACCTCAAGTAACCTCAAAGTGCTCTGAAACAAACAAGTTTGACCTCTAGTAACCCCAATGACCTATAGTAACCCCAAATGTGAACTGGTTGACCTCAAGTAACCCCTCAGTGACCTGTAGTAACCCCAATGACCTGTAGTAACCCCAAATATGAACTGGTTGACCTCAAATAATGACCTCAAGTAACCTCAAAGTGCTCTGAAACAAACAAGTTTGACCTCTAGTAACCCCAATGACCTATAGTAACCCCAAATGGGAACTGGTTGACCTCAAGTAACCCCTCAGTGACCTGTAGTAACCCCAATGACCTGTAGTAACCCCAAATATGAACTGGTTGACCTCAAATAATGACCTCAAGTAACCTCAAAGTGCTCTGAAACAAACAAGTTTGACCTCTAGTAACCCCAATGACCTATAATAACCCCAATGACCTATAGTAACCCCAAATATTAGCTAGTCGACCTCAAATAACCTCAAAGTGTTCTGCTCAGAAGTTTGAACCTCTAGTAACCCATACCATCTACAGTAACTTTAGATGCTAATTGATTGAGCCTAAGTAACCCAATGATCCAAAGTAACCATAAAATACTCTACAGAAAGTGAGTTTGTCCCATTTAACCCCAAATGCTATTTAATTGATCAAATAACCCAAATTAACCCCAAGAATTGGGCCTTTATAGCTGTCTTGGAGCCCCTTTAGGCACTGAAGGGACTCTAAAGTCTCCCCAGAGCTTTCTCTCTTTCAGGGGAACAGTCCCAGCTCTGCCAGCCCAGCTCCAGAGGACAGTTGCCATTTCCTGAGGGGTGTTTGGAGCAGAAGATGCTGAGGGGAGGATGGCTCAGCCCAGAGTCACGAGCCCCCCAGTACCAGTCACCTGATGGACATCTGCCCTGATCCCACCCAAGACATCCACACACCATAATTCACTCAATTAACAGGAAAAAAAAATCATTTTATTGTTGACCAGAGAGAACGGAAGCCTTTGTAATTCCCCACCCAACAGTGTTCTGTCCCCTCCACTGCTTCCAGCTGGGCTGGCTGTGGCACCATGACACAGCAGCGTGTGACCACCAGTTCCTGAAGGAAAATAAAGCTGGGGATTGCAGCTCCCCAGACTCCTTGGCAGCAACTTTGGAGCTTACATATCTCAGATTTTTTTTTGTGGAGTATTAATAATGGCAGGTGGCAACTTGAAGAATGATGAAATGAGGTGTGAGCTGCTCCCTTGACCCGAAAAGCAGTGCTGGTGGCAGACACAAAAGAGCATTTGGACAGATTCACCTGCCCTTCGAAGTTCCTGTAATGCACAAAAATAGATGTGGGGTAATTACTTTTTCTTCTGTATAAAAGACTTGGTTCAGATTTATACTCCCTGAATATAGCACTGCCTCCTTCTCCTCTCCTTACTAATTTCCACTCCTAATATCGCCTAGGTTTGTCAGATTACTGGTTTGTGTGCACAAATAAATACAGAAAATCACTGCAATCACAGACACTCCACAGCAATAGGTAAACAGGGCAAGGATGCTATTTCTTACCTTTTTTTTTTTTTTTTTTTTTTTGCATATGTTTTGCATTGATTCTCTTTTTACAAAATTCAAATATTTGTAGTGAGACTCTAGCACAGGTGCCCAGAGAAGCTGTGGCTGTCCCTGGATCCCTGAAAGTGTCCAAGGCCAGGTTGGACAGGGCTTGGAACACCCTGGAATAGTGGAAGGTGTCCCTGCCCACAGCAGGGGGTGGAACTGGATGAGCTTTAAGGTCCCTTCCAGCCCAAATCATTCTGTGATTCTACGAGTTGTTTTAAGTGTTTTAAGTCAAGCAGTCTTTAAATATTGAATCAGAGCTCTTATTCTTAAAGACATAATTGCTTTCCCTTGCTTTTATGTATTTAGTCTGAAGCTGCTGATTCTTAAGAGAGTGCACAATAAAGCATGAAAAGATTTTATCTCTCCATAGAATAATTGGTTTAAATCACATCTAACACTTGGTATTTTAGCTTATATTCAGTTAACTCACCCAATCATCAATCACGGAGATTACATACTAGAAATGAGACCCTGAACATTGGAAAAATGCAGATGGCATCTTTTATAAAACATCTACATCTCTCTTTATTCCAATGCTCTTCAATGGAAAGGTTTCATTTTCAAATGAAAGGTCCCAGAGCTCCCAGTTTGGAATGGGGGCTTGGGAGAATTCCCCTTGGTGACTGAGGGACAGGCTGCACTTAAAAGAGATGTAAAGATCTAAGTTTGGGTGATTTTTTCCCCCCTATCTCCATATATAAATAGCAAGTACAAAATACAACGTGCTCATCAAAAAGTGAGCCCAGACAAGACATTTTTAAATAAAAGAATTAGCAGATTTCCAACCACTTGTGCTCCCCTCCCCTTTGGCAAAGGCTGGTAGAGACTGTCCAAGAAACACCACACACATACACAAATAGAAGCTCTCCACAGAGCCCATCATTTCCACTCTCCCCTGTGTTTCCAAGAAGCTACAGTTTTGACTGACAAGCTGTTGAATTTCACAACATGTTCGCAAAATGAAAAAAAAAAGCGCAATCCTTGAGGAGAGATGGAATCCCACCTGCTTAAATTCCTTTTTGAGCTCACTCCATGGCTTGCTCCTCACTGCTCCAGAGTGTTTCACTCAATACACACTTGAAAGATGGGGGAAAATAGAACGTGAATGTTTGCCTTTTTCTCCATTAAAAGTTACAAAATTAAAATAGCTTTAGGTACCCTGAGAGTTCACACAGCAATATCCAAAGGATGTGCCAATATCCTTTCAAAGACAAATTTAAGCTTCAGTGTTGGAGCAGGTAAATACCCACATGAAAACAAACGGAACATTTTAAGTTTTAACTTTTCCTTCCTAAGGTTTTTTTTCTTGCAGTCTCACTAGTAAATATTTTCCTAATCTTCTTTATATAAAACAAGAATTAGAGGAATATCAGACCATTACTAACAGGAGTTGCTACAAAGCAGGGAAAGTTTAACTCAGCCACAGGGTTGGGGGTTCCTACCTCTCACTTCTTATGGATGATTTTTAATATTCCTGTTTTGCCATTTATGGAATCACCTCTAATGTACTTCAGCCTGCTGGACATGTTTGGGGGATTAATTTATTAAAAGAAGGTGAAAATTTGTTTTCTCTGCATGTTGGCATCAATTAATAACTGGTGTGAGAGGATTGCTGTGTTGTCACGGGAGGAGTGTGTAAAGAGCAACACTAACTGCTGAGAGAAGGAAAAATGCCTGAAAACAGATGCTGTCAAATAAAAGATAACCACGAGATCACTTGGAACAAAACCAAAAATCCCTAATCCAGTCCTCTTCTGAGTAGAGGGAGTTACCTGCACTGCAACTTTTTCTTTAGTTTCAAGTAATGGAAAAAAGAGACTTAGGTGATGTTATTTTGTCTCACATTAGAGAAAGAGCAAGTGGAAGAGTGCCAGCAGGACAGGGAAACAGAAAACAAAATGGATATTGGGAAAACTGGATTGGAAACCTAATATGTTTATTTATGTACTAAACAGCATAAATACAATATTTACTATATAGTCATAGAATCATCAAGGTTGGAAGAGACCTTTAAGAGCATCAAATCCAACCATAATTCAGCACTGCCACTCTTCCTAAACCCCTAAACCTTATATATATAAAATACCTCATATACATTGTAAGTTGTTTGTTGTACTATATAAAAACTAATAATGTACACTAGATATTCTATAATTTATATACTATGAGTATAATACATAATATATAATAAAGAACAATATGCCTATATATAATAATATATGTCAAGAAGACACTATTATTAAATATAATATATGAATAATACTTGTTTTTATATCTATGTAATATATTTTTGCTATTGATATATTATTATTAATAATATATACTACATTATATTTGAATTCTATTACATTATATATAGTCTCTTATACTGTACTGCATTATACTGGATATTGGGAAAAATTGCTTCACCAAAAAGGTAAAACACAAGTGAACAGACCAGAACAGTGGAGAGGGAACAGAACCCAGAGCTTTGACCCAAAGAGAAGAAATCAGGCCAGGGCAGGGAGAACTGTTAGAATAGAAAGGCCTGGACCAGTCCCTACCCAAACACCACACACTGGCACTTATCAGACCCAAACACAACCCTGTAGAACACAACAGAACAGAGTGGAGTAGGAAGCACCTGGATGGGTGAGCCAGCCCCACACCCAAAACCAGAGATGCCCCTCCCACCACCCCAAATCACCAAGCACCCCCCAGGCCCCCACCACAGTGCAAAGCTTTGCTCCCACTGCCCACCCCGGTGCTGCCAAAGTCCAAGCTGGTGTGGAAACTCTTCTCCCTCCCAATATCTCCTTGAGCCTGCTACCTGACTTCCATCCTCTCCCTCCTGCTGGAGCCTGCTGGGGGAAGGCAGGCTCCTGCTGTCCACCCTTGGATCATGACAGCCCTCCAGGTTTGTCACAATGCCACAGGTACACACCACCTTCCTCAATGACAGCTGTCCCTTGATGACACCATTCCTCAAACACCTTCCTGCCCTGGCCACCTGAATCACCCAGGCTGATGTCACCCATCCTGCTATTGCCAGTACAACGTGATCACTGCTGGCAGTCCTGCCAACAGCAAACAAGGGAAAAGCCCCACACCATGCACCCAGAGCGTGTTCTCACCTGTCCCAGGCTCCCTCCTCATCCCTGTGCTCCAGCAACACCAGGGCTCAGCTGACTGCTGGCCAAGTGTGCAGTGCACCCAGTGTGGGGCTGATACAGATTTCATCCTCTGAGCATCCTCTGGCAGGAATTCTCTGCTCAGGGTTTGTGCTGTTTGGCACCTCGATGGACCAGGAACACCAAATACAGCCAGCTCTGCTCCACTGCTCCAGCACTGGCTGCCTGCCAGCCTCCTTCTCTTCATCCTCCTCCTCTTCATCGTGCTCTTCAAGCTCCTCTTCATCCTCCTCCTCCTCTCCAAATGCCTCCTCTTCACTCTCCTTCTCTTATTCCTCCTTGTCACCTCACCTTACTGCAAGAAGCCAGCACCTACCATAGAGGATGATGCTGGCGTTGGTGTTGCCCAGCTTGTTCATGGCCACACACGTGTAGTTGCCGTAGTCCTTCTCCGAGACGTTGAAGAAGGTCAGCGTGGACAGGCGGCCCTTGCTCTCGATCCGCACACCCTCCAGCCCGTTCGCTAACCTGCACAGAAACACGGATAGTGGTGCTGGGAGAACGGGGCTGGGGCTCCCCTCCCTGGGCACCCCTTTGCTTCCCACCAGCCAGCATCACTATGCACCCACATATTCCCCTATTGGATTTGCACAACTCAGTTTTGAAGACAAACTCTCCATCCCATAACCCAGCCTGACCTCTGTGTCCCACAGCCACCATCCCTGGGAGAAACAACTCTGGGATTTCCTCAGCCTTTAGCTGAGCACCCACCAAACTGAGTTGATCCCAGCCTTCTTCCACACGATGCTCTCAAGCACTGTCACCCCCCTCTACCTCCTCACCTGTGGCTGTCCCCCCATCCTCCACTGCCTCTGCAGCCCCTCACCTGGTGTCCTCCTTGAACCACTGGAACTCTGCCACGGGGACGGCCGAAGCCTCGCACTGCAGGATGCCCTTCTGGCCCACCGAGGCGCCCGTGTTCTTGGCGTTGGAGATGTACGGCGGGTCTGTGGAGACATCGTGCTGTGTCACACTGGCCCACGTGCACCCACCCCCCGCCATTCCCCTGTGCCCTGCACTCACAGTTGACAGTAACTTTGACTTTCCTCACGTCCGGGACGGCCACGTCGTTGACGGCGCTGCATTCGTACTCCCCGGACTGCTCCCGAGTGATGCCTGTGATCTCCAGGTACTCGTCCTCACTCACAAAGGTCTGCCCTGGGGGATGTACTGAACGTGTGGCACCATCACTCATGGACACCAACATCAGGAACTTCCCTGTGCCCCTGCCCCGACACCCTCTGCCTGAGCATCTGGCATCCCCTTCACCCAGGAAGCACCTGACAAGCACCCCCAGCCCCATCCCAGGCCACACCAAAATGTCAGCTCTCTGACTGTGAGTCACCACCCTGACTGTCTCTATGGGGACAACCATGCATCCCATACAGGCCAGGATGGCCCCTCCTCAGACCCAGGAGTTTCATCCACCAAGCAAGGGCTCACCTTTCCCAGAGAGGTGCCTCCACGTGACGGTGGGCTCTGGTCTCCCAAAGGCCAGGCACATGAGGGTCACGCTGCTGCCCTCGTTCACGGTGATGTCCGACGAGATGTTGACAATCTGGGGGGGCACTGTAAGACATAAAGGCCACCAAAGACACCATCAACACACCAGCTTGCCAGGTGCAGCCTTGAGACCTGTCCCATCGTGTGACACTGGTGCCCACTCCACTGCCCTGTCCAGTCAGCAATGCCACGTCACCAAACCAGTACCTTGGACTGGAGCCAATCATGGATCTGGGGTGTGGAGGGGTCCACTCAGTGTGCCAGCCCCCCCACTCCATGGCCAAGACCCCGATAACCAGCTCTCGTTATGGCCTGCGACAAGGCTCATATTTTAGCATATTTATTAAAGCTGTTTAAATTACTGAGCGTCTGCTCCTTCAATACCAGCCGGGGTGATTTATATTACTCTATCCCCAGATACTCCATCTAATAAATAACTTGGCAATCTCCGTGCCCATAAATATCCCTGGCCATGGCAAAAAGCAATTAAAGCTCACTTGCCGATGCTGCTTCCTGGTGCTCTGGGCTGTCGGACACAACCCCCTAAAGGGTCTGCTCCCCAGGGAGTCAATGAGGCCATATTTAACAACCCTCCCCAAACGAAACACCATGCCTACAGTGCCAGAAAGGATGCTCTGTGCCCCCTCCCCAAGCACACAACATGCTGAGAATCCAGGTCAAGTGGCATCAGATGCCCAACCCTTGCACCCAGGGCTCTCCTGTAGCACTGGGATTCCAGGATAATCACCTGAAAACCACTGTGGCCAGCACTGGCACTGCCTGCAAGGGAAATTGGGGCTGTCTGGCTCTTCTTGCACCCCAGGGGAGCTCTCCTCACACCCCCAGTGAGGTTCTCCTGTCTCCTAGTGCAGGAGAGGCAGCACTGCAGGATGAGCCATGGCAAAGATGCGGCGCGGGCTCTGCAGCCCTATGGGCTCTGCAAAGCAGTAAATTTCCCAGCAACTTGACACATTAATATAGAAGTACAGTCTGTTATAGCAGAGGGAGATTGTCTGAGTCCTTCAGGGGAAAGCAGCAATCCAAAAATGAAAAGTGTGTGCCGGCAACTGCTGGAAAACGTAGTTAACGCTCGGAGCAGAACCAGCCAACTCCGACAGTGCAGCCACAATGAGCTCCAGAAGGCTGCAAATGGCCCTTCCTCACTCTGACAAGATGACACTTATCCATATTACCAGCATCCTTGCACCTCTCCCCTCCAGTAACAGCACCTCAAACTGGTACCAGGAACATCTGAAAACTACAAGAACATCCAGGACAAGGCTTCCCACAACTGGGCATTTCTCATCTGCTCCTGAGCCTGCAAACCAGCCCTCCTCGTGAGCAATTTTTGTCCGAGATGACATCACCATCCTTAATTGTGGATGCTGAGACCTTGGGATGCCACCCCTGCTCCAGATGGCAGCCTGTCTCTTCCTTGTGTGCTTTTGCCTGCAGATGCTGGACTAGAGTGATGGTGTGTGATGCAGAGCATCAGCAAAATCACAGTTATTGTTCTATCTTCACCCTCCCAGCCGCCTCCAGTTCAAGGCTGAGATCCTTTTCCTGTTCCCTGAGTCCCAAACCACAAGCACAAAATGAGATGCAGAAACTGGTGCTCTGGGCACAGATGTGAGCCTGTCCCCATCCTGGGCACAGAAATACTTTCATTCCTGTGGAAAAAATTACCACTACCCATAACCACTACAGTCCCTGTGCTCTCATTTGGAAAACCCCAAGCCACACAAACCCACACACGTCAGCCTGAAAGCCCCTCCCTTAGCAAAGGATGCTGACACAGACATGCCAGCAGGTCTCACAGTGGGGAACTGCATTTCCTGAACATCCAGACACCAGGGGAAGCACGGCCATGCTTCCACTGCTGCCCTAATCCAATCAG
This sequence comes from Acridotheres tristis, assembly GCA_037013685.1. Taxonomy (NCBI): domain Eukaryota; kingdom Metazoa; phylum Chordata; class Aves; order Passeriformes; family Sturnidae; genus Acridotheres; species Acridotheres tristis. Next base: position 4,489,890 of record CM072911.1, on the reverse strand, counting down.
GAATGTCCCTGTGAGCTGGCAGGGACATGCAGTGGAGGGACAACCCTTGGACAGCACGGGGACCCCACTGGGCAGTTCGATAGCCGTGACTGCGATCGTTACCTATGAAGTTACCAGGACTTGGAGAAGGACATCGAAGGACCTTGATTACATTTTTATAGATCCCACTGACTGTGCTGTCAAGGATAGTGTCTCAAGGACACACTAGTTTGCCACAGGAGGATTTAATCCTATGGGAGGAGCGGGTAGAAACTGAGGCCACTTAGGGATACAGGCAGGGTGAGTTTGGTGGCAAACATGACTGTGTATAAAACTAACCTGCAGCCACACCCTGTCAATACCCTGAGATGGGGATGGCCAAGGTATGACTGCCCTGATAAGCACATCCCATTAAAGCTGCCTTGTGTCAAGGTGGTGACAGCTTGGGATGGGTGCTGGGCATGAAGTCCAAAGACTCTCCCATGCCCCACAGATCCCTCTTGGTCCCCTCCCAGGTCAGGCAGCCCTGCTAATGCCTTGCAGTCCTCCAGCATGATGGTGGGTGCTGTTCCTAGTTTTACCTGCTGACAGCATCCTTTCCCTGAATTACCTTTGATTCTCTACATTTCCCTCCCTCTGCCCTACACAGCTGCAGCGAGAAAAATAGGACAGAACACCATCTCTATCCGCTTTTATCCATAGTCCTTCCTCACAGAAGTCTACAACTACAAGCAAATTGAATAAAGAATAAATCCTGAGGAAGCAACCAGCAGCACAGTCTCACCGGAGCAACGAGCGGCACTCCGAGGGTTTCGTCAGCCCTGCATAATATTAATCACAGAGAAGTTAATGCATAAGGTTTGGTAAGCCAAAAAATACATTTGCACTGTAATTTCTTGTTTGTTCGCAAAGCCGGCGAGAGAAATTGAATGTGAAAGCGATGCCACTAAATTCAATAACAATAAGCCTGTGATTTATCTCCTTCCTTTACCACTCGAGACCTGCACCACCTGATGCGCCAATCCACGCTCTCCGTGGGGAGCGTGCCAGTGTCTGCCACCATCCGTGGGGACTGTGAGGTGCCATCCCTCCCCTCACCTCCCCGACTGGGCCCTGTGGGGCTGGCCATGGGATCACACCCTTGGTGACGCTGCCATGTCCTGTGATGCTCCATGCAATACTCGGGATATCTGTGGGACTCCCCTCAATATGTTCCATCCTGCCATCTGCTCTGGGCACCCAGGATGGCTTTGCACTTATTGTCCCATCTGGGGGCAAAAGCAATGGGAAAGCTCAGACCTGGTACTAGACACCTGTGGAGGGAGCAGAGACCATCTGTGAAGAAAAGGCAATATCTCAAGAGAGGCCTCCATAGAAAATGATACTTTAGATAAGAAATTGTGTACTTAGAGTGACTAATACCAAGAAGCATCTCACCCCTCTGTAGACTCCAGCATTATCTTTCTGTAATTCTAGTAGTCCATTTTTCTCTTAGAGAAATGGTTCGTTTTTCCTAAAGTCTTTTGTAGACTGGTTAGTTATAGAATTCCTTAGTTAATTGGTTCAAATACAAAACCCTTAAAACCCATAAAAGTCCCCTTAGAACCCCACCCATTAGATTTGCTGGACAGGACCTCTTTTGTAGGAGAAATAAAGACTCCATGGGATCTCCTCAATGGCATCTCTCGGTCTCTTTCTCTGCAAGCCTGATTTCACAAAAGAGCCAAAAGCCTGACTCTGGGCATGACTTGCACGTGTACCTTGTTGCCGAGAACTGCCTGGGACTCCAGGAGAAGCTGTCCCTTGCGGGATAACTGACTCTGGCTCGAGCAGGCAGTTTTGGGGTCCAACAAACTTCCTCCACCAGCAACAGATACCCAAGTGTGAGGAGGTATGGTCAGCGCTGGCAGGGACGCCTGTTCCCTGCTAAACCATGCAGGAAAAAACAGCACCTCGGGAATGGCTGCGTGATCAGTGGCTGCACATGACGCTGACGCACACGACCGTGTGCAGGCTGACTCATCCCCGGCCGCTCCGGAGCGCCCATCCCTGCCAGAGCCACTCGCCGCCCTGGCCCTGCATTATTTTTAGCTACCAGATCATTACTGCTGCATGCCTCAGAGCGGAGAGCCTGCATGAGCACAGTGGCTGACACATGCAACTGATGTCCCTCCTCCACATCATTAGCTCTTAATCCATTAAAAGAGATCTTTTCCTACACTGCTGGTAAGGGGAGATGACAGATGGATAACTATGGGCTCTTCAAACCACCAGGCAACAGCCACTTGTCCACCTCTACTTGGGGGACAGGTCCTTGTAGGGACAGCAGAGAGGGACATCTCATCTTCAGAGCTCTGAAGCCTCCATGGACACTGTCACACCTTCTGCCCTGGCACCTCACTTTCCATTCCCTCTCACACACCTCCTATTTTGGGAGATGCAGCGTTCATGCAGCTCCCTCACCTCTCCAGCTGCAGTGTCCAGCTGTGCCCTGTGACAGGTGATGCTGTCACCAGCAGGAAGAGGGACTGTCACCCTAGCAGGGGTCGGATGCCTGCAGGAGATGACACTGCCTCCCTTCCCAGCACCCAGCTGCCTATAGCCCCAGGCATCTCCAGCTCTGCACAAGCCTCCCCGGCACAGGCAGGATGGGGCTGTCAGAGGTGTCACTGTGCAAGGTCTCATTAGCGTACAGAAAGTCAGCACAAAGGAGGCAAATATGCTGAAAGCTCACATTTTGCCTGTGCTTTCCATCTCCTTCACTGATGAGAAGCACAGCAGGGTGGCACAGGAGCCTCCTCCAGTCCCTTGTATCTGCTGAAGGCACCAGCAATATGAAACCTTCCCTAGAACAGCTCCTCTTTGGGGCTGAGGCCCTTAAGTGTGGCACCTGAGAGCCAGCTCCTGGCTGGCAGATGGAAATTGATGTTTTCCCTCTCTCCAACTCGTTGCTTTCAGGGTACAGGAAAAGTGACACACAGAATAACCCTGTGCAAATGCACCTCAATGTTCCCATGGGGGAAGTGACTGGGGCAGAATTTGACATCGAGAGTTTTAACAACACGTTGCTTCTCGGCAGATGATGATCGTCTCTGATCGAACTGTTCTGGTGACAGCCCAGTCTGAGAGGCTCATCTGAGCTGATTTCATTGAGATAATGGATTAAGCACTTGTAAAAGCTCCAGTTTGGTCAACAAAATGATTTTCGTTGTTCAAATTTCCCTGCTAAGCGAGCTGCGTGTCATGGCCTCACTTTTTCTACAGGCACTCCATTTTGGTAATATCTTCCTTTTCCCTTTGCTTGAGGTCTTCAACACCTTCTTTACACAGCCTTCCCCGAGTAAAACACTCTCTGTGGGATCCTTTTACAGGAAGGAACACGGCAAAAATGAAATACAGGCACTGAGCACCCTTTGCCAGGCGGAGTCGCCCGACTGCTCGCAGTGCATCCTTTTTCTCCAAGTTTTCATGTTGAGACAGGGAAAGCAATAAAACTGAAACTCACAGTGTTATACCTACTGTGTAACCACCTGTCAGTAAATTTATGAACAATTAGGAAGTGAGAGTGCTTCCCAGGGAGCTATTTGTGCGCAAGCTAAAACGTTCTTTCTGTTCGGAAATATAATGGGGAAACAACTTCACCAGTTCTCCCTCCTCTTCCCCAGTTTTGTTTTTTTGCAGTAATTAATCATCTGCTGCTACTGGTCCCTGTGGCACATCCTGGTGGCTCCTTTTCACCAGTTTCAGGCAGCTTTAGACTGGGAGCCCAAGGATGAGCCCCATCCTGTCCCTTTCCTGTTCTCCCATGTGGATTTTGGGTTAGCACGTCATGGCAGGCACTTTAGGGACAGTGCTGTTCCCATCTTGGCAGAGCGTGCTGTTTTCTGCCTGCCAGTCTGACTCTTCTCGTTTCAGACCTTCCCCCTCTCCCTGCCCTCACTCCTTCATTACTCTTTCATTTCTCCCCTTTGCTGCCTCCTGCCCTTTTGATGCTCCAGTGTTTTTCTGTGTGTGCAAGTTTCCTTCTCTCTTTCCTTTGTTCTAGGGTCTCTGGGCTTTTCTTCTCATCCTTTGTTTTTTGGCTTCCCCCCCCCTTTAGTTGCTTCCTTCTTCAAGCTTTGCTATTCCTTCCAGATTTTCTCTGGGCTGCTTTGTCTTTGAATTCACTGCCACATTGCCCCTGCATCACCTTCATTTGGCCATTTGCACTCTCTTGCCCAACCTCTGCTTCTTCAGGGAAGAAGGAATGCTGACACAGGGGTCTGGCTGCAATTTTCCATCCAGTCTTTTCTCTTTGGAGAAAAATATCTTGATGGAGGGGGGCTTGGTGGGGGGGAGGGGGGTGGCCCTCTGAGAGCCTTAAGGAGCCAGTTGTTACCCCAAGAGAAAAATAAAAGCTTCAGTTTGGTTTTGAAACACTCACAGAGAAGTACATCTGCACTAGTGCTGCTTTGAGAGGTGGCAAGTGAGGCACAGGACCAGCTCCAGGAGAGCATCCCTAGGTGCATTTGGGTAACACACCACACAACCACACCCTGTAAATGAAGGCCACAGCCCTTCAAAACCTGTCCTGGTTCCCAGGGCGAGGAAAGCAGCAAACACCAAGATGGAAAATGAATTGTGCCAACCAGAAACAAGAGAAACAACGCCAGCAGCTGGGAGAGGCTTCAGTATGGTGAGAAGGGTTAAGGCAGTACAGGGAAGGGGTCTCTGAGGACATCTGAGAAATACCAATGACCACTGTTAGGTAGGGATGGCCAGTACCAACGTTCACCACCAAAATCTCCACCAGAAGGGATCCCAAGCTCACAGCCTCCACCAAAACATGACTCTGAGCTCCACATTTTGGACTGAAGTACACCCTGAAGCAGCCCAAGCCAAGAAGGCAGGGCTGTGTCCTGCCTATGGAATATCACACTCCTCCCACCAAAAACCACCCTGCAGCATGATGCCTTTAAGGTCTCCCGGCTCCTCCTTGCAAGCCTGCATCTCCCAGGAGCTCACTCCCTTCCCCTTTTTGAGAGGTGGCCTTTGCAGTGCTCACCCCAAAGGCAGGAGGGCTCACCAAGGTCCACCCCACTTCAGCTCTACTCCAGCCTTTACAACAAGAGGAGGACGGGGTGGCTCATTTTCTACTTATATGAGCTTAAATGCCTTTTCTCTCTGCATCCCAAATTCTCCCCAAACACACCAGCATGCCATGAGCACCACGTATGTCTCTGAAAGCATCCATCCCTTCATCACGAGGCAGCTCCTGACAAAAAGAGGAAAAGGGAGGCAAAAAAAACGCTCTGGCTTCCTGCCATCTACGCTCTTATAAACTCTGTTAACGGCTGTTGCAATGAACCAATGCAAGAGACATATTAATAGTGCTACTAAGAGACACATTTACTGTTGACGGCGATTCCCTGGCAGATTTATCGCTGGGTTGCTGGGAGGGAAGGCTGGGCCCCTCAGTAGCACAATTAAAACCCAATTCAACATGGGCACAAAGAATCAATACTCTCTCCGGCCAACTTATAGTTTTGCAAAATACAAATAGAAATTAATTGACCTGAATATAGTTGCTAACTGGTCATTACTCCTTGTTTGCCATCCTGCTGGCACAGTGAGGGCAACAAACAGAGGACAGACTTAAACCTCAATTTTGAGGCCAGAAACAGGGCTTTGCTCCCATCCCTGTAAAGCATGTGCTCTGCTTGCAGTAACAGCCAGGATCAAATCCATCTTTGGAAAATCACTCCTTTCCTCTCAGTGCTGAGCAAAGGACTGTGTGTTGTCCACCCTCACAGAAAGCACAATTTAGCCACCAAGGAACTGCAGTGGAGCTGTATGATACAATGGCTTGGGTTAGAAGTGACCTTAAAGATCATTTCATTGCACCCCCCTGCCATGGGCAGGGACACCTTCCACTAGACCAGGTTACCTCAAACCCTGCCCAGCCTGACCTTGGACACTTCCAGGGATGGGGCAGCCACAGCTTCTCTGGGAAACCTGTGCCAGGGCCTCACCACCCTCACAGGAGGGAATTTCTTCTTTCAGTCTGAGCCCACTATTCCTCTTAACTACAATTCCTGATGAAGAGTCTCTCTCGACTTCCTTGTAGGCTCCTTCAGATACTGGATGGCTGCTATGGCATCTCCCTACAAACGTCTCTTCCTCAGACTGGGAATAGAGCACAGGAGGATTTGCCTCTCTCTCACCACCATCAAAGGCACCTACAGATGGATTTTCTCAGCTGGGCAAACCGTGTGGTTTGAGCTTAACATGTTGAAAGGGAAGTACAGACACTGCTCAGCATGGACCACTTGACCTGTGCCTGCACCCCCAGTTCCTTTCATGCGTCCCTCCAGCAGTGCAGAAGTGACACTGCTGAGAACCACAGTCATCGCTGCTTGGGAGCAATTCAGCAGGACTTGCTCACACCAGGAAAAAAAACTTCCCCCAGCATGGTTAGGAATGCCTCAGCACAAGACCATCGCTCTGTGTCTCACCTTCACTGCCCATGCCTGGCAAGTGCTTGCATCACCCTGAAAAAGGGGTGAAGGCAGCGGGTGCTGAGCATCACAGCCAGTTCACCTGATTTCATGAGGTGCAGAGCACTCAGATACTTCAGCGGTGTTGACTGGATGGATTAGCACGATTAGAGAGCAGACAGGATAAACAGATTAAACCTCACAGATGGACAGCTCGCACACAACTCAAAAAGGAGGAGAGGGACAGCTCTGAACAAGAGGATGGAGAGATGCTTCCAGTGGATTTCTACTCCCCTCCTCCCGAGGTGAGCACTCCCCTTCTTCACCACAGCCTGGTGCACACAATCCAGGGCTTCCCAACACTCTCCCACAACCACCAGGCAGGAAAACCTGTTGGATAGGTGACCACAATCAACCCCTGCCTCTAGCCAATGAGAAGGGTACATAAATACATACATAACACTGTTGGGGGCTTCTCAGAGACGTGTCGAGGTTGAGAAAGTTTTCAGATTTGCTCATTGCAAAATCAATACCCATCAGCTGTTTGAAATTAAAGGAAAGATTAGGTCCTGGTTTTATACACGCTTTATTGTATTCTGAGAGCTTTCTACTCAGCCAAATAAATCTTCTTTAAGAGGATTAGGAAACTTTCATTATCTTTATCTAACCTGAACTAACACTAACTCTGAAAAATTAATCTAGAGACCGGACAAAAGCCAGTAGCTGGTGCAAAGCCACAAGAATCTAGAGGCAGCATCCATTGGAGTGTTACTGGCCCCTCTGATCTGTCAGCACCTGGATCCCCCCCATCAGAACAACCTCAGGACACTGCTTTGCAGCCCAACAGCATCTGCCATATTAATACAGATATATTAATAATTAATTGTATATTAATACAATTGCCTATGAAGCCCTGTGCCAGGAGTCCTTCATGGCCCCATAGTGACTTCAACCTCTCTCCCAAAGCCATGGAGCCTTGTGCTGTTGGGATCTGCTCCTCCTCTGTGCCTGGCAGCACATTGCTTTTGGCTCTCCTGAAGCATCTTTGAATGTGTGCTTGAGCACCTTACTAATGAATCCCTGTTGGAGCAAGCTGAGCAACATGGTTCCAAGCACTGGAGACAGGTCAAATTCACATCAGGGGATAGGCAAAGGGGGAATATAGAAGAGCTCAGCAGCCCCACTGCCAGTTCTCAGGTGTCCTCTGCCCCACGTCACGACTGTACAACACAGCAAGCTGAGACAATGCAAGTTCATCTCCTCCCTGGCACAGTGTCCACACCACCGTTCCCATGCCATGCAATCTCTGAAGCAATTAGTGCCAGCTCCAACTCCACTACCAAGAGAGCCTCCAAACCCTTCCCAAGTCCATGCAGCCTTCCAGATCAAACCGTCCAGCAACAGCATGAGGCACGTTCAGACCTACCTTGCACGATGAGATGGACACGTGAAGTCTTGGGGTGATTGTCTGTCTGTACAGAGCAGGTGTAAGGGCCCTCATCATAAATGTCCACGTTGTGTATCTTGATGCTGTACTGGGTCTTGGTGTTGGACAGGATGACCACACGGTTGTCTATAGACCACTTGTCATTGCCGGCATACAGGATGGTGCTGCGGTTCAGCCACGCTACCCGCGTGACCCGGTCATCCACAGTACACCTGGAGGGGACACACAGAGGGTCACACACCTGGAACAGGACACACACAGAGCATCCCGGGTCCCAAAAAGGGATGGGAGCAGGATGGGAGTGTGGCTCCCCAGCTCCTCATGCTGTGGCTGTGCTCCCTGTTTCCACATCCCCCCATCATGTGAGATTTCACATAAAAACTGTGGCTTCGCCAGAAATAAAACCTCCCTTTTTCTTTTACACACAACTAGGGAACCACAGACAAAACTCCCATTGTTTGACCTCTGCAAGCCAGGCAAACCATCTCTATCCCCCTTCTCTCACACCTCTACAACCCCCCTTGCCTTCGCTGTGCACTGAGAATTCCAGATGAAGCTGTAAAATGTGCTGACAGTTCAGCTTGTCGGCATGGCCCTCGAGCCATCCCCAGGGTGATAAACACCCCCACTGCTGGGGACAGGGGCCACAGCACATGCACAGAGAGAGAAGAAGAAGAGAAACAGCCGGAGACAGCCAAGCCAGCACACAGGGAAGGGAAGGGAACATTTGGATAAGCAGCTGTAAATCCTACAAGTGCCTTGAAAACACAACACGGTCGTTTCCATTATTTATTTCCTGCCTGGCTCCCACCCTCCCCGCTCTGAGACGTGCAGGAGCTCGGCAGCTCCGGTCCACGGCGCTGAGTTACACTTGGCAAAGAATGGGATGGGGGGGAAGGGAATTAAAATGTTCCTGGAAAACATGGCTTTTTCGTGCTCTTCGATAGATTCTTCTCCATCTATGTACTTCTGGCCACCTCTGCTGCCACCATGGTATCTGCAGCAAAAGCTCTGAGCGTTTGGTTAAATTAAGAGCCCAGCATCTCCTGGGAGCTTCACCTTGGCCACCTGAGGACCAGGCTAGGGAAGCCTTCTCTTGGCATAAAAAAAAACAACGGGAAAATCAAGCTAGACGTAAGCAAGTGCTGCAGTGACAGAGCTGCTGCAGCTTTGTGCAGCCAAGATCATAGGAAAAGGCACCTACAGTCAATCAAGAAACTCGTGCGAGTCCCTCTCCACATGCCTGTAAATTCAGAGAAGGGTTGGGAGGCTGTTCCTGTCCTCGTCCCCACTGCAGTGCCTCTCCTGCCCAGGCTCCAGGGGTGTTATATACCTCCCTTGCTGAGATTGCAGAGCGTCACCTCGATCGAAATTATTAATCGGGCGCAGGGAAGGGGCGATACTTGGCATGTTTGAGGGTCCCCTCGGGGTGCTCGGTTCAGAGGAACGAGCCATATATTCTGCTGCAAACAAGTAATTTTCCCCTTGCAGGAGCTGTACGTCTCTGCCAGCCACATCACGTAGGGATGCCCGGAAAGACGGATGGCCCTCCACGCCAGCCACGGCACCGCCGGCACGAGGGGAACCTGCCTGGTGTCAGACATGCCCTGGCACCAGCTCGGCTCTGCCAGACCATGGCAGAAGGCATTGTCCTTGTCGGGAAGCCGAGCCCTCTCTTCCTTCAAATTAACTGGGGGAGAGCTAAGCACAGCCGAGTTAAGTTCGGCCCTGGGGGATTCCAGTCTAGTGGACTATTACTGCTGTCTCACTTCATTATAATGAATAATAAAGAGATACTTACACACGGCTTCTGTAAATTATTCATTGCGTGCACTGAAAAATCAGGGCAGCAATATGTAAAACAGACAACTTGCATGTCTGCGCTCATATAAATATCCAGACTACAGCCCTGCAAGGTACTCTCGGGTCCCCTCATTAGGGGTGAAGCACAAGGACTCGGGTTTGAAGTGACAGGGATGAGACGCTCGTGCTGGCACTGAGTGCGTTCGACTGCTGCTGCCCAGCTTTGGCTGGTGAATATGGGATGTGCTTCCCGAGGAGATCTGGGGCCAGGCCAGGACACCTGAGAAGTGGGGTGGCTCATTCTGCATTTACAGCTCACATTTACATCTCAAAGTTGCACTTGCACAAGCACCCAGGGCAAAGACAGCATCACCCTCCTTTGTCTGTGGTGCTGGTGACTGGTACTGCCCTCAAAACCACTTGGAACGAGCAGGCAGCAGCAACTTGGAGACCTCTGTAACAAACCCGTGCCAAGAGCAAGGAGGCAGAGGCTCCTCCTTCCCATCCCTCCAGCCCACTCCTGAGTCACTGCCACTCAATAGCTAATTTAGGACCAAGTCCCTTCGGCTTTGTGCAGCATCATGCTCCTCTCTACAGGAGTCCAGACTGTCCCCTGCAGCTACAGACAACCAGACAAACCAGCCTCCTTCAAAAAAAACAGCCCTCCTGCGCCATCTGGGAATGTGTCAGAACCACCAGCAGCAGAAAAGCCCCATCCATCAGCTGGCACAGAGCACACAGCACTCCTGGAGGCACCTTCTCAGCTGACCCCACCTCCCACCGCCAGTTTTCATGCCCAGGCAATTGGCACTACAAAGAGAATACTGACGGATACCCTGGCACTAGGAGCACCTCATCAGCTTTTTTACCTGTCTGGGAAAGTGATCTCCATTAGCTGCTAAGCTGATGGCACTCAGTTGTCTGCTGAGCCGTCTTTGTTCCCCATTTCCAATTGACCAGGATTATGATAATGTCTCCAGTAAGCAAACAGGTAAAGAGACTTCTGCAAAGTGTTTAGATAAAGCAGACAAGCTCTGACAAAGCTGGATAATAAAGCAGGCCAGGAGGTTTTCCCTTGAAGGGATCTAATTAAAACCAAAGACAAACCCCCATTAACAGTTTCCTGAAGGCACTGTATCCATCTCCAGAAACTGCCTTACCAGTCCAGAAGGGACAAAAGACAATAAAGCGTCTGTCACATGGGAGGGAAATAAACTTATCCTGGCTCTGCAGTTCACCTGGAGAAAGCCCATCAGCAAGGCAGGGGGAATATCTCAGGAATTGTATCATCAGCCCCCAGCATACGCTGCATCCCAGCTTCCCCACACATCCCTGCTTTGTGCAACGTGACCTGTCCCATCCACTCCTCTGTCTCTGAATCCCACTTACACCCTCCCTGCCTTTGAGCAGAGACTTTTCACCATCTGTAACCCTTCAGCTGCCTCCAACCACTGCTGCTCTCCTCCAGAGTGGCTGGGGAGCTTTGGTGCCGGGCTTTGCTGGAGCTCTGGCCCCCATAGTGTTCACAATGATACATGTGGGCTCTCTAAAGCTTCATTTCCTGAGACCCATACTGATCCCGTGACTCTGCGGGAGGATGAGAGCTGCTGTAGGGATCCCAGTGCTCCACCAGAGACGAGGGCGATGAACCTGAACGCAGCAGCGTGAGAAGATGCATGAGGGTGGGAGCTGAGGGCACTGGCACTGTGCTGCTTCCCCTCTAATTGCCCCCATTCCTCATTCTTAAATGCTAATTTTGAAGTTTGCCGTGGAATTATTTCACTTACTGTCAACAATACAGATAGCTCCACTGACATGCTCTTTGTGTTCGGTGGCACACAGTGCCTGTCCCCCTCCTCCTGCACCTATTAGGAGAGACCCCACATGGCTCCCACAGCAGGCTCCTTCCCAGCCCCATCAATGACACTGACAGTGCCTCTTCTACATGTGGGTTGAGCCGTAACACCCTCCACCTTCATCCCCTGCCTTCTCTGGCCACGTCACAGACCTTTCCTGCACTGTTGACTCAACTGAACATGAGGGAGAAGCCTGGGGCTGCCCTCAACACCTCCACCATGGTGAGGGAAATACTGTGTTCAGAGCCAGGACAAGTTTTCTGGCATTAATTTGGAGGGATAAACAGCACACAGAGTTGGAAGCATACAGGAAAAACCTTCTCCATGGATGCCAAATAATCTGAGGAATGGGATGCATGGAGTCCCAAAACGTTGACGCACATCCTAAGAAATCCAGGGGACATGTCTGTACCTGAAGAGCCAAGACCACTGTCCGTGCCAAAAGGCTGGGGGGATGGATCAACCCAAATTTGTTGTCCAAACCTGTTTGGACACATGATCGGATTTTTGGGGTTGTCTAGTGAAGAGCCAGGACACGGATTTGATGATCCTCGTGTGTCTCTTCCAGCCAAAGATATTTGATGATTTTAGGATTCAAATCTCTCCTGTTTCCTTGTTCAAACCAACAGTGCTCTACTTTTAAACTCCTCTATGGCCCTTCAACCCCAAACTGCTTCTCTCTCCTGTAGGTAACATGTCTCGTCAGGATGACAAATGGAGATGCCAAAACCAGTTGCAAACTTGCCAGCTGACCCAGTTTTCAGCGGCTAAAATAGCTCACCCAGATCGGGAGTGAAGTCCCTCGACAGCAACCAGGTGATGCTTCACCTAGGGAAGCCGCCAACCAAAAATATCGGTCACAGGGGCAGAACAAACACCCTTGTCTTTGAGAAGAAATTGTTAATTACATTTGCCAGAGACCCCTAATGGGATTTCTCCTGCACTTCCAATATTCAGCCCAGTTACACAGTTAAGGGGCACCGGATGTTTTTTATCCTGGGCGGCTGGAGCAAAGGCAGAGGAGATTTATTTGTAATCATCGGAAATAAACACATTTCCTCAGAAGTAAACACAAAAGAACAGAACCTGGCTGTGCTCCCACTTCGTTCAAGATGCAAATGAGAAGCAGGCCATCAAAACACAGCGGCTCCTCTAATCCTCACCCAACAATGCAACTCAGCCACATTATCTGCAGGGACAATGGCATCTGTGCCATGTGACTGCAGGTCTGACACGGCAGCTCCTGAGGGCAGGACTGCGCCTCCTGAGCTTCCTTCACTGCCTTCCATGCTGTTAATTCTGGGGGTGGAGGGCACGAGGCACTTTGTCTTTCATCATGGTCCTGCCCACTGGCACTTTGTCTCTTCTCTGAGGCACCCACATTGTCCCTTCTCCCCTCTCTCCTTCATTCATCCTAGTGGCCGGATGTGGAGTGCACAGCCCCATGCCATCCTCACACCATCCCAGCACCCCAAGGACAGAGGGCACAGCCCCATGCCATCTCCACACTATCCCAGCATCCCGAGGACAGAGGGCACAGCCCCATGCCATCCTCACACCATCCCAGCACCCCAAGGACAGAGGGCACAGCCCCATGCCATCCCCACACCATCCCAGCACCCAAGGACAGAGGGCACAGCCCCATGCCATCCCCACACCATCCCAGCACCCCAAGGACAGAGTGCACAGCCCCATGCCATCCCCACACCATCCCAGCACCCAAGGACAGAGGGCACAGCCCCATGCCATCCCCACACTATCCCAGCATCCTGAGGACAGAGGGCACAGCCCCATGCCATCCCCACACTATCCCAGCACCCCAAGGACAGAGGGCACAGCTCCATGCCATCCCCACACCATCCCAGCACCCAAGGACAGAGGGCACACGGGATGCACCACATGGCATCACCCAGCACTACCACTTCCCATCCAGCCTTCAACAATCACTCAGCAAGTCCTGATCCATCATCACACCCATACCCCCTGTGAGAAAACAAGGAGCATGGGATGTACAAGAGCTTGGCCAGCCCAAACCGTTCTCATTTTCTCTGTAATATTCCTCCTTCCCCACTGTACACCACTCAGCCACTGCCTCCCACAAATCCACACACAACTGGCTCTCACTCTGCAAGTTTAATTAATTGCCTGGCCCCACTGCTACCGCTCTGATTCCCCAAGCGCTCCCAGTGCTGTTCAAACACACTCCAGGCCACTGGAAAACCTGTTCCCTGTCAACAACCGAAGTCCTCCAAGGGCTATGGGACCCTTCTGCTCTCTCCAGGGGCTCGGGGCTTGCCAAGGGAGGGTTTGTCCCTCGTGGTTCCCCTGCAGTGGCAGTTTGCCCACCAGCAGACACCAGAATAGAAGCTGCTCCCCATGAAAAATCAAAGCCCAAATTGATACATTAGCGACTGCTAAATATAAAATATCCATCTGCAAAGATAATAAGGCTGTGAGGGCAGAGGCTGTCGAGTTGCTCCATTTCAGATAGTTTAATGGTGTTTTGGTCCATGACTGCAGCTCCCAGACATTAGAATGATAACAAGATGATGAGGAGGGCGGGAGCCGTCTGCGCCAGGCATCAGAAGTCAAGACAATGCTCACTACGCAGTCCCTGAGGGGTCCGTGTCACACAAGACACTGGCTGCTCTGCACCCAGCATTTGCAAGGCTCTGGGTGGCCTCTGTGGCAACCCAGGGCATGCAAAGGCTGAGCCTGGTGCTGGGTCGCTGCCAAGCTTGAGCTGATATTAATTCAGGGAGGGGGGAAGTCTGAGCCCCAGGGAGTCAGGGGTGGACCTGGGTACCACTGCAGGTGGCACAGAGTGATGCTAAAGCTGATACAGGCAGATCTGTGCTGCAGGTGGCTTATAAAGTAATCATAGTTTGAAGAGAGGAGGGATGCCCAGTGAGGTGAGCTGCTGCACGGTGCCCCACTGACAGATCACTTCTTCTCCCCAAAGCCATCCACGGGATTTTCTGAATTAATGCTCCACATCAAGCAAATCCAGAAACAGTCAGCTTTGTTAAAGTGAGCCAGGCTTTCCCTGCAGTTTGTAAAGCCCTTCTTTCACTCCTCATTGCTTTTGCTTCCAGCTTCTGGGGACATACCTCACCCTGACAACATCATTAGCAAGGAGGAGGGCTGGATGAGGCCAGGTGCTCAGGTACATTTCTCCCAGCTCCCACTGGACTTTCCCTTGTTTCTGACACAACAATGCATCAATATCCATGTCCACGTGCCACATCACATGGATTCTCCCCTCCATGTGATAAGGGAAGGTCAGAAGGCATTAGCCTAAGCCCCAACAGCTGACAGCTGTTATTAGCTCAGGGGAAATCTTCATAAGGAAATATGAGGTGGCAGCAAAAGAAATAAAGCAGAAGGCCTTTGGATAGAGCAAATCAATGGGAATGTTTATAGAGCAGGTGGCACATAAATGCTTCCATCAGAGTCAGTCGATGCTGGCGGCCACACCTCATCTCCCAAAGACAGAGATGAAAATGAAGGCACCAAGCAGGGGCAGCCAGGCCAGGAAAACCACAGAAACTGAAAGAAGTACAGAGAAGCATTTTTCCTTGCCCAAAACATACCTGAATGATTGCACTTTCTCCCTAACAGGGGAACAGATTTCAAACTTCTCCATGGTCACTTGGCCATCCTGTGGTTAAAAGAAGGCTGGGACATCTTCCCAGCTCCTCTCCAAATAGACAGAGACCATCCAGCAGCATTTACCATCAAGGCACCTGTCCTAGCAAACGTGGGCAGACAGCTGTTTTCTCACCAGGAGAGCCAAATTCCCCTGTCCCTACACCAAGCCCTGCCCTACATCCTGGCAGGGAAAAACCCAACGAGAGGCTCCACCAAATGCTATCAGCACCCTTCAAGGTGCTGATTAAAGGACACATCCTGGAGATTCCCCTGCTCTGCCGGCGTCTGCAGAGCCCCCTGCTCAATCAGAGCCTGTACCCTGCCTAAATCAGTGCTAATCTCACACAATGCAGCACCTGCAACCGGCTGATTTCCAGTGTTCTTCAATCAAAAGAAGCAAAGAAAACACTGAGTTCATCGCTAGCAGAGCTGAGCATTTGAGAACCTCGAGTCCTCCACGCCTGCGCTGGGGTTGTAGGGTTGGATTTTTTTTCCTTGCTATTGCTTTTTTTTTGCCAGGTTTTTTCACTCATCTGCCCAGGCAGGGAGAGAGAGGAATAACTTTGGCTGTCACAGCTGGACACGCAGTTAAGTGGCAATAATTAGCGTGTGGCAACATGAGGCTCTGACCGCTCTGATTCAGCCATCCTGATGGGGCTGGTGACTGTCTCCATCTCAGCTGGATAAGGGGGACACTTTCAACCCAGGAGGATGTGGCTGTGGCTGTGGCTCTGGCAGCATCCCACAGTTGCAAAAGAAGAAAGGATGCCAGCAGGCTGATTAAAATCAAGGCACATCCATGAGAGAAGGAGCTGGAGCAAAACAAGCTGGAGCAAAACTATCAGACACTTATCCCTACATTGCAAGGAGGGGAAATCGGTCTGAAGCCACCCCAGTGCAGGATGGGGTGGCATTGTCACCACAAAAGGGGTTCCTGGAGGAAACAAAAGCATGTAGGAAAATAGGAAAGCCATCCATGCCTCCATCACATGTGGGCCTCACGCTCTTGGTCTGTCTACCTGGCCACACCAACCTCCCCACAAGCTGGGCGGAAATCAAACCTCTTCTCACATCCTGCCGTTTGATTACCACCAAAAATATATTTGTCATGAGATGCCCACCACTATCTCTGTGGCTCTTAAGGGTAATGGAGAGGTTTCAGTCTTTGGAGGATAAGTCTCAAGCTCTTGGCTGCTTGCCTGGGAGGATTATTTTACATCAGGTTGAGTTCTGTAGTAATTATCTTCAAAACAGCTGGACTGCTGGATAAACTCGCTGTATCTTAATGCACAATACGGGAGCAAACGCAGGGAATTAAACTGCAATTCCAGACAGATTGATGGAAAAACCTCTCGCTGGTGTTTCAGAGGCCGAGGCTCAGGGCTCCTCACATGTTAGGGGTGGGGAGGCATTTGCTCATTTGAAATCAATTCCAACTTCCCCAGAGACAGAACGGAGAGGGAAAGAGATGCCGGATGAAGATGTTTTACCCTCAAGCTTTCAGTGAAGAAAAAAAAGCACTGTTTTCCTGACCTCATGAGTGGAAAATGAAGCAGTATTTGATCCAGGCTGGGCAGCTTGATATTCCACGCAACCCCGAGACTTCCATAAAAGCTCCAGCATTCCGAGGTCTTGGCTCCACACTGCGCCATTCACTGTGGTGTCAGCAGGCAGGGAAAGCTGAGGGGCAAATCAGCTCACTCCATCCACACTCCTCCCGGAAAAAAACACTTTTGTGGATTGGTTTAAATGCAAAACCAGCACACCCTCATATCTGGAAGTCACTCCCAGTGCCTACTGTATCTCATCCCAAGAGAATGAAGGGGCTGACAGATGGACAAACCAACTCTCAGACTGATCCACCAGCATGAATCAAAAGGGAAAAAAATCAGGTACGTTCACGATTGTGCTGCCACAAGATTTAGGTGCAAAATCCTTGCAGATGGAATTAATAACCTCTAAAAAGAGGGAAATTCTGCCACTGGAGAGTGAAGCTGTATTTCATAGCGAACACCATAAAGCTCTCCTGCCAAACACGAGATCTGTAAACGACCTGGGTGAGCCATCAGCTCAGGAATATAATTGCCAATTTGCAGGAATTTCACCAGCAATTAGGCAAAATAAAATAACCCACAAGAGGAAATCCTTTGCTCACTGCTCCCACGCCTCCCTGACCCATCTGATTTCCACCCACCACTGCTCTGCTGGGATGAGGGTTGGATGCTTCAGGCACTAAGGAGCCAGGTGATAGACAGCTCCATGAAGATGAAGAAGTCATCTCCAGTGCCAGATAAAGAAGTTGTCATCAGTGTGAGATGACAACAGACACTCCTGGGCACCAGCCAGATGAAGACCTCTCCTGCTGGTATCTCTTCTCTGAGCATCCCTGAGAACCAGGAGCCTGATCTCAGTAACCCCAGGGGCCAAACAACTGCATGCAATTAGGGGGTTTATTTGTTTGAGTTGCACGTGAATATCCCAAATTACATTATCAGATCATAGTCCTGCTTCTGATTTATTCCTTCTTTGTTCTTCAAGTCTTCGTACATCTAAGCAATTAACCTCTCAAAGAGCTGGAGAACACATAATTATCCTCATTTGTCTAAACGTCACCAAGATGGCTGCCTTTCAATTAACCTTCTGGGAATGGAGGGAAGTTGGAGTGATACAGTGATCATTTCCAACTTCAGCTTAGGCTGCTGCTTTTTTTTCCCCTTAAAGTAATTTAATTGAAATATTCAGATGATAAAATATAGCCAGATAACTGTTACTGCAGGTAACGGGATCAAGAGGGGGCTTGCAATCGAAAAAGAAGTCAAATGAGGTACAGTAATATTATATCAATACGTGGCACTTCCATCTAAAAATATCAAAGCACTTTGTGCTTATTAATGAAGGGAGCATTTCACACTCCCCTGCCAGGCTGAGACTTACGTCACTTCAATATGTCACTGCTATCAATAGGGAAACTGAGGCAGGGATTGCTCTGGCACCTGGGAGTTTGCAGAGTCAATCCCTATGCAGCCAGGAGCTTCCCAAGAGCATCCTCTCATCAACCCCTCTCCTACCCCAGGAGAAACTGGCTCCTTCATGAAGTCAGCACGGGAGATGCGGTGGTGGCCAAGCTGCTTTAGCTTTTATTTATTTTAATAATAATAATAACAACCCCCGTTCTGCTGAGCCAGTGTCTGCCACGCCAGCGAGCGAGGGAGCCATTCCCACCCATGGCCTCGCTAATAAATATGCATCATTCCCACCGGGAAGTGCCGGGTCAAGCTTTGCACCCGCACGAAGCACGACACCAGCACCGTCTGGCACGGGCGAGCAATATTTATACACACCCCCGCTCATAAATACACAGGAAAAATAAACAAGCCAGCTCTGAAGTTCAGCGCATCTCCTCCCTGACAAGCGTGGCTCCTCAATTCCCCGCGGCGCCGCGGCTCCGCTCCCGGTGTGAAATTGAGCTCTCCAAAAAGCAATTTGGGCTCCGGCACTGCTCGCAGCCCTGTTCGGTGCCTCCTGCCCCAGCAGCACCGAGGTGGCTGTGGCAGGACCAGCTCTCGCACTCCCTGCACACCCAGCGGGATGGGGAAGGCTGGACCGAGCTCCCAGCGAAGGGAAACCAAGGCACGGGGATGGCCAGGATATGTTCCCTGCATCCTTCCCTCCCAGCCTCACGTGCAGATCGGTCCTTCAGCACCAGGCAGCCACTCTGCTGATCCGTGCAGCCGAGCGGGGAGGAAAAGACGTGGGAATACAGGAGGGTCCCCACTGGGGACACCACAAACCCGCGTCGCTCCCGGTGCATTCATCCGGAGACGAGAGGCGAGGGTAACACAATAGCCACCGAGTTTATTCTCGGCACAGGCTGGCGGCGACATAATTAAAATGCAGGTCGGAGTCAAGGGACCTTCCGATAAATCTTTGCTTTTGGCTCTTGGGCTTGACAGGAAGCCTATACCTGGCGCGGGGAGCACAGACCGAGGGGGAGGCACGGATAAAGGCTCTGCTTTATGGACGGCCATTTTAATGTTTCGTTTGAGTAATGGGCCTTGCAAATTAGCACCCCGGCGGCCTGAAATACATATTTTTCCAAGGACACCAGGCTCCTGATCCGACAGGTGATGTGGGCAAACAAGCCCTGAGGGCAGCTGCGATCTCAGCTCTTTGTGGCTGCAGTCATATTCTATCCCAGCTGGGATGATGAAGAAGAAAACAGAGAGCTTAGAGGGGGAATCCGGAGGCTGGGGGAGGAAATGGAGCAGAAAACGACCCTGTGCGAGACCAGCGAGGGGCTGATGAGCGGCAGCAGTGGCAGGGAGTGCCTGGCAGCCTCTGGAGGGAACTGATGCTGCGCTGCCACAGCACGGTTCCTCTCTCCCTCGAGGGAACCCAGCCAGACACTCCAGGGCATGTCTGTGGCACACGTCTCTCCTTGCACAATCAAAGCTATGGATCTGTGGCTCTTGATGCAGCTTGTCTGAGCATCTGGCTCTGGGCTGAATATTCAGAAAGGCTGGAGGTGCTGCAGTGACACTAGGGAGAAGAGGGATGCCGCGGTTGTGGGGAAATTAAGTCGATAGCCGGTGGACTGCCCAGTGGGGCTGCAGCTTCTCCAAGGCAAACGTGGCCAGAAGGATGGAACATCCCTGCAGTAACTGGGAGAGTCAGGAGAGCAATGGAGAAATATGTGTGGCTGAACACGAGGGGGAGCTCAGGCCAGAGCGTGCGGGGGAGCACAGAGCAGAAAGCAGAGCCTACAGCTCACCTTCTCTCTCCATCCCTCCTTTTCTGCCTCCTCTCCTTCTCCATCTGTCTGTCCTACCCCACCATGTACATAATCCACCAGGCCATCACCTTCCCATACCAGCACGAGATGTGCTGCAGCTCCCTCAAACTTCCAGGGGAAGAAGCTGGTCGAGCAGCCAGGGGATGTGTCTGAGCTGTCCCAGACAGATGTAACTCTGCACAGCAAGGGGGAACCCCGTGCACGGAGCTGGACGTTTGGCTGAGCATGCATCCAAATCGGAGCTGAAAATATGCCTGCAAATTGTTCTGAACCTCAAATGAGGAGATGGATGTCTGGAATTCTCCTCCTTGCCCACACAGTCTCCTGCAAGAGGCATAGGGTGACACCTCCCTGTCAACACACATCTGTCTGCCTCTGGATTTCACTGCACAGACCACAAAGGTTGGGTGGACAGGATGAAAGCAAGTTCAGAGCCTGGAGCTGCAGTTTGCACTTCAACTTGCAGGGTCATCAGCTTGGATCTAAAGTGTCCAAAAAGGACTTGGGAACGAGCTGAGCTGGTGACCAAGATGTGAACTTTGCCAAAGACCCCTGCATAGCATCACAGAGTGTCACAGAACTGGAGATGGACTCCTTCCTGACCGACTTCATGCCCAGGGCAGAACTTGCTGCATCTCCCGGATGACTCCAGTGCAGGGAAGTTGTACTTAGTGAGCAGGCAGCTCTGCCTGCCGCTCCCGCTCGCCCTGCCAAGTTTCAGTCATCCAGGATGTGATTTGGAGAGACAGCTCTGAACTCGGCAGGAGAGGCAGGAGTTCCAGCACAGTGTATCCAGCACTCCCGAGGCGCTCCGGAGCCACGGCACAGAGCCTGCGTGCCAGCCACTGCTGTGTGTGATTCTCCAACTGGGGAGATGCTCCAGGGCAAAGGGGAAGGAGCAGCCTTTCAGAGGTACCACACATTCCAAGATGCTGTTTTATGCACCAGCATCTCCCTCCAGGAGCAGCTCAGTGGGGCGAGTGCAACAACTTCCACCTTTCTCTGAAGGTGCAGGGCTGAGATCTCGGGAATTCCAGCCACCCAGGGCCATTGCATTTCATTTATAGCCACAAGGAGTGGCCAGAGCCACATCAGTAAATCCATGGTCCTGTTGCCACTCTAAGGACATGCTGAGAGCTGTTCCAAGAAATCCCTGCAGCCCAGAATGCAAAAAAAGGGACATGGTGATGCCAGCTATTTCTGCCACCCACTCGTGTGCACCTACAGAGCAGAGAGACAGAGGACTGGGCCAGGGCGTACAGAAATCATTTTCTGCTGGCAAAGCTGCCGACTCAAGGAGAAACATAAAATCCTCGATGAAGGGCTTGTCTAGTTTATTATAACATCGGCTTTAATTTATGCGCCTGCCTTTTATGATTGTTCTCTATCGCTGTTCCTGGGGCTTATTTATAGAGGGCCATTAGCACAGAGAGCAGGCCCTGATGAGGGAGCATTTGCAGTCTGCCGGGGGACCAGGATATAAACGGAGCTGAGGAGGAGGCAGTGAGCTCTCACATGGGGCTGCCGGAGTCCTCTCCCCAAAAGCTGAGAAGGATAATTTGATTTCGGAGAGTGATACAACTTCATTTCACATGGCTGTCTCTGGGCAGGCTGCAGCCTCCTTCACATGCACTTCGCTGAATTCCCTAGTCCCAGACAAACTCGGCAGTAAATGGAGAGGAAGTTGAGAGCTTTGGATCCAACCATCTACACCAAGCACAAAGACAGAAAAAAAGCCTCTCAAAGGTGTGAAAGAGAAGCTAGGGTGAGGAAAGGGAATCATAGAACAGTTTGTGTTGGGAAGGATTGAAAGATTGTCTCATTGCACCCCATGCCATGGGCAGGGACACTTTCCACTATCCCAGATTGCTCCAAGCTCTGTCCAACCTGGCCTTGAACACTTCTAGACATCCGGGGCAGCCACAGCTTCTCTGGGAATATGTGCCAGGCCCTCCCCATTCTCACAGGGAGCAATTCTTCCCCAATACCCCATCTAATCCTGTCCTTTGTCAGCCGAAAGCCATCCCCCCTTGTTCTGTTACTACAATATCCTTATAAAAAACCCCTCTCCAACAAGGGGTGCCTCCCAGCTGCACAGTGTCCAGGCAGTGGATCCCAGGATGCTGACATTGGCACTCATTCCTGCCTGGGCATCCCAGCCCTGTGTCCATCTCATCTCCTTCCACCTAAAAACAAAACACTTCAAAGGCTGTGCAAACACCCCACAGTACGCAAACAAACTTCACAAATTATTCCTATTTACAAACATCGCTCTCCAATCTCCAACACAGCTCAGACAGGCAATCCTATGCTGGTAATTAAAACCACAGGCACCAAATGATGGGTTAATTAAAGGTCCAACCCACCCTCAAAACACACCGATGTGCAGGGGAAAATGCATTGGTTCAAACCCCAGCGAAGCGGGTAGGTGGGTCTGTTGGCAGAGAGAGAGGCGATGTAAAATGAATTTGTATGATCAAAACCTTCCCGTACAGTTCGCAGGTAATTTGCGACGAGAACAAAAGCTTTAAATTCACCCACTAAATTATTCACTACAAATCGTCCTCCCGGCTCCCGTGCTTGTGTCCTTCAAGCTGTTCTAGGTGGTGATTACGTCCCCTCGGTGCACGGGGAGGCCTCGGGGAAGCGGCTGCAGGAAAGACGGAGCCGCCGATCCGACACTGGCAGTTTGATTTACAGAGAGAACTGGGGAGAGGAGACAGCAGCCCTCAGGAAAAAAGAAACTTCAAGCTCTAACCATCCCATCAAGGGGCTTTCTGCCTTCTTTCTGTGGCGGATTTTTTTGCTCTCTTTCGTTTTCCGCAACAAGCTCCCGCTGCAGGCACAATAGATGATGCTAAATTATTTTGGAATATGCTGAGAATGCCCTGCTTGGCCAAGCGAAGCCTCATAAATCATTCCTCTTCTTCCACTCCCTTTCCTATTCCTGATCTCTCTTTCAGGCAGTGCAATGCCAGCTTGCTGGGGAGCCCATTGCCCTGGCACTGTGGGCACTGTCAAGAGTGACCGGAGCCATTCCTGCTGTTGAGGGAATAAGACCACACGACTGGGACAGACTGGAGCCACTCAAGCTGATCAGATCTTTACACACCAGTTCTGGAGCTCACCTGGGCATGAGGCAGCCCCACAGCAGCCTGTAGTGGTCACGATTCCATGTACTGCTGGGAAGGGATGGGAAAAGCAGCTTAATTTATGTGTTGGATGTTTAAACATCACCCCTGGTGGAGCTGGTGATTAGGACTGAGCTCCTCTCTTGTCACTAGCACAAGTCCCCTCCAAAGCAGGGGAGATGCTGGTGAAGGACCTGGCAGGGCAGTGTGCCACCAATGGTCTGGAGAAGAGGGAGAAAAGGCAAGCTGGGGAGAGGAAAGCCCTGCATGGAAGAGATGTGGAACTCATTCAGCATTTGTGCCATAGCTGAAATGGCTGCATGGCCCAGGGCTGTCAGCCTGGCTCCTTGCACCATGACTAAAATCACACTTTTCACTAAAAACCTCAGAGCAGAGATACCTTAGTCAAAGGCAGAAACCCCTCCAGCTGGAACTGATGGGAGGAAAAGCACTTTGGACCAGAAACCACAGTGTGGCAAAAGCACAGTCATTTTCTAATACCTGAAGTGACATTTTCTGAGTCCCTCACGCTCAGCTGTGACACTGACAATGTCATAATAGGGATATGAGTGCTGTGCATCTCTGTGCTGGCCTGGTACCCATCACTCAGGAGTGATGGAGAGGCGGCAGGCTTGGGAAGCTGCTGACAAGAAGGAGCACTGAACAGTTCTGTTTGCAGCCCTGGGCAAGGACTACATTGTATTCCCTCCCCCACTCAGAAAAAGGTGGATTGCCATCTTCCATGGCTTGCCTATGAGCTGGCCTGGGAGGACTCAGCCAGGCATTTTGGAGGGGTGGGCAGGATGAGACAGAGTCCCCTGAGGTCACCCCAGGGAGGAGGCAGCCCTGTTATCCACCAGTGTTCGATGCACCCAGAGCTGCAGGATGAGGTTCAGGGGTACCAGAGGCAGAGCTGGGGTCCCCCAGCCCTCAGCATCACCCCATCACTCTTTCCACCTTCCCACCCACGGACACAAGTGGGCTCTAGCTTGGGTTTTTTAATCACTGCCCTTCTTCCCTCCTCAGGAAAACCCCAAATGCAATAAGATCCTCAGCAGTCACCCCTGCCTCTCCAGAGCCTGAGCTTCACGACTCTGTAGCCATTTCTCGCTCGCTGTGTTTTGCACAGACCAGATGTGATGCTCATCCTGAACAGCCAAATTTCAGGCCCCTTGGTTATTCCTTAGATGGAGCTGCTATTTTAGACAAGACAGACGCAAAACAAAAACAAAACGTAAAGCAGAAGCAGAGGGAAAAAGCCCTCTGAGCATCACAGTGGTGACAAAAATCCATAGTGAGGCATTTTTCTTTGGTTTTTAACCCGGAGGAAGGTGAAAAAACTAAGTAGAGCTGCAAACATGCCAGGACCATGTGCCCCAGCAGCCTTGTGGGGCTGGATGGGAGCTGCTTGCTGGCGAGCAGGGATATGTCAAGAATTCTGCCAACACTGGGAGCAGGGTTGGGGATGACCCTGTGGACAAAGGGATTCACTCACTGGACTCGTGCATCACCACCTCTCCCATGCCAGCCCCTTTTCTGGGAAAACCAGACAGCCACAAACACATGGCTTCCCTCCAGTGCTTTTCCCAGCAGGTTTCGATCACCCAGCTGCAATTCCCACCTTTTCCATCAGGACCTCTGCTGGAGTCAAAGTCCCTTCAAGCCAGACCACCCATACCAACGAGGTCCAAGGTGCCCAATATTTCATCCCCAGTATCCCAGCAGGGCTGAGGAACATGCGGATGTGCTCCATAAAGCCACCATTAGAGATCCCCTGATGGAGATGAATTATAATTTGCAAATGATTAAAACACAATTAACGGTGGTAGGGAGGTACTCGAGGCTCTGCAAAGGAGCTGTACAAATGAGGAGTTATCAGGACCTTCGGTGTCCTAAGCACCTGTCAATTCTTGGTTGAAACAAGTGCATTAGCCTCGTCCAATATCCATCTAACCTTTCCACTCTCCCTTGCTCTGTTTCCCTGGCAACCAGTTAAAAGTGCTGGAAAAAGGCACAGCTGCTTTCAGAAAAAAGAAAAGGAAGAGAAAAAAAACGGCAGTGTGTTCTTTTAAAGCACATGTGCTCGTCACTCTTTCCCCTCTCTTTCTCCATCTCTCCTTTAAGTGTCTGTGTTTTCCCTGCCCAGCTCAGCTCCAACTCCAAGACCTCAGTACGAGCTGCCACGCTCAGAGGGCAATGAGCAGGGTGGGGATGGCTCTGCCATCCTGTTCTCCCTGGGGATGACCAAATGAACCACAAACCATTGCAGAAAACCACTTGGGACTGCAGCAAAATGGAGGGGAGCAAACCCAGGAGAGGGCTCACCATGGGAAGCTGCTGAAAGGGGAGATGCTGTCCCACACCAGCCCGTTCCTGGGGCAGGGGAGCTCAGTGTGCCTCCCTGGTGTGCTCCTTGCCAGGCACATCACAGCAGAGCCACACACAACCTGCACAGCTCTCCAGAGTGGTACAAGCTGAACACTCCGTATTTCATGGTGCTCCCTGTCAGTCTCTGAGCAAAACAGCAGTTTAACAAAGATCAAGACTTGAGGCTGTCACTAAACCCTGCTCTGCCGCCTGCTAAACAGGGTTATTTTTCCTTTCTTGCCTTTTCTCCCTACTCCCTTTTCTCCTGCCTGCCTGGGCAGAGCCACGCTGATGAGTGTGGCATTTGTCCTGACACCTTTGGGAACTCAACTCCAAAGGATAGAAGGAAAATAGCAATGAGAGCAGCCATCACAAAAGCTGGAGTAGGGAGGATGGTGCTCAAAGCCTGTCACTGCCACTGTCTCCTGTCTCCACAAGCAAATGCCAGAGAGAAGCTGGAAACACATCCTCTTCCTCAGGTACAACCCAGCACCCAGAGCAGCCTGCTCTGTCCGAGGAGAATGGGCTGGAAAAGTTCTCCCAGGTCCTTCAGGAGCTGTCACAAAGGATGGAGCTGGGAATGCAGTCGGCAAAAGAGCAGTGAAGGTGGGATGGGGATCACTCAGCACCCTCTGAATTGCCCTGCAGCTCTTCATGGCACTGTTTCAGCAGGGAAGGTACCACATCAAAGCTGTTCCATCCTGGAAAGTGCTGGAGCATCTGTAGGGAAGGACCCTCGTGGTGCTACATTTGCAGGACTGACCATGAATTTTCCTCCAGACCAGAGACGTTCCAAGGGAACAAAGTTCCTGGGATGGCTCCATAGGCAATCAAACCTCATTACTCTGCTGCTCAGTGAACAGCTCCATCCACACATGGATTTGCTGTTCCACGTCCCAGCCTGGCTGCTGGCACACACAGGAATTGCTGATAGCCCTGTACCCTTTATCCTGTTCTTCCCCAACATCTCCAGGAGCAGGGATGAGGACCACCCTCACAGCAGCATCCCTCTTACATGGGGGACAAGGAGCAGAAAGGGGTGGCAGCAGTGTGGGGAAGAGCTTGATTGTGTTAATTAATTGCCTGGTTTGAAGAGCCACTGCCACTTTGCACTGAGCATCTTAAACAGAGGGAGGGGGAAAAGAAACAACCCATTAAACAACACACATGGGGGAAAGAAACCAAAACAAAGGAAAAAATCACCCTAATCTAATGTTTTGCAAACACTGGGCACCCAAACAGCTGATCTTTGTCAGGAACCTTAGTTCCAAGAACCACTTAGAGGCTTTCATCAACACATTATAATATTAATCAAGACTCATAATGCAGAGTGATTTGCATGCCAACAAATATATTTACACTGTAAATTGTTTGTTGAGAAGCCTCAGAGAAATATGCAATTCGCTGCTATTGAACTTGGGTTGCAGGGAAAAAAAAAGTATCAAATCCCTGTAGAGTTGGTTCCTTCTGGCTTTGGCAACACGACTCATTAGCATGTACTCGCACTTCCATGTGGGTTTTTGCTCACAGCCATTTAGCTGGATCGCTGCAGTTGGAGGTGAAAAAGCTTAGCCAAGTCCTCACAGTTAAATCCAGGTCACTGTCTTCTCCACAGAGGAGACACAGCCTCTGGTAAATTCGTGCAGCAAGAGCCAAGGAGTCAAAACACAACAACTGTCACCCATGGGTGATTCTGTCTGACTCTCACAGTGACCCCAGCCTATTTATGCAGTTCTGCTGTGAAAGCCAAAGTGACCCCAGAGAAGTCCTGCTCCCACGGAGGGGAGGATGGCCAAGCACAGGGAGCTGAGCAGCTGCAGAGGCAGTGGCAGAGCTCCCAGTGCCCACAGCCCCCAGCTCAAGTCAGCCAAAAAGCCTGAGGATGGTGGCACTTGATCTTAGAGGTCTTTTCCAACCATAATGGCTCCATGATTCCATGATGTCCTGCTGCAGAGGACCATGGCAGCATGCAGGATGTGACTGCTCACCTCTGGGACCTCTCACATGTCGCTGCCAACGGGGAACACTGCTCAGAGGGACAGCTCAGTCCAGACCCGAGTTCAGGGGTTTGACCTGCCCTGACAAGCCCTTGCAGACTCCAGGGCACTGGACATAGGCCAAGAGGGGCAGTTATCCTTATTATCTGCACAGATTCACAGCACAACCTGTATCTACAGCACAGAGAGAGAGGACAAGACAGGAAGCAACACCACTGGAAGGTCTTTTCCAACCTAAATGATTCTATGACTCCAAGAGCATTCAGATGGTTTGCACGCTGATGCCACACTTCCCATCCCAGGGGATCTTCCTCTCCTTTCCCTCCCACGGCTTTTCCCCCTGCACCCCTGCTCTTTCCACTGTGCTGTGTGGTCCTGCCGTGTCTCCGTGCCGGGTGTAAATGAGAGCCTGCTGTGCTTCCCACCCAAACTCTCCCCTCCCCTCCTGCCTGGGGCTCTGGGGCTGGAAAGGATGATTAGCAAAGGTGTTAGAGGAGAATTAAGCGGAGTATTCTGTGGTGCCTCTCTAAGCTGCTGAAGAGCGGATTAGCAGGAGGCATTTATCTCCTGGTTCAGAGACCTTCTAAAGAGCGAGGCAGAAAAATAATGGGAGGGAGGATGGGGGAAGCTAATTAACACTTCCAGGGCAGCAAGCCCTCCATGTGGAGCTGGTATTAATAGGCTGGATAGAAGACGCCCTGGTCAGAGTAAGCGGTGCTTGTTCATCCAGTGGGTTTCCCTGTGTGGTGACTGGGAAGGAGCTGGGAGACAGGACCAGCACTAAGGAAGGGGAGATCACAGAATCCCAGAAAATACAGAAATCACAGGATCCCAGAATGATTTGGCTTGGAAATGACGTTAAATCTCATCTCATTCCAACCTCACTGCTGTGGGTTTCACTAGACCAGGTTGCTCAGAGCTCAATGCAACGCAGCCTTGAACAGTTCTGGGTATGGGGCAGCCACAACTTCTCTGGGCAACCTGATGACACAGAGCAGCAGAGAACCCTGTCTCAGGTCACTGCTGTCCTCAAGGAGTTGGGACAGGACCAAAGGCTGCTCTCATACCTCTGGCCACAGATGCTGCCTTTGCTCCAGCTTTTTATGGAAAGTCTGAAGCTGAAGATGCACTCCTGCATCCTGGCTAGTTATCCTACCCCTCAGTTAGCAGCTATTTTGGGATGACACCACGTTGCTGCTTCCAAACCCACCATGCCACTCCCATGATGAGCAAGGAAATGATCTGAAATCCCGGGAAGCATTTCAGCAGAGCAGTGAAAATCACAGGAATAAACTTTGCAGGTCCGTCAGGTGGTTTGATCTGTTTGCATTTAATACTCAGTTTCTCTACGTGCACGCAGTGCAAGTCCCTAATCCCTGCTCAGTAATTACCAACATTAGAGGACCAGAGCTCAGTCCTACCCATCCGTGCTCGCTAATGCCTGCACAAGCATTTCCCTAAGCCTCGCTGTGCCACGACATTAAGGACAAGCAGATGCCTTCAAGCTCTCTGTTCACAATGATTGCCCTACAAAAACATCGGGGAAGGAGAAAGAGCTTGGTTAGGGGGCAAAGGGGCATTTTATTTGATAAAATCATAAAGAGCAGTGCATCCTGCAGAGGAAGAATCTCCGAGACATAAATGTCAGGTTTATGAACAATTGAGCTGCTCCGTGCTTGCCCGAAATTGCTCTTTAAGGTCAGCGCTGTAAGTGTTCCTCTGGGAAATGGACTGTGGGACAAGACAGCAGGGAATGGTGGCTGTCCTGTCACCAAAGTGGGGCAGAGACACAGCACCAGGGCAAGGAGCCACGGCCCCGAGGTGTGGCTGCCCACACGCGCCCAGACACCTACACATATTCCCTTTTTGGGAAAAGCCTCGGGAACAGGAGCATCACTGCCTGCCAAGCCCTGTGCTGACACTCCAAGGAAGCATCAACTCCCTCTCAGAAATGCAGATTTATCTGTGCAGCCACAGGTCTTGAACTGGTTGTGCCAAGATGCTGCAGTTCACCTTGGAATTAAAATGATGGGACACTGGCAGGAGTCCCCCGTGCTCTGAGAGTGCTCCCTCCATGGAAATGAGTGCTATTTTAGCAGAATTTGGTAAAGGAAGGCTGTGAGTCCACAGGGGAGCCCAGGAAAAGTCACAGACTATTTGAGAAGACAACAAGCTGAGCACACTCCAGATGCATCTAAATCTCAAGGAAAGACCAACCAGATGTGGCTTATCCAGCTTAGCAGCTGGGCTGGCTGAGGGCCGAAGGGGTGAGCCATCAATGACACCAAGAGGCCATTTCACACTGATCCAGGGAAGAGAAATGCTGGCAGGAGCAGTAAATGCTCCAGCACACCCTTGGGTGCCAAAAGGGATCACACATGACACCCAATATCACAGCTGCACATGCAGAGTCTCCTGGCTTCCCCTAAACCAGGCAGGGTGACAGAAGACTGAGCCTGGAGCCACAGATCCCAGGATGCCTCTGCTCCTCCTGTTTGGTCACCAGGGAGGACACCCCATGGGGGGACCCACAGGACTCTAGAAAGCAGCTCAGGGCATAAATTCAGAGCAGGGTAGAGCTGAGGAGCTGCTCTCACAAAGGCTACAGCAAACAGCCTTGGGAAGGAGCAGGAAGGGTGAATTAACACAAGGTGTTTTATATTCCTCCGGGTTGTTACAACGAGACCTTGATGGGCCATATGGTCTTGTCTTGACCCTTAAATCATCTTATGCCCTTCTAACAGCAGCCATCGCTGTTGCTGGCTTCCATTCCTTGTTATTCTTGGCACTGGGAGGCCGGGAATGCGAGGCAGCTCAAGCCCATAATGAGATGCATCAGATGGAGACCATCTGGAAGGAGCATCCAACTTTAACCTTGAGGGCTACTTGGAAAAGGACCTTCAGCCAGCAAAAGTCTCCTTCCCACCGACAAACAGCCCTCTCCCGACTGCTCCTTGCAACATTCCGGGGTCTTGGGAGCCGTCAGCCTCCAAAGAGCCCAGCACTGAGCCTCCTGCACTTGCTGCCCACAAGATGGGCTGTCCATCTGCTCCCTGCCAAGGCAGCGTGTCCTCCCGGGGTGGGAGAGCGGCTGCAGGCACTCGGGGGGAACGGGACAGCCGACAGCCAGGTGGGGCACGGCCGGAATAAATCAATTATCCAACGTTTATCATCTGGAAAGGCAGGAGGAGACTCAGAGGAAGCTCCAGCTCCGGTTGGGAAGCTGCAGGGGACAGCTCTACCCGCTGGCGTTTTGGACTTTCCTCGCCATTCCCCCCACCCCGTGCTCCCCATCTCCATTTACCAGCAGCCAATCCTCTGCATTTCCAGATTCACATCTACTTAAGGACCAGTGACAGATAATGCTGACAAATCTTGCCTGGCCATCCAGAAGAATAACTTTGCCATTAGCAGAAAAAGAAAATAAACATTTTCTAAACAACTCGGAGGGTGTTTTAGGAAAACCATTTTATAAACAACTTTGCCATCAGCAGAAAAAAAGATTTTCTAAACAACTTCTTTTGTTTCCATCTCAATTAGAAAAGAAACCCACAGAAATAGGGGGGAAAACCCTTTATAACTCAAGTTGCTGTGATGAGAACCTGCTCCAGGTGGAGCAAAACATTTCCCATCAATGTGGACTTGCTTCTGGGGTGAAAAAGGTGGAGGGATTTTCACCAGTAGCCTTAGGACCGCAATTTCATGGAGCAAAGTCCCTAAACACCTCTAAGCCAGGAAAATCTGTTACTTCAACTATTTGTTGAAGTGCTTCACTCAATTGTGCCTTTGTTCTTTCCATTTTTTTAATTAAGATTGAAAGGCCGAAGCTCTAAAAAGAGGCATCAGGAAGCTGCACGCAAGGGAACAGGGAAAGTTCATTTGAATGGAAATTGAGAAGCCAAATCTTTGGAAAGGCTTTCAGAAGCCACCTTAAACGACTTTCTTTGTTGTCTGGCAGGTTAAACACCTCATTGGAACTGGGATATCTGTCTTGAAATGCCTCTGCACATCTCCCCAAAGGCTGTTCTCCATAGCTTGGCTGCACATGGATAGTTTTTTTTCGGAAAGAGCTTGTGCCAGGGCCAAAGAGGAGCAGGATGCACGAGGAGAGCAGGAGGAAGAGATGTACTGTGCTGCCTTTCTGAAATCCAGGGCTTCTCTGACAAAGAGCCCTCTAACAGCCCATGTACATCCCCACAGACAGACCCAGATGCTGCTTGAGATTACTTGAGAAGGATCAGGCAAATCGTTTCACATCAAACATCCTCCTGAGAAACACTGAGGAAAAAAGATTCATTAATAAAAAAAATCCAAATGAGCAGCACTTAGGCAGAGAGAGGCTGGGATGGAAATAGCAACCCTTAAGGGCTTTGGGAGGGCAAGCTTTCCTTCACATCGAGGGTGACCCGAGGGGACAGCTGAGCTGTGCCAGCTGCACAGGCAGCTCTGCCCAGGGCAAACATTATCGGCTCCACACTGAAGGATTTATTCCCAGCCACAGACTTGTGCTGTCCAGCCAGGCTGGCTGGCATGAATCATCCACACACCCGTCCATCCATCTCACCCAAGTGGATGCCAATGGATAGAGGCCCTAGGGCAGGATCAGGCTCAGAGCATGCACATCTCTCAAAGAAACCCAACAGAGAAGATCCTGAGAGGTAACACTCCACAGATGCTTCTCACAACATCTACAAACTTCAATTCTCCAGTCAGGGCTGGGCAGCAAACAACACCAGAGTGCTCTCAGATGACTGCTCCCATCCCTGAGGCTCACACAATTTCCATTTCCTATTTTTCCCTATATAAATCTCCCAGATGCCCAACAGCCCTAGCTGACTTCTTGGGGAAGGAAAATCCTCTCCCTGTACAACCATCCATCTCATATTTGTCCACTAAAGATGATTTAAACCTTTCTCCAACGTGCCTGGTGCTGGTCTGGACCTCAGAAGAGGCACAGCACCAGTCACCATGGACAGGTGAGAGAGAAGCAATTTTGGCAAGACAAGCTGACACCAATCGTTAAGAGCAGGACTAATTGGTGGGGTGGAGAGATGAGACGGGATGAAGGAGACAACTCTGGCACAAACCTCCAACTCCTGATCCAGCATCTGCAATGACCTCTTGGTGTTCCTCAGGCCAAGAAGGGTTGTGAAACTCCTCACCGCTCCCTGACCCAACAAAGGCTCCTGGAGCAGCACCAAAGAGCTGGGATTCCGCAGCCTTTTCCATTTGTCTTCCCCCTCTGGCTGTCAGCATCCTCATCCCTTCAGAGGGATGGAGGTGCCTCTGCCAGGCGCGGGATGAGGTGCTGATAACAGGGAGCCACACGGGGAGCGTGCGAGCCACCCCGCTGTGTTATTAATACATGAACTTTGCCACCGCCCTCCCACGCTGCCTGCTGATTTTTATACCATATTGCATAATTAATCTGTCAACATTCTGTGACGAGGTATAAATATTAATAATACGATCACACAGTTGGCTGTTCCTTTTAAAATTCAAACTTGGCGAAGATAAATCGCGCACTTAATCTTAGCAAGCTTTGAAGAGTGTATTAAAAAGAGAGAAAAAAAATAATAAGGGGGGAAAAAAAAAAGGATACATTTGATTTTGCAACAGGATTGCCTGATTTTACCTGGGTTTATCTTTCCCTTTCTCTCTGCCTCTCCCCTTTCTGCACATGTGAGGATGATAGTAGCATTTTCTCAAATATTTGGGGGCAAGTACCAAAATGGGGTGGTGAGGGGAACACAAACACACAAGCTGTGCCCAAGTCAGAGGGTTCTTTCCTAGGTTAGGTCTTCCTACACACATACAGCTGGGGAAAAAAAAAAAAGGAATCGCTTAAAAAATGCCATCAAACACTGTTTGAAGGGTAAAGAATAAGGGAAGAGTTCATCCTCATAGAGTTCTGAGCTGCTTTTAGTGCCACCCAAAGAGCTGGATGTTAAGGCAGTGGTTCCCAGTTGAGCCAATAGGAATGGGAAGCTTAAAGCACCACCACTTTCACAAATGTCCTTAAAAACAACTCAAGAGGCCCCAGCACTGCTCAGCACTGCAGAAAGCGACTGCCCTGCAGACGTGAGCTGTCCAAGGTAGCACACAGAGTTTCCGAGCTCTTTGCCACATGTACAATCCTCCCAGACCCTTCCCTCGACAGGGGATGCTGGGGCTGAGGAAAGCCTGTGGCACAGTTAGCTGAGATCTCTGAGCATCTACCAGTGCCTCTGTGACTCCCCAGACCCGTCTCTGATAAACTCCACTAAGCCTTTGCAGAAGCAACTTCCCTGTTTGTTCAGGGCTCCAAGACTTCAGTAATGCTCTCTGCCTTCCCTGCTCCAGCCTCACTATCCCAAGACTTCAACACCCCGTACTTCTCACATATTGCTCATTTCCAGTTGAGATGTTGCCTCTGCCCGTGCTTGCTCTGCCTCCCAAGACAAAAAAACCACGCTCTCTGCTCATGATGTAACACCTCGTGAACCATGGGAATTCAGCCTTTTCCATGCCCATTGAATCCCAGCTCATGTGCTCTTTCTAACCCTGCTTTTGTTTCTAAAAGAGGAAGACAGGGAGGGAAAAAAAATCCTCACACCAAACGCCTCCCTAGTACAAATAAAGCACAGTGATGGCAAACTCTTCCCTCAATACTCCAGTCACTTTGTTTTACAGAGTACTGAAATGAAAGGAATACTTTAGATTAAAAGATTTGTTTAATGGTCTGATTAATTCATTCCAAACAGACAGAGACTGTTCTGAGAATCTCTGTTAGCTCTTAACCTTTCCAGCTTGGGGTTTTTTTGTGTATAAGCGAGGATGTGTTTTAATTTAATATTCAGCGCCTGCTGCGCTCTCTCTGGGCTGGATCACATGGCTTTTCTTCTGCACTTGGAGAAGGGACCAACTGCTTCTTAAAATAAACAGAGAGGAGCTGGTAAACAAGGAGGGCAAAAGCAGGAGGGCTCACCTGGCGGCCCACACACACCATGGGCAATTACCCCATTCACCCTGGTTCAGTTCACAAAATTAATTAGCACTGGAGACTGCTGGTCCATATTATTTATGAGCTAATGAGTAGGAGAAGCTGCAAATCCAAAGGCAAGTGCACCAGGTGGCCAGAGGCAAGTTTCCAGCCCTCAGGAAGGGAGAGAATCCCAACCCATGATCCCAACAAGAAGCTTTGCAAAGCCAGGACTGGAGCTGGGAATTTGAGTGTGGAAGTTTTGGAGAGGAGAGCTCCCCTGCAGTATGGCAAGGCATGAGGGGAAACTGATCCTGTTCCTTGGTTTTTGGAGACCTGGACCAAAGAGCCAAGGGGCTGGGCAGTGTCCTGTGCCCTTCCTTCATGGGCTCTGTAGAGCAGCTACACCTGCACCCTGCAGGTCACAAAGTCCTGGCCACCACAGTGCCCCTGTGCCCTCGGGCAACATGGCCATGACCATCCTTCACACAGGAACAGTGTCCTGGGCTTTCTAATGCCCCTGCTCCTCCAAGGAGACCTGAGGAATGGCCATCACCAGGCACTGGGAAACCCTGTGACAAGACAGATGGGTTGGCACATGGGTTAGAGGTGACAGAGCTTCAGCTCCCTGCTGGCAAAACCATGTCTCCAATGGCTGTCACTGTCATTCATGCTGGAATTCAGGAGGCCTGTCATGTTATACCTGCTTCCTGCAGGATCTAAGCTGTTTCCCTTTCCCTCTGTCCTCTCTAGCTGTGAAGACAGATTGAAACACAGTGCCACTTTGCCAGGGGGAGAAGGGACAGTGACAGGAAGCAGCTCCCACCAAACCCCAGATCAAACACCACACTTGATCCTCACTTCCACCACCACTCTCGTCCCTGGCTGGGTACACACATCATCCCTGAGGAAGGACAAGCTCAGCAAAGTGATGGGGAGACAATCCCCAGGCACTGCTCAGGCATCAGGGAGAAGTGGGAGCAGCATTTCGTTCCTGCCTGACGTGCTCTGGCTTATGCAGGATCGCAGCTCTGCTCTGGCTTTGCTCAGCGCCCTCCTCTACGGCTGCAGAGGAATAACACTGCTCGCTTCAAGTGAGGCAGAAAGTTCAGCATCTGCTAAGAGTACTCCAGCCTAGTGCTCATCTCTCACGCAAACCTCCAGCCACAGGCAGCTCCCTGATCGCCCCCTCCTCCCAGAGGATGGGAGTGGGTTAGGAGAGCAGGTTCTGTTCATGTCCATTAACATAATCAGGATGATTGTAGGGTGCATGGACAACCATGGCCACCCCTCTTTCAGCCCAGGCTCAGAGCTCCCATGAATGCAATGTTATTTCCATGTTCAGCCTCACAATTAATTTCATCTGACTGATCTCTGTTTGCCAGTTTTACTGACAGCATATCCCCCCACAATACCAATTCCAACATCCACAAATGAAACAAAACCTAAAAAAAATCAGCTGCCCAGCCAGAACATCATTTTACTTTATTTGCCTGATTATTATTTTTTCATCCCATATGCTCACAATTATTCTTGTTTCCATTTTGTTCCTTAACAAGCAGAGGGGAGGGGGGAAATCACATTCTCGAGTTTTTCCCTCTCTGCCTTTCCCCCTTTTTTTAGCACAGAACAGATGTTTCCCACGTCAGTGTCTCTCTTGACAAAGGCAGTCTTTTTCTGGTGGGAAAGACACTCCCAAGGAAATTTTCCTCCAAGCTCTACTCTCTAATTTTTTCAGGTTTCCCAGAACTCTTCCTGTGGCTCCAGCTAGAGCACAAGACTGAGCGTGTCCTCTGGGTTATCCCAGCACACCAGACTGCCTGGAACAGTCACCCAACCTTTCTCCTGACCTTTAGGGTAGTTTATACAAAAATAGCACAATTATGGAGACTGCCATTAATGGCAATAAATCTTTCATTAATGTCAGCTGCAACTGTCCCATGAGGGAAAAAGGAGTCCAGAATTAAAGGTATTTAATTAAAGATGTTTCAGAAATTTAGGTTTGATAGATGGAAAAAATTTATTACAGTGAGGGTGATGAGCACAGGGTGCCCAGAGAAGCTGTGGCTGCCCCATCCCTGGAAGTGTCCAAGGCCAGGCTGGACAGGACTTGGAGCACCCCGGGACAGTGGAAGGTGTCCCTGCCCATGGCAGATATGCTTTCAAGTCCCTTCCAACCCAAACCATTCTGATTCTATAATGTGGTGTTAGAATTATAGGAGGAATTCACCTAAAACCCGATGGATAAAACCACATCTAGGCTGCAGTGAAGGCACAAACCGGCACCAGTAGCCTTGACACAGGACAAAGAGAAAGGAGTCCCCTCAGATGCCTTCAAAGAGGCATCACAGTCAAAACAGTTCAATCCCAGGGCTTGGTGCCAGGACCTCTGACTATTTTTTGGCTCCTCGTTATCCACAGTTCTTGTTTTCTCACCGTGCCTCAATTGACTTTTATGAAAAATGAGGGTGATAATGGCCAGCTAACAGAGGCAATCTTTGAAATACTGGCTCTGCTAAAACAGATGAGCTGTCTCAGCTTACAGAAGCGACCCTGTGAGCATCACCAGAGATGGAGTTCTCTTTTCCTAGCATGAACAATAAATCAACAGCTCATTTCTGCTCTGGGACAGTCAGGGAATCAGGGTAGCGGTCAACAAGGTGTGCTTTGGCAAATTCCCCCACAGTTATCAGCTACTGAATATTGCAGCTCTGGCTGAGAGAGGAGAGGACTGGGGCTCACTCTGCCTCTTCCTCCAGCTCCCCTATGTGAAGAGAACCATGTGCTTGAAGAGAAAAGTAAATAAACCTCTTGCTGCAGAAAAAGGCCAAAGAAGTACAACCTGTGTGTGTGGGGGACCTTCAAAACTCCCATCTGGTGTTGAGCCAGTGGCACAAACTGGCTTCACCAGTGTGGAAGCATGGCCAGGACTGAATGGTGTCTACAAGAAAGATAGAGAGGGACTTTTACAAGAGCATGGGTGACAGGACAAATGGAAATGGCTTCACACTGACAGAGAGAAGGCTTAGATTAGGTATAGGGAAAAGAATTCTTCCCTGTGAAGGTGGTGAGGCCCTGGCATAGGTTGCCCAGACAAGTTATGGATGTGCCATCCCTGGAAGTGTTCAAGGCCAGGTTGGACACAGCTTGCAGCAACCTGGGATGGAGGAAGATGTCCCTGCCCATTGCAGGGGGGTGGAACTTGATCTTTAATATCCTTTCCAATCCAGGCCATTCTATAATTCTGTGACTCTGTGTTTGGCCAAGAAAACTCCACGAAACTCCAGGAACGTTTTTGAGCATGGAGCAAACCCATGCCCACACTCCCCAGCACATTCCCACTCCATGCCCAAATCCCAGTGCTCTGGAGCTGCATCTCCTGCGGAGCTGCCACGATCACTGCTGGCACCAGCCCCTTCCCCAGGACGAGATAATGTGCATTATTTGCTAAAATAAGTTTGACATTAATGAGCAGGAGTCTCAATGGCAAAGGCTCACACTGTGCAGCAGATGTGATGCGGGCTCACAGCTCCTTCCCTGCCTGCCGGGTGGATGGGAGGAAGAGCTGGAGTCACGGAGTTGGTGTCACACAGCCAAGAAGTCTGCGTCAAGAGGGACTCTCACCACCAGTGCCAAGCCAAGACGCCCGCCCAGCAGCAGCCTGGATGCTTTTTAAAGAGGCAGGCTGGGAAAGAGACAGATGTCACCCCTGATAGACAGGGCAAAGGCAGGGGATGGCTCTGGCACTGGGACTCTGCTCCCCAGGAAATGCCAGCATGGGACACGGACATTTGACTTCCTCCAGAAAGTGGGCAGTGAGTGATCAAAGCAGTCGTCTGAAAGCGCCTGTTCCCTCCAGAACATCAGCTTCAGATTCAAGCCAGGCAGCTCAATTCCTCATCCTCTGTGCTCAATAAACCCTGGTCCATAAAATTTATTGCCTGCTTCTAGATGACAACTGCAGGAAAAAAACAAAAACTCATGCTGTAGTCGTGTCTCGTGCAGACAGACTTTACAGATGGCATCGCCAGGGCTGATTTACACGAGACAAGAGGCAGACCAGAGGTGAGTCCTGGGAAAAATCCCATACCTGGTCAGCAACAAACACCTTCTCCTTGGCCCCACCCTCTCTGAGTAGTGTCCCATTCCACAAGTCAGCCAGAGCATCCTGGACAAAGCTCCAGTGCATCCAGGGACTTGGGAAAACCAGACCTTGCTCACAGGCACCTGCACCTGTGTGTGCATCACTGTGGAAACAACATCCTCCTGCCCCTGCATGGAAATGTACAGAACAGGCAGACAGCCACGGCAGGAAAGCTCTCTCTGAGCCCAGGAATGTTGCAGTAGGACTTGCTGCTCCTGTTCCTACACTGACTGTGACAAGGAGTTCAGCCCTCCTGTATTACACACTTCAAAAGCCAAGAGTGGCTGGTCAGCCCCAGGGAAGTGCATGCTCTCTCACAGCTCAAGAAGGGCAGGTACAAGACAGAATAAAACGAAGCATCCACTGACCCTGAGGAAAGGGCAAGGACTCGAGTTAACCAGAGTATCTGTTGTGCAGGATGAGGCTTGGACAGGTCTGGAGTGCTTGGGAGAGGAGCAGGGAGCAAAACCACAAGGGCTGGGGAAGGTCAGCACTGAAGGATGCAGGACTGATATCCTGGGAGACACAGTGCCTTCACTATCATCCCCACCAAACTCACTGCAGTCACGAAGTGAGGGTTGTGTGAGCAAAGCAATGTCTCTGCCACGCTCTGCCCTCCTGTGAAAGCTTCACTGACAACAGGGGAGAGACTCTGTAACAGCCAAGTTCAGAGCAGGTGAGGACCCAAACCACACAGCATCCATGAGTGAACACAAAGCAGTCCCTGTGAGGCTGGGTGGAAGTCCATGTGAGAGTGACCTCCTAAATCCTTCTCCATGGCACAGGGGATAAGGGGTTGGGAGAGCAAGGAGGTAGCAGGAGGAGAGGAAAAAAATGAGGAAAAAAAAAAAAGCCATGGTGAATGGAGTGGAAAGATTTCTGAAGGAGCCACGTTTGTCACATTAAAGTGAGTGAAAGGCAGTGCAGGCGCTTCCCTGCCTGTCAAGTGTGTTTGTCTCTGGTCCTGGGAATTTTCATTATTCATTATTCGCCTGGCATGGATAGCAACAGGAGCACGAGGTTCTGTCTAATCCCCACCTGATAATGCATTTCTGATAAGCGTGACGGAGCCGACGCCACTGACCGGATTCACATTTCCAGCGGATAAAATGCCATTTACAGTTGGCAGGCGCCGAAAATTCAGATTGAGGAGATAAGGGGAGGTGTGGGCAATGGGTCCCAAGGGCATGAGGGATGAGCAGTGACATGGGGCTGGGGACAGAGGTGACATCCACACTGCTGCCTTGCCATCTGCGGCAAAGACAAATGCAAGTATTTAATATTATAGACGACCTAAGTGAGGACAAATCAGCACAGGAAGAATTTTGGGTAGACTCGTCTCATCCAAACTGAGTCTTCCCTTTATTATACAGAATCTGAGAAAGCAGAGGCCAAAATTAACCCCTTGGAGACACAATTCAGAGCTCCAGAAGTGCATAGTGCTCAGAGAGACAGCTAATTCAGCTCTGCCTGGGGTCCATGTCCAGCAGCAATTATCATGCCTCGGATCAACCTCATTGACTCCAATCCTGCTACAGTACAAAGCTACAGCAATGGGCCATTAATATTTATCAGGCTTCATGCAAGGAAAAATGACTTGTATGATATGTTCTGTGTAATTTATGTCATGTATTTTAACAGTGGGTCATGGCAGAAGCCAGATAACAATAACCTTGTCAACCAGTAGAATTTATAGCCTGGTTAAAATACATATAAAGGTACCTGTATTATTGCAACCATAAGTATTTCAAGTGTGAACACTCTAAAGAAGAGGAATATTGGAAAAGGGGATATTGCCAGAGGGGAAAAACTGAGGCTATTTGAGAGAAAGAGAGAGAATTTAGGTCAAGTGCCTGTATGAAAAAGTTCCTGATGCCAAGATCTACAGGGCAGTGCAACCATCTCCCAGGAGGAAGGAGGAGATGCTCCATTGTTTTCAACATTTGAAAGTAGATTGGATGGAGAACTAAATATTACATATGGTAGAGAGCAGCTCACACGCTAGCACAGGGAGAGACTAAAATACAACCCGCTGTGAAAAGTGGCAATGGGGAGATGGCACAGCCTTTCCCTCCCATTCCTCACACATATCCAGAGCTGGAGCTGCTGATTTTGGGTGACACAGACAGTGATGCTTTCTGTTCCTGGCAGCCGTGCAGTCAGCCAGGAATGAGGGAGCAGAGCCTCCCCTGACTGCCGTGTGATGAGTGGTGTTATTGCCATCCAAGTACTGGTTCTGCAACCCCACGAGAGACAAGGAGGCTGCTCAGATATGAACAAGGATAGTATTTCACCTGGAAAAGCCCGGCTTGACTTTTAGATCCCAGCCTGAGCCAGTAGAAAATCTTTTACTCCTCATTAGGAGTCAAGAAGCAAATCTACTAAGGCTCCGAGAAGATTGCATGTGGATATTGGACTCAGCATCCCTGCCAGATGGGGAACACGCCCAGAGAGCCCCAGACTGAATTGCTGCTGTTGGTCACAACACCGTGGCACATCCAAACATCTCAGCCTGGAGCCAAGAAGTGCACATGGATTTACCCTCACCCAGGCTCTAGCCTTCTTGTGCCTATCCCCTAATGACCTCTCAGGATCCAGGATCAAATGCCAAGGAGCAGCTCCTCCAGGAAAAGGGGAGATGAAGACCAGCTGGTCCCAGAAGACAAGAGCATCCCCGCAGTCTCGGCAGCAGGAGAGGCACAGCGTAACTCCCTCCACACAGAGATCATAACTTTGCAACAGCAGCTCTTTAACAGCTTCCCTCGCTAACAAGCTGCTCTTGTTTTCATGTTTTGGAATGGCTTAATCCTGTATATGATAACATCCCCAACAAGCAAGTGCATTAAACTGTGACAGCTTTTCACTGACCTAAGCAATTGCATTGTGAAAACGCCATTAGCGTCTCTCTCTTCTTCATCTAATCCCCCCCTTCCCTCCCTCCGCCTCTTCCCTGGCCAGTAAGAGCTATGCTCAACACCACTATTAAATTACCCTTAGAAATACGCTCCTCAAAGAAAATCAATGCACATGTGTTTTAACACTTGTCACAAATAGATCAACCGGGCAATCAAACATACATCATTCCACCCAAGGTTTAAATAAATACCGGGACCACGTGTTGATGGTGCATTCCCACGGCTGGAGCACCTCTGGG
Source organism: Acridotheres tristis (assembly GCA_037013685.1). Lineage (NCBI taxonomy): Eukaryota > Metazoa > Chordata > Aves > Passeriformes > Sturnidae > Acridotheres > Acridotheres tristis. The sequence goes on along the minus strand of CM072911.1, from coordinate 4,448,132 downwards.
CTGCTGCTGTGCCCGACACTGGGCTCTAAATCTCCTCTAACAGGGGTGCTGCCCGCACAGTGCCACTACTGAAATGGCAGAAGGTAGAAAAATCGAGCCCCATCACACCAAAGCTCATTGCACCTGGTTTTCCAGCAATCCTCGTGTACCTCCAGTGAAATCTGGGAGGGTGGAACAGGCAGTGTTCAGGCTGTGCAGAAGCTGCTGCACAAGCTCACTTGGCTTGTTTTTCAAACCCGTCTGCTCATTCCCTTCCTGCCACTGTTATTTACTGCTCTGGGTGCCAGTGGGACGATTGTCCCCACGTCTGTCTGTAAAGAGCCATGGCTGATGGTTTGTATGGGAAACATGCACACAGGTCTAAAGTGCCTGATAAATAGATCATGAGCCTTGAAATCTGTTCCTGCTGTGAAGATGTTTGCTGCAACTATTTTTACTTCAACATCGTTTTCTCCAATTTTTTTTTTTTAAACCATCCCTCCTCTTTCTTCCTCGGTCAAATCGAGACAGAGAGGGATTTCTTGCCGACTAATTAAAGCCCCACATGTTAATGAACTCCCAACACTTTACTGCCTCAGAGTGTCTGCAGCCCCACAGGAAATTAATAAGAGCTTTAATCACAAAGAGACTTGAAAGGTCAGTGCCTGCTATGGGTCTCCAAACACAGAAGGCAAAGGAATCATATCATATTTTTAAAACACCCCGCTGAGAAGCCACGGGGCTGAGGCCAGAGGCAAAATAACAGGCAGAAAATGAGTGGTACAGCTGTCGTCACAGGGCTGGGGAAAAGCAGGACAGGAGAGCTGTAATCATACACTCTCCCTTTGTCTTCTATTTAATCTATCCTACTTTTGTTATTCCTTTTTTCTCTCAGAGCAAGGCCAAATTACACGTGATCGATCTGCCTGAGAGTAACCCTTTACCAGCCTACCTGATGGCTCATCTCCTGACCTTCCCCTCCATCCTCTAGCTAAGCGAGCTCTTCCTACTTTTCCTTTCCTTGTTACGGGTGTGCATCTTCCTAAAGCTCCTTTCAACATATTAAGAGGTACATGGAAAAATTGATATTGTAAGTAGATGCTCCAGATGGACCAATTACTGAATTAATCCATAATACCCACCTGGCTCCTGCAGCCAGTTATTTACAGCAGGCACCAAGGCTCACACATAATCTATTCACTACTCAGAGTGGTATCAAAGCACAGCATTATGAGCACCAGCTCCACAAGCTATTTTTAGTCCCGCCCCAGTGAAATTTAAGTGCTTGAAGGACTCCAGCTTGAGGAGCATCTCCAAGTGGAGGAACAAACTCAGAGGATTGCTTGAAGTGAGTGTTTCTGGGTCCAGAGAGCACAGCCCCATCAGCAAGAGGACTGAGGGGATGTTTTCATGTGGCTGTTCCTGGGACAAACCTCAACCTTTCATGGTTTTTAACATCCAGTCCAGCAGCAGCATCTCTAGGATTAACAGGAGAAACAATCCTGAAATCACAGCTGTGACTTCAGACCTGGCCTGGCCACCCCAAGCTGCCCACAGCACAAAAAACACCAGACCAATACTCAGTGCCCAAATCAGGAAAGTCTCAATTGTTCCAGCCTGGGCAGCCAAACCAAGCTGAAGACCCTTGGTGTTCTGAAGACCCTCAAAGCTTTGCATCCACACATCCTTCTTGCCTTTCCAAGAGCCTCAAGAGGCTCTGTCAGCTCTTCCCTCTCCTCACACTCCCCAATTTCTCTGACCTCTGAACCCACAATGATGTGATTTCCTACCTGATGGACTCTAAAAGCTTCAGCTCCTCTAATCACAGATCAGTGGCCTGTTCTGTGAAGAGAAAACCATCCTCGATGGTGTTCATCATCCCTGCAAAGTTCTGCTGTCCTTCTCTCACTCCTCTGCCTCTTTAACCCCTTGCCACCCACAGTCTCCTGCTGGATGCCCTTGGGACAGGCTGAGGAAGGAAGCAATTCCCTCAGGATGTGCAGGCAGCTGCTCCCAGCACCCTCAGCACAGCATTTTCTCCAGAAATCTCTGGTCCTGCCTTTAAATGAAGCCTTTTATCCCTCATCTCCCCCAGCCTCTCTTCCTCCTCCCCAGCCTTCTCCATACCTTCCCCTGACATCTTCTTCTCCTCAACACAATTGTGATCCCAATAACAAGAAGGAACAAGGCTAGAAATTAGTCCAAGCAAAAACCAAACTTCCCTGCAAGATGGAAGGAGGTGCCAGAGGAGCAGGAAATTTGCCCACGAAAACCAAACATCCATAAGAGACAAGTCTGGCTCAGCCACAGAGTGAGCTCCTGCAAGGCTCAAACCCGAAAGGGAGGGATCACACCTAACGCATCCCTGCTCCAGTCCAACTCCAGAGTGCATTCAAAGACTTCTACACTCCAGAGGCCTTTCAGTTTTCAGGTTTACAAGCTAAATCCCAGGCGGGAAGGAGCCCCCAGCACTACTGGCGAGGCTCAAATAAAGACTTGGCAATGCACAGCCCAGGAGAAAACCCAACGATCCAACGGCATCAGAGACATTTCAGACACCCTCCTGCTTGCAGGCTCACAGCAAGTGCTTCTTCCCTCGAGTTCAAAGCCTTTTCCCTTCAGGCAGGTTATAATTGAGCACTGTGACGTTCCCCACACGGCCGCTCTCGGACGAGACCCATCATCGCTCCAGTTTCTCTCTGGCAATTCCTCGATCTCATTTTGACTTACGGTTCCTCGTCCCCTCTAGGGATTTGGCCCCATCTACAGAGATAATTGGAAACACACCCTCTGCGTTCTCCTCCTGTCAGGAGCCAGCTGTCTGAGGCTTTAAAGGCAATCTCCCTGTTTTCCTTTCCCTGCTCCCCATGAAAGCGTCTGCTGAGATCCTGGGGAGCGGGAGGAGACAGCCCCTCTCCCTCCCCAAATATCTCATCCTCTGCAGGCCAGCCACAGCTTCTGCCTTAATTTGCAGCCAGATTTCATCTGACAGCACTTTAGGAAGCGATAGGAGAAATCACCATTGGAGCAATAATGTGATTACAGTCCCTCAACAGTCATAGCTGAGGCTGCAATAACTGCAGAGGCTTTGGCCTCACCTCAAACCATCCTGCTCCAACCACCCCAATCCCCACTCCCACTATATTTTTTTAATTATATTTTATTATCTGGCCACACCAGAGTAGGGGGAAAGCACGCAAAACCATGGGAGATGCAGAGAGCAAACTTTCTTGGTGAGAGCCAGTCCTCCCACCACATCTTTCCCTCCCTGAGAAAGGGAATGTCTTCCTTTTCCCGCCACACTGACATTGGCCTTCTGAACAACTGGGATATATATACACACACACACAGAGATACATACATATATATATATATATATATAAAAAGAAGAACAACCCACTTAATGAGCTCTGATACCCTCCTTGTAAAGAGTGGGAAATTATCTGCAAGTCTAGGAATATCTTCATTAAAAATGCATTTAGCTGTGAAGCGCTCCGAAAAGAGAGACCTGTAATACATGAAAGATTAGCCCCAGATTGCTGATTGGGCTCTTTCACATCGTTATGGTAATTAGACTCACACAGCCTGTTGTGCTGACTCCGACACTTTGCCGGGTTTGCCTTTGTCTGGGATTTAAGGTGGATTTTCCCCCAGTCCTCACCCCCTCTCCCTCCTCTCCAATTTCTCCGTCTCGGCCCCTGGCCAAGGAGCGGGCACCACCTCGGGCTCATCAATATGCCAAGTGCTGGGATCCGACTCACCCCACTCCTGGCTGTCTCTGCCAACCCCAGCCCTGCCTCACAAGAGGAGAGAGAAATTAATGGTTATTATGAGGTGTGAGTGGATATTACAGCTCTCAATCTGATTGCCACTGAAACCAAATAAAAATGCAACTTAATCAGCCGATTATTAAAGCAAGGAATAAACAAAAGGCAGTGCACCCTCGTCCCTTCCAACTCCCTTCCCTGCCTGCACACCCTCAATCCCGCTGGTTGGGGTTGTCTTTGCCATGACTGTGTGATTTGAAAGGGAAATCTATCTCAGCCCACCCAGCCTGTGGAGCTGAAGCAAAGAGCTGTACTTCAGATGAGGAGTGAGGGGAAGGAAAACACTCAGGTTTCCAAGGAGGAGCACATTTAACGATTGCAGTTTCCAACAAGTCTCCTGGCTCACCCCTTGTTGTGAAGTATTGCTCCTCTTTCCTGAGCTGCTGAACTCCCTCTCTGGATTGCAGGGCTCCCGACCCCCTCCAAACCACATGGGCAAGGCATGAAGCTGCCAGTGAGCCACTTGTTTAACCCTGACAAGGAGTAAAGGCCACTCCATGGCACAGAACCTGCGCACAGGTAATCTGGGAATGTGCCGTATTGCTGCTAGGGCGCCACTGCAGCTTCTGCCCCTGAGCTACAGCAAACAGCAAAACTACCTCTCTCGGGGATCTGAACTCAGGATCCACACCCTACAAAGTCCTTCACTGCTCCCCACCTCCTTGGAATTAGCCAAGACCTATAAAAATCCCAAGAAGGAGGTCAGCAGCCCCTGGGCAGCACAGATTCCCAAAACCCCTACTTGCCACCAGCTGCTGAAGCACGTCTGGGATAGAGAGGGATTTCAGATGCAATGGTCAAGTCCAGCCAGCCCAGAAAGAAGGGAGTACAACCAACTACAAGCTCACCCCATCCCATCACACAAACAACAAGGCTCCACCTTCTCCCTCCTGAAATAAGTTTGGACTTCAGCGCTGCTGCCATCCTGGATGATAATGCTCCTCTGGTGACCCCGAGCTGGTGCCAGCCCGTATCATCTCCCACTAATCCCAGCCACGAAGACCCTCCAACCCCTCTGCTCACCTTCTTATCTCTTGCTCCCCTATCTGCCCACCTTAGGTTTCAGTTGGCGTTTGTCTAATCCGGCTCCGAGCCCAGGGGAGCTCACGGAGCCATTGGCCTTGTATTAACCTTATGGCATCAGGGCAGGATTGGAGACTGTCCAAATGTGATCTGAGTGTCTGACTCAGAATAATAATAGACAGGAACAATCGTAAATTAATCTTGTCGTCCATCTCTCCCTTCCTCATACATGTATTAATGTGTTTCTATAGCCCCTCCACATCCTCCCTCCACTCCATTCATCCATCTATCCCTGGCATGTCCTTTAATTACCTTCCCATTAGGCTTCCTCTTTCCTGGCTCCACATTTGATCCCCTCACTGACTGCACTGGAGAATATGTTTTTAACCCTGCAACAGACCATGGGGAACATTTGGGACAAGTTTCTTGTGACAGGGGAATGCTGCACTCTGTACTCCCCAGGAGGGTCTCAAGAAATTCCTTCCTGGAAGCAGAAGAGCTTCTGGTTCAGTGGAGGAAGCTGTAAGCTGGACACCTACCCCAGGGGACACAGTTGGGGTGCCAATGTGTTCCAAACCACCACTGGGCATAGGAGAAAGTCAAGCCACATCTCCCATAAGGACTTCAGCTTTGGGAACCCACCCTGTTCCTCCTCATCCCATCCCCTTCAAATCCTTCCCCCAAGGTCTCATTTCTCCAAGTCCTTGCAAGAAAGTGAACAGGGAGGATGCAATGAAGGCTGCTGCCTTTGCTAACAGAGAGGTGCCAGGGCAACACCAGAGGGTTTAGATTGAATATTAGGAAAGATTTCTTCACCAAAAGGGATGTCAAGCCCTGGCACAAGCTGCCCAGAGCAGCTGTGGAGTCATTATTCCCACAAGGACTTAAAAGATGCAGAAATGTGGTATTTAAGGACATGGGTTAGCGGTGTGCTTAGCAGTCCTGGGCTAACAGTTGGACTCAATGGCCTTAAAAGGTTATTTCCAGCCCAAATCAATTCTCTGACTCAATCTCCACATGGTTTCAGGAAACCGTGGTGGGTGCGGAGACAGCCTTGGCCTTCGGAGAAAGCAGCTGGAAGTTCTGCAGCTCCCAGCCCCCAGAGCAAGAATTCATGTCCAAAACGCACAGAGAGGCTCTCTGTGAACAACACCACCACCACAAATAAACCCAAGCACCGGCAGGATGACAGCTGTAATGAACCAGTGCATACGTCCCACTCGGAGGTTTCGGAGAGGCTGTTCGGCTGCTGGTGACGGATGACATTTGGATTTCAGCGAGACAGTTTGCACAGGAAAGCTGCAGAGCAGCCACATTGGAGACACCTCTCTGCTTCTCCTAGTAATTGCTTAATAACCGTTGTATCCCTGCAGCCTCCATCAGTGTGCCCACATCTGGCAGGGAGGGACAACATCACACTGGGAAGCCACCACTTACAGATTGTCCCAGACTCCACCACAGAGCAGCACCAGCTATCCCCATCCCATCCCATCCCCAGCACTGATTTGCTCTTAGAGCCCCCAGTCACGAGACACCAATCTCCCCATCCCCTCCCTGAGCTTTCCAATGCTTGCACCAGACTGCTGTTCCCAAATATCTAACCTTGATCTTCCCTACTGCAAATTAATCTGATTCCTTCCTGTTCTGTCTAGCAGTGGACACGGAGAGCAATCGATTGGTCTCTTTTCTGTAACAACTTCTGACATATTGAAAAAAACGAGATCACATCTCCCTCTCTTCCTTCGGGTCCCACAGGCAGCACTCAGAGGTTTTCCAGGAGCTCTGCTTGGCTCCACAAACATCCAGCCCTGGTGCACAGGGACAGGAGCTGATCTGGAAATCTGCCCCTTCCCTCTTCTGCTACTCTGAGAGTTGCACAAGGGGCTCAAGCTCCCGAGCCTGAAGGATAGGAGTGGGGAAGAATACAGGAACTAACAGCTTTACACGTAAAGGGAGAAGGTTTAGATTAGTTACTTAGAAGAAATTTTTCCCTGTGAAGGTGATTTCCCCATCCTTGGAAGTGTTCAAGGCCAGGTTATATGGAGCTTGGAGCAATCTGAGATAGTGCAAGGCATCCCTGCCCATGGCAAGGGGTAGAAAGAAATGATTCACAGAGTCCCATCCAACACAAACCATTCCATGATTCTGTAATATCCAACAGACCAAACAGTAATTTCTGCCTTGGGCAGTAGAAAAACTAAAAACAAAAAAAAAAAAAAACAAACAAACAAAAAAAAAAGAAACAAAAAAAAAAAAAAAAGAAAAAGCAGCATCAAGCCTGCCTCCCTGCATGCACACACAGCTGCATCTCCTTCCAGCCATGCATTTCTCCCATGGAGTGCCCCGGGAGTGACTGTACACCCTCCCAGGAGGGTCTGTGGCAGAGCTGGTTCCCTGTCTGTGTGACCACACTGAGCACCACCACAGCATTGGGGACATCAAAACAACAGAGCGTGGCATCGTCAAGAGCTCTGCTATTTATACCTGAGGGCCTGATAAGCACCAGCAACAAGGGAGACACAAAGGCGAGCGGCAGGAGCTTGATTACCAATGGGTATTTTTAGAGCAAGCGGGGGATGCAGGAGAATTCTCTGCTCCCAAGGTTGAGGGTTTTCATTCCCCCTTTTGATCCCTAATGGCAGCACCGCTGTTGCTCCCCAGCATTCAACCCCTGCCTGCCAACTCACTTGTGCTCCCAACTGCAAATGGGCAAATCGCTGCAATTACACTCAAAAAGCCACATCCCCGTCCTTCCTTTCCCCCCCACTTGCTCTGCACACGTGCCCCAATCCCACAAAACAAAGTACCGAGTGGCAATTGAAATGCTTACACAGTTAATTGAGCCCACGTCTCGCCCCGGTGGGTGCTGCTCCTTTGCCTGGCAGCCAGAGCTGGGTGCGTGCGTGGGAGCCCAGCAAGGAACCATCTCCAGCCAAACAAAGGGAGGCAGAAGCTTTTCTAACTCCCAGGTGAGGCTGGGCACCGTCGGGGCTGACTCACAGGCAGGCAGGAGCTGCTGTGTGCGGCACATTAGCACAGCTGTGTCAGCTTCCAGGTGAATCAGCTTTGCTTCATCAGACACATCAACAGACTCAGCACTGCCATCCCCTCACTTGTTCGGATTTATTTTAATTGCAAGATGCAAATAGCATTCTCCTCTCATTTTCCTACCCACGTCCATCTAGAAATATCTCTCAGGTCATCTACTTTTGCGTTCATGGCTTTTTTAGCACTTCCCTCTTCTCTTTCCCACCTTACCCTGATCCAAGATTGTAGTAGGGACCAGGGAATCCAGAATGGGAAGGGTCTAGGTCTCTGCAGCCACTTTTTAAAAGATTAGAGGGCCTAAAAGCTGGGCCCTTTCTGACCAAGACCTCAAAACTGCTTCTCCAACAATGCCAGCTTTCCATCTTCATCACATGCATGACCCACAGGGTATGTGCCAGCATTCCTGGAGTTTCAGAGCTTCCCTTGAACATCTCATTCCTATATTAAAGATGCGGGTCACCCAGCAGTTTCCACTTGTATGGAAAAATACCAGCACAGCACCTCTGGAAACCAGGCTGTGTCTCCAGGGACCCGTGGTGGGTACAGGCACAGAGCAGCTAAGGAGAGAATAACTTCACAGCGACTAACCAGCCACTTCAAAACCTTCCCAAAGGGGTTCCTGTTTCTCAGCCACTCTAGGGAGGGTGTCTGCCAGCACACAGCTCCCCTTGAAGCCATCAGCTCCTCCTGGCTCCCCCTGGATATGCAAGAACCATTCCAGCCTTGTCCTTGGACACCTCTTACACGCAGCAAATTAATACCGGCAATCAATCATTAATCAGCGCTCTCCTCCAGCTACCAGGGAAGGGAGCTGAAGCAGGCCAGGCTCTGCTGCCATTTATGTCAGACAAATGCAAGCCCGTGGAGCGACTCCAGATCTACACAGTGCAACAGACAGCAGAACAGGGCTGGGCACTCAATCACCGGCACCGGGAGCCAAGCAGAGCAGTCAGTGGCCCGGCAGCTGGGCCAGGCTTCAGCGGCTCCAGCAAGGCTATTAGGGAGGAGAAAAGGGAAGAAAAAGTACCCCGGTGGTTATTCACCCGCCCGGCCTCGCTAAGAGAATGTAATCATTAGATACGGCTTTTCCCATTATAGCTCGTTAATGACTTGCCATTGTCCTCCAACATGTGAGGAGGGAAGCATGGAGGACAGGACCGGCCTGATTGCTGAGGTGTCCTGCACTTGCCACAATCGTAATTAAAAGCTGCTATTGCCCATTTCTTATTAAGGCAGGCTGGCAATTAAACCTGCTCTGCCAAGAGTTGTCTCTTCCCTTATATATACACACACATACGTATAGAGATATAGGTAAACTTTAAATGCAATTATTTGCAAAATAAGAAATGACCTCACTCTGCAGGCATTTCAAAAGAACTCCCATCATTCCAGACTGTATAAATATTTTTAATATCCTCAGCATAGCCATCCAGCCTGTCCAACTGCTGCAGGGCTATTTCTTCCATGCTTCAAGCCACCCATGCCCACCCTGAAATACTGGAGCTGTAATCCACGCGCCCAAGCGAGGCTCCTAACCTGCTTATTTTAATTATCTGTGACACCAGCTCTAGATATGTGCTGTGAAACTCATGATCTCGTGATTTCCAGCAGCTCTCTTCGGGGACCACGCCACAAGTTACTGCCACAGCCCTGCTCAGAAACGGCTCTGCCTGTGCTGAGGGGAAAGCAGTGGCTTTTTTATTTGTAGCTACTGTAAAAACCATGCAGCAACTGCCTGGAAAAGGGCAGAACAGCAGCCTGGGGGAGATTTGGGAGCCAACACGTCTAGAAGATTGTAACCTGCTGGGGAATGCAGGAGGAATGACCAGCAAGGCTCTGCTCTGACCACAGAGCAAACGCCAGGGTAGGTGGTGCACACTGACACTCACCTGGTGGAGCCTTGCACATCTCCAGTGAGTCAGCAGGGTTTCTTCTGTTTCTCCATGGCACGAAAAGCTCCAGCAGCACCAACACAGCGTGTGGCCCCCCTGCCTTAGGTCCCTGCAGACTCCTGGAACCAGCCTGCCATGGCTGCCTTTAATAACTTTGCAATCAGGTTTAAATTGCCACTGCAAAAGGTTTATAAAAGTTTGTGTTGCCTGCTAATTAAATCCATACAAATGCCGGCTTGGCATTAATTTACTGTAAAATTAGTGTGAGGCTACAGTGGGTTATTTTCAAGAAATTTGTCCACGCTGAACTACCACTGAGGAGCAGCTGACCTTGGGAATTATCTCCCCAAAGCCTCCCTACCACAGATCAGACACAGCTTTTCTTCCAGGCGCCACATGCAAATAGTGTTGCTTTTCAATTATTTGCTGACTGATCCAGCGGCTGGGAGACAGCAGCTAATTAAAATCTAATTGAAATAAAATAATTTCCAATTCTGCTGCCTTTCATCGCCTCTTGGAGCAAAGGTTCCTTGTCTCATGGACTGGCTGCTCTCGGTCCCATTTGTCCCTTAGCTCTGCACACAGCCCAAGTGCCACCCTGCTCTCTGCTGGGGTGTTTCCAGATGTGGGGCCAGGATGTATCCCCATGGGGCAAAGTAGGGACATGGGGGAACAAGGGAAATCTTGAAATAAATAGGGAACAAAGTGAGGGAAAAGAAGAGGATGGCAGGGGGAGGTATGGAGAAGGCTGAGGAGGAGGAAGAGAGGACACAGCCAGGGAAGAAGGGAGCGAGCTCTGGCCATATGGATGCCCAAGGCCAGGCTGGATGGGACCTGGAGCAACCTGGTCTAGTGCCAGGTGTCCCTGCTCACAGCAGGGGGCTTGGAACAAGATGATTTTTAAGGCCCTTTCCAAGCCAAACCACTCTGAAATTCCATGATCAATGAGAATCTCTTCTCCTAAAGCAGCACCCAGCCAGCACCTGGACCAAGGCACATCCGAGCACAGAGGATAAATAAACCCTCAGCCCACTCTGGAGGTGCAGCCCCACTGGTTGCCCTTGATCTGATTCCATGGGGAGGATGGAGCAGAAATGAGCACAACAGCAATGCCAGAACAGCCTCATCCTACAAGGCTGAGCCAAGGGATCCCCTCCAGCCACACAGCAAGGGGGGCAAGGAGCAAACTGGCTGTACAACCACCTCTATTCTGCCCTTAAAAGTGAGGGAAAAAATCCCCTGCATAATTCAAGCAGAGGTGGCAGAAATGGCTTCCTGATATAGCTGCGCCTCAGCCACCGAATATAGAACTGGACACACTGTATAAAACCCAATTACTACTGTGAAAACCTCTCTCAGACATACACACTTGAGACTGTATTAACTCCAGAAACACACTATATCTTGTCATGCCAATAAAGTTCTTGACACTGAAATTGAGAGGAGGGAGAGCATCTATATGTACATGGGGACTATGGAGAGAGAGCCACGGAAAGCCAAGGATACAGCAGCAGCAGTTGATTATAACAAACCAGTTCAATTTGCCTGATACGGTTGCCCTAGTATTTTTTTTTTCCCTTTATTCCTCACCGCCTTTACAGCTCAGCAGGAGCAATCATAGTAATAATTAAAAAAATCCAACCAGAGTTATAAATAAAACGAGATAAAGAAAGAAAGGAAGAGGCATATGCCGTGTTTAGAGGCAGTGGAGGTGCCACACTGAGGGCTTTGGAGAGAATTCCTCCTGTGTGCCCTCCCAGCTGTCCTGCTTTGTTCCTTTGTGGCCAAATTGGATGCTGTATCCCCAGTTGGCACTACGGCCACGGCCAGCAGCACAAGAGCATCCCATGGTGATGCTGAAAGTGCAGTGATGGGGAGGTACCATGGCCAGTCCCCTGTTTTTGAGGTGATGGGGAGGCTCTGTGCTCAAGCAGAAGGAAAGCTGCCAGCCTTGCCCTCCCTCCCATTATGTCCCTTCTGCTGCATCCTCCCCCTCCTCAGCAGCATCTCAGGAGCACAGCTCCCTCAGTGACACCCACCACCAGTCCCTCTCCCTGGAAGTTCTGCTCACAGCTGGCTCCCACCTGGAGCGCTCGGATAACCAAATCTGCTGCTCCTCAGGTTTCATTCCAATGAAACGTTCTTCATTATTAATCCTCGGAAGAGGTTGCGGAGGATCACGCTGATCAAATGATATCTGCATTAGCAGGAACACAGCACAACTGTCACTACATTACACAGCTCTTTCTCCCTCTCAATATTCACAGGAGCTTAAGGGCTAAACAAACTTAATTTGAGGAAGGAAGGGAGAGTGGAAATCTTTTGCCTCCACCACATGGAGTGGGCTGTGGGAGATGGCAGCAATGTCTGGCAGTTTGAGTCTGGGGAAAGCATCCCGGGCTGTTTGGGAGGCAGGGGCACCAGCCAGGATGGAGAATCTGCCCCTGCTCCTGGTGGGTAAAAATCCACAGCAGCAGTCTGCCCTCCTTCCAACTGCAGAGACAGAGGAAGCTCCTGGAAAACGAATTTCCCTATCCAAGCTCCCCAGTAGTCATGGGAAGAGATGATGCAGGGGAAGATGGGGGACTGTGGATATCGCCACTGCTGTGCTTCTGCAAGGGATGCACAGAACTGGGGAGGGAAGTTCACAGCTGTCTCCAGATGTGGGGAGACTCAAATTGCTAAATATTAGTGGAAAAAATCAACTCCGTTTTGGTCTCACTCATTCTCACACAGACTTTTTTTTAGTACCCATCTATGTGCCCCAAACAACTGAAGTGAAGGTCCCCTCACATTGCTGAGGTGGCATTTGGGACAGGTTTGAATGGACTTTTCCTTGTCAAACCAGTCCATGATCAAATGGGGAGCATAGGGTAGAGAGAGAGGAGGATGACACAGGGCTAACATGTTGCTCAGAAACTTCTGGCAGGTTTAATTTTTAAAAAAGATAAAGAAAAATCAGGGAGTGGGACATAAGGATTTGCACTGGGACAAGAAGAGGCCCTTTCCTGTCTCTCGGAGCATTGGCAAAATGCTTCCCATCCCCTCATACTCCTGGGGGAAGATGATGGTTCTTCATATTAATGATAAGTGTCAGTGTATCAATTTCAGCCTCTCCGCGAGTTGAGATGAAACATGTGCCAAGGTCAGGGCTGGAAGGCTTAAGTGTATCTATTGTCATCCACATAATAGCACACGGATTCATTTCTATCATTTTTATCTTCCTTCTTTTTTAATAATCCTATAGCGAGGATATAATTCTCTATTAATACATTATAGAAGAAGCTTAATGGAAAAAAGCAGGGTGCTGCCTTTTTTTTCCCCGACTTACAAGCAGTGCATACAGACAGGCGGGGTCTGAGGTTGCCTGTTCTCTTCATTTTTTGAACTGAAAAAATGTTTTCACTACTTGACTTGCCTCTTCTTTTTTCCCATTACCTCAGACAAAACAAGAATACAGAGCTGTGCCTCCTGGGGTGGCTCATTAGAGGTTCCCCCAAACTGGAGGTTTTCTGAGCCATTATTTCACGGTGCAGGGTTTAACAAGGACATCTCTCTCATGAGCTTTTCTCCAAAATAAGCATTCCAAGAGGAGGTGACTACACGACCCACTGAAAGTAAGGTTTCAAACAGCCAGAGCTACCCTTCAGCCTCCAAAGAAATGATGTCACAAACAACAACATCCTAACAAGTTCTCCAGATGTCCTCTGAGCCTCCCAGTAAATAGAAGACAGACATATCTTGAATTTTTAATGTGAAAACACTCCAAAAAGTAAGAAAGCAAACAAAGAGGAACAAAACCAAACAAAAATGAAGCTTTTTAGCCCTTCTATATATGTAAATCTCATTTCACTGATTCCAACATCTGTTTTTCCTATTTTTTTTTAATCTTAGCCTAGCTACATAAGAGAAACTACAGCAAACAACTCCAGAGCTGGAGCTGCAAGGTCTGCTTTGGGAGAGGATGAGCTTGTCCCTCATCCATGCCACACCCACCATCACACACAGCTGCCAGCACACAAATAAATCCCTGTGAGCCAAATTTTTGGGAAGGTGAGCCTGGGTTTTGCCTGGACAAGCCAAGTGCTGTCTGTGGCCAACATGATGAGCCATGGCCCACGCTGCCTTCCTGGTGTCAACTCATCCATTTCACTGTGGTCAAAAAGGAGCTTCCAACCACCACTTTGCCAGGGAAGATAATCTCATGGCATCTGGAGACGCAAGTGCAGCATCACAGGACAGACAACAACTGCTGGACAAGAAAAAAGCACTTTCCAATGCTGTTTGTTCCCCCCTGCTGCTGCTGAGGAGCAGCCCACACGCATGGTGAGGTGTCAGCTGGACCTGTCATCTCCAGCTGGGAGCCCAGCTTCCCGTCACTCACTGCCATCGAGCTGCCAGTCTCATCACATTCAGCCCTAAAATGCCACATTGTTCTAACTGAGCGCTGGCAGCCAGAAATACCTCGGGGAGGAGGTGGGAAGGGGGAAATGGAGCAGTGAGGGACCATGACAATGACTGCAACACCCTCGCACAATTCCGAGCCTAAGGTGGGGGAGTGTTGTCCCACAACCATCACCATGCCACAAAGCATTTCTTACACACTTGTAGGAGGCAGCAGGGACATCCACCTCCTCTCCACGAAAACCCCATTCCACAAGGGTTTCTCCTCTAACTCATCCTACTCCAGTGGAAAAGCCTTGTGGCTGTGCATTGCCACCAACACGGCCCTTACTCCTCATTTAAAATATGATGATCAGGGTAAACGGCTTCCAATTCCCTGACATTGAAAGCCCAGAGCAAAGAGATAAACGTTAACACTTCCAGAAAGCTGTAGAGATAGAGAAATTATGGCTGGCTCCTCTGTGGCTCCAAAGACCTGGCTGAACTCCTTCTGGGGCCTCCTGCTATTCCCAGCAGAGATCAACACAAGAGCTGGACGAGGCCCAGAGGTCCGTGCTCTCAGCTCATTTATTAAGAAGCCAAGGATATCCAGAAAGCCAATATTTTTAGCATAGTCAAAAAAAAAGTAATAATAAAAGCACCCTTCTATTCATAGCACAGCTCCAGAGGATCCAAGTTGTAATTCTGAGTGGAGGCATCCTTGGACGACAGCCCCTGGATCCCTGCTGTGCACAGCAGGGAAGAGGCTCGGGAAAGCTGCTGCAGAAAAACAGGATTCAACCTCTGCCCAAGCCACAGGCTGAATCCAAATGCCAAAACATCCCGGGGTTCACAAGCAGGGGTACAGCGAGCACAGGCTCATCTAAAATGCTTTTAATCTTTGATCCCAAAAGAGCAGCTTCCTCCCGTGGGATTTCTATGGGAAAAGAAAGAGCTGCAGGTGTTCAAGGGATGGGGGAATAAGGGAGGGATGAAAAAAATATATATTTTCCCATCTTTGAAAACAAAGTTTTGGGCAAAAGCCTGGCCTGGAGCTGCTGCTTGGCCGTGGCTGGGCGGGTGACACCAGCTCCCTCGGAAGGGACATTAAACACCGAACCACTGCTCACCGTGTTGAATTAGTGCCGGTAGATTTCTCTGCCTAGAACATGTTAGAAATCACAGTTGGGTTACGAGAATCAATTAGGGCCAGATGGGGGTGTGAAGAAGTCAAACAATTTGCCTTATTGCAGGATTTGGCACTCCAGCAAAGGGTTCTTTACATTTTCATTTAGATTTAAAAATCACTCGAGTGCACCCTCTGTATAATTCAATTGAGGAACAGAAACTACCAAGCGGGTAAGAGATATAATGTTCTTCTCCAGATGATAAAAGTGAAGAAAAAAGGAAGAGAGGATTAGAGCACAGATCCTCAGCAGGGGGAATTCTGCGTGGAGATAGAGAAGTTGATTCAGCATCACCATAATCCAGAGAAGTTAAGAGCAGATCCTCTCCCATCATCCCTGACTCCATCTGGCCATTGGTGGGAATTCAAGCTGGGCATTTTGTTTAATGAATCAAAGAATTGTGGAATAGTTTGGGTTGGAAGGACATTGAACATAATATAGTTCCAACCCCCTCCCATGGGCAGGGACACCTTCCACTGTCCCAGGGTGCTCAGAGCTCCATCCAACCTGGCCTCGGACACTTCCAGGGATCCAGGGCCAGCCACAGCTTCTCTGGGCAACCTGTGCTGGGGCCTCACCACCCACAGAGCCAAGAATTTCTTTCCAATATCCAGCCTAAACTTATTCTCAGTGCAAAGCCATGGCCCCTTGTCCTGTCACTCCAGACGCTTGCAAAGAGTATCTCTCCATCTTTCTTATCAGCTCCCTTCAGGTACAGAAGGCTACAATTAGGTCACCCTGAAGCCTTTCCTTTTCCAAGATGAACGATCCCAGTACTCTCATCCTTTCAAACTCGATGATTTTAGAGTTTTTTCTCAACCTAAATGATTCGATTTATATTCTATTCTACTTATAAAAATCTAAATTAGCAGGACAAAGCATATGGAGGCTGATGCTCACCACTCCCATCCCCAGCAGGATGGGAAGCTGGTCACCTTCCCATCGACAGGACATGGACCCACACAGACAGCCCAGCAGAGCCAGGAGCAGGCAATGAAACCTGGCCAAGGTTAGTCAGGGGAAAAAACTCCTCGCTAATATGCAGCACACCTCCACCAGCACAATAAAGACACGATTGAATTGCAGAACGTGGCTGCAGGTCGTGTTTCTATACGTTTCAATGTTGTGCTCCAACAGGTCGGAATATTGTTAACAATTCCGTCTGCAGAGGAGACATTGCTGAGCTGGGTAAAACATGTGGCAAATTTCTTTCTGGGCTCATCTTGGATCAGGTGAAGGCGTTTGATTACAGAGGCTCAGAGGTTATTTGCATTATGGGATTCCCAACACTCCTCCCAAAATGGTTCGGAGCATTATGTAAATCAGCCAGAGGGGAAGCTTTTGAGGAATGTCTCAGCTGATGGAACAACTTTAATCTCAAACCTGGCTACTTTTCCAATTACCTCGTAGGTCTTTTGCCAACAACAGCTTCACAAGGGAAATCCAGCCTTTATGGGGGATTCCTGAGTTGTTACGTTTGAAGAAGGAAAAGGGCAAAGGTGCTCTTCAATTTTCCATCTGTGTGCATGGGCTAATGTGATGTGCTTCCCTCAGACAAGAGGAAAGGTTAAACGGGGCTCCGTTGGAGAGGAAAGCCGCAAGGCTTAAAGCCGAGATCTGCAAAGGAATCTGACAGCCAAAGCCCACTGAAAGTCAAAGGACCACGAACATCTAAGCACACAAGGCTCTTCTGAACCATCTAAATGGAAATAAGTCCAGGTGCTTTCATGCCTGGGCTTGTCTGCTCCAAAGAAGTACCAAAGGCAGAGGGAGATGTGATGGGGTCTGTCCTGCCCTCCACACGATGCAAGGCTGGCAGGGATCAGCAGGAGGAACTTCCTGGTGGGAAGGAAAGGGATTGAAAAGGGGGGCAGGGAATGGAAGCTCTGTGCCTCAGACAGCTTCCCTTTTCCAGAGCCCAGCTTGATTTTGCATCCACCCAGCATCACTAGAGATGTTCAATGCCATTACATTTTTATTTCTGCCTTTTCTCACCTCTTCCACCCACCAGACAAGACTGGAACTGAAGCACCACAGCTCTTCCATGAGAAGTCCCTTTCTCATCATGGACAAGTCTTTCTGGGCAGCAGCGAATCCTTTAGCACAAAATCCCAGAATAAATCAGAGTATTTGGAGGAAGAAGAACATCATCTAGAGACTCCCCTCTGGATGGTTTTTAGGTACAACTTCATTTCTGTTCTGTGTTGACAGTTGCCGAGCTGCTCCTGAACTCCCTTCATTGGAACATCCATTCCTCCCTCTTCGGATACACCTTGATTAATTTTGCTTCATTTATTATTTAAGCCCGGTATCTTCATGTAAAATATTGAAGACCTGATTCATTCTTTATTATTAAGCCCTGCCATGCACCCTTAGGAGGCTCTGAGGTCTCCACAGCCTTCAATCTGCTGGAAGAGAACAAACTCATCTCAATCCCTCAGTAAATATGAGGGATTGCTGGAGGGATGCTGTCAGCATCCTGCTCCCTCTTACCTCGGCTGCCTTGCCATGGAAAACACTCTGAAAGGCTAATTCACTCTCCAACATCTGCACGGCTCATTTCCTGCTCTCCCCTCTCCCCCTCCATTCCTCTGCAGCTGGCATTGAAGTTGGTTGGCTCCCAGTAATCCCCGTTTGTGGATATAAATGGAGCGAGCCGGGAGCTGCCACTACGGCCAATTAGACACCGAGGGCGGCTCTGCCAGCACGGCCACAGGGAAATCCCACCCACCCAAACACAACGAGGGGGATGCCACGGACACAAAGCACCTCAGATGCTTTCAGAGTGGGAGAGGGGCATCATAAGGATGTTTTCCCCACATCCCAGAATGTGGATCCCAGCTGGGTCCCATAATTTTCTAACCTTCATTTCTTTTCCATCACAGACACGTTTTGGAGGCAAACATAGCAACAGCCTAGGTTTCAGAAGCTGAACATGGAAGAAATGTGGCTTCCCACCAACTCCACTCCCAGCTTGCATTCTGGATTCAGAAGGATGACAGTCAGTGGTCACTCCTATCTCCAAGGAAGCCATTCCCAAGTTTCCATCTTGACTATCAGGACTCACCAGCTTAAAAAGCTGGGCAATCAAACCGTGTCTGGTGGTGGCTTAGGAGGAATTTACATTTGAATTTCACAGCTTGATTCCAGCTCTGTAATAGGCTGAATGGGAAAAGAAAATGTAGTGAATGCTGCCTTCCTTTGAGCACGGATCTACACCTCGAGATGAAACTCCATGGCTAAAATTCATCTCTACTTCAAAGGGACCTGCGTAACTCAAAGGCAATAAACCCAGGAAGGGGAAAGAATAAAAATATTTCAATGGCAAAAGACAAGGCTTCACATTTCTATGGCTCTCAGAGTACTTTGAAACGTAACAGAGCGCACAGCCAACTGCAGGTCACAAGAGAAGTCAAGTTCACACCTTGAAATCAAGCCCAGCTGATGGAAAGGGAATTTCGGAGCAATAAAAGACTACTGGTGGTGCAAACTCCAGGTGAGCACCTTGCATTGAGCACTCAGGGTAGCACTGAGCTCAGCTAAATACAGCAGTCTGGAAGTCACATACCTTGTACAGGTTCACCTTCAAAGCTGTTCAAAGAATGATGGCCAACTCCAATCAGAGAACTGTGGAGGTTGGAAAATACTTCTAAGCTCATCAAGTCTCATTTATACCCACCACAGGTTTGGGCTGGGAGGACATTTAAAGCACACTTTAGGGACAGTTTAAGAGGACATGGCCTCAAGCTGCACCAGGGAAGGGTCAGGTTGGAAATCTGGAGGAATTGCCTCACTGAAAAGGTTTTTAAACATTGGAAGGGGCTTCACAGGGAGGTGGTGGAGACACCATCCCTGGAGGTGTCCAAGGAACACTTGGATTTGGCACTCAGAGCTCTGGTCTGGGTGACAAGGTGGGGATCATTCACAGGTTGGACTCAATGATCTTCTAAGTATTTTCCAACCTAAATTCTGTGGTTTTATAAATAAACACCCTTGAAACAGCTTTTTAGGGTGCAATGAACTGCTCTCTTGACAGACCCAATGTCCACCAAGATATTCTACAGTTCCCACTACAACTTCAGCCAACAAACAGCAGGGCTTTGCCTCCCCATGCCCACACGCAGCTCTGCTGACAAGTTCACACCAAATCCGACAAGGAGCAAATTACACATCTGTAAATATCAAAGGCAGCTTGTTTTGTGAGAAGTTCAGCACCCTGAGTTTGGGTTTTCTTTTTTCTCCCATTCTCCCCCCCCTCCTTTTTAAGCTTTGTCAATACCAACTGTGTTTTTCTTCCTGGAAACTGTATAATGATGAGAGAAGCTGTTTATTTTTCTCTTTAAAGGGATGAAGTATTTTTCACCGATATTTTACATGTCTGTAAAAACGATTTGCAGGATTCAGCAGATGGGTTACATGATGGCCTTTGCCTGCTCAAAGGAAGGGGAAAAAAGGTCACTCCAAGGTGAGATTTCACAAGCTTCTTTGCCTCTCAAAGGCTTTTATGTGAACATCATTCCCTGCTTTTCTGGCCAGGGAAGAAAGAATGGGATTGTAAACACGGATCAGCATGGGCTCATCTCGAGAAAAAAGATGATGCAAGACAAATATAATTGCATTTGTTAAGGGACTAAAGCAGACAGACAGAAGGAAAACAGTGGATGTGCTTTGCTTCAGTGGCAGCTAATCCTCTGGAATGGAGCATGTGCAGCCCCAGCATGGAGAAGGGGGTAGGAACAAATCCCTGTCATGCCTTTTTCGCATGTGGTTACAACCAGAAACCACTGGGCATAATAGGACACACACACTCCCTAAGCAAGTCAGATCAGATCTCACAAGTGCAATGTTTCCTGCACCCTGGGACAGAAAGGCAGCCAAGCTCCGGAGAGAATCCAAACGAAGCAACAAGCGTCATGATTAGGGAAACAGGAATTTTTCCCTGGATAATGAGCAGGAAGGGTGGAAGATACTCATGTGAGGATGCACAGCTGATCCCCGGAACTAAGGAGTGTTTCTGTACCAGTATTTACCTCTCCCTCCACCACCTTTGCTTCTCCTGCCGCCCACTCCAAATGAAACCAGCGCTTCTTACTGGCCAAGTAAGCCAGAGACAGCTGGAAGGAATAGATTTCCTCCCTTCTTTCTCTCTCCTTTTTTTTTGGATTTATGACAGAGAGCTGCAAACCAAGAGCCTCTATTCCTGGAAGAGCAGTGCTGGCTGGGAAGCCCTGCGGCTGGCAGATGCACGAGGCAATTAACCCCTGTGCAAGCAGGGAGGGATGGAGAGGGACTGCCTGCAGAACACATGGCAAAGGACAGCCGAGCTGATGTCCCTGCATCCCCTGCTCGCTGCTGTGGGGCACAGCTGGACAGGGGAACAGGAACATCACCTGCCCAGGAGACAATTCTGTAGGAGCTGCCATATGAGCTGGGGCTTGGATCACCCAAAGTATTTAGGCAGGCAAATATCTTGCAGGTCCTGAGCCCCTTGGAGCCTTCTGGTGCCTGAATCCACACTCCTGTACCATGGAACCGAAGCCCCACAGCACCTAGCAAGATCAGCCGCTAATTAAATCGTTCCCACGACAGCTTGCAAGTTAGTTATGGCTCATTATCCTCACTTAACCGACTGGAGAAACTGAGGAAGGAGAGAGATTAAAGGATTTGCTAAATCTCCGGCAGCAGTCGGTGGCAGAGGCAAGCCCGGAGCTCATAAACATTATAAATCCCCCACCCCAGGGCTCCCAACTCCCCACATCACTCCACTCACTGTTTTTACTACAAACTTTTGCTTATTAAGTACTGAGTGTATGCAAGAAGCAAAGCCTGGGGAGCACCTTGCTCGAGAGCTCATGTCTGGAGGGCAGGTATGAAAGGGAAATGACTCTGAAAGCCAAAAGACCCTCAAACCTCTCCAAAAACACAACCCGCAGGGCAGCTCACCCAGCCCAAACCACAGCACTTGACTGTGATCCTGAAAACAAACCCAGTTCCCTTTTAGTGCCCTCCCAGCTGCTGGCACCATCTTGGAGGTGCAAATACCAGCCCAAATTTTCTCCAAGTGAGCCAATAAATGAGTTGTGGGAAGCGATGGAGGAGCAGAGGGCCCCCAGGAGAGGCTGCAAAGCCTGGCGGCAATGGAGAGGATGCTGAGAGAGGAGGAGGGCTTGGGAGAGAGAAGCAGCAATGAATTTAAAGGGAATAAAGGAGATAGGAGAGCAGAGGAAGGGAAAGGAGCTTTAGAATAAAGGAAGAGATTGACAGAGCAAAACAAAGATGGAGGAGAGGCACAGAAAGGAGAAGGAAGGAGACAAAAATAAAGGAGAAAAGCAGGAGGAGGAAGCAGCGGGGGAAGAGGGGAGGTGGCGAGACAGGCAGAATTAAAACAGTGACAGCAATTTAGCAGCCGACTTTTATCTTCAAGTTTAACGGGAGAAACCAATCCACTGCAAGGAAGGTGGGTTCTGTCTCTGGCTGTCGCTGCAGCATGACCACTGAGGAAAGGAAGAGCAGAAATGGGTCCTTCCCCTCCTACCAGCAGCACTGCTGTTCATTAAAGATGGGACACTGCCTGCTCCCCCTCCCTGCTCCTCTGCTGCACTGGATTATATCCTCATTACCCCCTCAAAGACAGTTTGCCAATCATAATTACTTGTTATTATTCTTGATGATGAACTCTGGCAGCTCTGGCTCCCTTGACAGAAAATTCCTGCCTCCCGTTTCCTGCCCTGCCACAGGGAAGGGTTGTTTGGTTTTTTTTTCCCCCAGGATTAAAAAAAAAAAATAACAACAACAATAAAAAAAAATTTCAAGTGCAGTTTTGTTGGTTTTTTTTTTTAATTAATCTTATCTCTTTCCTTGTGTTCTGTTTGTTATTTCACTGCAGATGGGCTTGGTTTAGAAACAAACAGCATTGCCTGTGACAACAATCACTTCCACCTCCCCGGGGAAAAGAGAAACCTGGCAGAGCAGGTGGGAAATTGGGATGTGGGGCTGCACAGCCCCGGTCTGGAGAGCAGCTCTGTACTTCCAGCCACCCCATACTCTGCACATCACACCCTGAAGTCTGCAAGCAGTGAAGCTGGGGGAAAAAAAAAAAAAAAAAAAAAAGGCAGAAAGAATGGATTAGACCTTGGGTCTGAGACTCCCTTTGCCCTTCTGGTTTTATCCAGTAAGAGAAACTGTTCCTCACCTTGTCCTGGAGATTTTTCCAGCTAAAAAATGGGGGTCCTGAAAACCTAGTTTAGGAATCTCAGGAAGTAAAAGTCCACGGAGATGTCATGAAAGATACTGAAAGAAATATTCGTTCCCAGCTCTGCTGGGGCTCACAGAGGGCTGCTGACCCGCACAGATTTGGGGTGGCAGTGGGATGCTGATGGACACACTTTGGGGCTCACAGTGGGATACTGACCCACACAAAGACCCAGCAGAGAGGTTTTGGGGGATTCCAGCTCTGGAGGCAGGAGCACACTGCTGTGAGCTCTGCCCAGACTGAAACCAAAGAGGCATTTACGGGGTACAAGCACTGCCAGCATCACAGACAGCCCAGCTACCAGGGAGCTCCCCTGCACAGAGACACGGACCCACAGGAAGACAGGAAAGCACAGGTAAAACAACCCAAACAGGATCAGTATGTCCCAAAAAGGGCTTCTTTCCCATGATCTTTAAGCCCATGGCTCCATCTCCCTAAGGCAGCCTCTCACCGCAGGCACAGAGCAGCGATTTGAGGGCAGACACTGCATCTTTCACTTGTCCTCCCCGGTATCTCAACGAAGCTGACGAGCAAAACCACAATGCAAAAAGATCCCTCTGGAGATGGGAAATCGGGGGCATCCAGTTTGTCTCCGTAACAGTATCAGGCTCCTCAGAGCTTCGCCTTGCAAATAAATAGCTCTGAATTGCAGCCAGAAGCAACGGGATCTTTCAAAGACATTATCTGGGAGCAGTCAGTGGAATGCCCCTAAAGTCTCATTAATCATCCCGCCGCTTACAGTACTTCTTAATGGCTTTTATGGTTTATCCTTTGAACGCCAACAAAGAGTGTGATTTCTCCTGGCTTATTCTATTAAACAGAAATCAATATCTAACACAAATGTGCCGACAGTGGGAGATTTGGAATGGTCAAGGAGGCACCTGTCGGGCCTTTTCTCCTCTCCTCTGATGTGGGCAGAGTGCTCTCCGAGGGGCAGGGGTCTGCTAAGCGCAGCTCCTCGCTTTGCAAAGCCAAGCCTAAGCAGGAGAGAGGCCAGCAGCTCACACGGGGGCTCTGAAACACGTTTGGTGACAACTTCTTTTTCCTGGCGCTCAAAACTTCAGAGGCAAGTGCTGAGAGCGTGTAGGAGAGAGAAAATAGAAAAGAGAGGAAGAAGCTGCATTGGGATGGTTTTAATCTCTCTTTTCTATAAGAGCTCTTGTGAATTTAAGTGATGCATGTGAGGCAGCTGAATCAACACTAAGCACAGGTATAAATAAGTTTCTGAGAACATGGACTCGGGAGCTGAATCTTGCTATTAATTTTTGCAGCATGAGAGGCAGGCAAGGAGAAGCTTTGGGTCTTTCACTCCCTCTTGCACCCCTGGAAACAGGATGAGAGGGTGAAGAAAAAGAGGAAAAAGAGGGAATTTGCCATGCTGAATTAGTTGAAAATGAGTGCAGCTT
This sequence comes from Acridotheres tristis, assembly GCA_037013685.1. NCBI lineage: Eukaryota > Metazoa > Chordata > Aves > Passeriformes > Sturnidae > Acridotheres > Acridotheres tristis. The sequence goes on along the minus strand of CM072911.1, from coordinate 4,424,135 downwards.
TAGGACAGGGATGATCCTTCACCAGTAAGGCTTTTCAGCCCAACTTAGGTCTAACTGGGGCCCCGTGGACCACACCAGGAGCCAGGAGTGAGAGCAGCCACCAAAGGTAATCAGCTCTGGGGTTCAACCTGCATTACACAGGGCCAGCTCCTATATTTGCAGAAACAGGACCCAAAACAACTACAAAAAAGCAGCATTAACCACTTCAGAAACCAATTCCAAGATCCTAATAGAAAATGAAATTTGTATTTGTTAAAAACCACTTAGAAGCTTTGGAGCCTTCTCTTTATGCTCCTCTCAGAAACATGCTGTTAAGTAATTAGCAATTTACCAGGTTTAAACAGTTACAAAAATACTCCCTGAAAACACCAGAGGCAAATCACATCACTCCAGAAATTAGCTCTTTCCTCCAGAGGCCTCGGTGGCACCAACCACCTCATTCCAGAGAAGGAACAGGGCAGAGCCCCCCCACTGCTGCCTCAATGCACTCCCAGTGCCCCAGAGCACGTGGGAATTACAGAGCATGAGCGGATTTGTTTGGAGATCTCCATCCTGGGACATCCCAGTCCAGCCCATCCACACACTGGTGTGATCAGGAGCGAGATTCTGAGCCCAGAAGCAGCTCAGAGGCACCAAGTGCACCTTCCTTGCTGCCTTCCTGAGAGTCTATCAACACCCAGATCCAAGCACTTCCCTACTCCACAGATGCCAGCAAAAGGATCCAGAGGAGATGAGAGATGGAGGGGGTGAAATTGGGGAAGGAGCCAGCCCAGGCAGCCCACACATCAGTGCTGATAGCACCTCCTGCAGCACCCTACAGGATTATTTTGCACGGCTGATTGCACTCGCTTCCCTCTTCAGAAAGTTTCTCTTCATGGGGAAAAAAAAAAATAAAAAATCAAGGATCCGAGTAGTTGGGGATGCTCGAGGCACTTAACTACACTTAGCAACCCTGAGCCTGCCAGAAACATCCTTGTGCAAGTGACAATTCCAGAATTAACTCCCAGATCTTGGTGTGCTTGAAAAAAATAAGGAGAGAAGCAGCAAAGCCCCTTCAATGGCAGCTCTTGATTTGGGTTCAGCACCAGTTCACACTCAGCTCTTATCCCACCAAATGCTGCCTGGATGGGGAACAGCATCTGAGCTGCTGGGCAGCACCTCCACCTGCCAAAAACAGCTGGAATTTTGGTGGTTTGGGTGAGCATCCCAGCCTGGGCTCCAGGTGCAGCTGCTGGGCTTGTGGTACCTAATTCAAGAGGAATCACACAGCAGTGCAAAGATGCAGGTAAAGAATCAGCAGGTTAAATGTGTGTGGGAACATCTCTGGATTGGGCTGGGAAGGAGTTGCCCCATGCCAGCATTCTGGAAGGAGAGAGGAATCACCTGCTCCTCTGCCTCCTAAAGAATTAAGGGAGGCAATGCAAGGAAACACCATTTCTCTGACAATGAAACAAAAGGTCATTATTTTTTTATCTCTTTCACAGGGAAGGGCATCACCAGTTTGCATAATTAAAGTTGTTGGGATTGTCCTTACACCTATCTGGATCTTTTAAATTATTTCTTTTCCCTGGCTCATGCTCTTCCAGCCTGAACGTGACCACAGCATCAGAATCCTTCCAGAGCCACTCCTACTCCTGCCACCCCAACTCAGAGGCAGAGCCCGCAGCCAAAGCAAACAGCTCCAGCATCTCTCCTCTGAACTGAACTCGGTATTAATAATTTAAAGCTTTTCGGGTCCTTTTGGTTGCGTGGTAAATTATTCACCGATTTCCCCCTGCTAACAGCACCCCCGCCCACGGCACGCACGGAGCAGGTGCACCCACACAAAGAGATGCTCTTTACAACTTCGGAGATGCTCTATCATGTCAAAGAGAAGGGATGAAAGGCAGAGGGAGGACGCCAGCCTCAAAATCACATCCTCCGCTATTGCTCTCGAATAGATAAACGCTCCAGGAGAGTTTTGCGGGGCATGTGATGATAGGAGACGTTTTTGTGATACACAGGTGTGAAAAAGGGAGACAGGCGGGAGAATAAAACCTGATAACACTTCACTCAGACAGCGGCAGCAAAGGCAGGTGCTTTTTATTCCCCAGCTGCATGAACCAAGAGGAGCAGAAGGGAAGCGTGGAGCAGCCGAGCCAGCTCAGATCCCAGGCAGGATCTCACCCTGGATGTGAGAACCTCCCGCAGCGAGGCAGCTCTGTTCTTCCTCCACACAGGTATTGCACTCCCAGCTCCTGCCTTTCCAGACTTGGGTGTGCAACGCCTGCCTGCTCCTGACAGCCTCCCAAGGGTTCCCTGGAAGCAGCTGCGTTCATTTGCATCACCAAGCATGAATTTAACTTTTTTTGCACAGAGACTGAAAGTAGAAGACGGTCAGAGACAAGTTTGCTGTAGGAAACATGGAAAAAAAGTCCACCTGCCTGAGAAAGTGCTGCCTGAGAAGCTGAGGGCAAGCCCTGTCCCTTGAGCCCAGCCTGAACTAAACCAGAGCAGTGCAGTACACAGGGAAATCCCAAAGGGTGTGAAAATTAGAGGGAATATTACTATTATTTTTAACTCCAAGATTAGGAGTAACAACTTTTAGGGCTTTTCTGGGAACCACCTAGGCATGCATACACCTACACAAAAGTGTATTTGTAGGAACCACTTCCCGAGACACCTGCACATTTGTTTCCATATCACTGTGTCCTTAATTTCTCTATACCTAATACTTCCTTAATAATCAGCATATTTTGTCCTGTTTTTGAGCTCCTCAGTTCCATTTCATCTGGATGAGCCTGACTAAAGGAAGATTTCTCCAGTGACCTGCTAACAGGGAGCTGGTCACATCCCACTGGGAGATCCTTGGAATGGTCTGGGAAGGGCAGCAACAATGACAAGTCAACACCAGGGTCCCATGGGACTTCTCAGACATCCCTGGGGGACAGTGCATTGCTCCACTCCCCACTCCTGCATCTCCCAGGAAAATATTCCCCAGCTCTGCTGTGAGAAGGATGGTGCTCATGGGTGAGGTGACACAAGTGGGATTTATCACCTGACACACTGGGAAGAAAAGCCAGCCCAAACTGAGCTGAGCACAGAGGTTTTGCCTCAGCCTGGGCTTGCAAGGGACATGACCTTTCTGAAAACTCTGGTTATTTATTTTGATAATCCTTTTGTTGGGATAAACGCTTTGCTCTTGCTACAGCCTCAAGGTCATGGGAGTTAATGATGAGAGGAGAAAGGCCAAGTGAATGGGATCTGTCCTTTGCAACCAAAGGCATTAGTGAATGAGAGGTGAAATGAGGGGGCTGGACTCCTTCTCCTCTTCTTTTCACTCGAAAAAAGCCAACAACAGCAACACAGCTGAGAAATAAGTCTCTCTTTATATCCCTTCCTTATTCTTTTATTCCCATTACTGCCCTCATTACTCTTCCCTAGGTGGTACCACCACCTCCATACTTCAACCTGTTCCTCACAAGCTCCACTCTGGTGGGAAGAGAAGAGGTTCATATCCATGCCCTGGACACTCTCAGGAACACCCCCAAGGCAGCACTGTCCTGCCCCCTCCAAGGACCCCACATCCTTTTACAGACCCTAACACTGAGGTGGCCTTAGAGCAGAGCAAAGGGGTGGAGGGGAATCTGCCAACCCCTCCCTGCTTGGATACAGCCATTTTGGTGCAGAGATCTGCAAGAAGAATATTAAGCTTGGTCTGAATGCAGCAGCCTCGCTCAAGATTTATGAAGGATGAAGGAAGGAAGATTCTGAGGCAAAGCATCATCTCAAAAATAACTGCCGAGTCCTAGCGGGTATAAAAGATCTGTCCATAAACCAGTTTGTCATCACCAGTCAATAAAAATTTAAGCAATGGGAGGAGGAGGCGACTGCTGAGGTCCCTCTCCTGCCACGCTGCCCCTGTGTGATCCCAGCTGGATCACCTGCACACACAGGTGTGCAAGGACAATTCCATCCTCAGCCTGGCTCTGAATGCACATGCCCTGCCCCAGAGTCTCAAGGTGGCCACATTTGCACCCATTCAGTGCCCAGAGCAGGGGGCTGATGGCCCGGCAGGACCAGGGCAGCAGGACCAGAACAAGAGGAAACAGCCTCACGTTCCAGCAAGGGAGGTGTAGGTTGGATATCAGGAAAGAGTTCTTCAAGCAAAGGGTTTTCAAGCACAGGCTGCCCAGGGCAGCAGTGGGATTTAAAAGATGTGCAGATGTGGCCCTTGGGGACATGGGTTAGTGGTGGGTTTGGCAGTGCTGAGGAATGGTTGAACTTGAAGATTTTAGAGGGCTTTTCCAACAGAAATGATTCTGTTATTTAGGGGACAAGGATGGAGTCACACCCACAAAACTCATTTAGGGCATGGTGTCAGCACCAAACCCAATCTGCTGGTACCTGTCAGATGTCCAGGAGGACCCTGTTTCTCTCTGCCACCTACTGCTAACATTTCAGTCACCTGAGACAGAGAGAGGAGGATCTGCTGCCAACTCAGGTGACCCACCTGGGGCAAAGCCTCCTGGCCACAAGCTTATCCAGGCAGAGCTGCCCAAGGCGTGGGAAGAGGCTCTTTGATGAGCTGCACCAAGCTGAAGGCAGTTGGCAAGCAGAGCAACCCATTGCTGCGATAAAATCTGTCTTTAAAGGAGCTTGGTGCCTTTTCTTTCTTTTCTGTGAGTTTTTTAACACTGCCTGATACAAAGGAAAACACCCCAGCTGGTAAAAGATGAAGGAAACTTCTCTCATCACCTTTCCCATCACAGGCAGCCCAGACACTCTGAGACACTTCTGCTACCTGCCAACCCTGGGAACCTTCACATCTGATTTCCCTGAGCCACACGTTCAAAGACGGGACATCCCCAGGAGGAGATGCTGGATCAGCCGCCGAGGGCTGACGGCAGCAGAAAGGGAAGTGCCAAAGCTGGGAAGGATCTGTCAGAGTTCTCCAGGCTCTCATCCAGCTGGGGCAGACCTGCTGCTTTGCTGTAATTCTCCAGTGCTCTATCAAGTCAAGTTTTAAATAGCTCAGATGATGGAGAGGACTGTGGAGGCTTCAAGTTCTCGCCAACAGGAGGATTTCTTCCTCTGCAAAAGAATTTATTCCCTAAAGGCACATCTCATGCTAGCTTTTGCCCACCTCAGCCTCTCCTCAGCTTCCAACCTGATGGATCATGTCCCTCTATCCCATCCTCCTGCAGTCTTTCTTGGCAAACTCCTTTGCTCATCAAGGCATGGGGACAACCCCAGTGCTACCAAGCCAGTGAGAGCCAGCACACCCAGAGAAGAAGGAGCAGCACCAACATGGCAAGAAAAAAATTCCTTTCCTCCCAATCCCCAGCCATAAATTCAATTATTTGGGTGCTTCTCTACTGGAACAAAAAGGAACATGCAGGAATATTACTGAGGTTGATTTAGAGCCACCAAGAACTGTGTGTGGCCAAGCACACCAGCTGTGTGTGTCCTTGCTTCTTCTACATTCACCAGGTTTTTCGTTTCCTAAACCTTCTAGCTGAAAAAAAAAAAAATAAATAAATAAAGCACCTCACCATCCCTTCTCATTACTAAGCATTCCCATCAGCCTCCCAGGAAGCACTCTGGGCCCACTTGACCATTAACAGGGCACTAAATGCAAGGCGGAGGAGGATGTATTAATATCTAATAAGAGTGATAGATGATCTGAGCCACTCGGGCACTCTGACTCAGGTACTCATGGCAGGTATTGCAGCTAATTTAAAATAATAATAATAATAACAACAATAATGGCAACAGCAGCAGCAGCTGCTTTCATTTTCCAAGTCAATTGATTCCTCAGCAGGAATGCCATCTTGACAGATTTATTTTGATCAAATTGTCTAATTGAATACAGTTCTTATTTTCCTTCACTTCGTGACCTTTCATGCCTGCGAAATAAATGCAATTTGGAGAATTATTCCTCAGCATCAAACTCAGCTCCTCCAGGGCTGGGGTGTCTGTCTTGTGTCACCAGTTTGCCAGTGAAACACTACCACAGGATGCCAATGCAAAGGAGGTGGCCAGGCTTGGGCACTCTGCCAGTATTTCATTTCCACTTCCACTTAAAAAATGTCTAATAAAAAAAAAAAAAAAAAACCAGCTATAGCAGGTTTGCAAGAAGCAAAAAAAAAAAAAACCGATTCAAACTTCCTGGCTGTTTGGGCAGATTTTATTTTCTGCCTGTTCAGGTCCCCAGCATTTCCTGTACCACAGCTCCTCCCAGTTTAATGGAAGATTTACTCCCAGTCCTACGATGCTGCTGGAATAAGATGTACCAAGCTCTTTCCCTCATCCAGCAGAGACACAGGCTCCAACCCCCACCAGCCATTCATCCAACTTCACCTCCTCCCCAGGCCCTCCCAGCTCCCGCCTGGGATGCTCTGATGTGCCAGATACGAGACGATGCTTCCCATAAATTTCACAAGAACAAGTATCAAAGATTAAAAATAACTAAGCCACGTCCCTCACAGACAAACGCGCTGTCTGCGCGCCAAGAGAGGGCCTGGTGAGAAGAGTTGCAGCTGAATCTTTTATAATAATATCAATCAATATTAAAAATGAATGGCCTGCTCAATTTTTAAAGCATCTTAAATTAATCTTTAAACACAACTATTTTGCTTAAACCAAAGGCTTTTGGTAGCCTGAGAATGGTATTTCCATCTGCTCCCTCGGGCTCGTGCCAGGTAGCTAGAAGAGGTCTAATAAATAAGCAAATAACACACATCCAGCACAATTCCCTTGAACCTCAAAAAGGGGAAAATGCAGAATTTACTACTAAATACATTATTGACTTAGCTGCATAAAACATCTTTATCAGTGCATTATGATAGGCCCTATTGAGACTATTAAACCTGCTAAATCCACTGGGTTTAGGCTGGATGATGAACCTGGCTGCTATCCCTGGAGATCAGGATGGTGCAGGACCATAGAACCACTTAGGCTGGAAAAGACCTCTCAGACTGAGTCCAGCCTGTGACTGATCCCCACTTTGTCACCCAGCCCAGAGCACTGAGTGCCACCTCCAGTCCTTCCTTGAACACCCCAGGGATGGGCACTCCACCACTTCCCTGAGCAGCCCATTCCAATGCCTAACAACCCTTTCTGTGAAAATAAATCCTTCTAATGTCCAATTTGAACCTCCTTTGGCACAACTTAGGCTGAAAAATAGAGGAGTGGGGACACAGGGAAGGCATGAGGCTACAGTGAAGTTGGGTTGAACCCATCTAATCCCCTCCAACAAATGCCTACACCCAAACAAATCAAAATTTAGACATTACTCACATGCTCCATGGGCTGCTCCAGAATCTCAAGAGCTTTCCCAGCACAGGAGAAGCCCCTCAGTCAGGCAGTGAGCTTCCCAGTGCCAGCGTTTTTAATATATTCAGGAGAATGTGGCATTTCTGATGGCAAGACTTCTGCCTCACTTGCCATTTAATGTTAAGAGGCTTGTACAGTCAGCAACGTTTAAAGAGTAATGACTGTTTTCATGGTAAATGCTCTGTTAAATAACCCAGGATTATTGTGTTGTGTTATTGCATATATGAAATGGCATTTCAAAAAAAATAATAATTGTTTTAGAGCTAATTGATGTTTTTAACCGGCTCCGTGTGTGGAATTTTTATTTGGTGGAGGGTCGGGCTGCTGTCAAGAAGAGGCAATAAAGGTAAGGAGGCTTTGACCTGCCAAACTCACTCTGTCTGGGATTCGTATGGTTCAGGTGCTGCTTGTGGTCGAGCAACAGGAGAAGGTTCAAGCTCTCTGCTCTAAAATGCAAAATTTCGGCACAGGCAGGCACCTCTGCACCCCAAACCTGAGAGGGATGCTGCCACAGCTGGAGCATCACTTGTCCACGCATGGCCAGGGAGACACTGGAGATCCACCGTGGCAGCAGCACCCCTGCCTCCAGTCTGCAAACCTCCTTCTCTGGACCCCCCAGCTCTGGTGGGCTATCCGTGTGGTGACACTTCAGAGCCACCCAAATCTCCCAGGGGTGACACGTTCCCCTCCCCCGTTCCCCAGTGTTATTTCTGCAGACAGCAAGGGAGAACCGCCCTAATGCTCAGGCTGATGAATCACTGGTGAGCAATCCTGCTGCGGGAGTTTAACTCTGATCATTCCAGAAGGGATTAGGATGGCTCAGCTCCTTCCCCGCACCCACCTCCAGCAAGGGCATTGTCCTCTCCACATCCTCAGCAAAGCCATCACTGTCATTTCTCTCATCACACGGCGATTTTTGTGCCTACCACAGCCCTGCCCTGCTGAGAGCCCAAACGTGCTTCAGTCCCTAATCCAAGGGTGTGCAAGTGCTCCTGCCTCTCCAGCTCTGAGCTCCTCTGACAGCAGCTGACCCCTGTCTGGACACTCACAGGGCACTGGAGCAGTCAGAAGCAGTGGTATGTCCTGAAGCTTCAGAGAGGCAGTGACTTTGGGGATGTGCAGTTAATTACAGGAGCTCTCGGAGCTGTTGGAAGGGAGAGCAGGGCCAGCAGAGCCCACAGTTAAAAGCCTCGACCATTTCCTAAGATCCCTGAGTCCACACATGAGCCTGGTGCCAACGCACTCAGATCACAGGGTGAGAGCAGGGGGTGACACACACCTCCCAGAGAGACCCAGGGTGTCACTGAGTGTCATCCCCTGCAATCTGGCAGTTCATTAACTCAGTGGAGTCCCCAGCATCTCTCCTCTACGTACCAGAGCACCACGAACCACCTCGTATAACCTTATAACAAACCAGAGACCTGTAGTGCAGAGGCCAAAAGCCACCAGCTCTGAATCATCACAGGGAAGGAGGGATGAAAGCCACCCTCGTGCCCCAGACCCTCGCAGCAGCAGGGAACGGGTAAAAGGAAAATGTTTAAATGAAACACACGGTGAGGTTTGCAGACAGGCAGGGAGGAAAGCTCTGCACTCCTCCAGCACGGGAAGGACGGCACAAAATAATTGGGCTGAAAAATCTAAGGAAAGACTGCCCAGAGCAGGAGAGTTCAAGACCGTGAGCCTGCTGATTTGAAGTTGTTCACCATCTTCAGAAGTCACTCCCAGGCCTGTCTTTGCTGAGCCATCTACCTCACACCAGCACTCAGGGTGGACCCTACAGACAGTCCCAGACCTGGCATCCTCAGGGCTGGCCAAACTCACCCATTGCTGCCCTGTAGTAAGAGTTGCCACCTTCTGCTACAGCTTTTCCCAGTCCCCAAAGACAAGCTTGATCTGATCTGGGAGACCACATCTTGCTTTAGGAATCACAGAGAGGTGACAAGAGTCATCTCCTTTCTTAGCATCACCCCATGCTCTGCTCACGTTCTGTGATGCTACAGCAGCTGCACAGCCCAGGAGGTGCTGGTTAAATGCAGCTCTGTGTGCTCTAATAGTGCCAATAATATCGCTGGCTGCACACACAGACTCTATAAAACAAGATACAGACGTGAGAACCTGAGGCCAAAACAGTCTCACCATCATTTTCTCCCAACACCATTCTCTGCAAAAGCCAGAGAACCCTGTTCCTCAGTCAGGACAACTCCTCAGTTCATTCTTTCCTTCTTCAGAGGGAGTCCGTTCCAGGTCCTGGGGCTCTGTCTGAACCTTCTCCCTCCCTTGGAGGCACCTGGATCCCAGAAGGACACTGCCCTAGTGGGTTACATCTCATTACCGCGACAGCAATGTCAGACCACGTCTCCCTCTCCCTTCCAGCATCTGTCTCCACGGTATCCAAGCGCCTCAGATGAGAAGAAAAGTCCCTTTGTGTGTTTTCCCAACCCTTGGCTGTACAAGTACCGTTTAATCAAGCTCAGTAATGAAGGCAGAAATGAGCCAGAACAGGCTGTGCTGCCACAGGCAGGATCAGCACAGGCTTTGAATCAGAGGTGGGGGCCGACCCTGCTACCCGCAGGTGACAAAGGGGACGGGAGCAGCAATGGGGTCGGGCACCTCTGTGGTGCTCCAAAGGATCCAAGCAGCCTCAAAGTTCCAAACAGCCCACGGGCATGTCAGCTATAACACAAGAGCACGTGGTAAATCCCAAAGCTGTCTCCACACATTAACACTGTGGGATATTTAATTCTCCAAGGTTCTCAGGCTCGAGTTTAACCTTCCAATAAAAGCAACACTCACCTCAGGGCCCCTAAAAGATATTTAGGGCACAAAGTCTGTGCTTTGGAGTGTACTTCTGCCTGGCACTGCAAGCCCAGATGCTGCTGCCAGCTCCCAGGCTCACTTCTGAACGTGGTGCCTGCTCTCCAGGCTTGGCTTCCTCCCTCTCTCCAGGATCCTCCTCGCATGGATGCTGTCACCGTGTGCTTTAATTAGCACTTCCCTCCAGCCTGGCCAACTCCTGCTTCCAGCACTTGTAAGATGACTTCCCCATCTGTAAATCAGGCATCAGAAGCCATCTCTCCCTCCCACACCAGCCCTGACATGAGTTCTGCCCTGCTGAGCATCCATGGGATGCTTTGAGGGGAGTCACACACCAGATGAAAGGTGCTTAGGACACACAGCTTTCCTAAAACCAGCTCCTCTGGTCACAGCTCTCTCCATATCTGTCAGCTCCCACCACTTGTTACTTTTCCCTCTCTGCTCAAATCTGCCAGTCCTGGAAATGGGATTGCATGAAGATCTCACCTTGTACAGAGCTGAAGTGCATGTGTGGAGCTGTAGGAACATGGCTAAAAGTTTGCAACCACAATCTGAGATCATCTTAGAAAAGCCACAAAGCGAATAAAAGGCACTTCAAAACATAGAATGCCAGAGTTATTTGGGTTGGGAAGGGACCTTAAAGCTCACCTTGTTCCAAGCCCTGCCATGGGCAGGGTACCTTCCACTATCCCAAATTGCTGAAGTAATCTGTAATTTAACTAATCACAGTAAATGGGTTTTGTTCATCTCCTCATGGTCTGGACTTCGCCCCTCCTCTTCAGAGTGATTAACCATTACTATCACCAGTAGGGAATTACTATTTCCTCCTAATCAAGAGGAAGGAGAAACACATTTGCAGCCTGTGCTTCACAGGTGCAAACAACTCCAAATAACTTTTATTTCTTGGAAAAGCACGTTCACAATCCTGCTGCTGACATAAAACTCCCTGCAAGCTGTTCTGGGCAGGGACTATCTCTGTGCTATACACTCACACAGTGCCTGTCCCAGCCTCCAGGCCCTACTACAATATAAATAATGATAATCCCTCACTCAGCAATACAATGAAACACTTGCATGGTATTAAAAATTATTTAAAATTCATACCTACATTGGGAAATTATTCAGTAAACTCTAATTACTTATCAAAAGCAACGATGATAGTTTTAAAGAGAAGGAGTGCCCATAAATACAGAACCATAAATAAACTGCTTCTCGGTAGCACGAATTAATTTGTATTTAATTGCTAGAAATTGCTATCAATTACAAAACATTCCTTGCAGAATAGGCAAATTCTTTTAAGAACAATTTCAATTGCTAATTGACAGTCTTTTTAATTTTCTTTATTTTTTTTTCCCCTTTCTCATCTCTGCTCCTGCCAAGTGCAGGGGACCTCCCAGCCAGCAAGGTTCTGCACTTTTGGGGGGCAGAGAGAGACCTATGAGGAGCCAAGGAGCTGCTCAGGCTTGAGGAGGTTTTACCACCCTTAAAACCCTGAAGAGACAGGAAAACCAGCGCTGAGAAACATCCCTGACACAGCAAGGAGAGTGATTCCTTGTGAAGGATTGAAAGGAGGGAACTGAGAGCTGAAGTTACGCATCCATCACACATCCAGGGACTGTGCATCTCCCCCGAATGCCACAGCAAAGCCACGGCAGATGCTGAGGGAGGCTCTCTGTGCTCCACTGCTCCTCCCCAGAGCCAGACCCTGTCCTCAGTGGGAGGCAGGGAGGCTGCAGGAGGATCTCCCACTCCTGCTGTGTGGCAGGACACGAGCTGAGCCGCACGCCTGGCTGCCACTTCCCCCCTCTCCAGCTGAACAGCCCCGCTATCGCTCCTGACTCATTTTCTGGTGTTTTCTGCTTTGCTGTTGGCATAACATCCCATCAGCACAGTTAATTACATCCACGCTGAGTGTGAAGGACAGGCTGAGTCTCGCAAGGAGCCGGCGGCTGTGCGATCCTTCCCGCTGCTCTCGCAAAACAGCATCCATGGATGCTGGCAAACCGCGGCACGGGGCTGCCATGTGCCAGACGGCTGCTCCCGAGGGAGCTCCTCCCTGCAACGCCAGCATTCGGGGTTCTTCTCACCCCCACACCCCTCCAAATTCCCCCACTGTCCCTGCTGTGAGCTCAGACTTGTGGCTGGCAACAGCTTGTGTTGGGGATGTCCCATCCCTGGAAGTGTCCAAGGAGGGGCTGCAGCAAATCGGGATAGTGGAAGGTGTCCCTGCCCATGGGACATGAAATGAGCTTTAAGTCCCTTCCAAATTAAACCATTCTGGAACTCTCTGATCTCCCCAACACTCATTGCCCAAACAGAGGCTACATAGACTCCCAGAAAAGTTTGCTGGAAGCACAAAATGCAGAAACACGTCTGCCCCCAGCAGCTGATTTGTCCTTTGCCAGCAGGGAAAGCCCCGGCACAGAAAGCCCTGTTCCCACCCAAACCCACCCTGCTGGTGGAGGCACCTGTACATCCCTGGGTGAGAACAGGCTGGAAGCAGAGGAGGGTGATGGGAAGAGCTGCTCATGTCTACAGCTCGATTAAAGAGAGACCCAGGGTCTCCAGGACTGTCAATCCAACATCCAGGCACCGCTCCATCACCGTCCCCCCAGGAGCGGGCTGACAGTCACAGGGAGCCATGTGCCAGCCATGACAAGCAAAGCAAGTGACACACACATCTCCTGCTTACAATAACAGCCCTTCCGTGTCTAATCCATCATATTCGATGTAGATCTCTTACCCTGAAGTGTTGTCAATGAGGATTTAATTTAGTGCTAATTAGACAAATATTGCATGTTGAACAGCCATTGATTATTAAGAGACAGGGAGCGTGGCTCGGCTCAGCAGTGTGCATGGACACGCTGGATTATATCCGGGATGAGGCTGGTAAATGTCTTGCTGTTTCTAATCATCAGATAGTAATTAACGTCCAATAACTTGTAACTTGGTTTATCATTATAGATTTAGGAAGGCAGTAATAGTACTGTATGCTAATTAAATATCAATTGATTATTTAAGGCATATAAAGATTTAGCAGCAAGGTAATAGATATACACAGTTGTTAAAGTTTAATATCCATCAAACAGCATTCTCCTGTTCTATTAAGTTAGTGTTTAATGAGAGTGTTGTCACTGCAGGAAACTTTTGGATGGGAACGTCCAAAATGTTTGGCAGCCTGCAAGGTTCAGAGTCTCTCAAAGGTACAAAAAGTCAGGAAATTCAGAGCCTCGGGTGAAGTAAGGTCAAGCAAAAGGTGGTGGCAGAGCCCAAGGCCCTCCTAAACCTCCTCTCTGACATTTTGCATCTCAGCTTTCCCCTCAATCCATGCAACCTCCAACCCAAAAGAAAGACAAGTTGTCAATTCCCTGCTGGAATAAAACTTTCAAACCCCAGCCCAGAGCTTTCTGGAATCCCACTGGCCCACACAGGGCAGCCTCATCCAACTGGAAGACCTGCACAATTAGCCAAAGTTTGGAGCAAATAATAATTTCTTTCCCTAAATAATAATGGAAAATAAATCAATAGAGCCCTGCTACCCTTCTCTCATAGTACCTGCCCCCAGAGCTGCCTCTCTTCCCCAGGACAGGGTCTGACCCCACACCCAGCACTGGTGATTTGGGAGGGCAGGAGAGATTGAGTTCCTTCTCACGTGAGAGCCTAAAACCAGAGATGAGAGATAGAAGCCTGGCATCTGAAAGGGAAAAGATAGATGGCTTCTGAAGGGAAATAACCCGCTGGACTCCATGGGTTTGGCAGCACCCTGCTAAGTGCAGCATCAGTCTTGAAAACGGCTGCAAGCTCAGCAATCATAGGACAAAGCACAGGATTCAGTGAGTGAGGCTGAGCAGATGTCAGGGCTTCTTCCCAGAGGAGCCCAAGGCCCAGAAACATCTGGTTTTGGCCACCCTGGATGGCTCCCAGCTTGTGGAGGTGGGCTAGGAGAGAGATAGAGCAGGGAGAACACCTTTCAGTGCACAGAGCTGTTTCCTGCACGTGTGCTGGCCCCGTCGCTGATTTACCAGGCAATAAAAGCAAAATCAAGGAAAATGCCTCAACTGCACCCCTGAGAGTGTCCAACTTCAGTTATAGAGTCTGGGCAGGCCCCAGCTGCCTCTTAAAAGCTTGTCTTGTACACAATGGGTCTGACGTGACTGGGGAAGGGGTCCAGAGATGGCTGGCTCTGTGGTGGGTACTGGAGCACGACACCCACAGCAAGGAGAGGAGGAAAAGTGCTGCTGCTTGGGAACACCACCAGAAAAAGGCAGCAGAAGGCAGCAGGATGAGACCTGCACCCATCCTGCAGCAAGCTGGAAAACCCCATTGCATGGAAGGAAAATCACTACACTCCATCATGGACCTTCCACTCAGAGCACCACAGGATGGGGTCTAGACTGAGACATCAACAACTGCACATCTCTACTTCAGAAACCTCCAGAGTCCTTGGTGGCATCCCCAAAATGCCAGTCCTGCAGCACAATGATGCTATGAACAGGCACACTCCTGCACAGGCAGGTTCAGGACAGAAAGCCAGTTCCCCAAGCTAGCAGCCTGGGGACATTACCATCCAGCAGGACATTACCAGCCAGCTGCAGCCTGAAACTACTGCAAAGGTGGCTTTTTCTACCATTTGGGAATGGATTTTAGACTGGGCTGGGTCTCAGAAGCACCTTAGAACTCCCAGCCTGCTTCCTTACAGCCATCCCAGACAGAGTTTCCCATCTCAGGTTTCCCACTCGCTCACAGGGCAGCAGCTCCAGCCTTGCCTGGGTCACTGTCTGAGGCACCTCCTGCTTCCCCCCTGCCCACCAGGCTCCTTACTCCATGGTACAGACGAAATTCAATTCGTCTGACACAATTTCTCCTTGATAAATCTCTGCTGGCTGTGGCATAGCTTCTCGTCCGTTCTAGATGATCACAAAAAATTTTGCTTGTTTGCTCCAGAGCTTTGCCAGGATGGAAGGTGAGCAATCTCCTACAGTAGTTTCTCTCCTTTTTCTACACCAACCACTGTATTTGCCCTTCCCTGGGGGTCTGGAGCATTCCCTGCCCTTTGGGATGAGCAGCAGCGGTCCTGACATCACTCCAGCCATTTCCCTGCAGAGCCAAGCAGGAACAGCATCAGCCCAGGCAATTTTTACCAGAACTCCAGCAAGAGAGCCGAGTAAAGGCTGAGAGAAACCCTTCTTAAACAGTTTTGCAGTGGAGTTTACCCGAGCTGCAGCAGGCAACAAAGAAACGTCAAAAGCAATGAGACGAGGCAGGGGAGGCGTCATAGCAGATAAAGGATTCTTCAGGTATGAGACAAAACCAGCTTTGGAAACCTTGCAGAAGTGAGTTTAAAGTCTCCAGAGGATATCAATTGAGAGTCTGTCACTTGGTGTCAGGATAACTTTCTGGACAGCTCTCGGAGCTTGTTAAGCTCTTGCTTCGGCTGCATTTGAGCTCTGGTGGCAGCGCTGTCTGCGAGCACCAGCGCTGAAACCAGAGATGAAAAGGATCTGCTGAGTCCATGCAGCTTTTCCATTATCCCTTCAAAATTCCCCAGCATGATCTGCAACACCCCACTGGTGTCAGGCACGGGGAGGTCAGACTGTGTTGCCCCAAGACACGCTCCCTCAAGGAGGGGATGTCTCTAAGCAGGGGCAACACTGAGAAATTGGGCTTCTCTCATCCCAAAACAAGGGCTGGGGTGTCCAGGAGGGATCTGTGGGCACAGGGTGGGAAATGCAGGATGAGATGCAGCAGCCTGTGTAAAGCAGGTGGCCAAGCCAGACGGTCGTAACACTGTCTCAGCATCACAATCTATGGCTCTGGGTAGGAAATAGCCGCTTCCCCCACAGCAATCATTTCATCAAAAACCCTGCAAGACTCCTGCTGTTCCCACTAGCCCTGGATCCCTAACTTTAATTAAGTCCAAAGAGCCTTCCCACAAGAACAAGGGAGGAGAGGGTGACTCAGACAGCGATGGGACCAGTCAGTGCAATTATCATACAGTTAAGAATATTAATTAAAAACAACCCTCCCCCCAGTTAAAAAAAAAAAAAAAAAAAAGGCAAACCAATCAATTCTACTTAAAGGAATATATGGGAATGCGGAGAAGGAGCAGGGAGGGTGACACAGACAGAGATGGGACGCGCTGTGAATGCTAAGAGCTTCCCACCGTGGCCACTGCCGCAGTCAGCCCCAGGCCTGGCTGCTTCCAACAGTTACTCCGAGTCTCCTCAGAAAAGGGCTCAATCTTTCCCTCTACCTGCTGCTGCATCAGAGCAACTCCTGTGATCTCACAAAGGACTTTAAATCTCGGCTTTAACTGCCTTGATTGAATTAAATGCAACACCACGGTGAAGCAGGCTCCTCATTTCAGGTACGAGCATGGAGCCCTTGCTCTCCCGCTAACGGCACTCTCCCTCTCTCAGAAATGATGAGTTGCTCATGGGTTATGCTCTTTAAGAAAGGGAAAAAAAAAAAAAGTCATCTGATAAAATGGGTTATAAAACCGGTGGTGGTAATAAATGGAGAGCAAGGAGCCTGATGCAAAGCCTGCAGAGAAGGCAGAACCCGCTGTAGGGACACAATATCTGAACCATGATTAATACATGACCACGGGTGACAGCTCAGGAGCAGCACAGGTGCCACCCGCCACACAGGGGACAACAACAGCAGGGGGAAGTCACCCAGACACCAGAGGGAGGGTGTCAGGGGAGGATAATGAGTGACTGGCTCCCAAGTGTTGAAGCTGAGGGGGTGGAGGTGCCTGGTAGGCACCTTTGGCTCAAGCACCTGCAGCCTGTCAGTGGAGATGCAGCTGGGATAAAACCCAACCAAGGTTTCCAGGCAGGAACATCCCACTGGGATGGACAACCATGACCTGCCAGCAGTGTCCCCACAGCAACCCCAATGAGCAGCATGCAGAGAAAGCCATGACTCAATGGCAGCCTCTCTGACTGCAGGCATCACATGGGACAGGCCATGGGCACAAAGGGACAAGGCCAACAGTGACCTGATGAGATGGGAACAGCCTTGCAGTGACTCCTGACCCATGAGTGAGAGCCGCAGGAAAAGGCATCTCGGGTGCCTGTGTTTATGAGAGGGAAGAGACACTGCAGGAAAGGACTCAGAGTGAAGAAAAACCGATGAGAGCACAGCTCTGGCACTCCCAACTCCTGCCTGAAACTCTCCAGACCATGTCACTCCAAGCCAGACCTGCAGGGACCAGCACCACCATGGACTTATAACAGAGGGTAGAGAAGAGCTCAGCTCCCTCCTCTCTTTCCACATTTATCCTCCTTTCCTGGGATTCTTCCCTCAGTGAAACAGGCATAAAGAGGAGCACGCTCCTGTGGCTCCTACAAGCCCCAACACAGAGCAAGATCTGTCACAAGAAGGTGCCTTGGGAGCATAAACCATTTCTCTTTATCAGCCTCTATTATTATCACATTAATGGAACCTTCACTGGCAGGATGGATGCTCAAGTGCCCAGGAAGCACTCCTGGCTCTTTCCTGCCCCTCCACGGGAGCAGGGCACTGTGACGACAAATCCCCAGGAGAATTACAGCCGGGTTCTGGGCACAGACACGACTATCGGTTCCTTTTTATGAGCCTTCATTGTTATTACCACCTATTTCTTTTTACATTCCTGCCAAAATACCAAACATTAATCTCCCTCGCTCCCTGCAGGCAAAACATGGGTAATTGGATTTATATGGGTTAGAAATTTGTTAGATTTTTATATAAATATATATATATACACACACACACACATACACACATGCACACACCCAGGGAAAATATAAAAAGAAAACAGTGAGGGGATGCAGTATCCCATTGGAACTCGGGGACCAACTGGCTGAAGGCAAACCCCCCACATTTCTGTGCTGGCTGCTGGGCTTTAATTTAGGAGCTTATTCCTCAATGCTGAACTTCACACACTGAGAGTTATCAGTCGTGGATTTTTCTTTGGTGCACCCTTTGCAATGCCCTGTTTATACCTTTACCCACTCCCTTTTTCCACCTGACATTTTTCTTTCCCCCTTCCCAACTTTTCTTTCTTTTCTTCCCTTCTGAATTCCCATTCCCTCTTCTCTCCAGCTCCAGCCTGGAGGTGACACCACACACAAGCCTTGGCACACCAAGAGAAGAAAAAGCAAGATGTGTGACATGTCCTCAAGTGTTCCCACTCTGAACCCACCAGCAATGGAGATGGCACAAAGTACCTCATCAGCATCAGCACAATTTGCTGATCTTTTACAGGATGAGAAAAAAATATCTTAAATTTACAGCTTACACCACAACAGATGTTGTTCTCATTATCCTCCCCCTCCACAGAGAAACAGACTTGGAGACCCATTTGTATCTCAAGGAACAAGTCCGTCAAAGTGAGCATAGTCATGGAAACAACTCATTTTAAGCAAATCTTGGGAAATATTCATAGGAAAACAGAAATATGAAATGTGAGTGTTTTGCACTGAAGAGCCGACCTTGAAGGGTTCTGTCAGGGAAGACAAGACCTACATATCAAATCCAACCTGCAGTAAACAACCCATTACAGGCTAAAAATTGTTGACAGGGGCTGTGGGGAAATTATTTTTCTCATTAAAAAAAAAAAAAAAAGGAAGAAAAAGAAAAAAAAAAAAAAGCACATCCTAACCCTCAAAGGCTGCTCACAAGGACAGAGGAAGAAGTGATAGTCACTGAATCAGATATTTCTTATGAACTGTCTGCTAGGCTGCAGTATCTAAAGATTATCACTTAAAACAATATGTCCAGCTGTTGTAAAAAGCATCCGTGGTTTAGGGCTGAGGAATGCAAGGAGGAGGCAAACTGTGAGAACAGTCAAGGGAACAGAGAAACTCTTTGGAAAGCAGGCCTGTGAAAGACAGCCACTGTGCCCCCATTTGGTTTTGCAGCGTTAACACCTAATCCTGTTCCAGAAACAAAGCCCTGAGCTCCTGGAGGAGTGTGCGTGATCCAGGGGAAGGACAGCTATTACCAGGGAGTTTATTATCCTTGCAAAAAGATCTCTGTACCCTATAGCGCAAGGATTACCAACAGTTCAGTCTCATCCCCGGGAGGTAAATATCACCACTTGGAACTATTTCTGCCTAGTGGAGCTTAAAAACTTAGTGTGATGGGGCTGGTTTGGGTTTTTTTTTTGTTTGTTTGTTTTTGCTAGACAAGAGGACCTTCCCAGGGCTTGAATCCTGGCCCTGGGACATGTGACAGTGAGGGTCCCCTCCTCCCTGTGCAGAGCCCCACCAGCTCGCTGTGCTCTCAAAACCAGCATTTTCTGCAGCAAACCACCAGTGTTGTGATTGCAGCCTGTGTCAGCAGGACTCCCCAGATCTCTGAGTCCAGCCCTACACCCACACAAAACCTGCCTGGTGCTGGCTCAGCAGGAGAAGGGCTGGCACAGACAGCAGCCCAAGCCTTGCTGGCTGAAGGTGAATTCCCCAAAGCCAGTCCTGAATCTCCTCAAAGCCAGACTTGAATCTGCCCCTTGCACAGCAGGTCTGTGCTCTTGGAGAAGGGACAACCGGTGTTGGGGACAATGAACTGCAGGGAACACAAACTTCATGGACAACCAACATCAGGGACAGCCAGCCAAGGAACAACTAACCTCAGGGACAACGAGTGTTGGGGACAATGAACACAGGGAACAACAACCTCAGGAACAACAGCCTGGGAACAACCAGCTTCAGGGCCAATGAACCACAGGGAACATCAGCCTCAGGGACAACCAACACCAGGGACAATGAACCACAAGAAATACCAATCTCAGGCACAATTACCCCAGAACAACCAATCTCAGGGACAATCAGCCACAGGGACAAACTGCAAGCAACAGCAGTCTCAGGGTCAACCAACACAGGAATAACCAACCTTAGGGACAATGAACCTCAAGGAACACGAGCCTCTGGGACAACCAACCTTAGGGACAATGAACCTCAAGGAACACCAGCCTCAGGGACAACCAACTTTAGGGACAATGAACCTCAAGGAACACCAGCCTCTGGGACAACTAGCTCACAGGACCAACCAATATCAGTGACAACCAGCCTCTCACTGCACAACCCAAGAAGTGACCTCACACAAACCAGCCAGCCCTGACATGATCCTGGATACCAACACTGACCCCACAGCAAAGGACACCAGGATTTAAACCTCCCTCCAGCACGTCCCTCTCTGATGCCAACAAGGACAGCAGCATGGTGGGGGTTGTGAGGCTGCTCCAGCCCCACCAAGGTGGGAAGGAGCACAGCCAGAGACATTGGGTACCAGCTCCATAGGCTCAGCATCTGCCTTTTGGCAGCATCATTGGTGCAGCAGGCTGGGGAGGAACGAGCCTTCCTGCAACCCCCTGACCTTTCTCCAACCACCCTTCCAGCGGCTGCAATATTACAGTGAAATTAGCGGGCACTGTAATTACAACTATCAGGAGCAGATAAGACAAGTTAAATACCAGCTACCTAGGGAGAAATTATTATGCCAGCCAGGAGGATCCAAATGCCAGAATCCGTGGCTGTAATTTCCCTGAGTCGCCAATTACAGCTCTGCCACGCAGCGAGCTCTACCTTGGAAACGGCAGGTATATATTTAGCTGCTCCAGAAAACTTTTTGGGGAGGAGGGGGGGGGAAAGGAAGGGGCAGCAATGGAGCAAGTCCTCACTAATCTGCTCTGCACTAATCCCCACGCTTTTAGCATTTGCACACAAAGAGCCCTGACTCTCTTCCCTCTCCCCAGCAAGGATTTAACAGCAGAGACGTGGCTGCATTAACGCTTCTTTTCTCTGCCAGGTCCGTGGCTGCTGTTGCAGGGCGGCAGGTGAGTGTCACAACCCCCATTAACAGGTAGGTACACAGAATATCAGAAAAAGAGGCAAAAAAAAAAAAAAGTGGTTTCCCGACTTCCCAGATCTATGCCTGGAGACTGTGGTCCTGCAGCCTGCTCCTGCTGGTTGTATTTCACTGAGGTCTCGTCGTGTGCTGGAAAACAGACTGCGGTAGGTTGTTACAGCAAAAGAAAAAAAGAGGAATCAAAGCAGGCATTGTCAGAAATAATTAAAACCATAATTGCAAAAATAAATGGAAGAACAGCATCTCATGATGTTTTATTCGGGCTTTTTATTTTTAATTGGAATTGTTCTCACACTCGCTAATTGGCAGAATACAGCCAGGCACGGAGTCTTGGATGTGAATGAGCAAAGCTATCCTGACTTCTTGGTCTTCTTCATGGGCAGTGGGAGAGGTCATGGGTTCATTAGAAGCAGACAAGCCCAGGGGATTTGACTTGAGAATTTGTCCTTACATACAGAGATAAAGCAGCTCTGTATTATTTAGTTTGGAAAAAAGCCTAGTTATAACTGCCTTAGCATCACCTATGAGTACTCATTCCTCTAATCATCACTGATAAACCACTGCCCTTGGGTCATTTTAGACATGGGGAAACTGAGGATGAGAGCAACAGAGGGGCCTCCTTAAGTCCTGGTGTCCCTGTGGTGACAGCCACAGAGAAAACTCAACACACCCCATCTCCCAGCTAATCCCTCCAACTCCTAAAACACACTCCCATATAAAAAACCCAACCATATTTCTTAAATACAGATAAAACCATAAAGCCTTGAAATTCGGAGCAGCTGGTGGTTTATGTCTTTATGAACTGTACTGATGGCTGCTGTAAAGGTCGGTTTGCCGGCGGCACAGCGGGATGATCCCGTTTCCATCCCCATTTTAACACCCTGGGAATGTTTGCCACAGTTTCCCCTTTGGCTCATGGAGATGCTTCCACCACTGTGATGCAGCTGGGATAAAACCCAACCAAAGTTTCCAGGAAGGAGCAACCCATTGGGATTGGCCAACCATGGCCTGCCAGTGCTGCCCCCACAGCAACCCTAGGACACAGATCCAACAAGCAGCATGTGGAGAAAACCAAGACTCAACGGCATTCTTCCCAAAAGCAGGAACTTAATCCTTGTTTCCACATCAAATCCCAGCTGGGAGATTAAAAAGTGACCATCTCCAACATCCCTGATGGTTCCCAGTTTGCTCCTTGTTCCATTTCATGTCCCTAACTGGCGGGTAACACGAGTTACTCCTGCCATCTCAACACCTGATTTTTGTGTTCCTGAGTTAGGGAAGAGGCAATTTGGTTTTATTTTTAACAGTGCACAGAGAATTTCCATACTGCCTTTAGTTCCCGTGAGAGGAAAGGTGCCTGTTATAGGAATTGTTTGTTCTTACAATAAAAAGAAGTGAATTGCCAACAATCTCTGCTTAAAATGAAAATTATTTGTTGCTGATCTAAGATGACCTGCAAGTTGCCTGTAGATGGAGCCTGAGTTTCTGCAAGGATTATGCTGAGCCTCTCTCAGAAAAAGGGTGGAGAGCTGGAAATGGAAGTGCCCAAAATCCAATACAGGAAACCCACAAGCAGCCTGAAAAGCCTCCAGGTTTCCTCCACCACTTTCACACAGATCTGCTCACTCTCCCAGCTCCTTTCTTCAATGCAAGGGGTGGTTAAAGGGCTGATCTTGGAAAGCAAAGAGCTTCCACCAACCCTGCAGGAGCCAGGCAGATGTGCAGGCTCAGCCCATCTCACAACCAAGAAGAGGGAGAGGACCTGGGCATCCAGACCTAGCAGGACTGGGGCTAATTCTGCAAGAGCTGCACACTGGAATTACAACTCTGAGATTTTTCCAAGCCCAACTCCTTGGTTTGAGTTGTGGGGAGGACAGGGGAGGACAGGGGAGGACAGCAGAAGACACCACTATCTCCTCCTGTGGGTGCACAGGAGAAAATACCATTTAGCAATAACACCACTCCCTGGGAAAGGCTTCCCAGGGCATTTTTCCCTGCCTGGCTCTTCAGAGGAAAGCACAGCCTGCAAATAAACATCAGCCCCATCCTCAAGATGCTCCACCTTTGTCCTCCTGCCTTCAACCCTCCACTGATGCCACTTCTTTGTCTTGCTGTGTGCAATTCCCTGCCCATCTCCAGATTCTAAAGGAAGATGGAAAACTACTTTCCACCCAGAGGGGCAGCAGAAGGGAAACACGGAGAGGAGGGAAGAGAAGGACCACTGGGAAACAGCAGTGCAAGAAAAGATGGAGCAGACTGGGAGCAAATGGGAGCTGGAGGCAGAAACCTGGCTGCAGCAGGGGAAAGCTGGACTTGGGGAGGAGAAGGGAGGGGGTAAGAACATGGAAAAAGATGGACTGGAGAGCCTGGGCAGGAGCAGGTGCCAAGGGGGGAAGTGGATAAAACCAGGTGCTTTTGGGGCAGGGGCTTCCCCTAAGTGTCAGCACTTGGAGGATACAGAGTTTCTTATGGATCAGCTAAAATCTCCCACCACTCAAGGGCTGCTTCATAAACATCCCCCCCTGCAAACGGCACAGAAAAAGGGACAGAAGCTTAGAAATAAATAAAACAGAAAAATTAAAAGGAAAAACAAAAAAAAAGAAAAAAGGAGATCCAAGTCAGCCCTCTGCTGGCAGCAAGCTCGGCTGGACTTGCAGGGACACTCCAGGGAGCAGGCACAGGCACCCATCCTGCTCGGAGCACCACCAGCATCACCTCCGAGAGCCTCAAAGCCCACATTCCACTACGGAGACAAACTCCGACGAATTCCGACAGCGAGGAAAAGAGCACCAGGGCTAAAGGCACCTCTCTGGGGGTTTGTCTTTCTTTTAACAACCTTGCTCACACAGCTCAGGTTAATCATCATTGCAGTTCAATTAGGAAGAGCACAAGGAGACAGAGCCCCCTGCTCTCCAGCTGTGCCACAGCCCCCAGGCACACGGGGTGATGGCAAACGTGTCCCAGCGGGTCCCTGGCCAAGGAAAAGGGACAGCATCCCAAAGTCTGGCAGCGGCCGTGGTGGGAAGAGGGCAGAGAGGCAACCAACACCTCCCTCCGAGCACGGAGCCCACAGAGCCTCCAGCCAGAGCCTGATCCCCAGAACCACAAACACTTCCCTACAAAGCCCACCTCAGACACAGAAACCTGCCCGGGCAGCCAGGTGAGCACAGCACCCTCTGCTCAAAGCAGCACCAGCTCCTCAGCGCCGGCTCGGCTGCTCACGGACAGCGTGACATCCTGCCTGTGCCATCCCCGTGCCTGGCTTCGGGAAGAGCAGCTGCTCCCTGCTGCAGCCCTGCTCCTCCGGCTGGGAGCGACACAGCAGCCAGGCTGAGGGGCACACGCTGCTCGCTGGTGCAGGGACAGCAGACAAACTCCTCCGGGCTCTCTTGCTCCACGCTCACGTCCCACCATCCCCGAGCTCCTTCCCCAAATCCCACAGCTCCCGGATTAACCGGCTCAGGTCCTCCTGGGGCTGCCTGAAGCACGCACAGCACGACCCAAAGCTCCAGCCAAGCGCTGCCTCCCCACTGCCCTCCAAAAAAAAAAAAAGGCTGGGCTGCTCCCTGCTCATCTGGCCCCGCTGCTGCAATGCCTGTGGAGAGCTGCTGTGCTACCTGGGCAATGCACCGCGTACACCTGTAACTCGTTCAGGGAATGAAAGGGATGCTCGGCTGTGCTGTGCGGCACAGGAGTGACCCATCTGCATATCAGCTGCCTGTGTTTCTCCTACAGCAAACAACGTAAGAGAAAGCATCCATCAGAATTCATAAGATGCACCCCTGGAGTAAAAGATTGATTTGATATTAACGGATTCGTGCGGAGACTATAAAGCGATCGAGGCAAACGCTGACACCTCGGAGGCATCGCAGCCCTGGAAAGCCGCTGGCAGTGCAGGCTGGCACCGGTGCCAGGAGCACGGACCTCTCTCCCTTCCCGCGCCGGCACAACTTTGGGAGTGTCAGGCAGCACTAACTCGCTGTCTGCCACCTAAACCCCTGTGTCGTCTCCTCGTCTGGCACCCGCAGCCCCCCCAGGAGGTTGCCAGCCCCGCGCTGCAGCCCGAAAAGCACCGGAGCATCCTGCCCTCCAAAACCGCTCCAACGGGGCCACCCCACCACGACGGGGACAAGCTGCCATCCAGTGTCCCCTGCCACGACGGGGACGAGCCCCTGGGACACGTGCAAAGTCTCCAGTTGGTCCCAGGACCCTCCGGCAGCCCCGCCGGGCACAGAGCATCCCCCAAAAGCCGCCAGCAGGACCCCCCGGCCCCCCCAAGGCCCCAGCCCAGCTGCTCCTACCTGAGCGTGGCGCTCTCCCCTTGCCGCACTGTCACGTTGTCCATGGCTTTGGGGAAGGTGGCATCTCCGCTGCGCACGGGCACTCCTGCGGGCACAAGGAAGAGCAGCCTGAGACAGAGGACGACCAGGCACCTCCAGGGCAGGGCCAAGCACCCACCGACCCCCATCCTGGGCAGCGGGGACTTTTCCAACAGGCAAAAAACACACCCGACAAGGCGAAAAGGGGGAAGGGGTGGGTGGAGAGGAGGGATGGGGGGGAGCAAAACCACCGGGGCGAGCGCTGCGGAGCTCCACGGAGATCAGGAGAGCCCCCGGCAAGGCTGGCTGCGAGCGCTGAGCCTGCCGAGCGGCATCGGAGGGAGTCCCGCTGTCCTCGGGCGAGGGAGGAGGACGGGAGGGCCGGGGGGAGGAGGAGGAGGAAGAGGAGGAGAGAAGGTGCGGAGCACGAGATGAAGGTCACAGATGTGTGGCTGCTGGAGACGCTACTTTCAGCTGCAGCTGGGCAGGCGCTGCGGAGATCTGGCATCAAAAGTTTATAACCCACGGAGGAAACGTGAGTGTCTGTGAAAGGAAGGGGAGGGCGGCATCGGCACCGGGGGGGACACAGCGGGCCGGGGCTGGGCTGTTCTCCGGCTCTTGCGCTTTTGTTTAAATCACAGAGGGAAAAGAGAATTTAAAAAAAAAAAATACAAAAGAGAAAAAATTAAAAAAAATAATAAAGCTCCCCAAAATCCCGGTTCTGTCGCAAGATCGAAACTTCCCCGCGGAGCTGCAGGCGATGTCCCCGATGCTCCTCGGCTGTGCCCAACGGGTCCCGGAGCCCCCGCGGGGCCGGTGCCTGCTCCGGCTGCGGCTCAGGAGCGCAGCGGGGCGGGAGGGGCGCGGGGGGGCGGCGGCAGCACCCCGGCCCCGGCCGGCAGCATCCCCGGGGTTGTCATGGCAGCGGCTCCAGCGCTGCCCGGCGCCTCGGCTCCCGCACGGCCCGAGCCCCGCACACGGGCGGGCGGCAGCGGGGCGGGATGCGCAGGAGGACACGCACATTAACCCCCGCCGCGCCGCGCTCCCGCACACGGAGCCGCCAGCCGAGGCACCCCCCCCCAACCCTTCAGCCTCGCTGCAGAGGGGGTTTTTCTCGCACCACGCACCCCTGAGTTTGCCCTCAAGAGCAGCAAACCCTCGCCCACCCCAGCATGTCCACCTGTTGATGCGTATCCCTGTGGGGACCGGCTCCACTTCTCTTTCTCTGTGACAAACAGGGTCCTGTCCCCACGTCCTTGCCCCATGGGATGGTGTAAGACAGCTCCAGAGTATCTCCTGTCCTGTCCCTGCTCTCTGACACTGAGATCCCTGAATCAGGACGCCCAAGGGTTTTCCACCCTGCCACATCACCAATAAATTTCAACAAATTTCCTCCTATGGAGACACACACAGACCACCATTTATCTCCTCAAAGAGCAGCTGAAGGCACCAAGACCTTGGTGACCATCCAGACACACCTGTGAGTGCCCACAGAAGAAAACCAACCCCGTGCTGCTAGTGTTCCTCACACAGCTCCTCACGCCCAGAGCAGGCTGGACCTTGGCTGGGTGCCTTCCTCCAAAGGACATCTGCCTCCTCTACTGGTCTATTCCAGGGAACCTGACCTTTCCAGGAGAAAAATAACCACCAAAAAAAAAGAGCTTTAGCTAATTCAGGACCCCAACTTCATCCAGAGATACAAACACAGCTGTTAGAACTGATAAAGGGGTTTTGCAAGGGGTTTTCAGTGATCCCAAGCCCAGTTTTCAGCAGAGCAGGTCCTTTGTACGTGACAGTGGGACTCAGTGACCCTAAACACCCACTAGCCACGGGCTGGCACTGCAGAGATGTGTGTTGGAGGCCAGCACCAGCTCCAACACCAGATGAATGCTGCAGCTTGGATAAATAGGACAGTCTGGGAGCCCAGGAGAAAAACAGGGCTGAGTTTTCCATCAGAAAGCTCTTCAGCTGCTGAAAAGTTGGCTTAACCCTGAACGTGCAGGTTGGCTGCTTCCACGCCATGGATTCTTTGAGGGGGGAGGATGGGAGAGGAAGGACACTCCATCTCCTCTCTGAGCTGCTCCACTCTGGCACAGAGGAGCCGTGTCTGCTGGAAGGGAGGGAGCAGCAGGAGCCAGCACAAACCCATGGCAGCCCCCAGCAGTGAGACCACAGGAACTGCTGAGCCTCACCCAGCAGCAGGATTAGCTCCAGGGGACAAGGATGCTGCAGGGACCACAAGCTCTGCTGGGTAAAATGGTGTTTACCCCGTGGGATAGAAGCTGTAGATGTAGAGTGTGTGTAGCACAAAGCCTGCCAGAGCCACAGCAATCCAAGAGAGGGAAGATTTATAGGGGAAAAAAGCCTGTTTGCCTCACAAAGAGACTCTGAGGAGGCTGAAGAGCCATGGATCCATGAACGGATGCAAAGACAGGGAATAAATGGACAGACTGAGAACTAAACTGGCTGCTACAGACAGGTAAGAGGATATGGGGCATCAGGGAGGGGAAAGAGAGGGCTGGAAAATTAATGTGACCCATATTTATGTAACTGGATAGGGACCCAGCAGCCTGGAATGGATGTGCAGGAGACTGCAGGGGACGTGGCTCAACCAAGCTCATCCCAGAGGCCACTTTGGGCACCCAACAGTGCTGCAGGCAGCCAGAGCAGCCTCTCTTGGTTTGGTATTCTGGGACATCCCATCACAGATATGTCCCAGTCCCACTGCTGGGGTTACCTCTCCAGTGACTGCACTGCCATCAAATGAAGGGAGTGAGATGGGACATGGGAGAGAAAAGGGCAAGGGGAAAAAAACACCTTGAAATCCAGGAGTCTGCTAAATGTGCATGAAGCACGAAGTCAGCAGACACAGGCAGAGGCACTCTTGCACCGAGACAGTTGCAGACCTGAGGCTGTACAGGGTGGCTTCAGTTCAGGTCCATGGCTAAAAATATCACCCCGCTGAGAGGGACTCAAGGCTGGCACAGGCCCTGGGGGCACCAGGCATATGGCAGTGGCGGATCCTGCTCCTCACGGTGACGTTAACAAGCCCTGACCCTCTCTCATCATCCCAGAGGCTCAGAAAGAAACCGAGCTGGCAAGGACGAGTCCCTGCACCTCCCCGGCTCTCGCCTCCCAGCCGATTGTCAATCTCAGCTTTTATTAGTGGTGCAGTTTGGCCTCCCTCTCCCTCCGAGATTTCTCCCTCATTGCTCTGATCAGGAGATTGCAAATGTCAGGAGTACAGGCCTGGAAGTAATTAGTGAGGGACCAGAGCCTGGGGGCCACGAGGAAGCTCAGCCACAGCACAGCACCAGTATCATACTGGGAAGCAGCCTGCAGCCACTGGGACCCATGGGTGGCCACCCTGGGTTTCATTCCCCAGCCTCGTTCCTGCTCCCAGATCATTCCCCCTTTCTCCACACACTCAGGGCACACTGAAATGCTCACTGTGCAGCAGGGAGTGAGTTCAGCTCCCTCAGGATCTGTGCAGTGAGGGATGGAGTGACTGCAGTTCCACTGGGACACTGCAAATGCCACCTGCTGCTTTGGGACTCTGCCTCTTCCAAAAGAGATCCAAGCACCATTTCTCACTCCTTTCAAACCTGCCTGGGTAGGGGAATGTAGGAAACATGGACACAGCTGCACTACTGAAATGGGCTTCACCCTAGCACAGCAGCTTTTCTCTCAGTGGGCACAACAAACCATGTGCAAACCACAGTCCTCAGCAGGCAAAGAAAACTAAATCTTAAGGCAAAGATAATGGAAAAGAGGTGGTTTTTTTTCCTATTTTTCCCTTTCTCTGAGATTAACTTTGCTGTCTCTCAGCCTTTCAGCCTTATTCAAAACAGAAGGAGTTAATGCTGCACCCAGGAAAGTAAAAACCAGGCAGAGCTGTAGGGAAGAGCAGTCCTTGGAGGCTTTGTGCTTGTTTAATCAAAGAGTAATCTTTGCTCCCAGGGATTCGCCCTCAAGCACCAGTGGAAGTGGAAGTTCTCCAGATCTCCCTCTGGAAACCCCAGAGAAGCTTTTTTGATGACAACAGCTCCCCTCTGCTCCTCAGCTGGCAGACAGCCACTGGCACTTTTTCCCAAAACTGGGTTCTTTTAAGGCATTTTCTCCTGGGGCATGGGGAATTTCTAATCCTGAGCATCTTGGCCACCCTACCTGGCCAAGACATCTGTGACACCTCCATGGTGAATGTGGAGCTGTGTCTCGGTACCCTGCACCATCCAGATGGTGTCTGGGCTCGGGGCTATAAGATTTTTAACTAATTTCTTTCCACACTATTATCCCCTCCTCCCTTTCCTCCCACCTCCTCCTTCTCTCCCTCCTTCTCTCCATCTGTCCCTATCCCTTTTCTTCTCCACCTTTCTCTTGCACACTTGCAGCTGCTAATTTTTCCCTGGCATATTTGGCAATCCATCCCAACACCTCTTCCTCCACACCCCGCCACCCTGCTTCGTGCTTTTCCCATTTGCTGCCGAATATTCTTCATTTCTTCACCAAAAAGAGATGGAATGAGCACAGGCAGGAGGAATATACCCCCTCCCCATGCAGGGAGAATCACAACTCACTGTTCAGGGATAAAACTGAGCACCCGTCAGTTTGTGGGAGGGGGTACAAAGCAAAGCATCACCCCTTTCCCGGGTGGAAAACCTTAGGAATGGGATTCACAGCTGCACTGACCACTGCCAGGCCACTGCCACACACACACCTCCCCTTCTCTCAACTTGGCCTGTTCCCAGCAGAATTTATTTATCCCACTTAATTTTCCAGTTGTTTTATCTTGTTTTATCTTCACACTAAATCAGGCTCTCTCTGCAAACGGAACTTTTATTTTCCATGCTGTTACATTTAATGCGTTTTATTGCATGAATTTAGCAAAAGAAAAAAAAAAAAACAACCTGCTGAGGTAATTGTGGGAAAAAAAAATGTGACTTGTTCTTCACATTGATCACAGTGCTTGAGCTCCAAGGACAGAAAATCCAGACTGGGAGCTCAAGCTCCTCACATACACCTGGCCCAGGTCTGGTTGAGCAGTCAGTGCCCAGGTAGCCCCTCCAACACCATCCTCGTGCCCTAAATTCACACACAAATCCTTCCCTCTTCCATAAAATCCCCCCAAGGCCACGCAAACCCAGACTGGAGTCAGGATGACAGCGTGGGAAGGCGGGTTGTGGCTGAGCAGGACCCACAGCACGGGCATCCCTGGGGATTTTAATGGGATTACTCTACACTTAATGCTCAGCTACAATCCCCGGCTGAACCCCTGCATATGGCAATTTTAAAGCGTGTGTAAACCTGACAAGTGAAATCCAAAACGGAGGCAGCTCCACAGACACCCACCTGGAGCAATTAAAGCAGCCTCCTCCTTACACCAAATATGAAAGGAATAAAAAAAAAAAAACAGGTCTGAGAACACTTGGTGCTGCTCAAGCAAAGCTCGGAGGGGCTGGGACACCCAGGGGCAGCAGAACCGTCACAACATCACCCTAAAAGCTTGAAAAACATGGATTTCATTCTCCTGCAGCATTTCTGACAATCATCCAGGATAGTTTAGCTTTTTATTTTTTTTTTCTAATGAAAGCAAAATGTTAAGATTTTCTCCGCGATGCCAAGATTTTTTTTTGTTGCCATTTCTGATGGTATTTAGTGCATTTGGGCAAATTTTCAGCTCCTGTGCAGTCCCTTTCCCTGAAAACACAACTCTAGAGGAAAGGGATGGAGGGGACCATTACAGATATGTGACATTTTGCTTCATTGCCAAAATATTTCCATATCAAAACAGCCAAAGTTCAGGCTCCTTCACCAAGGACATTGTCTTGGAGAAAAACAAAACCAAACCAAACAGCACAAAAATCCCATCACAGTGCATAGTCTCTGCCAAAGAGATGCTTCCAGGAGGCCTGTCCCAAATTTCCCACATCCCTGGGAAGCAGACAGTGACAGGACAAGGGGGAATGACTTTGACCTGACAGAGGGCAGGTTTAAATTTGATATTAAGAAGAAATTCTTCCCTGTGAAGGTGAGACGTACCTTTATTCCCAGAGAAGATGTGAGTGCCCCATTTCCATAAGAGACCTTAAAGAACATCCAGTCCCACCCCTGCCATGGGTGCTCCACTATCCCAGGCTGCTCCAAGTCCTGTCCAACCTGGTCTTGGACACTGCCAGGGGTCCAGGGGCAGCCACAGCTTCCTGGGACAGTCTGTGTTTAACAGGTTTTTCCATCATTAGTCCCTGATGACTTCTCCCTGGGACAAACTGTGGAGACACAATCTCATTCCCAAATTAGTCCAGGAGTAGGAGAAACACCAGAAATGGTGATCTGGACCACAGGTTCTGAGCCTGGGCATGAAATATGTGTTTGAACCCTACCAGTCATTACAGACCAGAAATGGAAAGCAGGATCTGGGATCCACCCCTGAATCCACCACAGTCTCACCCTGGCCATGGATACACAGGGAGGGTGTTGGAGCCCTCAGCTTCCCCCAGCTGCCAAGTGGAGCAGGAATGCATTTCCCCTCTCCTGGGAACATTACAAGGCTCATTTCATAGATGCTCACAAAGTGTTTTGTGAGCTCTCTGCTGAACTAATAAAAGAACAAATAAATAGATATCACATCTCCCTGTTTATCCTGTTTCTGAACACGAAGCCATTGCGTAGCCTCGGGGCTTATTTACAAAATACAGAGATGCAGGAATGATCAGAGAGCAGCTGTGCCACCTACACTCCGAGCTGAAAGAGGGAAACATCACGCTCTGGGCTGTCCTGGGAGGCTCCAAAAGGCATCCCCAGCACAGGTGAGAGAAAGGAAAATCCTATTTTCCCCATCTTCCTCCATGTGTGCTGCTCTTTTTCACACCTGGATGGCACCAGAGCCTCTCTGCTCATGGAGCTGGCTGGGCTGGCACCACCAACTCTTGTAGTCGGGGGCAGCAGGACCAGCAAATCCATCCCCATGTGATGCACAGGTGAGGGACTGCTCACCCTGAAGCCCTGCTCAGACTCAGGGCAGCAGGATTTGCCTGCCCAAACCAAATGTTTTATATCAGCAGAGCAGCCAAATCAGCAAGATTTCAAGATAAAGAGGGAGGGAAGAGAAAAACATGCCTGACTGATTCCAGAGAGATAAACAGTGCCTTGAAGACTTGCATTTCCCTGAAGGAATGGCTTGTGCCCTGCAACACTGAAGTGCAGTATTGTGTTCCTCTGCCCACCACATACCCTCATCCCCTCCAACCTGGTCCTCTCAGCTTGGGCAAGACAATCCCAAATGTCTCCATGGCTCTCACCACCACCCGGGGCAGCCCTGCCCTGACACTCATGTTTAATGCTGCCCAGAGAAGCTGCCCCATCCCAGGAAATGCTCCAGGCCGGGTTGGAGGGGCTTGGAGCAAGCTGGGATAGTGAAAGGGGGTGGGACTGTATTATCCCGGGGGTCCCTTCCAACCCAAACCATTCTGGGATTTTCACACTTACACACACAGCCGCTCTCTCAAACCAACCAACGCAAACCAGCCTCCAGAACATCTCACTGCTGGGGCAGCTCCTGGGAGCTCTCAGATCCTGCTTGTGCTGCTGCTGGAAGGGGCAGAGGCAGGAGGGCTGGGAGCTGCAGGGAGCTGGGTGGGATCTCTGCAGAACTGGGAAGGAAATTACCTTATTCCCACTCCCCACCCCCCCGCTCTCTCCTCATCTCCAGCGCTGCCGGGCAGGTTTGGCAGTTCTGTTATGCAGGTAAAGGTTTGAACACTTGTTCTCAGCCTGTCTGAACTACCCAGGCTGCTTGTGCTGCAGGTCTCAGGAGAAATAAAAATTCTCAGTATTTTCAGTTTTCCCCTCTGTGGCCAGTGCAGGTGATGTTTTTTCACCTTTGAAACTCCTGTTTCTAAGGGCTGAAGTGAGGGGGAGAAAACCATTAGGTGAGGGAAGGCTCTTGGTTCCTGCAGGCTTTGGAAAACTTCCCTTGGAGTTTGATGGGAGCTGTGGGTAAACGCTGGTGCAGGTCTCTGCTCTCAGAGGCAGCAGAGCTGCTCCCTGCATGTCTCACTGCTGATTTATTCCCAGTGGTATCAGGCACAATGAGATAAATATGCAAGTGGCACAGCCAGGGTGTGGATGGGAACATCTCCATCTTCCTAGGTCAGCTTTAATTCATCTGTTTCAGTCAGCCTGGCTTCAGCCATTCACTTCTGACTCCAACCCAATTCTCTTCAAAACCCAGCTCTGCCTGGATGCTGGATTAAAATCTAGGCTTGCAGCAAACAAAACTAAGCATGTTTTATGAGGAAGAGTAACCTTGGGGGAGGGTTTGACTGCGGTTTCAAAGGCTGAGCAAGGTTTCTGTGCACAGCCCTGACTGAGTTCTGCTGGCTGTCAGCAATCCCTGCTATCTCCAGGCTGCTGACAGCCCGACAATCCCCGATACCGCAGGAAGGAAACAACCTGCAAGCTGCAAAGCCACCATCCCATTTCACAGAGAGAATGACAAGGTAGGAAAAGACAAAGGAACCCAGATACCTCTGGGGAAATAAGAGAGCTGCCCACAGCTATCCTGGAAGCCCCAGGTCCCTCCAAAGCATTGCTCCCCATGGACACATGGCATGGAGCAGCCTAGGGTGTCACCAGGAGCTGCTGCTCCACAAACAACCAGCCCTGAGGCTCCTTCTTCCTTAAAACCCCTTTAGCCTCACCAATTCAAATAAGGACATAGCACTTCAAAACCACAACTCAAAACCAGCAGGCACTGGGTCCAAATCGATCTTCCCAAGCTGGGCAAGGTGGAGCAGGACACCAGGGTGACCCTGCCCGGGGCTGTTCACCCCAGGGAAGAGCATGGGAGAGCAGGATGAGCCCGAGAGCTCCATCCCTGCATCTCCTCCCGCTGCTCCTTATTAAAGCTGGCGTTTGTCATGTTAAGCAGCTGTTCTAACATAAAGCAAAACCATCAAGAAAAATGTGAGTGTTGCAGATGGGCGGCATTTTCTTCCTAACTGCTTTATTTTTATTTATTTGTGTGGATTTTTTTTTTTCCTTCCCATCTCCTTCACCCTTTACAACTACCCCTGCTATTGCAGCTGGCTGTGTGAGCCACCATCCTGATAAGCAGCCGCTCGCTCGCTTCTTCTGGTCCTCGCAGGCTCTTCTATTCATTGTTGTTTCTCTGTCGCTACAAATTGGCACTTCTAAAGAGATTTCCAGGCCAAGTATTAACCCCCTCCGGAGCCCAGGCACATAAACACACACGTTATTTGTCAAACGAGAGGAAGGCAGTCGAGCTGCAGGGAAATTTAAGTGACTTGTCTGAAAGAGCAGCGAGGAGCGAAGGCGGAGGGGCTGACAGACGTTTCTTACTGCTACAGGACCTGCTCCCTTCCTTCCAGCCCTGTCTGCAGCCAAACCCCCTGAAATCCTCCCTCTGCCCCATAAATCAGCAAACTCAACTCCCTTTCTAAACCAGAAATAGGACCCAGGAGTCCTGACATCACACAGCACAAAATCAGGTTTCCTCTCATTGCAAATTCTGGTCGAAACTCCTTTTAGGAAAAAAAAGTTTTATAGAGGTTTTTATTTATTGTCAACTCCTGGATGATAAAATGAGGCCACTACAAGCCCTATTTATTTCCTACCCTCACAGGAAACGGAGGGGCTGAGATGTGAAACAAATCCAGGGCTCCAGCACTGACCCTGGGCTCGTGCTGGTTCGCAGAGCGCTGGGTGATTATTTTATAATAGCTGATAGCATCTGTGATTTAATGCAGCTGTTAGAAATTAGCAAGGACTCCATCGAAAGCGTCCCAGTCACTCATGATAACAGGCTAATAAATCATTCCCCCAGTGCTCCGTGGCATTTATGGTTCTATTTTAGAGATGCAAAGCATAGATCCGGCTGCTCTCCTGGATTTATTTTTATTTATACTTTTAATAATGCAATTAAATAAATAAATTTAGGATGTTGTGACTCTGTTGCCAAAAATGGCACCGATGAGAACTTCCCCTGCATGACTTCCCTTCGTTATTTTCTCCCCACTAGCCAATTAAAGGGAAAACAAATGGCTCCAACGCTGCTCGAAGATATTGTTTCCAATGCATGGGGTGAAAAATCTCACACCACGGAAATCCAGGGGAGGCAGGAATGGAGATGGGGGAGGAGAAGGAAAAGCTGGGCTGGCTGTGATTCTCCTCTTCATCCAGATTTCCTCCTATCACACCTCAGTCCTGAACATCTAGAGGCTACATTCCATGGAGACCTACAGGAATGCACTCACAGCTGCCCAGTCTTCAATCAGCCAGCAAACCCAGCTTTATTAATTCCTTATGGGGTGATAATCTGGAGCATTCCTTATACTCCTAAGTAAGCAGAAAAGCAGCAGATTCCCTGTATCTCCCTACTGCAATCTGGGTGCTTAAAAACCTTCCCTGGAATGGGATGCCTGACCCCAGAGCAGGAGGAGGATGTCCCGAGGCCACCTGGCCAGCCTGGCTCTCCACTGAGTCACTTCCTGATGAAACACACCCTGCCCTGCCTGCATCCTTCCAATCAAACCCAAGGAATTGCAGCTGCTGCTGGGGATGGTGTGTCTGCTTCAGCCACCCTGCTCCCAGAGAATGGCCAAGGCAGGTGGGAGCACCCCCACACAGAGGGAGCTCATTGCTC
Source organism: Acridotheres tristis (assembly GCA_037013685.1). Lineage (NCBI taxonomy): Eukaryota > Metazoa > Chordata > Aves > Passeriformes > Sturnidae > Acridotheres > Acridotheres tristis. Next base: position 4,388,165 of record CM072911.1, on the reverse strand, counting down.
TGGGGTGAGCCCCAAATCCTTCTTTCTCCCTCTGTTTGCAAAAACACACTTTGGAACACTCTTGTGTCCCAAAGGGCCCCATAAACTTCACAAAGGGTGTACCTAGGAGCAAAGCACCCATCACTCTGCTCCCCATCCTCTGGGATCCTCCTGCCTCTGCCTTGGCACACTCATTTTTCCACCTGCCAGAAACCAACATGCAGCAGCCTTCAAATGTCTCACTGATGAGACTGGAGCAGAGCAGAGCCAAGTGGGGTCTTTGGAATTGGGAATTCAGAAAAATTTGAGGAAGGGGGGAAAACCCCTCCCTTCTCCAGGCTTGCATGCCAGGGAGAGGTAATGATGCATCTCTCCTGCTCTTCCACCTAAATGAACTCCCTGAATGGAGCATGTCCCAGAATCCAGCACACCCGTGGACAGCTTCAGGGTCACAGCTCCTTTCACAGGGCTTCTCTGACAGGGTTCACCAGGCTGGCCTTGCTCAGCCACTTCAGAGAGAGAGAAGGAAAACCCTGGGAGCAGAATTGGGACTGGAAGTGCCTTCACTGACTCCCAAGGGAGGTTCATGTTGGCTCACATTTTGAGCTTTTGTGGAGGGTTTTTTTTTACGCTCCTCAAAACGAGCCATGCATTCCCTCACACGGCCAGTGAGCCTGACAAACACACAGACATCCTTGGTGCTTTTCAAGGTCAGCTTCACCCCTGGGAGGTTTCCATCACTTGGAGACCTGATCCATCCTGAGTCCTCTGTGGAGAACCCTTTCCCAAGGTGGGGAACAAGCACCCCAGTGCCTCACCTCAACATCACCGACTTCCTTGCTCTCATGCCTTAAATCTCACCAAAATATTCAAATAAGACTGTTCTTTCTCCTTCATCTGAGAGTATTTTCAGTTAATAAGGAGAAGGAACCAATTTATTTCTCAGTCACGCACTAAACTCTGGTGTTAGCAAGTTTAGAGTAAGCCAACACCCAATAAAGTCTGCACAGACTTCACTGGAGATGAAGCAGATCTCTGCTGGGTCCATTTAAAATGCTCTAAGCATTTCCATCATATCCTTACTTTTAAGTAGAGTTACAGTCAGAAAAATTACTCTGCATACATGACCCCGGAGGTTTCATATTTCTTCTCCTGCGGTGACAGTTCCCAACCAGATCTGCTTAATTTACAAGTTGGGAGATAGGGTTGCTTTCCCCCTCCCCTGTCCTTAAAACTGCCAGCCCTGCAAATTCCTCTGGAATGGAAATAATTGCCTCCCCTCACCAGCTCTGTCATTGGAGTGCAGGATATACAGCCCTGGGCACGGCTCCCCAGTGGATGGGACAGGGAATCCCATCCCAGTCCCCATCCTGGGTCTTGCTGACCATAAGCGACCCAGAAACTCGGAGAACATGAAGATCCCCAGCACTAAGATGCTGAAGATGGAGATCTTTGGAGCTGCAGAAAGCCTCCATGCCTGGTTGTGAGGTCTCCTTTTAATTATAGAAACTGATTTTTCTGCAATTACCATTTAATATAATGCAATCTCTCATTAAAGCAAAGGGTTCAACCGCTCTGATCTTTTCCCATTTAATAAAGACAGCGAGAGAAGGCTCTGGGAATTGGCACCACCCACCAGACTGGCATCTCTAGCTCAGGAGTGCCAGCGCAGTCGGGTCAGCCAGGAGAGCTGTTCCTGGCGTATTCCCAGATCCCTGAGGAGTGAAAACAAGCAGAGCTGCTCCCCAGTGCTCTGAGCAGGGAGATCAGAGGTGTTCCGAGGAGGAAAGGGCAGGGAGCAAACAGCCTGGGAGCTCCATGGGGCTCTGAGCTCCTTCTCTTTGCTCCCCCTGTAAGATTTTTGGGTTGGCACATCTCCCATGGATGGAGGAGCCACAAGTCCATCAGCCCAGCTGGGATTTTTCCTGCCCTTCCTGACAGCCTCAGAGTTCAGCAACATCCTCAGTCTGACACTGTAGCTCCCCAGATGTCCCTCCTGGCTCATGAAGTATTTTGATCCTTGCAAAACCCCATTAATGCCTTTCTAAAAGAATCAAGCCTAGACAGGCATTCCCATGGGTCCAGCCAGGCCTCATCCCACACCCAGCATCTAAAGGAAAAGTCCTGTTGCCTCCTTCAGAAGACATTCAGTACAATTATTCCCTTCTTTACCCCAAATCCTCCTTTAGCATGCAAGAAAATGAAGCAGCCTTGATCTCCACCGAAAGAAGAGGGTTTCAGAAAGCACTTGTAGCAAGACTTTAATAATAAAAATTCTAATTAAATTTTTACATGTTTAAATACATTTGTCATGTATTTTCATTAATAGCATTCTGTGCTGTCTTTAATTTGTTAATCTCCTCACCCTGTGCAAATAACCTCCTCCAATTCCTGCAGCACATCTGGTATACCAACAGCACAGGGAGCTGGAAAACATTCCTGAGGGTACACAGCACATGGGGGGCAGAGATCCGTGGTCTTCTGCTGGGATCAACATAAATGGGAATGGGAAACACAACAGAGGGAGCAATCTGGAAATGGGTGCCCACAGCCACGTTACACCAACTCTATGGCAAGTGGAGATGTGAGAATGCTTTTCCTTCTAGGAAAAGTACACAGCAAGTGGAGAAGCAAGAGGACAAAAGGAATCAGAGGCAGCTCACAGAAAACTTCCTTTTTTAAGAGTGTTGGTACTTTAAAGACAAGCCACTCGATTTTCCAAAGTATTAAAGATCTCCTGAGCTTCAGCTCTTCTCCCTAATGTGGAAGATAAAAGTGGGAAACAAGAAGTGATCCCAGATATGTCTCAGTCACAGAATTACAGGATCATCACAGAATGGTTCAGGTTGGGAGGGACCTTAAAGCCCACCTTGTCCCACCCCTGCCTTAGGCAGGGACACCTTCCACTATCCCAGGCTGTCCAAGCCCTGTCCAGCCTGGCCTTGGACACTTCCAGGGATCCAGGAACAGCCAAAGCTTCTCTGGGAAATCTGTACCAGGGCCTCACCACCCTCATAGGGAGGAATTTCTTCCCAATATCCCATCTAACCCTGCCCTTTTTCAGGTTGAAGCCCTCACCCTTCTCTCATCAGCAGTTCTCAGAAAATACCCTATTTTCAAGACCATTGGCACACTAAAGACAAGTCCCTCAACTTCTCAAAACCTTAAGGATTTGCTGAGCTTCAGCTCCTCTCCCTAATGTGGAAGATAAATGTGAGAAACAAGAAATGACCCCAAATATGCTTCAATTGATTCTGACTTTTTTTTAATTCCATCTTTAGAGGGGGCAAAAATCCAGCAGACTGATTCCAGCTGCTTGTTGATTCCTGCCTGGAGCAGCCTGGTGTTTAGTAGCTGGGCAGAGCTCTTCTGCAGTTATGTATTTATTTCATGAATATTATTATTATTATTTTTAACCGTGGAATCATTTTATTAATATTAATAAACCCGCAGAAAGAGCTAATTTCCTCCATCATTCTCCTAATTACCTCTATTGAATTGTGAGGATCATCTGCATGAATAATGATCCCCGTGCATTTGCTTCACTGTTCAGCAGAGGAATCGGCAAGAGCTGGATCCTGCACCCGCACATGGCAGGGAAGGAGCTTTGGAACCACCACCAGATGCCTCCTGCAGTAACTCATGGCCTCTCCCCAGCTTCCAAATCCTGGCTGGGCCACCAGGGTCACTCTGCATGAACACAAGGGGTGGGACAGGTGTGCTAAGGGGAGGTGACTCTGCTGTGCTACCTCAGAGCACAGGAGAAAAGAAAAGAGACACAAGGGCTCTTCCTGCTCCTCTGGAGCTCCAACACCTTCCCAAGTCCTTTCAAACACAGCTCACATGGACAGCCCATGATTTTTCTGACCCTCCTAGACACTCCAGAGCCAGCAGCAGTTTTGCCAAGATTCTGGATGAGGCAGAAGCTCAGCCTGGGTTTTGCCCCAAGAGCAAGGAGCCAGCACAGCATCACTGAGGACCTGCTGTGACTGCCCCATCCCTGGAAGTGTCCAAGGCCAGGCTGGACAGGGCTTGGAGCAACCTGGGGTAGTGGGAGGTGTCCCTGCCCATGGCACAGGGTGGAATAGGATGGTTTTTACAGAAACACCAAATCACAGAATTAGTTAGGTTGGAAAAGACCTTTGAAATCATCAAGCCCAACCTATGACCCAACATCACCTTATTAACTTTAAGGTCCCTTCCAACCCAAACCATCCTAGAATTCCATGGTATCTCCCTTAGTCACACACAGGGACTGGAACCAGAAGGTACCAGATCAGGTGGAGGAGGTGATGCCAGTGACAACTCTTCCCAAAGCAGGGTATGCAAGACAGTTCTTCCCAGGAAAGACTGAGAACAGAAAAGCCTTCCATGTATTCCTTTTCTTGCTGCCGATGCCAAGATGCTTTTCCTTTCCAAGTCATCTATAAGCTCCTGAAACCACAGCATGGGAACGTTTTCCAGCTCCAGATACACCCCAGGTGCTGGTGTTCATGCACCAAGGAAGGTGCATCAGTGTCACCTCCACGGCTCCTTCACAGAGTCCCTGCTGTGCTGGCTGTGCAAGATGAGCCTCAAGGAAAGGGACACCAGCACATCTCTGCAGCGTGTGACTCCAGCCCAGCCTGGCAGTGACAGCTACACAACCCCCTCGGGCTTGCTGGGGGACCATAAGTCTTTAAAATATGTATGATGTTCTTGGATGGGCTCCACTGCCTGCAGCTCCCCCACGCCAGCAGGCCTGCGGGGTGTGCAGGGACGCCAGCACATGGCACTGTGACACCACGTCCCCACAATGGACCCTGGGCAGGACCTGGCTTCCTCTGCCACCACTGCTGCCTGCTGAAGGACATCTGGCTAGGGAGAAAATTCTGAGCACGGAGGAGAGCTCCATAACCATCGCTGGGTTTTTTTTTTTTTTGTGGTTTGTTTTTTTTCATGGAAAAGCAGCTCTGACCAGCTGCTTGCTCAGGCAGAGGGAAAAGCTGGGATATTTCTGAGTCCCCCCAGCCTGTTTCACTCACTGTGGGCATACTCAGCTTCTGTGACACTTTTCAACCATATGACAATACTGCAAGGTGGCCACAGGCTGCCTTTGTGCCTCCACAAAGTTCTCTTTGGAAAAGAAATAGGACACACATCCAAATTTTCCTGGTGGGGAGAGGGAGGGTAGGTTAGTGAGGCTCTCATTTCACAGGAGAGGCTGCCTGGATCGTATTTGTATTCATTTTCATGAAATCTCCATAAAAGTCACTAATAGAACACAATCTGCTAATTAAATTTCACGCAGGAAGGCATTTTCACCTTAGATTAGCAGTGTCCTTGCACATTTTTTGCTACTAATGTACTAATAACATCTTATTTATCTTATAAATGAATTCCGTTAGACTTATCATTAAACTTGAGATATTAACGTGCTCAAATGAACTCAATGTGAAAGGGAGGGGGGTGTGATAATTCCAAAGGGATAGAAAACACAAATCCATTTCCCTTCTACTTTGCAGCTGGGAAAGAAAGGCGCTGGGCTAGCAGCTCTGGGGAGCAATGTCCTGACTTGAATTGCTGCAGAGGTGTGAGGGAGGGCAGGGAGCTCTCCACAGATCCTGCTGCCAGAGATGTTCTATCCAAGCAAAGGACGCACCCAGAGCTTCTGCATTTCCAGGTTCTCTTTATAGGAAGATCCATAGTGAGTGGTTTCACACCACAGGAGAGGACTGAGGTGCATCTTCACCCACCAGGCTACACCTACAGTTCCCCATTCCAAATCAGGGCTTCCACTTCCCAAGGAATCTCGCTCTCACCACAGATGTCCCATCTGGGTGTGCAGACAGGCACCTGTTTCCCAGCCCGGGGCTTGGCTTTAAAATATTTGTGGAAAGCAGGAAGGAGGTGGGGGAGAGGCGTTCTTGATCATGAATCTTGGCAGGATACGGCTGCTTCCCCACGACTGGCTGGAAGATGGATAACGGGGAGGAGGCCAAGCTGCAGTGTTTAAATCCAGATCTTCTTCCTGAGAATCCTCCCCTTCCAGAACTGCATTTTCTGAATGCACATCCTCCAAGCTCCCTTGCACCCAGCTCCAGGGAACACATCCCTGTCCTGCTGAACACCACCTAAGGGTGCAGTGCCAACCAGCAGCACCTCAGCTGTGCCTCAGGGAACAGAACACATTTTCTTTACCCAGCTTTTCATTCTGCCGAGTCTTTTCATCCCAAACCAAGGTTTAGTCCTTATGCAGATGGCATCAAATCCCACCCTGGCTGAGCCAAACACGAGCAGTGACTGATTCCTCCCCTTGGTACGTGTCTCTACAGTGTTTAATAACCAACTTCGCCGAAGAAAACAACATCCGACCTGCGATATTGTGACAGCAGCATCTTCTCCCCCTTTCTGAAGATCCACGACTTTCCCACTTGTAATTGGATGAGGCAACATTGACATCCAGTGGCCGATGAGATTAATCGCAGCGAAGCCGGAGTGAATTCCCGGGGGATGGAGCGAGCGCTCGGCAGGGGCTGGAGGAGCTGCCCGAGCTGGAACAGGCAGAGAACAGCGGCATCCCAGTGCTGCACATCCTGCCAGGGCCACCAGCATCCCAAAAACCAGTGAGACAGGCAGAGAACAGCGGCATCCCAGTGCTGCACATCCTGCCCTGCAGGGCCACCAGCACCCCACAAACCAGCGGGACAGGCAGAGAACAGCCAGAGAACACTTCTGTTGTTTTGTGCCACTTTCTCATGAAAAAAAAAGCATGTCAGTCCAGTTTTAGGGTTTCTTGTCTTTCTGTATATCTTATCTTCAACAGATATCAAATTCTTTTTTTTTTTTTTGCACTTCTAAAACCTTGACTGTCTGCTGATCCTGAACTAAGAATCCCAGTGCTGCACATCCTGCCAGGGCCAACACCCCACAAACCAGGGGGACAGGCATTCCAGGCTGGTATTCCCAAGTGTTCCTGCACGTTGGAGGGGACTGTGAGCCCAGGAGCACTGACCAGCATTGCTGCTCCAGCTGGAGGTGTGTGAATTTGTGCTGGTGGCCTCCTAATTCTGTGCCCCAGTCTTGTGAGCTGCACAAACACTGCGGGGTGCAAGCCAGAGCTTTATTTCATTTTCCCCAGAATCATTCATGTTGGAAAAGCCCTCTGAGATACCAAGTCCAGCCATTAACACTGGATTTTTTTCCCAGTGACTCACCAGTACCTGCTATGACATTCCAGAGGTGGGGACACGTCTTGCTAAGCACAGATCCATCCTGCCAGTGGGCAGCCTCTCCTCAGGCATTTACACCTTTCCTTCACCCACATGGAGCCAAAACCTGCCAGCTGAGCATCAGGCCCTGCCCAGGAGCCTCTCTGCTGCCTCAGGTTCCACCTGGATTTACCTCTCCATCCTCCCACAGCACAGAGCTCTGCCCATCCTGCAGCCACCAGCTCTTGCTGGTTTTTTACCCCCACAGCACCGTGGCACAGGGCTAAGACAGACTCCGGAATGGTTTGGGCTGGAAAGGACTTAAAATCATCCAGTCCAACCCCCTGCCATGGGCAGGGACACCTTCCACTGTCCCAGGTTGCTCCAAGCCCTGTCCAGCCGGGCCTTGGACACTTCCAGGGAGGGGACAGCCACAGCTTCTGTGGGAAACCTGTGCCAGGACCTACCCACCCTCATTGTAAAGGTTTTCTTCCCAATCTAAACCTGACCTCTGTCACCTTAAAACCATTCCCCCTTGTCCTGTCACTCCGTGCTCTTGTGAATTTTATGGATACCCATTACTATGGATAATTTGATGACTTCTCACTCTCAAAATGCATTCCAGATGCAAGCTACAGCTGGACACCTGTGAAGTTTGGGAGAATTCCTGTATGCCTTATTTACAGACAACAAAAGTGAGGCCCCAGGAACGGTGGAAGACTGCAACGGATGGGGCAAGGCTGTAAATCCCTGGTCAAAGCCTGAATCCAGGCCATTTTGCCAAGCACAGAACAATTTGCATGCCTGTGGGGGCAGTTAGATGCTGGTCCCTCCCCAGAGAGCTGTAAAAAACTGAAGGACTCCCCCTCCTCAAATCTACTTTAAAGGTTCTCCAGTTTCTGTGGGGCTTCAATTTTATTTAAAAAAAATATTAAGGCAGATTACATGCTACACAATTAAATATTGATTGGGAATTCTCCCCAAGTAGGTTTCCCCCTCCATCTCTGTGCCTCCACCGGGAGATGTCAAGTTCTGTTTCCTAAGCTGTCCCCATCCAGTGATTACGTTCATTAGGACACCAGTGTTGTGGTTGAAAGTACTTTCTTTGCTGCTCTACGTTTAATTAGACAACTCTTTCCCAGAAATTATTTATAGCCAAGCTTGGGAGCTATAGTTAGTCCGAATGTAAATAAGATTCAAAAGGGAAATCCCAGGGCACCCCTGTGGCTGGTGAGCCGCTCGCTTCAATCCATTAGCACTGGTCCCAGTGCCCCTGCTTAGCACAGCCTTCCAGGGCTTTATGGCTGCAAGTTGTGCTACTTAACAAAATAATAAAGCAAACCAGCCCAGGCACAGGTTTCCAATCCAGCTTCTGATGGACAAAGAATATTTTGCCTCCTCTCAGCGCAGGGAGCTGGGAAACTCCCCAGCTCGCAGAAGGAAAGGGATGTGGATGGAAGAGGGCAAGAAAAAGCCTTTGCCCTCAGTGGGAAAAAACCCTCAAATTAATTAGAGCAATATAGAACTTTGCAAACCCCTGAGCAGGGTTCTGGGTTTGTTTGGAAAGACTGGGTTTGGAAATGTGCTGAGGAAGGGAGGACCCAGTGTCTTAAAACCCTTTGCAGCACATCTGTGACACATCACAGTGCTGCAATTCCTGCAGGAAAAGTGAGGACTCAGCTCTGATTCTCACCAAAACGAACACAGAATTATGGTTTAGAGGCACAGAATCATTAAGGCTGGAAAAGATATCCAAGATCATCAAGTCTGACTTGGAAGGTCATCTAGTCCATCTGTCAACCAGAGCAGTTCACAGACACACCCACCACCTCCAGGTGGGATGTTCCTCCCAGTCCCAGTCCTCCTCCTGAGCCCCTCTGGAAGCAGCACAATCAGAAAACCAAATATCACAGAATTCCAGAATTATTTGGGTGGAAGGGACCTTAAACCTCATTCTATCCCCTGCCATGGGCAGGGACACTTTTCACTATCCCAGATTGCTCCAAGCCCCATCACCCAGGCCTTGAACACTTCCAGAGATGGGGCAGCCACAGTAGAGCCACAATGGCTCTGCTTTCAACCCAAATTTAATACTGGGCTGGACAGGCAGAGCCATCCCACAAGAGCTTTGTTGGGGATATTTGCCAACCTTCACATTCACTGTGCATTAACAGGGCAATCCAGCCGGGATCCTTTGCCTCCTGCCTCACACACACATCACTTGATGGCTGATTCACAGGGTTAATCTTGCATTTTCACACCTTTTTCTCTCCTCCCGGCATTTGAAGGAGAGGAAATCCGCACTCAGGCAGTGTTATGTAGCACAGCAGCACTCAGCTGCTCGGAAATCGCTGCTCCAGGCAGGGAGCAGCAGCGAGGCCGCGCACGTGGGGCAGCCAATAATGCAGGAAAAACGATAAATCTCTAAAAACCCCAAATAACGACGAGCACGCCGGAGATCTCTGCACCAGGCATGGCATCCTCTGGCTGCATCCACACGCCACACGTGGCTCTGCTGGGACCAGGAGGAGATGCAAAATGAAACGCCAAAATCTCAGCTGTCATTTTGGATTTTGGCTGCCACCATGCCGAGCTCCCCGGCGCCGCCTGCTCGAGGTGTCCCAGCCCGGTGGTGACAGTGCCAGCAAGTGCCACCAGCACTGCCAAACCCAGGCAGGAGCCATCACCGTTCTGGAGAGTAACACCGTGGGGAGGTCTATTATTTTAAACATATAATTGATTCTAATTCATCACTTATCGCACAGTGACAGATTTTTATATAGTTTATTATCTCAGTCGCAGCACGAGGGCCCGGGGGGGCTGGTTCCTATTGTTTGGTGGTTCCTGCTCCTGCCTCATGTTTAGCTGCTCCTGTTATCTGTCTGATTAAGTTAGGGATTCTGGTATCTCGGGGTCCCCAGGTAACTGTCAGCACTCATCTCCTCCCCTGGCAGGATCTCAGCTGCTTTTGTGTCCCTCGCCTCCTTGACCTGGCTGTCACTGCTCAGCTCAGGATGCTTTGGGGGGTTGCAGAGGTGGCCATCAGCAACATCCAGAGATCCAGGTTGCACAGGATCAAGCCCTTTGGACCAGGCAGAAAGGAACCTGCACTGTTGTCCCCATCCCATCCCATCCCATCCCATCCCATCCCATCCCATCCCATTCCATCCCATCCCTCACTCCTGGTGCCTCTGGCTGGGAAATGCAAAAGTGGCAAAAAGCAAAGGGGCCCAAACCCAGCCAAACTACCCAAATTCCACAGGGATGCACAAACACCTCTCTGCTCCCCAACCCCTCCCAAAACCAGTTCAGCCTGATCCACAGGGCTGGGCACTGCTGCAGACTGGAGAGTCCCACTCTTTTTCCCTCCTCCTCCCCAGTTCTTCCCCTCATGCCACAGATAGGGGATCACAGCTAAAATGGGTCGATTTGCAGAATTTCCATTTCACAAGGTGCTTTCAACTCCTCCACGCTTTGTTTTCGCTCAGATTTGGAATGAAAAAACCCAAAAGCAGTCGCACACTTTTCTTCCGATGAGCTCAGCAACTCCGAAACTGCCAGAAACCAGAATTTTCCTTTGACGCTTTAAGGAGCCACTTTGCAATTTCACTATTTCATTTCAGCATTTTAGATTATTTTGAATTATTTCTACAACATTTCCCGATGCTAAATGCAACACTGAGCATCACACAGAACAGCTATGAGGGTGTCATTATGTGACATAACATAATGATTGAAACATTTGATCCTATTTTAAAATCATTAAGGGCTGCTGCTTTTCCATTCTGATTGAAACATCTTGGGGTTGTGATTTTTTTTTCCCTAGATCAAAGCGTGTCTTGTTCAAAATGTAAGGAAACAGTTTGACATTGTTCAAAAATGGCGTCAAAACCAGTTTTTACAACACAAACAGCAGAGACTTTCATCTCCGTGTCAAACTACTTCATTACAACAACAAACACCAGGCACTTTTATCTAAAACTAGGATGTTTTAGCTGACTTTAAGTAGCAGCTGCCCTTAATTATTTTAAAAAGAAAAGGAAACACTGCAAGGATTAATCTGCTTTGTTTGGGTGATGTCTTGTAGAAATTTATGAATAATAAAAACAAACCGCCAAACACATTCAAGAAAAACTTCAAAACAATGGAATTCTTTAGGATTTTTCTGTCTGGGAGAGCGGTGTGAGGGGGGTCTGTGTATCCATGGGGATGCTGGAAGCAATATCTGTGCTCTGTGAGCCTTTTATCAGCTGTCACTGAGTGATGTAAGAGCAGGTGTGGCATAAAAATCAACAGCCCTGACCTCACAGTCAGTCTTTCCCAGCAAACACGCCCAGGAAGTTCAGGAAGGAATTTTTGCTGGGAGTAAAAAGGAAAGCTCAGTTCTGTCTCGGACTGGATGTCCCAGCAATGCCATCCTTGATGTCCCCTCACTGCAAGGAATGCTCCGTGCAGCCAGGAATGGGAAACATCACCTAGACAGACCTTGATAGGCTTTAATTTGATAAGAAATGCAGTCAAAATTCCTTCCTGTATCTGGAAGGGGTATCCAAGGAAATTGAGGAGGGTGTCTATCAAGAGCTGTAGTGCCAGGACAAGGAAAATGGATCAAACTGACAGAGAGCAGGTTTCTATTGGGATATTGGGAAGGAATTGTTCCCTGTGAGGGCGGTGAGGCCCTGGCACAGGGTGCCCAGAGAAGCTGTGGCTGCCCCATCCCTGTTCAAGGTCAGGTTGATGGGGCTTGGATCATTCCATGGTTTTTTCACACAGAACCCAGTGCCAGGGGAGCTGAATTGTCCAACCCCTTGAAACAGTGGGAAGAAAACGAATAGTAGCAATAATTACAAATCCATCTTAGACTAAACAAAGGGATATTTTCCAATACACTTACACGGAGAGGGGGAGGCTGCAATCTGCCCGAGCTTCAGTGTTGATTCAGATGGGATCAGAGTGATCCAGAGAGGACCATGGCAAAATGGAGCAAGTTAAACTCACTGCCTGACCAGAAAAATTGCCATTAGAAGCACCAGCTTAGAAAACACAACATTTTCCTTCCTTTGGGTGCCCACTGACACCACAGTGGCAGGTGACCAGTGGCAGCTTGGGCACGATGCTGCCATTCCCCGGAGCCCTGCATCCATGCTGCATCCTTGGAAACCAAAACCCTCCTCTCTTACAACCCAGAAGAGGCTCTTGAGGCGCTCTCAGCTCTTCCTGGGAGAGACTGAATATTTCAGAGGTGGGCTGGGGCTGGGCTCTCAGGTGCAGGAAGGAGAGCACTCATTTCCCCGCCAGCTATTGCCTTTGCTGCTGACATTTTGCTCGGTGCACGATGAGCTTCCTCCCCCACTTCCCCTAGGAATGACACCGCTGTTATCTCCACTGCATCTAAAGCACACACAGACTCAGTTTAGGGACAGTTAATTTCCAATTCTTTCCAGATGGGTTGGAATAATATCCCCAGGTGGTAAATACATTATTAAGAAGGCAGTTTGGTGTGAAATTGGCTATTAAAATATAGATAAAGTTTAATATATTGAGCTCCTTGTCAGAAAAATCACTTTAGAGGGAGCTTATTATTTGTTTGATATTAAAAGAGTCACAGCTCCGCTCCAAGTGACAAATGGGGAGGGGGAGGAAATGCCACCAGTAATGAACAAAAGCTTTTTAACATTTAAATTTAGGTTTCCGCTCAAGGCCCCGTGCTGTTGTGGGCACACCTGCCCAGCAGATCCATCCACATGGGCTGGGAATTCCAGCATCCCTGTCCATCCCAAACCCTGATCCATCTGCATGGATTGGGAATTCCAGCATTTCTGTCCATCCCAAATCCTGATCCATCTGCATGGATTGGGAATTCCAGCATCTCTGTCCATCCCAAATCCTGATCTATCTGCATGGATTGGGAATTCCAGCATCCCTGTCCATCCCAAACCCTGATCCATCTGCATGGATTGGGAATTCCAGCATCCCTGTCCATCCCAAACCCTGATCCATCTGCAGGGGTTGGGAATTCCAGCATCCCTGTCCATCCCAAACCCTGAGCGATGTCACAGCAGGAACACACATTGCTCTCTTTTGGGATACTTCAAACCAAGGCACTTCCCCTCCTTGCTCCATGATCCCTCACCTGCTGGGGCACTAAGGGGCAGAAATCAATTAAGAGGAATAATTAAGAGGGAAACCCCACTTTATAATCAATCCAGTGGGATCACAAATCCCATGGCATGGCATGGGATGCTCTAATGAGGGCAAGGCTCCCCTCTTGCTGGAGTGTCCCATCACTACAGCTCCAAAAGGAGAAAGTTTTCCAGCAAAAGCAGAATAAAGCCTTGGTATGCACTTCCCACGCAACTGGAGCAGCAGCATCCCTGCCTGGGCGGGATTCCTAAAGGATAATCATGCAAAACATCCCTGGTAAGATACAGATTAATCAGAAGGAGGGAGACAAGCTGCATCTTCCTGCGGCTCCGTGCAGGGCTCGAGTTAGGTCTCCCATTACTAAGACTTCATTAGTTTTACAAAATATCCTACAGAATATTTTCTAGCGGGCTATGAAGAATCATAAATAATTAAAATTAAATTACACTTGTCAAGGAAATGAACGAACCTCTTCTCCACGATGCGTTATCCTCCCGAGCTTATTCTTTTATTTTTAAATATCTCTCTTAAAAACTTTGCTGGCTTTTCTAGGGTTAGAATAATGTGCTCTTTGGACAAAAAAAATGCCACCAACCCGATTTTTACCCCAATTAGCCACAAAGCAGAAGAAATGACAATTTAAATCAATGGTGCTGCAGCACATGTACCCACATTTGAAATCAACAGTGGTGTTAAAAGCATTATTAATCAGCATTATTATTAGCTGGCAATTAGCAAACTTCAATAATTGACACTTATTAGATCTTCCACTTGATGAGAATTTACTGTCAGAAGCCTTTGAGGGGAGGCACAATAACAGTGGAAAACATCTTAACTAATTAATTAATCCCCCCAACAGCTCTAGAATCCTTATAAATTAAAAAAAAAAAGAAAAAAAAAGGAAGAAAAGGGAAAAAAAGACATTTTGTCACTGCCAGAGTTTGTGTCAAGACTCCTTATCCTGAATTAAGAGATTGCTCTAAGCTCCCAGGTGGCACCATCATACCACTGCCCCGTGCAGGAACTGGGCTCCTCTCTCACCTTCTTGTACCTTTTAGTTGTAGTTATTTCTTTCTTTTTTTTCCCTCCCATTTGCCAGAACTACCTAAAAGTCCTTTCCACAAGTTCACTCCCCCCAGGGGTGCAGGGATCCCTCTGGGGATGGAGGGAGGTGAGGCAAGGAATCTCTTTTTATCTCCCATTTCTGTTCTCAGGTTAGGATCTAATGGTTTGGATGTTTTATCTACAGCCCTGCTCTGCTCCAGGCAGTTGGGGCCTGAAGGAGAAGAAGAAAGAGGAGAAAGAGCTCTGTGAGCCTGGCTCAGCTGAGCTTGGACCCGTGCCTCAGTTTACCCCTTCACCATGCAAATCCCCCTGTGATCATGCTTCATTAATATCTGTAATGGGATTGGAGTTTCTGCAATGAAAGGTGGATAGCAGTGCACAGCATAATGAGTTAATCAATACCTAAATCCTTCAATGGTTGCAAAAACAATAAAAAAAATCCCTAAAAACCTGGGAAGCTTTACACACCCAGATTTACACCCCAGGATTGCCCAAAGTGATCCTGACACTTCATTGCCCAGAAGCTTTCCTTTCTTTTTTTTTTTTCTTTCTCTTATAACAAAAGGGGATGGCCCAGCAAGAAGCACCTTAAATAATCCCAACACTTCATCCTGGCATTGGAGAAGATGGAGAACACGTGGCAGGCAGTACTGTGGATATGGAAGGGGAGAGCCACACACAGAGTGCTGTCCCATGGAGAAAGGTGGGGTACAGCAGTAATTACCTCTGTTTAATTGCACACTGCACCAGGGACAGCAGGGAAGCCTCAGGGAGACCCAAATCCCTCAATGATCACCACAGCCTGAGTAGGACAAGCTGCTGCTGATGATGTACTGGGGTTCCTTTTCCATCCAAAGGGTGCTGAGAGCACATCCCCTTTGGAGAGGAAGATCCAGGTCTCATTTACAATCTCTTCCACACTGCACTGAGTAGCCAAGCACCAGCCCAGAGCTGCAGCTGCTTCTCCAAAGAAAACTCCCACTCCTCTGTGCCATCTCCTCCTCGCTTCTTTTCCCCAGCAATCCCCCGGCCCTCCCGCCTGGCTCCCCGAGCTGCACCAGAAGAGTTTGCAGCAACTGCCTCTGCTAGTGGAGAAGGATGAGGAGGAGGAGAGGAAGATCAAGGTTGCTGCTGCTCCTTTCAAAGAAGGCCTAGAGAAGTTTGGCGGAGAGGCGGGGCTGCCTGCAGGCTTCCCCAGAACAGCTTATTAGAGTCACTTTCACACATCACTTGAAAGCCGCCTGACAACGTCCTTCCTTTAACAAAGCAAATATTGTATAAATTAATAGTCCTTCAGGGAAAGACTGAGACAAGCACTTCCCATGGCAGGCCCCACGGCCACTTTCCACAGCCTGCTCCTGGGGAGGTGACATGAGGACACACGAGCTAAGGTCCCTGGATGCCAGGTACACCTCAAAACCTCCACGGAGGAGGCTGCAGAAAGCAAAACTCGCCCTGAATCCTGATTGCTCTCGGCTGCTGCATTCCTGAGGCGAGCCCAAGGGTCCCTCTCGTATCCCCATCAATATTTCAGTGCACACGTTTGTAATTTATGAAGGTAAAGCGACGCCCCTGCGAAAGCCATCGCGTGTTCACAGCTCTGCCGCCTGCAAACCCAAGGGCTGCTCCCACTCACTGCGAGTCACAGGTGCAGAAGGCCTGCAGAGAGGAGATAGGCTGCGGGCTTTGTTCAGAAAAACCAGGAGACTCCCGGATTTGAAAGGCATTGCAAGCACTATCCAACCTGGTCTCCTCCACCTGCCACTCATTCCGGCTGTGTTTGGCTCCCAGGGTGCAGAGAGGAGGATGCTGGGCTGGGATGCCAGGCAGGAGAGCTGCTAAGCATGGCCAGGGGTGGTTTGGTGTTAAGATGGAGCTTGAAATCCTCCTAGAGAGGCTCACACCTGGCTCTGCACGGAGTTTTGGTTGTGGGACCCTTGGCCATAAAGTGTTTTGGCTTTTCTGCTCCAGGCTGGAAACCTGCACACGGTGCTCTTTCCTACCGGACTCCTAAAAAACACATCCCTCACTATCCCCAGCTTCTTATTTTAGAGAGAAGGTTCTGGCAACCAATCTCATAGAATTGTGGAGTCATGGGATGGTTTGGGTTGGGACGAACATTAAAGATCATCTCATTCCACCCCTGCCATGGGCAGGGACACCTTCCATTAGAGCAGCTGCTCCAAGCCCCACCCAACCTGGCCTTGGACACTTCCAGGATGGGACAGCCACATCTTCTCTGGGCACCTGTTCCTTGTCCAAACCCCCATGGAAAGACCCGAGAGCAGACAGAGCTCCCTGCACCCCACCCAGCCCCTTCCAGCGGCTCAACCCTCGTTGTCTCTGCACACAGTGCTCCTAAAAATATCCACGGAGCTGGCTGCTGGATTTCTCCCTTCCCTCACTTTGCTGCTATTCCCTTTCATCATGTTTAAAAACCCTGAGCTCCCACCTCCATCCATCCATCCCCGCCTCTGCGCGGCCCCTCGCCAGCGCCCCGCAGTTGATTTAACCTCTGTTATCTCTGTGATTAGCCCCGCCATGGAGCAGATAGTTGGCTCTTATCAGCCATTAAAGAGCCAAAGAACGCTGTTTCCAGTTTTTTATCTGCAAAACGCACACAAAGCCCCGCTGATTATTCTATTAATTTGTTAATGAACCTGTCTTGCCAGACAGACTCTCAGCGCCTTTCGAAGTAGGGGTAGGGAATTTTAATCTTCCTAGGGGTTCAGGCCCTGGGCTCACAAGGTTTTTCAGCTCCAAACTTCTGTAGGATCTGAAACAAAAAGTTCAGCCCCGTTATCAGCTGCCAAACACATCCACGAGGGTTCAGAAGCTGCTCCTGGGTACCAAAGCCTGGCTTGCTGCTGAGTCCCTTCCACAGCAGAACCCACCCCACGGCTGAGCTGAACCAACCTGGAGATGATGCTTGGCACCAGCACCTTGAGCCCTACTTTGAGGAGTGCCAAGCACCCAGACTAGCTCAAAATCCACGATTTCCCAGTCTAGAGTGGCACAGAGAGCTTGCACTGCCAGGGTCCACCTTGGGTCTGTTTCTAATGAAAGACAGCGTCAGGACCCAACAGCACAAAGGGAGGGAAATCAAAGCCACTGCTCTGGAGCTCAGGTTGGACATCAGGAAGAATTTCTTCACTGAAAACATTGTCAGGCATTGGAATGGTCTGCCCAGGGAGGTTTGGGGTCACCATCCCTGGAGAGGTTCGAGAAATGACTGGACGTGGCACTCAGTGCTCTGGTCTGGTTAACAAGGTTGGACTCGATGACCTTGGAGGTCTTTTCCAACCTAAATTCTGTGATTCTATGACCTGACAAGGTCTCCTTCCCTGCCAAGGACGGTTTAAAATCTTCCAACTGACTCAGAAATAATGAGATATTAAAAAATATATATTTGAGGCTGCTTTTGTCTACTCTCTGAGCCGCCAAGATTTGCAGGTGCACGCTCTCTTGCTCTGCAGGAGCCTTCCCACAGCACCTTAATGCCTCCCAATCTTTAATATATTTACTCTTGCAACTCCCCTGTGCAGAAATGGTGATATTACAACTGCAGAGAGACTAAGATGACACAGAAAGACAGCAGCAAAATGAGAGGTTCAGCCTAAATCACCTAAATCCTGAGCTGGTGCTGTAACCACCAGCCTACACTTCTTCCCTCAGAGCTGCTTGGAACTGGGAAAGGGATGAAGGGATGACCCAAATAGCCAGAAAACCATGGTGGGCCTGTCAGGATTGGGCTGCATTCCTGGCTTGCAGAATACATTTGTCTCCTTGGCCCACCTCCTCCTGAACAAAAAAAACCCAACCCCAGTTGCTTTCCAGTTATTTTTAGGCAAGGATAGCTGCATGGTTAAGTACTTCTAAAGCTGCCAATTGCACAACAAATTAAATGCATAACCTGGAGCACTCAGAGGATGAATACATTAAGGACAAAAGAAACATGTCATCACACCCACACGCAGCTTTGTTTACTCTGCATTCATACATGACTCTGTTGTCACCTCCATCCCTGACTCCTAATGATAAAAGACAAAAGGCAGAGAATTCCTGCTCAAACCCCCAAAGTCTCCATCTGATAAGCACAAATGCAATTTGTCTCCAAGCCTCCTGAGGCCCCTGGTCGAAGGGAGATGAATACAGAAAAAGCTGTGGGTAGGACCCAGCCCAAGTCCTGCCACAGAGCCTGGAGTACAAGCCAAGCTCAGCCATCACTGCTCTATCCGAAAATTTGGGACCAAGCTTCCTGGACAAGCTCAGACATTTACATATCTGGAAGCAAACGATTTCCCATGGACATTCAAGAGCTGCTATTGTTCCTATAGGAGCCCTCCCTGTTTATCATGCCGTGTGTTTTGTATTCACGCTTCTGGCTTTCAGCTGTGCTCTCCAAATCAGCCCTCTTGTTTTCGTGCTGAACCAGGGCTTGATGTAAAAAACAGAACTGATGCTACACCATCAAAGTCACGTCACCTTTGTTAGATCCACCACTCAGAGCCTCCTCTTCATTCATCCACGTCTCCTCTGAAATGAATCACCTCATTTAGAGCACATATTTTGATGCCTCACCCCAAGTTTCCTCTGACACATCCCCAATTTGAGAGCAGACTTGAAGCTTCTTTTAACCAAAGTGTTTAAAAACCAAAGCATCCCCAGCACCTGGCAGGGCACGGAGCAGCTGGGCCTGCAGGTCTGCTCCATCTGCTGCTGGCAGCAGCTTTCCAGGTCAAAGCACGTTTGCACTGAGCAGAGCAGAGACAATTCGTGCTGTAAGGAGGCCAGAGGAGCTCTGCGTTAATGCTCCTGAGCATAAAACCACAGGATCCACGGCTGAAAGGAAACAGGGATGTGTGGGAGACAAGCAGCTCTTGAAACAGACAAAAATACCCATTTTGCACCCAAACACAGTCCTCCACAGATCCTCAAGGAAGGTCCAACAAGGAGATAATACTGTGGGAGGACCAAGCCCCACACAGCCCCCGGGACAGCATATTTATCCTTGAGTGTCTCAGATCCTCATACCAAACAATAGACTTTGAACCCTTCCCTAAGGGAAAGGCCACAGGAATTCTTGCTTGCCACTTTTTGTTTTAGTTCTGAAGACTGATTTAACAAGAAACAAGCAGGAAAAAAAGCAGCCTTCAACTAAGAGTTTTTTACTACCATTTACAGCACTCCTTGCCACACATTTTGCATTTTTCCCCCTTACCACTACCAGGTAACACTCAACACACAAATACAAACCCATCTGTGCAGTTTTCAGCCTGATGGTTTCCTGCAGCTGAGCACAACTTGGTGTCAGCTCCTGTCAATGGTTCTAAACAATAAATATCAGCAACAGCACATGAAAGGGAGCTGAGCTGGAGCACACCGGGGGAAAATAACCTGGGAAGGAGTTATTCTTCCTTCTACAGTCTGGTAAAGGGACCTAAACCTCCAAATCCAAGCCTTGTGTAATTGCACAGCCTGCTCTTCCTCAGAGCATCTTCACCCCAAAGGACTTCTCAGAGCCCAGGATCCTCCCAACAGGCACTGTCGTCTTCCTCCCTGCCTGCACCTTTCTGTCTAACCAGTGCTTGGTATTTGAGTCTAAAGGTTAATTAAGTGTGGCTGCAAGAATGAAAGGCCACAATCAATTACCGGGCCTGCTTGTCCATTTGAGTCAATTTTTAATCATGGTGATTTGGTATTTTCGAAGGCATGGGGTGAGGAGAAGGGCGAAATTCTCTTTCTTTCCTCTCTTTTTTGAAAGGTATTTATTGAAGCTGGATAATTCCCCTGTCTCCAGGCAGACAGCACGCCTTCCCCTGGCACCCGCCAACTTCCCTCACCTTCCCTTTGTTTCTGCAGCTCCAGAAGAAGGGAGCAGAGATGGGGGAATGCAAGAAAAATGGGATTCAATGCATGCTCATCACAACTTTCTAGACCAGCTTCCCCAGGTTTTTCCTGTCCTGAGGCTGGAGAGATTGGAAATGGACCCTGCACACTCAGCTGGGGGAGCACATGCACATGTGCCCCCAGACCCACCTCTCCACAGCTCTTTAAACACTGCCTAAAACTTGTTTGCTCCAAGATATGCACTTCTAGAAGTCATGGAGCCACCCATCTACCTTCTCATCTAGATAACCCCCCCCACCCCGAGCACTCTCCAGGCAGCATTACAGGTGTACCCTGCTCATTCTCACACCAAATGCACACAAACCTTCCAAATCTGAGCCACCTACACCCCAAAACACTCCCTGCCACCACACCAACACTCACCCTTTTCACACACAGCCACCACCCCAAACACAACACACTCTCCCACCCCCAAACACCTCATTTTGCCTGTTGAAATAATTAACTATTTAAAATTCAACCGGTGCTAATCACAGCAGCTCGGGCTGTGTTCTCATTACCCGGGATCAATTCCTGTTTAATATTCACCTCCAGGGGCAGATGTGGCTGGAACAAGTTGCCGATTTCTCTGTGCTACGCCAAAGCTAATGAGTGGCTCCTGCTATTGTAGTACAGTCACTCTCCTGTAATCAGTCAAAATAACAAGCAGCAGCACCTTCCAGGGACGCAAAGTCTTCTACATAAATATACACAGACAGTCAGCCACGCCAATGGACTTCAAATCTCCATGAGCTATGGCCAAGGCACAGCCCTTTTCCCAGCTCCTGGCTCAGGAAGCAGCTCCTGCCTTCACAGGGCATCACAGCCATTTATAAGAGCTTGTGCACATCTGGAAGCTCCTGTGCCTTCAGAGCGTGCACAGCTGTCCCTGCATCCCTGCACACACACCTAGTGCAGACATGCTCCTTGTCCTTCTCTACCTCCAACAAATGAAATTGCCCACCAGGAGAATGATCTGCAAAGTCATTCCTGAGGAATTCCATGTGTTGCACATCAGAGGAAGTAACTCTCAGCCCTTGGAGTCACCCTGCCCCTTCAAATCTTTCTCCATAGAAAAAAAAAACAACAGGGCTCCTACAAGACAATAGCAGGGAAAACCCACCCTACCTGCTCCCTCCGAGACATTCACTAATAGACCTTGCATGGGATGTGACTCATTTCCATCTCCCTCCTCTCTCATATGAGAGTGAAAAATGGAGACATCTGATGGAGATATCTGCTGTTCCCGTGACTTTTGTAAGCACTGGGGCAAAGCCAGCCCCATTCCTCTGGGAAGAACAGCCTAACACATGGGGCTGGTGGGACCATCATCAAATACCAGCATGAGCAGGATGACTGACCTCAGTCACAGGGACGTGAATTAGCACAGATAAAAGTCCTCCTAAAGGGTGGCTCTGATTAAAAGGATGTAATGGTGAGACACAAGGAGCACAGAGGAAGAGAGAGTGGATCTTAGCAGGGCTGTAAACATGTCACCCCCACATCAGCCAGCTCATCCATGTGGAGGTGCCAGGGGCACGTCACCCAGGGATGTGCTGCAAGCAGCGAGCGTCCATTCTCATCAGTCTTTAAGTGGACAGGTCACAGGACAGCAGGAAAATGGGAGCTGGCAGGAATCTTCATCAAATGTCCAGAAAAGCCTATTTTTTTTTCCCTTAGCAATTAAGGGCAGAAGATTAAACCAGAACCTTCACAACAAGCAGTTGTCACCCTGGAGGGTGGCAGGGACATGTCCCCACTGCCAGATGGGAGCGACCTTGGCCTTGGGAAGACTTCCAAAGGGAGAGGGAGAAATGCCTGCCAGCTCTGCCCACCTCCAGCCATGGAACTACTGATGGAGCAAAGGGAAATCATCTCCCTGGTACATGTCCATCACCTCCCAGCAGCTCACAGGGAGGAGGAGGAAAACCACAAATATCTCAAGGTACTTTGCTTGCTGAAAATCAATAACTGGTATTAAAAAATGGATCCAGTTCCCATTGGAACAGACTGCTCAGGGCTCTGCCATAATTCTGCAGAACAGTCAATATTTACTGTAAGTGTCTCAAATAAAGCCTGAGCTTCGATTTAGTGAGATCGTTATTGTGCGTTAATAACATGCCAATTGATTATTAAACATATTTACTCAGGGTATGAAAAATAGGCTACGAGAGGAAAGGGCATCTGATGCAGGAACATGATGTTAACTGAGGAACCTAATTGTGCAGAGCTGCATTAGCCAAATTATCTTTCTGTCATTAGGAAACGTTTTATAAAGGCATTAAAGTGCTACGGATAGAGGAACAATACATGAACAATCTAAGGAGTTGGGCAAGAGAATAAACTGCATCCCATCAATGTGTACACTTCTCCCTCTGCATGATGGCCCTCCCCAAAAAATGAAGGTGAAAGGCTGGGAGAAAACCACAAACTTTATGGATAACCCCAATGCCACCTACTCCAAGCTCCTGGATCCCGTGTCCCTGCTGTCAGAGTGCCCATGAGAGCTTCACAGGGTTCAAAGTGACACATGGCTGCTGCTGAACAAGGCTTTGTGCTGTCTGAGGATTTTCACAGTGCACCCACAAATGTCACTTCAAGTAGCACTTGTGGCTCGGCAGTCAATTCTCACTTTGAAAATACAGGGAAAAGTCAATTTCTCTGTGTTTTGCTCCTGAATCCTATTCCTTCTCGTATAACCGACAGGGATTGCTTTTTTTCCTTGTCCTTTTTCCACAAGTTCTTGATGAAATGTAAATTATTCTCAACTTTGATCTTTATGTTTCCTGGCTCTTTCTGATTATATTTCTTCCTTAACAACTTGACTCGAGCTTTCTCCAGCAGTAAAGGCTCTGCACTCCCATCTGCACTGCACAAATTACTGAGCAGCCCAGTGCAATAGCTCAGAACAGGCCACTCTCTTCCCTAGCAATAGAAATTATTTCCATTTGGAGCAATATATCCTCCTGCTCGATGGACTGCTGCTCACCAGGCATTCAGATTTTGTTCATCTTGTGCTGCAGGGCAATTCTGAATGCACCGAGCCCAGGTTGCTCGGCCATGGGATGCTGATCAAATTGGTGTTAGAAACAGGGTTCTCCCAAGCAAAAGGAAGATTGGGATGTGCAGTCTCCCACCTGCCCTAAAGCCTGCAGAGGTTTTAGTGGAAGGATTTGTTTGGAGCTACCCAAGGAGGAGGTGCAGCACTGGAAACCTGAAGAGCTGGGCTTTGTACTCCCTGCACATAACACTCCTCTGGCTCCTCGCTGAGTACACTCATTATGTTTGGGCTACTGGGCACGTTTTACATACAAGCTGATAATAAAGAAAAAGAAGCACACAGATCTAAAGCCCGACTACTTTACAATATTTAAAAAAAAAAAGAAAAGGGAGGGAATTAAAATTCAATTCAGAGCCAAAGCACACAATGCTCTCCAAGAGGGAGCACTGCAGGCCCCACACCTTGCCTGCTGCACCCCCTGTCTGCCCAGCCTCGGCACAAACACCAGCACTCTGCATACCTGGGTTTGATCCTGGTCTCCAGGCAGCAAAGGAAGGCTGGATAATTCATGTGTTCTCAGAGGCAGCGAGAGAAGAAAGGTATAACTTGCCTTTAGGCTTCCCACCCCTCCTCCCAAGATGCTCCTGGCTGGTGCGGCTGCCAAGACTTTCTACTTTCAGCTCAAAAAATGTGATTCTCAGTGTCCTTTGTAGGTGGCATCTCCCAGAGATCCCACTGCCAGCTCCCCCCAGAACACCGAGCCCCACCACTGACAGAACCACCTCCTCAGCCCCTTGTGCTTTCCACCTCTCCATTTATCTAAAACCGTGAATCCTGGAAGTCCTCAGTGCTCTGTCAGCACCTTTCATCGGAGGATTTCAGAGTATTTTCCAGACATGAACAGAACAAGCCTCCCCATTCCCCTAGGAGGATGGTAAGTAAGATTAAGATTAATCCCAGTTCAGGAAATGAAGGCCTGAGAGGTGAGGAGAGGGGAAAATAAAATAAAAGCAATGCAAGAAATCACAGTGGGTCCCCAGCGCCTTCGATTTACCTTCCACTGATTGAACTGAGATGCCCAGACCTTGAAACACAGCCACGAATTCCAGCAGCAGCCTGGGCTGAACAGAGACCTCAACCCTCCTGCTCCCCTGAGCCCATCAGCCTGTCCAGCATTATTCCATCCCTGCTTCCCTGTCTTCCAGAGAGGCTTGGGAGAGTCACAGCCATGACAAGCTCCCCGGAGACACATGGACCTGTTTGCAGAATATGACTTTTTGTTGCTGTGTTTGATGGAGAGGGAAAGTTTCCCTCGGAAGAGACGGCGCTGCAGCAGCCACCGCCAGCGCCGGGGGGAAGGTGACGGATAGGGTGGTGGATGGCTCTCTGTTACCTCTGCTGTCTGCCTGAGTGCTGCTGGAACGAAGATAATCTATGAGCAGCAGCGAGCATCAGCACCGCTCGCTCCCCCGTATAAATCAGGAGGGCGAAGCCGTATTGAAGGCAACGCTCCCCAGCCTTCCTCCTGCCTGCCCGCAGCATTATCCATCTGCTGCTGAAGGTCAAAGAAGCCTCCAAGAACAGGATAATCACTACAGAGAAGAGGGTTACACTCCATCACTCGCAGGGTGGAGACAGGACGAGCATGGGAAGGATGTGGGTATCCCGCCTTGCTGCTCTCCCTTCTTCCCGCCTGTGAATCCAGCCCTGCTTCCATCCGGGCTGAGCTTGGCTGACAGCGTGTGGGAGCATCAAGAAGTTCCTGGCAGTGCTGCCTGCAAGGGCTGGGTAGGCTTGTCAGCTCTTCACTGCACCCCTGTCTTGATGTGAAGTCCTTGGCCAGGAGGAGCAGAAATGGTTTCACACCTCTTTTCCAGAGAAAGGAGCCTCCAGGAGCGAGAGAACTCAGGGAATAGGGCCAGTTTCCACCTGGCAAACACAGCTAGTCAGGCAAGAGGAGAGGAGGAGTAAGGCATTAGAGGATTTCTGAGACCCCGAGGGAGAGCTCTGGCAGCAGGAAGCATCACTGCTGAGGTCTCTTCAGGAACACCATCCCCACATCCATGGAGGGACACTCAGAGCTGGGCAGAGGATGAAGCTCAACCCAAGCAGACTGAGGGTATCCTGCACTGCCAGGCTTGGAGGCTGTGATTTATCAGCCCTCTTGACACGGCCAATAACCTCATCCCTCTTTTTGACATGGCCATGATGGAAGAGGAGGTCGGAGGGTGTTCAACAGGCCCTGAGGTGTGACTGATGGTCAGGAAGAGCCAGGCTCCCCCCAGATGCCTGCCCCGAGGAGAGCCTGGCCCTCATCCACCATAAAGGTTCTTCCCTCCTAGAACTTGGCAACGGCCTTAATTTATCTGCTGAACAACTTAATTATAGTCAGTGTCCAAAACGAGCTGAGAGAATCACTGAATCTGCCCCAGATCCTTCTGTCCTCCCTCCATCTCAGCCACTGCCCAAAGCACCCCATTACCTTCTCATCCTGCACTCAGTATTTCCTACACAAGAGTCACCTATTCCTTACTTGTTTCCTTCTGTGCCATTCTGCAGAGCTGTTCCTGCCCACCTAGCAGAGGAATGTGTGCAAAAAACTGCCCAGTCCCTCAGTTCAAGGATGCTCTTTTTAGCACACTGGGGTTTTACAACCCCACCACAAGGAGAAGCAGGATGGCCTTAGGAAATCCAGGCTTGGTACTTGTGGCATTTGTCTCTGCCAGTCAACAGCCATAATTGGTCCCCACTTTAGGGAGGGAAAAGAAATAACCTACCTCCAAAAACACCTCTCTAATCAATAAGAATTTGTCCTTTGCATCTGTGGCACGGTGGCTGGGGGCTCCCTGGGGCTGCTGCCAGCCTATTTTTCTTTGCTCTCTCTGGCCCATTGTTTAAGCCTGGTGCTGAGCTTCACCTCTGGACCCTCTCTCTCCCCCAGGCCGATCAATAACTAACCCTCTGCTAATGACCTTTCCATCCCTCTGGAGGAGCAGATCCGTCAGAGAGCAGGGATGAGCCAGGAGCTTGCTCATCCCTTCTTGGACAGTGACTAATTGCTGCCATTAGATGCAGAATTACAGACAAAGAATGAAGGCAGGGAAATGACTGACCCTATGTTTAATGCAACCGGTGTCCGAGTGTCCATCGCTGCCGCAGTGCTGAGGGAATTGAAATGCAGCAGAGAGGCCAAAGTCCTCTTGTGGCCATCCCTGGGCCAGCTGGGCTGCCCAACTCCACTCCCAAGCCAGGTCAATTATTCCTTACCAGAGGAAAAGATGTCACTGGTATCAGCAAAGTTTCCCCTCCCAAAAACATGACTGCTCTCACTCAAGACTGAGTATCTCAGACTGGTTAAAAATCTCCTGCAGAGCACCAGTGGGCATTTCTCTCCTCCTCAGACTCATTTTTAAAAACTCCAGAACAACTCAGAGCACGGGCAATATTTTTCCCCTGTAGCTGAGCTGCTCGTTTAATTACCAAGAGGCACTTTGAAGAGATGAGAAAAAACCCCTCCTTGTGAGGGTGGGGAGGTCCTGGCACAGGTTCCCCAGAGCTTTGTCCTAGAAGTGTTCAAGGCCTGGGTGGATGGAGCTTGAAGCAACCTGGGACAGTGAAAAGTGATCCTGCCCACGGCAGGGGGTGGAATGAGATGAGCTTTAAGGCCCCTTCCATCCCAAACCAGTCTGAGATTCTACTAAAATGCAAAGAAACACCATTCCACATTAAAAAAAAATAAAATAAAATAAATTAATGCGCACAGCAGCTTGAACCAGCCATTCGTCACAACACAGCTGCTCTCCAATCCTCCTCAGAGACAGTCCACAAACTCTCTCAGAGTCCAAACACAGCCCAGCCCAGCCCTGACAGCAGCAGTATAGCCAGGATGGGCACACAGCTCCACTGTGACCAGTGACACTGGTGCAGGGCTGCTGGAGCCTGGGACACGCCAAGGGCAAACAGGCAGATGTTTTTGATTCATATACAGAGAAAACTGGCTTGGAAAGTCACTGGAAGAGCACAGACAAGCAATTCCTACCAGTGTGGAAAGCAGGGGGAGCTTTTTACAGCTGCTGTCGTTACCAGTGCTGTTTTCTTCCCTGCAAACCCCAGGCCAGACCATCTCTTTTTGTAAAGCAAGCTTCTGATATGGAAAATTTCAGCAGCTTTCAGCATACAGCTGAAGCAACATATTCCCATCTCAGCTTGGCCTGCCTGTCTTTATGCATCTGATTGAGCCTAAAGATCTGCACCTCTGCCAGCTGCAGCTTTGCTTTAGACTCCGAGTCAAGCTTCTGTGTGCTGGGCTCTTTTGTGGGGCATTTCTAAGCCCTGAACTGCCAAGCACAGAGTGAAACAGTCAATGCAATTATTCTGCGCTGGATCAAGCCCAGGCGAAAAGCAGCAGGCACCTTTCTGCCTGCTCCTCGTGAGTTTAGACCGTGAATTTACGGAGGAATCAAGTGCAAATTGTACAGCTGAGCGACAGGATTCTATTCAGCTCAAAGAGGGTTGGTAAAACAACGATGGCAGCAGCTCTGCCTGGTTTTCTGTACCTCAGCTGAGCAGGTGTGGAGGTGCTGGACGGACGCCTGGCACAACCTCTTGCTCCAAAAAAATCCCTCTGGGCGCATTGGGCTCAGCCTCCTGTGGGACCATGGGCACCAGACCGGCCACCACGATCTCCCAGCACCTTGGGGCTGGCAGTCACAAAGCAGTTTAGGTCCTTGACAGAGCACAAGAGGAGCTTTGCTCGGGATTTGCTTTTGCAGTCCGGAGCGGATGGCTCTCATGTCTTTGTTAGGATAAGAAATGAGTGGTCATCGGAGTCAAAGCAATTAAGAAGAGCGATTACCATAACATGAAACATCCTTCTTCCCTGCCTGCTGTCTTGCTTAATTTCCCAACTCGGTGCCTTTCCTAGGAAAGCTCACGTGGAGGTTTTAACCCGCCAAGGAGGTTTTCCCCCCATCTCTTCTGCAGCTGCCACCCCTCACTCCTCTCTCTGCCTCCCTCACCTCTCTGCCAGCCATACTTGAACCACAGCACAGGATGATTTACCAAATTAAAAAGAAAACACGTCTTTAGAACCAAATATTCTCTCCAATGCAGTAAATATTCCTCAGTGCATCCTCTCCTGTGCTGCCAGCCCTGCTCCACACGTGGCTCTGTGGTGACTCTCCTGCCTCAGGCCCTGTTCTAACAAGGCAGAAAGAAGCAAGACAGTGAAGGGCCATATTTTGGGCTTTTCTTTTTTTTCCCCTCAAAGCCATTTCAAGTGTCCCTTGTGGGAGAAGAATGCAGGAGACATTTTCTAAATATACACACCCGTATCTTTCTCAGGAGCGATATCATCGGCTGCAGACAGAGACAGGAGGTACAATTGCTGAGACAAAGAGAGATTAGACAGAGCAAGAGCAGAGAAAAATGTGCATTTAAAGCGTGATTGATCTAGAAAGACTTCCAAGTGCCTTGTGGGTAGAGTAAAACTTTGCAGCATCATGCTCTGAAGTGCACCCACTCCACACTCGCGTTTTTCAGCACACCCAGTGGAATATTAAACTGCCACAAATCCAAGTTAAAATTCCCACGGGTAGAGGGAAGCGAAGTGCCAGAGTTCCTTGTGGCCACTCACCTTTCAGCAGCAGCTCACAGAAGCGGGGCCCATTCCCTGCACCCAGCAATACAAACCATCAGCACCAGGATGAGCATCCCCATCCTGCAGCCTCTGTACCAGCTGGCCCAGGAGCTGTTTTCCCAGAGACAGAGCAAATATGCCCAGCAAACACAGCTCCTGGGGACTCCAGGAGCTCCACAGAGTCACAGCTACGTATCTATAAACCAGCAATTTAATCTCAAGGGTAGACACAGCCTTGTTTGGGAGCTCTTTGGCACAGATCAGAGGACAGCGTGGCACAAGGGACAGGAATGCTCCCATCAGTAGCGTTGGTCTCTGTCCTCCTTCATCTCCCAGGAGCTGATCCTCGTGATGACTGATCCAAAGGGAAGGATGCTGAAGTGAAACCGTGTCTGTCTATCCCAGGAAACCTGAACTGCTTCCCTCCCACCACCCCATTGCTATTCACTCACACACTGCGAGGTTTATGCTCTGCTTGATTGGCACGCACTTAATTAACGCTAATGGAGCACTCACATCACGATCCAGGAGAGACTTGGAACTCCAAAGTATACTAAATCTAAAGAATTACAGAAGAATTCATGGCCTAATTACAGTGTATTGTTGAAATACTACTTAAATACAGTGATTATTAAAAGCATATTATTGATTGGGGTTTAACTGCTATGTAAATAAATCTCGTCGAGGCAAACTGAGCTACAAATTCATTACTCAGCCGTAAATCCTCAATAAATATTTTTTCATAGAATCAGTTGTTGTTTATTATACAATAAATGTCTTATTAAGTCAAAATTAATTGCGTATTTGGGGAAACTTCATTGAAGGCTCCCTCCCCTCCTGTGCCACACGGGCGCTTTGCCAGATGTCCTTTTAATATCCCCTTCCCAGCTACCTGTGCCCCCGGGGCTGGTGGGGAGCAGGTGCTGTGTCTGCCTCGTGCCAGAGCAAATCCAGCCAGCACAGTGTTGGGGAGATGTGGTCCAGCCATCTGCAAGCCTTGGCAATTAGCAAAGCTCATCAGTTGCCTCCTCCTTTCCCAACCCAGCTCCCACAGGATCCCCCCTTTTCCCACGCTCCCTCCTGCCACGTGCCAAGAGCACGGCCAAAGTGGCCCATCCTGGCAAAGCAAAGCCCACCAGGTCTTGGGGAGCCAGATGACATCTCCCAGCAGAGCTGGTCAAAAAAGTAAACAATTTAAGCCAGAAATGATGAAATTTTAATGAATTTCTCATGTCTTCCACAAGTGCAGGCAGCCAGACTCTGCAGCCAGGCAATTTTCACGGGACACAGCAGTTAAGAAAGAAAGAATATGAATTCCTCTTTGGGCATGAACTATCATGATGAATAATAAATAAAATAAAAAGCAGCAATATTTTGCATCTACCAAGAGCTTTTCATCTGTAGAGCTCAAAATGATTTACAACAAAAAGTAAGTGTTAGAGGTGTTAGGAAAGCAGAATTTCCTTCCTCTGGGAAATCTCTGTAGTTCAACATTTGTTTTCATCTTGAGATAGGGTGAGAAGTTGAAAGGTTTTCTGGAATCATCAGTTCCACAACGCTGAAATTCAGAAATGGGGACTTTTTTTCTTTGTTTCATCAAACAGGGGCGTTGTACCAAACTGCATTTGCAATGTTTTGATGTACCAGTTTCAAACAAAAAATGTCTTAGTTTGGATTTTCTCCAGGAAATAAAAAAACCTGTGGCATAATAGATGCTCCTGTTTCCAGCCCATTCCTATCACCACAGATGTGCATCTCAGCAAAACTCAGTTTCTTTGTAGAAAATATTCTTTTTCATTAAAATACACCCAGCCCCAGGATTCCTAAAGTTTCTTTTCCAGATGAAGAAACTGGAAGGTTGCAGAGGTGGGAATAAGCTCCTATGGAACAGGAGTACATTAAATATCACAGAATCACATCATACACAGAGTTTGAAGGGTCCCACAAGGATCATTTAATTCCAGCTCCTGGCCCTGCACAGACACCCCAACAATCCCACCTAGTGCTGTGTTTTCCAAAGGCTCCTGAAGCTCTGGCAACCTCAGGGCTGTGCCCATTCCCTGGGGAGCCTGGGCAGTGCCCAACACCCTCTGGGGAAAGAACCTTCTCCTAAAATCCAACCTAACCCTGCCCTGGCACAACTCCAGCATTCTCCCCTGTCATGGGTCACCAGAGAGGAGTGATCAGTGCTGTCCCTCTGCTCCCCACCAAGAGGGAGCTGCAGATGGCCACGAAACCTCCCTCAGTTCCCATTCCCACAGAACAGTCCCCATCCTCCTCTGGCCTGTCCATCCCAGAAGGCACGAGGAGCAATCTCTGCCTGTGCTGTGTTTTGTCCTGAGCAGGTGAAAAAATGAGCTGGGTTTGTACACAACAACACCAGGATGGGAAAGGCTGAATCCATCTACTGGAGAAAAACGAATGCTCTCATTAGAAAGCTTAATTATTAACATCAGCCTCCAGTTATTCTCCCTGACACTTGTTTCATTTCTGCCTCCAGAGCAATTGCTCTTTGCAGACCCACGGCACACGCTCCCTGTCTGAGCCTCGCTGGTGACTGCTGGATGAATTTCCCT
This sequence comes from Acridotheres tristis, assembly GCA_037013685.1. NCBI lineage: Eukaryota > Metazoa > Chordata > Aves > Passeriformes > Sturnidae > Acridotheres > Acridotheres tristis. Next base: position 4,356,683 of record CM072911.1, on the reverse strand, counting down.
GTCCACCAATCCCCCCATCCCCAGGGAATCGATATCCCCTCATTCTTAATGCCTCAAGCAAACAACAGCCCCCTTCTTCTGCCTCCTCAAAATGTTTGTAAAGGCTGCATACAAGGCAGAAGGAAACGAGACAGGGACAGGACAGGATCATATATATTTTCCTTGACGTACCATTTATTGGAAACACATCAGTAGCTTTTCCAGAGCTCCTGATGGAGAATTGATCGCTGGGTCATAAAACTAAATTGTGGTGCTCATAAGAAGAGTAAACACAGGAGTTGGTGGAGGGAGACCGCAGTGAGGGCAGAGCTGCAGAAGCAGAAGCAGAAGCAGAAGCCTCCATATCTGCTTAAGGGCTCCAGGGATTTGGGGGTCCACGGGATAAATTGGATCAATGCTGAGCTTCCCCTGAGAACCCACAAATCCCTAAGTAACCAAGTGCACAGCCCTTTTTGGACACCACCAAAATGGGAATGAGTGAGATGCCTACCAAAGGTGGCCAAAGAATGAGGGCAGGAGCCATCCTGGTGCCCCTACAGCCTCCCCAGCACTGGGAGCATGCCCAAGGCAGCACACATGGATCTGGGAACATGAAAGCTGAGAAGGAAAAGTGCTTTTTGCTTCCACTTTCCTGGCTGCCCGAGGGGTTGAGCACATTTTGCCCTATACTCTATGAGATGCGTGGCCCAATTACACAGCAATCAATTTTGGGAGCACTGAGGAGATAATGGAGTGATAAGGAACAGCCACTGCGGATTTGTCAATAGCAAATCATGTCAAACCAACTTAATTTCCTTTTTTGACGATGTAATTGGTCTCCTGGATCGGAGGGGAGGAGGCAGCAGATGTGATATACCTTGACTTCATTAAAGTGCTTGACACGGTCCCACGTGACATTCCCTACGAGGGAAGTTGGGAAGAAAGCTCAGGCAGCGCCAGGGGTGGAAATGTCATCAGCTAAACTGACACAGGGAGCAGCTGCCAAGCATTTCCCATCACTGAGGAGGGCATTTCAAATGGCTTCCCCTTGTCTGCCACAGGCTGGTCTCTTTGCTTTATATTTCAGCAGTGCTGGGGATAATAAAGAAGAGTCAGAGACCTTGCAGAGAGGAGCCTGGAATGCTCCAAAAATGAGGATCAGAATTCAAAATATTGGTGATAAATTAGACAAACAGGAAAAAAAAAAATCAGTGAGATGAAATTCAATAAAGACAGCTGCAGAGTAATACAGCGAGGATGAAGAAATCAAAGGCCAGGTAGACAGTGGTGCTGTGGTGCAGGGTGTGCAAATAGACACTCAATCACCAGGTAAACACGAGCAGGGCTGAGAGGAGCAGCAGAGCCCAGTTTGGGATACCAGTTCCCAAGGAAAATCACATCCCTAGCAGGAATGAGTTGAATTGGGAGAATGTGAGTTATCCTCTTCTTGGAAAATTTGAGAATGAATTTAAGATTTGCCTGAAATATTCTTGACCCTTTATTAGCAAGATCCTGGCTGATCTCTTGATCATCACAACAAACAAGAGGTTTTCTCTCTGCTGCCTTCAGCAGGTCTGAACCATGAAAAAGCTGAGTCCTGCCTCTAACAAGGTCTCTATAAATCCATCCTAGCAGCTGGTTAGAAAGCACCTACATGTTTAAGAGCTGCTTTTGCTGCTAAATGCCATCAAAGCATTGTTGCAATAGAGCAACAGGTGTAGAAAGAACTAAGGGTTAGACAAAGTTTGGGCTGATATTTTCAAAGTCAGCCTTGAGACAGATGTCCTCTTCTTATTAAAATTAATGGGAACTGAGCATCCCAATCTCCCAAGTGACTTTGAAAACCTCAGCCTCCCTCCCCATTTGCTGCCCAGCACCTACACAGCCACCTCCTTCCTTCCACCCCAGTGCTGCCAAGGAAACCAGGGTCACAAAAAACAACATTTGCACCAGAATATATTTTGGGGGGGGTTTTTTGTTTGTTTTTTTGTTTTTTCTCTCTCTGTTTACTCACCTCCCTTTGATACTGCTTGCTCTGTAATTTACACACGTATAGCTAATTGCACATTAGGAAACAAAGGAGGGAAGGAGAGATGAGAGCTCAGATTCCTTGCAATCCGAGTGCATCCAGGTTGGATGGGCACCTCTCCCAGGGACAGCCCCTCCTACTCGGCATCCACAGGGCCAGTAACTCTGCTAAGGGCATCCATTCTCTGCCTGCAAAGCAAATTACACCTGCAAGCCCCCACAGCCCCAGCCCTGGGGAATCACATCAACCAAACCCAGGCAATGTGCATGGATTACAGCCAATATTATTCAAGAGCAAATGAGATCTCAAACACTGCCCGGCCAGTGAATAGACCGGTAAAAAATGCACTTGGCAGGAGGGAGCTCTGACACAGCTCTTCATAACCAGGAGGAAAATGCACTAAGAAAAAGAAGAGTAAACAAACTGATAGACTTCTCTGCAGCACCTGCCCTGAAGGCACTAAAATATTCTCCATTCATTATTCTGAATAAACTGGGCAGGAAGTGACTCCTAGCCCAGCTGTGCTGCTGTGGATGCTCAGGGCTCCCCATACAGCTGTGGGATGATGTGAGACATCCCACAAAGCCAGGCTGTCCCATGTCATCTCAGCTGCCTGGTGTGGAGGAAAAATTCAGGTGAACCCTCTGGGATCATCCACCCAAAGACACCCTTCACTGGGTATAGGTCATGGAGCCACTAAAAGCCCCGTTTGCACCCAGTGCTAATAAAATCACATTAAATACACCTGGAAGGACTGCAGGCCTTCACATCTGCTGCAGCTGGAGCAGAAGGGGCAGGTCTCTCTGCATCACCTTCCTCTCCCCATCACATCAGGGCACTGGAAGGATGCCAAACCCTTCACATCTTTCTTCTCCCAACCCTCACATGGTGCAATATCAAGGTACCAGAGGACTGGCAAACACAATCCATAAGTGACCTGCTCCAGGCTCAGCAAAGAGGTGTGAAGCTCCTAAAAGTGCTGGGAGCAGGAGCAAACCTCTCCTGTGTATTACTCATGGCTTGATTTTGAACACTTCAGGACAGAGAGGATGACCTGAACACCCTCTCTCTGCATCACCACAGATTCCTTCCCTCTGCATCTCCTCATCTCCCAGCACAGCTCTCCCAGCGTGGGGTCAAGATATCCCAAGCTGACAGCAGCCCAGAAAGAAACAGCAAATTGGCCAAAAGCTGATTAATTCCTCCCTTTGCTTTTCCAGCCATCCTGAGATGGCAGTGAGAGGGAGAGGATGAATCACCCAGTGGGGACGGCAGTGCCCAGGTATGGTGAGGAGGAGGAGACACAGAGTGAGGCTGAGTGTCACCCGCAGAAGAAACATCCTTGTGGGACTAAATTGGATTCAATATAATAAACTATCATCTGGAAACGAGTGCTCCAATTGAGTTTTGATGTAAACACTAATATTTTCTCCACTCCGCTATTCTCTTCCACGGAGATCTCATGTTTATTTCACTATGTGTCCTACCTACTATAGCTCTCATACATCAAAGAGTTCGAGGACAAGGAGCCTGATTTTGAAAACATTATTCTTTTAAAGATTTATTCGCTCGTCCTGACCACCTCCTCTGCTTAAAGGGAGAAGCTCCCCATAAATTATTTCAGCGCCCTATGTAAAACAGGCACGTGCCTGCCGCCCTCAGCACAGCAAACTCTGTGAGGAGACCTCCAGCCCCTCTCCCTCCTGGTTCACGCTCTCCTGAGAGCCTTCCTTGTCCTCTCCATGCTGGACTACTCCAGTTACCACCCTAATCTCATCCTATCATGATCCCAAACAGGAGAAGCTGAGAGAGCAGTGACATACCCAAGGTCATACAGGGACAGTGTGGCAGAGAAGGGCTCTCCAGGCACTTTGATGTCCTAACTTGCACTTCTGCCCAGGTAAAACCTGGCCTAGGGCTCAGCCTAACACCTCTAAACCCTGCTGAGAGCTCTGTGTGATAGTGGCATCCACCAGAACCCCCATGGCCTCGCTGAGAAGTGTTGGCTTTAAGCAGTGCAGACAGACACATGTCGGAGAGATGAAGAATTCATCTCCTCGTTTTGTAGCCACAGAGCCTGACTCGCTCAGGGTCACCAAGGACAGGTGCAAGAAACATGAAAAACTTTGCAAAGGCTGAGTAACAGGCATGTCTTTGAGGAGCAGCACATGCAAAATTAACCGCCTGCTCCCTCTGCCCCTTCGCGGCAGATGCTGGGAGCACTCAAAGGATGCTACGTTTATTTAAAATTAAATAAAAGAAGCTAATTTTGGCATGCAAGAGCAAGTGCACCTGGGGGACTCCTTGCTTCAGGGCACTGCCAACAGAAGAGGAGTAACGAAGTTAAGAAAGCAATTAAGAAACTGCTGCAGACACTCGGTGGGAGGTTGGCTGCTCCTGAGTGAAGTGCAGCATACACAGTGATGAGAGGAGATTGCAGCCCTGCTTCTGCCACCCCACAAACACAGGAACTGTCTCTGAGCCCACCCAAAGCCTGCAGCTCATAAGAGGTGCTCAGGCTTTGTCCTGCTCCTCTGAGCATGGACGTGCCCCTCCAGTCTCACCTGCTGGCCTGAAATTGGGAGGAAGTACACCTTGCCCACCCTGACCCCACAGTCTGGAGAGCAGCTGGAGCAAGAGGAGCAGGGCATCATTCAGGCTCTCCAGACCCTGCCACAATCAGGGAGCTGAGAGATACATCCCAAACATCCAATTGAGCATCTCCTTCTCTTCTCTGCATCCCTGGAGTCGAGCTAATTCTGCACCAGGGCTCAGAGGGTGGGCACTGCCAGCCTTTCCACCACTTGTGGGATGGGGAAAGCTACAAGCACGACGGAGGGTGGTGGGACAACGTGGCCTATGGAGTGAGGATCCAGAGCCTTCCGTGTCTTGTGTGGAGTTTTGTCAGCACCGTGTGGAAGAGCAGCAGCACTGCACGCTGCTCCCAGCTCCTCACCGCGCAGCCCACCCGCACGGATCGGCACGGATCGCACACACCCTCACCTCCACGGGGCTGGGGTCCTGCTCTGACACACCTGGCCCGTGCAGAACAAGGCTTGGCATCCCACGGGATGCCTCACACATGCCAGCAGGCAGGGAGGATGCTCCAGGATCCGCGAGGATGCTCAGCTGCCTGCAAGGCGCAGGGGTGAGACCAGGGCGCATCAGAGAGGGGCACACAGGAGAGAGAGGCTGGGAAAGCTGAACAGTCCTCAGGGCTACTCTCGGTCTAAAATTACCCACCACAGGCTGCACGCTGTGTTCTGGCTCTGCAGCCCTTTGCTCCTCAGTGACTCATCGATATTTTGAGGCTGGAAGAGACGGTTCTGACAATTTTTAGCCTGGCCCTGGAATAAATGGCAAACAGTGATTCAGAGCAAACTCCGGGTGGCCAATGCCTGCTCCACGCAGGGAGCCCATGGAGATGAGGAGAAGCAGGGCTGCAGAGCATTCCCCAGTCCCTTTCAAAGTCTCTCCTCTCAGCCCAGGTGGATTTTCTTTGTGTAGAAGCCTGAATGCAAATGGAAGCAAAGTAAAAATGTTCAAAGGCTTCAAAAACCTCTGTGTTAGATTTGGGCAGGCCCAGAGGCGCTCCTGCTTCTCTCTCCTCCACTCACACACTTGCTCCAGGTCTCAGCCTCCCCAGTCCCTTGTGCTGTTTGAACATGGGCACATCCTCTGACTGCAGGCTGGAGAGAACCCAGGGAAGGAAATCCACGGCCCCCAAGGGAGGCACAACCCTGTGCACACACAGCGTGTCTGCAATGGCTCGGTGAGCTCAAGCTCACATCACTGAGCCTTCCCCAAATCATCACCCCCAGAGCCAGGAGCAGAGAATATTCCCCCAAAAGCCAATTTTTAATCCGTCAATTTGTCCATACTGATGCAAAAGATTTGGAGAGCCACGGATACTCCTGAGCTTTGGGGCTCTCGCTTCTGTAGGAAGGTAAAGAAAATGAAAACATGCCTCAGAGCAAGCAGAAAGACAAGACCAGGAAGATCAAAGCCCACATCAGGCTTAAACCCACCAGGAAATAACTGTCCTTTCCCATTCCCTCTGTCCAGCCAGTGATATCCTGAAACGCTCTCTGCTCCTCTGGCAGCCTAGAGCCAATGTGGGAATGGTTTTGTTTTTCCTTTTCTGTCAGATGGTCTCAAGTCAGGATTTTCTGAGCACGGGTTCATGACTGCAGAAAGAAGCCTGCTTTATATTTGTGTGCCATGGGACCCTGAGTAACAGAAGGGCATTTCTGGCTCAGCAGTGCCCAACAGCAGCTGAAATGTCAAGCACAGCTGACTTGCATGATTTTCCATTGATTAAGATGACAAAGTTGGGCCAAAATCTTACAGAGACCGATTACAGAGGCCTGATGCCATCTAATCTAAGCCTTGGTTCAGTAGCTTTAGGCCTGAATCCAAGCTTAGTCTGCAAATGATCTGTGCTTCCTTGGTTATCTGCACCAACTCCGAGAATAAGCAGTCATGTAAAACCAAACATGGAAAGATGCTAAAGAATTAATGAATAACAAAATAAACATATGTTTTCCCCACTGTGAGGCTGTTCCTTGAGAGAGAAAAAAAAAACAGGAGATGGAAAGAGCTCCTCCAAGCACCATGACAGGTAAAACCACACCTTGAGCCCCCAGGCAGTGTGGCAGTGCCAGCCGGAGCTGTTTAGCTGAGGGTCTCACCCCTGTATCAACAATAAATACATCTGCAATAAATATGCAAAGTTGTAACTGATTTGCATTGACATTTGGACTGGGGGGAGAGCCGAGGGGAGAAAGAAATAAAGTCCATTACAGCGCGGAGTAATTTAGGATATTACCACCAGCATCTGAATTACAAATCTACCTCTCATTACTGGTATGTTAACCGGGAAAGGCAGCTTCTCCACAACATGCAAGGCAGAGTTTATTAGCATGAATTTGCATAATAATTAGCTCTGCAGCAAGCAAAGGCTGTTGTGCCTTTCAAAAAGCCAACTTTCAATGTCAATATCCAGCCCCAATTTGGTTCCTGCCCTTGGGCCCTCCGGCAGTGAAACTCTCATCAGCCACTGCCATATCCCTGCTACTGGTGCCTGGTGGGATCCAGGGAGGTCCTGCCTCATCCCATAGATGCTGGGAGGCACAGGAGAGCTCCTAGAGAGGGGTTTTGGCAAAAAAACCCTCATTGCACAAAGAGTCTCTGCACCCCATGAAGAGTCGCTGCATCCCTCTCCCTGCTGCCTTGGTAGAGCTGCTGCTGGATAGTTACAAAGAGCTCCCAAAATCCTCCTTTAAAGTACTCCCAGCCCATTGCTCTCCAGCAATGCCGTGATGAAGAAAAGAGGGTGCTCACAGAGGGGATTGCATTTATTCTCCGTCGACCCAAGCTGGCTGCCAGAAGGATGATACTGATCCAGCCTGGCATTTTCCAAGTAGCCTTATGCCAATCACAGATTCTTTACTAACCAGAATGGAAAAGTAAAGCCAAAAACATGAGGCTGTTTTAGTCTTTTTGCTGAAACTACAAGTTTCACCTTCTAGGGCTCTATCTATAAATATATATATAGTAGGTGTGTTTCAAATGCAAATATCTCAATTAGAACAAGCCAAAGAAAACTTACTTGCTGGTGGAAAGAGGTCGCACTATTTTGTTTCTCCAAATGTTTTATTTGTTTGGTTTTTTTCCCCAGCTTTTCAGCAGAAAGTCTTGCCTGGGAAAACTCACTCTCTCCAGTCCCCAGTGCTGCAGGCAGCCTCCCTTACCTTGCATGATCCAATCTTTCTGCTTCAAGAACTTCTGGGGACACACCAAACACACTCTGCTTCACAAAGGATAGAGCTGCTGCTTCTGCTGTTTTAAAGACAATGTGCCTCAATTTCCCCTAAAATTAAATTATTCCCAATCAGGGACTGAGCTGATCATTTCTACATAGCAGCATCTCAGTGTCAGATTGAACTCGGCTGTTTCCAACGTAGGAAATTCCTTATGCCGGCTCTAAAAAGAACAGAATTACCCAGCAAAGTCTCAGATCTGCCATCTCCAGGCCTTGGGCTGCAAGTCCTGCTCTCTGCAGCCTCTCCCCACCTCGACACAGACAACTCCTGACCAGCAGGAGCGGTGACGCACCAGCTTTGCCTTTCAGCATCTCTCCGTGCTGGAAATAGACCTCTCAGAAAGAGGGTTTTTTTTTGGCCTGATGCTGTCCTCAGTCCCGTTTTCATCAGAAACCCTTTTAACTCACCATCTCTGGATGTCAGCAGCCTTAGAGAGGGTAAAACTACTTTAGAAGATGCAGCAACTCCTTGCTCTAAAGTCTGGGTCTCCTACATACCCTTGAAAACCGCACCTCAAAGGAACAGCACCCCAAAATATATTCCATTCTGCTATTATTTCAGACAGGCAAAAATAAGGTGGTATAAATGGAGTCTGAGCAGCAGCAGATAAACCTCGGCACTTCTGCACGTCCTTAAAAATTAGGAAAAAGAAATGATGCACGTTTGAACCACTCAACATCCCTACAGTAAGCAGAAGGCTTCAGAATTCCCTGTCCTTGAAAAACAGGAGGGGAATAAAAGGAGGAAAGTAGGATCCGCGTTCTGAGAGGGCGGAATAAGGCAGCTGGGATGGGCTGGGATGGGGAGTGTCGGAATTTCCCCGGGTTCTCCGGGAGCTGCGGTCGCACCTGCGGCTGTGTCGGCTCCAGACCGACGCGAGATGGTGCTGCTAGCCCAGGCACGGGCAGGGATGCGGGGCCGGGATGCGGGGCCGGGATGCGAATATCGGGCAGGGATGTGGGACGGGGATGCGGCCGGCGGGACAGGGCTGCAGATGACCGGCAGGGATGCAGGAAGCAGGACAGGGACACAGGGCAGGGATGCAGGTGACCAGGCAGGATGCGGAACAGGGACACAGGGCAGGGATGCGGGCGGCGGGATGTGGGGCCTGGATGCAGGAGGCGGGCTGGGATAGGGATGCGAATGTCGGGCAGGGATGTGGGACGGGGATGCGGCCGGCGGGGCAGGGATGCGGGTGACCAGCAGGGATGCAGGGCAGGGATGCAGGACAGGGATGCAGGGCAGGGATGCAGGACAGGGATGCAGGGCAGGGATGCAGGACAGGGATGCAGGACAGGGATGCAGGGCAGGGATGCAGGGCAGGGATGCAGGTGCCCAGGCAGGGATGTGGGACAGGGACACAGGACAGGGATGCAGGGCAGGGAAGCAGGGCAGGGATGCAGGTGCCCAGGCAGGGATGCGGGGCAGGGATGAGGTTGCTGGCACAGAGATGCAGAGCAGAAGGGCAGAGATGTGCTTGCATGGGCAGGAATGCAGGGAAGCTGGGGCAGGGATGAGAGAGGCCAGAGCAGGGATGCAGCTGCCTGGGCAAGGATCCAGGGCAGGGATGTGGCCACTGGCCTAGGGATGCAGAGCAGTGGAGCAGGGATGTGATTGCCTGGGCAGAAATGCAGAGCAGCAGGAATGCAGGGAAGCTGGGGCAGAGATGAGAGCAACCAGGGCAGGGATGTGGCTGCCCAGGCAGGAATTCTTTTGCCCAGGCAGGGATGCAGCTCCTGGCACACGGATACAGAGCATCCAGATGCGTGGGCAAGAGTGCAGAGCAGCAGGAATTGCAGGACAGCAGGAATGCAGGGATGAGAGCAGACAGAGCAGGGATGAGAGTGGCTGGAGCAGGGATGCTCCAAGACCTCTCTCTTTGCAGCCCCTCATTCTTGTACTGCACCCAGCAAGGAGCAGATGAGGGAAATGCAGATGGGAAGAGCTGGCAGAGCGAGTACAAGTTCCTGCAGCTCCTGGGTTTCAGCTCATTTAAAGTCTGTTCATAGAAAGAGAGAGAGATGGGTAAATAACTCTATTCCAAAGCACTCTCCACCTCAAGAGATTTGCTGTCGAAGAAGGAAATGCTGAGGTTCAGAGAGAAAAAAAAGTCTGCTTAAAAGTTGAACAAGTGAAAAGACATCATAAACCACATAAACACTTTTTTTTTCCCTGTGCAAGTCAAATATGTGTTCCCAACTTGTGCTTCTGAAGAAAAGTTGGGGAAGCTGTTTCTAATTTTGTGATGAAATTCTACTATACAAGGCACATACCATGCATGTGTTTTTCCTTTTGAAAAAAAAAAAAAAGAGCTGGGGATCCAGCAGAGCTCATCAGCAACCCAGCACCCATGTGTGCAACCCCAGGATAACAAACCCAGGCAAGGACGTGGGGGGAGAAATGGGGAATGAGCATTTGGAAAAAATGATTCTGTAGTGAATTTAAAAGGAGTTATCAGCTGCTCCTGGGTAAATCAGCTTGGCTAAGATAAGAACCAGAACAAATACTTATTCTAAATTTACACTGACCTAAACCTGAACGCTTCAGGGTTGAATAATTTCGGTGAACTATATATTTTTGTGAAATCATTTCCTGGGCTTCTTGCATGGGTTGAAAGAGATTTAGCTGGGAAGGATAAATCCTGGCTGCTCATACACTGTTGTCAAAAGGATGGGATGGAGACACAGATACAAACACTGATAGATGGCAATAAAAAAGATCTTTATAGTGGTTCAGTTTGTGCTGTTTCACTGTGGCAAAACTAGTCCAAGATTTCTCCAAGCCATTTTTTAATGTCTCCTTGTTTAAAGGGTTCATCCAGCAAAAAAATCCCAAGTTTTCAAAAAGCCCTTCATGACTGCTCATACACAGACAGGCCTCCCAAATCATCCTCTCTTAGGGGAAGTCTCAGTTTAACTCCTTGAGATGGTATTACCCAGGAAAGGTCACTCGGGAAATTCAGCAGAGTTTTCTACCACAGAGGCTAATTTGGAGAGATTTAAAAACAATCCTCAGCTTGCCTGCCCTGCCTAAAGAGAGAATCAGACCTACTGCCTGCACATCTGGCTAGGTGGGGTCCACATCTGTACGTGCAGCTGCAGGCTGTGCTGTTCAGCCCCAGCACTGGCCTGCAGCAGGTGTTGGGCCAAGGTTGGAGGCTCCATCCAAAGGAAAGCACCTTTCCACCACCAGCATACCAACCATGCCCTGCTGCCTGCAAGGACCCCGTGCTGGCACAGTCCTTGTCATCACAGACACAAAATTGTAACCCTGCAGAAGGCACAGGAACATCCAGCTCTCAGTTCCTGTCCTACCTGCACTGCTGCTTTCCTTTCAAGCCCACGTAGGCAAAACCCTTTTTCACCAGGAAATGTTCACACAGGAATTTTTCCCTGCTCTATCTCCCCCTCCATCCCCAGAGGAATAAGAGCACAGGCACGGTGTGACAGGAACAAGCAGAAGCCAAGTTTACATAAACAGTGGAGAGCAGGACGTAAAGGTTATTTGTGCCTGCGGGCTGCTTGGGGAACCTGTGAAATACCGAGGGCTGGCACTAGACTGAAAATTCCTGTAACGCTAAAGACTGCAGCTTTTGGAAGTCCCTGAGCAGTGCAGGGGCAGCTGTAAAGCACTTACTGAAAGTAAGTGTGAGCAGCTAGAGCAGGTGGTTCAATGTCACTGAGCACCCCCCATCCCTTCCTTGTGCTGGACAACAACCTGAACCCAAACTCAGCTCAGGAAACATCCACTCCCCTGGCTGAGACCTCCTGTTCCAGGACAGGAGTGGGCAAAGACAGGGAAATTTACATTAATGTTGTATTTCACACTTAAAGATCTTTATAAGGACTAATTTGAATTCTGGGAGAGTTATTCACATCTTATGGCTAAATAGAGCCATGGAAATCAGGCACCTTACCCAAAGCCCCAGCAGAGCAAATAGAAGATCCAGGACTAGAGTGAACAGAGCAGCAAAGATCTCCTCCTCCCACCCCACAGATCACAGCAGGAACGTGGCTGGTCCAAACTCCACAAAGCAAAAACCACCCAGGAACAGGCAAACCTTGCAAAGTAGTGCAGGGTCCGGTTTGTGGGACAGGAGAGCAAGTGGAAATCGGGGGATAATGATCCATGAGGAGCACGTTCAACTCTCAGTTCCAACAGGATCTCCTCAGAGTCACCTTAAACCAGTCTCCTTCATCCCTCTGAAGTGGGAATGGGGACAATCCTCTACCTTTGGCCGATTTTCCTTATTCTCTGCTCTCTTACAGGCAGAAACTCTCACTTATCACTTGCTCGTGGGCGACCCAGATAAATTAGACAATTCTGAAAGCTCCCAGACACAGCAAGGAGCCAAAAAATACTGATTTTTTTTTTACATTTTTAACCCAGCTTCAGATTTAGGGGAGGAACAAACAATAATTCTTTCTTTGAAGAGATCTTGCTCAAGGGATGACAATTGAGAGGAAAGCAGTGAGCTACAAGTGGGCTCACAAAGCACCAGTGTTTGCATATGTATAAATACATGTGTATAAATACATCTCTGCCGGTGTGTACACACCCACACGGACTTGGGATGAGCAGGGTGGAGGTGGAGCATGTAAACTTGGGCAGAGATAAAAATCAAATAAAACCCAACCAAAATTAACAAGGGGAGAAAGCCTTTTACTCAAACAAAGAAAGTCATTTTGCAGCCACCGATTTTTTCCCCCTTCTTTTTCTTATTTTTTTTCTTTTAGTTTTTTTTTTTTTTTTTTTCCTAAGGACGGCATTGTGCGGAGCACTGTTCCTTTGCAAGATTTCAGATGTTGCTGTGTTCAAATGAATCCCATTTTGTCACAATCAATGACTTTCCCCGCTCGTTATTACCTGCAGCCCTCCGGAGCCGGCTGGCAGAGCTCCAAGCGCCGGGCGGGGAGGCAGAGGAGCCCACACCTCTCCAAAATGCACAGCGAAGGTAAGCGGGAGAATGTCACCTACACCTGGGTAATTTTTAATTTTCTTTCTTTTCCCCCGTACTGTTAAATTACCTCCAGCTTATTTGTCTGGCTAGAGGTTAATGAAACATTAATGACGTTAATGAGCCTTTCATGCTGCAAGTTTTTTCAAGAAAGAGATAGAATGGCTGTTTTCCTTCCCTCTTAATCTTTTCCATCATTCGGGAGTTGCAGGGCCAAAGTAATTAGTGACTCAGGCTGCTCTGTCTCCCCTCCCGGTCACAGCCCAGTGGGGCAAAGAGAAGAAACCTATTAAACCCCCTTCACATGTCCACAGGTGAGGAGCTCACGGGCTGATGTATCCACGCTGCTTTAGCCAGAAGGCAAAACGCCATTCAGGGGGAAAAACAGGGGGAATTAACAATCTGGAGCTGTCGGGAATGGTGAAGTGTCGCCATTAGATGTGCACTGTTTGTTAGAGATGGTGACAAGTGATTTTCAAAAGGTTCGAGGAGGTTTGGGTAGGGCTCCACAGCCGAGGGGTGGCTTGACAGCTTCCCCCATCAAACCCCATGTCGGTTTTCATCCCGCTGAGCTCTGATTCCGGGTGCATGACATCCCTCTGGATCACAGCCAGCCAAAAATCAACCCTCCCTTCCCAACTCCTTTGGTTTAAATGCAAAGTGTGTGAGGGGGAAAGACACGGCAAGAAAAAAAAAAAAAAAAAAAAACTAAAAAAAAATCAGAGGAATGGCTGCTCTCCACCCTGCCCGTCTCCACCCTGCTGCCTCAGACACCAGGATCTCTTGATCGTTCCTTAATCCCCTCAACACAAGCACAGAGTGACAAAACCCGCTGGTCTCAGCCCAGTTTACAGGTGGCTCGTCCCTCACCGAGGAAGGGGGGCAGGAGCTGGGGTCCCTTCGCTGCGGAGCCCCCGGTGCAGCGCCGGGAGGTGACGCTGCCTCCGCTCCCCGTGATGGATGCGCCGGTGCCAAAGGGCACACAACTAAATTACGAGCTGGCACTTACAAGGAGTGAGGGCTCTGGCTTGTGCTTCCATTAGAGGGTATCTATCTGCATTTAAAGCTGTGGCGCTCTGATAAGGAGAAGGGAGGAAGCCAGAGAGACCTCAAAAAATTGCCTGGACGAACTCCGAGATAAGACTTTTCAGACAGACAAAAAAGCCTGTCCTGATTTATAGAGCTTCGTCCGTCCTTGACAGTACCTCTGGAGCTCCTGATCTCGGCTGTAAAAAAAGAAAGTTCCATCAGAAATGTGTGTTCTGCCCCCAAACTATTTATCCAGACAACCTGTCAACCTACCACAGCCAGATCCTCTCTTGACACGGACAAGGCAGCAACACAATCGGCCGCCTTTTATTTTTACCCTCTCCTCTCCCCTGCTCCTGCTAATCACAGATGCTTTGTCCGCTCAATAATAAAGATCCCGGGCGCCTCAGTTTCCATTTTTTTGTTATCGTGCCTTTCACCCGGCATGTTTATTTATGACTGCTACAAAGCACTTCCATGGGAAGATGCCATTAGGCTGGAATGATGCTCCCTTGACATTGAGATCAGAATCGGCACAGGAGCCATGCAACAACTCATCTTTATGTTTGCTTGTCTTAATTCCTTTTCTTTTATTGTTTTTATTATTGCCATTATAATTATTTTTATTTTTATTATTATTATTTCCAGTGCAAGGGTTGCCAGGGAGGGAGAGGCAGAGGGACACGTTCAGCACAGAGATGAAGCAGCTCTGGCTGAGGGCACAGATGGCATGGGCTGGCTTGGATAATCCTGCCCTCTTCCAGGGCAGCTGCTGGCACATGGACTGAACAAACCCATTAAAAGAACAGGACCCCGCTCTGACAAGGGCACAGAGATGGATTTACCTTCACTCATGGCTCTCCTGCATACCGGCGCAGGAGCTCGCCCAGCAGAGACAGAAATCGAGGGAACGATGGATTTTGGGGAGCTGAGGTGCACTGCTGGCTCCCTGTAGAGGGGAGGGCAGTGCTGGGGAGCAGCATGGGATAGTCAAGGGTCAAGGTGTCACATCCAGCCAAACCCTCGTGGTCAGCCTGTGCTGATGGGGTCACTGAGGTGCTCTGCTTACACAGCCTGGCTTGTCACCAGAAAAGGGGAGCAGACACACAATGACAGCGACTTTAACACTCCCCCCAGAGCCCCTATAACCCACCCAGCCCTGCTCTACTCTCTTCCCCTGGAAACTCCTGGCAGAGCTCACCATGACCACAGGACAGCTCTCCAAAGCTGTGCCAACACCCCTGAGATCTTCTCAGCCTGCTCAGCAGATGAAAATGGGAGGAAGCAACCCTGCTGCACTGGAGTCATCTGTCCCCTCTGCTTCTCATCCGTGCTGGAAGTGGCCCTGGGACAGGGGACACACTCCCTTTGCAGCACTATCCCCCGAAGGACAGTGTGCCCTGTCTGCCACGGTCATGCCAGGCGCTGGGACAGACAAAGGGAAGGGTTTGTGGGATCTGGCACCGCTTCCAGCCGCCAGCCACAGCGCGTCCTTACCCGGCACCGGCTCCCTAATTAGTTCTATTGGTTTCAACAGTTCGGCGGGCTCGGGGAATGTAATATTTAACACCCTAGAGGGAAGCCTTTCACGCCGATGCCTCTTTCATCATCTCTGCCCATCTGGTGCTCACTTCAAGCTCGCAAAGCACCACCTGCTTGGGAAACAATGAACTCCTGTGGCTCCCTGGTTCCTCCCTGCTGGCTGGACCGTCCAGGAAAGGCGTGTGGGAGCAGCCCTCCCCAGGGCAGCGAGCCTTGACACCCATGGTGCGTGTCGTGTTCACTCAGAAAGGGATTATTAGCGCGTGTTTATACCACTCTCATCAGGATGCTGATTCCAAGGGAGCAATTTGTCCAAGGGAGCAATTTGTCCCTTCATGGCTTGCTCCACAAGAGCTCAGGAAATGCACAACACATCCATGGGGACAGGGAGAGGGATAAACAGGTCTCTTGTGCTCCCCCTTGCTCAGCAGTGACAGCCTCACCATCACCACCCTCCCCAGATTAACCAAGGATGGATAATTGGGTAAGGGCCATTAGAAAGGCAAGGTGGGAAAGGTTGGGTGGTGTGACTCCACAGCAGCAACAGGAGTGGGTGCTGTCCGTGTGACATGGTGACACCCACAAGTGGCATGTCAGCACCCTGCTGCAGTGGACAATGCCTCGTGGCCACGGACACTGCACCATTACAGCCTCTCTAGCAACAAGACTGAGCAGAAATGGGAATTGAGCCCATAAAACCATTTGCTTTCTGCAGCCACAGCAGCAGAAGTGACGTTTGGAGACACCACGGCGTCTGGAAATGATTAGATTCCTTCCAGTGACTGACACCTGCTAATAACCTGGAAGATGGGTAGAGCATACTCACATTGTCATCTCCAGCTATCTACAACTTCATTTTCCATCATCTTTGTCACTCAAGGACAGCAGCAAAGGATATTATTGCTACTGGTATTGTTATTGTTATTATTTAAACCATGCAGCAACAAATCTGCAGGTATTGGGCTGGGTTGAGCAGACCAGCAGATTCTCCTTCAGATCAGAGGGAAAATTACGGGGAGCATTATGTATAATGTATTTTTCTATTAAATTAAAATAAGCTTCTCTCAACAAAGTTCGTTGTGTTAAGCGACAGTGGGAAGGACAGAGGGTTTAACCTCACGCTCAGGGAAGATGGATGGATGGATGGATGGATGGATGGATGGATGGATGGATGGTTGCTCAATCCCAGGAAAATAAAACCACGTTCTCTCTACACAATGCTGAACTGTATTTCAAGCCCTCCTGCCTCTTCACATAAACCCTATTAGTCACTCATCAGTTCTAAAAAAGTAATAAATAAATACACCAGTGCACAAGAGTGCCAAGGGCAGCAAAGTTAAAGGACGTTATAACTCTTTAATTACATCAGTCTTAGAAAGAAAAGAGCTGTCATTCCCTCCTCCTTCCCTCTGGGGAACACTCAGTATCTACCTTGGCCAGAACCCCCTTAGGAAAGTTGTCACAACATATGTCCTCCCTGTGATTCATGCCAGGGATGGGTTTAGTCCTGTATTAATATTCCCTACCCACTATTTACTGTGCTGCATTCCCACACAGACTCACACAAACAAATGCCTTTCATCTCCTGCCTTCATAGGAGGGGGGGGGAAACCTTAGTTAAGCTTTCAAGATAAGGCTGTTGTCTGTAAGTCACTGGGTTTAGCCAGGAGGGAGGATTTTCTTCTGAGAGCACCTTAAGGAGGGTTTAAAAACATGATTGCAAGGAAACAACCCCTCGAGGGGCTGAGGACCCTGCCCTGGGGACAGTAAACACAATCAATCATCACCCCCCATCTTCCCACCACACACAGCCCATCATGTGCTGTTCTGCCATGCCGAGAGCCATCAAAGAGCATCCAGAGAGCTCTGACAGTTTTTTTAAATAAGAATGTTTTTAAATATATTTCTCCCTGACAAAAATGCTCTTTGTAGAACTGAAAACGGTTGTCACTAACCCATCGCCCACCTCCTAAAAGATCCCATTACATTTATGCATTGAACTTCTTTTTCATCACGAAAGTTATTGGAACAGTGATGGCAACAGCCAATAGTGCTTTCGATTAAAAATGTATCACAGCATTTTGTGATTTAAAAGCAAACAAACAAGAAAAGCGCCATGAAATGTTAATGCGCACGTGAGCGGGTTTGATTCCTGTTTGCTCTTTGTTTGTCAAACATTTTCAACTATCAATTAATTATCAAAACTGGGCCAGAAAGTGGAGCCTGATCCGCACGCCCTGTGGCAGGAATCGGGAGGCTCCAGCGGCGCCGCTGTTCTCGTGAGGATGCACAATTCCGGCCATGATTTCAGCAAGGTGAGCAGTGAGTGATCATCCCTTTCACCCCTTTCACCGACACAAGAGACTGATGGGGCTGCAGCCCATCAGCAGCTTCCTGGTCACCTTGGAGCCAAGGCCATCACTCTGTGTTGTCAGAGCCACATCACGAAGCCCAGGACATCTTTTGTGGCGATCTCTGATGCTGAAGGACACACCAAGAGGGATGGGAAAGGATTGGCAGGTGCCTTGGTCACCCCCACATCCTCCCCTCCTGCTGCATTTTTAAAAGCCCTTGCCATACCAAAAGAGAGAAGGAAAAAGGGAAAAAAAAAAAAAAAAAAGCAAAATAATAAAAAAAAAAAGCCACCATTGGAGCCGAGGCAGGTGAATAAGGAGATATGGCAGAGTCAGGAGGCAATGGCCCAAGGGACCCATTAACAAGATTCCTCCCACACAACATCCAGGAGGCCAGGCCATCAATAAAACCTGTTCTCCTCCCCAGCCAGTCTTGCGTGGCTCTGAACTTTCCAGCTACAGGCTGCAGATTGGAATCTTCCGTCATCACCATAAAACCAGATGAATTGCCCACGGCTCAGGGGCCTGTGAGAAGGCAGGACCCTCTAGGCAAGAGGGCAGCACACCTCATAAAACCAGTGCTGCCTTTCAGCAGGGCTGGCCCCGTGCTGCCAGGATGGGTGTCTGGTCCCACATGCTGCAGCAAACTCCTCTCTGTGCTTTTCACACACATCAAAGAGAGGTGGAGATCCCCTGCCCTCCTGCAACCCAACAGCTCAGCGTGGTCATCTCTGCCACAGCACACCCCAGGGTGATGCCTGCATCTCATGTTGCATTATCTCTCCCTTGCCAGGATGTGCAAGGAGCCCTCTCGTCCCAAATTTCTCAGGAATAATTACAGCCTTTGCTCTGCTTTTTGCTGCAGGAACCCAAAAAGCCACTGGCAAAATCCATTTCACTGCTGGCTCTTCTTCAGCAGCAGGGAACGATTCTTGCATGGGCTGGGAAGGGCACACTGCCCATCCTGGTCATGGATAATGTGTCCCCTGCTGTAAGATCCTGGGAAGCATCACTCTGTTCACACCCCTCTATGGTAGTGGGACACCCTGGCTGAGTCAACGTTAGTGCCACTGAGGCCTTAAACAAGACATTTATCCTCTCTTCCCACAGCTCTGAGGGTGAAGCAGCAACTCCAGCATTGTGGAAAACACCATCCCAGCCACGAATAAAGTCTTTGAGAAGCAGCAAGAAGCTGGAGCAAACAGAGCCTGGACTCTGCAACAACAGCATTTCTTCCTGTTTTGTTTTGCTTTGCATTCTCATTGCCAGGTTCATTATCTGGGCCCTTATTCCTGCACACGCTTCCCATTTTTCTCCCTCCTATCTCTCTGCGTCCAACGCAGCAGCCTGTATTAGTTTATGTTAACAAGCTGTGGCAGCAGTAATCCTGGCCTCTCCAGCTCCACCGCCTGTTCTGCTGACCAGGCACATTGTTTGTCTCCACTGCCGGGTCCCCTGAGCCTTTCTCCACCTCCAGTCCCAGCCTCCTGCAGGAATTACACTGGGATACACCCCGTGCCAAACGCTGTGACCATGCTGTCACCGGAGTGCAAGTTGGAAAACATTTTGCTGCCCCACTGCTGCCTCTGCAGAGCACCAGAAGGATAGAAAAGCTTTTTTTTTTCTTCTCATAATAGAGGCTTTTTTTCTGTGCTGCAGAAACAAGCATCACCCCATGGCCCCAGGGTGCCGGGGGCTCCCGTGTGCTGGGCTCCCTCCTCCCCTGGCCATGGGGCAGGAGGCTGGGCTGGCCTCTCCATCCCACCCCACCGCTGCGATGTGACAGCCTGCATTTGTCTCTGCAGCTTTGACTTCCTCCCTGGCCCAGGTTGACAGCCAACAACACTTGGAAAAAGAAGAGGAGAAAAAAAACCTAAAGGGCAGCTGCTGTGGCGGAGGGAGTGAGGAACAAAGAGAGATTTCAATCGCTGCTCCACTCCAAGGGCACGGGAGTGTGGCTGAGTGTCCAGGAGGGAAAGGGAGGGTGTGAAAACCTTGCTGGGTGCCGGGGCTCAGCCCTTCTGCCCGGGCACCTCTCCATTCAGCACATCAATGCTGAACACATCAATGCTGAACACATCATTCGTGCCCATCTCCCCACACAAGCTGAGCCAGCAGGGGTGGATGCTGGACCCCCTTCACCCCTCTGGCTTCCCAAGCAGGGGCAATCCACCAGCCTGGGGCACTAAAATAAAGCTCTGTGCACAGAACCTCGAGCCACTGCACCAAGACACTGCTCAGAGCCCCGCTGGGCTAATGGAGGGGCTGGTTTTAGTGGAAGTGTTTAACGAGTGGCGTGCGTGCTGCTGATTAACAGTGTGGCTCTCCAGGGCCAAAGAAGAAAAGAAATTCAGTGTAAGACTGCAAACAATTATTCCTTTTAGATAATCACTGTTTTACAGTCCAGACACATGCATAAATATTGCATAATGCTGGGGCTCAGCACGTAATTGTCAGATATTATTCAAACCGAGTCGCTGCGTTATTGGCAAGAGCTGTGAGCTTGTCACATCTCAGGGTCAGTGGCTGGATGGCTGAAGGATTTTTCAAGGAAAGCTCAGGTAATGCGAGCAGCAGATCAGCCATTCCCTAAACTGCTCAGCACCGACCTCTGCAAAGCGATCCCACATCCAGGAGCGTTTGTGTGTGAGGACAGGGATGCGAGGCAGAGGGAACAAGCAGCTCCCAGCCAGCTCTCCAGGGCAGGATTTGGGCTCAAAGCCCTCAAGGTGCAGCCACCAGGCGGTTTGTAGGGACATCAAACACCCCCAAGAGCCACAGAACCTGCTTGCCCACAGGCACACACCTGCCGGTCCCGGGGAGATGCTGCTGCCAGAGCCCTGCTCGTGGTGCTGGGGCTGAGCTCCAGCCACTTTGGACAGGTCTCCTTCCCCTCCTGAGCCGAAGCTGTTTTGTTTGCAAACCATCTGCTCGGCGCCCCGCAGAGCGAGGCAGAGCGAGGGGGCCCAGATGGACGGGCTCTGTGAAAATTCTTTAAAACGGAGCACCCAAGCACGACGGCTCCATATGCCAAAGGGCCAGCCAGCCCCGAGAGCTGGCCACGACCCTCCCTCCTCCCTCCTTCCCTCCTTGGCTCAGCCCTGCCCAGACCCCAGCGTGCTCCCTCACCTGCCCAGAGCTTGCAGTCCTTTCCAGAGCCCACCTTGTCTCTCTCTGCCCAAGGCAAAGTGGCCAGGACGATGTTTGGGCTCCAGCCCTTTGCACAGCAGGTCCTGCCTCCCATGGGATGAAGGAGCAGGGACTGCACTCCCTCAAGCTTTCCAAGGCACATCATGAGGTAAGGAGAGGCAGGTGGAGAAGATGAAGCTGATTCTTTGGAGAGTTATTTCTTGGCCCCGGTTCACTCCTAGTTTAAATGAGACACCTCTATGATTATACTGCACAATAACCAGGGCTGGATTTGGCTCAGAGCAGCTCATGGACAAGCTCAGTGGCACAGGAGAAAGCCAGCTGCTTATGGGCAATAAACCCCTGCCTTGAAGCACAGCTTCTCTTCCCTAGGAAAGCTCTGCCTCATCTCCAAATACTCGAACGAACTTTCTCATTAGAAGGAGAAAGCAGACAGAGATTCCTGCATTGTCGCAGGAACTGGGGTTTTAAGGCAAAAGAAAAAAAAAAAAAAAAGCCTTGCAAAACCCACACCACAATCAGATGAATTTTGATCCAAGCCGCAGTGAAGGACAGCTCTGTGGGATTTCAGATAAATAAAGGCACAAAGGCCAGTGAGATTGCACTGACACCTTTCAGGCTATGCTTTCCTGCCCCTGTGCCTTGAATAGCAAATCCTCCCTCTTGCCAGCAGCCCTGAACCCCAAAGCTCTGGTGAGTGGGGTGAAAAGGACAGATTTCCCTAACAGAGACTCACCAAAGCCTCTGCTCTTTATGGATTTGGGATGCCAGAGCATGAGAAACCCTTCTTGAGTAATTTGCATTACCAAGGACCCCCACTGTGGTCCCAGGACACTGCTCTCAGCCTCTGAGGGGCAGGAATTGCAATCCCAAATAAAAAGGGGTTTCAGTGATCTGAGAGCCCAGCTCCTGAGCTGCAGCATCACCCCCAGACTGTATTCTCCATAAGGATCTGCTGAGAGTGTCAATAAGGAAAGAGATTACATCGTCTTCCCGAGAGAGAGTGTGGAAAAATCAGTCAGAGCAAAGAAAAGCTGCTTTAGAGTATGAGCTAAGCAGGGTCTGGCAGGAGCACACTGCTTCCCCAGGGATCGCTGAGCTGGAGGCCAGCATGGAATGAGCGAGAGATTTGGGGGGTTCAGGGTGTCCTTCCTCTGCCCGGCTGGCCTGGAATGAGCCAGAGATGGAGCAGGGAGTGATGGAGAGAGCACCTCCCGAGCTGCTCTTCTCGAGACATCAACATCACCTCTCATCATTTTGTGGTAGATGAGCGCTTTTTTTAACGAAAATCACAGTCATCACCTCCAGAAACATCTGATATGGGGCCCACAACTGCAGCAAAGTAACTGTGAATGCTGATAACTTTATCATCCAACAGGACTCACATGAAATGCTTCTCTTGTGCTAACGATACGCTGGAGACACACGGAGCCGAGGCGGGACAAAGCTCCCGGCTGCCTGCTAATGAAGGACCGTAAATAGTGCACCAAATCAGCCCCGAGTTCCTCTCTGCAGCCCTTGATCAAGCAGGGCCCACCAAATAATGAAAATCTCGCTCTTTTGTATCCATGCAAATCACAGGCGCCGCTGGAAATTGCCTACATTAACGACTTATCTGGTGGGCCAATAAG
The DNA here is from genome assembly GCA_037013685.1 of Acridotheres tristis. Taxonomy (NCBI): domain Eukaryota; kingdom Metazoa; phylum Chordata; class Aves; order Passeriformes; family Sturnidae; genus Acridotheres; species Acridotheres tristis. The sequence continues at coordinate 4,334,187 of CM072911.1, read as the reverse complement.
GGAAAAAAAGTATCCCATTATCTTGTCCACTTAAGCATTAGAGCAGCTCGAAGTGTTTTCATCCACCTCCTGCGAGCCTCGTGGCTTCCAGCTCTGTTGCCATGGACCGTATTTCCCACCACCCCTGCTGGCTGCTCTCCTGGGCACACAGATGCCAGCCCCATCCCAGAGTGATCAGGAAGTCACCAGCTCACAAACCTTTAGGGATAACCACCACGATGGCCCTGCTGCTGCCCTGGGAGAGCTCAGAGCATCACCAACCCACGCTGAGAGCCAAAGGCAGAGGGGTCTGGCTGCCCGTGATCCTTTAAGGCTCACCAGTGAAGGATACTGTTTTCCAGCTGGAATTTCACAGGGGAATTCAGGTAAGCAGACTGTAATTAACCGAGCTGGCATGCTGCTGCATACAACAGATGTAGAAATGCACCTTGAAAGGAGGAAAAGGAGGAGGGAGGGAAAAGCAGGAGAGGAGCAATGCTTACCCAGGGTCCCTCCCCATGCACTCAGGGGAGGATTTGGGGAGATGCAGTGGCTGCAAAGGAGCAGTCAAATGCGTGGCAGTGCTTTCCTCCTCCTCCTAGCTGTTGGGCAGCAGCAAAATCCCCATGGAAATGCAGGCAGAGAGTCTCAGAAGCACTGACAGCGAGTTGGAGCTGGAGTTAGGTTGTCCAGCACCCTCGGGCAGACACTTGGAGTGGGAAATGGGGAAATTCATGCTCCTCAGCTTAGGAGGCTCAAGCCACAGCTCTGCTGTCAGGCACGTCACGCTGGGCTTTCAGAAAGCAATGAGAAAGCAGGATTTGTCTGCCTGACCCCGAGCCAAGCAGCAGTAATCTCCACCCAGCCAGCTAACTCCCATGTCAGCCTCACTCCTCCACAAACCACGTAGAAATTTGCCCAAGCAAATGCCCAAGAGCAAACGTCCTGGATTTGTTCTGCTCTGGCCTGGCTCACACCAGCACCCAACACCTCCAAATCCTGCAGAGGAGAAGCTCCCCATCCCACCATGCCCAAGACCTTCAAATTGGAGCTTGGACAACATTGTCTGGGCACGGCAAGGGCAGAAGAGCAGCTCTGCCTCTCGTCCTGCCCCACACCACCCTGACCTCCATCAGTGAGGCACGGCTTTCTCGCTGTCTCTCTTTGCTTTGTTGGATAATTTGACTTTTCCCAGCTCTGCCCTGCAATCAGAGTGGCAGTGAATTACAGCAAGGGAGGCTCTGCTCCTTTCAGATGTCAGAGCCTGTGGTAATTGTGGCACCCACTTATATTTATGTCAACAGGGGAAACCTTTGCATGGCAGAGAGCTCGCCCTGCCAGCACCGAGCCTGGGACAGCCTCTGCTCGTCCTCTCTAGGGTCTTGCTCCTGCCTCCCCACTGGGAATGTGGGCAGCATGTCACCAAGCAAAGCTCCCTGTCAGAGGGGAACATGTTCCCCGGCTTGGTCCTGCTCCAGGAGCCCATCCAAAATTCAAATCCCCCCTGTCCCACTGCCTGCAGAACTTCTCCAGACCTTCCACAATTGTTTCTCTGACAGAAGCTCCCAAAATCTCCCCAGGTGACTTCAGCACGCACTTTTTGTCTTCTCCTCCCAGACCTTCAGCTCAGCATTTCAAGACATAGGAAGGTTTTTCTCTGCAGGGATGTCCCAGGAGGGGAAAAAACCATCAGGAGAGCAGAAGTTATCCCAGCTGCAGGAAATTTGCTCTCCAGGTGGGAGCTTTGCCCATCTGCAGCAGCAATGGGACCAAGCAGAGAACCAGAGTGGGAAGAAGGGGTCTGAAGCAAGATGGTCCAAGAGTTTCCCAGGAGGTCACCTCCTGCTGCCACCCCCAGCTTCGGGAAGAGTGACGTGGGGAGCAGGAGGAGGATGAAAAGCCATTTTAGCATCCTTTGCCTCTTCTTGCACATAGGAAAATGCAACCCCTAACTCCAGCTGGAAGGGTGGATGGGGAGAAGCAGCGAGAATCTCCCAGGTCAGGCAGAGTTTCCAGGCCCTCAGGTGTCACATTTGCTGTCACACTGCCTGCCCTTCCCCTGGCTCCTGCAGAGCTCCCATCTCCATGGCAAATGGGCAGCTGGTTCTGAGGAGCGGTGTAATTTAAAAAAATAAAAAAAATAAAAAAATAAAACAAGTCAAAACCCACAACGCCAAAAACAAACATTGCAAAAGACAGAGCACATCAAATATTAAAGGAATCAAACTCCTCCTGTCAGCAAGGAGGACAGAGAAACTGTTCCCAGATGTGGCAGGGCTGTCACCTTCTCTGATCAGCTCAGCTTCAAACAGCTTGTCACAGAGATGTTTGTGCTTTCGGGGTCCCTAACCCCAGAGTCCCTCCCACCCTCAGCTCCCAAGGAGGGCTGGATCCTTCCCTGGTGTAAATCCACCTGGAGCTGCTGCTGCGAGCTCTCCTGACAGCTCAGGCAGGCTCAGGGCTGGTTTCACTGGCAGCAGCAAGTGCTGGTCACCAATGTGGGGACAGATCCACGGGGAGGACAACCCCAGAAACACCTGGTTTGGCCAAGACAGCCCACGGGGAGGGCACAGCACCTCCACCAGCTTATCCATCCCAACCCTCCCCAGCCTGCATGGCCTCAGGCACAGCAGCAGCTCCTAGGTTGCATCCTGCTCTCCCTGGCAGGGGCACACAAGGAATGAGAGCACAGCCCTGGGCTCTCCCTGCTCCCCACACAATCCCTGGCACCTCGTGCCACAGCTGCAGTGTTCTTGATAAGGGGTGGCACACCCTGGCCATAAACCAGCCTTGTTCTGCAAGGGATTGACAAATGAGGAGTCTGGGACGGGTCCCAGTAGCTGGACCATGCTCCAAGCACCCAATCTCACTTTCCCAGGGCTCATATTGAATATTCCTGTTCCAGCTGCCTGGAAAGAGGCACTCCCAAAAAGACAAAGCCCTGCAGGCACACTGCTCCCTGCTCCCAGGGATGTTAACTCTGTCTCAGGGTGATTTCCAGTACCACAGTTCCATTCTCACTCTGAATTTGACACATCACTGCCTGAGTTTCGACCTCCAAATATGGGTTTTCTGAGCCTATGAACTTCATCTCTGCTGGTGGGTGATGCCAGGAATATTAAAAAAACCACAACCCACAACAGGCTTTGGAAGGTGGCTCTGTGCCAGGTTCATCTGTTCCCAAACTCCTCAAAGTTTTGTGAAATCTCTCCCTCTCCCTGCAGCACACAATCTGCCTCTCCTCCTCCCCAGACCCCACCAAAGCCTTCTCTGACCTTCCCCCTGCACAGCTGCTGCCTCCACGGCACAAAACTGCCCTCGGGTGCAGAAAAAAGTGGGATGGGAGTGAATTCCCATAGCAAAGCCCTGGCTATGCCTCAACTCACCCTGTGGCTTCTGCCTGTGCCACAAGCTTTTATTACAGCAGCACGTTGTTAATGGCCTGGCTGTTTGGAGCAGGAACGAGATTGGCTTTCCCATGGAAAAGCAGCTTTGCAGCATCCCCCAGGTCCCATTTCCCCATTTAGGAGCATCACAAAGGACACCAGGGGAGCCACGGCCCAGGGGCTCCTTCCAGCACTTATTTAGGCCCATGAAATATTCAATAAACCCCAGAATAACCCCACGGAAGATCTGACGGACTCTCTGGGACTCCCTGGCAATGGGATCAGTCAGGGATCTCACCAGCCCAAGGATGCAGCACCAGGATGGGGTGAGATGTGCTGACAAGGACAAGGAGAATCAGCTTTTCCCTGCCTCAGATGGAGATCACCCAGCCCCAAACCAAATGCTCTGTCAAGGTCAAAGAAACTATTTTTGGAGTGTCAATGCACTCACATCCCAAATCAGCTTTTCTGAGGAGATACCAAATCCAAGTATCTGTTCTTGGAGGTTCTGCCCATAGAACCAGCCTGGGGCCTCCTCCCTCCAAACTCCTTAATTTAACTTTTTCCAGAGCACAGAGCAAGTTGCTCTCTAATCAAGGGAGCTCTAATGTGGTAATGCCAGTAAATTGTAATTAATTTTCCCCCTAATTGATGCGTGGGAATATCCGGGACCCTCATTCTCCTGCCTTCAATTCCCTTATAAATATATGATTTGACAGGTTAATTTGAAAGTAAAAGTTCGGTTCTTTCCAGCAATCCAAGCAGAAGCCCCAGAACAGAGCCGGCTGCCTCGCTATGTGAGGCGGAATGAAAAGGGTTGAAGTCAGGTTACAGTCGTCATCATCATCATCTTTTTAATTTCACTAATTTAATTTCTGCCCCCCCTTCTCGGAAGATAATAAAAGCTTCATTTCACAGTCCAGAAAATTTGGCAGCAAAAGGTGACAGACAGCCAAGGAAAGATGGGGAAGATGCATAAGAAGGGTGACAATTCCTTCAGAGTTAAAAGACGATGCTCAGCAGCCCGGGGAAGGGTACAGGAGGGCACACAGGACACCGAGGCATTAAAAACCAGCTTTCCCAAGGTGGCAAAGGGAAATCAGGCAACACTAACGATGCAGCTCGGTGCCAGAGGGTGCAAAACTCCCCGTGCCCGCAGGTAAACACACCTGCAGCTCCCCTCCCCAGGAGAGCCAGGTCATCTTCCCTGAGCTTTAATGAGTCTGGAGGTGCTGTCTGGCCCACATGAAGCTTTTTTGGCTTGAAACTCATCAAGTCCAAGGCTGCTTTTCCCTGTTGGCCTCCCCAGGACAGGACATGGCACTGCTCCCACCCAGAGCCCCAGGGCCCTTCCACACAAACACCAACTGCTCCCGACTCCATGGGGAAACAGCTCAAACACAATCACACAAAAGGCTTCAAAATCTTTCTTGACTTGCTCCTAATTAGGAAAGAAGCATCAAACCAAATCCTTTTAATAAGAAGAAACATCCTGGGTTGATATATTTAACCTTTTCTAATGAGAAGTTGCATTGAAACATCCCCTTTTCCCATTTTTTCCCAGGAGCTCCAGCTCTGTTCCTGATCTGCCAGCCCTCTCCCTGTCATCTCCACGGGCTCCAGCCTGCAGGTCTGGCATCGAGTCAGTCTGGAAATGCCATCCCCATCCCCTGCATCCCTCAGCACCAGGGGACACAGGCTCCTCACCTCACCATTCCCATGGGAGTTACGAGAAAAGCTCGAGGTGCTGGGGAAAGAAAGGGCTGAAGTCACGCCGGACACTGGCCAAGGGAATGATAAAGGATAAATAAATGCAAGTCTTAGATGAGGATGACTGGCAGAGAATCGAACTTCAGTCCTGGCTGCTGAGGATATTTACTGGAAGCAGATCTGGACTAAGCAAAGCATATGGGAATGCTGTTCCTCCAGAATCAACACCAGCGCTGTCTCCTGCCAAGCTGCGTTTTGGGGCTTAAGGGACATTTTTTGCGGAAATCTGCAGGAAAACGTGATGAGGAATGTGAAAAATGTGCCTGGATTTATGTCTCTGTGCTGATGAAAGGATGTTCAAGCAGTACGTTTTGTAAAATCCCTGCTCCCATTTGCTGTTTTTTAACCACGTCTCTGCCTCTTGGTCACAAAACTGCTCTTTTCATCCACATAGCCAATTGCAGTGGCAAAACACCAACAAAACCAAGCAACAACAAAGGCAGGCAGAGGGAAAGACAGGCCTTTCTTGTGCTTTTTGGAGTAATCCAGCAATTTGGTGGAGTTCCAGGAAAAGAGACAAAACTATCAATTTGCAGTTCCAAGGGCAGCTGGTCTGATCCCTGCCCATGCCTCCCCCAAAAATCACTTTGCCTAAATTCAGGACGGGGGAACTGCTGAGCCCCTCTGCACCAGCGAGGAGCTGGAAGTTTTCTGAGCCCTTCAGGGATGCAGCAGGGATCAGCTTTTCCCATCACATGCATCTCCCTCTCCTCCTGCCGTCTCTCATAAAGGGGAGAGATGTCATCTGACAATTTCTCAGTGGGGAAAAAAAAGGAAAAGAGAAGAAAAAGAGGGATTTTATCTACTTTAGGTTATATTTTTATTGCCAGCCGTGACTGTAACATTTGCTCTGATTACCAGATTAATCACCAGATTGCAAAGCCCATTAAATAAAATCAAGTCAGACAGTTGAGGTGTTTCAAGAGCGATGTCCCTCAGAGCGTGTCCCAGCCTGCTTCTCCCTCATCCTTTCTCTCCCTGACACTCAGCTTGAGAGAAAGACCATTCCCCAGCTAGGACAGGAGGGAGAACAACATTCCCTCTCTCCTGATCCATCGGGAAAGGCCAGCACAGCATTCCAACACCACCAGCATCACCTCTCCCCTGTCCAAGCTCTATTTGCCAGCCCTGCACATCATCAATTAGGGTGATGGACAGCACAAACAGGTGAAGATATGTTTCACAACCTTCGGCTCGGGTATCTGCAAATGAGTGCTGTAGATCTCCCCTTCTCCTAATGCCACCTGTCAAAGCCTCCCCTCTTCCCGGGAACAGGATCCCGCATCAAAGCACAGTTAAATGGGGTGTAAATGCCTCTTTCATGCACAGAAAATGGGCTGGTTGGCAGTAATAGGGGGAACTGTAAATGCTGTCAGTGGCTACATTTTGTTTATTGATTTACACCGTGTAATGGGATGACTCGATTTGAATCATACACACAGGTGTCATGTCCCATTCATCGCTATGGGATTTAATAACCACAACAGTGCACTGCCGAGCTCGGCTCTGCAGTGGGCACAGAAACTGCCCAGGAGCAGAGGGATCCCAAACCCCTGGGGTTTGTGAGCTCACAGCAAAGCCAGGAGTAGGAGATGGGCACCAGGGGCTCACCCAGCCATTCCCTATAGTCCCAGAGTCATGGAATGGGTTGGAAGGGACCTTAAAGATCATGGTGGAGAGGTTGGAATCACGTAGTCTTTAAGGCCCCTTCCAACCCAAACCATTCTGGGATTCTACACTGCACTTCCAACCCCACAGCCCATTGTGATACTGGGGCAGTTTTTATGCTCACCCTGGGTTTTGGGCTGTGTAATTCCCTTTAGGTACACACAGATAAACCCATCCACTACCCTGGCACACCTTCCAGAATGATCCATCTCTCCTGGTATGACCCAACCTGCAAACTGTGCCTCCAGCCCTCCACCTCTGCAGAACCTTCCCAAAGCCCAGGAGCCCGCAGAACCGAGGGAGAAGGGAAAGGGTGAACTGCCCTTGCTTAAACTCTACCTGCATCATCAAAACCCCAGCCTGAGTTCACCCTAACATGGCAAACCCAGGGGATTTCTCCCTTCTGCATCGCGTGCCTCTCGAACAACACAGAGGAATTAAACGCTTTTGCTTAATTTCTGCGGCATCTGCCAGACTTCCCCCCCCTCCAAAAAAAAAAATAAGGAATCCAATCAAGAGCCTCTGAGCGTGTCACCCCAGCGGTTACGATGCCAATTAGGAGAGAGTCAAGCATTCAAATGGCCAAGCAAAACAAGGCAAATGACAAGTAATTTAAACCCTGCTGGGCACTCTCCGACGAAGGCGACTGCCGTGTCGCAGTGAGCTGCGGCACTCGCTAATTAGTAACCACTCAAAAGCCTGTAAATAGCCCTAAAACACGCTCCGAGTGCCGACAGCGATGGGCTGATAGGTTTATCCCTGCTCCCAGGTTTATCTCTGCTCCCAGGTTTACCCCTGCACCCAGGTTTACCCCTGCTCCCAGGTTTACCCCTGCACCCAGGTTTATCCCTGCTCCCAGGTTTATCTCTGCTCCCAGGTTTATCTCTGCTCCCAGGTTTACCCCTGCTCCCAGGTTTACCCCTGCACCCAGGTTTATCCCTGCACCCAGGTTTATCTCTGCTCCCAGGTTTACCCCTGCACCCAGGTTTACCCCTGCACCCAGGTTTATCGCTGCACCCAGGTTTATCCCTGCTCCCAGGTTTATCGCTGCACCCAGGTTTATCGCTGCACCCAGGTTTATCCCTGCTCTCAGGTTTATCCTTGCACCCAGGTTTATCCCTGCTCCCAGGTTTATCCCTGCTCCCAGGTTTATCTCTGCTCCCAGGTTTACCCCTGCTCCCAGGTTTACCCCTGCTCCCAGGTTTATCCCTGCTCCCAGGTTTATCCTTGCATCCAGGTTTATCCCTGCTCCCAGGTTTATCCCTGCTCCCATCGCCTCAGGGTCCCACCTTCGATGCTCAGACGGACACGGATACAGCAGGATGATGCCGTGTCTCGTGTAAACGTGTGGCAGGGACAAAAATGGCACATCCTGTGTCCTGGGACTGCAGACATCCCTTCCCATTCCCAAACCTCCATAGCAAGCCAGAGGTGCCTCTGCAGAAGGGGCAGGGTCACTCCCGAGTAGAGCAGTGACATAACTGCACACCCAAGTCCCCAAATCCTTCCTTTCCACTGCTCTCTTCCTCACCACGTGAGTGGAGGAAGGCTGGGAAGCATCGCCTCCATCTTTGCAGGTCATGAGTCCCCTCAAATACCATCACTCGGAGCAATGAAGCTGTCACATTTTGTATTTTTAGTTTTTCAAACCTTATATTTCATTTCACTGCCAGCTGCTGAAAAGGATGAGCAAAAGGCCAGAGCAGGGAGCAAAAATCAATACGCTGCAGGAAGACAGAAGATCTGTTTCTATTCTTCATCTCTGATGCTGGGTACCCAGGGAACATCACTGCAAACAAGGCTGGGGGCTACTGCCCTCCTTCTCAAGCCAAGAACTCTGATTCCCCACCCCAGTTATCACAGAAAGGGACTCACTCACTGCCGGGGAAGGGGTTGGCTCTTTGGAAAATGCTTTCCCTACATGGATGAAGCTGAATGAGTCCTATATGGGTGGTAGGCAATAAAAGACAGCTCTAAGGAAGGGAGGACTGTATTGGTTTCTCTCTAAATCCCTGTCCTCACCTGCTGCAGAAACTCTTCACATCCCTCCTCAGACTCCTCCTCTAACTCAGCTTACACATTCTTATTTTCCATGCTGTCCATGGGATTCCCCTTGCTTGCTCATCACCAATCCCACTCTGACTTTCTGCGTGGAGCTGTTCATTGTCAATGCCCTCAAGTTTCACCTATTCCCTTTATCTTCTCTCGCTCCCTCCACATTGGGGGTGAGGTCCCCAGAAGTCTCCCCCTTGGCACCAGGTTCCCTCACAGCTACTCTGGCTCCTCTGCACAGGCTGAGGAGTCACTTGTGCTCAGCCACTTCATGCTCTGCCAACCTGCTGCTTGTACAGTGTGGGAACGTATTGGACACGTCCAGACAAATCAGGCTCCCCTCGACAGGCTCGACAAGGGAGCCAGGAGCTACAGGAGCTCTCTGAGTGGAACAGAAATGAAGGGATTGGCATCCCAGGCAGTAGAAGCATCTCTCAGAAGATAAACCAGCCTCACTCACAGGCAAACCCAACCTGAAGCAGTTGGAAAGACCTTTCAGGTCACAGGAAGATGCAGGTAGGGGTTTTCTTGGTGTGCTGAGGAGGTGGAGGATGAACAAGATGTAGGATCAAAGGCTCCCTCCTATTACAGGCATCATCCTTTCAACAGCTACATGATGCATCCTAAACACCTCAAAAATGAGCTGATACAGCAGCTGAATAGGTGAAGTCCTGAAGAGCAGCAGGATGTGATGGCTGGTATTAGCCCAGTTGGTAACACCATCCATCCATCCATCCATCCATCCATCCATCCATCCATCCATCCATTCCTTCCACAGGGGCCCCCTTCCAGCAGGAGCCTCCCTATAAATCAGGGGGTGAGGGATAAGCATGGAGCATCAGAACTGCAGAAGCAGCAGCACTGCAGTCATAAATCAGGATCTAATTCAATCTTGTGAGATGCCTCGTTTGATTAATTTATGTCAGCATTTTCTCTTCCACCGGCGGCTGCTGTCCCTCCCTGCATCGCCTCTGCCTCCACACTCCTCTGGACAATTCAGCAGGCTCCAGGCAGGAGGGATGGCCAGGAGGGGACACAGCCAGGCCCTATCCAAAGAGATTCCATGGGACTTGACCAATCCTGACCTCCTGTCCACTGCCAAAAACCCTGGATATGATGGTTACACTCATCTGCCACCCCAGGGCAGGGCCACCAATGTTCTTGGGTCATGGACCTGTTGGATGGAAGACACTTTCAAACACCTTCCCAACATGGCAGAGACTTCCTCTGCTCCTGGTCTTTTCCCACATATTGCTCTCAGCAACAGAATCCAGCATCACTGTATTAAAAAAAAAAAAACAAACCCTCCCTTTAAAATGGGGGGTGATGGGGTTGTTTTTCACGGGAAAACCAAATGCCTGTTGCCACCTTAAAATTAAGATAGACCTTATTGAAAATCCAGATGCTTCATCTGAGCCACACTTTCCTGGGGGAAAGAAATTACTGAACTAAATGAACATGGAGCAAGGAAATAAAATAATACCCATGCTAGCTGTCCCTGCTGAATCTCCAGTAATGAGAGTCTGATCAAGTGCTGCATAAATTAACTGGTGTCTCAAGACAAGAGGGTGTAAGAGCGACATCCACACTGACCCCAGCAGCCTCAGCCTCAGCCTTGCCTGGAAAGTGTCCTCCCTGAAAGCACATTACACCCTCCAAACTTCTCTGTGAACCACTCATTTATTTAGGAAGGAGGTAGGAGACAGCAAGAGTGATACTTGGGCCATCTGTTTGAGCTCTCCCTCCTCCCTCCCTGCACAAAAATTAGCAAGAGCCTGCAAGAAGCAATGGCACATGTTTAATTCAGTCCTGCATTTTGGGCTTGGCCTCCTCCATAACAAGGGTTTAAATAAACCACTGGGTCAGAGGTGCAGAGACAGCAGACACTGATGCACAGGGACCACAAGCAATGGCCACTGGTCTTGCCCTCCATGAGCATTCCCTCTGCCAGATCCCAGGGCCAGGAGTTGACACAGGCAGTTCTACAGCTTAACCTAATGCAGACTGGTTAGCATCAAAAGGAGCTCAGATAAAGCTGCCTGTGAGATGCATGGCTTTGTTCAGAGCAGCCAAATCCTGGTGGGGATCAGTGCCAGGTGCTGGGTTGGAGGACTCGGGCTTTTTGCTCCCCAGGGCCTGGCAGGAGTTTGCTGGAGCACTGGAAGACCAAGCTGCTCTGGCACTGCAAAGGCAGAAAACAGACTGTCAAAAATCTGCTGAACCCGAGGAGCTCTGGGCAGCCTCATCCAAGCCAGAAGGTTGCAAACCACAGGGGCTGCAGGTTGACACTCTGCTCCTTGCTGGAACCTCACAGTTTGGGTGATGGAGAAGGTGGGAAGATGGCTTGGTGGCCCGGGGACAGCTGTGCCTGCTGGGTCTCTGTGTCACGGACAAAACCCTGTGGTTTCACTCACATGCTCCATCCCTCAACACAGCACTGGAGAAACCCAGCTAAGGACACTGTGCCAGGCTGCTGTCAGCCCAAAAGCCAAAACTGCTCAGGGACCCTCACTGAAGAGACACCAATGCAATGGAAATGTTCCTACATCTCTCCTCTCTTCCCTGAGAGCTTTCATGCAATGCCCCGCTAAATTCTGGCTCTGTACTGGACTACCAGCCTGGGCTAAATCTGTCTGAGCACCTGTACCATCCCATTGTCCTTCCTCATCCTTCACCCCACTCTGGAAGATGGGGGTTATAAGGAAGGAGACAATCCTAGGGGAAACACTGCCCTTCTCTTTTCACCCCCAGCTCAAGGCAAAGAACAGCTTTGCTCTTCCTGCTCTGGTCCCACAAACTCCTGCTTCAACCTCTTCCCTCTTCACCTCTGTTCTCACCAGCTTTACCCCTCTCATCCTGGCACATCACCCTGGGAGTCAGCTCACACTGGGCTCCCATGGGGATCTTCCCCAGACTCCCCACCAGCTCCTCTTTAGAGGAGACTCCACTCTCCCGCGATGTATCCGAGCAGCAGCAACTTACAGTGTTTGGAGAGGTTTCAGAACATCTTCACTGACAATTTCCTCAAAGGCCACTCTTCAAACAGCGACAAACCCGCCTTGATCTCCTCCACAGAACAGCGGGAGACGGACTGAGCCTGTCCTTTTAATTGGTGTTACTCTCCCATTATTTCCAGGCTGGTAGAAATCCTGCAGACTCCTTTTCTGGCTGGTGGGCAGAATGGGATTTCCTCGGGACTTAGCAGGGAGAAGCACTCCGAGGCACTGATAACTCAGAGAGCAGCTCCCCAGGGAAGAGACGTGGAGCCAAGGGCTTACAGGCACTGTCATTTCACGCCTGCCTTGGAGCACAGCAGAGATGGCTCTGAACGGATTGGGAATGCCATCCACTATTCAAGCCACAGACAGGCCTGCTGCACCCAAACTGGGTCAGGGCATGCTTTCAGACTAAGGTAATTCCTCACCAACTCAACTGGTTTTCATACGTATTATTCACACGTCAGTCATGGCTAAAAGCCGTCCGAGTTTCCAAGGTGGATAACTCTGTGCATTCTGGGAGTCAAAGCTGTGATGTCCCCATCACTTCCAGGCTTGCACACAACAAAATCAGCACCCAAAAATTGCCATCAACAGCTGTGAACATGCCCCAGCACAACTGACCATGAAGCTCCAGCACTGCTTTTTCCAGAGCTGAGGGAATAAGACAGCCTCCATAAGCTGGATGCACCAAGGTCTGCTGGCCTCCCAGCCCAGCCCACTGGAAAGAAATTCCTCCAAATTTGAGCAAAATTGCAGTCAAGAAAAATCCCTTCTGTTTCCAAAGCAAGAAGAGTCATGTCCTCACAGGCAGCAAGGACAATATGGAAGTGAACTTCCAAAGGTTGCATTATTTACACTGAAGGCTCAGCCAAGTTTGAGACAGATCTGTTCATTTTAAATCAACGTAATATTTATGATAGAGCACAAAAGATTATGGGCCAGAACCTCAGCCAGTGTAAATCAACACAGCACTTGACCCAGCTGAGGACCCAGTTCTGGCTGTTGGCTTTTAAAACTCTATTTTTCTTCAGCTCCCAAGCTCCTGCTAGCCACATCTGGGCATAAAAAGAGCAAAAAATATGGGGAAAGACAGAGACATGTTTCCACCATCAAGGCTGCAAGGATAGTGACCTAAAGTGAGGAGGTTTGAGAGGTTATGCCTGGAAGGGTCTGGGAGCCTGTAAAACAGCTAAAAAGGAGAATTTAAAGAGTAGTTGATACATCAGGTCAGGAAATCTTCCTTTTGTGAACTCTGCCATCCCCACAGAGTTCAGGGATGGGGAGTGGGAGTGCAGCTCCACCAGACTCCTCATTTCTGGTGGATCCCAAGTGCTCCACATAAAGCAGCCCTGATTCCATAACCACATGCCAAGGATGCAGAGGTACTGGCTATAGGCAATGGGAAACCACACCATCAGATTAATGATTTTATTTTATGTTTAGATTTGGCAAGATTTACCAAGATTTGCAGCCTATCCATCCCCCCAGCCCCCTTCTGCCCTGAGCTGCTTCTCCCCCGATTTTGGAGGCTGCCTACAAGTGGAGTTTCTATATCTTAGTCTCAACAATCCCAGACTTGCTGATGTCGTTCCTGTGTCTCCTGTTGCTTCTGTGCCCTTGAGATGAGGAATTTTGATGAGGTCCAGCCAATCATGCTCACGTAACCCTAAGTGCTGCTAATCAAATGAGCAATTAGAGCAGGATGCTTCACTTGCACAGCCCTGTTACTGTGCATTCCCCAGCAGCTCCCTCCGAAAAGACACAGTGATGGATAACAACTCCATATTACTTATTAAACACCTAATACGGCTTTAACCGTTCTGTTTACTGAAGAGTGTTAATCTTAATGAAAACAATATTTGAGGCAGACTGGCAAGGATAATTCTCTACCCTTTTATCCAGGGATCTCAGAATACAGAAACAGTAATTGATCCTCACGGCATCTCTGTGTGTATTATACCTTTTTAAAAGGGTAAACAGAGGCACAGAGAGGTTAAACGGTTTGTACAAAGTGCATTTGCTTCTAGGAGAGTGTTGGTAATGCAGTCCCCAAGCCCTCAGGAAAGCCAGGGAAGCATGTCTCTAACAAGAGAGGTCTGTGGCTTTTTATCCCCCTTGCCTCTGACAAGGCTGGTTTGAGCTCTGTGATGATGGAGGAGCTGCAATGGGGCTTCACAGAAATCGGAGATGGAGGAGAGCCACGAGGAAACTCCTTGTTATATTAGGAGAGATCAGAACGCAGCAGGGCTCTAAACCCTTCTGCTTTGGCACACGAGTCAGTCACTGACTGACTGAGATGTGCAGACAAAACCCTTCCCAGGCAAGAGATCATCCCAGGTCCTGGGCACCTGCCTCCCAAGTATCTGGGACTGAGAAGCATCAGTACAGTTGACAGGAGCAGTATCCCAGTGCCCAGGGCTGCCAGAGCATCCCCACTGCCTGGGCCAAGGACACTGACACAGGCAGGGCTGGTGGGAAGGGAGGAAGGAGAGCTGGAACTCCCTTAGCCCAGAAAATTCATTTTGCTCTCCTTCAAAGTCTTTTATGCCCTGTCAAGCCAGGAGAGGGTGTAAGACAGGAGGAGGTACGACAGTATAGAAAACACTGCCCTGTGGCACTTTCTCCAAGTAATTTTCCAGCTCTAAGAGTTCAGAGGCTGCCTCTGGAGTGAAAGAGATGTCAAGGTTCATAATATTTTCCTATTTTTCAAGATAAATACTCTTTTACCATCCCAAAGCCTCCACTATCTACTACTTAAGTCCATCTCATAAAATTCATAAATCTTTCCCAAAATATCTCCCAGCCAGAAAAGCCCAAGTTAGTCTCAATTCTAAGCAATGCACAAACCCTTAATGACAAGTTCCTGATAACAAAGGCACTCAGGCATCAATCTATCTATCCACAGGCTGGTAAAAAGCACCTTAAGAGGAGGAAAGGCGGGACACAGAGCCAGAGCTGAATCACCAATTTCGTTAGGACAATCACCATCCAAATGCCTTCACATTTGCGTAGGATTATTTGATTTCCCCCAGCACTGAAAGGTCTTTTATTACACGCCAACAGCACCATAACAACAGGCCCGGAATGGGAAGGAGAGCCATCTAAATTAATATTGCTCCTGAGTTCCTCTGCTTGTGTCAGTGGGGACTCTCAGTGAGCCCCTCTGCATATGAAGGGCAGGGCTGAACACTTGGACCCTGTCACCAAAATGCCACCTATATACCTATATGCTCTCATATATACACTCATACACCCAGTTCTGCAGCAGGAGTTTAATTTCACCCAGATATTCTCCTGACACCTCAGCAGGTGTTTATTATTTAAAGTCCTTTATCTGCTTTAGTGGAAATGCTGTCCATGAGGCCACAAGCACACCCAAGCAAAGCAACAGAAAAACATCCAAACCCAGCATTCAAAATGGGTGCACAGACAGAAGGTCTGGCAAATCTGGACATTCCCAACATCAGTATCCTGGGAGATGGAGACTGAAACAAATTGTTCTTAGCCCAGAGTAATTTCACAAGATTTTATCCATACAGCAAAGTCACTTTCCACCACCGAAAACGATTTTCTGCCATGCCTGCAGATATCACCAGAGCACTCTCAGCTCCTGCAAGTCTTGCAACTCAAGAGGGGAATTGTGGGCATGCAAGTCACGTCCACCCGGATTTAGCTCCCACAGCCTGGGAAACACATCCTCATACAGCCCCAGAGCTGACAACCTGTTAGCACCATGTATTAGCCTGATCCCAGGTGGGACCTAACCCACTGCAGCTCAGGGCTCTGTCGGCTGGGAGAGACGGGGAAAGGCAGAGACAGCAGCTCAGGGATGGATGCTCAGCAGGAACGAGGCAAAGCAGCAGCAGAATATTTACATGTGCACAGCAGCGTTAATGACCTTGCAGTTTGGACTCATCCCAGGTCCTGACTATAGACCCCCATCCCTGCTGGATCAGCCAGCCCCACTGAGAAATTAACTCCCATCCCTTCTCTAATGCAGCAGGAAGTCTAAATAAGTGCTTTCCACACATTCTGAGCTTGTTTACACGCAGTTCCTGCACAAGCTGTACTGGCTCAGCAAGAAACAGCACAGCCCAGCGCGAGGGATGGAGTTATTCTGCCATAAAGGCGCTGTGTCAGGGATAGCTTGTTTGCACATGCATAGAGAAATGCCAGGCAGCCCTGGCTGCAGGCAGCAGAGAGGGCTGTCCATTATTAGGAGTCTTGGAATGAGCCTTCCTCCAGTAGGAAAAGAGCAGGTACCTCTGGCTGAGTTTTGCAGCCCCGGGGATACCCAAAGATGCTGCAATCCCGGGAGGAATCCCGCTTTTTCTCACTCTTCCCCACAATACAAAGCTCTCCATCCTTCCTAAAGCCTCCAAGCCTCTTCCGAAGCTCCCAGTCCTTTCCCAATGTGATGCTGGCACTCACATCCCTCTCCCTGCCCAGCACATTCCTCCCCTCTGTCACTCCGCCTGCGGCAACATCTCTCCCTTGTATGTATTTTGCTGGGGAAGTTGTAGGGCTTGTCTGGCTAATGAAAAGCTGCTTTGGATCCCCCTTTGGGCTTTTCAGGAAGGATTAGCAAGGTTTCTCCAAAGCAGACACAGCAAGACAGTGTGTTTCTCTAAATACGTCAGGGATTTCTCCAGCACTTGGCTTTGGCAGGGGCTAAGTGCAGTTGTCTCACAAGTCGTCTCCTTGCTCCGGTGTACAAGCAGGAAGGTGCTGTCAGGCATTGATACAGGGGCTCTGCCTCTCTGGGGTGCTGCACAAACCAGCGAGTGAAAGCTGTTACCTGCTGACAGCTCTGCCCAGGCTCGCTCAGAACAGCGTGGGCTGAGGAGAAGCTTCCCTGCTGAAGATGCTGACACTGGCACTGGCTGTGCAGCCCTGGCAGGGAGGGCAGCAGAGCCCAGATAATCCTCTGCACTGCACAGAGCCACCATCTCACCCTCCTCTGTGTCCCCAGAGCAAGGCCCAGGAAAGGCCACCCACTTCTTGCTTAGGGAGCACAAACTCCAGCTTAACTTGGCATCTCCCTGATCTCCCAGACAGCACCCACGGTTTTCTCTCAGACCCTGCCACAAAATGAAGTGAATTTCCTGTGGTCAAGCAGCAAAGCCATGGCAGAGCTGGGCTCAAGGCTGACCTTCAACTACACAACCTCCTCAGGACACCAGGTTCTTAGGGGACCTGTGCAGTCCTGAAACTGGTGCCATTCCCAGTGATCCTCTTGGCCCCACACAGCCTCAGAGCTGCCTTGTATTCCTCATCTGGAGTAAGTGGGGCAAGCAATTAGCTGTCTCAACAACCCTTACGGGAAGCTGCTGTTGGCAGGGGTAATTGAATGTTATCCCAGTAAAACAAGGGGAACAAGATGTGATAGCCATATCATCTCAAAATAGGCTACACACAGGCCATTCATCCCTCTCTCTGGGGGCCTGGCTTTGTTTGAGCAAGATTATGAACTCCTCTTCAGAAGAGCTTCATCATTTCCACATATTTCCCATTGGCCATGGGCAGGCAGGATCAATAAAGATATAATCCAAGAGACAGCTGCAAACACAAAAGTTCCTAATGAATTCCTGACCAGCCAGGCAGCCCAAACACGCATCCCATCAGCTGGGAATTTGTGCAAAGCCATCACACCAACACACTTAAAATTTCCCCACGGAGGGCAGGACCAGAGGCAAGATAGTGTCAGGTGGCTCCCAGTCCATCTCAGAGTCCAGCATTATCCCCAGAGCAATTACTCCTCCAGACATCAACACCTCCAGCCAGGGAGAGATTGGAGGCACAGGAAGGTATATTTGAAGAAAACACTATGGAAATAGCCTGGCAGTGTGGCCCTGGGGACAGAAAGTTGATGTGTGGGTAATGAGGATGAGTCAGTAGCCCGGATCATTCCCTCCAGCTCAGCTAATTCACAGGCTCTATCTCTGCTAGCAGCTTTCCCCTTCTTCTTTCCCCTAACTCCTCCCTCTAAATGCATTTTAGCATCTCTAAAAGTACATATTGTCCCACCATCTAAACAGTTTTACTACAAATGTAGCAAGGAAAAAAAATACACATGGATCAATGTGTTCTTAAATTGTCCTGCACAATTTGACATCTCTGTAGAAGGTAGAAGTTGCACTGAAGGGGATAACTGAAGCTTTATTTCCTCTGTTGGGCCACAACATCCCATAGCTGTTAATAAGTTAAAAGCCAGACATCCAAAATTCACTGGTTTTCTTTTTTTGTGGCAAAACACATTTTACTGGTGGATTTCTACGTTTTTGTAAAGCCTCCTTCTGGAAAATACACAGCAAAATTTTCTAAGCCATCTGGGGAATGTGGGATATTAAATTCCCATTCAAACGAAGCACAGACCCAAAATCCTGGGTGGGTTTGTAAATTCCAGTTAAACTGTCCTGACTTTGCAGTAAGTCCATTGCTTCCCCAGAGGACCCCGTGGATCTACTGCCACTATTTAGGTGAAAAACTCCTCTGAGTGATAGAGATCTGTCATTTTCAAAAGCTGAAGGAACAAGATGCTTATCCCAGCTTCCCAGAAGTCATTTTGTGTGCATGCAGAAACGCAGATATTTCCACCCCTGCTCACTCACATCCCTCACTCACACCCACAACAGCTGAAAAGGGGGAATTCTTCCCTTTCAGGGCCACATCTGGTCAACAAAACATCCTTAATGGACTCCCAAACAGCAGGTTTAGTCAAGAAATTGATGAACTTGGTAGCAGATTGATATATATCTGCATAAACACAGAGAGATGCAGTGCAATTACAGGGGTCTGCCAGGAGCAAGAATAAGTACAGGGGAATTTGAGCAAAGCCCTGCAGCTAAAGGTCCAAAGATCTTTCATATTACTTATTGAGAGCACAGAAAGCCTCTCCAGGCAGTGTTAGTTCAAGGCAGGGAAGATAAAAACACAAGAGGTCTCTCATTTTGCCTTGTAACACAGAAGTTAAGCAGAATGCACATGGTCCCCAGCCCCTGGGCAAAGCCACGTGGCTTGGGTTGTGGGCAAAGATAGAGTTCACAGCTCTTTGTACTCACTCACTGCTTTCCAAGCCTTTCCTGACCCACAAGCCAAGCCTGGAGTCGAGTCTTAGACAGCAAAAACTCCACTCAGTAAAGGTAATTTGAATGCCCCAGTGACTGGGATCATGCAGCAGCCTTTGTACCACTTCCCCAAAAGTTTACAAATGATGTTACTGAGGGCAGTGGATCACGGGAATCAATAAGTGCTCTGCTGCAGTTTGTACTGAGCTAATAAAAACACTCAGCACCAGGCACCAGCCCTGCTTGCAAACACTTGGCTCTGATTGACTCTGACAGCTCCTCGGTTAAACAGGCACAGGCCAGCAGAGCAGGGGATCACATCAGCATGGGCTCCGAGGTCATGGGGCTGCTGTGCCAGCTTCAAACCAACAGGTCAGGGAGGAGATCAGCGCTAAAACAGCAGGAATCACCTGCTGCTTCCTACTGCCATCCCTCCCAGACTCCCTGTGAACTTCATTAACACTTATTTGTTGAGGTAGGTGATGGATTTCCCAGCTCTGGCCTGTGGATATCACTCCTTCCTGCAGTAAGGAAGTGGAGCCTTTCAGGGATCTGCCACAGGCCCTTTTTAGGTACATGATGAGAAGGATTCAAGTGGCAGCCCAGGACGCTTTGAAATCAAACACCTTCTCTTCTATTCTAGGTGTTGCTGTGATTTTTTTGAATGGCCACAGTGTGCCTGCAGCGAGAGCTCACGTACCTAGCAGTACTCAATTTAGCTGTATGAATAGCATTAATTACTGAGCGATTAAATGACTTGCTCAAAGTCAAAATGAATCGGTGGCAGTGCCAGAGAAGCAGCCCAGCAGTCCTGGCTCCAGGTCCTTCACACCTGACATCAGATCTCAGCACTCCAGCCACCTGCTTGGGTGATATTTAGGGACTTAATTGCACGCCACCATCAGTCTCCCTGCTCTGGATTTGGAGGCTCAGGCAAAGCTGATCCCCAAGTATCCAGAGGAAACGGAGGTTCTTGTGGTTGAAAGGCTGCTCTGTCACCAGCTCCTCTCCAAAGTTAGCTGTCAAGAGCATCTGGGCTTTTGGCTGGATCGCTCCCTGATATATGAGGAGCATGTTGAACATGTGCTGCCTGCAGTTGGTACAAGGTTCTTTGTCAACCCAAGCATTGCTTAAGTGCCCATAATAGGGAACAGGTTGCCCAGGCGTTCCTCCTCCCTGATATTGATTATGGGGGTATAATACTGCACAGAGCAGCAGCAGCTGTCCTTCACTGCCTGGATATTCCGCATAATAAAGCACTGCAAGTTCCCTCTCCCGAGCAGTCATTACCTGCTGCACCACAACGAGCTGTGCTGGCTCAGCCTCCCCCCAGGCAGCCCCAACTTAAAACAAGCCCTCAGCAGGGCCATGCAGAGTGAGAACCCTTCCAGTCCAGTATCCTGGGTAATCCCTGTGGAGCCACTGGAACATTCAGGAAGGAGTTTTTGCATGCAAAGAGGCAAAGGGAACAGGCAAAGTTCGCTCATCCTCATTTACGGTAACAGCAGACACCGTCAACTCTGCATCAGCAGTGTCACAGCAATCGCATTGATCCCTGTGTTACATGAGACTGGCACCCCATCTACTGCCCTAGAAAATCTTAATGCCAGCACACACTCTCACCTCTGCTTGACTTAAGCTCTTGGGTTTAGTCCTACAAGCACAGAAGGAAAACCAAGCGATGGTTGCAGCCCAGGCTCCCTCCTGCCCTACTCCAGCACTCCTCACAAAGCTCCCCACACGTATTACAGCAACAGCTGGAATGAGCAGCTTTTGTGCCAAGTTCAATACACACACAGAGGAACAAAATCTTTTACCAAAGCTGCCTGCAATCAGACGAGAGGAGTGAACAAAATGATGTGCTGCTGGGGAAGAGAGAGGCAGACTGCAAAGCCATTTGCTGAAGGTCATACAGTCAGGGCTGAGTCCTGAGTCCCAGGTTAATTCCTCAGCCTCACCACTTTACAGATCCCACATGCATTTGGGTTTACCTCTTTTTGAACTCCTTCCAGAGGCTGCAAGGCAGTGCTCTGTGCCTGCCATGGTCCTCCTGAACTTCTCTCCTGGCAGGGGATGGCTCTTCCTGCACAACACTGAGACTTTCGAGCAAATGAAACCAGGAGACACTGAAAGGAAGCACCTTTAACCACCTCTGCTGCTCCCAGTTTTAGCAGCAAATGGTTTCCATAAAGGTGATCTCTCTTGGGAATCCAGACAGAGGAGCTGGAGTCTCCCAGGGGAAGGCTCCTGCATCCCCACATCTCCACCTCCATGGACAGAGCCCTCCCTAACTACTCCATATCCTCACATTTGTCCCTGCATGAAACCACAGCTCATTTTGCCAGGCTGTCACTCAGCACATTGTTCATTACAGGGAAATGAACTCTGTTCCCGAGCGTCTGGGGGACAGAGAGTAATTGGGTTCTGTGCAGCCTTTTCACTTAATTTACTCAAGTTGTATTTATTTCTTACAGAATTAGGTTTTGGTGGCTGACGGACAAGACATCAGAGAAAGAGGCAAACAGATGGGATAATAAAATTGGAGAGGGAAAAATTATGTCTCTCCATCTCTGCTTTTTTCTTTCCCTCACTGTCTCAGTCATCTCTGCCACTCTTTCATCCTTTTATAAGGAACATGGAGGGCTGCTGCTAAAAAGCTCTACATCATCACCATGTGGCTTTGTAAAGGTAACCTTATTATCTAAGTTCATCCCAATATGGAAAAAAGGATATTTAGTGTGGGTTAAAACATGCCAGCAGAACAATCTGCTGAGTTTAATGAAATGAAAACATTTGCAAGAACCTATTGATTGTGTTGACATTTTCAGCGAAAAATTATCAAAATGTTATTTTTGATAAGGTTGAAGTACTTCATTTCAACATATTATAATTATATCTGATATCCTTATGGAGAGAAATTCTGAATATAATATAAAAGTCAGAAGAAATTGCCTCAGCCTGCCAGAATGAATCATGCCAACCAACACCAGACTTTCTCATATACTTACACTTGGGGCAAAGCAAGACCCCAAAAGGAAGAAACCCACTTTCCACCTGATTTTAAAGCCTTTTTCCAGCAGCACCATCCTGCTGCAGAAAGGCAGGAGGAGAATGTCGTGGGGTGACTAATTAAAGCCATTATCTCTGCCCCAGCAGGCAGGGAGAACCTTTGATGGGCTGAACGTCAGCACCTCTCATCTCCCATGGTCACAACACCCCTGGGTGCGTAATCCTGAGATATTAAATCCCTTCTCTGGCTGAAAGGGGGATCTGAAGAGCAGCCACCAGCAAACCTGGTGCCACCACCTCCTCAGTTTGCTCAGAGAAAGGGCATGGGATGGCACAGGGGGCAAGAAGCAGAGGAAGAGCACACAGGGCTTCGCCTCACCCTGTGGCACCATAAATTATGCAGCTGCCTTCATCCATTATTCAGCATAATTTATTTTGAACATTTAGATCAGCAGTTTGTGTGAGGAAAAAAATAGAAGTGGAGGGGAACGGAGGGAAAAAAATAGGGAATTAAGTGAAGGAGAGAGGGAAGGGCTGGAATGGATGGTCCAGTCATTAATCAAAGACAGGCAAGGAGACAACAGGATGAGAAGGAGCAGCTGGAGAGCCACTTAAATAATAACGGGAGCTCCAATCCTCCAGCCCTTGAGGAGCAGAGGGTGAATGAAAAGCCCTGTGGACATGCTGGTTTAAGGCTATTAACAGCTTCAGCCCCTCTTCCTCCCAAACCCAGAGCTCCTCACACCCAACAGAGCAGGGCAGTGAGAGCAGGGTGGATCAGCAAAGAGTTTTCTGAAGGATGTTTTCCCCAAAAAACTCAGAGCAGCCTCTTAGGGGAAGACTTCATCCCTCATCTTCCCCTCTGAGCTCAGCAGCCAGCCCTGATTTCTGAATTACAAATGTTTTCTGACACAGAAGCCTCAATGTATATTGGCATATTACTCCACAACTAATAAATTGAAGGAAATAACAACTTGCCTAGCAGACAAACCCCAAGCCTCAGACTGGTGAATTCAATGAATAAATTGCTTCCATGAATTTCTCACTCAAATCTAACATGCTCAAAGCAGCTGCCCCAAAGCCAAAGCATTATCAACAGCTCTGAGGTACTTGGGGGCAGGAGGAAAAATTGTGACCACAATAATCTAGGCCAAGTTATCACCATGAAATATCCCTTACTGCAAACAGGAGGTGCCTTGGGTTTGCAAAAGTGTCTCTCTGCCCAAGAAACAGCAGTTCCTTTGCAAGGATCTTCTTCTGCATCTCAAGGGGCTTTTCAGACATCATTCCAATCCTTTGGAGAGCAAGGAGTTGCCATCTGATGGTGCTGTGAGATCCTTGGGCAGCAGCAAGTGATGGATTCAGGTTAGGGGTGTTTGAGAAAAAAATCACAAGGGGTTGCAGGAGTGTTTACAGAGCAAATGCAAGTTATTTTCTAGAGGAAATCAATAAAAGTGGTGGTTCATGCCTTTCAGATGTGTAGGGAACTATTGGCTTTGTCTAACGAGAGCCAGTTGTGTTTGCAGCTGAAAGGAAAAGGTTTCTATTCCCAAATTGTTGTGACACATGAGGTGCTCCTAAAAAACAGAACAGCCACAAATCCCTTTCCCATCTCCAAACAGGTTGAGAACACACTAAAATCAGATGATGTGCATGGTGACCATTCACACCCCAAGTGGGCACAGCAGAACTGTGTCCCAGCCAAACCCTCCAGGGGGGCCACCGAGGCTCGGTGTGAGCTGGGAAAACACCAGTGCTGTTGAACAGAAGGCAAATGATTCCATGCACGCCCCTCTGCTCCCATTTTTCCAGGCCACAGCCCTGGAGAGGCCACATGCAGGATGGGGAAGGGACAGGCAGGCTCCAAGCGAGCCAACACCGAAACGAGGAGGGGGAAGCTCCAAGTCTGGATGGCCCAGCAGCTGCTCTGCTGTCGGGATTATTGGCACTGCTGGAGCAAGGAGCAGTCCCTGCCAGAGCTGCAGCTCCTCTCCTGAGGGCAGCTCACTCCTCACTTTTGCAAAGCTGTGGAGAGAGGGGTGGAAATGTGGGAATGAGACTGGAGCAGTCAGTGGGACCCAGCTGGAGACTTTAATGTCCTGGAGCAACTCTCCACAGCTCCTGCCCCAGAGGGGCACTCGCTGCTGGTGAAGCCATTTTTCAAGTTGTCACCACTGCTTTCACAAAGATCTACAAGGTTTCCTTCTCTCTGAGTAACCCCAGAGGAAAAGATGCTGATGGTGTATCACTGGACAGGAAAACCAGCTGGAAAACCACGTACCTCCGGGGCAGGCACAGCAAGGAGCCCCACTCAGGGTTTAAATGCCAAATTGCTCTCCTCCCTCTCCCCCTGACCGTCTGTTTGTCAGTGCTTGCTTTGCAATGAGACCTCCTCCATCCCCACACCTCACCTACTCTTACTCCTCCTCTTCTCAGTTCCCGGGAAACTCAATTCAATCTAAGCTGACTTTGAAAGCTTTAATGGGACCAGATGGTTCCATAAAATATAAATGCAGGGATAAAAATACCAACAGACCTCTGAGCGATTAACTCTGGATCTACCCTGACTGGGAAGGATTCAACTGAGCTCACTGAACTGGCAAGTTTGCTGCCTTCCCCCTGCAGATGGGTTCATAAACTCTCTCTGTGCCTTTCATCTGCCTCGGGAGCGATGCCAGAGGTCTCTCCACCTCTTTATGGTCCTCCAGCCCCGTCTGAAAGTCTGGCCTGCCAACCTGTTAATGTGGCATCCAGTTCTTCCTCAAAGTGGTGTTACAAAGGGAGAAAAGCCATACAGGGTTCTCATAAAGGCCAAGTTACCAAATGCTTTAATTTGCTGCAGTAGACTATTTTGGGCATCACTGAATAGAGGAGATCCTTTCACATCATTTAAAAATATCAAGAAATTTTCAGAGATTGGAAACCAAATTAAGGCTAAAATTATCACCCAATTTCACTCAGTAATTTTTGCTGGCATGGAAATGATCATTCCATGCTTTCGAAGTCAACAGATAATTCCAGACTTCAAAGGCTTACTTCAGCAGTAAGTAAACTTATTAAATTAGGGGTTTGAAAGTTATAATAAACTATCTGGATGAACGTGATGTGGCACAGTGCGGCTTTTAGAAAATAAAGTGTCCTCTCTCAAATCCATCAGAGTGCTTTGAGGGAGGCAACAATACTTTCAAGAAAAGCTGTTATTATTTATTAGGCCTTCAAAAATGTCTTAATTAATAATAACCAGTACCCCTGAAGAAGCAGCAGGCTCTAAAGATAAAAACAATCTTCCTGCAGATGTCTTGTGAAGGGATGTCATTTGAACAACGAAAGTACACAAACTGAAGAGCAGCTGGAGAAGAACAGCAGCTTGTCAAGTTCCATACAAAGCAGGGATGTGGGAGAGCGAAAAATATAAGTCAGATCTCCTGAACCATGGCTCTCCCACTCCTCTGTCAGGCAGATCCCAAAAATTACATTGATATGGCCAGGAGGACATGAGACCACACACAGATTAGCTGGATTTGAGTCACCATGGCTGAGAAAATCCTGATTTAACAACCCAAACCCATATCCCGGAGCTCCTGAAGGGTTTATACCCCCTGTGCTGCATCCTTACCCTTCCACCTTTAGGAAGTTGCAGCTTTTCTTGTCCATCCTGGCTAAACCCAAGGTGTGCACCTCCTACCAGGGAGGAAATACCCTCAAAGCTGACAGGGAAGCAGAGGGACAGAGAGATGGAAAGGAAAAAAAAAAAGGAATGCCTCAAAATATGAGAAATTGATAGCAAATTAAATCAGCCAAGCCAAGGTGAAGTTTTAAATGGCATGGGGGAAAAAAGGTGTCAAGTTTGAAGCATTTGTGATACAAATGCTATTCATTTTAGTCAGGAGGAGAGGACTGTGGGAAATTCAACATTATCTAACACAGGCAATTAAGAAAACAATGACAGCTGAAATTTAATACAGACAAGTACAAGGTAATGCCTATCAAAAGCAACATTGCCAACAACTCATACACATTGATGGATTCTAACTTAATTGTAACCACTCAGGGGAAGGAAAAAACCCGCACATCACTCTGGACAACTTAACAAAAACATCTGATCAACAGCCAATGGCGGCCAAGAAAGCAAGGCATGGAGAGAAAGGGAGAGAGAACGATAAATAAAAATACTGTGGTGCTTTCATAGAAGAAAACAAGATTCTCAATTTGCAATATCACCTCCAGCATTGGAAAGACAGAGGTGTGTAAGGAGAATAGGAAAGTAACAATGAAAAATTAGAGTCCTAAACACATTTCCATACCTAATGAAAAAGTTGTGGGTGGATCATTCAAGAGCAGGATGAGAAAGGAGAAAAACATTTCAAAACAAACAAAAAAAAAAAGTTACGTGGTGCCTTTTATTCATCCTTCCACAAGGAAAAGTACAAATTCACTGACACTGAAAGCCAAGAAATCTGGAAGAGACAGACAGTGAGTGCCTGAGCAGAAAAGCCCAAACTGCCTTGGGAGCCTCTGCCACGAGCTCCCAGTGGTGCAGGGAGCAATTCCACAGCTCCCAGGGATTATCAGGTGTGTTGCAATAGCATCAGATGTGAACACCAGTGGCGAATCCCAAAGACCTCTTTGTAGGATAAAAATCCATTAGGATCTGAATGGAGGCTAAATAAAAACCTCTGGGAGTCTGATCCATTTGTGGCTTTGGCCAGCCTGGTATTTATTTAATGACAGGGCCTTACAGGGGTTTGGAGGCCAATTACCAATGGCTTTTATTCAGAGAAGAAAATTTTCCCTCAGGTTTCTCTTGGGAGAACTTTTCCCTTTAGCATCCCTGTATCCCTGCCACAGCTGCTGCTGGAGGCAAACCAGGTGATGCTGACAACGGGGGTGCTTTGCACAGAGGATTTGCAGAAATCGGAGCAGGAAGCAGGATCCTTGCAGCATGCCGAGAGGATGGGCTGCAGCAATAGCCCGGCTCAGCAGCGTGAGGCACTATTGATTCAGCTTTCACCCAGCACACAGAGCAGCTGGCCTGATGTGACCCGGGGGGAGACATGACACAGCTGAACAGCCACTGGGTCCCTCCGTGCCGCTCACAGGAGCATCCCCAAGGTCCGCAGCTCAGGGCAGAGCCCAGAGAGCCGAGGAGGAGGAGAACCCACAGGAAGGAGGCATCACCCTTCATCCCTGCCAGGCGCGGGAAGAAAGCCCTTTCCTTTTCTCCTAGGACACTTTATTAATTCCTAAAGTGTTGACAAGCTGGGTGGGGAGGCGGGGAGAAGGTGGGTGCTTGTGGGGACCTGGGATTTGCAGCCACGGGCTGCCACTGCTCATAACCAGGGGTGGATGTGAAGGGCAATCTGAGCACATTTGCAAACAGATTTAATAATAAGGGGCTGTCTGCCTCGATGTGTCAAGCTATCTGCAAGTACTGCAAAAGAATATCATCGAGTGTGACATAATGCAAAGCAGGATAAGGTCATTTGCTTTGCTTTCCTCTGTTTTAAAGCATCAGAAAAATTCTTTTCAGAATACAGCTTTCACAGAAACATGACCGGCTGCCTGAGGAACGGCTCGAGATCAAGCGTTTGATATTCAAAATTAATCCCAGGAGGACGAAGAGAGATACGTTCCCTTTCCCTTCATCCATTTCCAGGCTGGAGATATCTCTCTTCCATTAACTCAGCTCTCCCCCTCCTCCCTTCTCCCCCAACCAGGTTTTCTTCACAGGCTCCAAGTTCATCTCTCTTTTTTTTTTTTTTTTCCCTTCCTGAGCCATTGATCTAAATGAGGGGTCTGATCCCACACTCCTCATTCAACAGGGATTTTCAGCAGAGTGAAGCCTTCACAAGTGAAATCTTAGATTTTATCATCCCTGCGAAGCCAAACACCACCAGTTTGCAACCAAAAACACTCAAGGTGAAATTAAGGCAACTGGGGACTCCTGCAGTTTTCACCTTCAGGGAGAAACAGAAACAAACCCGAGAAGGAGCCTTTCATGACAACTCCAAGAAGTTATTTAACTCACATCTATTTAAGGCTTAAATTGAGATCACTGCGGCGCAGGCAAGAAAAAGCCTTGCATGCGGGGAATGTTTAAAAACACGTGTTGCTTTTTTTTTCTTTTGACACCAGAGTGGATTTCCAGGCTGTCCTCTCCCTGCAAACAGCTCACTCTGCCCACCCGGACACTGCCCCTTGTGCCCAGTGCTCTCACCACAGACATGGAGCTGGGGGGCAAAGTCACTGCAGGGGATGAGGGTTTGTAACAGCCTCCCTCTGACAGTCCCCAGCACTAAACCACCACTCAGGCACCCAAAACACAGCCAATGAGCACAGCTGGATGCTGCCAGCACAGCTGGATGCTCCCAGCGCATATCCCAGTGCCCCACTGCAGGAAGCGGCTCCTGGAATATCTGAGAGCACAGCACCGTGAGGCCACAGAGAGATGCAGGTAGGGGATTGAACTCTGCAAAACGCAACTGCTGCTTATGAAATGAGGCACGAGAGATGGAGCCCCGGCGATGGCACCTCCAGACGTGTGAACAGCTGGTAATGGTTATGGCTGGGGACACTCCAGAACCCGCCCAGCACTGGCGGCAGCAGAGGGGCTCAGGGAGGTGTCAGGGATTGGGTCACTCATAGCCAAGAGGCAAGAACCAGTTGCAGAAGAGGTCAGGGGAAGTCACAACGCTTAAATCCAGGCTTTGTCACCGTCACAGAGCAGCTGTGGGAGGAGTCCTGCTGGGAGCACAACGGGGTCTTGGGGCTGCCGTGCAGAAGCGCAGCTGCACACATCTGTACACAACTGCAGCAGCAGAACCACGAGGGGAAGGGCAGACCAGTCTCAGGTGAAGCCTCGCTACAGTTCTCTCTCCTACCTGATCCCTGGGTAGCTCCTAACACTGTCAGTAACTGCTGTGGAAAGCTGAACTAAAAAGAAAGGAAAAATAAAACCTAAGCAAGCTGATGCTTATCCTTCCTCTGCCCAAACTTCAGCATTGTGCTGAGATTTCAGCTGAAATTCAGCCTGGAGAAAAGGAGAATCAAGGGAGACCTTATTGCTCTCTACAACTTCCTGAAAGGAGAGTGGAGCCCGGTGGGTGTCAGGCTCTGCTCCCAGGTAACAAGTGACAGAGAAGAGGAAATGCCTCAACTTGCATCAAGGGAAATTTACATTGGACATCAGGAAAACTTCTTCACAGAAAGGGCTGTAAAATTTCAACAGGTTTCCCAGGGAGGTGGTGGCGTCAACGTCCCTGGAAGTGCTAAAAAAATATCTGGATGTGGCAGTTGAGGACTTGGTTTAATGGTGAACTTGGTGGTGGCTGGACTTGATGATTTTAAAGGTCTGTTCCAATCTGAACAATTCTGTGGTTCCACATCTGCCTGTGCTGAGTGACTCTAAAGGTTGCCAGCTAAAGAAAGGCCCCAGGCCACCAGCACAGTGACTGGCCCAGCAGGACATTTGCACCCTCCTGGCCACGCTCCAAAACTCCACAGCTCAGGAGTCCCCAGAGCCAAAGAACTCACAAGAAACACCTGGATGGGCTGAATCCCCAGCCACAAACCTCTCAGGAGGCTTTGGGAAGCAAAGGCCATGCCCACAGCCATCAAACTGCCCAGCTAAACTCCTTCAGACAGAGGAACACAGAGCCACGCCCAGGTTGCAGAATGGTTTCAATGGTTTTTATAGGAAGTTTTGCTGTGCATGTGGCCCAGTGGTCCAGGATAACGAGGAATGGAGAGCCAGGACATTCAGCATCTACCAGGTCTCCTCAAACTCAGTGACAACCATGAAGGCGAGCCACCCTGCTGGATGGCATGGGGTAAAGGCAACCCACATGCTGGATGTGGCCACCTCATCAAACCCAAAGTGAAGGATCCTGACCACCCTGCCTCCTTTTCCACCACCAGTTACTCCTGCACACAGGAATCCATCCCACATTTCTGTTTCCCAAAGGCCCTCCAACATCACAGCTGTCCCAGCTGGTATCTGGGCTCCATTCAGCTCCACTGAGGAGACCTCTCCTTTTTAACAAGCGTGTTAACATAACACACAAAACCCTCCAGCTCTCAAATTTCTCATGAGCCCCAGAGGAGTACAGGAAATTCTTCTTAATTACAATGTGCGTGTTAAATAAGGACGCCAGAAAGCAGCAGTTGAAACTACCTGGGAAAGGTTGTGAAGACATCACCACCACTCCTGCTTGGGTTTGAGGGTGGCCACCACCTCTCAGGGTTGTGTCACCCCCAGGGGTTGGTGGGGAGGCCACCAAGGTCGATCTAAGGGACTTCAGAGTGAGAAAGGTGATGCTGGAGAGAGACAGGTGATGCTGCAGAAGCAGCAGCCCCTGAAACAAAGTTTTTACTAAATAATTGCAAGTCACTATTCCTTTAACAAAAGACTGAGCCCTTGAAAAACTACTTGCAATGCCACGGGAGCCCTCGGCTCGTTTGTCATCTGGCAAGTAATCATTCACCGTCACAGGAGTTTAACCCTGTCACGGGAGACAGCGGCTCCGTCCCTGCCGGCAGCGGCACGGGATGTGTCACACCTCAGGTCGCACCTCATTCCTCCCAAAGTGGCATTTTCCAGATGTGCTCCTGGGTGCACATCCCCACCTCACCCCACCCGGCCGATGCGGGCTCACTGGAACGGTCCAGCCCCGCTCCTCAGCCCAGCGCTGCCACTTAGAATTTGCTAATTAGGTTCTGTTAATGAATTCCCGCCGATGCCTATTCACAGCACATTTGTGCTCCCTCTCTGCCAGCGCTCTCACCAGCCCGTGCTGCTGGGAACTTGTCTGGAATCTGGGGGATGGTGCCAAGGAAGGCCCATTTCGGCTTCGTGGTCATGAATGCTCACGCCAGGAGCACAGCTTAACGCTGCATTCATCCAAGAAGGAAGCAATCACAGCCTGCCCCTGATTCTGGCTCTGGCAGGAGAACAAGGATATCACACATCATCCATTTTTTATCAGGGCATTTTACAGCTACAAAAGTCTCTACTCCCAAGCAGGCACCTACAAACAAGCTACAGATGAGTCCCACTAGCAGAAATTACCCAGCTACAGCAACTAGCTCTGAAGGAACCACAGTCTGTCCACCGGTGGATTAAAAAGAAGCACGGAAGGTGAATTATTTGTCCAGACAACCACCCATCCCTTCTGCTCTCCAGCACAGATACCCCTGTACAGCTGACACACACACACACACATATAAGGGGAATTCAGGTAAGACGCTCAGTCGACACTAAATATTCTTGTTCCTTAGACACTTCTTTTTATCCCCAGGATGTCTCAACATCTGAGCACGGTAATTCCCTAGTGATTAACTTCTTTATTTATTTAAAACAAGCAGCGAGGTTTCCACCAGAGCGACTGTCACTCCGCGTGTCTCTCCGACAGCGCGACAGGGATGATGTGTGACAAACGCTCTGCGCCAGGGCTGGGTGTCTGCTCCAAAGGGAGATAAATCCCCCGACCAGGGCACTCCCTGGGGGGCTCCTGCCATCACTGGTGCAGCAACAGCTCCCAGTGAAACAATAGTCAGTGCTTCGGCTCTTCTC
Organism: Acridotheres tristis; assembly: GCA_037013685.1. Classification (NCBI taxonomy): domain Eukaryota; kingdom Metazoa; phylum Chordata; class Aves; order Passeriformes; family Sturnidae; genus Acridotheres; species Acridotheres tristis. The sequence continues at coordinate 4,302,686 of CM072911.1, read as the reverse complement.
CTCCCTCCAAATATGCCCCCAAAAATATGGGAGCATCCAAGTGCATCAGACAGAGCACATGGAGAGGGTGGGACACGAGCTGATGGTGGTGACAGGCAGCAAATCCATCCTCCAAAACAGCTGTCCATAGACTCCCAGGAAAGCACCCACTGGCAGCCAATGGCAGAGGCAGCTCAGCACAGAAGAGAAAAATCTTTAAACACAGAAAGAAACATGAGAGAGGCAAGGGTAAAGCTTTGCAGCTTTCCCCCAGCCTTCCCAGAGGCTGGTAAGGGCTGCTCCGAGGCAGAAAGAGGAGAAATGAGAAACAGTCCTGCTTAGAATGAATAAAATATGTCACTCCTGATCTTGTAGCTATTAAATCACTGGCTATACAATTACTTAATTATGTAGCAGTAAAAAAAAGGGGGGGTGAGATGGTATTTTTCCTCCTGAAATCTTCAATTTGCTACCTCAAGAAAATAATTGTTCGATTCAAACATTAAATAATTGAGACATTCATTAGTAGTCCTATTGTATGATTAGCACAAGGAAGGTACCATTTAAAGACTTAGAAATTGATTCAGCAGAGAAAACGAGAGCCAGTTTTAATGGGCTAAACAGGAGCATGGCCTCGAGGGCTGGTGGCTCAGCAGAGGACAGGCAGGCTGTCACTTCACCCACCAAGGGAAGCATTCCCAAACCTCACACTGCTGGATTCAGAGAGGGACCCGTGGGTGTTTACAGCCCAGTCCAAAGCCCAGCTGGTTTGTCCTGGTGTAGGTTCATGTTGTCTGTCATAAATACTCCTCTGGCATGAGCACAGTGAGACTCTGTGTGCTCACCCACAACACCCAGCACTCCTCCCTATCTGTGATGCCACAGGAGTCTCCAGAAAGTCCTGACCCCACTCAGACACATCACCTGGTACCTGCAGTCCCTGCCTGGAGAAAACAAGCTGCTGGTTCCCTCAACTCAGACCTCAGCTACACCTCAACCTGAACCTTGGGTGAATTCACTGCTGCTGCAGTAACCAGCTGAAAAATAACAGAGGATGCAGGAAAAGCAGGATCCCTTTATCCCTCTAGATGCAATCAAGCCTTTTACAGTGTCTGAAAAAAAACTTGCAAACGTGCTCCAGCCCAGCAGGAGGTGGGAGAAAGCTACATGGGGTGGACAGGGGAGGGCAGCTCCTGTAAAAGAGAAAGGGCAAAGGCAGCACCAGAGGGAAAGCAATTACAAGCAATAATTGGCAGAGGCTGCCATGTGGAAACACTCTCATTGTTTAAAATTTGACCCACTGCGAATATCTTTCTTAAAATGGTTATTGCCTTATCCTCTCAGATCTAAATAGCCCTCTCCACACTTGGCTGCTCCAGGGAAGACTAAAGAGCGGCTGCTGAATGCAGAGGATTTTTGGTCAGTCAGTGTTTTCCTCCTGACCCATCTCACAGGGTCCCAAGGCTAATGAAAGGCACATCACTGCTTGGAACAGGCAAAACATTCCTGCTCCATCCCACCCACTCCCTGAGTGGGTTCATGTTCACACCACAAGCAGAGTTTTGCTCAAGGCAGCACTTTGGTGGAAAAGGCCACGGGCAGGAAGAGCATCCCCCAGTCTGTGACAGAGGAGATGTGGAGAGGGAAGAACACAGAACAGGAGGAGCCAGGCAGCTGCCATCCCTCAGCCCTGTTTATTCCCCTTTAACAAGCAGGGAAGCCAGGGAGTTTGAAGTCCTAGACAAATTATTCATCCCCAATTTAAATCTGGAGTTGAAAACTGAAGAGACAGCTTAGAGCTGAGCGTCTTTGTAACTTAGATCATGAGATGGCTTCTTTTATGAGCCGACACCTTGCAAATACATTTTTTTCCATCAGAAAATACTGTTACATATACAAAAGATGGGCTTTCCTAGTGTGGGAGAAGGTTATCTTCGTTTCACTTTGAGCAGTTCTAAACCCCACCTTTCACCAGAGATTCGGGCTCTTCCCGACAGTGGATCAGACAGCTCAGAGACTCTTTAAGGTGGAGCACGAGCTCCTGCAGCTGCCTCAGCAGCTCCCTCAAAGCTGCATCAATGTCACTGCCCTCCCCAAAGCAGCATCAATGTCACACCGAGCGATGCCACCGGCACGAGGGCGGCGAGATCCCAGCGCAATCCGGGGCCGTATTGAACCGGAACGATCGCGGAACAAGAGTGGCCGTGTTAATCTCATCTCCATTGAAAAATCATAATGGATCAAAGTTTGTCAAATGGAAAAGGACAAAATCAGCAGAGAATTACTTTAATTATTACCTTCAAGCTTACGGAAAAAAAAAAATGGTATTACAACCGAGAGCACGCGTGAAAGGAAAACTATAAAGGAAGTACTTGACAGTGTCCCTTTAATTAAAGCACTCTGAATATCATTAGCAATGGACCTTTGGAATTTAAAGCCAATTACAGTCTAAATGCAAAAGTTACTTGCTCGCCAAGTCGCTTACACAACATCTTTCAGAAGTGGGCTTGGTGCACAGGGAACAGCTTTTTCCCTGCTAAATTTTTATGCAGGCTGGGGACGTCAGCACAGAGAGATCCCAGATAAACGAGGAGTGAGAGGATCCCACAAGAGGCTGCAATTATGGGTCTGAATATGCCCACTGCATCCTGTGATGCACACAGAGCTCATCAGCCAACAGATGACAGACCTTAAACCATGGTTAAAGGAGTTTTTGACTTGCAGGAAAGTGCTATGGGGCTGCTGAAAAGTTAAATGTTTGGGATCTAGAGGCCAGAAGCCTGATTACTGTCACACAGACTCATGCTCGTGCTCCTGGGACCCAAGTGTTTCACAGGAGCTCAGGAGAAATTCAAGCCTCTGGAACAAGCTTCCCATCATAGTGTTTCCAAATGAGGCTCTCCAATGCTCACCAGCCCAAAAAGGTACAGAAAATCCATTTCCTTTGGGTTTGCAACACAAGATCACCAGGGATGTGGCTCAACCCACGGTGAGACCTGGGATAATGCAAATCTGTGGGACATGCCCTGGCTCCCAGATATCCCTCTCATGCTCTCTTCCAGGCACTGCCTCTGCAGGATCCCTTGGTGTCCCCAGGGTTTGAGTCAGACCCTGACTATGGTGCAGCAAAACCCTGAAGTTTAACTCTTGGACAAAAGACCACACCAGCAATGCCAGGAGAGGCAGCTCTTTGCATGGAAAGAGCTCTTCCCATGCCACCAAAACAGGGAAAATCCTCCTCTGCTGGGGCTTCTGCTCTGCACTGGGATCTAGAGGGAAAGGGAAGAACTGATGGCACAGGGAATGACTCACCCCAAAAGCTACACCACAATAGGGCCAAACCCATCTGGTTTGGGTTATCCCTGAGTTTGGGATAATCTGTGGGGCTCATGGGAGCTCTGACAGAGATCCCCGAATTCTTGTCTGAGGAGTTAGAGAGGGAGAAGAAAGCAAAAACTTTGTTCTTTGGTGCCCAAGACTTCTGTCATTAAAACCAAACAGTAATTAAGAACCCATAATCATTTTTCTTTTCCTTCACACCTTTCATCTTTATGGAAAAATCCTGCAGACATTACAGACTGCACAAGTGTTTGACTTTCAAAGCAAACCGGGGAAGCATCTCCTCAGCACAGCATTCGGTGGGACAGCAACACAAACCCAACAGAAATATTCATTGCCATATGCTTCGGGAACAACTTCCACAGACGTTCATTAGTATCATTGCCATGAAACTCTCCAGGACTTTCCTGCAAGGGAAGTGGCAGTTGCTAATTAAAGTGCAGACGTCACCCCGAGCGAGGAAGGGGAGGCTCAACACCTCCGGTTGAAAGAGCAGGAAAAGGTGATGGAGAATGCTGCAGATCCCCAGCTCTGTCCTGGCTGCAACCCCAGCTATTCCCAACCATTAAAAAAAACCTCAGTATTTTGAAAGGGAGAATAATGATCTCTACAAGCTCCACCTATTCAGGATTTTTGGCAAATAAACCACAGCACAGAGAAACTCTCTTGACCGACTTTGCTCAAGCAAAGTTGCCCAAATAAGACACAAACCAAAGAACTCAGCCTATAATTAAAATAAAATTACTCATTGTTTTGTGAAACCAAGGCTGGTACTTTCCTCATCATATTGAATATTAACACTTCCAGTTGATTTTTTACATTTTTGGGGCAGGTGTATATCTTGAGGGACTTGTATGGAGCAGAGAGGAAGAGCACTGGTCCTTTCTGTGCTTTCACCTCAGCAGCACACAAAGCTGCTGCCCATCAGGAGCCTCTTCTGGGAAGTTCCAGGAAAGCAGAGGCTGGCAGGAGAGGACAACCCCACATCACAATATCTAAAAACAATTTCTCTAGACAACTAGAGCAGGGAAAGCAAGCCCAAATCTGGGATATGTTCCTAGGTGTGCCACAAGAGCCATCTGAGCTGGGAGAACCAACTCCTGATGGAAAACAAAATTGTTATTCAAAAGTTGCAGGCTTAATACAAACTCTCAGAGCCTGAAACATCAATTCAGAAGGGAATTAGACGTGGGCTGATGGCTTTTCCAGGCAATTTCTTCCATCCTTAGCTGGACTCCCAGAGGGGTAGCACAACGAGAGAAATTCAGCAAGAGGAGGAGGATGGAGCCAGAATCAGTGCTTAGACATGATGACTGATTCTGTCATCTTGCAGCTTCCAGCCTTCCCCCAGGGCCCAGCACACACCTCTTTAGTGAACTCTGAAGCACATTTTGCTCTTCTGAGCCCTAGAAAGGAGCACATCCCTGGACAACAGAACGGTTGGGTTCCATTTCCAAATTGCTCCTGACTCGCTACACAATTTTGGGCTCTGCCTTGCTTTCCCCATGTGTAAAAGAGACCTCAGCAAATTGCTCTGAGACGCTCAGGAGGAAAAAAACATCACAAATGCCGCTTTTAATAACTTAATCCAAGCAGTCCTGCAGTTATCCCACTCCAGGACCTCCCCACGGAGCAGCAGAACACGTGTGCTCAGAACTGCAGAACACAGTTATTCTGAGGAGATGGATAGACAGGGGAAGAGACAGAGCTTGACAGCCAGCAGAACATTTCAAAGAATCTCAGCTGTCCAGGAGTCATCCATCATCCCCAGGAACACCAGTGAGCCAGGGCTGTGGGATCACAGGAAGTCTTTAACACCTGTGCTCACCTGCATGGGGTCTCAAAGGGCATCTCGTGGGCTGGGACCCCAAACCTGGCTCACAGCCATGGTGAAGTCCCCAGGGACATCACCTTGAGTTGAAGATGCAGAGTGAAAGGCTGTTGTTCTATATTTCACATCCATCTGCCTGTTATGCATTTCAGGTGCATTTTGTAAGCAGATTCATCCTCCAGGTACAAAGCACTGCACACAGAACAAGGTTAAGTGCTGGGATGAGCACACCAAGGTATGCTGAGAGGGAAACTGAGGCAGGCCTAGAGCAAAGAGACCTGCCCAGTGTTCTGGTACCGAAAACCAGATCTTATATTTCCAGATTGGCCACAGGCATTGCCTTTTTGACCCCTCTGATCCCAGCCAGGAAAGTAATTTTATTTTTTTATAACACAGAGCAGACCCTCCTTGGTCCTTTTTGGTGGGCCTCAGGGGTAGCAGTGATGAAATGCTCTTCCCTCCCAGCACTGCAGGCAGCCAGGGAAAAGCCTCACCATGCTGATGAGTAAACAAAGACCTGGGTTTTGTTCTGTCCCTCCACCTAAGGAAGTACAAAATCACTCAAAAATGTTTGTTGGTTTTAATGAATACAGAAAGAAAATGGTTATGTCTGTTCCCTTCCAAGGAAATATCCCCTGTGTGCTAAGTCAAAGGAGAGAGCTGGAGAGTGAACTCCTCAAGGGAGGAATCACTTTCCCAGACTCCTGAGCCTACCTCCAAAATGAAAGGGGAAAAAATACTTTTTTTTCTTTTTTTTTTCTTTTTTTCCCCTCACTGACACATCATTCATTGTCTCACAACCTGTAATTTTCAAAGTGACATCCAGGAGAAATTACTCATGGGAAGAGCCTGGCCCCAGCCCTGTTGAGACTCCTGTGTCCCAGGGGTGTCCTGACAGCCTCTGGCAGGAACAGTTTGCCATCTAGATGGACAAGAGGATATAAAGTCACTTTGGGATAGTTTTACCCCTTTATTCCCGTCCTTTTCAACCTTTACAGACACCATCCAAAGCCACCTTGTTTCCTAGAGAGAACGTGGGCATGGAAAGCAAGCTCAGGAATGGCTGCAGGCAGAAACATTCCAAGGATAACCCTGTGTGACAATTGATAAAAGATTCGTGTTAATCACAAAAGCATTGGGGTTTGTATAAACCAGAATACTAAGCTCTGAAGTGAAACATGGACACTAGATAAAGGAAATTATATGATTAAATAATTCTGTTTAAAATCACCTTGTTATGTCATATTATGTTGTATTATGTTACATTATAATATGTTATGTTATGTTTTTCAAATAAGTTGCATCAGCTACCAGCTTGCAAAATCGGACTTCCCAAAAAGCCCTTCCTGCCTTTGTCTGATCAATACTGCCTATCCCAAAAACCAGACTCCCAGAACTTCTCTGGTGGTTATCTACAAAAACCAGGCCTCCAGAACTTCCCTGGTGGTCACCTACAAGGACTGGATGGCAATCTGTGACTGATTATCACCCGAAGGCTTTGTGAATTTGTGAACAACGAGAACCCACAGTATAAGAAGAGGCTGCAAACCGAGGTTGGGTGGAGCGTGGAGTGGGAGGTGACCCCTCACGTTCCCCAGCGCTGCTTGCTCTTTCTATATCAAATAAAGCAATCTAAATTTTTCTGAATATCGAGACTTTTGTCTCTCATTTATAACACCTGGAAGGGAGAAACCTTGAGACCATGCTGGGAGAAGCAGCACAGACATCCCTCCCAAAAAGCCTCCTGCAAAACCACCCCAGTGGTGCTGCAGAGCCTTGGCCTCTTCCAAACAGATCCTTCCCCACCAGCAGAGGCCTCGGTGGGACTAACTGGTGTCCTGGAGGTGACCACAGCCCTGACCCCCCAGTACCTGGGTGTACGGAGCTGCTCCTGCACCTGCAAACCCCCAGGGAAAAAGGGGTTACAACACTGGCTATAAGAAATGAACTGGAAGGGAACAGAAGGACCTGGCAGGCAGGCAAGGCCTGGGTTCTGCAATCTGGATAATCCATCTGAAACTCAGAAAGCAACGAGGAGAATGGAGGAAGAAAAAGCAATGAATAAAATGAAAAGGAGCACAAATCTGTCTGCAGCCATTCCAAGCAGTGGTTTTACCTCCAAGTGCTCCAACAGACCCAGGAGATTTCCTAGTAACCAATATTGGGAGCCAGGGGATCCTTATGATATTTTGGAAATCACATAACCTGCACACCAGCACCAGGAGGGGTCAGGCTGAGGGGTAATTCGCCCAGGATTTTAATCCTACTTTAGAGCTCCATTTTAAGGAGGTTCCAGAGGGCTGAACTACCTCAATAATGACCTGTGATCCTCCCATCTCTTGAGCATCCCAAAATCCCTCCTTTCAACACCAGCCCTCCCTTGCTGGCCAAGGAGGGAAGAGAGGGAATGCACAGAGGGAGGGAAAGGGAGAGGGAAATGTCTGGGAGGAGAGATGGACGGTGAGGAGACACAGCAGGAGAGCAGAGAACAGATCCCGAGTCTCATTTAAAGAGGAAAAAGGGGAATCTGCAGCACAGGCATGGCAGGAAAATAGAGAAAAAGCACATCAGTGCAAGAAAGCTGAACAGATGGGACTGGGAGCCTGCAAGGAAAGGCAGGGATGGAGGCTGGTAAATGCACGGACAGCAAAACCTGGGATTTGCTCCTCTTCCCAGTGCAAGAATCTCAGAGCAAATATCAGATGTGCTGCTTTTCCAAACACCTTTTCCAGGAGTTAAACACAGTGGAGGCTGGAGGAATTCAGAGCAATTTCCCACACACATGTCACTGTCAAGGCTCCAAGCAGTGCTTAAAATGGACACCCCAGCTGGAATTTGCTGTGTGCAGAGACAGCACAATTACCTGCCTTTGTCTTCTCTGCTGCAGAGAGGAGGAGGAAGGAGAAGGTGAAACAGCCAGATCTGCAGGATGCCTGAGCAGCTCTGAGATGGGATCTCAGTGAGGGCAAAGCTGCTTTGGAATCACAGAATATCCTGAGTGGGAAGGCACCCACAAGGAAGGCACCCATCAAAGTGCATTACATTTTAGCTGACACCGTTCAGCTCTAAAAGCACCTGAGCTATCAGGGTACAAGCCCAGCAGTGCTGGAAGTTTTCCATCAATCCAAGCCCCATGTTTTTTTAGGAGCATTATGAAATTAGCAAAACCCACTGCCTCCCAAACACTCCAGCTGGACCCCAACATCACAATAAAAAGCCCAGTGGCATTCTGCAGCTCAGAGGAGTCTGGTACAGGACTCCAAGACCTAAAGTGAAGTTAGCTGGTGACTCTCTCTCTTCCCTATCAGTGCAGGCACAAAATAAATCTCTCTGAGTGTGCTAAAACTCTGTTGAAAGCTGTATTCATCCAAAATCTGGACGGGGAGCAGCACCAAGTGCCCACCCCCTGCAGGTATAACCCATCCAAGGCAAGCCAGAGGCTGCATTAAACAGAGAAGATGCCTTGAACAAAGCAACTGCATTAACTCAGCCCAGGTTTAAAAGTGACCCTGGTGGCAGAGATGGGGCTGGAAAGGCAAAGTTTCTCCTCCCAGCCCCACAAGCCAGCAAGGCACAACGTGTTCCCTTTGTGCTGCTCCCTTTGTGCTTTAAAGGGAGAGGTGATAGCAGAGAGGAGTCTTGAGAGGGGAAAGCCCTGCAGGGCAATACGGTGTTAAAAATGCAACAATTAGGCGAGCACCTTTTGAAGGCACCGGTGAGAGGGGCTTCCCGACACACCAAGGTTAGGCAGCTCTCAGAAGTGGTTTTGTTTGCCCGGAGAGATGGGCTTGTTCAGCTTTTGGCTCTTCCTCTGCAGAAAAGATAACTGATCTCTCCAGATCACAGCATATTCAGGTTCACTAATAATTTAGATAAGTCCAGACAAGCTGGGTTATTAAAAGTAAAATAAAATTAAAAGAAATCTGGAAATTTAGACCTATAAATCTACAGGCATTAGGGAGAATTGAATTCTTTCTTATACGGATGTAAAATCAAGTCTTTTTTATACGATTCAATTATAGATTGATGGGAAGGCTCAGAAACATGGATTAATGATCTTTTCTTAAAGGGAAAAATTATATAAGAGAAAATAAAAGAGAGCCATATAAAAGAAAGAATTACTACTCCCCAAACCATGATTAAGGTTTAGTAGGTTACGTTCAGAACAGCGTAAAAGGGAATTTGTGGATTCCCAACCACATTAAGAGAGTATAAATGGAGATAAAGGAAGCAGCATGGTACTGTAAATTATTGTCCCTGCAAAGGTGGGAGAAGCACATCTCCAGTGCATGGGGCCAACAAGGACATGGTCATTTCCCATCAGGAAGGAGAACGTGTTTTAAGGGACTCTGGAGCATCTGAAAGGTGTCAGATTTTCACAGACATGGGACAATTGCATGGATGGCAATGGAGCTGGGCTCCATTGATTTCCACCAGCTGGGGAGGGAATATCACCTTCTCCTAGTGAAGGGAAAATGATGGCAGGGACACAGCACAAAATTGTCCTGATGTTAGTACTCCACAGCACCTCGCTCAGCCCAGCCGCTTCTGTAATTCATCCCATCTTAAGTATCCAAAAATCAATGCAATCCTACCAAAAAAAGCCACTCCAGGCCCTGTGCCCAGAGCTTTCCTTGCGCTCCTGATGATTCAGCCCCGAGCCTTTTTATAAAAAAGGATAACACCACAGGGCTAACGGGAAAATAAGCATCTTCAAAAGCCGCAAGGCACTCAGATCCTATGGTAATAGGGGGCATGGAGTACCTGAGATAATCTGGTTTTGAGAGAGTATTTCCCTAATGCTAAGTCCAAGCTCCACTCAGCGTGGAGCAGCAGCCAAGCACATTGTCAGGGAAGCCATTGTTTATGGCTTTGTCCAAAAAGAAAGCGTTATCTGGGTCACACATTACAGGGGAGCAGGCTAGGAGAATGCAGCCCTGGAAGAGCTATGGAAATGAAGGCAATAAATGCAGGAAGAATAGCAGGGAAGGAGGTGAGAGGAGCTGGGGAAGGATTGCATTGAAGGGGGAAGGTGGCATAACCAGAGCTCCTGCTCGGCGGCACTGAAATCTAATTCACACCTCTGCCCGTGCACCTCCCAAGCACACGAGAAACGTGGAGAGAGCACCCAGGATTACTTCTCAAGCTCGCCTCCAAGGGTAAAAACCATCCTCAGACAGAAGGTGGGAAGTTGCAATAATATAAATAAATGTATAGTTACATAAATAAAAGGCTCGTGGCTAATTCTTACGTTTGGCAAGAGGCCGGGGCTTTGCGCAATTAAAAGGAAAATGGATTCCAGCGGAAAAAGAACAACTTCCCCTTCTTCAGGAAGATGTGTTTCTGATGAGATAAAAGCTTTACTTCACTCAGGCTGGAGCAGAGTTAAAGGCCAAGGTAGTATTTAAGCTTGCAATTAATTTCCAAGCATTTTGGAGGGCTGTGATCAGATGGCAGCAGTTGAACATAGCACAGGAGGTGCAGAAAGGGACAGGGACATTCAGGAAGTTAAATCCATACCAGGAACTCAAAGTTGTAAAACCCATGGAGCTAGGAAGAATTTTAGTCAGGTGTTTTACCAGGTTCTGAGGTTTAGGTTGTGTTTTTTCCCTTTCTACACCATTATCCACAGACACTGCAAATGGCAACTCCTTTCTTTCATGCCAGGGAGTTTGCTCCAGTATCCCTTTCCAACGCCTACACAGCCCACTGCTCTCCACCCTTACTTCCATTAATTGATTTGTACGGATCCTCCTGTCAAAGAAAATTGCCTGGGAAGTCCAAACCCTGAAGACAAGTCACAAATTTTAGAACCCAAAGATTTTGTGAAATGGTAACAGCTAGTGGGAATCGGGAAACATTATTGAAAATTAAGGGGCTGGGGTTAAATCAAAGTTTCTCTTTCCCTCTAATAAGATGACAGCCCAGACCATTTGACTGACTGCTGAGACACCGACTCCTCGCTGGCTTTAGATTGCTCAAGTGCTCAGAATTTAATCTCAAATGTCTGTTATTGAATTTTCTCTCGGACTAGCTGGCTGACGGGCACAGCAAGAGAAGCCAGCCCCTACTCACCCAGGCAGCCTCCCAGCCTCTGGAGTTGGAATTCCTGCTGCTACACGAGGGGTTTGCAGGAGCTTTTGCTCCAGCACCTTCTAGGAGGGAACAGCATGGCTCAGGAGGGACAAAAACACCGGGAATAATTTATGGAACACAAAGTTGCTTCTCCACACACTGTTTCTTACCACAAAAGGTATTAACTGTAAGCAGCAGCAAGAAACCGTGCAAGAAGTGATCCCTCCAGATGTGTTTAACGCCCGGCGAGGCGAGGCAATCCTCCAATGTACACATGGCTCTCCGAAGGGTAAATGTTTCCCAGCTTCTGCAGGCATATTCCTGTCATTTACACAGCGCCGTCAATCACTGCTCTCCCAAGAAGGGAAGCAGTGTAAACTCATGTTTAATGCCAGATTTACACACATTTCTATTCGCCAGTAAATGAGACCATTACATATGTTGTGTCAATTGATTTTTATAGTCTGAGCTGTGAGTGTTGGCACTGGGGAAGTGCGAAGGAACCCAGGCACTGGAAGTTGGAGCTGGCTCCCGGTTTCTCCTGGCATCGTCTCCTCCTGAGGCACATCCTGACCTTTACCCTGTGATATTAAATTTCCCCTGGTCATGGATCTTCTCAGCTCTATCAGCTGATCCCATCCCTGCTACTCAGACTTTCTCCCTGAGCTGTTCCTCACTGCAGGGAGGGAGACATCTTTGCCATGTTTCACCCATGGACCAAAACCTTGGGATCTGTCCCAAAGTTTTGCTATGATGAATACTGAGTGCAAGCCCTCAGAATGAAACTCAGACCTGCATTAACCCTTAGCCCAGGGGTAGCTGTGCTTTGCTGAGGCCACCACAACCATAGGGCAGGACACTGTCCCCCCTGCAATGCCACCAAGGAAGCTGATGCTCAGTTGGGGAGTTTTAAGAAAGTTCTAAGCACGTCTTGCCAAAACAAAGCAACCTTCCTCGAAGAATTATCCTCTGTAAATACCCCCCAAGGAGTTAACAATTCCCTTCTCCAAGATGACTCATCCTCCTACACAAGGGACGGCGAGAAGAGCAATCACGCTGCCGTGTCAGCGCTGCAGAGCCGGCGTTCTCTTCCCTGCATGGGCCCTAGAGAGGTGGTGGGCACAGCCCTACCTGCTCCCCGCAGCATCACCACCCTGTCCCCTCCTCTGAGCAGGCTCCCCCATGGGGTGGCTTCTGTGCGTGTCTCAAGCAGTGCCACCCGGACAGAGGGGATGATCCATCTGCAGGCAGCGTTTTGCTGCTGACCTGGGTGCTTTGCCTTCATCAACATGCACAGCAGCACCTTCCAAGGCTGGAGAAAAGGAGGCTGATCCTTTCAAGGGGTGGCTTTTCACACCCCCCGCAGCCAAGCAGAGCTTTCTCTCCATAATTAACTGCTCCAGCCGCGTTTTGGCTGAGCTCCACCAGCAGCACGGCAGAGACAGTGACCTCCTCTGGATTTTGGCAAAGCCCTGGATTTCGGCGGAGCTGCTGCTCCCCAGCACCCAGGCCACGCCACGAAGAGCCAGGCTGCGGATGCGGGAGGCAGCAGAGCCATTCAAACCAGCCACGGGCAGTTTCACAGAGACAGAGCTTCAATCCAACATTAATTTGCAGCATCCTGGGCTGAACACTTTAGATAAGGAGTGCCGGAGCCAGGGAGATGACAGGGACAAGCTTGTGACTGTGGCACATCTGTGTGTGATCACAACGCCCTGCCTGGCTCCGCTGTGGGCTCTGGCGACCTGTCTTACACAATAGCAGGACGGTCCTCACAGGCAGATCCCTTCTCCAAATCCCTGGCAACATCTCTTTTTTTTCCCCCTCACTGCAGGGCTTAAAGCCTCATCCTGCTCCAGTTTTTCTGAAAGGGAATTTAGTGCCTCGCCATAAATTATACGAGCATTGGACATAAGCATCGTTTATGCACAAATCACTGTTCCCTAGAACAAAGCAAGTATCAGCCTCCTGACAAAACACTTTTTAGTAGGATTGGCAAATGAATAAAACCTCCCTATGAATACCAACGTGCTGATGAAAAAGTCCTACTGATTTTAATAGAAAATTATCATTTTCCTATAGGATTTTTGTGAACCATCTCGTTGAATTTAATGGAGATTTTCTATTCTGGTCTGCAATTATGCAAGAGTTAAAATACCTCCAGAGACGAGGAGATTATCTATTACATTCTATAGGATTGCAGAGTAATTTCCATAGAAGCCTGTTATGTTTCTATAGAGCCTGACAAATTTAATCCCCATTGAACTTTAAAGGGACTTTTCCATAAGGGACAAATAGACACTGACATCTGTTAGCTGCAAAATGAGTAATACTCAGAAAATAGTGGCCTTACACACCACTGCTGCACTCGAAATGGTCAAAAGATGTCTTGAACAAGCAGCTTAATGGGGAAAATGCATTAAATTGGTGTCACATGGCTGCATTAGTAGGGCTGTGTTGCAACATTTCTTTTATACACAATGTCATTTATCCAACCAACGCTTTACAAATTGCATTTGCTACCAATGCGTGCTTGATCTCATCATCCCATGCTGGGACTTTCCTGTATCAGCACAGGAAAACTGAGAACAATCTAAATCCAGGGAAAAAAAATGTGAGTTCCAAGCGTGGAGCTGGCGATGTATCCGTGCACATTCCTCTGCCTTAATGGTTCTAATAAATGCATCGACTCCCAATCTCTCTCTCTCATTGAACTCCACTGTGGAGCTTGAAGGGCTGCACTTCTCTTTTATGCTCAGTACTAAAGAAAAAAAAAAAAGCCATTCAGCTGAGCTATCTGGAGAATGAAGTCTTTTAAAGTTAACTGTAAGGTACTTATAATGAGGAACAAAACAAGCAGGGACAGCCTAAGGTTTCCTACACCAACACAACAATTTGTCCTAGACGGGTTCAAGGAACAAATTAAAAGACACGACAGGCCCATAGGTCTTTTTCCACCTCTTGTGCAAGCTGGCATCAAACACAATACATCCTTGCATGTGGCTGTATCTCTATCACCCACTCATCCAGTTATTCCTCAGAAGCCCAAAACTCACTCCAAGAGATTCTTCAGGAGATCTGAATTTTGGATGCATCACCTCTGCAGAGCTGCTCTGGTTCTTGCCTAGCCATTCCCTCACATTTTTGGAGATTATGAGTGCTTTAAGATTATCCTGGATGAAGCAGTTTGAGTGTCCCTCAGCCAGGCTTGTGGCACCTAAAGACATACAAGTTGCTGGAGTGATCATAGTAGCCTGCATAGGAACCTCAGAGCAGTAGTAACAGAATAGTAATATCCAAATTAACCTTCAAATTATAGAGCTGACAGGCAAAATTATCCTAAAATAGTACAGGAGGCATTTTAGAGAAGGAGGGAATTGGCAATGTGGACTAAACCCCCTGACAAGCATCTGGTAGTGGTGGAGTTGAGGGGACCAAGCCAAAACTGGGCACCCAGAGCTGCATGTCTGAAGACACCACAGACATACCCATGGCAACAAGAAGAACAAGCACCTCCATATGTCTTCCCAACTGCATTTCCTTTCCAAAGAAAAGGACAACGTGGTAACTGAGCACAGCAGGAAAATATATGGCTTTAATATTTTCTCATTTGCCAAATGCTGGCGGGAAGGCTGTGGGTTGGGTTTGCTTTTTTCCTTCTTCTGAGCTATATCTGCAAGTGAATAAAGTCCTCAGTGGTGACAGGCCAGCTCTTTTGGATAATTACTGCCCAGAGACCCCTCCAAAGCAAGACCAGACCATGAAGAGGAAGCATGGCAAAAATCAGTGTATAAGTGTGTGGGTACATCTTGCACCCTCACTGCTTCCCTTACCTTTTTTGAATCAATTCTTGTGTTTCTAGAAACCAAACCCAGCTTCCACATGGGCTAATAATGATGTCTCATGTCCCTTTTAGGACTCCATTACTGGGTATGCCAACATCCACACAGAGTAAACCTCGTTGACTTTTCATCCTAAGCATTGTAAGACTGGAAAAGTGGGAGAAATGAGGGAGGCTCATATTTCTAATACCAAAAGGAAGCAACAGGAGAAAGCCTTTGATGCCAGCAGTCAGCTGAAGGTTTTCACACACACATTGCTCCCAGGGACAAGAGAAAAGACAACTCTGGAGAAGGAAGAACAGGCCAAGCAGACACCAGACCTCAACACTTAAAAGAGACTCAAAGACAACTGCTTAAATGAGAATTTAGGAGTAAAACAACAAGGTAAGAGCTTCCCAAGGGCACCACTTGGGTCTGAGCCAGCTCCTACCAAGCCCAGGGGTACAGCTGTCCCTGACACCGTGGTCACATGCAGGTCATTGATGTCACCTTGCATTTCAGACTGGCATCACTCAGGGCATTTCACCCAAGGGCTTAGGAAGGTCCGTATAGGCAGGAAGGTGCTGCCAGCCAAATTTTGTTAATAGGAATGTCACATCATGTGATTGGCTCTAGTGAGCCCGAGGAAATGTTTCCCAAAGTGATGGCATCCTCACAGGGCCCACAGACAGGATAAAGGCAGGGATGCTCCAGTTGCTGAACCCAACACTGAGCTGGCTGCTCCACCATCCACTGCTGGGCCAGAGCATCACTGCAAGAAAGTTTGGAGCAGTTTCAGCTGGAGCAAGCTGTGCTTGGCTGTGAGCCCTCCCTCCCCACGGTGTGCCCAGGGCTGCACCATGCAGAGGCTGGGCATGGCCGGGATGGTGATTTGCAGTCTGCTCAGACACAGCCCTACATCACTTGGGAGAATGAACCTACAGTTTTATAAACTATTTATTAGCCCTGTCCTGTAGCGCTACATCAATATGGCCATCGGTGAAGCAAGGCAGGAGCTATAAAAATACCATCTATCCAAAATAAGCTTCATAAAATCAAACAGAGGCCAGTACAGCCTAGGATGGGATTGTGGCTTGACATATAAAGGGCCTCTCAATCTTTGAGATAGACCATTAAAATCCTCAAGCCCTTTTGGTTCACAGAAGTCTAAAACAAAAGGGGAAAAATAATGACACCTTTCTCTGGCGGAGCAGGAGAAGGCAGCAAGGCAGTCGTGCAATATCATTTGTTTCCACAGAAGCCAGATTACTCCCTCTTCCCAGCAAGAAAACTACCAGGACCAGGAAAAAAAAAAAAAAAAAAAAAAAAAAAAAAAATTGCTTGTTTTCCTTTGCCTTCCCCACCCACGAGCTGCATTTCAACAGGCAAAAAAGTTTCTCCTCCGTGTGCCAGCAGTGATGTTCCGTGCTCGGCACAGGAGAGGCGGTGCAGGAGGAGCTGGGGAGGCACGGCTGGAGCACACCGATATCCCAGCCCGCACCCCCCCGGCTCCCGAGGCAGCGGGGTAAGGCAGAAGGCAGGTCAATACATTGTCAGAGATGATGATTAACATTTCCAGCCAGTGCTCCCTCAAACCACCTCTAAAACATGTCTTAATAAACTGCATTGCAAATAGCCTTGTATTTCTACCTCGCTGCATCTGCCAGGGTGAGATAATACAGCGACCTCAGGAAAAGTGACACACAGGGAATGAGCTGCCGGGAGTTATGCGACACCATGAGACCTGGCTCTGCACATCGCTTCCGAGCCTGGGTGCCTCTTGCTGTGGCTCACTCGGGTTTTTTTGGGGCTCTGTATGGAACAAGGGGTATGCTTTGAGCAAAGGAAATACCAGCTCACAGAGGGTTTGGGGCTGAAAGGGTTGTAGGGAGAAAATCGCCCTGAATTGCTATTGAGTGTGAAAATCACTCTACAGAGAAATATTTCAAAGTCAGGCACGTGACAGTTTTTTTGCAGAGGCAGGCACCATGCTTTGAAAGGTCAGAAGGAGGTGAGAGCAAGCACAAGCATCATTTTCCTGGAAACACTGAAGCTTTCCAAAACTGTGTGATGGCAACAGGCTCCGTGACAGTTCCCAGCGTTGCTGAAATACTTGGCTGGCTCAAGCACGGCGTGGCTCAGCATCACCTTTCCGGGGGATTTGGAGCCTTACACCTTGCTGCACTGCGATGCTCAGACCTGAGAGAGACAGTCAGAGCTGCCAATCCAAACTGCAACTCAGCTCCTCAAAGCACTGAACTGGAAATGAGGCTCACACGGCTTCACGCCCTTCCCCTGCTTATCAGCCTGCCACAGTAACATCAAAAGAGAGAGGAAACAGCTTGGGTTGGACAAGGGGTGAAAAAAAGGAAGGAAAAGATTTGGGTTTACCTGACAAGTCACCTTCAACTGGGCAAGGATGTTTTACATCCCCGCTCTGGACCTTCAAGTACTTCAACATTAAGTAAATGCCACTTACCTAGGAGGAAAAAGAAGAAAAAGTTAAAGTTCACCGAGTATTTTAACGTGACGCATTTTAAAAATGATGGAATTTGTAATTCACTTGTAGGCTGGAGGAAACACAAAGGGGAAAACTCCAGGTTTAAATACACTTTTATAAAGGTCAGCTTGAATGGCACAGGGTCACAAGGCCATCCTATGAGCTGTTTCTTTTCTTATTTGCTTCCCACAGTTTCAGCTTTTTCCAGCCCCCTACCCAAGTCTATAGAACAGGCCTCACTTCCAGAGGCCTCTTCCCACCCCAAAATTTAAATCCCTACAGAGAGGTGCTTCCTGCTCTTTCTTACATTGATTTTTTTTTTTTTCCCCTCAACAGCAAAATTACCCATCCTTGGTCAAGGTCTGACACCAACTTTTTCATCTCTGCAGTCCCAAGCAGGCAATGCCATTAAATATTTCCAACCTCAGCCCTGATTCCATGCTCCATGGGAAAAAAAACTGCTCAGGATCCATCTTCCCCATCTTTGCTCTAGCTGCAGCAATTCATCCTTCCACGTGGGGATGTCCTACCTGATCTCCAGCCCACCAGGCAAGACCACAGGCATGGGACAAACACAACTATTCATCCTTTCCTTCCAGAAAGACCAATTTGACCTTCTCTAGGACAAAGGAATTCCATCTTTGCCAACCCAAATCAAAAAATCTGCCTCATGGATACAATAAATATTAATTGGAGATAAATGAGAAGCCCTTCCCTTTTTTCCACAGGCATCTGGAAACATGGAAAACCAAGCAAGGAGGGGCTGTGCCCGTCCAGCTGTTGCTCCATAGGCTGTTGTAGGAATTGAGGATGATGGGATGGGGCATGTCTGGCTAATGCACGGCTGTGTGTACTCTAAATGACTTAAAGGGTGCCTGGGGCTGTGGACAGATGCAGCTAAAACACACAATTGAATAAATAAATGGAAGGTAACGGAGAAGGGAGCAATGCCATGGGAGAGCGAGTGGCAGAGTTGTGTGCCAAGGTGTTAAAAAAACTCCCACAGAGCTGCCTAAACCTCTTCTGAGACTCCACTGCTACGTGTTTCAGATGCTGAGAAGATTGAACTAATAAAAAAGAAATGAGAGAACTGTCACTGCAGATTACATGGTATTTATTCCAAAATCTGCTCATTATAGAAATTTGCAAGACAAATGGGCTTTTAGCAGGAAATGGCAGCTTTTCCTTAAGTGTATAACGATGAACAGATCTGGTTGGGAGCATTTTCTCTCCCTTTTTTGAGCTACTCCAGCTCCAAGTCTTACCAACCACCCGAGAAATACTCGTGAGGCTGAAAAAAACCCAAATCTTTTTTTTTTTTTTTTTAACATTCTCCACCAGCCTCTTCATAATCCTATAAGAAAGTACGATTAAGAAATATTTGAAGCAAGAAAAGCTCATTTGGCCTAGAGAGTTTCTAGGCAGCAAGAGCTTCCCCTGCTCCTCAACAGCCTGCAATCGGCAGTGCTAACGCTCCAGATCCTTCCTTCCTCGCAGGGAAAGCCCTTCACCAAGAAGAGTATTTGTGGTCAGGCTTTAATCCTCCAGCCTTGATAAATGTTTAATTCCTGGGCCTGCCTTCATATCTGAATATAGACTGGAGGTGCTTCGCATTCTGCTGTATCCGAGTGCTTCTAATGACATTTTGGCTTCTTTCCCAGTTAATTCCAAGTGCCTGAAACCCAAGCATCTCCCCTCTCTCCCTCCCCATCGTGGATGCACATGCGGATATTTGACTGATAATATACAAAGCCAGAATATGTGGTTTTAAAACAAGTCTGTGCAGCAGAGACTCAAGAAGGGAGAAGAAGAAGGGGGAAAATATGCCTTGAAATATTACAGAGTAGGAGCTGTCAAGTTGAAAAAGCTTCTACAAGGTTTTCAATGCCATAACTGTGTTATTTAGCTGGGGATGAGAATTTTCAGACACATCAACAGGAAAAAAGGGGTTTCAGGAGGGGGAAAAAAAAAAAGAGAGGCGGTCTGTCTTATTTGCAGCTCTCCTTTGTTGGAAAGCAATTACAGCCTTACTCAATTTATGACCCAGAATGCACCCTAATCTACTTGTAAATGCGTCTTATTCACCACACAGCACTTTCAGATACAGCCAGGGTAAATAAACGGGAGATTGTTCCTACCTACATTGCGGCACAACTGTTAATTGTAACGCCCCATGAAACTTAATTATGCAAAGCAGAGTGGCGACACTGCAGCCATTAATGAGATGTTTGATTCAAGAATAATTTGTTGTTTGGAGCTTCGGACTTGTTTTCCCTGTCCCTTCCACTGTGCTGCACTAATTCTCAATTCGTGCTTATTTTAATAGTGAGGCAGCAGGGCACAAAATGGCTCAGCTGAGGCAGCAACGGGAGGGCTCCTGGTTGGAATCCCATTTTCCAAGTATGCAGCAAGGCCCCACCATATGGGTTTCCCTCACTTCAACAAATTCAGTGGAAAGCCAGTGATGGGACACAAAACATTCTGCAGGTAAAATGCTGTGAGTGCTACCAAGCCCTTTTAGACAAAGGAGTGGCTAAAAGGAGAAAGACTCAGCTTTGTCTGACCCACAGAACCTCCCAAAGCCACGCTGGGATGGACACAGGTGTGGATCCTGCTCACCACACACACAAACACCCACAACATTACTTTCAGCTCCTTTGTAATGGCTGGATCTGAGCAACACTTTGGGCTGAGCCATCGTGTTGCCTGCCTGGAAATAACATTTTAAAAACCACAAATAGAAGTCGAGAAGAGGTTGAAGAGACAAAGAAAAAGCTGACTTGGAACAAGGAGTTGTAGTACACCCACTGATAAAGCAGGTGATAGATAGAGCTACAAGATGTTGCGTGGAGGCTCTCCTCGCTGCTCTAAGAGACTTTCTCCCTAAATGGGGAAAGGAGATTGGTAGTCAGACCAAAGTCTATTATTTAAGCCTCTGGTTATTGATAGAAACACACTATCTTTTTAAATTTACAATCAAGCAAGCAATTCACTCTCCCCCATTTACAACAGCACAAGATGTTTGCTCATATCTGTCCTGGAGATATCAGAGTCTTTTCTCCTCTCGGCTCTCTCCCAAGCTCTGACTGCAGAAATCCTTCTGCTAACATCATCTCTGAGCTTCCCCCTCGTTTTTCTTCCTGATGACACGCTCTGCTCCTAACTCAGGCCGAGCACTGACCCACTTCTCCAGCTTGCTCCATTAATACCTGTGATTAGTAGGCCTTGGAGCCAACAGCCACCACCAGCCCATGAATCACCAGGATTTCTTTCCCTTCTGTGGCACCAGCAAAAGGAAGGAGCCGGGGTACTTTATCTCTGATATATCTGCTGGTGATAGGAAAGACATTGTTGGTCTACTGTAGCTGTCTATTTTTTTCTTATAAATGTGACTCTTAAAATAGCAAGTCACGAAGAGGGTTTTAGACATATTGGAGGCCCTTGGGAACAGGGCTCTCATGACTGCTCGTGGTACTGATAGCAACGAGATAAAGAGGAACCCAGCACACACCCAACCCCGCCGACGCCTGTAATAAGATCAGGACAGATGACAAGGCACTCAACTGTGCCCCAGCAAGGCCATTACTGAGCATTAATAACAGAACCTTTTTATGAACAGATCACTCAGTGGTAGAGCCTTTCCCACCTTTGCTGCTACAAAAAGCCACAGCACCCCAGGCCCCAGAGCAGCAGGGTCTGGGTTTTGCTGCCACTCACCCAGGCTAAATACGGCCAGGGGAGTCAAGCTGCCCCATGGAAAACCCCTGGCAAGTCTGTCTTCCTAAGAAATGCTCATCATAGTGATCTCAGAGGTCTTTTCCAACCTAAATGGTTCTGAGTCCAACTGTTACCCCAGCACTGCAATAAATCTCTAAATCATGTCCCCAAGTGCCATACCCAGCTCTCTTAAATCTCTGCAGAGATGGGACTCCACGCCCCTGGGCAGACTGTTCAATGCTTGACAGCCCTTCTGGTGAAGGCATCTTCCCTAATACCCAATCTGAAACTCCTCTCAAGGCCATCTACTCTTGCTCTGTCATTTGTTAGTTGGGAAAACAGATCAATCCCCACCTGACCCCAGCCTCCCTTGGGTAGCTGTTGAGAGTGAAGAAGTTTCCCCTAAGCCTTCCCAGCTCCCTCAGCCACTCCTCACAGGACTTGTGTTCCAGACCTTTCCCCAGCTCTGCTGTTCTTCTTTGGACAAACTCCAGCACTTCATGTCTTACTTAATGTCTTCGTACCTTACCTGAAAGTCATGACCAAGTACGTGCATCAAATCAACTTTTAATATTCTCCTTCCCCCTTGCCTTGTGTGACTCCCTTGCAGTCCAAACCAGCTCTTCCTGTGAAGATACTCCCACCAAAGCAGCGGCCAGCCCTGCTGTCCTCTGCCACAGCATCCAGCAGCTGTTCTCTCCCTTTTCATCTTACACAGAGGAGAAGGTTCAGGTTTGTCTGATCCTCCATCCATTGCCCTTTTTCCAGTGTATTTTGGAGTCCAACCCAGGGAGAACTGGCACCACCAGAAGTCTGACCCTAGCTCTGCTGAAACTCTGAGTGAAATTATGCCAAGCCCACTGAATGGGTTTTGACTTCTATAAAAATAAAAAGCATGCCTGGAGAAGGGCAAGATTTTTTTTTCAAGCAATTTTGAGGTTTTTTCCCCCGACTATCTGATATTTCATTTTGGGTGTTACTTTGATTTTATAGAAAAAATCAAAACCAATCTGACCCCAATTGTCCAGAAGTACTACGAAAAAAAAAATCTGATATTCACAGAGCTCTGGTCCTATTGCCCTAATTCTCACCTTCTCTTATTCTGTAATTTCCTCCTTTGTAACACAGTGACTGGAGCTGAGTGCAGTGTCTCAGACGTGCACTCAGCGAGGGCTGAGATATTATTGTTGATTTATGGGGGCTGGCTCTGCTTAGGGAGCAGTGATTTACTCTGGTGTGTTTTCACAACGCTGCCATCTCTTTGGAGACAGATCTCACCCTCAGCTTCCCCACATCCAAGCACCTGGTGCTAAGCACTCGGCCACGGATTGCTGAGACATTTCCCCAGATTTCCTCCTCTCTCCAGCTTTGTTTCCAGGAAGGTCATTACCACATTTTTGTTCCCCTAAGGTTTAACAGTCCAATTAGGGGAGACAGCAACTTACTGTCTTACTTCAGTAGGTGCTGGCCAGAGCATGGCCTTATCCCTGGAAACCAATTCTCCCTCAGCCTTAAATATGGACCCAGTTTTATATGTCACTTATCTTCACAATGGAACAGTCAGGAATTATTCTGCCCAGCTTTATCTGCTATTCAGCTCTGCCTTTTGTTAGTCTCCTTCTTTGGACGCTGTGAAAGAAGCAGACCTTGCACACAGAGCTTTCCCAAAAGTACTTATTTTTCTTCTATGGGAGCAGGCAAACCCTGCACCCAAAATCCAGCCAAGTGACCATGCCAAGATGAAGCACTCTGCTCCCTGGGTTGTTTTTCCAAGGAGAACTGTGTCTGCAAAACACTCCTGGGAGACAGGAAGAGGAATGGGAACAATGCTACAGCAGGACCTGGTCATAAATACCTGTTAAAGGGGGCTGTTATGGCTTTGCCTTCTTCAGTGGTTGTATACATACATAGATCAGTAAATACTGCAACAGTTTTCTGCACGACACCTTTTGCTGCTGTTTTGCAAGCGCAGATACATCAGTGCAGCATCAAGCTCTTAAAAATGCTCAGGAAAAGCTGCTCAGGAGAAGCTGCTGGTGCCATTACCCAGCACCCACACACCAGAACACACGAGCACTCCTCAGAGTCACATTTCTGCTGCGAAAGAAGGGAATCAAGACACTTTCAACAGCAGAGCTCGGGACTAAGTCTCCTGTGGAGCAAGTCCCAACACCCCACTGGGAGACAGGAATCACGATCACCTCTTTGTTTCCCATCTCCCTTTTCATCCTCCCTTTGCCTCCCTTTCCCCCGCTGCAGGAAACCTTGAACGCCAGCTCCCTACCAGAGGGATTGAGGAGCTGAACAACTGAGCAGCGTTCTGAGAGCCTTTGAAGGAGCTGCACAATGTGGGAACAGTGGTTCACGGCGCACAATAGCGTGTCCTCGCTCGCCGAGCGGCCCCCGCGATGACTGTCCTCAGCACAACTGTCAACTCCACTCCCGGTGAAGGATCTTTATTATTAGTGATGAGCTAAGAAAGCAGGGTGAATGCAGCTTGATTTTGCAGCTCCAGCACTTAGGGGAAAGAACAAACTGTGTAAATCCATAATCGGAAGCACGGAGTAGGAATAAATGTGGAATCCCATCAGGTGACATCTTGCTTTAGGTCCCTGTTTTCCCTTGATGCTCCCCACATCTCTCCTGTGAAAGAAGAATAACTCCTCTCCCCTTCCATAGGCCTTACCCTATGATTTCTACCCTTTATGTCCTCAAACATTCCCACATTCATTATAAACTCTCTCTTTAGCCGTTTCAGGCAGTTCCTCTGCGATGCTCAGAAGTATAAAATCTTTCAGTGATGGTTGCAAAAGGCGAAATCAAATGACAGGTTGATTTAGTGCAGCTCTTACTAACAGCTTGCAGAAATTAGAAGTAAATAGGAGGTCAAACAGCTCGCAAGCAATTTGACATTGGCAATTGCAGCTTAGTTAGGCTCCTCTGGTAATAAAGAACCACCGTGTCTTTCCTTTACCTCAGTGCTCAGCAATAGAAAGGTCATTACCAGCTAAAGATACTGCAAGAATAACACTTTAAACCTTTATTATTTTTAACAAGACACGGGTATTTTAAATAGTGTCTGTGCAATACGCTGGTGGCATGCTACAATGACTGGAAATGGCTCAAAATAATAATAAAAAAACCCAAGTGAAATTGGAAACACAATATGTAACCATCCATGGTTCTTAAAGCTGTGTCAGTCAGTTAAGCAAAAACTATGCTTGGGCATAAGTGAGCATGAAATTCAATATAAACATCCTGAATGTGGTAGAGAAACAGATGAAATATGTATACAAAATGCTAAAGTAAAATATACAATGAGTTTTCTATAAATAAACAATAAAGAAATAAGAAGATTAAAAAAAAAGCTGTCTTTATGATATATACGATTGGTGGAAATGAACCCATTCTGCAATTGTCTGACTTCAGATACTTTGGGGATGTTGATTATGTTTTTAATTCTCTTTCATCAAAAATAGAGGTAATTAGGGACAAAATAATTCCAGTAAATGTCAACCGCCTAAGACTTGAGAAAACTCAAAAGAGGCAAAGCCATACACAAATGTTTTGAAATGAATAATAAATGAATTGTGGGCTCTAAACAATTATTTTTTGAAGTATCCCTAATGTAAACTAACCAGATGTCCTGGGTGAAGAGGGTGAGAAATTGCCTTGACAGGCCACTAATTCCTTCACTGCAGATCCCTTCTGTGAAGTGGGGATTATCAAAATAATAAATAAACAAATGAAAGCAAACACAAGAGACACAACATGGCTTAAAAAGCCAGAGAAGGCCAGTGCAGTTATAACAAACAACTGCAGTCCTAAAAACATTTCTGAAAGTTCCTGTTTGAACTCCAGTACCTGTCTCAGATGGGAAAAGCACATCCCTGGCTTTTCCCACCCCCCACTGCAAAGCACCAAGTCCCTCATTTGGAGATGTGTGTCTCCAAAACAGTGACAGCATCACTAAGCCCAACTTGGTTCCCGACTTCCCCACACCTCTGTTTCCCATCTCTCTAATGGGAATAATAGCACGGACCCATTTCCCGAGCTGGAGTTGCAGAAGCACTTAGATGCCATGGAAACGGGCGACATTCCACCACCCACGCTCCCCCATGCCAGCTCTGTTATTCAGCAGAAATGCAGATGGACCAGCAGCTGCCCCAGAGGAAACCTCCTCCTCCTCCTGAAGGATGGGCAACGTTTAGCAAACCTCTGCTCCCAACTCTGTTCTATGAGCACCGGGGTGTCAGCAGCCACTGTCTGGGTTTTGTCCCCTGGAAATATTTCCCAGTCCATGCCATCCCACCAGGACACATCACTGAATGCCACCTGAGGGCTCTCCTCTAGATATTATTCTCTGCTGGGACCCAAAATCCTGCATGCAGGTGCAAGGGAGCACATGCCCAAGGTGCAAAGGACTCCCACATTGCACAGAGGTGCTAAAAACCCCAAGCAGGATTACCCAAATGGCTGTGGAACAATGATGTTCCTCTCCTGAAAGCTGAATCTAATCTCATCCCATCCTCCACTGCCCTCCCCGAGCAGGGAGAGAGACTGACCTGTAACTCATCTCACCTTCCCCAAGCTGCAAGAATTATTCATCATCGTGCCAAGCTATCAATTTCCCAAATACATCCCAACTGGCCACACCACAGGTAATTAGAGCCCACAGCCAGCAGTGATTCAGGAGGGTTAGCACTGAGCCACAGCACAGGATCCCTGGGAAATGATGGGACTGTGTGGGTCACGCTGGTTCATCTGCACATGATTGGATTAATCAGAGATAAGACTGACAATAGAGCAGAAATTTGAGCTACAGACCAGGTCACACAGGCCAGCTTGGTAGGAGACAAAGAAAATCAGAAATGTCAGTAGCAGGTCTATAATAATTGCATAACAATTTCAGATAATAATTTTACTGCAGAATTTTTCCCTGGTTTCCTACAAATCCCAAATCAAGGCTAAACTGAGGGGTTTATGCCTGAAGATTTTGACAAGGCAGACCAAAAGCCAGTCTGATCCCCACACTGATCTCCACTAGGATGGAGGGACAGGGCCACCAGTAGCCAGAGGCAACCAGAGAAAAGCAGAAACACATCCCTGGCTAGCAAAGGACATGGCTCCACACCACTTTTATCATCTTTCCCCATTCAGCAGACAAGCTCTTTGGTCACTGCAGAGGACCAGGGCTGTGGAGAGCAATTCTGAGCCGTCTCTGCCTGCAACCTGTATTTGTTGCTCCCTTGAGTGGCTGCCTCAGACAGGCTTTGCTGTATTTCAGACCTGACATTACCCAGCAGGCAGTGAAAACTGGCTACTCATTAACTCTGCCGAGATGGGAGCAGCTCCCATAAAAGCCACTGAAACCACGCCAGCATTTGGGGTGTGTGTCATTTAGCTGTGATGTGTCCCTCTTGCTGTTTGGCTTTTCCCTTTCCCTTCAGTTTTATTTTCACGTGGTGACATTTGGAAGAGAAAGCCATTGAGAGTGGCAATATTGGACATTCAATTCCTGGCTCCCTCGCTGTCACTTAGTAGAAAACATTCAGAAATTTAATATTTGATCTTCCACCTCCTCTTTGATCACCTTTTTGTGCCTCTACCACTCCAAGGATAAAGTGGCTTAATAAATTGCAGAAATGGGCTGAGGAGGCTGCTCCGAGAGGGATTCAAAGCAAAGGCAGAAATCAGATGTACAAATTACTCACTAGCCAAGATTTTGAGATGTTGAAAGATTTGTGTACTTGGTGCTATTTCAGGCCAAATTTCCCAGAGAGGGACTCTGGCTGGTTAACAGAGAGTTAAACAAGGCTTAATAAAGGCAAATAGTTAGCAGGTAATGGATTGCTGAATATTCAGCCAATGAGGCTCAGCTCAAGTCCATAGCCACCAGCAGCATCATCTACTGATGGATTTATCCCAATCTACCACTAATATCTGCAATATGCTTCTAACATCTGCTAACCACTTATTAACTCTATACAGACTCCTGAAGAGCTATCAATAACCCTAACTTTAATAAGAAGGGTGACCCTGTAGCCAGCATCAGGACAGAAATGTCATTCAATCAACTCTTCTGGCTGGGTTGTTTTCCTCTGCCAGAAATCTCCTGGGAGCACCAGGCAGGACAGAGCAGCACGTTCAAGGTCAGAGAGTCCTCAACCAGCTTTGTCCTTGGGACTGCAGAGCTCCAGCCCCAAACTTCAAGGCAGTGCCAAATATCAGGCTGCATGTCCTTCCTTTGAGCTCCTCGGTGGCCACTACACAGTTGATATTCACCTTTCAACCGTTAAAAAAAAACGTTCATGATGAGATCAAGCTCAGTGACCTCATTCTGCATGCACCAGCTTCCCATGTTAGAGCAGATATTTTACTCTTCGCAGATGTGAAGTGAAAAGCATGTGTTGAGGGGAGGCACCACAGTGAGAGCCATGGGGAAGGACGGCACAGAAGTCACATTTTCTTTCCATGAAGAAAGCGTCCTCCTTCTCCACAGCCTGCTCAGGTACACAGGGAGTGCTCACAGGGAGGAGGACAGAACCCTGCTGCCTTCTCCTCACCTCACAGATGGTCTCTCCCTGGGGCTGTGGGGGCCAGCACATCCCCAAGCCCTAATGTCACATGTCACAATGCACTAACATTCCATCGAGCTCCCCTTGCACACCTGCATGACACTCCCCACTGTACAGGTGGGGAAACTGAGGCAGGCTGGGTCACAGCAGATGGGTTCCTGCTGCCTTCGGTGCTGCTTCCAGCTCATCTCCCAAGGTCAATGTGCCAGCAGCACTCACACATCCTGCTGGCATGGAATTCACAAGCCAAAGCCCAATTCCTCCACCAACTCGAGTCACAGGCAATCTGCAAACCATTGGATTTGGGTTCCAGAAAAAGTTTGAGTCCCAAACTAACACAACTGTGCCCCATCCTGTCCAAAGGGGACCCTATGCCAGCTTATGCAGCAAACACCCCATTTGCCCATCACTGCTCCTTCCAAAATAAACAGGTTTATGGTCACGCCATCATTCCATCGGTCCAAGGCTCTCATGATAAAACCCAGCCTGCACCGTGGCCAGCGCCACAACCCGCGCTCCACAGACCGGCTGCGGATCTGTCGCCGTTTCAAGAGCCACTTTCTGCATCCCAACCGTCCAACACAGCTCTGCCAACCCCTACCACCTGTTCTGCTTTGGCCTGCACCACTGCAGCCCTGGGTCGGTTGCGGGGTTTGCAGCTCCGTGGCAGCGCCGGCGGGCACAGCTGGCTGGATGCTGCTGCATGTCACACCCTGCGCCGGGTACCGGCCACCGCAGCACCAAATTAACGGTGCATCTGCTCCTCGCTGCAGACGCCGCCGAGAGTGGGCTGTAATTTCGTCTCCGATCCCCCAAATAATGTTTGTTGTCGTGCTGTAATCTTGGCAATCAATGTAACAGCTGAACAGATCGTTTCGGCTGAAATATTTGCTAAACACGCGAAGACCTTGAAACCACACCTCAGCGTGTGCGCATTGTGTGCGGAATTACACACTGAACTAAATAAGGACTGGGTGGGGGGAGACATGGGGAGAGCTGCCAGCCAATTAAAACACAAAAACAGCGAGGAAAAGAAACAAAACACCAAACCCTTGTGAGTTTATCTGCAGCACCTTACACCAGCAACGCCTTATTTCCTGTAAACCAGGCAAAACAAAGCTTCAAGCACTCTTTGGAGCACTCCGCCATCCAAGATGGATCAACTGAAATGTGTATGCAAGGCTCTCAGAAGTGGAATTTAATGGTCACAAAAATCAATTGGCCAAACCAGCTGCACGCATATTAACCTCCTGATGTCCCTCTAACTGAGTGCTGCCTTCACTCAGCCAGCTATAAATAGGCTAAGCCACAAAATGTTTTTATTTAGGGAATTTAGCAAGAGCTGCTTTTTCGGTTTCTGTGTTTAACCTGCTTGAAATGCCAGTCTGGGAAATGAAAGCAGCAGATTAGCAAAGACAAAGCCACAGGTGACCAGGTTACACTCATGGCCACACTATCAACCACCTGCACGTCCTTCTGCAAGTCATGGTACTGTGATATTTCCCTTTTTCCTCTTCAAGAGCTGTGTTTATTTTGAAATCAGCTTCCTGAAAGAAAGAATTTGACTTGGATACGACAGCTGGGCTGCAGGACCCCGACTGGGGCTGGGGTCTCCAGGCATTAACTTAACATTTACCTGAAATAACACAGGATCTTTGGGGACTAAAAAGAAAAGTCACTCCTTTTTTTGGGCAAACTCTTGTGCTTCCAAGGTTTTGATTTCTTCTAGCACTGCAAAGCATTTGTATAAATTAGTGCAGACATCTGAGATACATCAAATTTGACAGGCCTGGGGCAAGTTCAAACTTCTGATCACAACATCCATCACAAGCACTGAGCTATTTATCAGCAATTGATCAAAACAAAGAGGGAGAACAAAACCTTTCACTTCAGTAATTGATACCTAAGGACTGACAAGAGCAGGTCCACTACCTCCCCCTCAAGACTGCAGATTGCTTAGTTGACCCCCAAGACATCATTCCATTAAAGCACCTCAGCAAATGTGGACCTTCAGGAGACCCAGCAACACAGAAGGAAAAAGAAAAAAACATCTCATGGATCTGCTCAAGCTACACCTTTGACCCTGTAATCCAATAATGCAAAACCCCTGATGACCTCAGTGTAAGAAGTAGCTGGAAGAGGTTGGAAGACCAGAGATGTTACTGATGGAAACAGAATCTGGGATTCTGGATGAGGGGTCACTCTCTGCTCTGCCACGGCCTCCCAGGGAGGCCTGACACATCACCCGGGCTGCCTGGTCTCATCCTCAGTGGGGTTGGTATCACTTTTAGGGGAAAGAAAGTACTTTTGCAAGTCTGGGTGCCAAGATATGACAGCAAAATGAGCAAAATCCTTTCAGTGAGACCCAAGCAGCCTTTTAATCCTCCAAGCAGCAGATCACAGCTGCTGAATCGCAGCACTCTTGACTGGGATTCAAAAGAGAGAATTTGGGGTCACTGGGCACCTCCATGGTGATGTGTCAGGCTCAATTCCTTGGCTGTGACATCCCGTCCATTTCTAAACATCTCATTCAGTGGGGTTTCAACCATCTGCACTGCACAGGGACTCGTCTCCAGCCTGGGCTGCACATTTGGCTTGGATAAAGCTGGCAGGAGCCAAGGAGTGAAGCCAAGGGGACAATGGCCTGGAGCCAGGAGAGCCACACCAGCACAAGGAGAACCTCCACAGTGCCTCTGTCCCAGGGACCAGAGGAGAGGAGAGTTCCCACCTCCCAGAGGAGAGGAGGGAAACACTTTGCACGTCTTTATCACGCCACAGCCGCTAATGCAGAGCCAACCTGGCTCGCCCAGATCCCTCATGGAGACTCGAGCCTGCCAACCTGCTGAGAAGCAAACGGCTGCCAGCTCCCAGCCTTGGCAGCTCTCCCAAGGTGGAGAAGCAATGGGCTTTCCCTGGAGGCTCCAGGCAGACAAAGGAAGCTCCGTGCTTCCTACAAGGCCCTTGCCAGCTCCCTTCTCCCCAGCAATTCCCTGTCGGGCTCCAAGGGAGCTGTGACACAACCTCAGTGCAACAAGGCTCATGGAAGCCATGTGTGTCAAACGTGGCAAGAAAAAACATTGCTTCCTTTAAAAAAAAAAAAAAAAAAAAATTAGCCATTTTCCACACATTTGCTAATTACTCATCAGATTTTCTAATGAAGGTGCTGTGCTGGGCACTGGGAGATGGAAGGATTTTCTGCTAAAATCAAATGGGGAGTAAGCGAGGCGTTTACCAAAGGATAGGCAGCTTCAAAGCTTTCCCTTCCACTTAGATTTTAAGCACTTCTACAAAAGAACATTGATTTTGGGTTAAATTGACTGATTTTATTCATAGCTGGTTCGTATGGTGTATTCAAAAGACAAATTGTACGAGACTGCAAGCTATGGATCAGCTCTGATAATTCAGTCCTCTTTCCTCTTCTTTTTCTTTTTATTTTATATTTTTTTCCCTAAATATTTTCCATGCTTATAATTTGCTATTATTTGGCCCCTGCCTGGACAGAAAAGGCATTTTCACAGTATGGGAGCCTGTCTTTGAAGGAAGGGTATTATATTTTAATGCCAATTACAACAGAAGTAAGAATCAGACATCCCTGCAACCCTTTAGAGCTCCTGCATAGCAAATGGCCTATTTGGGGAGGGGATGTGTGTTTTGTTCAGAGACATTATATTTATGCAGAGAGTTTATTGACTCCAATTTAGGTGAAATATATAATAAACATGTGTATCAAGCACTAAACACTTGTGACAAAGATCAGCTCTAATCCCTCAGGTGCACTGCTGTAGCTGTTAAGAGAAGTGCTATATGAATACTCCTTAGAAATATCACACACCAGGAATATTTAAGGCTTTTTTTTGCACATATTAGGCAAAAGGCAGCAGGTCTGGGACATGCCAGGAGGGAGCATCAGCTCCTTCCACCCCAGCACAGGTCACCATAAATGTCCCAAAACATCCTCCCAGGCTGACTTCAGCACATCTCTCCTCACACACAGCTGGCCAGCTGCAAACAGCTGGATGCAAACCAAAGCAACCTTGTCCCAGCAAGTCGTGGTCTGAGGCTGGGCAGCTCAACCACTGTGACTGTTTCCCCATGGAAACAGAGAGGTTGAAAGCCACTGGTGAGAGGAATCCACGGGGGAATTGTTTGCAAAATGTATCTGAGGAATGAAGACATCAGCTGCTAAATGAATATCTGCATCATCACTCTTGGAAAAGCCCTCCAAGACCATCGGGTCCAAGCCATGCCCAATGCCCACACTGTCCCCAGCCCACAGCACTGAGTGCCACATCCAGGAACTTTTTGGGCACCTCCAGGGATGGGGACTCCAAACCTCCCTGGGCATTCCCTGCCAATGCCTGACCTCCCTTTCCATGGAGAAATTCCTCCTGATGTCCACTCTGAGCCTGCTCTGATCCAGCCTGAGGCTGTTCCCTCTCCTCCTGTCCCTGTTCCCTGGGATCAGAGCCTGAACCCCCTCACTGCCCCTCCTGGCAGGGAGTTGTGCAGAGCCACAAGGTCCCTCCTGAGCCTCCTTTTCTCCAGGCTGAACCCTCCCAGTTCCCTCATCTGCTCCTCATAGGATCTCCAGACCCTTCCCTATTAATTTTGCTTCCATTCCACATTTTCTTGCAGCAGCAGCAGCACAAACCTCAAAAAAGAAAAGCCTTCCATCCCCACATCATGAAAGGCTGCAAGACTCATTTTCTTAACTAGGAGGAAGAGAAACCTAAACTATCAAAAAATCTTTCTCTGGGAACCAGAAGTTTGGTGACCCTAAACAATTCTTGGGTTGAACCTACTGGATTGTTTCAGAAAGGGGAAGAATTTAACTACTTCAAAAGATGCTGAAACACAAAAACATGCAGAGCATTTGGTTCAAAGGCCCATCACTGGGTTTCCTTCTGTTTTATTCAAGCCCTTTGGGAATATATTTAAATAAATGAAATCTAAACAAAGCAGTGATGTTTGCAGGGAGTGGGGCTGAGCTTTCCACTCCTCTTTTTTTTTTTTTTAAAGGAATTTTGTCATCCAGCAAATGAGCAGAAAAATGTGTTATTCACTGAGCTCTTCTTAATGTGCTGAATAAAAAATAATAAATAAATAAAAGGAGTACAAGTGCATCAATCTGAACAGATAATGAGAGCCTGGTGGTGATGAAGCTGAGGGATGCAGGACAAACCACCAGTGAGAATTGTATAGGGACTAGGACTCATTGTTGTGCCATACACACACTCCCCAATGGATGCTGAGGAATTAGGGATGGCTCCTGCAGCTGCGGGCAATCCAGAGGAACATTTCCAATGAGCCTGTTTGTGTCACACCCTGAACATGGAGGAAAAGAGCGGGGAGAGGGCACAGACTGCAGAGCACAAGGTCAGGAGTGCTGCTCCTTTAGCTGTATTTTCTATTGATCTGGCATTACTGCAGCAAATACCCTCAAAAACGCACAAACATCCTAAATCTGTCTGCATTCCAATTCTATTAATTCAATTCGATTCTCAGCAGTCAACCACTACAACCCCCTACACACACCCTTGAACAAGAGATGGGATTTGGACCAACCCAGGAGCATCCCTTTCTTTTTTCCCCATGAAGTCCAGCTCCCTCCCTTCCCCAACAGCCAAAATCCCACCAAATTTTGCCACATCCTGGCACCTGCTCTCTCACTTTGCAGCCTGGGATGCCAGGCATGTCTGGAAAGCTGCTCAGTTATCATTTCAGGGCATCCAATGCTGCTAATTGATACACCGTAATACTCTCATTTACTCAGCAGCAAGCTGGAGCGTTGATAATTGATGGATTGGTTTGCCTTTGATGATCTGCAAAATTAAAAGCCCCAACTCTGCAAGATGCTGAGAGCCTGCACACTCTTGAGCCCCCACTGCAGCTGAGCAGAAAGGAAAGGCACTCAGGACCAGGCAGGGCTGGACCTTAATTCAACAGCCCCCATGACTTTGTGGAGCTGTATCTATTAATATGGATTTAATCGTGGTTTTATATCTTATTATTGTCAAGTGAAATCAAATTAGGAGGAAGGAGATGCTGGTCCTCCAGTGAACATCTGTATTTCCAGTCCCAGGGAGCTTTAACTTCTTGAAGAGGCCAAATAGACAATAAATGCCAATATGACATCTCTTTTCTGCTCCTTTTTCATTAAAAAATGCTTCCTGCAAAAACCCACAAAACCGAGGGGACTGCAGGCATGGAACTGTGCATTCATACCCAGTTTCATGATGTCTTCTGAGAGAAGCTGCTTTAGTCCAGCCCAGCTTCCCTAGGATACCTCTTGGAGAACATCAAGTGCAGCACACAGCAACCTGTGCCACAAACCAGTAGCTGAATATTTTTCTCCCAGCACGTTCAGCAAACTGCATGGCTGGTTCTGGAGGAGGGGGGAATGTCTGGCCACGCTGACATTAATCAAAACAGGATTTCTCGAATGAGTTTTACAGATTCCTGACCCAGCATCGCACAGCACATTCACGAGGTCAAGGAGACGTATGCTTGAAGGATGGCAGTTGCATGGCTCCTCTCAGACTCCAAGTCAGTCAATCCATACTTTCCCTCAATATATTATTGCTTCCTCAGAACAACTCCCCCATTTGCAAATGATGATTAACACTCTAATCTTGGCATAATTACTCCTGCCTCTCAAACCACACCAAAAAAAGAAAGAGAAAGGGGAGGAGCGCAGAGGAGTCGATGTCCCACTGTCACGCCATCGTTTCAGAGCCAGCTGTCCAGGAGACAAGTCACGACAGCAGCGCTGTCCACCTGCTTGGGAACAATGTCACAGGAACTGAGGAGGACACTGGCCATCTGCATATATTCCCCTCATTACTGTCTCTCCAGCTCAAGCCATCGGGGCTTATCAGGTTTTAAGACACAGCAAGGTCATTGCGACCAAAGTTCTCCCGTTCACTTCCCAGAATTTGTTCTAGCTATTCCTATCTGGATACTCATATTATTGCCATTAAATTATGATAATTTAAGCATCCTGCGTTCTGGGCAAAAGCAGACAGAGATACCCAGTCAGGATTGCAGCCAGAAACACGGGCTGGCTGCACCTCCTGAGTATCTCTTAATTATCTCTTTCTCTTTCTGCCGGGGAAAGGTCTGAGCTCAGGTGAGTGCTCCCTGCTCTCTTCTATTTGATTCAATTCTCCGGCTCATGAAATATGCTCCCGCTTCCTTCGAAGGACAAATGAAATGAAACAGCCTCTTGGAAGGAGACAAACGACAGAGGATACGGGTGAAGACATAATTCAAGAGACTTTGGGAAAGTCGGATGATGATTTTGAAAGGTACTCAAGGAATTAATCCAGGAATGAAAGAAACAGAGAAGGAAGTCAATTAATTCACTGCAGCACTGCATGGACCTCTGACTGCAAGTCAGCTGCAAGGAGTGCCCAGGGAGGCTGAAAGGCACTACAGACACTGTATTTTTTAAAAAAAGGGTTGAAAGGTGATTTTTTCAAGTACAGAGAGAGGATGTGGAGCTGGAACAGCACTAAGGAGGTGGGTAAGAGGAAGAGCCATCAGGATTCAGCTTTTCTCCTCCCTTTGGTGACCCTCACCTTGGCTCTGAAGGGAGGTCCCTTGGATGATGGCATTTGGCAGCACAGGGTGCCCAACAGCAACCACAAAGGACTGTGATGTGACAGACAAAACAGGAAAAAGGGATCTCTAGGAGATAGGAAAGGACAGCTGGGCACTGAGCAGTACAGGTGATGCAGGGCTGACAGAGGAAGTCAAAAGGAATTTGGCAGAGAGGTGACTGGACAGACAGAGTGTCTTCAGGGCAGCCAGGAGCAGGCACCACCTATGGAAAAGTCCCCCACGAGTATTGAAACCATCACTGGGGGAAGGAAACAACAACACCTGGGATCAACACTGGCCAACTTTTGTGCCTTGAGATGTCTGGAGATACCAGACTCTCCCTGGAGCCAGAACTGGGTCATGTCCAACAGCACAGATCGGCCAAACACAGAACCCCAGAACGGTTTTTGGCTGGGGGGGACCTTAAAGATCATCTTGTTCCAATCCCCCTGCAACGGGCAGGGACACCTTCCACTAGGAGGAACAGTTCCAGAGATGGGGCAGCCACAGCTTCTCTGGGCACATTTTAGTGGATACCACTTTAACCACCCTCTGTTTGCTCTTTGAGGTTCTCCAGAGCCCCAGCAGGGACCAGAGGACGTCTCTGTAAAGCGCCGATGAAGCCGGAGGTAATTAAATACGAGGGGCCTCCCATTGTCAGCGTTGTGCCTCTGTTTTGGCAGCCAGCTCCAGCAGAGCAGAAGAGGGAAGATTTGATTTTAATCACACAGATTTCAGGTTTTATTTTGCTCATTAAAATTTCTGATAAGGATTTAGTCTGACATTATGCAGTATTTTGGAAGAGGATGTGTGGCAGTGGGGGGGATTGAAGCAAGCCACGTTTCCTTGTGATGAGAAGATCTTTCTGCCTCCCCATGACAGACACAAGGATATGAGCAGGTGTTATTTCAAAGGGAAGGGATTTGGGGGAAAGAGGGAAGCAGGAGGGACTCATCCACACCAAATCAAGGATCTAAGCCTTGGATTATGGAGGAAAAAAGGTCCAAAGTCTGAGATTACAGAGCCCATTTCAGAGCTGCCTCCCGGAAGCCACAGATCGGTTCCTCTCCTAATGCCTTTTCAGGCCCCATCAGAGGGAAGGAAACATTTTCCCAGAAGAGAACCAGAGATTTCCAGAATGTCCCAGCCTCCCTACATCCCTCCAGAAATTGCTCCAGAACAGGTTGGCACTCCCCTCCCAGCTTTGTCCTGGCAAGGGGAAAAATGATGGAGTGCAGGAAATGGAACTGTCACCATTTCACTGCTTTCGGGAGCACCATCAAACACTTTCGTGGAGAGGAAGGGTGACAGCTTGGACAGGGGAGGGAGCAATTCTCTTGTTTGCTTGTTGATTAGGATCCAGCAATTGCAGGCAATTTGCCTCCTATTTCTTCAGCAGCTTTACAAAATACTACTTTAAGACTAAGTGTTATTCATCAAGAACAAGAAGTCTGCCTGAAGCCAGTCACCTGAGCAAGAAATAAATGAGTGAATGTGAGCTTCACCCGGCCTGCTATTGCCAAGCATTTGGATTTGTCCCCACAAAAGCATTTGGAAACAAGATGGATTTCTTTGTCCCCAGAGGATGTGTTGTTCTTTTAATAAGCCTTAAACCAAGCGCGTTCTGCAGTGTGAGTCGTGCAGAAGATGAGATGAGCTTTTAACTGCGGTTCCCTGGGTGCTCTCAGCCTGTGTACCCACCAGCTACAAGCCAGGCAGGAGATCTGGGAAATGAGCAGAAATCCGGGAAACAGATGGAAAAAGAATCTATGAAATACCCAGTAATTCCCACCAAACCAAGGGCAGCCAGAATGACAACAGCAAGAAACGCTCAGCCAAATATTTCCAGCATATTTTAAAGGGCTTGTGCCATCATAGAGGTTCCTGGTGCATTCAGACCAGCACCCAGAGCAAGAAAATTCCTCTGCAAAAGGGATTTCACTGGGCCAGCACTGCCAACCACCCCAGTGTGGCAGCAGTTGGCACCAGCCCCTTCTTGAACTTCCCCTCAATGGTGACTGGGCCTCAGTGGTGTGCAAGGTGCTGTAATTAGAAGGCAAAGAAAATAATGCAAACGACACCATTCATGTATTTTTAACTTCTTCTAATGGAAATCAGTAGCTGGGAATGAGCAGGGATGCACATCCTAAGTGCAGTGAAGTCCCAAGGGCCCAGAAATCCATCCTGGGTGCCAGGAAGGGATTTGATTTACAGTGCCAGCTACAATACATGACTGCCCAGGGTTGGATCTGTCCTTCCCACCACGGTGCTGGCAGCAAGTCCCTGAATCCTCCCCCAGGAGAGACAGAACACCCAAAGCAGCAGCAAAGGGCTCGTGTTCATCATTATTTGTGGCTCCATCCATCAAGTGGCCCCTGGGGTGCTTCAAGCCCCTCTGGTACCTATTAAAGGAGTCAGTTCTGAGTTAAAAATCAATTAAAAGGCTTGGGCTGAGCCCTGCCCTGCCCCTGCAGGCCTGGCACGCCATGGGGGGGTAAAACAGGGGAAAAAGCCATCTGCAGCCATGGAGTGCTGAGCAGGACCCCTGAGCCACCTCCCCCAGCAGCAAGCCCGTCTCTTCTCAGGTGTTGCAACTCATTTATTAGATCTTTCCTCTCTTTTCTCCTCCACCTTTCACTGTCTTTATTATCTTTTTTTTTTTCCCAACCAAAGGGAAAAGGAAGAAAAGGAAATCTCTCCACCACAATAGCGTGTCAGGCTCCTATCATTTTCAAAAACTCCTCTCCCCTCTCTTTCAACTCTCCTTACTTAGCAGAGAATTTTTCTTCATTAAAATTAAGCCTCATTTCAGGCTCATCTTCTTTTCTCCCTCTCCTTTTCTCCAAATTGAATGAAACGTGATCTCCATCAACCTGGCCTCTCCTCCCTATCCTCTCACTTTCAGAACCAAACCTTCCTCACCATCAGAAAAAAAAAATTACCCAACCATCCATCCATCCATCCTCCTCATCCTCTCCTCTTGCTGCTCCAGGAAATCAGCCCTACTGAAGGGACTGTTTCTGCCAGGAGCTGCACAATTCCCCCCCTTCCCTCTCCCCCACCACATCCCACTTTCATCTCATTCTCTTTAATTGGGAAGTATTTTCTCCCACATAATGGAATGAGACCTTCTCCTCTCGTTTTCTCACTGGCATCTTTTTACCTGCCTTAATAATCCTGCAGCTCCCCTGGAAAGCAGCAGGAAGGGACTGGGGGGACCCTCCCATTAATCCACACCCTGTGAGAGATGCTGAGTGGCTCAGCCCACACAAGCCTTGGCATCCTCTCATAGGAAAAGCAGCCAGATGGCTTTAGCAGCACTTTCCCCTCCCCTCCAGGTTTCCAGTAACCTGTGGCACCACTGGATGGTCAACAACTGCTTCAAAGACACCTTGGAGGTGACACCAGGCAGAATCTGCACAACCACCCTGACCAGAGACCTGCCTTGGCTCCATGATCAGTGCTCAGCAGGGATAACCCCATCCCATTTCCCAATTTCTCCCACCTTTGCTGTCCTTCCCTCCCTCCTCCCTCCCAATGCTGCTTTCTCCTCCTCACTCCAGCTTTTTATCCACCAAAAAAATGTATTTAACATTCTCTGATGCTCAAGGCCAGCCAGCTCGTTAGCTCTGCTACACCTGGATCAGGATCTGGAGAAAAATTGCTGCTTCATTATAGGAGCTGAGGCTCTAATCCATTTTTTTTTTCAGGCTGTTTAACTTGTAAGGACAACAGATGGATACAAGACTATATAATGCAGACTCCTTAAGATCCATCACACAGTCTTGGAACTGCAAAAACACAAGGCTGAGGAATGTGAAACCAGAGCAGATCTTAGAGCAGTCACCTCAAATTAGGCACAAAGAGAAAATGTGCCAAGACTGGAACTGGACTCAAACTGCCAACTTGTATTGCTGAAGATTAAAGGGAAACCAAACTTTTTTCCTCCACATCCCACAAAGTAATTTAAGGTTTTTTTTTTACTTTTGTCTCTCCAGTGAAAAAGAACAAGGACAAAGTTCAGTAAAAAATTATCTAAGAAATGAATATACTCCTACTTTAGTTTTTAATGGATGATGTGCAAGAGCCACAGCCTGAAAACCTCAGGTTTTGCTTTAGGATTTTTTCACAAAGGTAAAGGAAAACTTCGACCTACCAAAAGACCTCCTGCAAATGTTCTAAATGAGAAAACATCCAGCACCCTCTTCCTTTCAGCATCTCAGACAAGAGCTGAACTCACCTGCAGAGCTCTCAGGCAGTGCAGAAGGCTCTCAGCTCCCTGTCCCCCTCCCAGATGTGCAGCACATCTGCTGACCCTGCCAAACCAGCTGTTTGCTTTCTGCCGTGCAGAGCTCCAGAGACCTGGAGGTGCTGTCCTGGTGCTTGGATCCACCAGAAGCGCACACAGACACCTACACGTGGCTATGGCACCTACACGGAGCATCCCTGTGCCCATCCTCGCCAAAATCTGCCTCTGCTCAGCCAGAACACAGCAGTGAACAGCAGCACATGCTGGGAACACCCTCTCCCTACCGGACTGGGGACAGGTGCCACGGAAGTTGGCTGAATTTCTGCATCATCAGCCGTGCAGAGGCGTTTGCACTCCTCTGTCACTTGAACCGCTCCTCCCTCCCTGCAGCAGCAGGTGCCTGGGAGCACCCGTGGAATTCCACGGTTTCCCCGTGGAATGCGTTCTTTAGGGCACGAGGCTGCGGGGGCTGGCGTTTCTCAGGTCTTTGAACGCTTTAATCACCTCGGAGGGGATTCTGAAGTGGGGAGCCTGGCATTTACCCTGGCACTGCCTGATCCTCCCGAAGGAGCCCCTGCCCCAGCCAAGCCCGGGGCTGCCAAAGCAAACCAGTGCCTGGCCTCGGGGCAATTCCCTCCTCTCCCTGGAACGGATCCCAGCGACAGTTTCATCCTCAGGGTACCAGAAGACTCAGAAATCACGGAGCTCATGCAGGGATGGGCAATCATCCTTCCCAAAGCCAGCAAAGCCCTCGGGAACACTCCAGCTTTGCAGAGGAAGCCTTGGGCGCCTGCCACAACACGCTCGCCACTGGTTTAGGGATTTGCTGGGACAATGGCAGGACAGCAGCTCCTACCCAGGGGCAGGAGGATGAATAGGCACAAGAATCTCTATTTAACACACACAATAGCCCAGCCCGGCTGCCCGTGTAGGTTCACCCTGCAGTTGTTCACATTTCCTGCTCCTTGGACACTCTCCTGGTCCCTCTCAGAGCTTGGAGGCAATAACTTGCCTTCTTATCTGACCCAGAAGGACAGCCAGCTGTCAGCACACAAACACGGCCTTTGTTTATCCTG
This sequence comes from Acridotheres tristis, assembly GCA_037013685.1. Taxonomy (NCBI): domain Eukaryota; kingdom Metazoa; phylum Chordata; class Aves; order Passeriformes; family Sturnidae; genus Acridotheres; species Acridotheres tristis. The sequence goes on along the minus strand of CM072911.1, from coordinate 4,261,919 downwards.
AAATGAAAGCTCAGTTAATTAAAACCAGAAATCACTTTCTCTTATCTGCAGCCTCTGGCCCCTGTGGCAGGCAGGAGGCTCCGGGGCCACGCTCACACCCCGAGCTGCTGACAGCAATGTCCCAAACTCCCTGCCAGCCTGTTGCATCCTCCTTTGTGATTCATTGGTGGGAAATGGGAATTTGTAAGGCAGCAAGAGCTTCTCCACATTCCCAGGCAGGTTAATGCCACCCAGCACTGACCATGGAGCTGCAGAGCCCTTGGCTGATGTGCAATGAGCTTAACGCTTTCAGGGCTCTGAGTGTGGAATCTTGGGGTGACCAAGTCCATCGTGCTATCACAACTGTCCCCTCACAGCCCAGCCCAGCATTTTTTCAGCCTCATGAAGAGATTTCACCCTCCTCTCCCCAGCAGCCTGCCCCACAGAGTCACCAGAGGGATCAGCCTGGCCGGAGCTCCCAGGCAGGGGGTGCTGCCCACACCCAGCCCCGCTCCCAGCACGGCTCTGGGTGTGCTGGAAGCTCTCACCAGCAGCAATCATGGTTATGCAAGGCAGGAGCTTGACAGAGTGCCAGTTCTGCATGCTGAAAATTGAAAGCGATCGACTTCCACCTTGCGCGTAAGGCAGAGAAAATCACATTCAACTCATTGAGAGGCTTCAACAGCAGAAAGATTGATCAGCTTGATGAGAAGTGACTCTCTCTCTGCCATCCTCCTTCCCCCCGTGCTCCTCTCCTGTTGATCCCAATTTCAGCACAAACAAGGGAGCCAAGGGCCCGAAAAGGAGCCCATGTGCTGCTGGCTGGGTCAGATATATGGAACAAGCTCTTCCCTGAGAGGGTAGGGAGCCACCCAGAGAAGCTGTGGCTGCCCCTGGATCCCTGGAAGTGTCCAAGGCCAGGTTGGACAGGACTTGGAGCAACCTGGGATATGGGAAGGCGTCCCTGCCCATGGAATGACATGAATTTTAAGGTCACTTCTAACCCAAACCATTCCATCAATCTATCACAGGGTCAATTCTGCCTTAAACAGGTCAAAGCTGCACCAAACTGCAGAGGATGTTTGGTGATGCTCCGGGTACCACAGAGGATGCAGCAATGGGCTGCCCCTCACTGTGGGGACACAAGGAGGATGCCCAGGATGAGGGACCCCACCTCCCTCCCTGCCTGCCCACACACAGGCTGCTCCCCCCCTCCCCTCTCGCCTGGCACTCCTCACTTCGCCATTTACACGTGTCACACCAAAATCTTTCTCATTAAGCGGAAATTGAATTTCGTTAATTAAAGCAAAAGAAATCAATTAACCTTATCAGCAAACGGGAGCCATTGGAAAGGGAATAAGGAGAAGGCATCCCTCCCTCTCACCCCGAGCCTCCCCTGGATGCTCAGAGCTGTGCACGGGCAGCTCACTGTGGGCTGCAAACAAGCAAGACGGGACTGCAGGGAAGGTGGGGAAGTGCTGACGAGAGGAAAGGGATTTCAAAGCAATTAACACCCCCAAGATTTACCATCAGGTTGACAAGCGCTCAGAGTAGCCATCACTCAAACCTAAGGATTCAATTAATTTTTTTTCCCTCTTCCCCCAAGTCCCCTGGTAGCTTTGCACATACTAGCAGAATGACTCCAGTGCGGAAAGAAGATTTAAAAACCAAGCAGAGCAGAGTGATTTTAAAGGAGATAAAAGCATAGTTTCCCCGTGTCCCCCAACAGCCAACGTTTGTTTTTCCTCCCTTTGTTGTTCCCTTCATTGGCACAGCTCAAATGCAGCCATTTTGTCACTACCCCTGGATATTTGTACGTGCTCCTGTGCTTTTGCATCATGCCGTACCTTAATCCCAGACTTGAGCCTTGTAGGGAAAGGCTGGCTTCTCTGGGATGTTTAATCCGTGCTGATGGTCCCAGAAAGTGGCTCTGCCACAAGACCTGTCCTTAGTGGAGGTGATGGTGGTGAGGTGACAGGAGACACCCAAGCTCAAGCACACTTTTAACCTGGTTAAGACCATTAGTCAATAATTGCATGATTTTTTTCCCAACCAAGTGAGACAGGCTTTACCTACAGCCCTGTGGGACTTCCTGCTTTCCAACAGCACTCTCTGCAAAGGCAGGGAGTGAGGGAAGCTTATCCCTGCTTCCTGTGGGCAAGGATGCTCCAGAGGAGAGCTGACATTCAGAGTGCTGGTGGAAATCTGCAGTCTGAGCATGAGCCTCTCCTCCAAGCCAGGCAGATGAGCTCAGCTCTTTGCTGCTTCACGTTGTCTCTTGGGGTGGATGTTTGCACCCAAATCTGCTCTGGCCAATCTTCTCTACCTCTAAAAGCCTCAGCTGAAGGAGTCCTTTAATGTCTCAGTCTCTCTATGCAATAAAAGCATCACAATAATAATAGCTTCTGCTGAGCACCCTTAATCTGTAGAGATCCAGGCACTTTAGAGAGGAGCAAAGCTATTATATTGAGGGGACAGCAGAGAAAAGAACATGGACATGGGAAAATATAAGGATTTTTACTCAGAAATCAGCAACCCAGGCAGCACAGACCTCCCATCTCCCACACTCCCCTCCAAAGCCTGGAAAGCAAAGACACAGCCCCCCAAAAATCAGGCAGAATAAAGGAATGAGCAGGTCAGCAGTGCCCACTGAGGGTGACTGCTGAGAGTAGGGGGACAGAAGGAGTTTGGATTTCCCTTACCAGCTGGAATGGTCTCTGCTTTCCTCTGTGCCCCTGAGAACAGTGCTCTCAGGGGTGATGAACTCTCCCTTTCCCACAGTTTCCCATCCCACAGTTTCCCCACCCCTAGAAGGGCAGGGAGTTGTCCTTCTCCCCCACCTCCTACAGCCTCTGATCCTCCTGGAGTCCCACAGCATCCCTCACCCACCCCCAAAACACCACCCAGGGGAGGCTCCCCAGCTCAGGAAAACTTTTGTGACCTCCCCTTCCCCACAAAGTGTCAGTTGGCTGCAGAGACTCTCGGATATCCCAGGAGAGGGTTAGAAAGACCCATCATTATACAAAGGAGCCAAAAATCCCCACTCTCCCAAAACTTTACTGCAGTCTTTGCAGCCCCTGCTCTGTCCTGCCCTTAAACATCCCCAGCCAGCTCTCAAACCACCCCCTCCTGCCTGCAAATTCCAGAAAACCTCTCCTTGAGCAGCCTAATGAGTGAAGTGGTTCATGCAAAGCCTGAGCCCAAGGATGAAATGAGTTGGAGATCTCCCTGGCTGATTCGGGGGTTTTTTCCCCACAGATCAGGATGCTCAGTTCTACCAGGCAGGATGCTGGGAGCAGGACTGGCAGACCAGGAAAGATCAGGAGTTAGTAGAGAAGATTTCCTGAAGGAATCTGACCTGTGTGAGGAATCCTTGGGTGCAGGGCCAAACCAATATCTGTTTCCAGAAAAAAAATAGGGAAGAAAAAGATGCAAATATCCCAGGAATGTGCCCGGCAGTCTTTTGTGTGAGCACATTAGAATACAATAGAAATGTGACTAAAAAAGACTCAACAGAATAAATACTGCACTTATAATAGGCCTCAGGGAGAGAAAGAGATTTAATGGCAACATATTAAATGTAAATCAACACAAAAGGTAACTGGGAAGGGAAGAGATATACCAGCTTAGGGATTATAGCACAAAGCTGTAATATTTACTCACGAGATTAAGGCACTTATAGGAAATGAAATATTGTCCTTTGGAAATAATTCAATCCTTTGCCTTTATCCAGGAGGATTGGATATATCAAGCTGTTTGAGAGATGCAGACATAAATTCACACCTAATACTAGTGGAGGGATGGGGACCTGCATCTGTCACAGTGGCATAAGGGCTCCAGGTTTTCCAGGGGAAACTCATCTTGGAGCAGCAGCCTGTGCCTGCACTTCCCCACTGACACCCAGAGCTGCTGTGAGCAGGGATTTTGGATGGCTTGGACAAAGCAGAAATGACTGCTGACCATTCCAGGGGGGACCTTTCCTCCCCACAGCTCCCAACCATCCAACACATCCTGGGATGTGTTGACCTGCTGGTCCCCAGATGGATGGCAGGATAACGAGGGCAAGACTTCTCCAACATCCTTGTGGTCAAGGTGATCCCCATCACCTCAATCCTCAGTGTCTCAGTTTCCACAGCTGCAATTTAGGAGTGTTTCCCTGCTGTGGAAGAAGCTTCAGCCAAAACATTCTTGAGGAATGCGATGTATCATCACTACACATAAGTTATCTCTACTGTAATTTTTTTTTTCAGGCAAAAATAAAATTCTAACAACTCAATCTGATTTCCAGGTGCCAGGCTATAAGAAAGACAATCTTCTGATTTCACAACTGCAAAACTTCCCCTAAACCAGACACCTCAGCTCCTTGTACAGCCCCAATCAGCAAAGCATCTTTAGCACCTCGCAATCTTTAATAGACTCGTCCTCTGCAAACCCCCGGTGAGGCTGGGAAGTGCCATTATCTCCTTTAAACAGGCAGGGAACAACGGCTGGGGATTGGCCGCCCACGGCGTTGTCTCGCTGCATTGGAGACCTGCCCAAAAACCTTAAATTAAGCGGGGCACTGCCAGGCAGCCAGGCCGGGCTTAACTGCTCCTCACTGCAGAGAACTTAGTGCTGCCAAACCTAAGGCATCCTGGTGGCTGAAATGGACAGTTTAAGGTTAAAAATAACATCGAAAAACGCAGGCAAAACCCCCGACAGCAATGGAAAAAAAAACAAAAAAAAAAAAACAACCAACCAACCAAATAAGCAAACAACATCAGAAAATGATGGGGAAAAAAAAATAAAAGAAAAAGAAAAAAAATGCTTAAACTCAAACGAAAAATCTTCATCATCCTTTCAGCCAGACAGGGAGGCAGGAAAGCCAGACCTCCCTGTGGAGCTGTCTCCAAGATGTGCTCAGCACAGCACTGCTCCTGTCCCTTTCCCTGCATTATTTTTTTAAATAACCAGCTCCTGGTGGAGAAAACAATATTGGCGCTGAAGTGCTGCTGGCGGCTCGGGGGAGGGAGCCCAGCCGGGCTAACGGGACCATTAGCACTAAAACCAGCTCCGCTTAAACGCTCCCGGTTTAATTCCGGCTGACGATCAACAACACCTCGGGTGTCCCCGGAGTGCTCCTAACCCAGAGCATCCCACGGCCCTGAAGTGGTTAATGCCACTTGGAGAGGCTGATAGACACAGTCCCACTCTGCTCTTTATTTAATAATAATTACCCGGATAGTAAATGCGACCCTGCTGTTTTGCTCACTTAAATTTTTTTGTTTCCCCAGCTATGGCAGTGTCACTTCTCCCGAGGCGGCCTCCCCCACTTGGCAGAGTTAAATTGCATTCTGATTCTATTAAATGGTACTAAATGTCTTCGAAATCAAAGAGCAAATATAATTTAAGTGCCATTTGGGTCTTCCCACAGGTTCTCAGCTGTTCACTCTGCAACCAACCTGTAGAAAGCTGCCTGGTGACAGGGGTATAGTTTAAAAGGAAGCATGCAGCCGGCATATACAATACAATTCCCTTCCACAACACGTCCTTTATGGAAATTCACAATGCACGGTGGTTACAGCCTAAAACACAGCAACTGCTCTGATCAGCAGAGGGGAAGGGAGAGGGAAGACAGCAGGAGAGCTGGGGACAGAGCTGTGCATCATGGCACTGCCATGGGGGTCCAACCCACGGCAGGGAAAAGTAGGAGCCTTACAAATCTTCCCTGGATCCAGATCTCACCACGATCACAAAGATGCTGCCCACACCAAAGCCCCGGGAGCACAGAGCACACCCCATTAGTCTCGAAACTCTGCCCTGATCCTGTTTTTACAGACAGCCTGGCAGGAAGGAGGGGCAGAAAGGTTTCAGCAGGGATGGGATGTGGGGCAGCCCTTCCAGGGAGATCCCAGGGAGATCCCAGCAGGAGCAGAGGTGGGCAGGCAGGGAAGAGCAGGCAGAAGTGATTACTCCAGCAAGAAGGAACCTGTAAGCACAAAGTTAAGATGATAAAGCAACCTTAAGGTATTGGCTATATGTAGCAATTTCAAGACTGGTTTTTAAGGGCAGGGGCTCAATAGAAGCAAAAAGCACTTAATTAAGGTGTTCAGAAACACCAGTTGACCTGAAGTGCTTTCACACTTGCAGCATCTATCAGCCAGGAGTGGTTAAAGGCAAAGTGCAGTGCAGAGAGAGGAAATCTCCTTTAAGGCATCCGGGGCTGGGTACCAAACGGGGAATAATCTCACACAAACATCTTCTTGGCATGGTACTGGCTCCTGATGAAGCAGAGCTCACCTGCAAAGGAGCAAGGCTGCAGCCAGCACACCTCTGAGGCCAGGAGGCAGCCTGCCAGCTGACAAACCTGCTCCTTAGCTCCTGCTGAGCAGAGAAGCAGTCCTGGGGACAGAGCCCAAGCCATCACATCCCCACCAGCCAGAGAGAAGGGAAGAAATACAGCTGTGTACAGCCTTTCTCCCACTCCAGTGAACAAAATAACAACCTCTCCATGCTGGATTCTGCCAACTCAGTTTTTTATCCCCCTTCCCTGCTGCTGTCATGTTGTGGATGGACGCAGTTGGCTCCACCAATGCCCATCCTCTGCCTCCAGCACCTCACCCCACACTCAGGGCACAGCTGCAAATATGAGGCTGCTAAAAATGTAGACACACAACACAGAGCTCAATCTGAGCATCACTAACAAAAATCACCACGAGGCAAAGCTCATCTGGAGCTGTCCAGACCAGAAGCATTCGTTCTTCTGCTCCCTCAGCACAAAGCCACAAATAGTTCAGGCCCTTGCTCTCCTTTGAGCTGGTGGAAGTGACTAATTGTATTTTGAGAGAGAAGCAAATCATTGCTCAGATCATCTGCACCAACTCCAATAATAGCTGATCTTCCTGCAATGATCTGCCACGCAGCTCTCAGGCTGCTGCCTAAGCCTCATTAGGCAGCAAATGCTGTGCAAAGGCTCTGTGAGGTCAGAGTCCAAGGTTGTGCCCTGCCAGACCACGGCTCCCTTCTCAAGCCACAGCAGCATCCCCTAAAATCACGGAATTGCCAGGAAATGGGGCCTGTTTGCAGCCAGAAGGAAAAGCATTACACAAACATCTCGGCTGCTCAAATCCAGTGCACCAGGAGCAGGAGGATAACAGTTCTCCAAAAAGTCCTCCTGGCTGCTGAAGAGATTATTCCAATGTGCAGCTTGGGAGGCTGGAAATGGAGCGTTCTGTGGTGACTGGAAGGCTGTGGCATCAGTTGCCAGACTCTCCTCCAAGCAGCACAATTCAGAGACGTGCATTTCCAGCACCTCAAGGACAGCAGCTCCTGATCCCTGGTGGTCTTTCCAAGCTTTTATCCCCACCCTTGGGGATACTCAGGCACTGCTGACCAGGTTGAGAAGCAGGCAGGGGTTTCCTAAGGAAATCAAAGGTTTAGCAGGGATGAATCCAGTCCTGACTCCTGTCCCAAGGAGCAGCCCCAAGCCCCAGGGACGCTGCTCTAGCCTGAGGCACTTCTCCAGGTGACACCTTTGGATATGACACCACTGCCTGGCACCCAAGGGTTTGCCAGGTGTCCTTGTCCTCCCCCATCCCCTGACCAGACACAGTTGGAACCAGACCTGTTTTTAAGCCTGCATCACTCCCCTGTAGCGAGAGCAGCCCAGGGTTTTTAAACATTCAACACCTCCTGGCCAGCCTGGCCTGCACTACAGAGCAGCTCAGATCAAAAGATCTTCAGCTCAGAAGATTAAAAGGCTCCAGGGATGGGTAAGAAGATGCAGAGCTCTTCACCTCGAGGTGGCTGGCCTCGTTTCTAGGTCAGGAACAAGCACAAAACCTTTTTGTGCTGCAGCAGAGGAAGCAGGGACCAGCTTGGCTTCAGCTCCTGGATGTCAACTGTCCCCTTCTGGGGGACAAACAGGAGCTGGGCTGGCACCACTTTAGCACATAAACACCCTCAGGGACCCGAGATGGGCTGAGGCCACGAGGAGGGGATTGGTGAACAGGGGATGTTTTGGAGGGGATGGCTCCAATCCCACAGTTGGGGTGAACCGGGATGTCCCTGCTTGGTGCAGGAGCACCCATCCATGGAGGGATGCTCCAGCCCTCTCTGTGCACTCTCTGGGAAAGGAAAGAAGCGCGGCACGCTGAATTCACGCCTCGCTCCCTCCCCGACAACTCGCAAGCCTGGAATTCTTGGCTGGGCTGGCAATCTGGCACTTTGTGCCAGTGCTGACTGCACGTTTGGGGAGCAGTGTTAAAAATACCCTGCGTGCCCACAGCCTGCCCGTGACACCTCCCACGGGCTGTGCCCCTCGGCTCAGGGAGGTGCTGCAATGCAGGCGGTCACCACCACCCTCCCTTGGGTTTGCAAGGAGAGGTGGGCAACAGATGGAAGAGTTCTTCATCCCTTTCTCTGATTTTAACCCTGCACGCAGCTGGGGAGGTGCTGTTGAGGAAAACGGTGGTGCTTTCAAGAAAGCCACTCTCTAACTGTGGTTGTGGCACTCCGGGGTGTGTTTAATTCACAGAACAGGAGAGCAGGACTGTGTCTGTAGGCTGGATCCAACAGTCTGGGCTTGATAGCGTGGATGAGAGAGGACTTTTAGGAATTCAGGGGAGGTTCTCACCATCTTGGGGATGAGTCATCTGTTGTCACAAGGATGATATCATAGTTACTATGTCCTGTACCAAATGTTTCTGTTGTGTGGTGGTTAAATCATCATCTCAATCCCCTTGAGTTTGCCAAGGATGGGACAATTCCTTCAGGAGGTGATTAAAGTCACCTTCAAAATTTAAGGGTAAGAGCCTGAAGAGAGCTCTAAGTTTGTCCCTCTGTTCAGATTTTGCATGAGATCTTCTCCCAAAACCCCAGCAAGCATCACCTCAAAAAGTTCTTGCCTTTTAAAAGGTTGCCAGCCAAGCAAATCCTCCAAGTTTCCTCCACCACCACCAGAGAGGTGCAAAGAGTGAGCAGTAACTCTTAGGTCCCCCATATCTCCTTAGTGACCATGGAGAAACTTGGGCACCTACCACAGCTGGATTTTTATGGAGCTCACAGCAGGTGCCATGAAGTAATTCTCTGTCCCCAGAGGACCAATGTTTGCCAAGAGGTTCTCCAAAGGGTGCATTTATAACCAGGACTTTGACACCTGCCTGAAGTTGCAAGAAGCAATTTATGAGGCAGTTTGGGGAGGGAGAACAGTTTGACTGGGCTCAAGCCTGCTGAGCTGCAGCAGATGGCTCCTGCAAGAGTGGGGAGGGAGGAGAGACATCTCTACGCAGTTAGGAAAGGTTGCCTCCTCTTCTTAGTCTGCTCTTCCCCACCTCCTTCCCCACACTCCTCCTCCCCGAGACAGAGAAGTTGCGGGAAATATGCCGGTGAATCCCACACAAGGCGCGACTGAACTGACTTCTCCAAGTTACTTCACTCCCATCCAGTTTATCCAAACTTTGCAGGCAAACTGTGGCCTGCTGAGAGGAAAACTTGGTCTCCTCATCAGCGTTCACATCACGTCAGCCTTGCCTTGCTTCACCTCGGCAAGGGCTCACCACGTTCTTCGCAGAGACCTCAAGCAGCTCGAGGTGAAACCAAGGGGCTCCGAAGCAGCATGGATCAAACCCAACAGAAATATTTGTACCAGGCTCTGTGAAGTGAGACCGCCAAGCTTCTCACGGCCTTAATTACGGCTGGCAAGCTTCCATGGTGTTAATAAAACCGGTGGCTCTGGGGCACCTTTCCTCCCGCAGGTCCCCAAAGTCATAGCCCTGTGCAGGCATGGTGGGAGAGTGTCCACTGAGGGTATTGGGATGCAGCCACTTGTGGAGCGTGGTGCTCCAGCTTCCAGCTTCCAAGGCAGCCAGCAAGGCTGGCCAGGCTCCATCCTGCTCCTGCTTTGCAGGGATACATACTCTGTTATCCCTGGGTTGACACGCAGCACCAAGCCTGTCTGAACCAGCTCAAAGCAGATGGCTGGAACTGGAAAGCAAGCAGCACATTCCCAATCTGATCTCCTGACTTCGGTTATTCAGTGCCTTGTTTCTCATGCCATTTATTTCCTGTTTTTCTAAATGCCCTTTTTCTCTTAGTAGAGAAAACTGTTCCCCGCTCAGACCACTCGTTCTCTGCACTGTCCTGCCTGCTAATGGGAAGTGATCAGTGAGGAGGGGGTTCAGTAACCCCCACTGTCCCCTACATTGAAGCTTTTCCCAGTACAAACAAGTTCCAAAATGGGACCAGGAAAAAAATATAAGGAATGCCCCCTCCATGCCTTATCTCAAGGTCACCTGCAGCCACATTACATCTTTTACCCAGGCGTCTCTCTGGCAGCCAAAGCCTCATTTAGGCCACAGATCAGCCTTTCCAGGAAGGAAACAATTTCCTCGACGGCAGAGGAACAGAATTATCCATTTGGAAAAGCGGCGCCTCGTCAAGCTTAACACATACAACAAAGGCTCCATCCTCCACGACAGGCGGAGGCACAGCAGGAGAGATGAGTGGAATCCCACAAAACATCATTTAGAGGTATAAAATATTCACCATAAATTGTGAGGCCGCTCGGGACCTGGCATTCAGCGAGCGGAGAAGAAAGCAGAGCCTCAGCAATGACATTTGGCTCCCGAGCTCAACTTTCTCCCAAAGCCCTGAGGGGAGATGAGAGGCCAGACTCAATGCTTCAGCAGCAAAGATCCACCTCCCATCCCGGGCTTTAATCAGCATCTCCCCAGCATTTCACCAGGAGTATTAATACTTTAACCCCAGTTTTACTAGGCAGAAAGAGAAATAAAAGGTGTTTTAGAGAACAGCTGCCTCTGACACATCCCTATCTGGATCTCCAGCCATTAGGCAATACTTCCAAGAGATAAGGATAAATCAGGAGATGAGGAAGCAGAAAACTTCCACAAAGTCCCAAAGGAAAGAATCAAGGAAATATTTTCTTATGGGTGGGGAAGCTGATGTGCATTTATGAGGTTGCTTTAATGGAGAGATGAGGCCAGTGTTTGATAGCAGGGATGGAGCCAGGAGCCTGCACCCCCTGAGCTGAAGGTGACCAACACTCAGTCACCCAGCAGACCCCTTCTCAGTCTGTATTTGCCTGGCACTGGCACGGGGGAGGGGGGGCACTTCATCCATCACTCAGCACGAAAACTCCTCATATGCTTTCTGACATCTTTCTTTGCTTTTTTCTTTCTTTCTTTGTCTCCTACCACACGCCCAAATTTCCCTCTGAAGGTGAACACTTCCCATGGAAAATTCACTTTTGATGAAAACCCAAGTTTCTGTCAAAAAACAACCCTGATTCCCCTGAAAAATTTTCCACTAACTCTAGTAAGTAACAATAACACTTGGATCTGAACCACCCCTGGCTTGGTTTTGTTGTTTGCAAACGCTGCTGGAGGCTTTGCCCACCTGTAGTTATTATTTCATTGCTTTGTTCCTGGCTGTCAAACTTCATCTCTTTTTTTTTTTTTTTTTTAACCTTAACACCATATGCTTCCTAATGAAAAACGTCTCCATATTCACACCTGAAATTAGAGTCTTGTGTCAGCGCTCTTTCACAGAGCCCTTACGGAATTTCACTCCAAGGCTCGAGGAAAATGAAAAGGCAAGAGGAAAAGACTTAAAGAAGAGAAAGGACCCATTTTTTTTTTTCTCATCTCCCCGTGACTGTGCAGCAGAAGACACCTTTCACCAGAGGTCTGGGCTTAGCTTTATGGAAAATTCAGATTTCAGAAGGGGGAGAAGAAAAGGGTTGGGGCATCACTCACCGCAGCCGTGAGAACCACCTGGGCTTTTCCCTCGAACGGAGGGTGGGAAGGTCAGCCAGGCTGCCTGCTGTGAGCTGAGGAACAATTTAGCTGTAAAAAGGTGCCCAAGAGCCTCTCCATCTTCCCTATTTTCGGAGATGACCTTGCTGTTTGAGAAGATTCCCTGATGTTATTTGATTTACTGATTCCCCTTGTCTTTCTGGACGGTTCAAAAGCAGACACCACCCCGCAGCCTTGGCAGGTAAATCGAGGTGAAGCTCCTGCAGTGGGAATGATGTCCCCACAGGCTGCTCTCCCTGGACTACCACACACACAGCATCCCAAAAAAGTTCCCCCTGAGCAAGACCCAGGTGCGGGGAGTGCAACACCACGGCTCGACAGCTCAACCCACTCTGCAGCACGCGATGTCCTCAACACCACCGAGGATTCACGCCAAGGACAGGAAGTTTCAGAAGTTTCCAAGGAAACCTGACATGCTTTTGCAGGAGAACTTGAAAAAGCAGACAGCGCACTGCTTGCAATCAGGGCTCAAAGAGCCTGCACGGCTGGAAAATTGCTGTTTATTTTATTTCTCATCTGCAGCACCGGCCAGCTGAGCAAGTGTGGCGGAGAGAGGCTGGGGATGTGCTGGATCCCAGCTCGGCTCCTCGTGGCACAGGGTCGGAAACACGCTCACCATCAAGCTGTGCTTGGCCTTGAGTCATCTCCACGGCCCCTGCTCCTGCCAGGCCAGGCTGTCAGCGAGGCTTTCGCTTTACTCCCAGCAAGCTCTTAATGAGCCAGCACACGGCGTGTTTAATTACACCGTGCTTTGCATGTTTGTCATTCCTGAATCCTAGAAAACTCAGCGAAGACAGAAGGGGCTGGCATGACCTGCAGGCACACAGAGCTCCAGAAGGTGCACCCAGCTCAAGCACCCAAATTGTTTTCAGCACCTCAGTATGGCCCCAAAAATACTTTGCAAAGGAGGGCCCAGTGTTCCCCTGTTCTGTGCCAACAGCAGGGTCAGTTACTGCACCTGCTCTTCCCTGATGGGAAGATGTAATCCCAATAATTGAACAGAAAACACTGCGAGGATAATGAGGATTGCATCCTCCCATTCCCCAAAGCCAGCAGGCAGCGTTGAGAAAGAGATGCTGGGAAGGAAGAAAAGCAGCTTGACAGCAGAGCTCCTGGATGCAGGACAGAAAAGTGAGTTACTGCAGAAGAATTTCCGGAGGTATTTAAGTCCTGGATGAGGTCCTGCAAGAAATGTTTCTGTTTTGACAAGGAGGATGTGCAAGGTGGGGAGCTATTATGGTTTTCTCACATGGATTTCAAAGCCTCAGGCAGAGGTCAGCGAGCAGCGATTGGAGCGATTCCCGCAGCCCCCGCGGGGCACGGGCACCCCTCGCTTCCCACCACCACGTTTCCACCAACAGCCCACGAGGACTTCTGGCAAAAACTGCCACTGTGCTGTCAAGGATAGAGAAAGAACAGGTTGAAAATGTATTTTGTTTATGTGTGGGCAGCTAGACTAGGAAAAGATGTATGTAAGACTTTGGGAGGGGTTTTGAGCCCCTTTTTTCCTCCTCCATCCACGTAGCAGCGACCAGGAGTTTTCCTTCCCAGCTTATCCCTTGACAAGAAGTCAAATTGCTTTTTTGCTTCCCCTGTCAACACCTAAAAACTTGAGACCCGGGTGCAGACCAAAGCAAAAGACCAGGGCCCCCTCAATTTTAGGTGCAGGGCTCTCCAGTCCTGCTGGGGCTGAACCAGCCTGAGCTGCTCTAGAATCAAACAGGAAGAAAGGATAGAGCAAGGAAAAAAAAAATTAAAAACCAAGGAGAAAGACTGAAAATTGGATCCATTTATTTTACTTCCACCTTCCCCAATAGCTGCTGGTTATTTACCATTATCTCTCCTTGCAGTGCCGGTGTTGAGCTGAACTCCCTCCTTAGGCTGCTGACAGTCCATGATTACCAAGGAGCGCAGCAATTCCGGCAAAACCTGCCTAAGGAAGACCCTCTGTGCCAGAAACAGCCAGCCCCACTCGAGGGGGAATGGGGGAAAGGGAGACAGGAGAGCCACAGAAGCTGCTGAGATCACACCAAGCACACAGAGATGAATTTTACTCCCAGGGACCCAGCAAGGATTCCCTGAGGCGCTGCTGCTCCCGCCTTGCACCCACGAACACAAATTTGGAGGTGCCATGCATAAATTCTCCCCCTCAGCAGGATTCTTGCCAAGGCAGAGCTGTTTCTCTGCTGCACACCACAGGGATGACGACAGTGTTCAGGTAAAGGACAGTGCCTTTGTCACCCTTCTGTGCTCTATTTGCCCAAGCCACAATTTGTTTGTCTGGATGGGAGTGGGTACACGCAGCATCTTGTGTTTTATAAGAATATATTGTCCCTCGAGAAGGGCTTTAACCAGCTTGTACCTCCAAGTGTGGATGAGCACTGGAAATGACCCACTGCACAATTCATTTGAGAATTCCTAGTTAACTTTCAGCAGCAGGACAAGGAGCTTCACTATCCATCCCAAGCTCCCAGGGTCATGTAGAATTTTTCCCAAACCATTCTAAAAAACACCCCTCCTGCTGAGATGAAAAGAAAGGGAGCTTGGATGGGTTTCCCTGCAGAAATGAGCCTGTCACTTCCCTCTGGCTGTGCCAGAGGCAGGGGATGCTGCTCAGCACAAATAACACAGGCTGAGAGTGACCCTTGCCCCCAAAGCTGAAACAGGCACGGGGAAATCAAGCCTGAGCAGATGAGGTCAGGGAAGCCAAGACAAGAGGCTGCTTCTGGGTCTGCCTCAGCTTGGTTTTGTTTTTCAAGCAATCCCTGGCCTCTGCCTCAAAGCCAACAAAACGCTCCTAAAGCCAGGCTTTTCCCTTGGTGAGTGACCAGCTGGGGATGTCCTATACCTTAAAATACACATCCTGCACCCCCTGACCCCTGCAACCCCCTCGAGCCCCCTCTCCTGCATCCTTAGAGGGTACATTGGCTCCAGCATCCTCCCATCTGTCTCAGGCAGGTCAATGCTCTGTCACCCTTCAACCCATCCCCACAAAACAGAGGGCTCCAGAGGGAGCTGCGGGTGTCTTCCCAGATTTATGGCCTCTTTATTTATTTGTATTGATTTTTAAAAATGCTTTTGAAAGGAAAAGAAAAAAAAAAAGGCTCAACGACTCTGCTGATCCCTGGAGGCCTGGCAGTGATTAGTGCTTAATGCGTCTGTGGCTGCTCCCTGCACCTGGGGACACCCCAGCACTGTGCAGACATCCAAACTGCGATAAAAACACCCTTGTCCAGCTTTCTGGAAGTGAGACAGCATGGGACTGTCCCCATCCCATGGACGGCAGGATCCTGTCACCAGTGGGTCCTGCACAAGCTCCCAGCTTTCCTCGTGGCTCCTGAAAGCCCCTCAGAAATGTCTCCCTTAAGTGCAGAGCTCATGGGTTATGGCAGCCCTGCTGTGGCTCAGAGTAAGTCGTTGCAATGATTAATTACCCTCCCTTCAAAAATTGGACACTGCTTCTATTGTAAATGAGTCCAGCTTCACCTTCTAGCACTGGATCCTGACACACTCTTTGCTGCTAGATTAAAAACCTGTCCATTTTCAGCAGCTTCTCCCCCACAGAGAAATATGTAGACCACAACAAAATCACCTTTTAACCTCCCCTTGATAAACTAACCGGGCAGAGATGCTTCCCTCACACTCCAAAGCCAGCCTTATATGCTTTAATTTACCCACGTGTTTTGTTTTCAACTTTCTGTGTTGGCTTTTTTCCCCATCTTCTTTTGAAAAATGCTCCCTTGGAGCTGCACAGAGCTCTGTTAAAAAGATCCTGCTCGTACATGTAATGCCACCTCCAAACACTGGTTATTCCTCATGTGTTCCCAGAGACACTTCTTGCCCAAAGGAGTTCATATTTACATTGAAAGAGTGACATAAACTGAGAGAAAATAAGGATTATTACCCTTGTTGTCTAGATGAAGGAATCAAAGCATGGAGATGAAGAGATTTGCCTACAGCCACAGGGAATTGAGGAGCTGCCTGTGCTCACCAATGCCAATAATTATTTAGCAATCAGAGTATCAACAGACAGCAAGAGAAACAAGGGTCAGAACCCCGATCTTGCTTCTCTGATGGTACTCCAAGAACCTCTCTGCCCTGACAACAGGATTTCAGCACAGAGGAACACAAACTCCTCGGGGTGGGATGCTGCTCAGAGAGTTTTCCATCACAGGGAAGAAAGGAAAAGCCAGACTAAAGAAAAAGCCACATTTGCCACCAGAGCTCTGGGACCCAGGGCCCGTTGTCCCAAGAGCTCTGTCAGCTGGAAATATTCAAACCAAGGTCCAAGATCCAGCTCAAGCCCCATTCCAATTGGGCTCTCTGCAAATTCTTGCCTATGCCCTGTCTGACTGAAGACAGGGGCACCTTTGTATATCCAAAGCCTGTGAAAAGCAAGTTGTGACTCTTCCTGCACCTTGAAAATAGGGACAGTCCTATCTCCTCCCCAGCTTTTTATAACTCCATGACTTGGGATGGAAAGATCCTCCCTGACTCCCCAGCCTCCAGGAGAAACACCATGTTATGCTTTGTCACCTTCCTGGTGGCAGGGAAGTTGAAAAAGGGATTTGTAAAATTTTTTGTTTATTCCCACCCAACATCTGGCTTATCCCAAAGCTTCCAGTGGCCAAACATGAGGGAGTGGCATGACAGCCAGCAGGGATGGCAGCCTGCTCCAGCTGGGTGCTGAATGAGCATGATAATTCCACCCCATGCCAGGACATTTCTGATAAATTCTGAGATAAACACAGCCGTCAAAAGCACTTTTTTCATGCTGCCAAGTACCCATGGCCAACATGGTTCTCCTCACTTCTTCTGACACAGTCCCACTTCATTCCCCTAAGCCACTGATCAGGCAGTCAGAGGAGATGAAGAGAAATCCCAAGATGCAGGATCCCTCTGTTCACTCCTCTCTGGGAAGCTGACACAAAGGGATCCATCCCACTTGCCAAACAGGTAAAAAGAAAACAGCCCAGCATAGCACATCAAAACTACACTTTAATTAACTTGGGATTGTTTTCCCTCTCCCCCTCTCATCTTTTTTTATTCCTTTTCTTCTCTGTCTCCTGGCATCAAGAACCAAATTGAGATGCAGGTGAATTCATTTTCATAAACTATCAGTTTCCATCAAATCTATCTAATCCATCTCTCTGTACAAAATCCCTTAAGCAGAAGATCTCGCTCCCACTCTGCCATCCCCAGCTGTGTAAGCCTCGCAGAGCCGGCAGAAATACCAAGCGTGGGTGGCACTACAAGTTCCCAGCTCTCTCTAGATGTGAATATCACTGAGCTTACACGTCCTCGCCGTTCCCTCTAAAACATATGGCTTTAATGTAGCACCAGTCACTTCCCATCAAGATCAAAGTTTAAATATATCTGCGGACCAGGACGGGCAAAGCAGGTGCTGCTTGTGGGTCCAGAGTGAGGGGATGAGCTGGGATGGAGAGGGGATGAGCCACAGCTGGAGCACAGCTGCAGGGAGAAACTAGGGATGGATGGAGAGTCTGGGGTTTGGCAAGGGGTTTGAGCCAGGAACACACATCCCTCAGTCCCTACCCCTCCACAGACTTGGCACAAGACCACAAAATTCTTTCATCCAACTGGAACATCCAGAGCAGCTGATGCAGACAACATTCCCCAGCTCTGAAACAACTAAAAACTCACAATCCACAGCGTGAGCAGGGCAGAAAGTCAGCTAGCCCTGCCTTGAATGTCACATTGGCTTTTCCACAAACTCTGCTTTGAACCACCCTGGGCCTCAGCCTGGCAGGCAAAGGGATGGCAGTGAGCAGGACTAGGGCTGGGGAGGCAGGAGAGGAGGCAGGAGGAGATACTGCATTTCTTTCAGCATCACCCAAAAGTGTTTATCAGGACCACACACAAAGGTATTGGCTGCATCTCATGGCGTTTCCCAAAGCCACTGGGAGCTGGAGGGCTCATCAGAGAATCTTAATTGGTTTTCTCTTAAAAAACTCCAAATGCATAAATTAAAGCAATATAATAAACTCCTGCCTGTTTCTCGTTATTAATGATATGAACACAGCAGGACAACACTGCAAAGAAACTTTCTTCAAATTCTCTCTCCCAAGATGGAGCAGTCAGGAGTGGGGGAAAGGCTCTGGCATGCTGGGGGCAGAGAGAGACCTGGAGGAAGGAGAGGATCCTATCTGCTGGGATAACATCCTGGGGGATGAGATTAGGGCTGCTACAACCTCCTTTTTGTTGGGGTTCATGTCTTGCTCCTGCCAGCCAGGTCTCTTTATGCTCATTTTTCATCTCCCGCTCTCCTTTTATTTCCTCTCCAGTGCAGGAACTTGCTCCCAAGAATTCAGTTTCTCTCCACGTTGTGGATGCCTCTGCCCTTTCATCCCAGCCTCCAGAGGCTCCAGCAAAACTCAAAGTCTCACCCTGACCCAGGCAAAGCAAACATCAAAGCAAGGAGCTGATACTCAGGCTGGGGTTCTGATGCTCATCAGCCGGGCACCTCCCAGGCTGTCCCAAGGCCATGCCAGCCCCGCTGGGTGATGAAACTTGGTGGGATCAACCAGATGGAAGGTGGGCAGTGGACCTCCAAGAGCTGGCATGCAGCTGAGAGCCAAAACTACAAGCAAGTTCAGTTTCTGTACTTCTGGTGAAGTTTTTCCCTGATATATTTGTTTCAGCTCGACCATCACAGAGTCCCAGAATGGCATGGGTTGGAAGGGACCTTAAGGAACATTTAGTTCCACTCCCTGCCATGGGCAGGGACACCTTCCACGAAACCAGAGTCCCATTCAACCTGGCCTTGAAAGTACCAGACTTTATCTTAGTAAGGTCTCCAGTGAATTAAACTCCTTTTGAAGTACTCAATGATTCTATTTCCCAAGTTACAAGGCCAGAATCTGATGGGTGAACTGAGAAAAGGAGCCAGTCCCCTGCAGGTACAGCCACATTTAAACAAGAAAACACAAACCAAAACAGACCTTGCTCCTTCTGTTCTTTCTCTTTATTCCTCCCCAAAAGTAGGTTATTTATATTTTAATTAAAGTGAGCACAATGTAACTCCGTGAGTTTGGCCGCTGAGCGTTGTCTCAGCTCGGGCTGGAAGATAAACAGGCTCAAATACTCTCAGTGTGGCCTTTTTCTGGGAAGCACAGGGATCACGCTCACAATTCATCTTAAACCATTGCAAGATGATGCCCATTAGAGGGGAGAGAAGGGGTGTTAATGAGATGAAGTGTGAGAATGGGGGGGAAATGAATAAAAGCAACAGCATGAATAGCACATGAGAGGCAAATGAAATAATTACTCCATTCACCATTGTTACAACAACACAATAAATTTAATGTAATTTCTAAAGGCCAACCAGTTTTCTTTCTTACTTGCTGCTTCTTTTTTCTGCCCCCCCCCCCTTTTTTTAAGTTCCTTTTTACGGTTTCAGAATTATGCTTTAATTAGCATAACATTTAAATTAGCGAATGGAATCTTAATTAGCTGAGGAAATAGACTTTTGTTGGAGTGGTTGCTAAAACAAATAAATCCTCTTCCTCTTTCAAGAGCCATTTGCTTATGGCACATTTAATAGCCTAGTGTACCATAAACAATTTGAGACAAGGATAAGTAATTAAATTAGAAAACATGCCGACAGAAGTAGCCCAGCCTGGCCTTCTGGAGCTACAAGGAGATAATGCAAACCTCCCTTCAGGAGGGAAAAGTGGCCATGCTGGGATGTTCAGTTTTTGTTTGCAGAATTCCAGTTGCCCAATGTTTTGTGTTGAATATTGGAGCCTCGGGGGTGGTTGAGCCCTGACTGAAGGAGGGAATGCAAGGAAAGGGTTGCAGAAAGTTGAGCCAGAAAGACCAAACCCAAGAAGGATGTTTTGTTTGAAGAAAGGAAAGCCCACAGTGCTGAAGGTCTGGGAGGAGTGGGATAGGAGCCACAGGTTGCAATGGCAAGAGAATTCCCCTCCAGAAATTCTTTCAGCTGCTGCATTTGAGGTTCACCTGCCACAACACCAGACTCAGGTCAGGGACCATCTTCTGGGTGTGATCTAACTTTGCTCCCAGCCTCGTCCCTCTCTCCTGGGTAGGAAACATCTCCCTCAGCTTTAACCTCAGCATGGCTGGAGAGGGACCTGGACAAGGCGTTCAGCTCACCTGTCCTGAAATTCTATTCCATGAAAAATGCCCTCAGCAGGGAGCTCTTCTCTCTCCCTGTGCCAGGAGAGTGTCAAGTCAGGCAGCTCAGGCTGCAACACCCATGTTCTGTCCCCCTCATATTATCACATGTGATAAATTTTTCCCATCCTTGAAAAGGCAGGATCCTTTTGTTAATATTTAGGCACAAAGCTTGTGGATGAAACACGACACACAATATTCCCACGTAAACCCTTTGGAGGACACACTTCCAGGTCTTCATCTGCACAGGCAAGGTGCACAGCAGGTACTTAAAAACCTAGATAGTCCCAGGATATAACAAAAATAAGAGTCTTAAGCCTCCTACACTCTGAGCTTTTAAGGATGAGCAGGGATATTGTCAGTCAAGAGAGGTGGGAAACAGCAAGACCCAGGGGAGGATGCATTTGTAGATCTTCCTCTGCCTTGCAGAGGATTGTGACAACCATCATCACATCCAAAGCATCTTCCAGCTGATGAACAAATCCTTGGGTGGCCCTGGAGGCCTCTCCCTGCTGTCCCTCCTCTCCAGCACAGCCCTGGCAGCTGAAGACAGAGCATTTCCAGCAGCAGGGCTGCTCCATCCCGCTCCGGCCAGGCAACTGCAGAGAGCAATAAAAGTTTAATGGCTCCCAGTGGGTCGATTCCAAAAGAATGAAAACGCTATAAATCCAGCATAGTGCTTATGTGGAGCTTAAAAACAAACTGCTCCAATCACACTTAGCCAAGTCGTCCAGTCTTCACAGAAGACAGGGATGAAAAGGAAAGATTTAACCTTAGCCATGCCTTGGGCAGAATTCAGGTTGGGCAGAAAAACAGTTTGGCCTCAGCGGGAAGATTTTCCTGGCTTTGTTTTTATTTAGTGTGATGTAAATCCTTGTGTGTGCATCCCTGCCATGAGGGCTCACACTCCCAGGCATCACCAGAGCTGAATGTACATATGGAAAATATCCAGGATCAGGCAAACCCAGCTTTCCAGACAAAGTCATGCTGAGAAGCCCCTTTTAAAAGTCTTCCTCCATGATGTTTCCCATGCAAAACCATTCCATCCCCACTGCCTCATTACTCCTTTCCGTGCATTGTAACAGCCCAACAATTTTCGGTAACAGCCTCTCTGAAGGAAAATGTTCCATCACAGCTCTAACCCATTCCTGGCCACCACTCTGTTTCCATCTTATCTCCCTTTGTTCTTTGCTTCACTGCACAGCTATGGGCTCTGGAGCTTCCTGGGAGGATGGGAGAAGCCAAACTCGCTGTGTGCAATCCCATCTCTCATGGCAAAAATGCCTTCAGAGCTGTGCCTCTCCCAAGGAGGCCGAGGTGCAGCACAGCCCCATCCATCCTGGGTCCCCCTGCTCCGTGGTGCTAATGAAGCAGGGATGGGGATGGCTGCAAACAACAATTAACCTCTGCTCTCCACTGGGGAAGAGTCCATCAGCACAGAGGAGCCAAATCCTGCCTTTTTCCACCTGTGCTCTCCTTTTCCAGCAGCAGTGGCAGTGCCATCCTCTGGGTCCTCGTGTTTCTCACTCCTCACAAGCTCAGCTAAAAGAACTGTTAGGTCTCAGGGAGGCTGAGAAGAGCAGCATTTCACAAGAACACTGACACTCATCTTCTCCTGACCTCAATGGCTGGGAAAACCCACACCCCAGGCAACAAAACCATCCCAAACCAACTGAAAATTATCCAGGGAAGTCAGATTCTTTCCCATTTGAAAATAGGTCATCACCTAATCCTCATTTCCTATTTCTTACACATCCATTACCAGCTTTCATGGCAGAGTCATAGAATTGTTTAGGTTGGAAAAGATCTCCAAGATCATCCAGCTCAACCTTTGAGTTCAGCCAAACCATCCCACAGAATCAAATCCCAGGAAATACCTTGTTTTACCTCTAGTGGAATGCTGGTAAGTCAAGTGATCTTTGTTTCTCATTCCTGTAAGGACATCTGAAATATAAAGAGGATGTTTTTTGCTGGGATAAGGACACTCAGCCTAAGGACAGGGTATCCTCCAGCATCTCCCATCCACAGCTCCTCTGTGGGAGCCCCAGCACACACAGACCAGTAATCCCTCATTTTTTTAATATAAAACCCTACCTAATATTTTGACCCATCACCAGTAAAGCACAGAAAGCAGCTAAAACACCACAGCTGAAATATTGCACCACGTAAACATCCCTCTGCCAGGAGACAGAGGCACCGAGTCTAATTACTAAAATTGCATCTACATTGCAGTCACAGAAGCTGAGCTGGCTTAAAACAAGCTATGCCCTCATCCCAAATAGCACTTTTTATGGATATACTTATACAGACAGACAAGAAAAAACAACAAAGACAAACAACCACCAGAAAAAGAGACTCTCTTCTAGTAAAATTCCAAATGGCAGCCAAATTATGTGTTACAACTACTAAACTCTCCTCCTTAGAATAGTTCTAGCCCTTCCCTGCTTTGTTGGTGGCAGGGGATGCTCAGGACATGGGTCAGGATGAGGATACTGGATAGGATTGGGTGTTTCAGCAGTGCCAAACACTTGGAGCTGGAGGGACCAAGTGTCTGATGGAGATCAAAGCAAAACCTCACCCAATTCCTTCACTCCTTTCACAGCACTGGCTATTTTTTTTTCTTGTTTTTAAATACATTTCAGCCCTCTGGAACTCAGACACCCCAAAATGGCCCAGCTTCATCCTCTAAGCCATTACTCCAGCAATATTTATAGTTTTCCAAGAACAAACAAAGCCATCATGCCAAAGCCTGCACGTTAATGGCACAGCCTGGGGATAGATGACTTTGGGGAAATCACTGTGGCGAGCGTGGAATGGTGATGGATGGAGGAGGAAAAGGGGGAAAAGGAAAGAAAAAACAGCACTCTGCAGAAACAGGGGGGCAATTTGCAGACTTGAGTAGAGTCACACCTCCTTGCTCCAGTGACAAATCTGCTCCATTAGGCCTATAAACCACACTCTGCCATCACCATGCTGCAGAGAACGGCTTGCACTCAGTAATGGGCCTCACAAGGCAAATGCAAGCCCAAAACAAACACTTTTCTAAACGCCTCATAACTTTCTTGTTCCACCTGACTGCAG
Source organism: Acridotheres tristis (assembly GCA_037013685.1). NCBI lineage: Eukaryota > Metazoa > Chordata > Aves > Passeriformes > Sturnidae > Acridotheres > Acridotheres tristis. The sequence goes on along the minus strand of CM072911.1, from coordinate 4,238,889 downwards.
TCAAACCTGAACTCTGACCTTGCTGTTTCTGCCACACGCTTCAAACCTCCAGAAGAAAAAAACAACAAACCTGATAAGACCCTCAGCTGCATTCCTGGGCTGCACCAGCTCACAGCACAGCCCTCTGATGCTCAGCACAGAGAATTTTCTTTCCTGTGCTTCTTCTATTTAAGAAAAAGCAAAGGGTTGCCACAGAGGCAATGGGAGTCAGGATTCCTCTCCAACCACCTATCTTCAGATAAGTGATTTCAGAGAACCATGGAATATCCTGAGTGGGAAGGGACCCACAAGGATCACCGAGTCCAACTCCTGGCCCTGCACAGACATCCCAACAATCTCACCCTGTCTCTGAGAGTGCTGTCCAAATGCTCCTGGAGCTCTGGCAGCCTCGGGGCCGTGCCCATTCCCTGGGGAGCCTGGGCAGTGCCAAGCACCTTCTGGGGGAAGAACCTTACCCTGATCTCCAGCCTGACCCTGCCCTGGCACAGCTCCAGCCATTCCCTGGGTCCTCTCCCTGGCCACCAGAGAGAAGAGATCCGTGCCTGCCCATCCACTGCCCATCATGAGGAATTTATAGGCTGCTGTGAGGTCTCCCCTCATGCCTGATTTTCCCCAGCCCCAGTCTGAGGATGCTGACCCTGCTGTGCTTTGCAGGATTAACACATCTGGAGATCCACTGACAGAAAGATGCTGCAGGTAAGGGAAAAATGCGATTCCCTCGGACACAAACCCTGACATCCTATCTTAATCCTCAGCTGCAAGAGGTGCTCTACCCTGGGATTTCACCCCGTGTTATTAAAGCACTCCAGATGGTTTTGATGGGGAAGAGACATTCATTGCGATACCCCAGACACCAAGCTGACATCTCAGCGGCTGCAGGAACATCACAGAGAAAATCGGTTCCCCACCAGAGTGTTTGTGCAGCAAGAGGGAACTCGTGAACTGAAGCAGAAAATCCTCCACGACTGCTCTAGCCTAATAATTGCCCAAACGCCGGGTGGTGGCCAAATAAAAACAACCCACAAAGCGATGCCTGGCTTTGAAACGAGCCCTGCTCCTCGACCCGGAGGCAGCGGCTCTGCTGCCGCCCCGAGGGGCCGAGTGAGCCGCGGGACACGGTGTCCAGCAACAAATTAAATGCGGGCAGAACCGCCTCGCTCAGCCCGGGCACCCCGCGGGCAGCAGAGATGAGCTCGCTCCGGCTCTCCGGTGCTCGCTCCTCTGCCAGCATCCTCCCGTGCATCCATCCGCACCGCCTCTCCTCTCAGCCCGGATTTTGAATCTCGCCCTTCCCGGGGGCTCTGCCTTCCTCTCTCCCCTTGCAGCAGTGGCGCAGAGGGACAGAGCCCGCGTGGGCATCGTGGTTATTCACACAACAACCTTCTCCTCCTGTCTCCATCAGAATTCCAAAGGAGTAAAGCAAGCCGCAGCCCATCTCGGACTGGAAAGGCAGCCAGGCTGTTCGTGTCACCACCGTGTCCTTGTGCTGTTCAGAGGCTGGGCAGGAAGGGAAAAGGGGGAAATGCCTCTAGGGAGATGCTGCTCCCTACTCTGGGTGTTGGGAAGCGTCCATCCCACTTCCCAATGAACTGCCACCTTCCATCCTCACCCTGCACAGCGCTGGGGAAAGAGATGTCACAAAATTACCACATCACAAGCGAGCAGAAAGCCGGGCTGTAAGCAAAGGACACAGGAAAAGCTCCCAGGAGGGACGGGATGAAGGGGAAAGGCGAGCCCCGGGCCGGGGGAGCGGGCGGTCACAGCATCCTAACCTTCAATCACCGCCAGGCAGCCGCGCTTGGCTGCGAGCAAAATAAAAGCGATCGCTGCGGCCTTTTAAAGAGCAATATAATCTGGGGTGATTACCATACAGAGCGGCACGGAGAGAGCTCGGCACAGCGGGAGACTTATGAGGAGTTTGGCTGCTCCGCAAAGCGCAGGCTGGTGCTTTCTGAGCCGTGTTGGCAGAGCATCCCCCCGGCTCAGCCGCGCCTGGCACCGCTGCCCGGTGCCCTCTCCGGGCCCCGGAGAGACACGGAGGGGTTTCCATAGGTGAAGCTAATGAGGCCGATCACCCGCTGATGTTGCTTGGCAAAAAGCTGCGGGTGTTTTGCTAATTTACACCACCAGAGAGCCCTACCTGAGGTATGCGTTATCATTCTGGGGTTTGGGCACGCTTGCTGACTTTGGTTCCCCCTCCTCCACACGCTGGACTGTTTCCCCCTCTGCATTGCCGAGGCTGGAGCTGGTCCCTCCTGCCAGCTCGTGCCAGCACAGATGATGGCACAAACTGCACACAGGGAGTAAAAATAATAACCATGACCAAACCACTTAGCAGAGCAGTGCCAGAGCCATATTCTGTCTCTCTCCTTCACATGGGAGATGAACAGGGAACTTTAGGAGACCACTCGTGTGTGTGGGACAGGGAGATGCTTTTCTGGCTAAAGAATCCTGCCTGGAAGCAGGAAAGAACATTGCCTGAAGCAGCACCTGGGCATTAGAAGGCACTATTTGGGTGAAATGAAGCTCATCTCCAGCCAAGAGCTTGTATTTGAGCCAAGCTCTCCCAAGGTATCCACCTGCTGTGAAACCACCTCAACAAGCTGGGTTTTGCCAAACCAAAGGCCATTTGAAATAACACTGATTTGTGATACTTTCACAACCATGATAATGCAAGTCACACTTCTGAAAAAATCTGCCCCTGTTCACACAAGGTACTTCCTCTTTTGAGAAGACTTGTGGCTTAGAGGGCTCCATGTTCGAACAAAGAGCTCTGAACATCACAGTGCCCTGGGGTGAGAGCCCATCCCACCACCTGGCATTCAGTATCCAGCACCAGAGAGGCCAAACCCTCATTTTTGGGGTCTTCTCTCTTTTACTGCTGCCAAAATGAAGACTAATGATGATGGTTCCACCCGTCCACACAAAGTACAAGATCATCTTGTCCTTGAAGGGCAACAACACAAAGAGAGAACAAGCCCATTTAAAACTTTGTTTTCTCTGCCAGTCAAGCCCACGTCTGAGAGAACAGCTCAAGTGTCGATAAGGAAAACAGCAGATCAGGCAAATTTAGTCGGACTGGATTATGGGAGACCAGCAATCTCCAGGTTCTCCAAGAAGAAGTATAGTCAGGAGTCTGCGGTGAGCTGTTCCAATGAGAGGCAATAATTGAATTTGTTTTCATTTAATTTGAAGGACCTTTAATTAAAAGCCAAGCCTGTGTGTGCAGAGAGATAAAGCTGAGCACGTGGAGAGCGGGGGTAATTTGGGTGCTGAATGCAATAATTAATTGTAAACGTGGAGGTCAGGAGCCGGGCTCTATCTCCCTGCAATCAACACGCGGCGCTGGCCAGATGAACGGAATGGGCTCGCCAGCGCCGGAAACGCTTAAGTGATTTTTGAAGCCTTAATGGCAATTATAGAGCAGCGAGGAGGTTAATTTGCAGAGTTCATTAATCAGAGAAATAAACACGTCAGCGATCGCCACAGAGAGGGGAAGCAGAGGAGCCTGCCTCGGAGATGGAGAAGGCTGACCTCGGCACCGGGGCTCGCCAGGGACTGGGGAGGGGGTTTGCCTTCTCAACTTGGGGTGAGCCCTGGCTTTTCACGCCCAGCCACGAGCTGTGAAACCCTTGGCTGCTCACCCCGGGGCTCCTGCTAACCACAGCTAAATATTCCCCAGCTCCATGTAGTGTTAACTGGATAACAAGACCATGTCACTCTCCAGCTGGTAACTCCAGTTCTCTCAGTCCTGCTACTCCCCTGCAGTCTCAGTTTCTCGTGGGTTGGGACTTTATTACTATTGCTGAAAAGCTCCTCAGCTTCTCAATAAACCTGGCCACCCGCTCTGAAGTGACAACAATCACCCTCAAATTAAGAACTAACCCCACTGCCAGCATACATAAAGCCCAGCCCTCCTAGAGCATCCTTTCTCCAAATCTTGGGAAAATGGAACTTTAACACAGCACCTTCGATACTATGTCAGGACACAGAGTGTCTATTAAGGGAAAACACTTAGAAATAAAGAAAATGGCTTGAATCCTAATAGGCATTAGTGAAGTTAAGAGATGTGTGGCTTCCTGGACATGCATAGTGAGACAAGAGTGGTGCATTATGGAAGAAATATCTCAGCAATGAGGTAAGGATAGTCCTAAGCTACAGCAGGACAGAAAGGGGTCAGGAGTCAGGGGTGTCTCTGCTGCATCACACAGCTCAGACCAAATGGAATTTTGCAGTGGGAGGAAAACCACTACAAGGAGTGAAGGGGGCTGGAATTTCCTCTGGCTGAGCACCAGCAGAGCTTCAGCAGAATCCTGGGATTAAAGTGGAGCAAGCCAAGGCCAGAGACCTCCAACAGCTCCCTGTGTTCCTGGGGATCTCCTGGCTTTCCTTCCTCTTCAGGCTAAGGAGAATAGGGTGAGGATTTAGGGAGGAGCCCCACATGCTCAGGGGTGGGGGTTCTGGCGGAGCTGGGTGGCCCCTTCCCAGGCTGGTGGCTCCTCCTGTCCCTGCTGCTGTGGGACCAGAGAGAAGAGGATGCACACAGATGGAAAGGTGCTTCAGGGAGTGCAGCACCAAGAGCTTTTTCTCAGGCTGGTAATTGCTCCCTGGAGAAAGGCAGTACGTTGCACCAGTTTATTTTTTCCACTCCTTCCTTCCTCACAGACTATTTCAGGAACTGATTTCTGATGCTTTTTGGGATCTGCATGGAAGACCCACACTTCCAAGGCAATGGACAAAAGGGCTCCAATCCCAGCACAGGTAGGTCTTGCCTTGCTAATCCGTTCATCCTAGTGCAATTAACACGAGCCAATTAGTCCAGCCTTTGCTTTAGCTCTTCTGCCTCTTCAAGCACTGTTATCCCGGGGACCTCCATATGGAAAATGAGTTTTAAACACCTCAACAGACTCCAGGGATTTGTTTTTACAAGAGCAGCTGTGTTCTTCAAAATATTGAAGAGTATCTATGACATCAAGCAGAGTGCCAAGCTGAGCACCTGGAGCAGGATAATCCCACTCACTGGAGCAGGCTGGGAGGGGATGAGCTGAGCAGGAGATCTGTCGAGAAGGACTTGGGGGTTGTGTGCAGGATGAAGAAGGTGAGCCACTGCTATGAAAAAAGCAAAGGACCAGCCTCCAACTGCAGGAGACCCAAGGAAGCTGCCATTCCCCCCTAATTGGACCAGGGAGAAATGAGTAAGCAGCCCACACAGTTCCCTGTGACTTTGTGTCTTTGTTGCTCTGTCCCTGTGACCAGGTTCACCTCCTGCCCTTCTGAGATGCTGAAGAGAGTCCCTGTTGTTACTGATGAGCAGCTCAAGCCATCTCCTCCATCCCCATCTCCTCCTCTCCCTTGCTCCCACTAACCCCAAATCTAGGGGGTTATTCTGGGTTATCCCAGCTAGGATTGGTGTTAACTTTTCTGCCTGCTGGAACTGTGTGTAATTAAACATTTTAATTAAAATCTACAAGAGTGATTGCCCTGTCGTGCTCTGAAGGGCAGGCTAATCACAGCCCTTTAATCCAATCCAACGAGTGGCCCAAGGAGGTGCTGTTGGCAGAAGTTTTGGGTGGCAGGAGAAGTCTGTAAGGAGCCAGGTCCTTACCTGCACTGAGCAGAGCCAGAACCTGGCATGGACACAAATCTTGGATAAGTGGAAGCTTGGCTGTGGAGACAGGGGGATGCAAACCACCCAGGGAAATGCATCACTCACTGCACCTCATTCCTTCAAAGGATTTAGATTTTTGGAAAGCCCTTCAAGAATTGTTTTCACACCACAAGCAGCCTCCACGCCATCGGGGCTGGTGGTGCACACCAAGCTCACCTTGTTCCGGTTCCATCCACCCTCCCTGCTCCCCCACACCCTTTTCCTGCTGCCCCTCCCACTCCCAGGCCAAGCGCCGGAGGGGCTGTGGAGGCACAGAGCATCCTCGGAGCGCTCACCCTGATTGCAAGTGAAGTGTTTGAGCAGCGTTTCAAAAGTTTTCTCCCCCAATGCCCGTCAAGAACAAACAAAGTATTTGTTGTTGTTGGAGTAAAAAATTCATCAAAATAAAGTAAAATAAAATCAGGAGCAGGAATGTACACATCTACACATCTACATTTGACTAAGTGAGGAGAGAACACACTTGGAAACTTTTTGATCAGAGCAGAGAGACTCAAATCCTGACAGAGAAAATGTATTCATAATTTATTAAAAATAATTTATAATTTATTTTAAAATTCATCAGACTCTTCTTTCTTTTTTTTTTTTTTACTTTTTGCCTCCCTTCTGACAAACAAGATTTTCTGTAATTCCCGAGGAGGGCAACCAATGGGGACAATATTGCTGAAGGCTTCTCTGCTTTCAGAGGTTGGGAACATGAAAAGACAGAGCAGCAGTGCCAGAGACACCCCTGACCAGCACCCCTGCTGTCCTAACCCCTCCTAGAGATGCTCCTGCATCTCAGAGCCTCTCTCTCCTATTCAGGGGCTTTACAGACATAAAATAGGACCCCCCACCCTCCCTGGCTGCTGCTGGGTTCCACCACCTCAGTGGGCTTCATCCAGCATTCAACCCTGGCTCTGACAGGTGAAAAAAACCAGCCAGGGCACAACGCTGCAGCCCAGATCCCTCCTGCTGGACTCCTTATCCTGGAAGATTATGAGGTTTACTGCTGCTTCTCCATTATCCTAAATAAAGCAGCCTTTCAAAATTGCTTCAGACATATTAGATCATGTACTTTTTACACTTCCAGAGACAGTGGTTATAATATCTTTTTAACAACACTGGGCAGAATCTATTTTCTTCTTCCACTGAGCTGAAAAATACTGTTTTCTCAAGGAAGAAGAAAAGGGAGGAGGGAAAAAAAAAAAAGCTATTGATTTTGTTTAGGGTCAGAATAAAATATCATTGGAGTGGGTGTTGAAATCCTCAGCCACAAATTACTTCCAAAGTGACAGTTTGGGCTGTGAAGATTTTTCTTGTGAAATAAAACAAAACAAATGAAACATTGTGTTCTTCCTCTCTATGTGCACGTTTGAGGTTTCCACCGGCTCCAGCTGGTTCCTGCTGGGTATATTTAGCGTTTCAATCTATTCTCTTCCCATTCCCATCCCTGCTGGAGCTGTTGCCCGGCCAGCACCAAATCCTGCTGCCCAGATGGAGTGAGGCAAAGAGAAATGCTGTGGGTAGGATGTGGAGGGACAAATCCCAAAGCCACAAGGAGAGGAGATGTTGTCCCCTCCGATGCCTGGGGGATGCTGTCTGCTTTCCCTTCTCCCTCCATCCTTCCCCTCTGCCATGCAGGAATGAGGATGGTACCCAGCACGCTGTGATTCAGCATCCCCTTGGCCAGGACTGGCTCCTCTCACGCTGCTTTTGAAATCAAAAACACCCCCAGGAACCTCCAAACCTCGGAGCTCTCAGCCAGGTTTCACTTCTCCAAAGAGTCAGCAAATTAACCCCCATTTATATGCACAACCCACTTCCCTCTAATCTATCCATCTATCTCTGCTCTCTGCTGGTACAAGAGATGAGTATTGGCTTTAAATACAATAATTTCTTTATAAATAAAGAACAGGCAACACTTGTGAAAGAGAAACCAGATGTCTACCTCGGGCTTCTGTGCTTTCTGCTCCTCAGCATTGTGTGCAGGAGATGGGAACACGCCACTGGAATTAAGAGATCTGCAGGTCCCTGCCTCCCGCTCTCAATTTTATTTTATTTATTTAGATTTATGCAAATGCAAAAAAGAGGTCACCTACTCATATGCTCTCAATGCCCTTGATGTAACTTTAAAATGCATCATAAAAATGCCCTGTACACTGTAGTATAATTCAATACCACACACCAGTAGGTAAGAGAAAAGCCAAAATCTCTCCTTGCTGCAAACAGACACATTCCCACCCTGGCAGCACCTGTACACAACACAGATTTTAGCTTCCATCAGCTCTTCTCTTCCCCATCACCTTCTGCCCGGGGCAGCCAGCAGCCACAGCCTTTTTCCCCACACATCTGCTTCTCTGCTCAACATCTGTCCCCCACAGGTCTCTCCATGTCACACATCACCATCCAGGAGCAATCCTGCCATCCCATGCAGCAGCCAAAGGGATCATCCCAACCCTGCCACTGGATCAGGAGCCCCTGTTCTCCTCCACCCTTCTGCACACAGTGGGCTCAGAAACCTCTCAGAAAACTCATTCCAAAGTGGCACTGCCAGACTGGTCTGATGGAGCCACCCCGTTCCAAGCAGGGCAAGATATTCCCAAGCACACGGAGGCAGCTGTGGCACCAGGGGATGGTCTGGACCATGTTCCTGCTTGGGACACCACACCCACTGACACAGCCACACTTGAGCCACCAGCCAGCCCAAAACTCAGCAGTATTTTGGGCAGGAAAGACCTGCCCATGATTCAAGCCACCACGGGGATGCAAATTTTTAATTCCTGAACCTCACGGAGCCAGCCTTGACCCAGCAGCAGCACTCCCACTGCTGGCTCCTGCCTTTGAGATGCCACAGGATTTCTCCGCAGCAACTCTTCACGGTTCCCGGCCATCCTCCCTCGGGAACACACTCAAAGAGTGAACTAATGAGTCTATTAGACTTAATTAAGCTAATGTGAAATTATTTACTTAATCTGGGAAGATCTTATGATGGCGAGAAATCCCTACGGACAAAATCTTCCAGCTGCCTGGCACTGGCGGGCGAGAACCTCGAGAGCAGAGGCTGTGGAGGTGCTCAATTCAGGGCAGGGGGACAGTGTGGAGAGGGGGCTCAGCCACCCCAGCCCGAAGCAGCTGGCTCTAGCATGGCATTCCAGCATCACCAGGAAAACCAGCCAGGAAGCCCCAGCCGTGTTTCGCCTTCGTTTTCCAAATGCGTGTCTCTCCCCGGCCAGCAAATCCATCCAAGGCTGGCAGCTGGGAGGGAAAAGTTTTCAGGAGTGGTTGGCCCCTGTCTCCCATGGATGGCGAGTGTCCCTCATCCCACAGCTCCTGCAGCCAGGCTGTGCCTCAGCGTGGAGCGAGAGTGCCCAGCAAAGGAGATTTTGCCTCGCACATTTTCCAGGCTATTTTTTCCCTCCCTTAATGTAGGAAAGCTTAACGCTCGCTTTGAATTCCTAATACGAGACTCAGTTCTTTTTGCCACTTATTTTGTTTTGTCATGCACTACATACAATTACACATCTCTAATCCGCAAATCCTCCCCCGACGCTGGAACACGTGCCAAGCCTTTCCTTTCCACGGCCGCCGCATTAAAACCTTTGGAGACAAGCTGACATCACGGAACGCCGGGATGCCCTGGCATCACCCACAGCCACGATTCTCCAGACATGGAAGCCTCTGATCCCCAAGGATTGGTGTTGAAAATGCCCCATCCCTGCCCTGCCTAGAGGGAGGGTCTCCAGCCCTGGCATTGCAGCCAGCAGCCCTCGCCAGGATTAAATCCCAGAGAAGGAGCCCCCTCCATCCTGGCTAAAGGAGCTCAGCTCAGCAGCTCTGAGATGGAAATCATATTTTGTAAATCTCCCACAGTGAATCAACTCCCCAGTCAGATATGAGCTCAGCAAAAACTGGCAGGCAAATGATCTCATTAATAATCAGCACTATCAGGAGTTTCTGCTTCTCTCAGGCAGCCAAACAGGCGAGAATTTATCTGGGAATGGGAGCACAGCTACCTGGAACACAATGTAATTATTGGCCCAAGGTCAGACAGTGCCAGCCGTGCTGGCTCACAAGTCAGGCCACCTGCAAAGAGGACACCAAACCTTCCCCATCCACAGGAGTGGCCCCTCCACCAAATCCAGAGGAAGAGGAGCTCAAAGTCCCCCAGGCACATAAACCGTCCTGTGGGCTCTCACCTGCAAGCATCAATCCCTCAACCAAGGCCTGGAGGGGACCAAGGGCCTCCCTGCCATTCCTGCTGTGACACCCAGTGCACTGCAGTGAGGAAGCAATGAGATATCAGTGAGATTTCAGTGAGATATCAATGAGATTTCAGTGAGATTTCAGTGAGATATCAATGAGATTTCAGTGAGGTATCAATGAGATTTCAGTGAGATATCAATGAGATTTCAGTGAGATTTCAGTGAGATTTCAGTGAGATATCAATGAGATTTCAGTGAGGTATCAATGAGATTTCAGTGAGATATCAGTGAGATTTCAGTGAGGTATCAGTGAGATTTCAGTGAGATATTAGTGAGATTTCAGTGAGGTATCAGTGAGATTTCAGTGAGGTATCAATGAGATTTCAGCGAGGTATCAATGAGATTTCAGCGAGGTATCAGTGAGATTTCAGTGAGATATCATTGAGCAGCGAGGATGCAAACAAGTCTGAGAGTTTCCCTCTATAGAAAAAGCCTCACTGCAGCCTCAGAGCATCTCCTGACCCCGCTCAGGAAAAGAAGGAGTAAGAGAGACATCAATTTCCAGAGCTCTGCGCCAAAATCCGGCCTTCGCCTTTGAAAGTGTAATTTATTCAAGCTGCTTTATTATTGCAGAGCCCAGCATTGACGGGGGATTATGGAGAGGTCACAGCTGGAGCAATAACAATAATAAGAAAAAATAGTGAAGTCGGGAGAGCATCTTGTGCGAGTTCACTGTGCAGCAGGGACTCACTTTTTTTGGAGCCACAGTGTTGGAAAGCACAGGAAGAACATCCCACGTGCAACCAACTCAACACAAAAGTGGCATCCAACAAATCTTTGGGGGAGCAACAGGGACGGGGGCTTCACACCCTCTCTGTTTGTGAACCCAATTAGGCATATGTTGAGGAAAGGGTGTATGTATATTAGATTTTAATTAAGCAGTGTTAATTATAATCTATGAGATGTGCTTACTGCTTATCTGATAATTATGAGAAAGCCAATTTGGCTGCTGGCTTGTGACTAATTAAGTGGAATTAGTAATGATAATTATAGATTTAATTTTTTGTTTGCCTTTATTGGCAATGGGGGGGAAAGTGGCTTCCAGGGCTGGGTAGGGCAGGGATGGGAAAAAGTCATGGGGAAAGATCACCATGCCAGGAATTTGGCCCACAGAATGGGGACCTGCCCAGGGCTTCCCAGAAAAGGGGGACTTTGAAAAACAATGGTGAAAAAACAACTTTGCATTTAAAAAGAGTTTTGCAGGAAATACTGATGGAAACAAAGTTCTCCTAAAAAGCAGGAGTTTCATGGAAGATTGGGCTGGGTTTTGTCAGCTCATTGCACAGCTAGCCAGAATATTTTGGAAAAAAAAAATTGAAATCTTGGGCAATTCAGGGTGTTTGACTTTTCCAGCCCACATGAGGAAATGCCCTGGGGATCTCTCCCCTTCCTCCCACACCCATCATGACACTAATTCCTGTTCTCAAGAAAAACAGGACTTTTTAGCACTTTTTTGATTTTTCCCCAATGTAAATTGACAAGGTATAAAATAAAAACCAAATCCTGCAAAAATTGCCCAATCCCTGGGAATGGGACTTGCATATTTTAAACATGTTCATAGGTTGGTCTTCCTGGCTGCAAGCCTTCAAATACTCATTTTCTACCTTTTCTGAGCATGCACTGTGCTCAGAGGCTGCCAAATTGACCCAAAACATAAAAGCAAAGCTTTTGTGTGAGGCAAAGAATAAAAACACAGGGGGGATAAAAAGGGATGGGGAAAAAAAAAATAAACATACTGCAGCTGGATTTTTAAAAGGCCCAGCTAAACTTGCAGCTGCACGACAGCACGTGGAGCTGTGCAAGCTCAGCTAATGATAATTAAATCTCCTGCTGCAGGGGTGAACAGCAATTTCGCGCTAGGTCTGCTGCCCGGGATGAGAGCTCTCCCGGGAAAAGCCACGGCAGCAGCACAGGGCCGGAGGGTCGGGCCATGGAGATGCTCCGCTCGCTTGCCAGGAAACACCCGGAGCTGGGGATGCTCTGCCCGGCTCCTTGCCGAAAACAGCATCCCCAGCGCCGAGCTAAATAATGCATGGCCATGGCAGGGATGCGGAGCGCAGGGAAGACAATGCAGGCGGAATGCATTAATGCAGCAGCCCCGCGCTCATCTGCGAGACCCCGCTGCACACGGGGGTCCCCGCTGCGGCACCCCCAGCTCCTGGAGCAGCGAGGAAAGAGCCTGACCTGACTGCAGAGTGGCTCTTTGCATTCAGGCTCTTTGCATCCAGAGCCGGGGCGTTCCTGGGATGCAGCTGGCCAAGGAAAGGGATGCGGGAGCGGAGCGCTGCTCTCTGCACGGTACCTGGCACTGACCGAAATAGAGATTTTGCACAGCTACTGATCGGATAAAAGCGGTGCCCAGCCCCCCGGATCCGGGGAGGCAGCACAGGGCCATTAGCCACATCGCTCGTGTCACATCAGGAACCCTTCACCGCCGCAGGCACCGACACAGCGTGCCAGGAGCCGGCTCGCACGGCTCCCGAGGAAGAGGATGGCACGCAGGTGATGCTGCTTGCTGGAGGAAGCAGGAGTGAAACAAACCCCCAAGTGCTGGCAGCTGTGAGCATTAAAGATTATTTGCCAGACAGGCTCTTGACCTGACCTCTGTGGTGGCTGGTTTAAAGAGATTAAATGAGAGCAATCTCACCATTTCTGCGTTTTTTGTTTTGTTTTTTCTCTTTTCCATTTCAGCAGCTACTCGAAAATAGGCTTGTTTATAGAGGGAGAAATTCCCCACGAGTCATGCACTATCCAGACCAAAAACTACCAGCAGCAACTCGAAGTGACCAGAACACATGAATAGATGGACAAAATTTGACCTCCTTCCTAATGATATTCAGAGTTTGTGCAGCCATGGGCATCCCTACAAACTCCCTCCGGGGCTTCCACCTGGGATCCAGCAGCACATCAGGACCCATTATAACAGGGCATCACCCTTAAGTGCATTGCTGGATCATCCATTCCAGCTCCTAGATTTAATTTCTCCATGATATATTAAATAGCTTGCCTTCCTGTCCTAAAGAGCTGTGCGATGCACTGGGAGGAACATAAATAGTTTTGGCTCTGATTTGATGCTCAGCTCTGCAAGGGAATTGTTCACTTGGAATTCCCTGATGAGCAAGTGAGCTAAGAGAGGTCAGTGCCCAGCCCGAGAGGGATAAATAATACTCCAGCTCCACGTCAGGACCTCCTGCAGAACACTTCCACCTGTAGTTGGCAAAGGATGAATCACTGAGTGCTTACCCACCCCTCTGAAATGAGGAGTAATGGGGTTGTAAGAGAATAATGCTTCATAACACTTGGCATTCTGTTGGATAAGAAAAAGACAAGGCAGAAGCCAGGAGCTGATAAAAGCTACAGCTTGTAATGCCACTGCACCTTCTCTACTCAATAAATAGGTTTCAGTCAGAGCATCTCTTCCATCCAACCCAAAAAGGACCTGAAGGGTAAGTTGATTGCATTGATCGTGCATGCATTTTCCCGGCAGGGAAACTGGCCCAGTCCCTGGCTGCTCCTGTCCAAAGTACTCCACTTACTTATTACGGGAATATCGCCAGAGACTCCAGGGCCAGGGAGCGGGACGCTACGGGGAATTCATTGCTCTCTGCGTGCTGGGAACATTAAGTGGGAAGGCAGAGCAGGGGGGTATGGCAGCAGCTCAGCTCTGCCTCTTCCCCATCACAGCCCCTGACAGCCAATCACTCCTGCCATGGGTTTTGGGATCCTTCCCACAGGATTGTCGTTAACCCTTGTGAGAACAGGAGGAGCGTTGTGCTGAGACAAACTGCCCTCAGGCTGCTCCTGTCCCCCACAGCCCTGTCACCACTCACATCTCACATGTACATCCTCCAGGCACAAAACTCCCTCTCCATCCTCCCTCGGTCCCTACACCCAGCTGTGACACTGCCCAGCGGTCCAGCCCTGACCCAAACCATCTCCTGTGCTGCTCCCCAGCTGCCCAGCACTGTAGGGTCTGCTGCTGTGACCATGCCCATCCCTAAAACCATGCCTGTCTTCCCCAGGGAAGAGTGTGAATCCCTGCACTTGGTACAAAGCACAAACTCCTCTCAGTAAATCAGTGCTGCCGTTGGGATCCCCTGGCTGGAGGGCACTGCCATCCTAAACCAGCCACAGGGAAAGCTGCTGAAACGAGAGGTCTGAGCCCAAATTCAGCATCAAATCCCAAAACTGGAGCAGAAGGCATTGCACGAGCTCTGTGTCCCAGCTGTCAAGTCGTGTCCCCTCTAAGGGCTGGCACACAGGTCCGGAAGGTGGGAAGGGGACATCCCAGGGCAGCACCAGCCTCCTTGCTCTGCTGCAGGAATGGCAGGCAGGACACAGGGCAGGCTGGCAGCCTCACAGCAGCACTGCCCAGCCCGGGGAGATGGGCCAGGGTAGCCGGGTTCGCTAATTAACCCCGAGGCAATGCCCTGCCCACACTGCAGAGCCCCTCAACACAGCTGCCTCCACCTCTCCCGGCAGGAGGCTGAGCCGTGCCTTGCCAGAGTGTCTTCGAAGGAGAAGGCTATCAGCTCCAAACAGCCGAGACCTTTAGCTCAAATCCATTAATCCTCTTTATTAAACCCGGGTCACCTCTGAGTCCTGGCAAATTAACCAGCATCTCCCCACTGCAAGTACATCAAGAGGAAACGCGCTGTACAGCGCCTGTAATTTTCATGGACCAGGGCTCTGAGGTCAGAGGGCTTCCCGGGCTCCAGTCTCTGCCTTTGTCAATTTAAAAGGGAACATCGACTTGAGCTTGTATAAATTACGGGAGAGGCAGAGCAGGGGCCCAGGGTGCTCGCAGGGCACTCTGCCAGCTCCAGCTGTGCCACTGTCCCCTCTCCTGCCCGGGGACAGGAGCAGGGGACAGCAAGGCCACCAGCACCGAGTCCCCTGGGGGAAAAGGGGGGCTGGGGATATCCTCCAAACAGCTGGGCAGGCAGGGCACCACGCTTGGCATCCTCCAAGGCTACCTTGGCCACATGCCTTCTTACTGCCTCTGATAAATGGCACATCCCTGGTGCCAGCCCAGCTGGGGAGCAGCAGAAAGGGAGACTGGAAGGGATTTGCTCCAGCTCAGAAGTGGGTGGAAAATTGCTCCCTTGTTGCTTGAAATTTCACCATTTGAAATATCTCCCCCTTTCTGCTCTGTCCTGTTGGAGCCACTCTACTCTGAGTGCTCACCAAGCCAGCACCAAAGCCAGAGTGGCTCTGGTTCTGAACAGCCAAGGACATTTAGCTGGGCTAGGGAAGACCTGGGGCCAAATCACTTACAAAAACTAATTATGCACCCACTAGAAGAGCTACAAAGGAGAAAGCCAGCCCAGCCTGGCCTGAGGAAGAAGAACTCTGTGTGGGCTGCGGGATAAGGGCAGCACAGGGACCAGAGGTCACAGCACAGGGACCAGAGGTCACAGCACTCCCTTCCTCAGATGGGTCTCCTCCTGCTCCTAGAAACAGCATCCTCAAGATAAGCAAGCTTCCCAGAGCCAAGCAAAGAGTGCTCCTACACTCTGTGAGTGAAGATAGAAAAAAAACACCACATTTTTCATGGGAAAAAAAAAAAGTGGGAAAATTTCCAAGAGGCTCCATAAGAGCTCTAAGTGTCACATCTATTCCCCTAAGACAACTCCACACCTGGCACTTCCCAGCATATTCTCTATCTGTAGCTTTACCACGGGGTTATAAATCCACTGGCTTTGGCTGAAGATGCTGTGGTTTTACACCAGCCTAAGCCAGCAGAGACTGAGCTAGAGAACCATGATCCAAAGGCCAGGATGTTTGCCCTTAACTCGGTCCAACAGCACAAAAGGTTTTCAACCTGGGCTTGAGATACAGGTAGGATTAACACACAGCACCTCCAATCTCCCAGGCATCAGCTTGTATCACAGCTTTCGTTTTTTATTAAAAACATCACTTCTTGCTGTATTTAATCACAGCAAGGTCATTTCAGTGACAGTTGTCAGCATCTTGGCCAAGGAGCCAGAGGAGCAGAGCCCTGGCCTGCTGGCCAGATAAAAGGAGGAGATGCTGGGTTTCATTTCCTTGTTTTCAATTGAGAGGTGCCCACCTCGGTGTGCAGATTAAGGTGTGGGTGGGCCAGTGTCAGCCCCCTACGGGCAGAGATGGGAAGCTGCTGCTTGCTCTGCTCATCAGGAGCCCCGAGGAGAGAAATTGCATAGTTCTCCCTGCGGCCCTCTGCCCACCTCGAACCAATTTCTGCTCCTTTTAATTCAATTCAGCTCCTCCTGACCCTGGCTGGCTGGAGTTGCAGAGTTTCTCTCAACAGATAGCACCAATTACAGAGGTGTGAAAATGGAAGGCTTTCAATTCGGAGAACAAACCCAAGAAACTAGGACTTTATTGAACTGAGAATCAGGGGGTGGGGAAGGGGGAGCAGGCAGGAGCATGGGCTCAGCAGTGTCACCTGTGCTTTCTCTAAAAACCAAATTCTGGGGCTGATCCCTCCAGGAGTGAAGGCATTCCCAGGGGCTGGGGTGGCAAATGCCAGGAGAGGTGCAGGTTCAGGTGTGCAGAGCTGATGGCACCTGGAGATGAGGGATGTGGAACCCTCATCCCTGGCACGCTGCCTCCCTTGTTATGGCTGTGTGTGCATGTGCATTCCCCACCGGGCTGATTCCAGACCCTCGGAATCACATCTGACACATCTGACACAAACCCACTTTGCTCCCCTGCAGCAGATCCTGGCTGGATTGACTCTGCAGCATCTGCAGCTCAGTCCAGCCATGAGGCACAGCAGCACCTCCCTCCACACCACTCTCGCTGTGGCACCACTTTCTGTCCTCCCAAAAAGCCAAGGACTGTGGGTCAAGCCTCTGGAAACACGAGGGGCAGCATGAGCCTGGTCAGATCTGGGTAGGAGGGCTCTGGCAGGATGGTGGAGCTGCCTGACAGCCTCAGCAGCAAGATCAGAACATGGATTGACTTTATAAAAACTGCACAGTACAGCTTGTGATGATCAGAGAGTCCCCAGACAAAAGCAGGAATGTTCAGTCCATGGGAAGGAGGCAGGGATAAGCACTTCCCTGAGCTGAGCTCACTGAAGCTCTTTGCCCAACATGCCCTGATGCTGCTATTAAAAAAAAAAAAAAAAAAAAAAAAGCTGAAGAAAGAAGTCCTAGATGTCCAGGAGAGAAAATGGTGTTACTCTTATGAGAAGCAGAACCACTGAGTAGGGTCCCCACCATCTCTGGATACTTCCAGGTACCTCACAGGCTGTAAGGATGCAAAAAAGCAAAAAAGCCTCCCCCAGACCTGAAAATTCCCCTCTCCTGCTCTGTCTCCACCCAACTGGTCAGACCATCAGCACAATGCCCTGTGCCAACCAAGCCCAGGGGCTCCCTTTAATGCAGACACTGGAGACTTCTCCAGATTTCTCCCCATCCCTGGAGATGTTCAAAGCCAGGCAACCTGGCCTAGAGAAAGATGTCCCTTCCCATGGCAAGGATGTGCTATGAGATGATCTTTAAGGTCCCTTCCAACCCAATCCATTCTGTGATTCTATGATTCCCTGCCTCGATGAGGAAAACCTCTCATGGCAAAGCTCAGCCTCCCAGGCCAGCACTCAAAGAGCAAGGGGGTCATCTCAGTCTGAATTTTGAGCAACTGCCTGTCTGGCTGGCACATCTGAGCAGGCTCAGCATCTCCTTTTGGAATCCCAGAACTGGGGTGGGGGGCACCAAAACAAAGCAGTGGCTCATTCCTGCCTCTGTCCCAAGAGTTGCACGACTCAGAGCAGCTCAGAGGGTGGTTTCCAAGCCAGTGCACGGCACCTCCTGTGCCTGCAGCCAAGCTGTGACCGCGGCTCCTCCAGCACTGCCCATAAATCCTGAGCCCGGTAAACAGCGGAATTACGGCGCCCCGCCATTGCTTAGCTGCCTTTGACACTAATTGCTCTGCCGAGTGTGTGCAACTGGCAACACCTTATTAAAAGTGAAATATATTATACTGTCCACTTAGTGCGACTTTATAAAGATAAAGTGTCCCGAGGATACGGAGAGGTTGGCAAAGGCGGCGGCTCCCGGCCTCGGAGCGGCCGGCGGATGCTGCAGCACAGGCAGGGCAGGCATGGACGGGACAAATGGGAGCTCTCCGTGAAATTCCAAAGAGCATTTCCCTCTGGAGACCAAGGGCTGAGTGAAGAGCATGCTTGAGAATTTCTCCTCTGTTCATCTCCTCCTTTCAGCTCTGGGATCATTACTCTCAGACCTCATGGGGAAGACAGGAAAAGATGCAACGTGAAAGGGCAAGGGGATCAATCACCTGCTGCCCTCCTGCCAGCCTGGAGAGGAGCAGAGGGTGCCTCTCAACTCACAAAGTCAGCCTGATCATCAATGCACATTTTCCTACTTCCAGACATCGCTGGCTGAACTGTGGTGCAGACTCTCCTGCCAGGACACAAACTGGGGCATCCAAGTGCAGGTCTGAGAGGCTGGTGATGCTCCAGCTCCCTGCCAGCCCAGTACAGGGATTTTAGCACCCAATATATCGATCCTGCACCTTTTCTCCTGTGTTTCTCAAAGCAGGAAGCTGAACCCCACTGTTTCACAAGGAAAAACGCACTTACAGAATTGGAGCTACAGCAAGGACACGTCTCTTAACACATGTCTCTGCACATGCCTTGGGCAAGTCATTTTCCCTCTTTATTCCTTGGCTCCCCTGTCTACAAAAACAGGTACAATGAAATTTCTTTTCTCCGTGAAGTATTTTAAGATCTACTGGAAACAATCACTGTGTGAGAGTGAGACCTGATATCACCGAGTTTCAGTAATAAACGTTTTGATCCAGGCCCCCTGGCCTTGTCTCACCAGGTAATTTTGGAAGAATTTTCGGGTTTATTTTGAATTGATGGGCTATTTCTGGTTGGGAGCACGACAGACAGGAGGAAGGCAGACACAGGGGGTGCTGTCAAAGGCACTTCTGCAGCCTGCAGAGCTCACAAAGAAGTGGTGAGCAGAGAGGGCATAGAAAACCCATCCATGTGGGGTAAAAATCAGCTTCTGAGGACTTCTTCGCAGTAAAATTGAGATATTCCCAGGCACATCACAAAAGTCATTATGTCTACATCCCTCCTGTACTGTGGAGAGTACAGATAATATTATTTATCACTTATTGGTCATCTCCCTTGTGGCAGAGAGGAGAGCCCCACCTCTGACAGTCCATGTGGTGCAGAAACACACCCTGCATCCCTCTTTGATTCCTGAAGGAAATGGCATGTCCTCAGCAATGGATTTGAAATATCCAGAGTGTTTGGTTCAACAAGTTCAAATCCAAGCAAGATCAATACCTTCTCACTCCTGAGGTACCAGCAGGTAATTGGGTATCGTGCAGTGATGAGTAACCTAGTTTGCTCAGACACTGCAAACTTTAATCTTCATCCATTCCTGGTACATAGAATAGCGAGGGAGGAACAGATCAAAGGAGAACAGATCAAATTCAGCTGCATTTGGACCCAGATTGCAGAAAAAAGGACTCATTCTTAAGCAAAATGGCTTGAGCTTCTGAGGTTCAGCATCTTGAGAGATTTGAGTACAACACAAGGGAGAGAAGTTTCCACTTCTCCACAGCAGCCACCTGTGACCCCAGTGCCACCTGACCCCTCAGCTTGGACCAGAGCCCTCTCCAAACTCACACACAACATCTGAGCACCTCAGCCTCTCCAAGTATCTATGACTCCCAGCCCAGCCCTCTCCCCTTTTCCCACTTCCAGCCCTGCAATGCCCGTGGCACCAGGGGTGCAGGCAAGGAGAAGCTGCTCCAGCTTTCCAAGCAAGAAGGTCCTACCTTGCTGTAGGAAATGCCCACCTCTGCCATGGGAAGGAGAAGTGCCAAGGTAGACTTATGGGCAGAGCGAGACAGAAAAGCACCAGGGGCAGCAGAACGACCTATTTGACAGATTTCCCTGCCGATCAAAGCTAACTTTGCTGAGAGCTTTTGACATCTGATTAATTACATGGCGCTGGCTGGCCTGAAAATCCCGAATTTCCAGCAGCCCTCGCTTTTCCTCCTTGGCAGCCAAACCCAATCCCCTGGTGCCAGCACAGGAGGGGATGGCAGGAGGTGGCTTTGCCAAAAGTCCTGGCCCATCCCTGGGAGGAAGGAGATAAGGAGGGCGAGGGATGGCCAGGGACAGAGCCCCTTTGTCTGAGGTGCTTTTTGTCACGGGGAGATAGGAGGAGGCTGCCGTGCGCTGACATTTCGGTGACCAAATTAAAATGCACCACCACAGAGACTAAATGTCATTAGCCTCATTAGAAGTGATCGCATTAAAATAAACAACCAAAAGAAAGGAAAAAAAAAATTAAAGTGGAAATTAGCCAACGCCATTAAAATAAAATAAATAAATGGGGAGATCCTTTGAGGACTGTGCAGCCAATGTCAATGGAGCAGCGAGGGAAGGGGCATGGTGGGAGCAGCCAGCATCTCCATGGGCTCTGCTGCCACCCTGGACTGTGATGAGACAAGTCCAGTGCTGGTGTGACCCCAAATGGAGCTGCCCCTTTGGGAGAAGTCTATGGGGTCTAAGCCTTTGGGGTCTTTGGAGCTTCCAGACAGTTCC
This sequence comes from Acridotheres tristis, assembly GCA_037013685.1. Taxonomy (NCBI): domain Eukaryota; kingdom Metazoa; phylum Chordata; class Aves; order Passeriformes; family Sturnidae; genus Acridotheres; species Acridotheres tristis. The sequence goes on along the minus strand of CM072911.1, from coordinate 4,218,398 downwards.
AGGTTGGCTTTAAGGACCTCAACGCCCATTTCCCCTGGGGCTGGTGCTGCAGGCACTGCTGTGCCAGCACCTCTGCATCCCGAGGGATGCACCCCGTGTGCTGCTCTAACAGGAAGGAGGATTTTTTTAGCAGCATCCAGGTTTTTCTCAGATACTTCCCAGTCAATTATTGGCCAACACCAACCATATTTGGCTGATGCTGTGTGACAGGACTGCCACACGAGGTGGAAGGCTTGGTGAAAGAAGTGCCACTTTGTCCTTGTAGAGAGAGGAATTTTTCCTCTAACCCCTCTTGCTATGCAAACACCATTTCCTTTGGGGCGGGAGAAGTCATCAGAAGGCCCTTGCAAGATCTTGCTTATGACAGAGCAGATTTGAAAGCCCAGAGATCTCCTTCCCCCTCCTTCCCTTCTGTCAAAAATTATAATCATCATTTTCCAGCTTGCTGAACAATCAAAGTGTGGCCTATATTCGCTGGAGCTTCTTCCACATGCTGCATGCATAGCAACAAGTCCAGGAAACAAAAGCCAGAAGTAAACACTTGGGAGAGAGGAGGCTAAGGGCTGGCAAGGGGACAGCAGGGGGACACTGCTCGGAAAACACGCGGGGCACAGCCTGGCTCAGCCCAGTCTCACCAGTTTGGAGCTGCTCTAAGGGCCAAAGCCCCATGTGAAGACCTTCCATCCTCTGCAAGAAGCATGGGAATACACATTCCTGGGGAGCTTGGTTAGCGGAAAAGGCAGGACCAGAAGGAAGCCCAAATCCTCCTGCTGCAGGGTCAGCTGGTCCTTGTGTGGCTGAGGAGCCAGGAGGCTCATGGGGTGAATCATGTATGACAAAGCCATGTGGAGCACAGGTAACCCCAGCTGCCCTCCTGGGAGTTCCATATTCCCTGGAAAACCCCACGAGTGCACCAGCTCTGCTCACCACTGCGGACATCCCCCATGGCCTGGCTGTCCAGGCAGTCTGAGCTGATGAGATCCAGTCCTGGCATCCCATCCTGAAGTGCAGAGCTCAGGGAAGCTTTCCTGGGCTAGCCCTTGCCTGCACTTTGCAGCCTGCTTCAGTCTCCAGAGCAGTCAATCCAGCACTTTTCACTAGCGCTGAATTCACAGAAAAGTAAACCTAAAAATATCTCCTCTTTTTCCCCCTTCCTTGCCTCATCTCACACGTGTCCCTGGTGCACATGACTCTGCCGCACAGGCAACAGGTTCAGCTTCCCAAAAGCAGCTCCTCACAAGGGGGTGCCTCTCAACACTGATGGGGTCCTGCAGTACCCGAGCATCCCAAATCACTGCCCTCAGCCACCCCACACTGTCTGAACCTAAGCTGGGACTAGAAGGAGAATCCCCCAGCTCCAACTCAGCCAGACCCCACACCTGGGCTCGCTGTCCATCCTTTCACAAGGGTGACACCTCCCCTGCCACTCCCATCAGAAAAAAACTCCTTGTCTGGTCACTCACAGAGGATGGAAACACAATCCCAGAGCTTTGGAGAAGCAGGCAGGAAAGTGTTTCTTCTCTCTAAGGATGAAACGAAGAGGAGCTCCCTGGAAAAACCCACCCACGGAGCAGCAAGTGTCAAAGCCACCTCTGTTATGTGCTGTTGCCGCATTGGTAATTATAAGTACCGTGCCTTCATTAGGGAAAGATGACTGGGAGGCAAGGAGATTTGCAGCAAAGCTGTTATTATTTTTAAGTTTAAACAAAAAGGAGGAGTGTGACAGCTGAAATCACTCCCCATCCTGCACATGCCAGCAGCTGAGAGCATCTCAGGGGATGCTCAGAAGGTAAGAAAGGTTCAGGATCAGTGCCCAGCTTTGGCTAACTGGGGAGGGGAAAGGCAGGGCTGCAAAACTGAGGGTGACCCCAGGTTCATGAAGGAGATTACAAATAAAAGCCAACAACTTTTCCTCTATCCCCACCTGACTGCAGCAGAAGGATCCTCCTGGGTACCCTGTTCTCCCCCAAACCTTTTGGGGCTCATCACAGCCTCCTGACAGCCCCACTCAGCGACTTTGGTTTCTTACCAAGCAAAGCACAAACTCAGAATTTAATATTCAAGTATAAAATATGAACACAGCTGTTTATGCAGCTCAAAATTCACCATAACCAAATATTCAAGCCTTTGGAGAAGATTTTCAAAGGCACCAGTTAAGGCACAGAGCTCCCATCGGTGCCTTTGAAACATCTCTCCCTTTTCAGTTTTTCACAGGGATTCGCACCAGCAAAAGCTCCTCCACCCGGCCGTCTGCAACCACGGAATGCACAAAGGAGACGCTGTCAAAGAGAAGCTGCTGGAAAACGCAAAGCAAGGTTCAGCACTTTGGGGCATCCTGAAAGGCAGCTGCCAGAGCCACCGGCCCCAAAACCCACAGCCCCCAGGGCAAATTGCTCTGCTCTGGGGGGATTTGCACGGAGCAAGAGCTGTGTGTGCCTCCTCTCCTGTCATGCTCCCTCCCCACATGGTTTGGAAATGACAGCGAGTGCTGCTCCTCCCCAGCAGAATTAAAACATCCTCTGAGAGGCCAACACCAAGCTTCGCCCTGTACTGGGAGCCAGGAGATGGAGAAGTCACCCTCTGACAGGGAAACTACAGGCCAAGCCTCAGGGACAGGCAGAGGAAGACCAGACACTGTTTTTTGGGGCTCACACCCCATCCTGCTGGGACATCTTCCCCAGCTTCCCTGACTCCTGGAAGACTGATGGTTGCAGTGCCTTATGCACACCTATCCCCAGCCTTTGGGAGAGCACAGAAAATCCCTTTAAGCCCCTCTTGCTCATATTGAAATGACACTAAAGCAGAACTAATGTGCTCCAGGTACTTACTCTCAGGCTTAGTCGCAGGGATCAGCAGCCTGCCACCAGCCCGGCATCCCCCACTGGAGAGAGGTGACAGTGATGTCACAGGCAGTGGGAAAAGCATGCTCCTGCAGCAGGGACCCCTTCAGGAAGGGATGGGAAGGTTTTTGAATGCCTGCAATGTCTATTTTGTAAATTTAGATGGGTTTTACAACCGCCACCAACGCCAGGCTGCCCCAGTAAGGATGAAGTCACACACAGCCCCCGGGAGGATGCAAAAAGCAGATCCTGGGTGCCAGGGTGACAGGGGAGCACTGGGGGACACCCCAAGCTCTACAAGCTTCACCTTGATCCTGGTGCCCTGGAGCAGTGTAAAACAGGATTGTCCATCTCCCCCTGTACTGCCAGATTTTCTGACCACTGTCATGACAAGTAATTTCCCCCAGCCTGCAAAGGCAGCGATATAAATGTCTGAAGAGGCTGATGAGCATTGATTTTTGCCACCTGTAGAGCCATGATGTCACCCTGTAACTGCAGCTCAGACAAATAGACTCCCCCCTGCCCCAAATTCATTCTCCATCACAGCCCACCCTCATCTCAAAACAGCAGCACCCACAATGCCCAGCAGTTCAAAGCATTTGCCAACAGCTTGACAATTAAATTACCCACTCACCTCCCTATCCTGCAGTGCTGGACTCATTAAAATCCCTCAGCATCCTTCCCACCTCAGAGAGCAACCCATGTCCAAGAACACACCTCCCCCAAGGCTCCAGATGACAACAGCATTAAGCCTTCGAAATTATTTTAGATAGGAACTTGTCTTACAAAGAAATAAAAAGCTGCAGAGTAAGAAGCTCTCCATGACCAGAGGGGTCAGGGTTTCATTATTGCATTAACCTTTCGTGTCTTTAGATTCCATGAGAGTAAATTGGCAACGAGATGACACAAGACCCAATGGGAAAAATGCATCTTTCCTAACAAAAATAAGAGGAGGGGGAAAGGATAGAGGTGGGAGCAGGAGAAAGAGGAAAAAACTGGCAAATAAGCTATTACAGCTAATAATAACTTTGCGATGCTATTTTCTGCAGGAGCTTTCAAGTTGTGATGTTTCCCTTCACTCTAATTACACCTTCTAAAAGCAGGTTCCCTTCTCACTTTAACCACCCCGTGTGAAACTCCCGCAGGATTCGGATAAAAACGGAAAGGGAAAGAGTTTGCACTTCAGAAACAGCCTCTGCATATTCCAGGGGAGCGTCACCTGCATAAAACCCTTGGGATTATGCCTGCAAATAATAAACAGCCCAAAAAAAAAAAAAAAAAAAAAAAAAGCTTTGGGAAGGTGCAAGCTCCAAAGGACAGCAGGGACCATTCACCTTCCCTCTGCCATCCGTGACTTTGCCAACATGACTCGTGTTCCAGCCCACGGCAGTGAAACCATGACTGAAATCACTGCTGGGACAGGTTGGGCAGGGAGGGAAAACATCCAACCTCTGCAAGCCAGGCACAAATAGAAAGGATTGGAGATGTTCAAATCCAGGGCAGGAAGGCAAAGCACCGAGCATCCCAGACTATTTCCCTTCCTTTGATGCAGAAAGGTTTGGCTTGATGGATTAAGGGCTGAGCCCAGCCAGGCAAAGTCCTGGGCTGGTTTAGCTCAGGGGACATCCAAAGCCAAAGCAGATATTGCTGCTTAATAGAAATAAGAAGGCAAAGCTACAACTGCGTATGTGCAGATCATGAAGCCTCTCCCAAGTTTCCAGGGGCTCAAATGCAGGGATCTTTTCATTCCCTGGCACACACAGAGGCCAGAGCCAGCCCAGGCCTTGGCTTGGTCTTGGCCCAAACATCCTGAGGAAACTGCAGCAGGGCACTGGTAAAGAGCAAATGTGCCCTGTCAGGTTTCTGCCAGCTCCTGCAGCTTGAGGACATCTCGATGACAGCCCATCAAGTGTCACACGTCCTCCCATTTGGCCCTCACAGCTGCTTGCATCCGTTTCTCTGCAATTCCAGCCCACAGAACCTCATCCAGCAAGAGAAGAGGGTGAAAGAGCCAAAGCTCTACTCAGGGCAGCCTTGCTGAGGCACGCCTGCCCCCACACCAGGCACATCCACCCTGTCCTGCTGAAGACCTATTTTTAAAAAAACAACCTTTTATATGCACAAAGTCAGGCAGCTCACACAGCCATGGCTCCCTTGTGCTCACGTGCTAAACTACAGATGCACCATTTTGGTTTCTGGTGTTGCTGAGGAGCTCGAGGCTCTGCTCCCAAGGGTTCTCCAGCACTGCTCCCCAGCAGCCAAAGCTCAGCCCAGGGGATAGTGCTGACCCCAATGCTGATGCACATCCCAGCCCCCTGCCATCCCACAGAGGGGTACCCAGCCCATTCCTGGGGGTCTTGTACCCACTGATCTGCTCAGTTTGCACCGTGACAGCTCCACAGGACCCCGGGATGTGGCTGGTCCCATGGCACAAGCAAGTTTTAACACAGGAATCCTCGTGTTCAGTGCTGCTGAACGGAGCTGTTGTCCAGCTGTGGCACGAGTAACCTCTCCCCTGCCAGCCTCACCCTCCTGTCACACACCAACCCTGCACAGCAAAGCGCTGGAACTGAGCCCCGGGGAGCTGCTGAAATCACAGCCGTGCCTCTCCCTGCCCTCCCGAGTCCAACACGATTCTTCCTGGCAGTCATGAAAAACGCAGGTTGGGTTAAGATCGGATCCGAGCCTCGACACACAAGGATGATAATCTTCCCAGCTGCTAAAAGTGCACATCATCATCAAAAATCCGCCGGTGACTTCCTCCCCCCGGCGCTCAGCCCTGCTGTCCATCCCCGTCACCCTCGCTGGATGCAGCGCTCGCTGCCCCGCCAGCACCAGCGCGGAGCCAGCGCTGGGTCCAAACCCAGCATCTCCCCCTGGCAAGCCGTGGGGACGAGGCCAGCCCCCATTTCGGGAGCCCCCGCTCAGTTCACGGAGGTTGCGGCACCGGCACGGCCTCCCCGAGCGCCTGGATTGAGGAGGGGGGTTCATTTTCACTTTGGGAGAGAGGGGAAGGCACCGAGTTTGCCTGGCAGGAACCAGGGAAGCACGGATGAAAGGAGCACTGGGAATAGCATGACAGCTCTCAGAAGAGGGAGGACACAGCCGGTGCCCAACTCTGAAGGGGGAAAAACTGCATGAGTCCATCATTTCGAGGACAGATCCTGCCCGGGGATCCTCGGGGGCTGCCGCGCGATCCCGGCCAGCTCCCACTGCAGGTGTCGGCACCGCTCAGGTACGGGCGGCTCGGTGCCCACCTGGAGGTCCAGCACGGCTCGGGAGCCCCTCACTGGGAGCACTGGGCTATCCCCGCTGCACAGCAACTCGCTGCCTGCCTGCATGTGCGCGTTCGTGCGCAATGTGCGCTGAGCCGGGTCCCCTGCGCTCGGCTCTCCCACCCTGACAGTCCCTGCCCTCCCATCCGCTGGAGAAAAAGCTTTCTGGGCTACCTGGGATGAAGAGCAGGGCAGTGGTGGCCGTGAAGACGATCCAGCAGGCAGGATGGTACATCTTGGAGCTGCGGTAGGCGAGCGGCTGCTTTGCTTGCTGCTTGCTGCTGCCGCCGCTGCTTTTCGTCTGCGCTGAATTCTGAGCAGGTTTAAATCCAATGTTTGCAGAGGGAGGGAGACGGAGTTAGCGAGCTGGAGAGAGGGGAAGAGACGGGAGCAGGCGGTCAGGGTGTCTGATCTCCCCTTGCACACGCACACACACTCGCACACAACTGGCAGAAGGAGCCCCCGGCTCCGTGCGTGCACCGGGAGCGCAGACCTCCTACCGGGCACCCATTGGTTCAGGATGCTGACTGACACACGCACACCCGCTCTCCTGCGGGTTTCACTCCGCAACCAGGGAGTTAAATGCAGGCATCGACCCCTCGAGCATCCCTCCCGGCACCAGCTGGTGCTCGGGATGCAGGGAGCAGCTCTGGGATGGAGGGGGCAGCTCTGGGATGGAGGGGGCAGCTCTGGGATGGAGGGAGCAGCTCTGGGATGGAGGGGGCAGCTCTGGGATGGAGGGAGCAGCTCTGGGATGGAGGGGGCAGCTCTGGGATGGAGGGGGCAGCTCTGGGATGGAGGGAGCAGCTCTGGAATGCAGGAAGCAGCTCTGGGACGGAGAGGGGAGCAGTCCCGGGATGCAAGGAGCAGCTCTGGGATGGAGAGAGCAGCCTTGGGATGCAGGGAACAGCTCTGGGATGGAGAGAGCAGCTCTGGGATGGAGAGGGGAGCTCTGGGATGGAGGGAGCAGCTCTGGGATACAAGGAGCAGCTCTGGGATGCAGGGAGCAGCTCTGGGATGCAGGGAGCAGTCCCGGGATGGAGGGAGCAGCCCTGCACGGACTCGGGCACAGTCGCGCCGGTTCCTCGTGCACCAGACGCCTGCAAAGGGGAATTTTTTCTTCCCCAGACTGGAGCTGGCTGGTGGGGCAGCCCCGGGCTTCAGCCCCTTGGTTCACTGTGCCCTCTGCTCCCCTCGCCAGGAAAGCAGCAGCAGCTCTTCCTACTACTGAGGCAAACCAGGGAGCGATCCAAGCTTTTTTGCATGAGTGGGTGTTTTTCACACAACATCTCTGAAACCAAGCAGCAATCTTCCCTGTGCATCCCAACTGGAGACATGTTTTTATTTTTTTCCCTTCAGCAGCTCACAGAGCCCCAAAAAGACACTGAGGTCAGGGTACCTGCTCCTGCAGACCCCCTACCCGATACCATCCCATACTAAGGAGTCTTCATCAGGCTCTCCTTTCCTTCCAGGACGCCACAATTTCCCTCCTTACCCCCAGACCCCCTTCTCTGGAACATTCTCACACCTCTGCTGAGCCCTGAGTGTCCCCAGTGCAGGGCTTGGACAGCTGCCCCTGCCATGTCCCCTTCCCACAGACACCTCCAGACCAAGGCATTCACCAGTCAGGGCTTGAGTTTGCTGCATTGCCAAAAAAAAAATAAAATATATATATATATATAGCAAAGGTTAGTTTCCAAAACAAATAGTACTTATTTCTGACATTTTCTAAACAAAAAGATGTTTCTTATTTCTCATTAATTACAGCTTTGTTAAAAACAGACTGGCAGCAGGTTTTTTCTTTTAAAGCTTCAGGACAAACTTAAACCTTCCTTTTTTCTCAAAACAATCTATTTTCCCTCTAACTCAGGGTTAAATGTCTCTTTTTGGGTTCCAGGCCAGACCAAGAGAACTTCGGGCCCAAAATTTTGGATTTCCAGCTATCTCACCACAGATTCCTGTCACCAGTGGCCACACACTCCTCCACATCCCAGGGTTTCACCTGCTCCTCGCCTTAGTCTCTGTTCTCACCTACCTGGGCATGTTGTCACCATGCCTGGATCCCCATTTTCCTGGATTATTTTCCCTTGAGACTCCTTTTTGCATTAAACCATCATCTCAAGGACCATCTGCCTAAGAGACCCTCTGCATTGGGTGCAGGAATCCTGGAAGAATGATGGATCCACAAACACCAATCCCTAAAGCCTGCCACAGAGCTGGGGCCAGAGGTCTCCTGGCATTCAAATCCAGCCACAAACCCCTGATTATTCCCTCCCCTCTGTGCTTTTTTCCCCATTTCTCTCACCCACCTGTTAGAACTCAATACCATCACATTCCCGTCCATGCACATCCCTCTTATCTGGCATTATTTCCATACACAGCAGCACTGGGAGGAGCAGGAATAGTGGGTTTGGTGCACAAAGCCATATCCTTTGTGCTTTGGAAGGGATATTCTCACCCAGAGAGGGATGGGAGCCAAGCACATGCTGCCAGGACAAACTTCCTCTGGCTTTTAGCCATTAATCCTTCTTCATTTTCTACTCTGCATGAATAAACCACAAGTTTTTAAAAGCTTTTAATTCAACCATATTCCCACATTATCTGCTGAAGGCATCCCATCTCCTGCATCCTCAGGAAAGCACCAAAGAAAACATAACTAAAGACTGAGTTCCCTTAATTAATGTTATATTAAAGTTATGTTGTTTAACCTCTGAAAGAGCTAAATCATCACATGAAGCAAAAAACCAGTGAGCAGAGTGTGTCCCTCAGCCTGGGATGAGGACAGGGATATTTCTGTCCTGAATTTCCCTCTAAATGACACCCCAACAGATGACACTAAGCAAAATTATCCTTTGCTTCATGAGTATTTTGGGAAAACAGCTGCAAAGAGACATTTGGGATTTCCCAGGGATGCCAGGCATGTGGCTGCATCCTTCCTGGCCAGCCCAGGACAGGGACATCTGTCCCCAGGGGAAACTGAGCTGCTTTGGGGCTCAGCTGAACCCTGTGGCTGCAGCTCATTCTCCAGATCCACACAGCAAGCTCTGAATCTGCCCAAGGCAAAAAGAAATAAAGTTATCCTGGAAGAACTGAAGGAAATGAACAAAGAAATCATTTCTAATTAACAGAAATGTTTGATGGACTCAGAACAAACATGTTGCTCTGCTTTCAAACCCTGAGTTGAAAAGCTATATTTGGGTAAGTTTCAAAACAACACATTCCTACTTTTTTTTTTTCCTCCCACCACACTTTTCCCATTTTCTTTTTTTTTGGTTTTTTGGGTTTTGGGGGGTTTTTTGTTTGTTTTTTGTTTTCCACCTGGCAGTGATTATTACCCAAATCCAGCACACACTGAGCTGCTCTCTTTGCATATATTTTGGCCAATTAGGCTGGCACCTGAATTGCCAAACACAGCTCTGAGGGTGACCCTGGAGCACACCTTTGGTACCTCACTGCCTTTACCTTCCCATCTGCAAAATGGGAACAAATGTGTTTTGATCAGCCAAACAAATCCCTCACTGCTCACCAGCTCTGCAGGACTGAGCAGGCACTGGCCTGTTTCATTTGTTTGATTTCCAAGACACATAATAAAAAGGTGTATAAATATGTATTTAGCTGGTGGAGCTTTTCTGGGATATTTGGGGTTGTTTGCTTTCCGATATCAAGCAGAGAATCTAAAATGCATATTTAAATTTGACAGGCAGCCCCAATCGGAGAGGAGACATTCTGGTCCGCTGGGCACATTTAGACATGATTTTTGTGTGTATTTCCAGAGGTTTTTTTCTCCAGCTGTCTCAATGCATATTCACATCTGGGACCAGAATAGTCTCTGGGGGAAATAACACGTTTTCAGTGAAGCAGAGGTTTCCTCACCCTCTGCTTGCACAGCGGGGGAGAGGGGGCAGAGCAGCACAGGAGAGGAGGGTGAGGAGCATCCCTGCTCCCATCAGGGATGCTCCATCACCAGAGCAGCCTGCACTGGGCTGATCCCATCTGCCAGAGGTGATCCCTGCAGAGTCCTGCATCACCTCATGCCACAGATCACACATCCACAGAGCTCTGTCTCCCTGCTCCTCCAGGCCCTGAGGATCACACTTGCCCTGGCCACCTCCACTCTCCTTCCCAACCCCAGCATCCCACCAGCTGTGCACACCTTCCCCCTGGACCATCCCACCTGGACCAGTCCCAGGGAACTGGATGGCACCTCTCTGCAAGACTGTGACTTTGTAAGGAGCCCAAGTGGTGCCTTGACGGGTGTCTGCTCACACTGGGAGGGGTAGGGCAGCAAAGTGGGAGCGCTGGGATGGGCAGGAAGGGGAGCAGGAGAGTCTGGATGGGCAGGATGGGGTGCAGAAGGGTTGGCATGGGCACAAAGGGGAGCAGAGGCCTCCAAGGAAACAGAAATCTCCCAAACCCACCGTGCCTGTGGTTTCACCCCCGTGCCCTCTGCGCAGAGCCAGCCCCAGGCGGCCCCCCCAACCTCCTCCCGCAGCACTCCCTCCTTCCTGTCCCCTCCCTCGGGGTGTGTGTGTGTGCTCTGCTGAATGAAAGGCTACCCTTTTCTCCTTGACATCTTGTTAGAATGTGAATACAACAGCTATTGATTTGCATTTCGTGCAAGGAGAGAAAAAAAAAAAAAACAACCTAGCTTTTTTTCTTTCTTTTTCTTCTTTCTTTCTTTTTTTTTTTTTTTTTTTTTTTTTAAAAAAGTCTCTCAGAACTCAGAGATCCTGCAGGAATAAACAACCGGGATGGGGCTTGGAGCAACCTGGTCTAGTGGGAAGTGTCCCTGCCCATAGCAGGGGGTTGGAATGAGATACCAACACAAACCATCCCGTGATTCTATGAATCGAGCACCAACTACCTGCAGGGAGAGCACAAGGACCCACCTGATCATCCTCCCCAAGCACTTCTTCATCCAAGGGCAAACACTTCGAGTTACCCCAGGCTGGGCCAGCAGCATCCACCCAGCCCCGGGGGGAAGGCAAACAAAACAATTAAGCTGGACATAAGGCAACTAAATGTGCAAGAAAAGGCAAAGGAGAAGCAGGCTGGGGCTCAGGAGGAGATGGAGCAAGCAGCACTGCTCACCTCTTGAAGGTCCTGGTTTGCAGTGCCATCACTCAGGGCTCTTTCCATGCAGGTCCCCAACCATTGTGACACAAACACCAACTGTCCTGCTTCCCTTCCATGGGGAGAGTGTCCCACTCCTCCAAACCAGGGCAAGCACTCAGCAAGCAGGGGAGAAACCGAGGAGGGGAAACGAGGGTGCTGGGCTGGCATCAGTGGCTGAGGGCAAGCAGCGTTGCATCACCTCCCCCGGCGGGTTGCTGGGGGGATTAATTAGTGTTTGTAAAGCACTTTGAAGATAAATGAGACTGTGGGAGAGCTCCTAACCAGGAGAGAGGGGGAGATGGGGATCAGGGAACCCAGGTATGGTGTGGTTTCTTATCTGGTGTGCAAGCTGCAGCCCCGGCTGGGCCGGTGCCACGCGGGTGCAGATGAAAGGTGGAATGGGAAAATTTCCGCAGCGTGGAAAAAAACAAAAAAAGAGAAATCATGTGCATGCTGCTTGGGAAAAATGAGTGAGAGAGAGATGAAAAGATGGGATCTAAGTCTCTAAAAGCTGTAGAGACCTGCTATTGATTCTGGCTTGGGAAGAAGGGGCCTGAACAAGAGCTGGTGTGTTGTTAAGTGCACTTATCTCCTCTTGTTAGATGGCAGAACGGGGCCAGATGGACAGGGTCCTAATTCCCGTCAAGAATCATTACCCACGGCATGCTGGATGAGGCACCTCCAAAGATGTGCTCTGAGCACTGGAAAATGTGACAGCACCACGAGGTCGGGACCCCACGATGTCCCTGGACAACTCATCCCAGTGCTGGAGCACCACTTCCCTGAAACAGCTTTTCTTACCTTTAAAGAGAAATTTTTGCACTTTGATTGTGCTCATTGCCCTCTCTGGGCACTCCTGAGAAGAGCCTGGTACCTGTGCACCCCCAGGTGCTCTCAGCCACGCCCCAAAACACTCCCACCCTCTGGAGCATCCCATCTCCTGGGGGGAATCCCTATGGAAAGGAGGGTGGTGGAAAAAGACAGTGAGGGAATTTTCTCCCTTCCTCAGCCGCCAGCACCAGGAGCGATGAAACACAAGATACCCTCACACACGTCTTTGATCACAATAATTATCCACTGTTGTCACGTACAAAACATTAATTCCACACAGGCATCAAGCTCCTTCTGTGCCATCCCCCATCCCCTCATGCCCCACTGCTCCAGGCTCCCCATCCCACCCTTCTCAAAGATGCTCTCGCCAGGACCGGGGCAGGATTCCCTTCTCCCAGTCAATGGGTTGAAAGCAGAGTTTTTTGTTTGCCTGGCTTTGATCAAAATTACCGAATGTCAGGAAAAGAGTGGCGGGGGGGGAGAAGAAAGAAAACAGGGCAGAAATGATGCATCCCTGATCCATAAGCAGGAGACAGTTCAAGGATGAATTCAGGCATCGCTTACTGGCTGTGCAATTCTGGGGGTTGGGTTTTCTCATCTTTTTTTTTTTTTTTTTCTTCAGAATGAGAGAGAAAGAAAACATTTTTTTAAGCTTTGCTCCTTTTCATTTTTCTCTGAGTTCAGTGGCTTTCCTCGTCAAGCCTCTGTAGCTCAGGTAAGAACAGAGGGCTCCAGATTAAAGAGCAACACGGCAGCCAAGCAGAAGCCGTCAAGACAACAGAGGACAGAGTCGGGAAAGACAAAGGAGAGAAGTCTGCTTTCTGCAAGATTCCCACTCTCAGCTTTTATGTAGATTACTCCAGAAACAGGGATCAAACTGATCAAACTGCACTTTCACACTCCAATCCTGACCCTCTCCACCTGGACGTGAGGTTCCAGGACAACGATCAGCATCAGGAGCCCTGGACTCAGCAGCAGGGCTCTGACAGACACTTAATCCAGCCTGGATTTTTATAGATGCCTGGGTGGGTGGACAGACAGACAGCACGCCAGACTGACAGCTCGAAATACCTCTCTGCACGAGCGTGGGTAGCAACCAAGCGTGCTCCTGCCAGAGCATCTCACGTGCCAGCAAAAAACCCAGCCCTGCAGCTCATCCCAGCCCTCACCCCTCTCCCAGGACACCCAGGGAGACAGGTTTGGGAGGAAAATCGGTTCCATCACTCCAGATCCCAACAAGAGCTCACCAGCTGCATCCTGCAACTTTGCCCAGCACAGCTCCTGCAGCCACGGGATGCGATATTCCCTCTCCTGCCCCAGCTTTGGGGTGTCCAACGTCAGTGCTTCTGCTTGGCACCAAAAGCAATCTGCAGTGTGGGAGAGGATTTGCTCAGATCCACTCCCCACACAGGAAAGGCAGGAACCCCCCAGAGCAAACGCTCAGCAGGGTCCACATCTCCTGTGACAGTGACTCCAGCAATGACATTCTCCAAGAGTCCCGAGAGGTTCCCCAGGGAAGCCTTCCCTGCTGGCTTGTGTATAGATCTATTCTTAGCTCGACTTGGACTCATTGCAGAAGCAGCAAGGAGCCTTTCATCCTGTGACCCCGAAGTACCTCAAAGAATATGAGGCAAGCCTTGTGGAGAGGAAATATTGTCCTCTCTGTTTGACAGAGGGGTCAGCCCACGTGTGAGGCCAGGCAGACGGGCAGCAGGGAATAGCAAACAGGCAGGGGAGGCTTTGGATGTGCACAGGGACACCACGGGCAAGATGAGCGCACGAGGTGCATCCAAAATTGGATGGACTGGGGGGGCTCAAAGGATGGAGAGCAGGGGCAAAACTCCAGCTGGAGACCCAGGGCTTGTGCTGCTGCCCAGGGATGAGGGAGATGCTCCTCCCCTTCCAGCAGGAGCATTCTGGGGGTCTGTCTGCTCCCAAAACCCACTGCTCTCTGCTTAAGGCACAGCGAGGTGGGAAATATATGACCAAAACCCAATTTACAGCAGAGCAGCAGGAGGGAGGCTGGGAGGTCACAAACTCTGTGCAAACAGCACCATCCTTGGGATGCTCTCAGGAAAAGACCATCCTGGAGGGTGTTGTTCTGAAGAAGCCACCAAACCACCGTGTTCTCACTCTGCCCTTTAATGACAACAAGTTTATCTCTTTCTTCTTTAAAAAAGAATCATGCTGGAATGTTGCTCTCCCAGCTGCAGGGCCCTGTCCCAGATGTGTGATGGGAACATCTCCCATTAAAGATGGGAGATGCTCATTATTGCATGGCACCCCTAATTTGGGGAGGCAGAGCAGGTGCCGGGAGAGGGGGCACCGCACCCTCACACAGCACAGAAAGTCTTTTCCATATGCTGCCTGATCAGTTATATCAGTTTCTTAAAATGCTATTGCACAGATATTTCAGAGGCATCCTGTAGGACCATCTGGTATGTTATATATTGCACAGAGCCCGGCCAATTCTCTGTAATTTTATCTCCTCCATTTCATATGCGGCGCAGGCATTTTGCAAGGCGACGGGGAATGGGAATTTGTGGAGTGACGGAGCGCACACAAACCAAAAAACAAGGCCCAAAACTGAGCGGCACTGGCAGCTCCCAGGTGCTGGAGAGGAGTTTTGGGGCTGCATGGGGATGTTGGGGGTCACCCAGCTCGCCTGCATTGCCCAGGGCAGAGCTCAGCTCTCTCCATCCCTCCTGTTTCCTCCCTGCCTCCGACACAACGCTGCGGGGTGGGGACGCCTCCGGCATCTCACAGATGTCCTTTTCCCTGCCTCCCCCAGCTTTTCCAGGCAGCACCATGGGCCCCACGTTCCCCATGGAAGCAACGAGCTGCACCCCAGCAAAAGTCTCCTGTTCAAACCCAGTGTCCTCCCAGGAAGGGATGTGGCAGCTCCATGCTGGGGCTGCCCCTGCCATTATTCGTTCTTCCAGGGATAATGGGTTTGCTGACCTCTGGAAGTGTCCAGGGAAGGTTGGATGGGGTTTAGAGCAACCTGGGTTAGTGGAAGGTGTCCCTGCCCGTGGCAGGGGTTGGAATGAGATGAGATTTAAGGTCCTTTCCAACTCAAAACATTCTGTGAGGCCATGAATTATCGTGGCCCATCCCAGAGCCCATCAGCAAAAACCATCTCTGCTTTGTGGGGAGAGCAGTGACAAGCCTGGACAAGCATAAATTCCCAAGATATCCCCATGGATAGTTCCGTGCTGCAAGAGCAGGAAAAGGCCAAAAATAATCCCTGAGATTATTGCAAAAAATAGACTGGAGCAGGTGGGCAGAGCAGAAAGGAGAAAGCCCTGTCCTTTTGATTTTTAAAGTGAGTGTTCCCAACTCATCCATCACGCACTGACACCACTTTATCAACTCTTTCTCAAATGACAGCAAAGTTTAGTGCTGCTCCACTCAATTTCTTCTGATTTCATTAGGAAAAGAGACATTAAAAAGGCAGAAATGTTCTGATTTCCTGTGTTTTGCTGGCTCCCTCCTCTGGCACTTGGAAATATTTTTATTTTGTAATGGGTTTGGCCATGAAGTAATTGGAAATATGTCCTGTGTTCTCCTTG
Organism: Acridotheres tristis; assembly: GCA_037013685.1. Lineage (NCBI taxonomy): Eukaryota > Metazoa > Chordata > Aves > Passeriformes > Sturnidae > Acridotheres > Acridotheres tristis. Next base: position 4,202,765 of record CM072911.1, on the reverse strand, counting down.
GAGCTGCTTTTCAGGACACCAAATCTTGCTCTGACTCATCAGAGGACCTGTTTTTAAAAGCTGTTTGTATCCTTGCTACAATAATTAAAAGCAAAAGGAGAACTGACCAAAAATAATACCCTTGCCACTGTCTAATATTAAAAAAGTCAAACACACTTTGAGAAAAGCACTGTCAAGCAGAATTAGCAGCACTTAAGCACATCCATGTCACACTGCTTAAGGAATATGCAAGAACCTCAGAGACAACTCCTTGAGTGTTTCCTACCCAGAAGGGTCTTCCCCTAACCACCATTAATACAACATCAGCGTGAATCTGGAATCCCCATGGCTGATTTTCCCCCAGAGGTGTATTTTGTGGCTTTATTTGTTTTTAACTAAAGGTATGACCCTCTCCTGTGGAGATGTGGCAGAGCCCTCACAAAGGTTTTGGTGTCAGGCATGAATTTCTGCTTCCAGTTGCATTTTATTCTTCTCTTAGCTCATTAATAAGCGTTAATACCTTGTGTTTGTGGCATTTAATATGCCCCCCAGCACTTCAGTTTTGCTTTTGAAAGGGACACTTCAAAGGCTTTTTAAATGTTATTTTGTTATTGTTCATGAAATAGTCCTGACAGAAAACAACATTTCCATTCTGTTTAAAACTTGTAAACAACCTTTCCCCTTTCTAAAGAATTAAAATGTGTTTATCCATCTACCAAATCCCAGCCAGTGGAAAGCTACAGGGAGCCTGTTAACTCCAGGAGCTCGGGGTAGGACGTGTTGGAAAATAATAAATAGTAATGCCATTTTCTCCATCTTTCCTCTAAAGTTTAAGGACTCTTGGCACCTCTACCCAGCATATAAAAACAGGTTTCATATTAAAACATGAGCTTGGATTTAGGACATTCGCCCTTTTTCCCTGGGTGTGCAACACCTGAATAACCTAATTGAAGGTTCTCTGTTACAGGCCACGTAATTTAAACAGGTAATTAACAGCAGAAGCAAGTTCTGCTCCCAAAAGGAACTGAGGGTGTCATGGCAAGCATGTGATTGTCCTGTCCCTTCCCCAAAGGAAAATCTGAGCCCTCCAGAGCGGGGATGAAGAGGGAAAGGAAGAATTTCAGAGAAGGAAGAGGGAAGTGTGACCAGCACAGGGAGGAAACTGCTCCCCCAAGGCACAGGGAAATCACCAGAGCCCCTCAAAAGCTGCTCCCTCCTTCCCCAGCACAGAGCCCTTCCCAGCTGGAGACTCCCCCTGCCCCTCCATCACTCCCCACACTGCTCTGGAGCTCTCAGCCAGCTGCAGGCTACATAAATATTGACAAGGTGCATTCTTAAATAAATAGCTCTGCTCGAGCAGTCGATACTGAGCACTTGGAGAAGGCAAAACAAAAAGGCCTGGGAGAGAGGGAGCTTCATCCAGCCCCAAATTGGATAAGCACAGACACAGCCAAGGCACTGGGGATGGCCCTTTGCTCGTGTCCTGACACCAGCTGGGACAAGAGGAGGAAAAGAAAAGCCCTGGAGAGACAAGGAGGCAAAATCCTTGCGTGGGAATGATGTCTTGACGAGACATTTGTTTTTCTGGTTCTGCTGCCTTCTGGTCAAGTAACTTGAAAATTCAATAGTGTGAGTGGAGAACTGTGGCAAGGGAGGAGTGGGGAGGCAGCCTGGTCCTCTGGGGATGATCCATCCAGCTGCCAAATCACCCTAGATCTGCTCAAGTGTGTTTATGGAAGAGATTAGAGAGCTCCTTCTGGGGATCAAAGAAAAGCTCTCCCCCAGGAGCGTGCTGCCTTCAACTCCCAGATTCCCAGAGGACTCCTTTAGCAGCATCTCCTGCAAATATTTTCTTTGGGAGGGTCACAATCCCTCGAGTCTCATTAAGGACCTTGAAAGAAAACAATACTTCATTTGAGAGAACCACACTTCACCCGATTTCAAGCCAAAATTCCACACTGGGTTATTTGGATGCAAAGCCTCGAGTCTCAATTTCTAACCCAAAAGGTATCCACTGGTGCATCCCCAGCGGCCTGCACTGTAATTAAACTGGAAATTATCATTCTGAGTCGCAGCCCTTGTGCAGCCAATGGCATTCATCTCTCTGATACCAACCCATAAAAACATAATAACTACAACTGGAGCTTGCTGGAGGAAATGAGCGTTGCAAGACACAGGGTTTGGATCACAAGAGTTCAAACCCACTGGTGGCAGGAGCCTTGCAGCTCCTGGCCCCTGGTAATGGGAACTTGCCTATTCCATGAACTTCAAAAGCAATCCAAAGGAGAATCATTCTTTATAATTGTTTTTCAACTTCTCCTCCAGCTGGAGGAATAATGACTGCACAATTCTCCTAACAACATGATCATAATCTATCAGTTCTATGAACTATAGAATGAACCCAAAGAGATAATTGGTGCAGGCACTGAATGATAAACATGTCAAGATTATGATTTCTTTGCTTAAAAATGAAACGAAGATATGATTGGAAATGCCATGCTTGGGGAGTATGAGCAATATTCCCATGCTCCATCATCTAAATTAGTTTATAATTTGCATACACTAGTATTTTTAGGCATTGTTCGAAGGCAGGGGAGCTGTAAAACATTAAGATCCAAACATCATCAGACTTTGTCCTTCAATGGCACCTTCCCAGTAAAGACCTCGCTGTGCATCAGGAGGTCCCATTACCCCGGAGCAGCTGTGGAGGTGCAGCTCTGCCAGAGTCTTATGGGGTTTATCACCTCCTTCCACAGGGTTTTACAGCCCCAGAGACTTGCTGGGAGCACGAGGTGTGTGCACATGCCAGCAGCCAGCTCAGCAGGCAATGAATTTTAGTGCTGCACCTTCCTGCTGGCTCCCCACGCTCCCAGAGGGACAACAAACCCAGGCTGACATTCAGCTCACAACAAACTTCAACCACAGCGAAATTCTCCTCATTTCCATGGTTTATACAGAGCTGCTGTGCAGACCTGTGAGTTATCAGCCCACAGTGGTTTTTTGGGTTAAACAGGAGACAAAAGCTGTGTTGGCAAGCTGAAGGAGCCTCTGTCTCTCCTCCATCCCTGAACTCACCTTCACTTTTTTAGCAGCAATGCCAATGAAAAAAGGAGGAAAACGGGCATCTCCCAAAACCTGGGGAGGGGATATTTAACCCCAAACCCAATGCACACCCTCATCCTGCACAGAGATGCCTCACATCCCCCAAAAAGCCCCATTCTCCCTGCCCACCACACCTTCTGCAGCTCACAGGGACTCCCCGGAGAGCACCAGGTGGAAACAGAGCCTGCTGAACCATGAAAGAGCAACTAACAGGTCCCTGTGCCTGTGACTGTCCCTGTCACTGCTTGGAAACCCCTCGGGGCTCTCTGGGAGCAGGGAGGGGGGTGGGAGGCAGAACCAGGCTCGCTGCTCCTTCCATATGGCACCCATTAGCCTGATCCCGGGATGGCAGTGACAGCAGAGCCAGCTGCCAGCCAGGTGTGCAGGCATGGCCCCACCCCGACAGCTCCTGCTCCGAAGGGGATGGGGAGGAAGGAGAAAGAGCCTTGGTGGGCCCTGGGTGGGCTTTGCTGCAGCCCCTCCCAAGGATGCTCCCAAATCCCTGCACAGGGAGCAGAGCCTGGTCCCAAAAACCCGGCACAGCATCCCACACACAAAGGGATGGGAACCACAGAAAGGGACATGTCTGCTCTGGGACACACTGCAGGAGTTGGGAGCAAGGGGGGAACACCAGTAAAGGGAGCTTGAAAGATGAAAGCACCAACTCCATCCTTTCTCTGCTAAAACAGAGTCCCTTAAAGCAAGTCTACTGAATTAAAGAGGAAACCCCAGAGAGCCTCCATGCTCATGAATAAATTCAATTTGCCATCTCATTTTTGAACTTATAAAAGCCAAGGCTCTCTAAACAAGAGACAAAGCCTTGCACTATGCCTCCAGGCACCTGGAGACGAGCCCTCAGATGGGGCACCGGGCTCCTTGGAGTGCTTGAGCAACCCAGCTCCAGGTCCCTTGTCCCATCTCAGAGCCCCAGTCCTGGTGACCAAACCACAGAATTGGTCACCAGACACAGTCAGGACAGGAAGGGAATTGGCATTAAATCTTCCTGTGGCGTTATGTTTTACTCTGCTTGTATTTTTTTTTAATTTTTTTTTTTTTTTTTTTGCTTGCATTTCCCCCCTCCTTGCTTCATGCTGCCTTATCCAGAATTGCAGTGACACAGCTCCTCTGCTTGGGCACTGCTCCCTCACCCACCACCTGCCAACAAAACAAATCCACCTTTTAAATAAGAGCAAAGCAAAATCCAGTGTGATGGGGGTGCTGAACAGCAGCTGCTTGGCTGAAGGTACCAAGCACCTCTGATTTTACAGGGTACAAACCACCAGCAGCACCACTCCAGTGCAGGCAGGGATGGCTTGGCCCAGCTGCTCCCAGAACCCTGGATCTGCACACTGGAGGCTGCCTGTGGCCAGCAGCACCTGGGCAGGTTTCTGATGCAGCTGCAGTGCAGGGAGAGGAGCTCCAGCACATCCTGGGCACCAGAGCCATGGGATGCTCGCTGGAACTCCTCCTGCATCACACCTGCTGGGTTCAGCACACTTGGGAAATTTGGGTTTGCAGTGGGAGCAGGCCAGAAGCAAATCCACACAGAGACTCCCTGGATTTTGCAGATCCCACCACGCTGAGCCTTATAAACCCCAGGGTTTGTAGCTCTGGCAGCAGAAGGGACAACCAAAGTGATCTGATCACACCCCTGCCTCCTCAAACATCCTCACTCCAGCCACAGGAGTGGTGGTAAAGGCTCCCTGATTTTTGCTGTGTTTTGTTGCATGCTGTGTCCCTCGTGTGCTGGGAGCACAGGCAGCACAGCCCAGCCCAGCTCAGCACTCAGGAGCCAGCACTGAAGTGCTTTAGGAACCCAAGCCAATTGAATTATGTGTTGCAATGTGTTCAAGAAACACTGACACACTTGTCAAACTCTTCACAATTCCTCCTTTCTCTTTCCCTTTTTATTTTTTAAATTTCTGCCTGGCTTTATAGATCATTGGATAACATTCAGAAAATCATGGGGATGATTTTCTTTTCTTTCCCCATCATTGCCATCAAATGAAGTTATTTGTGAATACATCTGCTGGAAACCAAACCAAACGAAACATGACAAGTCTATTTTCACTGTTGGCAAGGCACTGAGGTGCTCACAGCCCCGTGTGTCACGCCTGGCTGCGGCACCAGGAAGGCACTTTTAGGGAATATGGAAAGCAGGGTGTCCAGAGGGTGACTGCAAGAGGAGCTGGGATGGGATTTTGCAGCAGGGGAAGATTTCTCTAATGGCAGAAAGCTCAGGAAGCCATAATACACAGGGAAAAACCATCCTCTCCGATAAAATACAGCAGGTTTTGGAGCTGCAACATCCCAGTGCAAGCTATTAATAAGTCATTAGCAGTAAAATAATATTCTAATAGTTATCAATTTGACTAATAAGCCTCCAAGGCAAAGGAAAAACAAAGACAAAAGGCTCTGCCTGATGCACCGGTTTATCCTGGTGATAAACTCCTGAATGAGACACAACCATGCTGAGGTTTGCTGTGGGAATCCTCCCCTTCCAGAGGAATACAGGTGCTCCTTCGATCTGCCTGCTCCTCTGCAGCCATCTCCATCTGCATCACAAACCTCCCGAGGTTCCACAAAATAAAATTCCTTTTTTTAGCATATCCCAGAGCACAGGAACAACTCTGCCACCTTCTCCCAGCCAAACTGCCAGAGTCCTTCCCTCCCCCAGCTGTGGCTGGAAATTCTTTCTGAAGAAGTGGTTCAAGGGCCAGTGGAGACTCCTGGACTTCAGAGCCAAATCCTGAGGTTTTGCCAGGGGAGCACACACAAAACTCCAGCGAGGGGCACAGCCCAGGATGGGAGGGGGAGCCAAACACTCTGACTTAGGCACACACCGTGCCAAGCATGGCCCTTTCTGGATTTAAAATCTTGATGCTTGTGAAATCTCTTCCCAAGAGGATGCCTGGAATAAATTGTCATCTGATAATAGCTACCAGGTGGTGAGGGAAGGAAAAAACAGACATGCACAGAATGTTTTGACTTCAAACTCATGTGGATTGTCAGAGAGGGAGTGCATTTTGTGTCCCTTCCTCATGCCCACCTCCCCCTCCCCATTTTTGCCCCTTCATGGATTTTTAAAAATTATTTTGGCTCTCTTCAAGTGTTAGGCAGATTCCCTGGGGCAGTGGCTGAAGCCAGAGGCAGAACCCAGAGCAAACTCCCACCACTCCTCAAAGGCTCAGGGGTGGCCAGGTTGAGGTCTCCTCTCTAATTAGACGAGTGGATGAAGAAAGCCCTGCACAGACGTCCTGCTTCTCTCTCCTTCCCCCATCATTCCCACCTCCTGCCTTATCCACCTGCCCCTTCCCACTCTGGTCCTCACTCCCCATCACACCTGTAACCTTTCCCATTAACACCTGCCCAGGCAGGGAAAACCCTTCCTGAGCTCAAAGCATCTGCTCCTCATCAATTTGCCTCGCAGCTGCCTCAGCCTCTGGCGAGGAGCAGGCACAGAACTCCCTCTCCACCCAGGATGGCATTTCCAGGGCAGGGGAGCAAAGGGCAATCCTCTCACCAGCTTCAGAGGCCAGGGAGAGGCAATGCCAGAGCTCCCTGCTGCATTTGGGGAATGCACATCCCTTTCTTCCTGTTCCAGGAGCCTGATGCTGCTCTGTGTGAGCCTGTGAAGGCACACACACACAGATTACATCTTGTTCCTAGCAGGAAGAGATATTGACTTGGAAAATATCAAAACCGCCTCTGAGCCTGCAGCACCCTCATCTCACAAAACAAAAACAAAAAAAAAAGGCAGAGGTTGAATCAAAGAAGAAAAGACATTTTACTACACAGAGTATCTGAGGAAATTTGGGTCTGTAATGAGGAGGTCAGCACAGATAGCAAGAAGGAATTTTAAATGGCACCTTGGAATTTTAGGCATCTCAACACCAGGAGGGAGTGCAGCAGGAGCTGCCAGGAGAGCTGAGCTGCTTGACCACCCCGTGTGGGAGGGGACATCCAGCTGAAGGGGCTGAGCAGTGACAACCGGGAGAGCATCAGCCACTCCCCTGCACGAGTGGGAAGAGCTGCTCAGGTCCAGAACCACCCAGGTACTGCCCCGGACAGGTCAGTGCTGCAGGAAAACCCAACAGCCCAAGCCCAGGCTTGGCTCTGCCTCCACAGCTCCATTCCTAATGTGTCAGACACGACTCGAGGAAAAAGAAAGTGGTCTCAGGCAGGCACTAATGATAAGTGCCAATCTAATAACACACACAATGCAGGCAGTTCCATTGCAAGTGTAATTGCAATCATAATGCAATCAATACCAATGGAAACACCGTATTTATACAGGGCCTTTCATCACTCACATGGAATGCAGTCAGTGCCAGTGCAAATATGCCAGCATCTGAAATAAAATATTTGCCACGCATCTCGTGTACATGCAGACCAAACACTGCATTCGGGAGAGCCTTGGGATGTTGAAGACTTTGGGAAGTTTCTGGGCATCTGACAAACTCAGGAAAAACAAAATAAAAATCCCAGGTCCAGCTGTACTTTGAGAAATAACAAAACCTCCATTCACATTGAATTCTCCTTAGCTTAAGTCACGATTTCCACATTGCTCTGCCTGTCAGTTTCCTGCCCTGGCACTTTGCCGTGGTCAGGCAGCCATTAACCTCCTGATGGGGAGAAACGCTCCTGGCTGCCAGCAGCATCCAAATCCTCCCCACAAGGGCTGCACCAGGGATCTGTGGTGCTGATCCATCCAGTGATGGGTGAGCACCCGAGCTTGGCATTCCCTGCTGACATCCCTGTAGACACCTGTGACAGATTCCATTAAGGTGAAGCAGCTCAAGGACCCCGACGTTTGGGAAAGCACAGAATTCCCAACACTCTGGAGCCCAGCAGTGCTGGGAGAGCAGAGAAAACCATCCTGCCCTCACTCACCATCCCTTCTGCCCTCTGAGTCTGATCCACACAGTCCATCACTGGGTCTTGACACATTTAATGTCTCAGTAAAGAAAAACATGATGTGTTGATGCTCCTGTAAAGCTCTGACAACTGACAGCCTAATGGCTTCTTATTTTTTCCCAGCTGCAGTTTAGAAAATGAAATAAATTTAGGTCCTTAAGCAGGCTGGCTGCTCCGTGAGTAACGTGTTTGCTGCGGTCCCAGGCACCAGCTCTGGGCTGCTGGAGCAGGGAGCAAGGCTGGAAAAGGAAAAGGATTGGGGGTGGAAGTGGATGGAGGAGTTGCTCAGTACTAATTTAAGCATCCAAATCCAGCTGGAATGTCCTTCACTTGTTTGCTGAAGGTGAGAGCAGCACCCAAAACTCCAGCTGCAAGTGATGCTGCTTCTACCCTGCAAGTGATGGGTGGGGGAAAAAAAATCCATCCTGTTAGTGTGGATTTTAGGATGATTGGGAAAAGATTTTCCCCCAGAGGGTGCTGGGCACTGCCCAGGCTCCCCAGGGAATGGGCACAGCCCAGAGACAGGGTGGGATTGTTGGGGTGTCTGTGCAGGGCCAGGAGCTGGGCTGGATGATCCTGGTGGTCCCTTCCAGCTGAGGATAGTCTGTGGTTCTCTGAGCCCCATCTGGTTCCACCCACACCAGGAGGACTGGAGCTCCTTGGGGAGTAAAGCCACGGTTGAAGCTCTGAAGTTTATTAAGCAGCACTGCTTTAATTAGGCTAAAGCAGTTTGTGGCCACAGGGCTGGGAAGCAGTGATGGAAAACCTTTCCTGGGTCCTTGTGGAGCACACCCCAGCCATCAGTCAGCAGCAGCTCGCCCACACGTTATCCAGCCTCAAGCCAGCAGAGTGGAAACCCTTCCCCTGAAATATTCCTGAGGCCCTGAGCGATGGAAGATGGACAGGGCTGCAGACAGAGCTCTTACCTCACCACGGAGCCTCTGCAGGGCAGGAAAGAAGGCTCGGGAGTGGGGACAGCACTCCCAGCAGTTGGATGCAGCTCTCTTCTGGATGCAGACGAGGAGGGATGGGGGCGCTGGGATCCTGCTGCCTCTCCCCCCACCCCTTACAGTCACCGTGGGACATGACACCCTCTCCAAAGCATCACCCCAGGCAGAGACCTCCCAGCCATCCAGATTTTGGGAGACCTTGGCAGCACCAGCATCATTTAGAGTGGTAAGAGCAGCTCTGACCTGAATAATGTGGAACTCTCAGATCCAGCTAAAAGCCATTTCTCTTTATTTTTTCCCCCACAAATGAACTCCTCTTAGGCCATTTCCCCCATGAAGTCTTGGCCCCTGTTGCAAAGCACAGCTTTGATGGCAGAAGCTTCCAGACACCACCAGCCAGTGAGCAGTAAACCCCAGTGACGCCAGCCTGAAGGCTCAGGGGGCTCCTTTATGATCCCACACCTTCCCACCAGAGGGAAAAGCCAAGCAGAAAGGCAGGACATTTGCAAAGCCAACAAACACAAACTTCTGCTGCATCCCCCACGGCCCAACTGCAGGGTGGGGTGAGGGCTGCATTCCCCTCACACCCCCAAAATCCTGGTGGTGACACAGGGAGCTCACACAGCCCCTCCAAGCACTGTCCCTACACTCACACCCCAGCTGGAGCCCGGGGGGACCCGGTCCATCTGCACACACCACACCCCGAGGGCACAGTGCAGAGCACAGGCTGCTCCTTTCAGCACTTTTCTCGCCCCAAATTCCCTGCTCTCCCCCTCCCTCACTGCCAGAGGCTGTTTTTTCTCTTGATCCAGGCCAGCTTCAAAACCAGGGCCACTGCAGCATCTCTTTGCAAGTAGTGTTTACTTCTCTAAATGTATTCCCATTCATATACTCAGGATGACCCTATTTCTTTTTGGAAGCACCCAGGACTTGGAAAAGGGATGAGAAAAGAAGACAGTCTGCAGGCTGTTCTGAGGCCAAAGATGTTGATATTTTCAAAGAGGACAGTGAAGGTAGGAAAGAAAAGGCCGTGTTAACTGCTCTGAAGGGAGCAAAGGGATGGGAAACCACAGAGGAGAAATTAGGGAAGCTCCAATGCATTGGGAATATCGGGGGCAAGGGCAGAAGCAACCTCAACTCCCTGGCTCTGCTATGGATGAGTTCATCTCAGCTTGGGAAAGTTATTCCACTCCTCCATACCCTCCCAAAAACATCTATGGCTGTAAGAAAAGCATGTTGGGGAAAGTTTGGGAGGGCAGGGAAAGGCAGAGAGGAGGAGAGTGGTAAATGAAGGCTCAATAGCTGCTGGGAGCAAAAGAAGGGCCCAGTCTCCTCCCGAGCATGGCAAGACACATGGAGTGATGAAGCCGCCAAGAAGTTATAATCAGGACTAATAGTTTGAGGTTCTTAATATTCCTGCAATCCAATAAATCAATGGTGCTAAATACGAGCGCGGGAAGGCGGGCGGGGGATTGACAGCACAAATTAGGTTGGGCTGCAGGGAGAGATTTCTCAAGTAGTTGGTTCCGTCTGAGCTCACAGGCAGCTGCTAAGCGAGGGGTAAGGTGAGGATGCTGCAGAGACACTTCTCAGGCGAGCTGTGCCTCCTGTCCCCACACCTCACCTGCTCCCAGGGTCCCCTCCGTGCTCAGGGAAGCGAGAATAGCCCCACACACCCCACACACCCCACAAACATTAAGTGCTTGCTCACCCTGCTGCTCCCCGGGCACTGAGAGGATTAGCTCCGTGTTTATTTCTTTATGGGTGTGTTTAAACCATCATTCAAGAGCCAGGAATTATTATTAGAGATATACAAATGCTGGGATTTACAAGAGGATTAGTACCCTAAAACAGAGCTGCTGCTATTCCTCCTCTGATCCTCCCGAGTATCCCAGGAAAGACTCTTGTATTCCGGGGGAAAACAGTGATGTATACCCTTCAAATTAGGGGGAAGGGAATAAGGCAGCCTAGCTCTTCCAAATCCTCCAGAAGACACCTTGCAATTACAGGAGATCTAGATCAGATCTTAAGCAAATACCACAGCTACAACCTCAGCCAAGTTATAAAACATTCCTGCAGAGGGAATGACTCAAACACGTTCAGCACCCACTTCTGAGTTTGGGATGAAGAAGCCATGCAGACAGCTCCTATCAAATTTAGCTTATTCAAAACAAAATTCAAACTTATCACAGCCCGGAATGTGTTATCAGCATCAAAATGGGGTGGACAGATGTGTTTCCATGCACTTGTCCCCGTGTTAGCCACAGGACATCTGCAGAGAAACCAGGATATTCAGCCCAGCCAGCTCCATCTTCTGCTCTGTCCTCCAGGAATGAAAGGACCAGACTCAACACTTGAATCTCTGTATCCTTTGTCATATGGAACTTTCCCAGCTCCTTACATCATTCTTGTCTGCATATGACAAGGGATTGGAAGGGCTGAGATTATTTATCTTAGAAAGGAGACAAATAGGGAGTCTTATGATAAATGTATATGAATTAATGAGTGAGGGAGACAAAGTACATCTGGTATTTCTACCCTCCCTGCCTTGCAACACGAGAAGTCCCGTTTGATTCCACTGAAATAGTGACAAATTCGAAACTGATGAAAAGAAACACTTTCCCTAACCAGCCTATGAAATCCGTCAAAGCCTGGAGCTCGGGAGGTTTCAAAGACATTTATATCAATAACACGGCTCTCCAGAGCTAATGGTCAATGCTAATGAAAAGGAGAGAATGAGTTTAAGGCCCTCTCTAATGACTGCAGTGGGCTGGATAGAAGTCCTGGATTTAGCCAGCAATTCCAACTTGAAAAATTCTACTTCACGTATTTGTGAGTCAGGTGCTCTGTGGATTTATTAGGGGAGACTGTTCTCCCCAAATCCTCTGCTCCTGTGATTCAGGGCCCATCTCACAACCCTGACCTAGGCACTGTGAATTGAAATAGATCCTCTTAGGAAACATTTGTGATTCCCTTCCTACCCTCCCACCCAGGCAAAAGAGCACAGGGAGGTCTGGAAAACTTGTTGTAGACCAGATTTCAGTCCCCAAAAGAAGTGCAGTCTGAGCTCCTCAGTAATTCTTATTTCTTGTCAAAACCCATCTATATTCCTTACCCCTGAATTACCAACACAGGAGAGAACCACTGCTCTATTTTTTCCTGGGAATTGTTGCTTTGTCTTTGGTCTCTCACTATCATGATTGTTATTGATATCAAAAGCAGTGCCCAGAGACTTCAAACAAGAGAAAAACCTCGATTAAGTAGACATTGTAAGAGATGGTCCCTGCCCTAGAAAGCCCAGATACACGAAGAAAAGAAAGATTTGAAAACATCCTCAAGGTCACAGAAGGAATCTGCAGCACATCCAGGGGAAAAAACCAGTGCTGAGCCATCCAAAATTCACCCCATCCTCCTGCATTCACATCACCTGTGGCTGTAAATTTAATGTGCTGGTTCTGCATCTGATGTGACAGGACCAAGGCTGGCCCACCACATCTCCCTTCTTAGGGTCTTAAAACTCAGGAGATGCAAGTCACGAGGATCTCAACTCCTCCTTCCCTGCATCACCACAGCATCCTCCTTCCCTTGCTTCCCACCGTGTTCTTCATGGCTGGTGAGGACCTCTGCATGTGACAGCTTCTCTGTCTGAGCAGGACATTAAACTCATAATATTAAGGCCAGGTAATTAAGGCCAGCTCTCCAATGAGTTCTGATAATAGATTGGGGAGGTCAATGGACCAAGCCAACAAGAGGGATGGACTCTTCCCAAGGGCAGCTCTCCTTCTCCACTGACACAACTTGGGACTTTATTAGACAGCAGCACTCAGAGAGTGTGAAAGTCCTCCAGCACCTCTGAGCATAAATCACAACCCAAAAACTACCTGAGCAGAATGATGCTTCCCTACACAAATACACTGCAAAACACTGGGCACATTTGTCCTGGCCATCAGCAGCTGCACTGATCACTGTAAGAGGTTTGAACGCAGCAGAATGCTCTTTACTCTGGAGTGTAACATGCCCATTATTAAGTGCTATATAATGCCGAGCTCCTGCTGTAAAAGGATCTTCAGAAATGACAACATAAAGAATTAACGGCCTCCAAAACAGGGCTCAGGTGAAGCCTGATAGTTAAAGTCGGGAGAATTTTATATCAAAATCCTGCAAGTTTCACAAGAGCATAACACAAAGCCATAAATCACATTGGCTCTGCTCACAAGGTGGTGGAACTCAGGAAATATAAAACCCCAAAACTTTTGATGAACATCCCAAGTCCTGAGCTTGTTACACGGTTCTGAGCCACTGTTTGTCAAACCCTGGTCACCAACACACCCTCAAATAATTCATGGGCTTCTGCCAAGTGTAAGGCAAATATGGCTCAAAATAAAGTTACAGTGCTGGCCCAAAGCAGGTGTAACATGGGGATGGCACGTGGAGGACATGGCTCATAATGCCCAAGGAATGAGATCTCTGACTGCTGTAGGATTCCAGCATCAAGATGCAGCCCTGCAGCCCAAATCCCTCTGCCCTAAGCAGGGACAGAACCATTTTTTACCCCCACACTGCAGGTTTCAGCATGGAAATGATGAGGAAGTGCTCAAATACTAAATAAAGGCCATGAAAAAACACACACAAACAAACAAATAAACAAATAAACAAAAAAAGAACACAGGCACTGCAAGCACTCAGATTACTCTTTAACAAACTACCAGCACTTTTCCCCATGTGTTCCATCTCCTGTCTCCTATTGATGCCTTGGAGTGGCTCCCTAGAACAGAGGCTAGACAAGATTAACAGAATAAAGTGGGGATTTATTAAAGGCCTTCAATAGATACACCCTGGGCAGTCAAAGCCTCCCAGAGGCTACACCCAAGTTGGATGATGGTCACAAGTTTTTTTGACAGATAAAAGTTTGGTCTATTTGCATACCAGGGGTTAATCCTCCAATTACAGCTTCAGATAATGAAGCCAAATTCCTCCTGTTTGCTCCTCCCCCAATTCAGTTCTGTTTATACTTTTCAGGGCCCGAGGCTGTGGTGTGTCCTTGGATCTCAGGCCCAGAGGAATTGTTTTGTCTGACCAAGATGTGAAGAGTTAACTACACTTTATATGGAGTTTAGAGTTATGCACTAATGCTGTACAGGATTTGAAAAATATTAAATGCTAAAGTCTTAGGGCATCACTACCTTGCCTTGAAGAGCCCAGCCCTGCACAGCCCAGTGTCCAGTCCAACCCCTGTGAGCCATTTGGCCAGAATGTGTCAATTAGCAAACAAAATCTGACGTAAGAATAGAGCTGAGGAGTTTCAGGGGTTTCATTTTGGTGGTGTTGCTTCCCCTGGCCATGGATTATCGAGCTCTGTGGAGGAGAGGCAGCAGCCATGGCTGATGTGCTGTCCCTCAGCCAGGGGTAATGTACAGCACTGCCAGGATCCACAGGTAACTGATGATCCCATCTGGCACGGGAGCAGCAAGTGATTGATTCACTCTCCATCCTGGTACTCAGACTTTTCACCCTCAACAGGCCACGAAACCTCGTTCATCATCTTCATCAATCAAATCGGCAAATATCATTAAATCTGCAGGCCACAAGCAGCATCATTTATATTTTTGTCTTTTTTTTTTTTTTTTAACTTTGTTTCAAAAGTTTGCCACCTCCTCTTCCCGCATCCCTTTCTGAAAAACAGTGCTTCCACCTGCCAGGAATTCAGTGAGGTAAAATGCAGAAGCTGAACCTTGAGAAGAAGGGATGGTGCCAGGCTTTGAGGTCTTCACTCCCAAGCCACAGGGGATGCTCAGAGGAATAGAGCATTCCCAAATTCTCCAGAGCTGCCAGGCATCAGTGATTCCTGGTTTGACCCCTGTGTGCTCCTGGACACACCAAGGGTGTTTTGTCACAAGGCTGAGCCAAGGCACAGCATTTAAGCACCACGACACAGAATGTGGCACAAACCAGGGCAGAATTCTCCTCAGAACTCAGTGGAGAAGCAATGACCTGTTCATGCTGTTCATCTGCCCCTTAACTTCCCAAGGACAACAAGTACCTCCACTGTCTATTTAAACATTGATTTTTTTTCCTTAATGCACTTTCTCAAAGTCACTTTTCTAATGTGGAAATGTACCAACACCACCAAGCACAGGATGTGCAGGGAGGGGATGTGAAACCCGTCAAAAATCAGGGATAGGTTTGAGGCCACCCTGAAAGAAGCTGACAATTCACCCTGAGCTGTGTGAGTCCACTCTGTTTATCCCAGGGCTCTGACCAGGCCAGAGTCAATGCTGAATGGGTGGATGGATGGACAGCACTGCCAACAAGTTCACTGCCTCCCCTCCCAGCAAGACACTCCATTAGGAAAGTTTCTAAGAAATAAAAAGAAAAGCAGCTGTAAACACTGGGCAAAATAATCTGACTCAGGGAAATTTCCAGTGAGTTCAGAATAGCCTGGAGTGAAAATCCATCTCTAATGTGACTGAAAGAGCCTTGTGAAGGAACAGATGCAGCCTGTAAATTAAATCACCAAGAAAGGTTGGAGGAGCCAAATGAAATCTCCACCTGCCATTACTTGCGAGGCAGAGACAGGGCTGGGCACAGGGAAGGAGGGCGATGGATGGGCAGAGGAATAATTTTATTAGCCTTAATTGCCATTTCAATACCATACCCATGTCTCCACATAAGCCTTCATTCTCTGCAAAGTTGTCAGTTCATGTCCTGAATGGGCCAGGCTTGTTATCAGCAAGGCGTTTACAGCCCCTGGGCTGTGCATTAATTAAAAAGGCTTTGTGCTGAGGCTCATTCATTAGCACACTGCTCCTTTAATCACTGCCTCTTCAGCCACCAGGACAATCTATAAATCTCCTCAAATATGAAATAATGAAGTGGAATGGTTCAATTTATTACAATGTAATAAGGCAGGATAATGTGGGGGTGGACAGGGCGGCACTGGAGCTGTCTCCTTGCCCAGCCTTCCCACCTCGTTACTGACAGTGACCATGAGCGAGAAGGGCAGGAGGGATGCAGGACAGGATGGAGAACACAGGGGACACAGATCCTCCATCTCCTGCCATCCCTCTCCCACGGAACCCAGCATGCCACAAGTCACTGAGGACGATGCTGAAAGCCAGCCATGATTCCTTGGCCTTGGGAGGGAGGTTTTGCCCTGAAGAAGTTCCCCAAGATTCTGCTCTTTGACACAGACACCAGCAGACACCAGCAGAAGGGGAAGTCTCTCACTCTCCATCCCATTTTCCCATTTGCACCCCCATTTCCCACCTCTCCTTGTTCCACCATTCCTGGAAGGATCCAGTTTGAGCTGACAGACAAGTGCCAAGGAACAGATGTTCCAGGAAACATCAACAAGCTCCAAAAATCCTCATATTAACTCAGCACAAAGCTCCTGTTTCCCCTCTCATGGCTCATCTCCCAGCAGCTGGGCCCTCCAGTCATGCTGCCAAATAAAATGTGATTGTACACATTGGGTTAATTAGCAAAGAGAGAAGGGGCAACACTTGCCTGGCTCTGCATTTCCTAAATAAATGCATCAAGGACACCTAACTAGTGATTGGAGACCAAACATGAGGTTTTCTCTCCACGAAAATTGGAGTCTAAAGATTCCAGGGGAAGAAACAAAACTTGAGCTATTCTAGAAAAGCAGCCACAGCATTCAAAGAAAGTGCAAAATGAAAACTGCCCATAGAAAAGTTGACAAAAGCTAATTATGCTCTAGCATAGAAGGGAAGCATTTAGAGAAAAGCAGGATTTGTAAAGAACATTGTAGCGGGTTTTGAAAAGTTACTTTTCCCTGTCAAAAGACACCAAATAAGAAACATTGAGTTCACACTATAACAGCTCTACAATTTGCCACTTTATTTTCATTGCTCTCCCTATTCAGTCTTAGAAAGCCTTGAATTCTCATGCACTGTTATATAATTAATGTGGTTATTAATATAATTAATACAAGCTGTTGATTCATCCAAAGTTCATTCCAAGGGGAGTGAGTTGTGATAAATTCACAATAAGAAAAATTATTTAAACTATCAGAACATCCCATATCAACATTCTGTTTAAAAATGAAATTTGTCTTAAAGACTTTATTTCAGAACCCGGTTAGGATTGTTCCAGGTTTTTCCACAGGGAATATGCAAGCCATAAATATGAATCTTTTTAACTGACCCAGCTTAACCCTGCTGGGAGGGGGTGCCCTGGCCCAGGAAAAGACTCAAGGGTTTCATTTTTTTCTCCCTATTTATTACCAGAAGTGCATTCAAATGCTGTTAGGGAATGGGAAAAGGATTCTTCCTGTGTTAAAAACTGTACACATTGCTCAAACCCACAGCTCTTTAACAGCAGCAATCTGCTAAGTGCTAATTTGTCAAGACAAAACCTTTCATCTCCAAGGCTCCCCAAACGTTTTGTTTGCTCGAGAATCCCTCACCCCGCCACGAGAAAATTCCAGATCATCCACACAGCACCAAAAGCAGGAGATTTGGGTTCCTCTTCCCCTCCAGGAAGGGCTCCTCCAGGAGAAGGGCAACTAATTATTGCTCAAGTCAACGAATTAACCCTGTCCCTGGCTACTCAGTGAGTTTCAAGGTGCTTTTTACAGGGAGCAGCGTGGCAGGGTCCTCACCATCAGAAAACTCTATTACACGGATCTTCAAAAAAGCTCATTACTACAAAGCTACCAGCATTCAATCCCATTAATAAAACACATCGGTGTATAATTATAATATTAGGCACTTAAATTGCAGTTTTCATCTGCAGCTCTCAAAGTATTCTGCCAGAGTAAATTGGGTCCCCCCCTTAATTTGGGCTGGTCAGAGTTTTCCATTTGAAGCCTTTCCTGATAGAGAATTTGATTCTGCATTTGAAAAGAAAATCGTGAAAAGGATCTGTTCTTCCTCAAAATGGTCGTTTCATTCTGGTGAGGGATATGCAAGAGGGAAAAATCTCACAAAATCTATAAAATTTGATGGGGAGGAAGAGTTAAAATGCCCCCAAGAAAGGAATAGCCTATTTATAAACTATAAACTAGAATCTATAAACTTTTTTGGTGGCAGCAAAATCAGTTTTGCTGCAAATTGTTTGGGGTGTGTTTGAGCACCATCCAATATTTGCATTGGGGGTGTCTAGCTTGTAACAGGGATATCAGGGATAAAAAGGAAAAAAAAAAAAAACAATCAGGGATAAAAACGACAAATCACCTCATTTTGTGGACAAAACTACCCCATGAGCCATTTTTCTTCTCTGATGGAATCTCCAAACCGGGAATCTCCAGATTCCTGAGAGCTGCTCCCCAGGTTTGGGCTGCTGGGGACAAAGCCAGGCTCTCTGTGACAGATGGAGGGTGAAAATCACCCCTCCAGAGCCACATCTTGGCCCATGCTGGAACAAATCTGCTTCCAGCAGGCAACAGAGCTGAGGAAACCAGAGATGACAATAAAAGTATCGAGGAAATTGTCTGGAGGAGCTGGAGCCCAGGCAGCACACAGGGTTCAGCGTTAATTTGTGAGGAGACCTGTGTGCTCAGGAGGTTATCCCAGGAATACCACAGAAATGATATTTGATGGGCACCCACCAGGCAGCTCCCTCACAAACCTATTCCCTGGTAAACACCAATCTTCAGTCATTCCAGCTATTAAAAACAACTTAAAGAGGACTCAGATCTCATTTTGCAGAGAGCGCAGGGGTCTCGAGGACTGTTTTAAAGTTTTCCTGCACTGGAGTTAACAGTCTATGGCTTTGATATGTTCAGCTGCTGTGCTGCTTCCAGGTTTATTAAATTTACTGCCAGAGAGACAGCATGGCTTGTTATTTTTCCCAAAGAATTCCCAGAAGAAGGGCAAGGTTTATCAGGCATTAGTGCAAGCTGCAAGCTCAGAAACCACGGGTGTCCAGGAGACCCCTTTCCTAACCCCACACAACAAATCATTGCCCCATGCACACATTTATTCACATCTCAAAAGGCTTATTATATATGTGGTACCCCCACCTTGGGGCACTCACATTGACAACAGTGAACAGATTAAATAATCAAATGCAATCTCCAGTGGGGAAAGTTAACCTACCTGGGATAAATACCCCAGCAGCGCCTTTGGGCACCAGGAAAAACCTCAAACCCTCCTATTCTCCACTTATTTATCCCTATGGTTTCCTTCTGAATAAGGGACTTGGTTCTGACATGAAAACATGACAGAAATTATACACTTTTCCCCCTGTTGATGACCAAAAGCTCCTTTTTGCTGAAACTGCTTTTCAATCAGCTGTCATTAAAATTAAACCATTTTTGTTGGATCTGGGGGGATTTTATGGCCCATCCTCACACGTGTTTGGTGAACAAGTGGCTCACAGGACGATGCATCTCCAGGTTTCCCATGGTGCTTCCATGTTCTGAGTGAAGGGAGATTCTCCCACATGACAAATAAGAGGATTTAAGGCTTCTCATCACAGACATCCCTGCAATGTCTGGGTAAAACCCCATTAAATCCATCCTGTTTTTTGCAAACCCTGAGGAAGGAGAAGAAAGGACAAGGCCAGGCACAAACTACCAACATCTATTGTGCATCACGAGGGGAAGAGGTTGGGCTCTGGGGACATTTTTCTTTTGGCACTTATTGTCTTCTAAACTCCGCAATCTATACAATAGCTATGTTTGTAATCACTCGAAAATTTTCAATTAAATGTAAAAAACCAGAAACAAGTAAATCTATTCTCTCTTTTGACTGTTCTATTGATTAAAATGGATGCCTGAGCTGTGGCCACTGAACCATGAAAAGCAATCTGTCTTGGATGGGTAAGAGATCGTTAGGAAATCGTTGTGCTGAGGCAAGAATAACTGTGCATGTACACACAAGTGTGGGGCTGGGCACAGATACCCACATGCCACCATGGAAAAAGCCACCTGCAACGAAAATTGTGTCTATATATTTCACTATGGAGTTCAAAGCAAGCTGAGGTGTTAGCCTGTCACAAGACCTCTCGTTTTCTAAGTTTCATCATTTCCCTCAGCAGCCAAACCTCGTCTCTGTTGCTGCAGAGCACAAAAAAAAAAAAAACAACACGAGGTGGGAGAAGAAAAACCTCAAGGCCTGTCATGTGTTACAAGCTCCAAGAGCAAGGAAACCACTCCTTGGGTCATTAGGAGATTTTCAGGATGATGACAAGGAGATCCTTCACTTGATATTTCAGCTTCCTTTCTGTCCCTGTCCTTCCAGGGCGAAGTGGAGGATGTTAAACAAGATCTAGACATCACCAGGAACACTCAGTTTTGCAAATCCTGACTGGTTCGGGTGTGAGTTAACCTAAGGCACGGCAAAGGAGGGGGAAAACTTCCCACATGAAGCTTTTGCCATGAGCCCTCACTCGCAGATTCCCAGCCTGCAGCAGAACTATCTAATATTGGCTCCTGACAGCCACGGGAACAGATGGAGAACACTTCACTCTGTGCTGACAATACTCTGCTTTTGAAACAAGACTACCCTGATACCAACTCTGCTTTATCACAGCACCTCAAGTTGAGGCTTAAATTAACCAAACATTGCTTTTTTGTTGTAGCCCATCACATAAGCCTTTGGGGAGTTCAGATCTGCGAATTCTCAGCCTTTGCAAGAAAATTCTCTTATTTGTTGAAGCCAGTCCAGAGCCTGCTCATCTCTAGGAATCCTGAGCCCAAACATCACCCAAGGGAAGAGCCCTAAGACAGGTCAGGTTTGGGAGCTTTGCTGCAAAGCACAGCTCTGAAATCCTCAGCTGATGTCACCCTCTCCAACAGAAGCAGCAAGAAACTCCTTTCCAAAATCCACTTCCTAGCAGGTTTTTGAAGGCTGGGACTGAGGCCACAGCAGCTTTGTCCCACCAATACAGGTCCAGCAGAGGTCTGTCCTCATCTTGGCAATGGAAAGATCAACAGCAGCCACTTCCCTGTCCAGGATATCTGGGAGAGGCAGGGATGTGCTCAGCATTGGCTGAGTCAGGCTGGAGGGCTGGGAATGTTCACCAGAGCAGCATCACTAATGAATTTAGCCCTGAGACAAGCTGTCATTTAGGAAGGAGGGGATACCCTCCTCCCCCCACACACATCCGTGGCATTTGCTAATGGGAAGAACGAGGCACAACAGCAGATTCAGGCTGACTCACACAGTTTGTACTTTTATTGGGTGTCTTTTTCCATCCCCCCCCTCTAAAGTGCAAACAACGCACAGGAACAGCTCTGAATGAGAGTGGATTTTGGGGAAAGGTGCTCCAAATCATTCCTATTCCGTTTATTTGGGTGTGAGAACTCTGAGACCATGACTCCAACTCAGGCTGCAGGCAGGGGTCAGCACGGGGTGTTCACAGACACTGGGCAGCTGCCAGGAGCTTTGGGAAGAGCCCTCTAATGCTAATACTAATACCAATACCAATACCAATACCAATACCAATACCAATACCAATACTAATACTAATACTAATACTAATACTAATACTAATACTAATACTAATACTTTTAAAATTATCATTGCTTTGATTTTTAAGAAAAATTCTAAGAGAATAAACTTCTAAATCCTCAAACTGGACAGGCCTAGAAAAGCCCTGCCAGGTTTTAGAGGGCAGTAAAACCTCTCATGCCATCACCACAGCACAAAGCATCACATAAAAGCAGCAGCAAACACAAACTGGAGGGAGTCTGGAGCCCCACACGTGTGCAAGACCACGCAGATGTACCAAGAGGAGGCACTGAATGGGTTAGCATCTCTCAGATCTTTTAATATATTTTCCCTAATTAAGCTGTTCAATTCGGCAGCTTAAAGAGCTGCCGATAGCTGCTACAAATTGATTTATCTTTTGATGAAGGTAAAATTTGCTGGAAAAAATGAGAAGCAAACAACATATGGGTTTGGGAGGGATTAAATTACTTTGTCTTGTGTTAAGATTCAAACATATTCTGGAGGCAGGATGAGTCTTTTACAAGTAAATTGTTTTTATACTGTATATCCATTTCTTTGTAAACAGAAGGATCCTCATTTACACATCCACCTACAATACCTGCTAGGTAACAGAAGCAGATCCGTAAAAGCCAGATGAGATCCCAAACTTTCTGTGGGCACACACACACACACAAACAAAAAGCAATGAACCTACAAACCTCCCCCCCACTTCCCTGCCCAGCGTGGGGGAGAAAAAACCTTCTGGAAATGCAATAATCCATAATAGACATGGCCTAAAGCAGTCTCCACATGGAGGGTTGTAGCCAGCTACCACAGGGGACATCAGGGCTCCAAAACTGCCCTGAAATTCCCAATCCATCCCTGCCTGTGAGCTGCAGCTCCCTTGGATAGCACGAACTTGGAGCAGGAAAGATAAGGTGAAGAGGGATAAATATTAAAAGTAAATCACAGCCAGCCTGACAAGACCAAGCAATAGTAGCAGCCAGAGCAGGGTCATTTGCTTGCTCTCAAATGAGGAGTTTCCCTGGTGGATGGGATGTTAGAACCTCGGGAAGGGACAGGAGACAAGGAGTTGGCTCCTGCAGCTCCAAAATCAAAACACACTGGGCTCTGAGCATGGATATCCCCTCAAACACAGATCCTTCTCCTGTCCTCCCCAAAGCCACTCCTGTCTCAAACACAGATCCTTCTCCTGTCCTCACCAAAGACATTCCTGTCTCAAACACAGATCCTTCTCCTGTCCTCCCCAAAGCCAGTCCTGTCTCAAACACAGATCCTTCTCCTGTCCTCCCCAAAGCCTGTCTCAAACACAGATCCTTCTCCTGTCCTCACCAAAGACATTCCTGTCTCAAACACAGATCCTTCTCCTGTCCTCACCAAAGACATTCCTGTCTCAAACACAGATCCTTCTCCTGTCCTCCCCAAAGCCATTCCTGTCTCAAACACAGATCCTTCTCCTGTCCTCACCAAAGCCATTCCTGTCTCAAACACAGATCCTTCTCCTGTCCTCACCAAAGCCATTCCTGTCTCAAACACAGATCCTTCTCCTGTCCTCCCCAAAGCCATTCCTGTCTCAAACACAGATCCTTCTCCTGTCCTCCCCAAAGCCATTCCTGTCTCAAACACAGATCCTTCTCCTGTCCTCCCCAAAGCCATTCCTGTCTCAAACACAGATCCTTCTCCTGTCCTCACCAAAGCCTGTCTCACCTCTGCAGCAGAAAGGAAATTCCTCTGTGTGCTCCCTCACTCCAAGCCAGCCTCAGAGCATCTCCAGATCTGTGTCTCCATAAAGAGAGATAGAGTTCAGCAGGAGGGATGCAGCAACAGCCATGGGGGGGTTGCATTTATTTACTCTTGCTCCCCACATTCCCTTTATCAGCTATTTTGGATACACGCATTTCCTACACAAGCACATGTCAGACATCTGAGAGTGGATAATTTGCCCCGACAGGCAGTAAATACATCCCATCTCATGCTTCCTCTGAGAATAATGTGCTTGCCAGTGTCACTTGTCATGTAAATCATCACCTTGCAATTTATCCTGAGCTACATTTCAACTGTTCCTGGACCAGGGGAAAAAAAAACCCTCAGAACGTCCAGTAACTCCTTTTGTGAAACATGGATGCTTCTTCCCTGGCCAATATTCAGAATTTATTGAGGAAAAGACATCTATTGAATTTATGGCTTCCCAGCTGAATTTCCAACTCTTAGATTTAAAGGAGTCCTAGACTTTCTCTGAGCTGTACAGAAGACATTTACATACGTTTTTGTGCATCATTCCTTCAGCCCGTTCCTCTCTCACCATAAGAGTAGCCAACAGCTACCCACTGAGTTACTGCAACTCAACAACTTTGAGGTGGATTTGAAAAATCCCACGAGCTGCATGAGAAATGACACGCCTGTGATTTTTTTTTTTCTCCCCGCCCCTGGCATTTTTTATTTAAATCTTCCCGCAAAACCAGAGTTGTGTGAAGAATTGGGGTTGATGGAGCTGCCTGGGCTCCTGCCTTTCAAAGGAAAAAAAAAAAAAAAAAAGAAACTATGTTTTTTTTTTACAGAAGCAAGCACAGAAAAGCTCCCATGGGAACTTTCCACTAGGAAAAAAACTCAAGACATATTCCCCAGAAATCCATTTACAAAGATCCAGGGGGAGGTTCTCCAGTGGAAAGTGTCCCTGCAGAGGTTTGGAACGAGATGGCCTCCAAAGTCCCTTCCAAACCAAAGCATTCCTTGATTCTCTGAATTGATTCCCAGCAGAAATTCCTCCAGCCAGCTGGGCTTGTTGAAAAGGTTGGATTTAAAGAGGTCTTTAGGCAGCTTAAGCTGGCTGGGGGTGCACAGTCCTGGAGGACCCCTTTAATCTGTGTCCTCTGGCTGCAGAGAGAAAAAGCCTCCTGCACATCTGTGTCTTCTCAATTTTGTGTTCAAAACACTTGAGAATCTCTCTTTTGTTCCTTGCCTGTCTCCCTTAATCCTTGCCTCAGTCATTATTCAATATTTGGCTTTGTGACTACATTATTTAACTTGGCGGAGCGTTTTGGGACGTAGTTTGCATAAAAGCCACTATTTTTAAGCAGTGATGGGGACTGTCACTGAGGCAGGGAGGAGACAGCAGTGACAGCAAAGAGGAGACCAAAGCTTCACCCAGCAGAAAAACAAAAACAAAAACAAACAACAAAACAACCCTCTCCAGGGAAAGGCAGTCACAGGATCGTCATTCCAGGGAATAAATCACCAAAGCCAACTCCGGTGTCAGTAATTTTGTGACGCAGAAAATTGATTCGTACGTTACAATCAAGGAGCGCCCTCCTCCATAATGTATGCTCGGCATTTTAACATAATTATTTGCGCAACAGTTTTAATGTTTGCAGCCTTCCCTGGCTGTCAACCTGGAAGTAGTGGGGGAAAAAGAAAATAAAATTTTAAAATACTCTTCTTCTTCAGAGAAAGGATTAAAGGGAAAAAAAAAAAATCAATCTCCGAGCAACCTCCTTTGTATTTTGTTGTGACAAGCCTGAATTTAAACAGCCTGTGATGTCAAAACAACAGGAGAAATATCAATACACATTAATTTAATCAAGAAACACAACTCTGCCATGCCAAGCCCAACTTGGCTTTATTTCCTCCGAGCTTTCCATGGGAGCTGATGACACCCTGCTACCTGCCCAGCCCCCTTGGTGACTGGGGGTCTTCTCAAAGGCCCTCTCTCCATTTGGATGCTCTGCCACGTAGAAATCAGAATTCCTGGTGCTGCAGCTCCCCGCTAGCACATCTCCATCTCTCCACCCCTAAAAAGCTGATTTTGCTGGCAGAGTCGCCCCGAGTGGCCGTCCTGCTGCATCCTCATTGTGTGGCGGGGAGCTTTCAAAGGACAGGCAGATAAAAGGGTAAACATGATAACAAAAACTGTCTCCAGCACACTTGACTCCGTCAAATCGTGGGCACAGCGCGGCCCTTTGAAACAAGAATCTCATTAAGGAAGGGAGAGTTGAAAGGATAAGCCCCCGCATACCAAAGGCAGAAATCAGATGTGCTTGACCTTTCAAATGAATGTACATTTTCTGAGTGATTGTTCATGTCAGAGTAATTCAAACAGACACCTGATAATCCTCTTAAAAGACTGAAATTTGGATACTGGATTGAGCACAATGCAGCGGGATCTGTGGGTGGTCTCGTTGCTGTGCTCCGTCCTGCCCTTGCTCCCAATTTCCTGGTGCACCCTCAAGTCTTGTCCCCTCCCTGGGCTTTCATGTCCCCACACACACAGGAGATGTTTCAAGTCCGGGATTCATTAACAAGGAAGCATCTTCTGTGCTGGCACAGCTGGAAATGAAAAGCCGATGCTCCTTAACACAAATTAGGTGATTAAACAGTTTGGATGGAAAAGAGGTGCCCCAAAAGGAAGGGAAGAGGGGGATTTCCTTCCAGACAGACCCCATGTACAAATCCAGGGACCATGAACCCCACTTGGGTCCTGCATCAACATAACCCATGTGTTGGGGCTTGCTGAGAAAGAGAAACCTTCAACTGAGCCATGAGCATTCCCTGAAAGTGCAGCAGCTTCCCAGGGAAACATTCACACATTTGCAGGTGAATGGCTGCAAATGGAGATGTTCACTAAGCCAAGGATGTACTAATTATGAAAACAGAGAGCAACTGAAAGGTTTCCTCGTGGACAGTGTTGCTGGAGAGGTCTCCAGAATGAGGTCCAGGAGTCAGCTTGAATCACCTTCAGTTTTTGGATGCCCTGGTAGGATCGAGGGACCATCCTTGAAATTCAATTCCATTTCCACCAAAGACTTCTGGGCCTTGCTTATCACATCCATTTGTTCAGCACAGATTCTGCCAAACCTTAGAGGTCACTGATCCTGGGGAGCCAACAACCCAACAGACACTGGAGGAAAAGGGGGTTTTGGTGTCTATTTATGGCCTGTGTCTATGAACAACCCCACAGAGTGACAGACCAAACAGTGACTAACACCAGGTTTCTTTTGAAAACCCAAAAAAATCAACTGGTTAGCATTTCCAGTGGAATCCAGTGGTGTAAGGAATCTAGGAGTGCACCATCCTCCTGCTGATGTCACAGTAACATCAGCCCCAGCCATGGCAGCACACACAGGCTGCTGGCTCCTGCTCATGAATATTGCCATGCTGGACAGGTACCTCAGGTGAGTCCTCCCCTTCCTCCTCCCCCTGGGCTCTCCAGCACCTCATGTTAATTAGCTAACATTTGTTTAGATCCTCCCTGACACTGCCTTTTGAATCCCTCTGCAGCGCATCAGCAGTTCCAGGCTCTTGGAGGAGCATCTCCATTGTTGGAGGGATGGAGGACACAGCTCCAGCCAGGGAGCAGGGTGGGACTGGGGGCTGCTCTGCTTCCAAGTCAGCCCCCAAACACACAGGACAGGTTGCAAAGAAATCTCTTGGAAAAGTCACATGTGGGGGTGTCAGCTCATTTCACAAGAGATAGACTGGAACATGTTCCCCATGCAGTGACACTCCAGGGAACTGCCTCTCTCTGTCCCAGTCCTTCTGAATCCCAGGGAATGGAGCTCATTTTGTGGATTCCCAACCAAAGCTCCAAAGAACCACAAATTCAAACTCCAAACCAGCATCAGGCTCCCTGAGCAGGCTGAGCTCTGCTGTTTCCAAGCCCCTGTCAGCACAGAACCTGGGCTCCCTTCCTGAAAAGATTCCTGTTTCTCCAGTGGCTCTCTGAAGGCCACCCAAGGAAAGCTCTGCCGACCTTCCAGCACAGTGTGCACATAAAGACACAGTGGTTGTTACCAGGAGAAGTCAACATCTCTCCTCCCGTGGGGACTCATCCCTCTGTCCTACAGGAGTCTCTCACATCCCATCTCCGAGCCCCACACTGTCCCCAAAGCAGGACCCTGCTGGATGTGCCAGCAGCCACGTCCCTGCTGACTCCCAGGCGTGTTTTTCACCCCTCCTCTCCACACTTCCTAACAGCTCATGAATTTTATAAACTAAACTCATTGTAACCAAACCATGAAATTGCAAATTTAACTCTGTCAACAAACAAAGCTTTAGCGGGGAGCTGCCGCTGTCTGAGCCTTTCCAGCAAGGAGGGAATCTCCTCCGAGGGACAGTGCACCCCCTTCAGTCCCCTTGGCCATGGGGCAGGGGCACAGACGGGGTTGTGCAGGATGCTGGAGCATCACAACCTACACAGCACAGGGGTTATGTTGATATACGAGATGCAGGATCCAGGTGGGGTTCATGGTCCCTGGATTTGTACATGGAGTCTGTGTGGAAGGAAATCGCCCTCTCCTCTTGCTTTTGGGGCACCTCTTTTCCACCTAAAATGTTTAATCACCTGATTTGTGTTAAGGAGCATCGGCTTTTCATTTCCAGCTGTGCCAGCACAGAAGATGCTTCCTGGGTAATGAATCCCGAACTTGAAACATCTCCTGTGTGTGTGGGGACATGGTCACAAACCTCTTCCAGCAGTGCCAACCATTCCCATCACCCTTCCCTGGCGTGGCCATTCCCACCACGCACCCAAAGGCACGGAAAAAGCCCCAAGACCCCAGGGCAAAGCCCTCCCTGCTCAGCCCCCAAGGCTGTGCCGCAGCCCCCGGGTCCAGCCAAGCCCGGCTCTCGCCTCCCCCTCTCCTGGCAGCCCCGCACGCCGTGTCCATGTCCAGGGTGGCCGGCAGAGCCTCGTTAAGTTAATGGAGTGCTAATTAGCTGGCAGACCGAGGGGAGGGATCGGAGCTCTGCCTCATTTGCTCGGTGGAATGGGGCCATTAAAGGAAGGGTGGGCTGCAGAGGCTGCGGCTGCTGGAGGGATGCAGTGGGATGTCCGCAGGGATACCCGGGGCTGCACAATCCATTTTATCGATGTGGAGCAGCCTTTGGAGCGGAGAAAGCGGGTGCTGCCTGCACCACCGAGGACAACGGAGCATCACCAAGGGGAACCTTCTCCCATCGCCTTCAGTGTCCTCAGCGCCGGCTGCTGGAGCCCTTCCAGCACAGCCACCCAAGCCAAGGCTTCTCTCTCCCGCACACACAACTTCCAGCGGCCAAAGGCGCTCGCTCCAGGTGGGAAAAGTGCAGCATGTCCTGCCAACACGCCAGTGCCACCTCATTCCAAGCAAGCACGGTGCCACCGGGTGTTTCTATGGCAACAAGCAGCCGATAGAGCCGGCGGCACCGACATCCCAGCGCTGCTCTGCCGACACCCCAGGAAAGGTCCCACTGGTCCAGGCAGGACTCCCAGAGTGGAGCTCAGCCCTTGAGAGGCTTCAAAACCAACTTTGCACTCCTTTGCCGGGGTGGGCACAGCACCGTGGCCCACTCGGGTATCCCACACGTGATAAGGACACGACATTGCTCATGTGCATGTCACCATCCGCTGGCCCTGGCACTGCAGCCCTGCAAACTCCCAGCCTGGAGAGCAGCAGCAGAGCTGGAGTCATCAGTCACAGAGTTGTGCTATAGGCAGCCTTAAATCCCAGGTCTACCTTCCCATCGATCTCTTCAGCTCCGTGAAATTAAGAAAAACGCAAGGCAAACACAAGCGAACGTCCCCGAGCAGGTTCTGTGAGAGGCAACCAAACAGCTCCAATTCCCCCGAGCAAGGCTGGGGCAGCGCCTGGCTGGGAAAAACAAAACCCAGTTCCAGCCCAGAACGCCAATCTCAGCTTAAACATCCCCCCAGGAAAGGGGGCCCGCAGAACTCGGCACCCACGAGCCCCTCCAGGGTTTTGGGGGCTGCAGCAGGAGAGGGGCTGCAAATCCCTTTGCCATGGAGTAAATCTGTCATGAAACACAGCAAGAAATGACAAAGAACACCTGAAAGATTTCCCTCCTTCCACAAAAATCACTTCCCAGAGTAGATGTGCACTTTAAGGTTTAAATGTGCCTGGACAACTCAGCATAACATTATTAATGTCTATTTTCAACAAGCATCTCTATTCCACCCATCTTTTTCTCTCTCTCTCTTTTTTTTAACCATCACTTTAAAGTCTTTCCTGTCCAACCATGTATTGTGGGAGGAAAAAAAAAAATACTTGTAAAAAAAAAGAAGAGAAGAAAAAAGTAATTTAAAAGCTTTAAATCCAGTTCTCTGGTCTCCGACCCCCTGAAGACTCCTGCACAGAAAATAAAGTGCTTAGCTGCCCTCCTTAAAAAGATTTAATCTCCCATATTTCAGAGCTTGTATGATTAAGCCCTACCTCTAATTCTGCTTTCAGAGCCACAGCCAAATCTCTGCTTAAAGGGAAGCGGTGCAGGCGCCTCTCCTCCCCTTCCCTTCCACTCAGGGGAGCAGAGCTGCATCCACACGGACGTGGGGGAAGAGCTGGAGCTAGAGAGGAAGCTCCAAGCATCCCTGCATCCTCCTGCTTCCTTGCCAGACATGGAAATACCCTTTTTTTCCAGGCAGCTTTCAAGAAAATTGAGCTTCCTTATATGCAGCTCTGAAGGAATAAAGAGGGGAGGCAGAGTGGATGTGCAGGGCCAGCTCACAGTCCCAAATATCATCAGTTTTATCCCATCCATGGCAGGAAGGAGGGAAAGAGTAGATGAGCAAGCAGAGGAGAGCCAAACTTCAGCTGGGAGAGTTAGGGCAAGACAGAGCCCAAAAACGTGGTATGACAACACCCAAACAAGGTTTGTCTCCAAGATAAGATGATCCCACGGCAGCAGAGAATTTTGATGGAAGCAGAGGGCATGCTGGGAACTGGATCCTGGTGAATTCCTGACAGGTTAATCACTCATTTACCGTTAATTGACCATTATTATTGAATTATTGACCATTTCTACCAGACAAGAGAATGACAACCTGCCCTGTCCCAGGCACCTTCATCCCAGGCCAGCAGGAGATGGAGCATCAGCAAGAAAGCTGCAAAATAAAAACCTCACTTTTGCTTCAGACAAGCACAGGCCCTGCCCCTGCCTTCTCTGTTTTATGATATGCACAGAGTTTGTTAAAAACCTGCACTAATAAGATGGGATGTTTATTGGAAGTGCAGGAGAAATCAGCTGTCCTGAGACACAGCACAGTGATCTTCACCAGCTGAAATGTGGAGGGAGCTCAAGGCCAGCTCTCCAACACACCCAGCAAACAGCAAACATGGCCCAGGGCGAGATGGAGACAAATCTCCAAGGAGCAGAGCACTGCAACAGCCAAGAAGATGATTATGAACACAGGAATATTGTAGCTCTCACCAGCACCAGGAGATTTGGACAGGGGCTTGATGGGAAAATATCCCCTGACATTTCTGCTGAAGAACTTTTGCTGAAATTCCATGGGCAAACGATACCAAATCAAGTTTCACACCTTCCCCATCCCCTTGTTCAACAGAGACTTTTATGCTGCCAAAACCTATTTATTTCTTGCAAATCTCTCTGAGCTACTGCTCATGAATAGAAATGCTTTTATCAAAAAAACTGTTCACATTTTCCACTGAAAATTTCGAAACAAGTGTTTTCAGGGGGAGGCAGGTTGCATTCTGTGAGAAAACCACATATAATACTCCTTTGGAATATTTTTACTTCAAAAACAAATAAGAAAAAGGAATTCTAGCTTGTCAGCCTATGAGACAGGAACAAAAAGTTGTTGCTGCTGCTTCTGGGCTTGGTTTCACAGAACTTGGCCTCAGACATCCCCTTTGGAGCAGCCACCTCTCCAGGGTGTGTGCCCAAGGGCCCAGCCCAGCCTGGGCCGTGCTGTGCTGCACAGGACTCACTTTTGAGCCAAAAAACACCGTGGGGAGGAGC
This sequence comes from Acridotheres tristis, assembly GCA_037013685.1. Taxonomy (NCBI): domain Eukaryota; kingdom Metazoa; phylum Chordata; class Aves; order Passeriformes; family Sturnidae; genus Acridotheres; species Acridotheres tristis. The sequence continues at coordinate 4,171,651 of CM072911.1, read as the reverse complement.
GAGGGTGTCCAGGAGCACACAAAGCTGGGCTCTGAGCAGCCCCAGGTCATTTATCTTGATTTCTCTTTGCAGTGCTGGTGAAGGCTGAAAAACATCAGCTGCATTTGCTGGGCTTGAATTCAGCACGAGGCAAAAACTCAGGGGCTTCAGCAGCCCAGGAACCACCACCAGGAAAGAATCTCCAGTGCTGTGTCCCTAGGAACATCAGTGTCATGAGTTTCCCAAACAGCACAGAGGGGTTTGGTTTCAAAGGCTGAATTGCAGCCCCAGCAGTGCCTGATCCCTGAAGCTGCTGTAATTAACAAACCACGACATCTGCACGAGCATCTGAGATGTTGTGCATCCATCAGCTTTGGATGGTGCATTATTGTCATCTCCTGGGGTAAAACACCAGAATCTGAGGCAATCCCACTGTCCTTTCTGAAAGCCTTAATGTATGGTCACTTTAGAATTTGCTGCATCTGATATATTTGGGTTGCTCTGGGAAAAAAAAAATCCTTTAGCTGCCTAATGCCAATCACTGCATTGTCTCCTCAGCCCTGCTAAACATTTCCATGCAGAAGAGAAAAGGCATCTCCTGTGTCTCTCACCACAGATCCAAAGGGCAACAGTGTGTGTGGATAAATGAACAGGTAGATGTACTTTCATTAAAATCACCACATTTAAATTACTCACAGACGAGATTGAAGACATGAGGTTAAAAACTTAATTGACTAAATCAGCTGAGACGCCGAGGGCTGATTATATCATTTAAAATAAATGTAATATTGGCCATCAAAAAAAAAAAAAAACCAACAAAACCCACACAATATTATTACATATCAAAAGCCATTATTCAAGAAGCACAAACAATATCCTCCTAAAGCCCCGGCGGATTTACAAACATCACCCTCCCTGCTTTTTTGATTGTTTTTCTTCTTCCACAAACTGGATTGGGAGAGAAAAACAGACACCTTCCTGTGAGTCCCTGAAATCCAGCATCAGAATAAAAATCTCCCTGGCTGCTTTCTCATCAAGGGCTGCCCCTTTGATTCAAGGCTAAAGGTGGGCAGGCACAGCCACCTTGGCCAACCTTGCCTGGAATTTGGGCTACACAGGTTTAACATGATATACATGATATACAGGTTTAACTTTGGAAAAGCCAAGTGGTTGAAAGCTTTCTCCTCTCACCATTAATTGTCTTCTTCAAAACACTTTGGGTTATCCAGGCTCCATCCACTTCCAGCTCCACACCTGGGCTTTGTTCTGCAAGCCACCAGCAGACCCAGTGTTGGAGCTGGTGGCTGCCACCAGATTTGTCCCCATGCCAAGGGTCAGGAGCACCGTCCCTGCCTTAGCATCTTGGGGACAATATACCTGGGCATGTGGTGCTCACTCTCTCCTTGCTACACCATCCATGCTGAGATAAAAACATTCACACTCTTCATAAGAGCTGGAAAGGCCAGAAACCCTTCAGCAGACAAGGATGTTCTATGGAAATCCAGATCAGCTTCCAAATGAATTCCTAGCCTGGACTGGGAGCTCGTTACAGCCTGGCTGTTGTCAATTATGGATGGCTCTGGTGACCCTCAAAGCCGGGCTGTGGTGTCACAAGGAGATGTTTGTTCCATGCCTGCAATCCTTGTCCCCCTCCTCTCCTCCTGCTCCCCATGGACAGGCAGGAGCAAGGACCCAAACCAAGGCAAACAGCATCACTAAACCCCCCCAAACCAGGCCTGGGGAGGTGGATAACCCCACAAACCTCAATATAACCAAAACCACACAAATCAGCCCCTGGGCTCCCCATTACTCCAATTACATTCTAATTACAAGCGGTGCCATCAAGGGTTTCTCAGAGTGTGTGTGTTCTTAGAGGCTCCTGTAAGGCAGGAAAAGCACATTAATATGCATTGCTATGCCCATGGAGGGCTCCCAGCAGCCTGGCAAAGAGCAGGGCTCCCTGGATGTTGGCTCTGCCAGGCTGGCAGACAGTGGTGCCATCCCTGCTCACCTCCTCCCTGTGCCCATGGAGCCAGGGGCGTGTTCCATCCCCCGAATTTCCTCCACACTCAAGGGATCTTTTGTTCAACTGGGCACTACCAGGGCTCACCCAGCTGCCAGGATGGGCTTTGCCCAGGGACCTGCAGCGAGAAGGGGAGGGTGACAGGCAGCAGGGTGATGTGTTCATCCTAAATCCAAACCACTGGGGACTAGGAAGAAAATTAACTCTACCCCAGCCAGGCAGGGAGGCTCCTCATCCGTGCTAATACAGTGCCCCCTTTCCTGGATCTTGTCAGGATCCTTGATCCAGGGACCAGGCAAGGACCTGGATGTGGTGCAGGATCCCCAGCACAGCCCCTGGATGTCCCCACACTGCCATCCCTGTGGCTTTTAGGGCATGAAGCACAGCACAACCCCTGGATGTCCCCACACTGCCATCCCTGTGGCTTTTAGGGCATGAAGCACAGCACAACCCCTGGATGTCCCCACACTGCCATCCCTGTGGCTTTTAGGACATGAAGCACGTACGGTGTCCCACGGAGCGTGCCCTGCAGGGGGGCTGCATTACAAAGCCATTTACAGAAAATAAAAAGCCCGAAGCCCCAAGCAAACGCAGGGTAATTGCAGGGTTTTGAGGCGTGAGGCTCTCCGAGTGCTGTGATCAGCCAGGCTCCGGGACCAAAACCCAAAACCCGCCCCATGCTCTGCCTGAAACACCTCCCAAACACACACTCACGGCTCCTCAAACCCTCCCTGCGGCTCTCCAGGAGGGAGGCAGCGGCAGCGCTGGGATGCCGCACATCTGGCAGCTGCAGAATTCGGGATCGCTCCTCTCCCCTGGCTCAGGGGTAAAACAAGGCACCATCCAAGCCAAGTGCTGCTCCCCTGCCTGCTCCCCCTGGGCCTCGCAGGGGCTTTGAGCTGCTGGATGCTCTACAAAGAGCAGTGCGGGCAGCAGAGGTGTTAAAATTCCCGTCACGGCCCGCGAGGAGACATCCCCAGCATCCCGCTGCAGAGCGAGCTAATCCTGCCAGGTTAATTCTCATCCTCAGTTCATTCCAGCTTATTAAAGCCAGCAGGCACCCTGCAGAGGATTCATTACCTGTGTCACTCGAAGGCAATGCTGGGCCTTAATGAGCTGAGAAATGGGGGAGCGGTGCTGGGCAGGGTCCATCCCGGCTCTGGGGATACCCGGGATTCCTGCAGCCCCGTTCCCAGGACGGGCAGTGCTGTCATAAACGAGAGCAATGCTCGGGTTCTGAACGTTCTGCAGTGTTCCAGGCTTCATCCAGACACATCTCTCTCCCATTTCCTCCCTTACACCTGCTCTCCCCAAACCCCCAGCCCAGCCCAGCTGGCCTTGGAGCTCAACCTGGGGCTCACCAGCTTTTATTTGCTGGGAATTACTGGCAGAGGGCAAAAGGAGATGAATTTTCAGCTAGGTGAGCGAGCACATTACCAGCCAGAGAGATGGCAGCTGCTGCAGTACATCTTCATCCCTTTAAATAGTTCCCAGCCTTCCCCCCGCAGAGCCGGGCTGGCTGTGGGAGAGAGATCTCTCCTAATTAATCTAGTCCTCTCCATTGCTGGTGAAACAGAGCCGGAGCTGGCGGATAAAATATTGCAGGAGCTAACAGAGGATGGCAGGCTTGGGGTAGCGAGGCAGAAAGCAGCGCTGGACTTCAGCCGAAGGGGTACAATTATTTTACTGCCATGCTATGCCTCTATTCCCAGACCTGTCTGGCATCTTCCAGCACCAGCCTGCCTTTTTCATCTGGGTTTTATCCCCCCCTGTCCATTTTTCACTCCACTCCCTTTTTTCTCACCGGGTGGCTATTTAATTTGTTGTATTCCATGCTTTCCTTTTCATGAGCAAAAAAAAAAAAAAGACAACTTGCATCTGAGCTTTCTTTTTCTCTATTTCTCATTTCATTTTCAAAAATTTTGCTTTTTTTTGGGGGGGGGAAGGTGGGGGGAAAGAATGGGATGGAAAATGCTAAAGGAGGCAGGAGATGAAAGTGGCTTTTATTCACAAGAGAGAGGATGCAAAAAGAAGTGAAGAGAGCATTGGATGCCACTCACACAAATTATTTCAGCCATACAGGAGTGAGACATGTCGGACAACAGCTTTCAAGGGCTGCAGCAGAGCAAAGCCATGCCCAAAAGCATTGTGGCATCCAAAAAAGCTGGGAGAACAACTCGCTGGGAATGCTTGGGAATCACTTTTCTCCTGCACAGGGCCAAGCTGATGTTACCACCTCAGGAAGGCACTGCCTTCCTCCTGAGTGCTCTCCCCGGCCATCATCTTCCCTGGCAGCTCTGCTCCACCTCCTCACCTCTACCCACTGTCCCTGCAAATCTTTTTTTTCTCTCAGGAGCAGAATTTTGGGCCCCCACTCCTTCACCGAGTAGCTCAGCAAAATCTGCACACGCAGTCCCCATCACTTTGCCTATTTAAGTCCTAGCAGGTCTGCTCAAGGAGGAATATTATCTGCAAGAAGCAGAATGTCTAAAAAAACCATCTTTGCTGGTGATCAGAGAAATTGAGACAACAAACAGAGCACAGGAGGGATGCAATCCCTCGTTTAAACCTGAGCAAGGAATCTGGCTGCCAGATCTGGGCTCTGCTGATGAGAGTGTTTAAAAACCAGTGGGAAGGTTTGCAATGCTCACAGGGCCAAATTCACCCCAGAAAAAGGTCCCTGGCTCCCCATTCGGCTGTGGCAGAGGAAGAGGCACAGAGAATGTTACCTCAGATGAAGAGGGAAAACAAATTACTGTCGATCATCAAAGGTACCAAAGCCCCCACAGCCATCCTCATCTGTGCTGATAGCAGAGCTGGCTGTCCTGGCCCCTGAAAGGTTAAAAATACTATCAGGAAATCAAAGTAAATGACACCTGGGTGCCAGCAGCCTCCCACCTAGAGCTGCCATGCCTGCCAGGATGCCCAAGGCAAACCTGCTCACCGTTAAATGCTATTTCATCCTTCCTGACTGGCCTTCGTCCCTGGGCTTTTACCTTCTCTCCTCCCCCATAAGGCTTTAAAGAGCATCCTGGTGCTCCAGTGATAGCTCTCAATTACTGCAGAGCCGGGAGATGTTTGCTTTTAATAAGTTTTCCTAAAGAGCAGAGCAGTGGTGCTTGAAAGGGATGGATATCACAGCTCTGCCAGGCTGGGACCACCCCGAGGTGGCAGATCCGGCTCCCACGGCTGTGCCAGGGCCGTGCACATCCCCTGGATGGCCTGGACACCTCTCCCTGCTCATCCCTTGGCTCTCTAGCCTGGGGCTCCCTCTGCCTGTCACTGCACTGTGCTCGCTGTCCACTGTCCCCATAGCTGGGGGACATTCAGTGCTGTGGATGACAATCAGTGACCAATCCAGACCTCCAGGCATCACCAGCACCTCCTCCTGGAGGCTCCAAATCCAAGACCCAAGCCCAGAGCACAGTGCCACGTTATTAGGGGAGCAGGGGAAGCTTTTACCTCAGCTCAGGTCCAGCTGAGCTCAGCTCTCACCTCCTCCTGCCTTCTCCCTGACAGCAGCCACTGAGAGCATCAGTGAGGCACCAGCACCTCCTCCAGAGGTTCTACCACGACTGAAATCTGCTGCCAGCTCAAGTTTTAAAAATACTGACGGCTGTTAGACACGCAGCACAAAAAAAAAAAAAAACCAAAACCCACCAAAATCTGTAATTATCTGGGCTTAAGTAGAAATTAATTGCAGGCACCACGAGGTTCCAGCAGGAGCGCGGGCCCTGCACAGGTGACACACACAGACGTGTCACTGCCACTGAGCGTGGGGGAACGACAGCATCCACGTTGCCATGGCTCTGCACATCTTACAGGCTTTCCCACAGCAGTGGTAAAAATAAAATCCAAAAGTATTCCGAGCTTGGATTTGCCTCCCCGCTAAGCACGGAGCTTGTATTGCCAAGCTGGGATATGAGCCTTAGCAGCAGCAATTCCAGAGGGAGCAGGGACATGCTGGACACAGGGGACAGAGCCCTGGCACTGCAGAGTGTGTGTGTTCCCTGGGCTGGGTGTGCCACAGCCTGGCAGGGATCAGGGACCTGGGAAACCTCATCCAGGTCTAGGAGAGGATGGCAGAGCCCTGCATGTTTAGGGGTGGGATGGCAGCAGCTTTCACTCCACAGCTCAGGTGGGACACAGAGGGATGTGACTGAACAGCTGCACAGCACAAAAATGGCACAGAAGTGACAAAAGAGTTTTGCAAAGCTCTGGCAATGCCAGGAGAGCACTGCCACCCACAGCCCCTCCCAGGAGCCCTGCACCAAGCCAAAGGAAAGGCACATTTTGCCTTCAAACGTGTCCTGTGCTTCTCAGATGTGCAATTCAGCTGCACCTGGATCCTTCTGCCTCCAACTCCACGCTCCCAGAGGAGCAAACTCTTTTCTCAGGCCCCTGGTTGCTCTCTCCAGTAGAAACAGATCAGCTCTGCCAGGCTCCATCATTCCCAAATGCCTCAACTCCAAGCAGCAGGGAGAGAGCCCAAATCCTGCTCTGTAGAAACCTGCCAGGATTAGTTTGCTGGTGCTGTTCACCTCGTGCCATAATTTCCCATATCTGGAAGGCTGTTGTGTTATCTCTGCTGTCACCACAGCTGCTTCACACACTGCCCCCTCTTTGGAGGATTCCATACCCCTCCCCTGCACTCCTGGTCTTCTCCCTCCTCCTGCAGCAAACCTGGGGGCACCTCGGGCTGGCAAAGCCAGAGGCAGCAGCTTTGGGCTCTCCCTTCTCCCTGTTCAGAGATGGAGCATCCCCAGCCAGGCTCTGTCGCACCTCAACGAGATAAAGACGGGACAGGAGTTTTAAACTGTTTATCAGCAGGATGTGAAGCCTCCAAAAGGGAGAGCATGATAAATTCACCCAGAGAATCAGAGGCACAGAGCACAGGGTGACGACTTATCCTTCACCATACACACAGATTTATTAAAAATTTAAAATTGCTACATAGATCTAAAGGGCCAGGTTATTTATTTTTGCAAGGCTGATCAATCACATGTGTCCCCACAGGATACCAGACCTTTAACTACTCATCTGATTATTCCTGCTCTACCTGCTCCAGCCCCAGTGCTTAATATTTCATCCACATGGTTCCTGGGCAAAGCTGGAGTGGAGTCTGATTTCCTGGCAGAGTCTTTGGATTTTATCAGCTCCAACTCAAGGGCAGAGGTGGAAGGAAAGGAATAACTTTTCTCTTACCCTCTGCCCCTCCTTTCAAAGGTGCAGTTTTATAGTCAGTCATCACCAGCCTAAAAATACAGGGGTTTTGATCATGAATGACAGAGGTGACGTGGTGTTTCATCTCCCTGGGAAGGGGATGGCCAGAGAAGTCCTGGGAGTGACACGTGTGCCCACCTGCTTCTCCTGCAAGCCACGTTTTAGCAGCAGAATTGAGGCTTTCCACAGAGAAGGAGGGGAAGTGTTGGAAAGAAGGGGTTTTTGTAGTCTATAAACTGCCTGGAGAAGCTCACACCTCCTCCCTGAGCTGACTCCAGCCATGTGGTTAATCCCATCTCCATCTCTGCAGCCTACCTGTGAATGCAGCACAGGCAGGACAAAAATGCAGCTCTGGGCTGGGGGTGAGTCCACAGCAGGGCTTGGGGCCCTCCCCACAGCTCAGCATCCTCCAGGGCACATCTGGAGAGCTGAGGGAATTCTCCAGGCCAGCACACTGGGATTGCTAATGCAGGGAGGCTGATCTGTCCCCTGGGAGGTGGAAGATCCTCAAAGCAGCTCCATCCACCCTGGATTTTGCAGCAGACACACAACCAGCAAAAGAGGCAACACCAAAGCACCTGTTTGGGAGTCAGCAGCACTAAACACCTCCATCCCCACCTGTTGCATCTCTTGGCACGTTCAGGCTCAACTCAGCCTCTGGAACCCAGTGCCCATCGTTATCCCAGTGGACGAGGGCAGAGGAGGCGCTGAGCACCAACTGGGAAAGCTCCAGTGCTGCCCATGGAGTGCTCAGCACGGGACAGAGCCCCTTTCAGCCCAAGGCTGTGTTATTCCCCGTGTCCCTTTTGAGCACAGGACTAATTGAATGGTGATGGCAGCGCTAAGCAGCCCCCGCGCTCCGAGACCAGAGTCAGCCAAAGCTCTCAAATCGTGTAATTTTTTGCATGACTGAGTGTGCAGATGTAATAAAAAAAAATTATAAAAAAAGGGAAGAAAAGAAAAGAAAGGGGGAGGAAATCAGGCTCTTAAATAAATCTGTGATTGATGGCAAGGAATGGTTGGTGGAGCTGAGTTACAAAGAGGCCAGCGGGGAATTGTCCCACTCTGACCATGCAGGGGGCAAGAGGCATCCCCTGATCAAAGCTGGGCCCCCCTGTCAGACCTCCTCTGTGAAGAGCAATAGGCTCATTAGCAGACCCAGAGCTCATTAGGGAAATGCAGAGATGGCAATTACCCCTCCAGCCATGCTATGCCAAGCGTGGACTCAGTCTGGCCACAGGGAAAATTATGGGAAAGTGCCTGGGAGAGAGAAAAGCTGAACCCAGACCACTGAGAGCTTCCTCCATGTGTGCCTCAGGAAAACCCTGCAGAGCTATTGCAGACTGAGATGCCTTTTCTGAGAGCTCCCTCCCTCCTTTGCCAGGTTACACTTCCCCATCCAAGTCCTTTCCAGTGCTCCCAGTGCTACATCCAGCACTCCCTGCCCCGAGATGCCCAGGGCCATAACCCTTTGTCCCTCTGCCTCTCAGGTGGTGCACAGGCCTAGCAGAGGTGATAGATCCCTGGAGCAAGGTGAAAGATGGCATCTGGCATCCCCTGCTCCATCTCTGCATCTCAACAAATCCCACAGGTAGGAATTCACCCTCCTGGCTCAGGAGCCAACATTAAACCTGTTGCTGAAGCTTTGCACGGCTGTGGGTGCAAAGCAAACACCCCAGCATGGCCAGGGCACATCCAGGCAAGATTAATAAAGCCTGGAAGATCGACAAGGAAAGGCTGAAGGGGAAGAGCTGGCTGTTAATATAATTCCAGGCACGCCAGGTGCCCCTATCGCCCACATCAGGAGGAACAAAAAGAGTTTTCAGAAGAATCGCGGTCAGTTAGCTAAAGATTTATTAATTTTATTCTTAGCGCACTTTAATTGCACCTATAAATTAAAAATGAACTGATTCTGCACTGTGTAAAGTGACTGCATTCACCTAAAAAAATTGCACTTCAACTTTTAATTCCACTTCAATTGCACGCAGGCACGGCAGCAGCGCCGCTCCCTCCCGGCAGCCTGGGCTCAGACCCTCTGGAAATTGCCTTGCCAATCCCATTCCACCTCGGCTGAGCACATACATTTTTTAAAAGTTACTGCTGTGCCGTACAGAGCGACATTAATTGAGTGTTAACGAGCTGTCTGATCAGCTTCCCACTGTCCTTATTACTGGACGTCAGGGTCTCTGCAATGTCCCAATTAAACGGAATCAAAGAATACTTAATGCACGGTAAACTGGTTCCCAGCCACTCGAACTGATTACCCAGCTGTTCCCTTTATTTAGGGCCCCATTAAGCCACACTGCACAGCCTATATTGCCCAAGCAGCTCCTATATTCTGGGTTTAAATGGAAATTTTCAGGAGAGGCTGTGGGAAGTTTGGGATGGCAGACTCAGCACCTCGTGTTTCATCCCAAAACAGGGCAGAGCAGAAGGACAGGATGAGAGGAAATGGCCTCAAGTTTCACCAGCTTAGATATTAGGAAAAGGGTTTTTTCCATAGCAAATGTTGTGAAACATTTGAAAAGACTACTCAGGGAAGTGGTGGAATCACCAATCTGGAAAGCTTTCAAAAAACACGTGGATGTGGCACTTGGTTTAATGGTAGTGGCAGGACCCAATGATCTTAAAGGTCTTTTTCAGCCTTAAAGATTCAGGGACTCTATAACAGAATCATCATCATTCAAATTGGGCACCTGGGCTCAGCAGGCATTTTGTAGCTCCTGTTTTATTTAACCAGCTCCGGTGATAAAGATGGAAAGGGAGAAAATAACTTGAATCACTGAAGAAGAAATCCCAATATCCCAATACCAACAGAAATACAGAGCCTACAAAAACCCCACTGGCAACATGAGATAAGCTCAGGACATAGGGAAGGACCAGCAAACCCTCCCTGCATATCTGCTCTGGGCTGGCAGGTTGCTTTGGCATAAAATAAAGTGCTTCTGGTTTGGGATCCACCTCAGCTTGGGTGGGAAATACAAGTGCAGGAGATTCCCTGAGGAAAAGCCCCCCAGGCCCTGGCTGTACTGTGGGAATACCCAGGGATGCACGAGGTCTCCCTCCCAGCTCTGTCTTTCCTATTTCCAGATAGACTCATTACCAGAAACAGGGGGTCAGTGAGGTCATTCTGGCCAGAGGGGAAGGAAACAACTTGACAGAACACGCGGCACCCCCATCACAAATTTCTTTGGAGCTCTTGAATGGCCACTCCAAAGGCTGGGAGCATCTCTCTGTCCTGGGTCACCCCTCCCACCAGGATCATCCCTCCCTCAGGATCACACACAGCCACCAGGACGGCTGCAGAGCAGAGACACCCATCACATCCTCCAAAACGCCAGCACTGCTCCAGCCAGTCCATACAACAATCCCACGGAAAATCCAGGGATGGGGACAGAGCAGGGAGTCCCACCCGCGTTTTCCAGCTGCAGGAGGAAAGCTGCTCCAGCTGTCTGCGGGCTCGGCGGTGACACCAGTTGAGATAAAAGAGAATTTAAGGTGCAGAGGAGAACCAAGCAGATCCTTGTAGATTGGAGGCGAACAAGATAAGGGAGCAATGATTAATACAGGCACATTACACCGGGACAATTCCGAGCACACGCAATTTTGGCGGATGGGAAAACGCGATAGCGCCGCGTCCTTACAGTCCCTGAGCAGAGGTTTCCCCGAGTCAGCCTCAGCCAGCCATGCTCTGGGGGCAAAGAAAACAGACTTTTAAGGATCATCAGCATCCAGTTTGAGCAGAGAAGCCCACGCTTCACCGAGGAGGGCATTCCTGGAGCTCGGGCAGTAACAGTTTTATTCCCTGCTATTTTGCAAGACGTTGGCGGAGCATGCAGCACAATTATCAGAGCCTTCAGCTCCCCCAGCTCCTAAATGGAACAGTCAAGGAAAATAGTCTAATTTGACAATTTTCAGTCAGTTGAAATGATACGTGGAGGAGACATGGAAGAAGGGAAGCGTATTATTCACTATTTGATAAATTATCCCCATTATGCAGAAGGCAAATCTGAGCAGGGACAGCATTGGGTGGGTTTGGCAGCCCCAAAGGGCAGCGCTGTTGTGTTGGATGGAGAAATAACCCTGCTCTGCTCAGCCCCTGCCTGTGAAGCCACAAACCCAAAGGAACAGGGGGGAAGATGTTTGGCAGAGTCCAAAATTCATCACCCTCTTCTGTCACCTCCACATGTCCCTGTGCTCCTGGGAAGGGTCTCATTTTGGCCACACTCTTCCCTCTTTTTCTCCAATCTCCCCACCAATTCTTACCCTGGTGTGGGTAAAAACCCCAAGCACTGCTCTGGGTATGGATTGCCTGCTCCTCCCAGCCCCAAACGATGCTGCAGACAGACACACACCCCAAGGGAACACCCACTGCTCTCCCAGACAAGTTCCCAGGGATCCATGTGAACACAGACACCTCCTCCCCAGACTCCTGCACCCCAAACCCCATCCCCACCGCTCCCGAGCCGCACAAATGTATTCATGAATTCGCTCAGAAAGTTCTCCCTGTGCTCGAGCGGGTGCTGCTTGTAATTGCTGGCGGCCAAAATCTGTTCTGTTTTTTCTGGCTGAGGTACCAGGCAATCATCAGCTGTAATTATTTCGAGTCTTGTTACAGATGGATCTCGGAGCTTTCAGTCTTAAGCAGAATTCATTATTCAAATGCTGGCTCCAGCCTTCTGCAGAGGGGTGGGCACGGGCGCTGCCGGCCCCCCGCAGCCGCCGCCGGTGACAAATGCTCGTGGGGAAGGTGAGGATGTGGTGGGATCTGCTTGTCAAAGCCACCCCTGCAGCTCCCTGGAGTTCCCACCCCACACATGCCTTGGCTCAGGTTTGATCCCAGGAGAATGGGGGTGTCTGAGAGGGCTGCAGGGAGCTGGGGATGTGGTCAGTACCAGCCAAGCCACGTCCAAAAAACTCCAAATTCCAGCTCCAAACTCGCTTTGGATACATAACAGCACAAGAGAAGAGCCCTGGGGACTCAGGAGCGACTCCAAGCACACGGACAAGGTGTTACTGGATCAAATCACAGAATCATTTAAGCTGGAAAGCACCTCCAGGATTATGGAGTCTGTTTAACCCATCACTGCCCTGTCAACTAAACCAGAGAACTGAGGGCCAGTCCAAGTGTTAAATGGCAAAAGTGAAGTTGAAAAGGGAATAGATTGGAGATTTTATTGACCAAACCGCTGACTTCAACCTTTTCTTTTCAATTTTGAAACTGCAAAAGTCAAACACCCAGCTGCACACCTCTCTCCCCTCTGGCTCAGAATTCCATGTCACAGAGCCAGCACGTCCCTCTCCTCCTTCCATATGGATTTTAAAGGATTTCAAGATTTGCAAGGAAGGCATCTAATTCCAAATTTTCAGCGTTTGTGAACCCTGCCATTTCCCGGCTGACCCCCAGGCCATTGCAGGGGCAACATCCAATTTAAAAAGTCAATATTTTCTGCAGGAAATCTCAATGATCTTTTTGTTTGGTTGGTTGGTTGGTTTTTCCTTTTGGTCCAAAAAGATACTTCTTTTTGGTCAAAGTTTCCCAGGAGGAAGGGAAGAAGGATGCTCTTAGCAGGCAGCAAAGTGTTGCTAATCTTATGCACATACAAAATGGAAACACCGCTTCCTGGTGGGATTGCTGCTATTTTGTTTTTATAAAAATTTTAATCTCTGTATCCCTCCTGCTACTGTTTGTATTTTTCGTGTGTCTATTTGAAAAGCAAACAATATTGCCTGTTCCTGTGGTGCTCTGGGTTTGGGTTTTGCTTTACACTTATTTATTTTGCTCAGCAGTTTAAATTATTAGTCCCTGACCCTGCAAATATCTTGTTGCACGTGGATCCTGGGGCACACAAGCGAGACGTGCCCGGGGTTTATTTGCACTTGTGAGCACAGCCCTGGACCCAGGGGGAGGTAAATTAATTTGAACTCCAAAGAAACAAACTCTGGTGATGCCCCCCAGCACAGAGGCCAATTTGAGGTTTGTTTGTTGGTTCTGTGGACAGGCTGGAAATGGGATGGGGAAGAGCGAGGAGAGGCTTCAACAGCTCTGGGTGATGCCAGGGGATGTTGCTGTGTCCCCCTCTGACAACTGGGAAAGAGAAGGAAAAATCCCTTCCTGCTCCATCCTCACTGCTTCGGGGCCAGGCACAGAGAAAACAGCAAAAAAATCTCTATTATATCAAAGTGAAACACTAAAAAGAGGGGGAAAAGGTCTCATTCCCTTTCCAGGAATGAAAATCTAAATAAAATAAGACATCCCAGGAGCACCAGAGCCAATGAACCCTGCTTCCCTCGGGATTTATGTCTGGAGCTTGAATGACTCCGAGCAAACAGCCTGGGAGGCTGGGGGAAGTTTCCCCCAAAGAGGGGTTCAAGATCTGCACTTTTGGCATCCCCCAATCCCAGTTAAATCCTGCAACATCAGGAGGCTAAACCTGGGTCAGGTTCTGCTCCTGTTCCACTTAATTCCTTTTTTTTGTCCCTCTACCATTCCCCACAGAAGCAGCTGGGCCCGGCTCTATCCCATCCCAAACCCCAACCTGAGACCCTCCACCCCACAGGGGTCACCCTGTTCCTACTCTTCCCAACCACCCCATCCTCCCCAGGACCCCTGCCCAGCAATCCAGTTCCCTTTCATCCTACAAATATCTCAGTATCAGCCAAACCAGCCAAAAATCAGGAGAAAATCCTTCCTGGGCAGCAAACAGCAAATCCAGCCCCACCACCCCTCTGGAAAAATGAGGTTTCACCTCAATGCACCCCAAATTGAGGGCTCAGCAGCTCCACTCTCCCTCCTTCCCTGGCAGTTTGGGGGTGCCCAGGGGATGGGGGGACCCTCTCTCCTCCGGGGCACTCCCTGGATCCCCAAAGGACAACAGGACCCAGCCCTCCTGTGCTGGAGCAGCTCCGGGGCCACCACCATGGGGGTGGAAGCCCAAAAACCAAGTCCTGCTTAGAACCCAACTTGGAAAGACTTTAATTCCTCTGGGAAATTCAATATTAATTTGTTCTCCCCCAGGCTGAGCCACATGGAGAGCTCCCTGGGGAGCTGGGTGAGACTTGGGCACATTCAGGGACATTTGGTGACACTAAACACAAGCCCTGCACTTGCAGGGGGAGGATTTTGGGGAATGCCCCTTGTAAACCATTTTTCCATGGGGTATCAAGAGTGGATGACTGGAGTTTGTTTCACTGCAGCTCTTGGACACCCCATAGCAGAGTTTGGGGGTGGTTTTCACAACGTGGCTCCTTCTCAGAGGGAGAAAAACATGAAAATTCCTTTTCCTGAACCAGCAGAGCTGAGAGCAGGCAGCTGCACACAGCAACAGCTCCATTCACATATTAAAACCTCCAACCTTTCTATTGTAGCTAAGGAATTAAACACAAAAATAAAGACATCCACGACTCACCCTCAGCCTCCTCCACACCCTCCAGCTCTCCCACTCTGCTGGATTGCGACATGGATGAACCTCCTCCTCCTCCAGGTGCTCAGGGATGCCGAGAGCTCCCAGCACACCTACAGCACCCACCCAGGTGTGCTGGGCTGGGGCAATCATCCCAAATTGCCCAAACCAAGGGAGCCTCTGGATGGGGCCCTTGCTAGCAAGTGAAAAATGTGTTGTGAATTAAAAACATGGGGGGAAAGCATGGATATATCACCTCCAACCCCCAAATCACGTATTTATTAATGAAAGGCTCTATTTTTCATACCATAATGGAACTGGGGAGGTGTTTTCTGGAATATTTTGGGTTGGAAAGATCTCATAGGTCATTGATTCCAACCCTCTGAGCCCCCCATACTGCCCAAACCTGGGGTTTGGGGTGCTGGGAGCAGGGTCCCAAAACCAAAATTGTTCTAAAAGAGCTCTAAAATCCCAGCAGTAGCACAGGGACATGGGGGGACCCTGTAACCGGGAATTTGGGAGGGAGAGGGGAGCAAAATTCATCCCCTGATGACCCCAGGGATGGGGATGTGCAACTCCCCAGGTCACAGCTGAACCCCAGGGGTGCTGCAGGTCCTGAGGAGCACAGGCAGAACCCTGAAATCTCACCCAAATCCACACCAACAGGGATATTTATTTCTGCCAGTTTACACACAGCTTTTGTGTCTCACTGAAAAACAAAAGCCCTGAAGAAACGCAATTAAAATATTATAATTATTGGCGGTGGAGTATTTGCTTTTATCGGCTCCTATTTAAAAAGATGCAAATAGGGGCGTTTTTAGCATTCCAGTCAGCCCGGCTCCCTCCTGCAGGGATGGAAATATTTGCTTTAGTCAACTTTGTTGTGCTGATTTCCTACTTTCCCTTTCTTTCCCCCATCATTACGCTCACTCCCCTTCCCTGGCACCGAGTCCCCTTTGCTGGTTCTGTCTTTTCCCTGGGCTGGGCCCCGTAACTGGGGGGTCCCCAACGCCCCAGGGGGAGACTGAGCCACCCGAGGGTGCACCGGGGTGAACCCCCCTTGCCATGCCCGAACCCCCCAAGCTGGGGGGAGTCAAGAACCTGGGATGTGGGGACAGGGGGAGGCTGTTCTGCCCCTGGGATGGGGCGGATTTGGGGGGCGGGAGGGATTTTGGGGGCAGGGGGGTCTGCAGGTGGGGCGGGGCAGGGCTGGGTGGGGCAATCCTGAGCCAAGAGCGCCCTCCCCTGGTCACTGCCGCTGTCACAGCCCTGCGGCCCCTCCCGGTGCTGGGGACAGGGGGTGTGACAGGGGCTGGGTGACAAGTGCCATGGGATGTGTGACATGGGCTATGTGACACGGCTGGGTGACATGGGCTGGGTGACATGGGCTGTGCAAGAGGGGCTGGGTGACAAGGGCTGGGTGGCAAGGGCTGGGTGACATGATCTGGGTGACATGTACAATGTGCCATGTGCTCTGTGCCATGGGCTCTGGGACATGGGCTGGGTGACATGATCTGGGTGACATGATCTGGGTGACATGTGCCATGGGCTGGGTGACATGGGCTGGGTGACATGGGCTGAGTGACAGGGGCTGTGGGACAGGGGCTGGGTGACATGCGCTGGGTGACAGGTGCCATGGGCTGAGTGACATGTGCCATGGGCTAGGTGATATGGGCTGGGTGACATGGGCTGTAGGACAGGGGCTGGGTGACAAGTGCCATGGCCTGTGTGATATGGGCTGGGTGACATGGGCTGGGTGACATGTGCCATGGGCTGTGTGACACGAGCAATGTGTCATGGGTTGTGTGCCATGGGCTGTGTGACCTGGGCAATGTGCCACGGGGCTATGTGCCATCGGCTGTGTGCTGTGGGCTTTGTCACATGGCCTGTATGTCATGTGTCATGTGCAGTGTGCCATGGGGCTGGGTGACAGGGGCTGGGTGACATGGGCGGTGTGACAAGTGCCATGGGCTGTGTGACATGTACAAAGTGCCGTTGGCCGTGTGACCTGGGCAATGTGCCACGGGGCTGTGTGCCATGGGCTTTGTGACACGGCCTGCATGTCATGTGTCACTGTATGCTGTGGGGCTGTGTGACATGTGCCATGTGCAATATACGTGTGCTGTGTGCTCTGGACCATGCAGTGTTCCCTGTCCCCTGTGCCCTGTCCCCTGTCCCGTGTGCCCTGCAGAGTGCTGGGCTCTCTCACACCGTGTGTGTTCCTGCTTTTTGCTTTCAGCATTAAAGACCAAGCAGGTGACAGAGAGGCCACCAAGAGCCCACGTCCCCGTGGGCCACCACAGCTCCTCAGCAGTGTGCCCGGCTGCTGGAGCCCCTGCACCAGGGTGGTGACGCCACCAGGCGGGCTTAGGCTGGGATCCATCCCTGGGGACAGGACGGGAGAGGGGACAGTGGGACAGGACAGGTACCCACCCCTCAGTCCAGCCAAACCCTGCATTCAGCTGGGATCCATCCCTGGGACAGGAGAGGAGGGACAAGGGGACAGGACAGGTGCCCACCTCTCATCCAGCTAAAAGCAGGAGCCAGCAGCACCCCAACCCCAAAGCCCCCTATCACTCACAAAGCAGCTTCCCTACGTGTCCAGCCGCCCCCTCACAAGGCTCTGAGGGTAATTAACTCTCTAATTAAAGATTAGCACGCGGCTGTTGTTGGGTTTTCCCCGCAGAGACAGCACCACAATCTGGGCAAGGATTATCCAAAGCCATGTGCTGGCTCCGGGCACGGGGTTTGGGTTTGGAAAGGGCATTCCAAGGTGCAGAGGAGGGACAGGACGTGCTGCTTCCCATTCCTCACCCTCGGTGCTGATTTTGGGAAAGCAGAGAGCAAGAGGAAGGAGAAAGGCAGGGAAAATTGTTGTGTGGGTCCATGGGGAGCCTGGCTCCCACCCACCGGCCCCAGTGGTGATGCTGAGGCAGGACAGGTGGGCAAGGAGACACCACAGGGAGCTGGGATTGGGAATAACCGGTGAAATCAAACCTTTTCCATTCTTTTTCTCCTTCTCTCCTCCCTCCAAAGCCAGAAATCGTGAAAACATAATGTTTCCTGCAGTTTCAGACTGTCAGTGGGATCAATGTTGGGTAAATCCCAGGAGAAAAGCCAAGGGGGCAAAGGGGAAGCCCAGCCTGGCACCAGCTGCTCAGCTCCTGGGGGTGCCCCAGTGTGCCCCCAGTTTGTCCCCAGTGTGTCCCCAGTGTGCTCTCAGTGCCCCCCAGTTTGTCCCGAGTGTGCCCCCAGTACCCTCCCAGTGCTCCCCAGTGTGCCCCCAGTACCCTCCCAGTACCCCCCCAGTGCTCCCCGGTGTGTTCCCAGTGCCCCCAGTGTGCCCCCCAGTGTATCCCCAGTGTCCCCCCAGTGCTCCCCAGTTCCCCCAGTGCCCCCCAGTGTGCCCCCAGTGCCCCCCAGTGCTCTCCCAGCCCCTTTCCTCACCCCCTCCCTGCATAATCTCGGGCAGTGCCCAGCAAAGCTCTTGTCCCACGTTATTAACTTTTCCTCGCTCATAAACCCCACAAGATTATGAAAATGCAAAAAAGGCCCTTTCTGTTCACCTCCCTCATCCTCTGCTTTGCACTTTCGATCAGATTCCAGCACAGCTGACTCATTTCCCTGTTCCCAGCCCTCTTTGCTGCTGGGTTCTCATGCCAGAGGGGGAATTTTGTGGGATCAGCCAGCCTTGAATTCCATGGAGGGGGAACCTACCTAAACCCCACTTTTCTCCCCTATTTCGGGACAGATCTCTGGATTTAGGCTCTTTCCCAGCCTCTGACAACCTCCTCAAAGCAACAGGCTGATATAAATGAATCATAGCCAGACTTTCTTCTTTTTATGTCTCTACAGTTTGGCCTTGTTGTGGAAAAATCTATATTTTAACCCTAATTGTCTCCCGGTGGTAATGATTAAGGCATGGCTGGGTGATTTGCATTCCAAATGCCACAGGGCTCTTGGTCCAGTCTGGAAGAATCCCAGGCTCAGAGTCCAAATCCCATTAAAAAAAAAAAAAAAAAAAAAAAGAAGAAGAAGAAAAAGCCCATTAATGTGCACTTGTTTTTGATATGGTTTGTGGGAGCTTCTCGCTCCTCCAGCAGTCACCAGTTCCTGATCCCCATCTCAGCACCGAAGAGGGGGAAGACAAAGATTCCCAGAATTTATTTCCCACCATTGGGGCAAAATAAAACATCCTGGAGCTGCTTTCCCATCTCCTCCTCACAGATTTGCCCTGCACAGGGAATTTGGGATAACTTCCCCAAAACTCACACACACACACCTATGGTTAATAAAACCTCCCCCAAGAGGGGAAAAACCCAAAATAGAGCCATTCTTTGGGGAATTGCAAAGTTATATTTGGAATTAAACACAATAGACCTGAGATAATTATATAACCAAAATACCTATATATAAAAATATTTCCTATGAAATCTGCATATTAAAAGAATTCCCACGAGTAATCACACAAAGCAGCAGAAATTGGAGAGTGGAAACAAGTTTGTAAATAATGAATATGTATTAAAAAAAAATGAAATATATTCAAGTTAGGAAGTAGAGGAGTTGCTAGGCTGGTAAATATCAGCCTATAAAGAGCAAATTGCAATGGAGCCAGAGTTTATTTAGTCTTATGTGAGGTTTTGTAAAGGCTCAGTCCAACCCACTCTGCAGCTCCATAAATGGAGTTTTCCATTATTGTTTTGCAGATTAAAACACACGGGCTGCAAGTTGAGGAAGGACATTAACCTTCTTTTTTATTACGTTTTATAAAGTGATATAACTGGCTTTATTGTATTTTCAAATTTCAATGGAATGAGCACTTTTACTGGGATTTACACATTCCCCCTGCAGCAGGGGAAACTTGGCAGGGTTGTTACAGGGGATGAGACCCCAGCACCCAAAAAAATAAAAGAGTTAGAGCAATTGCAGATCACATCTTTATTCATATTTGTCAAAAAAATCAGGAGAACAACCCCACAAGATGTTGGAAAGCCAATGTGCACATACAGGAAAACATGGCTGGAATAAATTAAGGAGCAATGCAAATCCTGCTAGGGATCAGCGTTTGGAAAAGAAAACGAAAAATGATGTCTCTTGACATTAAGAGCTGAGAAAACATCCCCACCTCAAATTAATTTTGGGTCCAGTGCCTTCCCAAAAGGAATCGTGGAGTCTTGCTGGATCCCTGGCCAGGCTGCCACCTCCCACAGGGGAGCAAACCAAAAACACCCAGTCCCACCCCTTTTCCACGAAGAATTATCTCCATTACACAACTCCTCAAGCCTCGAGGGCTGCTGAATACAAGGAGGGAAAGGGAATGCACTCCTGTATTTTAAATTACATGAGTTTGGGGCTGGTTTATCCCCACCTGCCTCTCCAACAACCCCAGCTCTGCCCAAAAAAACACTTCCCAAAAGCTCTTTCCTTGCCAAACACGAGCCCCAGCCCCACAGATCTGAGCAGAATCACTGCTCAACAAGGAGCAGGGTTCCCTCAGGCTCAGCTCTACCTGGGAGCATCCAGCCGAGCGTGCCTAATAAAG
Source organism: Acridotheres tristis (assembly GCA_037013685.1). NCBI lineage: Eukaryota > Metazoa > Chordata > Aves > Passeriformes > Sturnidae > Acridotheres > Acridotheres tristis. Next base: position 4,151,481 of record CM072911.1, on the reverse strand, counting down.
CCGAGGAGGAATTTCCCTCCCTGCTCCCATCAAAGCTGATTAGTGGGAGCCACTAATGAACTCTGCCAGCAGCTGGATGGCACCTTCGCTTTTTGCTGCAGTGGGAGTGTCCGTGATTCAGGCCCCCCCCCCGGATCCTGGCTGGGGATAGGACAGTAAAAAATCCGAGCTTCACCCCAAAAGCTGAAGGAGAGCAGGATGCAGGATTTGGGGATTTGCCCCCTGCTGTTGGATCACCACACCTACATTCCAAAATCTGCCCAATCTCCAATCCCATTTTGGTTCACCCCAAAATACAGAGCCCTGGGGGCCACAGAAAGTAAAGGAATGTGATCTGGGGTATTTCCCAGGGGTTTCATAAAGGAACAGAGAAGCAGGAGGTGAAGAAAACAAGAGTTAATAATTGTGACTGATCCCAGTGCAGCCTCTGCTCTCAGCTCCAAGGATTTGGGGAGCACAGCCAGAGCCTGGGTGCATCCTGCCAGGCCACCACACCTCCCAGGGGGGATCTGGGGCTGCGAGCTGATGCCTAAAGCTGCCCTGTGACCCCAAGACTTTGAAACCACCCAGTGCTCGGTTCAACCAAAGAAAAGAGGTCTGAGCCCCCAGAGCCCCAAAACAGGGAGGGGTGAGGTGGGAAGAAAGTTTTGTGGGGCCAGCACATATTTACTGATTGCATTTTAAATAAAATATTACAATTAGCATAGAAATGAACTTCAGTGCTGTATAGAAATTAATTATATAATCAGAGAATTACCTGGATTGGAAGGCAATTTAAAGATCATCTTGTTCCACCCCCTGCCGTGGGCAGGGACACCTCCCACTGTCCCAGGGTGCTCCAAGCCCTGTCCAGCCTGGCTTTGGACCCTTCCAGGGATCCAGGGGCAGCCACAGCTTCTCTGGGCACCCTGTGCCAGGGCCTGCCCACCCTCACAGGGCAGAATTCCCTCCCAGTACCTGATCTAATCCTACTCTCTGTCAGGTTGAAGCCATTCCCCCTTTTCCTGTAGCTCCAGGCTCTTGTAAAACATCTCTCCCCATCTTTCTCTCTTTCAGGTACTGGGAGGCTGAAATTCTGTTACCCCTCAGCTCCCCTTCTCCGGGTGAACAATCCAAACTCTGCCAGCCTTTCCTCCCAGCAGAGCTGCTCCATCCCTCTGACCATCCTGGTGCCTCCTCTGGACTCTCTCCAGCTGCTCCAGCTCCTCCCTGAGCTGGATGAACCTCTCTGCTCTCCGAGCCCAAGGAGAGCGGTCAGTTCTCCTGCCTCCACCAGGATTGGGGGATTTTCCTCTTCTGTAGGAGCAGTGACACGAACATGGGCACATCTGGAAGTGAACCATCCCTGGGAGGAGCAGGATCCCGAGCCAAGACGTGGGGACCAGCCCGTCCTGGCTGCTCCACGCCGCCGTCGGCGAGCGGGAGGGCAGATCTGATATCCATAAATCAACATATTCCTCATTTCCAAGCATTGCAGCCTGACAGCTGTTACATGAGCACATTGTTAGGAGCTGTCAGGCGCTGATGCATAGTGCCTTTTACAACATATGTTGACTTTTATCTAATGTTGTTCCATAATTAGCCCCAGGGAGTGGGAATCTGGGCAGCCGGCTGGCTCTGTGATCTCGGTTAACCTTTGCTGCCGGGGGGAAAAGGGCACGGCCGGGAGGGCTGAGAGCTGGGGATGCTTCCATGGATGCAGGAGAAGGCAGGTGGAGTGTGGATGTGAGTGGTACCCACAGTCCAGCAGCTGGGGATGGAGCAGGTCCAGTTCCCTTCTGCAGCCTCTGAGCGTTTTGGAGCCATCTAAGAGATAAAAGAAAGCCCCAAAGGATTTGGGAGCTTCCCTCCTGGATGGAGCCTTGAATTCCAAGCTCAAAGCAGGGTCATGGCCCTGGGGATGGTCTGGGATGGGGAAGGGACCAAGAAGTTCTTCTCTCACGCATGGATGGAGAGAGAAGACAGGGATGATTTACTGGCCAGGATGGGAGATAAATGAAGGAGCAGATGGTGGAGTTAATGAATGGAAAGGGTAGATGGATGGACAAAGAGACAATGGAGACAATGTGATAATGGATGGTTGCACTTCTACCCAGATGAGGACGAATGTTCTGGCGTGTCCTCGCAGCCTGGCTCCTGTCTAGGACCTGTGATGGTGCCCACAGAGGACAGTTCTTGGTCACTGTCCCTCTCACCACCCCATGGTCCATGTCACCCTTCAGGAGCGCCTTTGCTGTCACCAAAAATAATTCCATCACTTTGAAATATTCCCAAGCTCCTGTTCCACCAAAACAAGCATCAGAGTGCTCAGAACATGTTGGTGTCTATGAAAACAGCTCCCAGCTTTGAGGAGAAACCCCATGGGACTGATGGCAGGGAGGGGACACTGTCCCACAGCAGCCCCTTGGATGCCTGTGCTGTTTTCCCTTCCTTGCTGCAGCTGCTCAAGCTTGAAAAAACAGGAGAGGAAAAATAAATCAATAAGACACGAAGATAAATATGCTTTCCATGTTGCAGCCGATTCCTCTGGACGTGCCATGGTGGCTGCATAATTCATAAACTCACCCCTAATATGCAAATGGGGCAGCTCCTGCCAGACTGGCCCCGAGGGACCCGAATTTTCCCCCACTGGCAGACAAGCCCCTGTTGTGTGTGATTTTGGGGGTGCAGAGTTGTGTGTTCGTGTTCAGCACCGGTGTGATCCATCCCTTCCTGCAGCTCACATCATTCTGGGCTGTGGGGTGAGAAGATGTTCCCTCCCCCCGTTTGCATTCAGCCTGTCCCTGCTGCCACCCCCAGTGTCACCCCTTGGGGGTTTGGGGCTTTCAAAGGTGCTTTGTTCCCCAGCACGGTGCAGGGATGACATCCAGCACAGGGTTCATCCCCCACAGGCTGCCCTGGCTGCAGAAATCCTCCTTTTGGGGGCTGGAACACTCACATACCCTGCACCAGAGGGATCCCAGGGCAGCCCCAGGTCTGGAAAAGGCTGGAGAATGAGGCACAGCTCAGCCTGCAAGTGCCTACGAGAATTCTCTTGGGGAATAAATTCCTGCCCAGCCCCGGCCAAGCACAGACCCCTCCAGCTCTGCATCCACCCATTTCCAAACTTTCAAAGCAGCACTTGAACTCACAAAAGCCGTGTCTCTGAGAATAACCCCCAGCCAGAACCCAAGAAACTTCTCCAAAGTGAAGGATAAAACCCTCTGCACGTGTCAAATGCTACAGCAGCCAACTCACCCATGGCTGGGCATCTTCTCAGGGCCAGAGCTGCACAGCCCCTCTCACTGCAGGGTTACTGTTGTTTTGCTGGAAGAATAATTTATTCTCATATTTTTACACTGTCCCCCTCACTCTGAATCACTGGGGGATGATCCAGCCAAAGATTTCCCCATGTTCATGGAATCAAAAGGATTAGTGCCACCACATCAGGGATGAGACGTTCCTCCTGTCCCATGGAACCCATGTCCTGCTCACAGCCCCTCTGGATGGGTTTGATCTGAGGATCCAGGTCTTTTAAAAGGAAAATTTCACAGGTATTTCCTTCCCATCCTTCAGACAAACATAGTGGTGAAGGAAAGAGCCAGGCTAAGACCTTGATGCAGCAGAAGGGCAAGAAAACCTACGTGCTTTTATAAGGGATTAGAGCCAACTTAGTTGTGTTTTAAGCTACTAAAGGCTTATAAAAGCCCTGAAGAATAGGCTGCACTCCTCGGAAAAACCTCCCAGGGCTCCACTAAAAAAGTCAATTTAAAGTTAGAGTGCAGCCTGCTTCAGTGCAGAGCTGTTCTCTGCAAACAGCAAGGAGAGGGGAGTTTGGGGGGGGAAAAAATGGGATTTGGATCCCCTGCATGGATAGCACAGAGCAGAGGGGAAGCTGGGAATAAACACTGTTCATCAGTATGGGTGGGAATGATTGGTGTTACAGAGCTCAGCACCAACTTCTCAGCTAGAAAAGCACTTTATTGGTGATTTTAGCACTGCAGCATCATCAGGGACTTGTTTCAGGCAGCACATGGAAGACCAGGAGCTGACCTAGGGGTCGGCAGAGCCCTGGCAGGGAATGCTGATGGGACCCTCCTTGCTCAGCTCCCAGCTGAGATTCTCCCTCTCCAGGGGCTGCCCACAGCCTTCCCCTGCTCCTTCCTCCTCCATCCTGCCAGCAGAGCTCACCTGGAGTGGATGCTTTTCCCAGATAAATGCCTCAATTAGCTTCCTATTGACTTCAGCGAGCACATTCCTCTGGCAGGGCTGGGAAAGGACAGGCAGCATCCCGGGGAGCAGATCCTGCATCTTTGCCCCACGGAATCACAGCTGAGAAAGGCAAATCCAGCCCCAGGAGGGGTTTCTGGTCACGGCAGGAACATCCCTGGAGCAAATTTCATCATGTATTCCTTGGGAGAAGAGGAACACACAAAGGGTGAGACTGGCAGGAGGAGAAATCCAATAAATAAAATAATTTATTTATTTTGGGGGAGGAGGGGCGTGTGTGTAATAAAAAAGGAAAGGAATGAAAAAATGAAAAAAATGAAAAGGAATAAAATGAAATGAAATAAAATGAAATAAAATGAAAGAAAATATTGCAGTAGTAGTAGTAGTAATAATAGTAGTAGTGATAATAGTAATATAATAATAATAATAATAATAATAATAATAATAATAATAATAATAATAATAATAATAATGATGATGCTGCATCTGGTGGACAGTAAGTCTGGAAATCCAAGCACGAACACCAAATATGTCTGCAAGACACAGGGAAAAATTTTAATTTTGGAAACTGGCAAAAGATTTGAGATAGCTGGAGAACAATCAACACTTCCCTTCGTGCCTGGAGGGACTGACAAACTTTGCATAAACAATTTTCTTTCCCTCTGATGTGGAAAAGCTGCCATGGAGCAGTGGGAGAGGCCGATGCTGGTCCCCACTGACTTGGAGAAAGCCAAGCCCAGAAGGATTCCTTGAAAAATGACATTAATGGTCCAGAGCAGCAGGATGGGGGGAATGCAATGACAGAGGGGGAAGCAGCAGCTCTGATTTCTGATCCAGGGATCCTGTGCTCCTTCCTAATCATGAACCCTCAACCTGGCCACCTTGACCTAGTAGGAAAAGGTATTTCCCTGCCAAGTTAATTGCCATCCATGGAAAACAGGATGGGGGTTAGAAATAATCTCTTTTCCAGGCAAACCCCCCCCAGGCTGCACCATCCCGAGACATGCACCAGCACTGGAATATTAATGTGGTGGAGGATGCTGTCCACCTCAGCCAGGCACCAGCTCCAGCACAGCACAGACATACCAGGAGCTCAATTTGTGTTTGCCTGAGCCAAGGAGAAAATCTAATTAAACATGGCGTGGGGGCTTGGAGGAGCTGGGGATGGGGCAGGAATATAAAGCGTGGCTGCTTCCCACAGATCAGAGGGCAATATTAATAAAGCCACGGAGGGGGACTGCGGGATCAGCGGGTAATATTGATAAATGTAAAGCAAAGACAAAGCAGCCTGGGAATATTGGATGGTAAAACTGATAAAAAGACAAGCAGGGATGCAGGCAGCCCTGCCATCCTGCTGGAATGAGGAGTGCAGCTTGCCAGTGGGAGCATCCCTACAGCCCCACAGCTGCCCGTGGGGGAATTTTGGCCTGATGGGCTGCTGTGCCCATTGCTGTGCCCCAAAAGCTGCAGCCCCAGAGCAGCACAGCTGCCCTGCACAGCCCAGAGCCAGGTCACGGTGGGAAGAAGCAGTGGAGACACAGGCACATCACCTGGGATCCAGCCTGGGAGCTGGGGAAGCACTGGGGATGGGGAGCAGGGACACAGCAGTGGCTGGGGGATGTGTGGGAGAGCACAGCGGGGTCAGCTGGGGACACGGAGCCCTGGAGGAGCTCCCTGCTTGCAGGGATTCGTGTGGATGCAGCAGGGATGGGGCTGAAGGCAGGGCACAGGGGCACAGGGCATGGCACAGCTCCCGCAGCTCTTGGCCCTCCCTGTTACCTGCAGCCTTTCATCTGGAGCACATGAGGTGAAAGTTTCTTCCCTTCCACCCTCGGCAGGGTGACCTTGAGTGTCCCCAAAGCCCCTCGTGCAGGGACCGTGCTCCCCCTCCTCTGCCAGCGGCACTTCAAGCCAGGGGATCAAAAAGAGCCACTGAGTGAGCTTTAAATAAAAGATCGCATCTTTCAGAGCTATTGGAGTGATGATTTAAACATGAAGTCAAAGCCAGTAATGGTGTTGTCAGAGCCGTGGCGGTAAATCCAATCAATAATTCACTGGTAGCAGAAACTGTGCCTCCAGCCAGACCTACCTGTGGAGGGCACGGAGCCTCCCCTGGAGCAGGAGGTGCCTCCCCTCGCCTCTCTGCCACCTCCTGCCAGTGCCACCTGCACTGGCAGCACAGGTTTGGCCCCTAGTGGGGCTGGGAAAGAGCCAGGAGCCAGATGTAGGGCTCCACAAGAGAGGAATGCTGCCTGGATCCAGGAGGTGAAATAACTCTGTTACCTGTGGGACAGGTGTTCAAAACACTGGGAACACCCCGGCTCGGGGATTGCAGCTCAAGGCTTTTCCTCATCCCCTGCACCCTTGGAGAGTCCAAACCACCCTCAGGAAATGTCAGCCATCCTTGTGAGTCTCAAAGCACTGCCAGGGGACCGTGCCCCAGGCCATTAGCAAACTGGGCTCCCACCTGCACTGGGTGGACTGGGGATACTGGGGGCTCACAGCTGCCATGCACACCGTGCCAGCCTCCCCCAGCCTAGGGAGCATCCCTGGGACCCACACAGCCTGGATGAGCTCCAGCAGCCTCATCCTGATGCCTTAGGATTTCTGCTTTTCTATTTTTAATCTGTTTTTAACCCTGCAATTCTTTAGTGCAGAACTCTAAACTCCATATCCAGTGTGAGCTGCTGCTCTCCGATTTGGGGCACACACAACAATTCCTCTCCAGGCCTGGCAATCAAGGACACCTCACTGCCTCAGGCCTGAGAGATGGAAACAAAAGTGAGTTGGGAGGAGCAAACTTGGGGTAAATGACTTCATTACCTGGAGCTGGAATTGGAAAATTAACCCCCAAAATGCAAATAGCCCAAACTTATTAAAGTGTGCAAACCCGTGACCCATTGTCCATTTTGGTTTGTCTGCCCTAAATGTACCTGAAGGCCCTTCAATAAATAGAACTGTTTTCTATTCTCTTAATTTTGTCTGGCCTGTTTTTAGGTAGTCAAACTCAGCCCAACCACCCTGCATGTGCCCTCTCAGTCCCTGTGCAGCAGCACGGACCAGTTCTCCTGTAGATTCCTCCTCTTCCTTCCCACAGGGTTTCCCCAAGCCTGGAACAAGCTGGAGGGCAGCACCTGAGCAGCTCCCCTGCATCTTCCCACCTGTGCTGGGAGCAGGGCAGGACGGTCCCTGATCCCTGCACCCACAGAGCAGAGGAGTGCAGGGTCCAGGGCTGCCTCAGCCCCCAGTTTTGGGGGGCAGCTGGTGAGGGATGTGGGAACAGCCTTTCCCTGCATCCCTGCTCCCCCCTGCAGAGGGGTTTAACTGGGAAGCCCCAAAAGATGCTGCAGTGCCCTGAGCTGCATCCCTGCCCACTGAGGGGGTTCAGCTGGGAGCTGGGGTTTAACCTGGAACTGACCCTAAGGATGCTGCACGGGCTGAGCCAGACCCCCAACATGCTGAGGGGTAGGAGGGCAGCACATATTCCAGCCCCTAAAAACCTTGCAGGGAGGCTGGGAGGGGAGACTTCGAGAGGACCCCAGGGCTGTAGACAGACAGACAGACAGACAGACAGATGCCGTCCATCTCGGCCCTATGGGGACACACACGGAGGATAGCGGTGCTGGAGGTGGTCGAGGCAGCCTCTCCTCCCTCGCAGAGCATCACCAGCTGCCGAGCCGGCACTGCCACCTCGTGGCACGGCCACCAGCGAGCCTGGGGACAGAGGGACATCGCGCAGCCCCGGACACGCTCCATGGCTGCGCAGAGACTTCGTTATCGGGGGGACTCCTGCGGGATGAATCAGTGCAAAAAAAAGATGGGAAAAAACTCCAAAGGCGGCAGGTAAAGGTGGGGGGAGTGCGGGTTAGCCTGGCCGGAGGAGGAGGGTGAGAAAGGGAAGATGTGGGAGGGGACAGCAAGGGACAGTGCTCACTGTCCATCATCACCCCGTCAGATGGGGCTGGGGCTGTCTCCCCTCCTCCTCCTTGCCCAAAACCAGGAGCTGAGCATCAGCGTCCATCCCAGTATCCACCTCAGCCTGGAGCACCAGCTGGGACATGCTGCAAATCCCAGGGGGACAACACAGCTTGGGATGCTTCAGGCAAAGAACAGCCCAGCATCCCCCCCAAACACGTCTAGGGCAGCCCAGCCCCTCCCCACAGCCCCTCTGACAAAATCAATGACAGCAACCAAGCCTTTTTATAGATATATTTTTTTTTAGCAAATGTTTATTTATATCAAAATACAAAACATTTCTGAAGCAGGGTAATGTTACATGAGGAGCAAGTTAATCGATTCCAAAACCCATCATTCTCCTACAGCATGGCTAGTTGTACGTAACATTGCAACACTGCCAGAATTTCTTATAGTGGGTACATTAAAATAAGAAAAAATCAACTCAAGAAGTCAATCTATGAACATGCAATGTTACCGGCGATAAATTAAGAACTCAGCAGGCCTAAAAATCCCAACAGGCAGAGACCGAGGGACCAGCTACTCCCAGTAAGGCAGGGCTTCAAACTCTCGTTTCTTCCAGTTTTTGTTGGCTTATTAGCATTTACTCATTAACTGACAACAGTCCAAGAGCCAAAAGGACCCAACTTTCTTGGCAGAGTGGGATTATTGCTTAGAGCTATCAAAGCAGCCCCAGCTCCCGGCTGGCCCCGGGGGATGGGCTGGGAGAGGGCTCGCAGGGCAAGAGCCAGGGGTCTGCCTTGGCTAAGCGCTGCGGAGGTCGGGCTGAGCTGGAAGATGCGGGATGTCCCGCAGGAGGATCGGGGGTGTCATCCCCGCCGCGGGGATGCCGGGAGCAGCGGGCAGCGCTCCCGGCGAGGTCTCGGATCCCTGCCCAGGGCAGGCTAGCACCCAGTCGGAAGGAGAGTTTGGGGTGAGGGACCTGTGCCCCTCATCGTACGCCTGGGGAGTGATGCTGAAATTTGGCTTTCCCCTCCCCGCGGGCCGGGAATTCCGGGGAATGCCCATTCCCATCCCGGGGAATTGCAGGGATGCCGATGCCGAGCGTGGCCACCGGTCCCTCCTGCTGGCATTTCCTGGCCTTGGCGGAGGCCGAGAGCAACAATACAGATACAGAGAGATTATAGAGAGAGCGGAATAAGTTTCGTATAAGGCTTTGGTACAGCACCATCATGTCAGATTTATTTGTAAATCGTTTACAGAAAAAAAAAGCTTACTGAAAAAATAGTGTTTTGTTTCTCTTATCTTTTTTTTTTTATTCTTTTTTTTTATTATTATTATTTTCTTCTGAGGAACATACCTGAAAGTTCAAAAATTAACCCTCTAGTTGCCGTCTGGGCTCCCACCAAATGCTCGTTCTGCTGTGTGCAGTTCCAAAAGGAAGTGACTCGATCCCAAATCCCACTAAGTTGTGATACTCACAGCAGCCACCAGTCACTAAAATCAACACCACAGAAACCCAGCAGCTGATCGCTACTCACTGTTTAGTAAAACTTAAGAAAGAATTAAAAAAACAAAACCAAAACCCTAACAAAACTTAAAAAAAAAAAAAAAAAAAAAAGTCACAACAACAAACGTTATGGAACCAGCGGCACTAAAGTTTCTTTTATTGTTATTGTTATTTTAAAAAGTCAGTTCCACTGGTTACCATTGAAACAGCACCAAAGAGCACCCTAACGTGTGTTATACATCGAAATACTCGACATTCAAGAGATGGAAACGAGGTTGGATGGTCTAGTCTTTATATCCAGAGGCAAGAAATTCTTCTTAAAAAGAGGAAAAAGTTGTCCCACGCAACCAGAGATGCATTGGGTCTGGAAGAAAATCCTGCCTTAGGGGACAACTACGGGGTTAGGAGGAGATTAAATCAAGAGCTACCTATGGAGGTCTACGAGGGTTCAGAGAGTCTACAAACCTATTAAAAGGGAATTAATTAAAAAGTCTGGGCTCCCCCGGAGAGCCAGGGCTGCTCCCCGAGGAGCTGGAGTGCAGGTGTGATCCCCAAATACCCAAAGGACGAACCTTAGGGCAACGTGGGCATTTCCAGGATTTCCAAAGGGCTTTCCCACATGGGAAATGCCAAGGGACCGGAGCCTGCACAGCCGTGTGGAAGGTCCTGCACCCCCTGGGGCCACGGGAGCATCCCCTGCCTGCTGTCTGCCAGCCCCAGAGAAGGAAAAAAAGGGAAGTTTGGCCTTAAAGTGCATCTGGGAGGGCAAGGAGTGAGTGCCAGCATCTCCCACCGAGCCAGAACCTCCCCGAGCAGAGACAGGCGCTTCCCACAGCTCCAGCCGAGCAGGAAGAGCCTGGCAGGGGCAGGAAGCAAACCCCGCTGGAAAGCAAGCTCCGGGCAGGTGTGCGAGGATGGAGGCAGCGGGAATGGTGTCCAAAAAATAATAAAAAAAAACCAAATCTAAGAAACCACGGGAAGCGGGACGATGCTGTCGGAGCCGCCGCCCCTGAGCCCCCCGGAGCGCGGGGGGGAGCAGCTCCTGATGTGTCTGTTTGGCATCCAGAGGGTTAACGGTACTGTGGGAAGTGTGCTTTGTAAACATTTCTAGCTTTCCTTTGCCTGTTTTTTTTCTGTAAGTGATTCCAGGGGAGATGGGGAAAGGAGAAAGCTGCCCGCCCCCCTGCCCACCCCCAGCAATACCCAAAGCCCCACCGGTGGGGGGCAAGGCAGCCCCCCAGCCCGGACACCGACTGGTGAGAAATCTCATCCTTTCTCTTTCTCCTGACATCCTTTTTTTTTTTTTTTTTTTTTTTTCTTATTCGTTTGTTTTTTTTTTTAACATATAAAATACTCACTTATGTATTTACCGCTAATAAATGCAAGTTAGTCCCATCAAACATGCTTTGCTTCGATATCAAGAATTGGTGCTGAACAAATCTCGGCTGGATATTAGAAACATCCCCCACCCCAGCCCCCCCCGACCCGACGAAGAAGAGAAAATATGGAAAATACAGGTGACACCTAGGGAGGACACGGTGCCGCTGCGAGGGGCCAGCTCCCGGGAGTACATTCGTGCCTCAGCCATGGGGACATGGCATGACCCCGCTGAGGGATCTCTGCCTGCCTCTGGAGGGGTGTGAGCACTCCAGGGATGTGCCACCATCCCCTCGGGGACATCTGAGCCCAAACAACAGCACCTGGATCCGCCCGGAGCTCAGGATTGTGGGACACAGAACCAAGGGCAGCAAAGCCCCGGTCGCCACTGCCCAAAGACAATCCCCAAATCGTGCCCCAGTGAAGGCAGAGGGGTGGTTTGCAGCTGGAGGTGCCATTGCTCAGTCCCAAACTGGCTCCTTGTCCCTCCACAGCCCACGGGGAAGGGGGCAGGGATCTGGTGGGTCTGTACTGCCCTGCAGGAAAAGCCCCAAATATCCCCAGCACATTCCCCACTGCGCCAGGGCTCGATGCCACCTCACCCACTGGGACAGGGAGAGCCCCACATCCCATCCATAGGGACAGGGAGAGCCCCACATCCCATCCACAGGGAGAGCCCCACATCCCATCCATAGGGACAGGGAGAGCCCCACATCCCATCCACAGGGACAGGGGGAGCCCCACATCCCATCCATAGGGACAGGGAGAGCCCCACATCCCATCCACAGGGACAGGGAGAGCCCCACATCCCATCCATAGGGACAGGGAGAGCCCCACATTCCGTCCATAGGGACAGGGAGAGCCCCACATTCCGTCCATAGGGACAGGCTCACATCCCACTCATCCAGGCAGAGAGAGCCCCACATCCCATCCAGGCAGAGAAAGCTTCAAATCCCACCCACCCAGGCAGGGAGAGCCCCAGATCCCAGTGGACACCAGCAGCCCCCAGGGCACCAGGACACTCTGCTGGCCAGGGACACTGCTGGAGAGGAACTGACATTCCCTACAGAGAAGGTTCCCTGCTCCAGGGACCTGGAGAATCCCACTGTGGCCACCTGGGTGGCTCTGAGGGGCTCCACCAACTGCAGAAGGTTTCAGAAACCCTCGAGATTTATGAGGGCAGAGAGGGCAGGTGACCAACAGCACCCAGGGAGGCAGCAGTGTAGGGACCCTGTCCCCACAGCGTGTCCCCATCCTGTGTCACCCCCCAGGCTGCAGCTGCCTAATCCTCCCTGAGCACCCTCAGAGCTGAAATTTGCCTTTTTTTCTCTGAAAAAAAAAAAAAAAAAAAGCCCAAAACAGCCCTCAGTGGAAACACCACCTCACCACGGCCCTGGGCAAGCTGGCAGCAAGCCCAGGCTTCCCCATCCCGGGATTTTTTTCCCTTTTTAGAGTTTTTTCCCTATTGAAACAGCAACAGTGGTGATGCTGGGCCTGGAGCAGAGCCCCCAGAGCACTGCAAGCCCCCCAGCCTGGCCCAGCCCTCCTGTCCCTCGCCACTGTATTGCTCAAACAGCACTAGGCATGGATACAAAAATAAAACAGCTATGTGACTTAGATATATATAATTTTTATATATATATATATATTTGTATATATATTTTTGTCTATTTATAGGTGGATGGAGAAGCAGAGAAGCTGAAGCGCAATATAATGTAAAAATACTCGCTCTGCTCCCGCTGTTGAGACTCTCCCCACCTCTGACAGCTTCTCTCATGCTGCACAGAAGTTTCTGACACCTATTACTAACGAATTATTTTAAATATTTATTCTCCCCCCCTTCTAAAATAGAGAGTAAATATATATTTGTTTAATTTTATATACAATGCGGTTTCGATACACCAATATCATTTCTTTAGATAGAGATACTGGGGCTCATTTCTCAAGTCTTTTTTTTTTTTCTGTGTGTGTGTTTTATTTTAATCTAAGTGCTGGGGGGGAGTGGTTGGAAATCTGAGGAACTTTCAGACCTGGGAAGATGGGCACCCTCTTTTGCAGCCCTGCAACCTCAGGAGAACAAGAATTAAAGCCCTCCTGGGAGAGAAAATGTCATTTTGATGGTAAATCCAAAATCTGGGCAAACTGTCCTCCATGGGGGATGCCAGCCCCTCCATCCTGCATTTCCCACCCCACTGCAACCAGTATAAAAATCTTTAGCTACCTCTACAGTGCATGCTTGCCTCATCCAACACCCCCGAGCCTGGACCAGCCCCTCTGCCCCCCCTTTCTCTGCCCACCCCCTCCCCAGGTCCTTCCTCCATCCATGCACGTATCAAAAGTCAGTCAGAGCCCCAGGACTGGGGATGCTCGTCCTGCTGCCATGCAATGCTGAGGAAAAGAGCTCAGCCTGCTGTGGCAAAACACCTAAAAATGGGGAAAATGGGCAAACACGGCTCCCTCTCATGCCAGTCACCCAGGCAGGGGAACAGGCTCCCATCTCCAGTCCCTTCCCACAACCACACTGGTCCTCCCTGCTCAGGGATGTGCCAGCTGATGGGAATTAAGTGCAATGTTAAGTTTCTTCTTTTGCTGGCACCAGTGTTGCCAAATTTGGTCGCTCCTTCCCAGCCCTCAGTTCCTGGATGAAACATTCCCTAATTCCCTAAACAGACCTCTAATAGGAACAACTGCATTTCCCACCTCCCCTTCCCACAAACATGGGCAGAGAGGAGTCAAGATATTCAGAAACAGAAAAAAAAAAAAGCCAATAAAATTAAGCTGAAGGGGGGAAATGGGAGTAAATATCCTGCTTTCTGTAAGGGCTACCCTGTGCCCAGACAGCACAGGGATGGCTCTGGGAGAGCAGTGGGAATCCAGCCTGGATCTGGCTGCCCCCATGCCTGGGGTCAGTACCAGCTCTGGCATCACTGGTGACCAAATCCCCTCTCTGCTTCAGATGCTCAAAGTCCTTCTAATGAGGTTTAAAATAAAAAGACACTGTCAAGAACATCTTGTCCCTCCCGGGAGGCACTGCTGGGACTGGCTGGCACAGTCGGTGCTGCATTCCTCAGCTCAGGGGATAAATTTAGCTGTATCCCTCTGTCATCCCTTCTGACTCACGCTTTTCTGGGAAGAACAGACAAAAAGCAAAATGCTTTCACATAAGTAACCAGAGAGCAGCATCTAGAGGGGCTTGAGGGAAAGGTTTTTGTGTGGTGCAGCTTTTTCTTTAAGCGATGGCACCAGAGATGAGACAACGTGACATCCCCCTCCCGTGTCATGCCCCGTGTGCCTCGGACACGCAGAGCACAGGACCTGTCCCTCCTGCTCCTCCATGTCACGGCCCAGGGGTGAGTCACAGACAATGAACAGAGCTGAAAACTGCGGGTGAAATAATGAAACAGAGCGATCTGTTGTGTGCGGCAGGGCGGCAGCGCACGTCACGCCGGTGCCTCTCCATCCCCAAATTCCCCTCAGGCTGCAGCTGCTCCCAGCCCCTTCCCCACTTTGCCCATCCTGATCCCCCACTCCAGCACGGCTCTAAACTCTCCCCTAGCGACACACATACCCCGACATGCAAATCTACTGAATTCTGCAAACCTATCTACCTTTGTCCTATGCTTCTCTATCTATTTATATCTCATATGTACAGTGGGTTTTACTCTGGTTCCTTGAGAAGATTTCCTTCCAAAAAAGCCCTGACTTCAGTCTGGGGCTGCAGCGAGCCCATGTGGGACGTGTGGAAATCCCTGAAGGTCCAGCCTCATGGAAAAATACCTCCAGATAAAAGTTACAGCTGAAACCAACCCAAAACTCCGAGAACTCCCAAATCTACGTCACTGCCTGAAGCAGGAAGAGAAACCAAAATGCCAGGCGGATTTTGTCCTAATACAGACAGCAAGGTGGGAGCAGCAATGAGTCTGGAATGTGTGTCATGTCTGGATGCCACCAGACATGACTAAGCCCTGCCAGGACCGTGCCTGGGCTGCTGAGCCCAAATCCAGTGTCCTCAACACTCCCAGAGGAAGGTACAGCAAGTTGTTATTGCCTTTAATATTCCCTTTACATTTATATATCCAAACAGCATCGTCTCCAGCTTTCCTCCAAAGCAGGTGGCACTGAGCCAGCTGACAAGGTGACAAACACCAGATGAACAGCCTGGAGTCCACCAGTGCCCCAAAGCAGCCTCCAAGTCACAGGTGACTGGCAGCAGGAATGAGAATCCTCCCAGGAAAAGCATCCCCTGCTCACAGAGACACCCCGGGGGCTCACAGAGACCTCTCAGCTCAGGGGGCAGAGTGCAAACCATGCCGAGGTTCAGACTGGGAAGAGACCCTGGGACCTTCCAGCTCCCCCATCCCACAAACCCATCACTCCCTGTTCCTGCTGTTAGTGACAGGCACAGAAAGGGGCCCCCACAAACGAGCCCTGAATGCTCCCTCTCCCCTCCCCTTACTAACTTGCATTTTCCTTCACATCAACAGCACGGAACCAAAACGCTGCTGGGGCTGCATGGCAAAGTCACCTTAGAAACACGTGGACGAGAGCTCAGCAAGTCCTGCTGCAAAAGCAGGCAAAGCACCTTCCCTGCCCATTTCCCTGCCTGCTCCAGGACTGATTGTTGGACAGGCTGCAAGTGGCAGCATCCCAGGACCGCCCCTTTTCCACAGGATCTCAGTGGCATCCTGTACCCAGCTCTCCATGTCACCTCCCCCAGCTCAGGGTGCCCCAGTCCTGCAGCCCCCACAGCAGCATGACACCAGCGTTGGAGCATCCCCACCACAGCCACCTCGCAGGGAGATGCACCAGCAAGGACCCCCCAAAACTGGGCTGGCACCCTTGCACTGACACCTCAGCAGAGCCCAGGGACAAATATCCTTGTGATTCAGAGGCATTTTTTCACTGTGGGCCAGGATTTGCCAAGGGACCTAATGGAACATCACATTCACAACGTGCAAGGAGGAATTGTCTGGTCACTGATACAGAAAGAGCCATCTACCTCAGACCAGCTTAGAAAATAAGAGAGTTTGGCCCAGGAAGATAAAAATCCAGATATATTTTGCAGCATGAAAGGAAAAAAAAAAAAAAAAAGAATGAAGAAGCAGCAGCAGCAGCTGTGTTTGCAAACCACCAAAGCGACACGGAGTTCAAACGGGGGTGAAATGGGGGAAGTGTTTGGCATCGTCTGACACGGCTTCGATGTTTCCAGGTCCACGGAAGGAGAGAGGAGCAACCCTGAAGGGCATGGAAACCAGAGGGCTGGGAGAAGCGAGGAGGTTGCCAAAGCAAGAGGCGAGCCAGTCAGCCAAAGCACGACCCGAGTCTATTGGAAGGTGACTCGGTCTAGCAGGGAAAGGAGTTAAGGATGGTTTTAGGGAGGAGCTGCTTCCACGAGGCGCCCGGGCGGGATTTCCCACTCCAGCAGCGTGGCAGGTACACGGCTGAAAGAGAGAGGGCTGCAGCTCCAGCCTCTAAAGGTCGAAGACCATGAAAAGCCCAGTGGCTCAAAACACCTGCAAAAGGAAAACAACTCTCAAAAGACTGACCCAGCAAGCCGGCATGCTCCGTCAACCTGCCCAGCACTCCAAGTCCTCTAGAGCTCCTTAAGATGGGATGGGGCATAGTCCTGAGGTAGCAACCTCAAGAGCCTGAAGACAGCGCCTGGCCCATCCGAACGGACGTCGTAAATCGTTTGGAAAGCACTCAAATGGAAAAGCAACCCTCTGTTCGAGAGGCTGAGGCAATGAGAGCAAAAGGAAGAGCAAGTTGGCCATGGCACAGGCAGCACAGAGCCTCCACGCCTCCCCCGGCCCCCGAGGGTCACCTGTCTGTCAGGAGCAGCCCGGCTGGAGTGACCGGCGAGCTGAAGTTGGCTAAGCCAGGCAGAGTTTTCCCCGCTGCCGAGCGGGAGAATGGCATTAAATCAATTCAGATCCGAGCAGGTTCTAGGGAAAAACCCTAAAAACACACCCAAAGAAAAGAAATTCGCAGTCATACTGTTAGCAAGGTTGAGTTCTCACTCTGAGAGTTGAGGTTCTTACATCAGGTCACTCGTCATGTCAATAAAAAGCCCTGGCGCAGGCTGGAAAGAGAGGGGTATTTCTGCCAGACCCTTCCTCCTTCCCAAGACAAGCCTGCTGATGGTTTGAGACCACCTACACAAAGTTGTTAAAGCTCAGAAATATCTGGTTATCGATTTAGAGGATTCATCGTCCAGTGGTTCAAACCTTTCTTAGGGCCTGGAGATTGGAAAAGACACAGTGCTCTGCTTTTGGTGGTCACAGGTTCCCAAGCATTCTGCTGGGAGAGGAAGCACAACCTCTAAAACCAGGTGTATTGAGGCAGAGCAATAAACAGGCTCTGACCTAAAAGCGTGGCATGGTCAGAGAGCTGGATCACAACTGAGAGCTCACGTCTTTCTCCAAACATCTCAGCCCTTGGAGGTTCAACCAGCAGCAAGAGCAAAAACCAAGGCAAAGCAGAATTAAAGGCGAGATTGCAGAGAATCTCTTGGCAATTCTACCTGGGAATAAACAAAAGTTTCATATGCAAATAGAGAGCCTGGGGCTAAAAACATGCCTGCAGGCTCTCCAGCTCTCCTGACACTTTTTCTACAGCCTGAATCCACTCAAAGCAAGAATATCTACATGAAACACTTGGTGTTTTATTCCCAGGCAGGCTGGAGGGTTTAGCACTTTACCGCAGAGGAAGAACTGTGCAAACCTGGATGCAGTGGTTGATTTTACCACTTCAAGCTAAACAGAAAGAGAAAAAGAATCAACTCTAAATATTTTAAAGGTAGGGATTGCTTGGTATTAGCACTAAGCATTTACATAGCACTTGCAGTCTGTAGGCCACCAAGTGCTTGTCCAAAGTGCTCAAATATGACTTATCCCCATTTTACAGATGGGAGAACTGAGGCACAGAGAGGTCAAGTGACTTGCCCAAGGCCACGCAGTCAGAGAGTGGAGGCAGAGCAGGAAAGTGAGCCCGGCTGTTCTTGGGTTACACCTTGCCTGCTAAAACAAACCAAAAAAAAGGCCTATGCAATCCAGAAAACCACCAGCCACCAAACCTACCCTATTCTGAAGAGGAAATACATTCTGGTGAAGAGTTAGAACAGCATTACCGAGGGGAACAGGGGGCAAAGGGAGGGACACAACCCCGGCGGGTGTCACAGCCGACACATCCGGGCTGGAGCAGGAGGAAAAAGGGAGAAACGGTGAAACCAGCAGCAACTTATTTGAAGCTGGCGCGAAACGCTGGGCTTAGCTTTGCACGGAGCCATCCACGTCCATCTGCAGAGCTGGGCACTTCCAGATGCTCTCCCCGGGGCTCAGCACCTGCCGAAGGAGGCTTTGGGGACCACGCAGCCAAACCCAGCTCGCTCGCCTGCGTCTCCCCGCTTTGCAGTTATCGGTAGGGATTAAACATCACACAGTCAGAAATCACATCACCACGCGGCACTGAAGAACATTTGCCTGAGATACACGGAGTGTCGGGCAGAATTAGTCAAACCCACCCTCATCAAAGCTGGCACACGCCACACCTGGAGGGGGAAACACCCTCAGATCACACCCAGCCCCGCACCCGCACACTCGCACGGCACCGAGCGCACGTTAGCGAGGCTCGAGTGTATTTGCACACAGACAAATGGTGATTTCTCACATCTCACATTGATTCGAAGGCTCAGGGTCTTTTCTGGCTTTTCCCTTTCAGAGATAGGTAAGGAAAGATGTCACGGATGGTTTTGCTGCTGTTACCTTCACATCAAATGAGGCTGGGAAGGGGGAGGCAGGGAGATTTCACAATTACATTTTCATGGGATTATTTGGTCAGGTTTTTATCATAATCAGATTCATGGGATTACCAGTTCCCGCCTGGGTTGTTAGGTTCATGTCACTTAATTACACCCTGTGTCATTCAATTTCTTCCGGCGACTGAGGGCCAGCTGCTCAATCCCACACTTTCCCCCCTAAACGCGCGCTGCGGACGCAGATGTCAGAAGTTCCATCCATGCCTTTGAAGCCTAGAGATCTTTTCCAAAACCGAGTTGCAACACCCCCCCCTTCCCATCCCACCCAAACTGTTTGGGGTGGGGGAGAAGTGGATTTGAGTAACACCCAGCCCAAAGCATCCTCCCCAGAGCATCCCCCGGGTCCCCCCAGCTCATCCCCGCTGAACCCCTCAGAGAGGTGACAGCACAGGGGTGTCCCCCCCTCCTTCCCATCACCTCCATCCCCCCGTGGTGTGACACCAGCAACCTCCACCGCTCCTGTTCAACCTCCTGGGGCCGGCGCTAGGCTAGAGCAGGGTGGCGTGTCCGCTGGTGTCGTCGTGGTCTACGCTGTTGAGAATGGCTGTCTGGTCTTCAGGGAGCTGCCGGTGGCAGAGGTCGTCCTTCAGCGCTGAGAGCCGGGCGAAGGGGTCCTGACGAGGGTGTCTCTTCTTCTTGCGGAGGCAGACAGCTTCGTCAGGTGACAGTACCTGAGAGCTGGGAGGGTGCTGAACCTGGGAGGCAGAGCCGTCTGGGAAGGGGGGAGAGAAGGCAGATGGGACCGGAGCCAGCAGCAGGCAGAGCAGAGCGCTTTGCTTGCTGAAAAAGGGAGGTGACAGCGTGGCAAGAAGGGAGAACGCCGGGCATCAGGGAAAAGGAAATTAACATTCCAAATCCAAACAAATGACTAAATATGGGAGATGCATGGAAAGGACTCTGTTTGGAGGAGCAAAGGAGGGACAACCTGCAGGCAAGCAGCCCAGGGAGGCATCCCTTTGGGAGGCAGGGAACAAGGGCAGCATCCAGGAATGGGCTTGGAGACCCCCAGCGCTGGAGCCGGCAGGGATCTGCCCGAGCTCTGCTCACAGCAGGACACAGGGAATGCTGTTGGGGACCGTGGGGTCCTCACACTCACTGGGTTGTTTTCTGGATTTCGAGGAGCCCTTGGATGACTTTTTGGGCTTCTTTATCCGCTGGTATTTCAGAGCTTCGAGCCTCTCAGGTGCAGCAGCGTCCCCGGGCGGAGATGGACGTTTTCTAGGAAGGAAAAGCAGACACGTGCCATCAGCGGCTCCCGGCCACGCTCGGGCCTCTGGGCGTCCCCGGAGGGGGATCGGCCGATCCCAGTCGGCTCTGCCGTGGAAAAGGAAGAGGTGAGAAACCCGGGGCTGAGGGAGCAGGGCCAGCCAGGCGTGCCAGAGCGCGGGATGGAGGAAGTGAGGCATCCCTGCTGTCCCCCTACGTCTCCTCCAGATTGTCAAGCGGCACCGAGACCCGACCGGTGCCACTGGCCACGTCCAACACGGGCACCCCCAGCTCACCTGCCTGCCATGCCAACACTGCTAAACAAAACAGGACGGGGCAGATCCTATGTCCGATAAGGCATTTCTGGGAAGTGGTAGGAAACCCCTTGGGATGAAGAGAGAAGAGAAGAGAAAGAGATAGGCAGAAGCGGCACGGCAGCATCGAGACGGGCACCACGAGCCACCCAGGGCGGACAACACCGGCGCCACAAACAGCAGGGAGGCAGGATCCTGCTGGCCCTGCTCCCACAGCCAGAAAAACCAGGGGCCACACGACAGACAGGGACACCAAGGGCACACACCAACAGAGCTGGGAGAGGTACCTCGTTCCCAGGTCCCTGCGAGAAACGACAACAGAAACGCGACACCACAGGAGCATCCGCTCCTGGAACAGAGAGAGGCTGGCAGCTGGAAATGGAAACACTGACAAGGTTTTACTGCGAGGACAAGGAGGGCGTTTGCAAAGGGGTGCTTCCTGCAGGAGAGCCAGCAGGTGCAAGGGATAGTTTATCAGCTGTATTCCCCGAGGAACTCTTCCACAGGAACCAGCTCAAGGTGCAGTATCCTCCCCTTTGCAAAGAAATGTTTTATTTCTTTCACTGTACCTGTTTTTCCCATCCAAGGCCTGGAAAGCACAACTGCTGTAGAGAGCAGAGCATTAGAGAAAAACCTTTTCCTTAGGAGAGCAGGCAGTCCAGCTCTTATCTATAACACATCACAGTATCCCCCCTTCTTGCTGCTTTCTCATCTTCTTCCCCCTCTCCATTTTCCTTCCACGACCCTCCAAGAGTCACCAACTCCTAATGCCACAGAAGAAGTCAGAAGCTTATCTGGGATAAACCCAAGCCACTTGCAGACAAAGTGTCCAGAGAAGACAGGAAGCCTCCACAAAGCACTTTTCACTGCGATAAAGCCAACACTTTAAGCCAGGCTCCAATGAGGAAAGGAGATTTAAACCAGCCTGCTGTCACCCTTCAGAGGAGGAGATAACTCTCTTCTGCTCTCACAACTTGGTCAGCAGAGGTCAGCAACCAAACCTTGTCACAGGAGCCACACAGAGGACAGTGCTGATGGCAGCTCCTGCATCCATCTGTGACCGGGGCAAGGGTCAGCAAGCCCCACAAGCCACGGGCAGCAGAAGGGCAGGAGGAGCCACCTCAGCTGGCTGCAAGAGGCACCAGTGCCTTCAGCCTCCTGCTCGGGCACAGAACCACTGAGGATGATGTCCCCTGTCTGTCAGCAAGCTGTGCCCCATCCAGCATTGCAAAAACACCGTGGCTGCTGGCAGGAGCAGAAGGGAAGGGGTGAGGACATGGGCTGGAGCACAGACCCCACACTCCTGGGCTGTGGTACCAGAGTACACCCATCCATGGAGAGTTTGGAGCTCCTCATCTCCCCTAGGGTCCAGACAGAGCTTGGCTGGCACTGAAAACACCCTGCAGGCTTTCCCCCATGGGTCCCCACGTGTGCACCACTGCAGAGCACAATGCAACAGCAGCACTTCCCATCAGACATCCCAAGCTTCTCCAGAGCGTAGAAATTCCAGCTGGAGCACACAGGCAGGGAGCTCCCGGGAGATTTTTCCCCTTGGGGAGCAGAAGAGTTTTTGGGGTTTTTTTTTGAAGATGAGTGTGATTGCTTCTCATTTCTGCTGGCAGCACCGGAGAGCACCCAGGGAAATGCAGCATGAGGTGAAGAAGCAGCTGAGGCACAGCAGACGCAACAGAAACCCAAACACTGGGCACATAAAAGCTCCTTTTCACGTTTTCCAACGCAGCAGAGACGTCAAGGTGCAGAGAGCTCCCGGAGAGCCTCTGTTCCAGCTCCCAGCAGAGCATCACATCAGCCAAAGATGAAGCAGCTCATCAGACATGCCGGGAGTCCCGCTGGCTGGATCCAAGCTTTTCCTCATCAGAAAGACGACGTTTACATTTGCAGAGCTCAAACACCTTCCCAAGTGCAGTCAGCCTCTTGTGAGAGATGCTGCCAGCAGCAGCTCTACCCTCTGAGCTGAACCAACACAGCCAGCCACACACGGGCTGGCTAAAGGCAGGACCCACAGCTCACAGCATGGCTTTCCCTGCAGCAATTCCAGCTTGAATGGCCAAGGACAGGCTTTTCCCACTTGTAGCCACCATTCTGTGGGGTGCACATGAGTTCCATTCCTGCAGGTACGTGGCTAATGGTGACTTCAGCTGCTCCAGGTCCATCACCCATGGAGCTCACGTGTGCCAAGCCCTGGACACCACCAAGCTCTGTGATTCTGCCACCATCCTGCCCACCAGCACCTGCCTTCTACCATCTCTTCCCACCACCCAGACAGCTTTGCCACTATTATTAAAGCTCAGCCTGTAAAAGTCTCTTGCTTTTTCCACTCTTTTTTCTTTCTAAGAAGAAGCTGTCGTGGCATGCTGACAAAATTAAACAGATTTACATGAGGGATTATGAGGAAATTGCCTGAAGCTCATTTCCACTAGTTCTCCGTAATTGAACTCGTATTTATACGCACAAACATAAACAGTGAGTGCACTGAACCCATGTGTCACCATAAATACTGTCTGACCTCTGGCAAGGAAGAGATACAGAGGACAGAACAATGCTACTCAGCAGCCAAATTTTATCTGCTCTACCCACCCTTTATCTCTACAAAGGGCGCCAATTCTTCCAAATTAATTTTCATTTTAAGCTCAGCCAAAAGCCTCTTCCTGCCCTCAGAGTTCACATTTTGGGCAGCAGCCCATGCACAAGGGAGACCTTGAACACCAACAGATGAGATGTTCAGGGAGTCGGGAGAACTTCTGGAAATTTCAGGGCAGAGCCAAGCAAAGGAGCTTTGAGAAGCCCACGTGAACTCCTGGCACCAACGTTCTGCGAGGCACCACCACCACCTGGAGCAGCAGTTTTCCTCAGTCTCCAAAGGAAAACCCTTCTGCATGAGCAAGTGTCTGGACTGCATGGACTGGGAGGTACTGGAGAGGCCACAAAGGTACTGAAGGACCTTCAAGAGTCCCAGGACAGGAAATGGAAGTAGAGGAGAAGAAGTATCCAGACCAACACATATCTCAGCTGCTCTTCTTCAAATGTCCTTCCATGTACAAAGCAAAGATATAAGGGAGAAGACCCCTGAAATCATCACTGACCTCTTTCCACTCAGAAGGAGAACCCCTACAAAGGAAGGGTCCAGGAGATTCAAGGATACTATACGTATATTTATATAAATTTAACCTCATGGAGGTCTCAACACGCCCTCCCTGTCTCCTCCTCTCCTTGAGCCAAGACATTGACATCCAGGAATAGTTTGGGCACGTTAGAGCATCCACTTGGATAAAGTAGAGTATCTGCTTGAACTGAGCCCACTGTGTCCTTCAACCCTTCATCCTCCTCACACAAAGAGCTCAATTCTCCTACACGAGGCTCCTGCAAGTGAGAATTGCCACTCTGCTCCGAGGCAGCGCTGGCTGCTGCCTCCATCCCGGAACGCTTGGGATCCTTCAGCACAAGAGGTGCCAGAGAAACACCGCGGTGACAGCCCCAGGCCAGGGCTGCTGCTGCTGCCGAGGCACCGCCAGCAGGGAGGGAGCAAGGGGCTGGTCACAGCGGGGAGCACATCCGGGAAAAGGGTGCCCTTCTACAGGTCTGCAGACACCACAACTCATCTACACAACGGACTTCACCACCATGCTGACGGAGAGGAGAGAAGGCGAGGGAAACGGGGCCGGGCTGGACAGGAAGAGGGGGATACAGTCATGGGGAAGGGGAGGGGGAGAGAGGAAGATAAATGAAAAACAGGAGTGAGAAAATAGATAAGGAAATTAAAGAGACTGAAAAGAAAAAATAAAATAATAGTAATAATAATAATAATAATTAAGAAAGAAAAGAAAAACGCACTCAGACAAGCGGACTCACAACTTCTCCAAGCGGAAGGAGGCATGAAACACATGCAGAGGATCAGCACATGGACAGTCTTTAAAGGGGAACCTGTTTCTTTCAAGTGGGGAGCGAGGGCTGCTGCTCCTCCCGCACGCCTGGCGCCGACGTCCCTTCGTCACTCAACGCTACGCCACGGCCAAGCCCCCCAGCTCCCAGCACTGGCAGTGCTGCCCTGGCAAGGGGGGCCTGGGGAGGCCACCCAGGGCAGGCTGCCATGCCGAGGGGCAGGGGAGCTTGGTTCCTTGTCTGTGGTTTTTGGGTTTCCCTCTGCAGGGAGACAACAGCCCCCTTTTCCCTGTTCCAAGATGGGCGCTGCATCCTAAGAGAAGAAGATGGGAGAACTCCTCGTGCTGGCTCAGTAATGGCATCATTTATCCCTGCCCATCCATAAAAACTACCTGAGCTTCACCTAGCAAAAGCCACCATGCTGCAGCACGGAGCTCACACGCTGCCACTCCTTCTCCTCTCAGCTTTTAATGCTGCAATAGAGAAATCCGGCTGGTCTGGTATAAAATCCTTGTGCTTCGCATGCACTGTCAATTTTATGACCCCAAATCATCAAGAAATTACTTGGCTGGGCTCTCTACGGGATCCCTCCCTTATTGAAGTGAGATTTATTCTTCTGGTTTCTCCTTTTTGGGGATAATGACTCTGGAGTCACTCCTGTGATTGCAGCACCCAGCAGCATCCTGGAGTAGGACACAGCTGCTCCCATCCTCCTGGGCAGTGTCATCCTGCTCCTCAGAATCCATCAGCCCATGGCAGCCAGCACTGGAGCCAGGCAGGATTTGGGCAAAAGCCACACCAAACTCAGACACGAGCCTGGACTCACCTCTGCTGTGCTAAAGCCACGTCTGCTCTTAGTGTCCCTAATGCTGCCAGAGCAGGGAAGTGCCATAGAGCAAGAACAAACAGCCACATCCTCTCTGAGGGCTTCACCATTTCCCAAGAAGCCTGGCACAACCCAGATCTCACCAAGGCTTGGTGCCAGCTTTGCTCCTCATGGGATGCCCTGCTCTGAGATCAGCAAGGAAAAACAGAAGGAAAAGGCAGCCAAGTGCTCAAGAGATTTGGAGGCTCAAACAGGATTAGTTTTGTCATGCCAAGGGGATGGCTCCTCCATGGAGCACACACATCCAACACACCCTCCTCACCAATCCTGCTCTCCCCACCCTAGGACAACCCTCCAGGTCAGCTGGAGGAAATTCCTCTCTCCTGGAAACATCTCCCTGATTTCTCTAGGCATCCCACCTCTCTCTCATGACGCTCTTTCCCAGCCCAACAAGGCTCCTCAGGCTGTTGGAGAGAATCAGCCAGGACCTTGATGCTTCTCAACCAAGGCAGCAAAGCTTAATCATTTGTAAGACCTGTCCTAAAGAAGTTTGGATATGGCCAAAAAGAAACAGGCCCATCTACAATCCATCTCTGCTTTCATAACCAGCCTGGCTGCTG
The DNA here is from genome assembly GCA_037013685.1 of Acridotheres tristis. Classification (NCBI taxonomy): domain Eukaryota; kingdom Metazoa; phylum Chordata; class Aves; order Passeriformes; family Sturnidae; genus Acridotheres; species Acridotheres tristis. The sequence continues at coordinate 4,125,788 of CM072911.1, read as the reverse complement.
GCCAAACAGGTCAGTGTTGCCAATCCTCTGGGTCACAAATTACTATTATCCCATCTGGATTTGGCAGTTTTAGTGATACTCTTCTGCTTCTAAGGTCTGAAAACCATCTACAAATTACCCCATCCCAGTTCCAGAAATGCCCATGGCTATCTAGGAAACCAGCCCCATGAAGGCAGCCCAGGAGGAATTTTCTTGGAAGAGTCTTTCAAGATTTGCTTAGGTATGTTTAATTACAGCTGGGTCAGAAGAAGTCCAAGATTTCTCCAAGGAGAGTTTCAGGGATGGAGGGATTTTCCCAGGACTACACTTGTAATGGGAAAGAAAAAATACCTTTTTGGCAGCCTGGGACCATAGTTCTGTTGCTGCCAAGCCTACAATCCATCTTGGGAGAAAGACTTCTCCCATTTTCTGTGATTGAGGAGACTTGGGAAAAAGAAAACAGATCCAGATACTGCTGGAAACAACATTCTCCATGTGCTGGACTGCAGCTGGAGACTGATTTTTGGAGCCCGCTCTGAGCACGCTGTCTGCAGCTGGCAGCTCCAGAGGTGGCTGTTTTTCCTGGCTTCAGGGGGTGGCTGTGGGCTCCTCCTGGTTTGGATCATCTGGGACAACCCCACCTCAACACACACCTCCTTAACACCATACAGCCCTCGTGCACCCTGACAGGGCCAAAAGTGCCACCATGGTATGGTGTGTCACCATCCCCCGAGAAAGGAAGGGTGGCCCAGGGAGATGGCAGCTCGGCTCATCCCAAACCCCAGCCCTGAAGGCAGGGGAGCAGAGTGTGCTGCTGGGAGGGGAAACCCAAAAGCCACAGAGACTGGGCGTCCAGAGGTGTTTCCTAGTGTTTTCACATTCCTTATTCCCCTTTAAAGGAAGAGATGGTATTGGAAAAGCCCCTTCCGTGTCCCCTGTCATGCCCCGCTCCCAGCCACCCTCCACAGCACCCACACCATCCTTTCGGACATGGATCACCCTTACCTATTGAGCTGAGGAGAAGCTTGTCTCGACAACACTGCCCAGATAGCTGAGATTAATCAAAAACAAAGCAGTTATCAACACCCGCAAGGAGCCGAGCTCCGCAACACATCAGCACGTCAACAACTCCAAAGGAAAAAGGAGGGAAAGAAACCAAACTGAAACACAAACGAAACGAGGCTGGAGAAGAAAGGGGGAAAGAAACAGAAGAGAAAGGAAAAGAAGAAACAAAAACGATAATCAACAAAGCGAATGGATACACTGCATAAAAGCACGGACAACAGTGCTTGCTCTAACACGGCTCTGTCCTGGAGCTGGCTCTCCTCGCATGCCCTGCTACAGACGTGGACCTGTGACTACATCCCTGACTGCATCGCTCCGTAGCTGGGTTTTCCAGAGGCACACAGAAGTCACTTCAGGCTCGTCCAGCTGCTCTCCCTCCCCATCCTCTCTCCCCTGAGCCCTCCTTCCTTCCGTTCAGTGCCGGAGGGATTTGCTAAGGCCATAACGCTTCCAGGTACCAGAGGGCGGGAGTGAAATGCGGAGGGCACTGCGGGGTGAAACGCTGCCTCCCCCCTCCCCAGAACACAGCCTCTTCTCCGAACGCCTCCGACCGCGCCGGCTCCGCGGGGCTGCGAGCCCCGGCCCCCGACTCCTCTCTGCCACAAGCCGGAGGAGGGGGCTCGACCCCGCCAGACAAGAAGCCAGAATGAAGCGAGACGAAAGGATGGGACGAAAGCACGGCTACGGGGTCTAAGGTGCTGTGAAAGACGGAAGGAAAGAGGAGAAATAGAGAGAAAGAGAGAGAGAGAGAGAGACGCTTTTGCCTGGAGCAACCCTGGTACCTGGAAAACCAGCCGCTACTGTCTAGTGCAGCCACATCCCTCTTTAGGGCAGGATCTGAGCGTGCCGGCAGCCTCCCGATCTCCGCTGGGCTTAGTTTATTTTTATTTTTCCTCCTCTCCTGACATGCTGCTGGTGTGGCTAAGTCCTTGATCTCTCCCTGCCCGCGTCCTGGGGCTGCAGCATCCCTTTTGCAGGTGGGGCGGTGACCGTGATAGCTGTTTCTGTCATGCATTAAAGCTCTCTAGACTCCGCGGGAAGGAAGAGGAGGAAGACAGAGGCGCGGCGGCGGCGGCCCTAACGTTCGAAGAAAGCCAAGAGCCAGCAGCTAGAAGAGGAAACAACCTCCAGTGACACCAGGACACTTACCTAAGCGAGCCAGGTCTTTGTACACCTGGTAGACGGCCCGTAGCCCGAGTTCACGGCGCTCCCAGATTCCCAAGGGACCGGGAAGGTCGCCTGCCTAAAACCCAGCGCTCTCGGGCGGTGGCCATGCAACCCGTGCCCGTGGCACCAGCCTCTGCCTAGCAAAGCCCGCGGGACGCCGTCTCCAAAAGGGATGCTGCAGCGTGCCCAGAGAGACCCTACCAGTTGGGATGGTGATGGCAGGGAGGGAGTCAGAGGGAGGTAGGTAAGGCAGGGTGGGGGAAGCCAGGAAGGGGCCGGGGGATTCACCACGGGGCTCACGCACTTACCCTGTGGCGGCTACTGTGGTGGTGGATGTCGGCTCCGGTTGGAGAATCTCCTCGCCAGCCCTCCTTGGAGAAGGGATGTCTCCGAAAACATCCATGGTGTCCACGGGCAGGGAGGAGCCCTGGGAGTTGGAGAAGCCGGTGCCCACGGGGGTGAAGGCGGTGGTCGGTCGGAAGCTGGGGCTGTCCCCGCGGCTGCTCGGCGCCGGAGATCCCGTGGAGGACGGCGTGGATTTGCGGGAGAAGCTGACGGCCGCGGGCGGCTGCAGCGTGATCTCCGACACCTCCGCCTGCTGGATGAGCCCCGGGCGGGGCCGGGCGCGGGCCGTCAGCTCCGGGGAGCTGTTGCGGGAGCTCAGGGGACTTTGGGTCAGAGGAGAAAGCCTTGAAGGTTGTAGCACCACCTGATGTAAACTGGGCTCAGCCCTCCTGACCTGCCGAGGGCTGGGCCGAGGTCGGGGTTGGGGCTCGTACCACCTGGTGTCCAGGCTGAATGTGCTTGTGCCGCTGGGGCCGACGGGCTCGGACGGTTCGTGGTAAGGCAACACGGGTATGCCCATACCTTGGCTGGTATGTCTTAGCTGCCCTTGACATCCCATGGGTTGCATAGGTTTGTCCTGCCACTTGGTGGTAGTGGGCACGGAAGATTGACCCCTGCCCGGTGACTTGCCGGTCCAGCTCTTTGGTGCCTCCAGGGGCAGGATGCCCGAGTAGGATGCGGGGACCACCTGGAGGGAGGAGGGGGGCGGCCCCCGAGGAAGGCAACCCGTGGGCTGGGAGCCCTCGGCCGCCTCGCAGGGCTGGAGCTGGTGGGGGAACGGCGCGGGGGCCAGCTCCAGGCTGCCGAAGGGGAACTCGGCCCTGCCCCAGGGCTCGGGGGACCGGCCCCCCGTGGGGGTCTGGGCCAGGGGCAGCGTGCTGTTGGAGGCGTTCTCCCCGTTCTCCTCGGGGATGGTGGGGTGTCCGAAGGGCCCCTCGGGGGGCAGCGGTGGGGAGGACATGACCGAGCTCAGCGGGCTGACTTCTGGCATGTAGAAGGGCGGCGGGTCCACCTCCCCGGGGCTGCTGCTGCTGAGGTAACCGTAAAACTGGTGGTGGAAAGCCCGGGGGGCCGGCGGGCGAGCCTGGCCGGTGGCCTGCAGGGTGCCGGGACCCTCCAGCGCCCGGTGGAACCGGGGGCTGTATGCTGGTGGCTGAAGGTAGGACTCCTGGCTGGAGGAGAGAGGGGTGAGCTGGGCTTTCAGGGCGGTCACAGAGGTGGGGACGACGGGGTCGTCGTTCTCCTCGTCCGACTGCCTGAACTCGGGGTACATGTCCGTCTCCTCCACGAAGGGGAAGCCCTCGATCCGCCGTGTCTTCAGGGAGGGCTCCATCTCCGCCGGGTCCATGACGAAGCGGCCGTCCGGCCCGCGGCTGATGAGCTCGATCGGAGTGGTGGCCTCGGCTTCGGCCTCCGCCTTGGAGACGCTGTACTTCTTGCTGCTGATGGCTCGTTTGGTCTTCTTGTAAAGGGAGAGCTCCTTCTCCTTGGTGGGGCTCAGCATCCGCTTGGCCTGCGGGCCCTGGTCGTCAGAGGACTCCGAGGGGGGACGGAGCGTGCGGATGCTCTCGGGACTCACCTTGCCGGAAGACAACCTGGACCAAGGGGAGAAAAACCGAGAGAGGGGACGGTCACCCGGAGGGGAAAGAGGCCTTCTCGCCCAGAAGAACAACTCTGGATCCGGAAAACATAAGTGCTACCAGCACTTTCAATTTCTCCTCTGGGAGAAATTGGCAGGGGCTAACCAGGATGGCAGAGTCTCGCCAGCAGCGGTGGACAACATCCCTGCTCCTTGGGAGGGCAGCTCCGAACACTTGGGGCGGAAAGCTCACACCAACGCCTTGCAATAAGCTCCACCAACACCCCAACACCTCACAACAAGCTCCACCAGACACCTTGCAACAAGCTCCACAGCCCCACAGGGAAAAAAAGACACATCCAGAGCTCTCTTCCAACTCCTTCTGAGGTTTTTTATGTCCACCTGAACTATCCATGCCCAGGAAAGGCCCTGAGAAGAGGGACATCAGGAAAATGCTCCTCCCACAGAATACAGCATCTCACTTGGAGATGGTGACAGATCATTTCACACCAAATCTTTCTCCCATTCTCAACACTCAGACTTTAGGCTGAGCACCTCAGAAGGCAGAGAGCACCAGGGTAGTTCCCTCATCCCTATCCAGAATGCCTTGGACAAACAGGATTGAGAGGCAAAAGACAGTAGATCGAAGAGAGACAGTGCAGGTTATTTCAGTGCAGTGGATGAACTGAAAACAAGTAAGATTCAGATCCACCAGCACCAGGACATTTTGCAACAGTCCAGGAGCCAAAGAATGAGGTGTCCACATCCCAGACTCTTCCATTCCCCCGGGAAGATGCTCCTGCTGATTTGCAGCTACACATGCTTTTGATGGGCTCTGCAAGGAGCTGTGGCTTCTGCACCACCACTATCCACCACCTTTAGGAACATGTGGAAAGAGGCTTCAGCAGGGCACTCTTCAGGAGAAAAGATGAACTTCCCAGAGAAAAAAGAGCCAACAGAGAATGACTCAAAAACTACACCGAGCTGGCAGGAAGGACTCCATATGCAGCAGGCTAGTCCTTGTCCTAAGGAGCCCCTTCCAACTGGTGTGGAATTGAGTTCCATCAGTCAACTCCAGCTTTGGAAAATGTTCACAGATCCAGCGGGGTCATCTCTGAGCTCATTTTGCTGCATTTGTCCCTGCTGCTTTCTGCTCCAAAGCCCATTTGTCTCTTGTGAATTGCTGTGTTCCCAAAAGTTCAGGGAATACCCAAAAACAACTCATCAGGAGCAACCAAATAAGGATGAGGTATTTCCATTTGAGATTTGCAATGACTGTAGAACTGGGAGGCACCTTGAAGACCCTGGTGCTGCAGCTAAGACAGATACTTACGGGGACTCCAAACTCTTCCTGCAGTGGGTTATCGAGAGAGGAGGGTCTGGAAGAGAATAAAAAGGGGAAAGAAGAGAGAACGCTGAGGAGGCGCAACACGACAGAGACAAGACAGACTCAACATCAAGACAACAAAAGACACTCAACAAGAGGCCAAGGTTTCATTGCTCCAGTGCTTTAATGGTTGCTGACAACAAAGAGCTCCCGTCACAGGGTCCTGCCCGTCCTGCTGCCGCAGCCCCGCAGGCTGGAGGAGACGGAGCCGCTTCCCTGCCCTCTGCAGCTCCCCAGCCGCCCTTCTCCCTACCAGCCACTCCTGCATGGAGGCTGCAGTCCCAGCTTTCGGGAAGCAGAGCAGCAAGGTCTCCTTTGGGGTCTTCTCTAGCCCAGCACTGCCTGCTGCGGGCTGGGAGCAGCTGGAGAGCCCAGCACCGGTGGGGGGGGGACCTGGAAGAGGTGAGCAGTGCCCCCGTCTGCATCCCAGGGGACAGCCCAGCCCTAAACCCCCGGCTCTAGGAGTTATCACCACGTGGGAGAGCTCCCTCGGAATTCCCAGGCTAGTTTCTCTGGCGCCTCTTCACCCACCCTGCCTCTCCCGCTCCCGACCACGGGCGCTGTCAGGCACAGCCGAGGGAGGAAGTCAGGGCTTCACCTGAGGACGCGCACGGACGAAGAAGAGACAGACAGGGAAGAAGGTTACGACCACAACACAACCAGGGGGGAGAAAGGAGGAGGAGACAGGAAGGAGGGAGGAAGCACACCGGGAATGGACTCACCTTTCTTGCGTTTGAGCTTGCGTTTGCGTTGCTTGTTGACGAAGCAGGCGGCGAGTGTGCTGAAGAGGATGGCAGCAGCCAGGAAGCAGATGGTGGCAACGATGCCAGCCAGCACCGGGCGGGCTAGGCCCTCGTCCGTCAGGTCAGGCTGAGGGAAAACGTCTGGGGAAAGAATACAATTCAGTGTTACACCTGCTGCCTTCCCCAGGGAGCTGCCACAGTGCGGAGGCAGCAATAGTCCCCAGGAATGATAATCTCTGTAAAGACTCTGCTTCCAAGCCAGCCCACCCAGGGAGAGCTGCTTCAGGGCCAAGGGATTTGGTGATCTCACACCAGATCACAGAATCATAAGATAATTTGGGCTGGAAAGGGCTGTTTAAGGCCATCTAGTCCAACTCCCCTGCAATAAGCAGTGACATCTTCAACTAGACCAGACTGCCCAAAGCAGCCTGATAAACCTTTCTGTGTTAGCTGGTGGACACCCAGGGAAGAAGCCTCCACACCGAACAAATCCATATTTATGTCCAAACACACACATCTGCAGCAAACCTGCAGTGACCTCCTGGCTGAATAACCTGCTGCAGCAGCACAAGGTATTTCAGCCTCTTTGTCAGTGCTTCATTTCAGCGTTCCAATGAAAACTGGGCTCCAAACCCTTATGACACCCCTTTGCTAAACAGGAGCACGTGTGAAGCCCCAGCAGACCTCAGCTGCGGGCACGTGCAGATGGGCACCCTGCACACCTCGGTGCTCCTGCCGTGTGCCATATCCAGAATCAGAGCATCCCCCCACGGAGCCCGGGCTTTCAGCTTGGGAGAGCATCTGCCTGGGGCCGGGCACCTGCCAAACCCCATCAGGAAAGCTGGGGTTGAGGAGCAAGGGCAGCAAGCAGGGAGGCTGCAGCAAGCTCTCTGCACCACACCGGCACCACTTGGGGGCAGAGAGAGACCGCTGAATCACAGCACAGCCGAGCCGGCTATTCCACGAGAGCCAGAAAAGCCGGGCTCGCCGCATCCCCATCCCTTCCTGCCGCCCTCGCCTTGCCCAGCGCCATCCCAGCCCTCCTCCACCTGCCCCTCTGCTCCAGGAGCATCCTCCGAGCTGCATGAGCAGGGAACACGCACCAGCTGCAGCACGCTGCAGTCTCCCCCTTGCAAATCTCATTTCCCTGTGGACTCTGCACTGCAGTGCTACGTTTCCCTCTCTCCACCTTCCATTCCCGCTCCCAGTGCCCGCTCGGAGCTTTGTTCTCCCGGCTCACCGCAGAGCCAGGGCGGGCTGGGCTCTGCGGTGCTCCGGGGATTTGTCCTCGCCTGCTCCCGTCGGGAGGCAGCTTAGGGTCAGCGCTGTGTTCAGCACACCCATGAGAGCCCTGCACCTCCCTCAGCCCAGCTCACAGCCCCAGAGCCAAGGGGAGAAGGGGAGCCAGCTCTCCTCACCTGTACTGGACACGCCAGCGACATTGCTGGGTTCGCTGATGAGATCCTGCATGACCGCCAGCACACGGAACTCGTACCAGGTGTCCTGGAACACCAAACACACCCGTCAGGGCCCCCACACAGCCTACCAGACCCTCCAGCATCGCCAGGAAAAATAAAACCCTCTAACATCACCTTTTCAATGTTAGCAAGTCAGGCTTTTATCCTTGCCCAGGGGGTGTGTGGCCAGTAAAATCCTGGCCTCCACACAGACACAGATACAGAACTTTTCCATCTATTTCTACGTTTTCATCAAACAAAAATTATTGTTCATTCGTTCTAAATTACACAATCCTCTTTCATTAATTAGTATTCTTTTCTCTATTGGTTATTGATTTCTCGCTTCTTATGCTAATTAGTGCATATTTTTAGTATCTTTTTCCTCCTGTAGGGACTTTCTAATGTATACTGAGACTTTGTTAGTCTCAGTTTAGCTTCTGCTTTCTGCCAAATGTCTTTGTGGTCCATAAATCCTACATTCCAACCTCAACAATATATCCTTCTCTCCCAGGCTTTGTTCATTGAAGCATATCAGAGTGACTTTATCAAAACATGAAGTTTCAGTCATTTTCTTAAGCTGTGTTCCTACAAAAGTAGCTTATAACAACTTTGTCAAATGCTGGCTATGAGTAATTGAAGAGTAACACACTATTTATAATTTATATGTATATTGGTTATGATTACTTAACACCATTAACTAAAATTATTATAATGTTCTGTCTTTTCCAACACTTTCCCAGCTCCTTGATCAAGCACAGGAAGAGCCACTCCAAAACTTCCCTGGAGCTGCAGCAGACATTGCAATATTATTACAAGCTGGAAAAGATCATTGAGTTGGGTATGGTGTGGGCAGCCCCTGCTCACCTGGGACAAGTCCTTGGCAAAGAACTCGCTCTCAGAGCCCGGGATGCCATCATCCAGGATCTCCCACTTCTCTGCCACGCGGAATTCCATGATGTAGCGGTCGATGGGGAAGCTGTGGTTGGCAGGAGGGAGCCACGACAGGAGGACGCCTTGCTGTGTCCGGTTGGCTGTTAGGCACCTCGGTGGGGTAACCAACACCAGAGGCTCTGGAGTTGTTACAGGGAATGCTGGGGACAGAGCAGAAGGGACAGGGACACCTCTGAGATGGGGCAGGGCAAGCACAGGTGATCCTGTTCCACATGTGGCCCCCGGCAGCAGCAGCAGGACCACTGTGGCTGTTCCCACATTCCAGGAGTTTAGGGCGCGTCTTGGGAGTCTGGTCTCTTATCACAGAAATAGAAAAGTGGATTTTCAAAAGGGACTGGACTAATGAGGCCATGACTCCAGGCCTTCCTGGTTCCTCCCACCTCCACCTGAGAGCCCAAAGGCTCTGAGCTGTAACGAGTGATCCTGTGCTCTATTAATACCTCCTGATCCCAGCTGAACTTAAGGAAGATCTGAAAGGTGACTGGCACAGTACAGCTCTCCCATGCTGTCTCTCAGGAAAAGCCTTTCAGAGCCTCATGCATCCAGCAAAGTCTGCAAGCTTCATCCAGGACCCTCCACAAACTACCTCCTACATAGCTGGAAGCTTGCTGCTGATGTTCATCTCCATCTCCATCCCCAGCAGACAAGACACATGGAGCAAGGCAAAGGGCCCCTTCTCCCCACAGACCTCCCCGATCCCTTCCCAGCCCTCCCCTTGTTCCCAAGGAGGACCTACCTAGAGTGTTCACAGTGACCACCTCACTGAAGGAGCTGGTGCCCAGCTTGTTTTGAGCCAAGACACTGAACTGGTAAGCAGTCTCTGGTTCCAAGGTATCCACCAGTAGCCAACTGGAACCAGCTGGCACAGGGAGAGACAGCCAGTCATGGGGTCCAAACTGGGCTCTCTTCATCCTGCCAAAAGAAAAGGGAGCATCCTCAGGGAAGTTGTCTTTGACAGGCAGGACAGAGGCAGCATTAACTTCTTATGCAAAAATGGAGCTTTCCCGAGCGATGGTTTGGTTTGACAGCAGTGATGTGGATGGACGTGGGGCAGCCACTCACCACCCACGAGCTGGCACAGGACACTGTCCCTTCGTGTCCCACCAGCTCTCAGGGGCACAGCCACCAGCTCTCCCCTCTGCCCTGAGCTGGGTCAGGGACAACAGCAGTGCTGCTGACGTGATCTCCACCAGATTCCCATGGGCAAAAGTGGGAGCTGGAGCATTTTGGTGAGAGCTGCAATGGGAACGGCTGACGCAGGAGACAGGCCCTGTTCCCATTTATACCTCGACATCTCCTGAGCCTGAGCCAAGTTCTCCCTCAGCTGTAGCCCTGTACATGTCATCCCACGAGAGACATTTAACTAAATCTCCATCTCTGCCACATTTGCACAAGTCGGGGGCTGCCAGCACAGCCTGGGGCACCACTCAGGGTTTGGCAGAGCAGCAGAGGCACTGGCAGGGAATACAGGACAGAACCTTTCTGCTGGGGTCTAACCACAAACCCAGGGTGAAAAATGCTCCCAGAGCCATCCCAGTGCCACCCAGGAGCATGCAGCCACCTCCACAAGCCATTAATCCCACCAGGATCCCACATCCCAAAGCAGCACCAGTGCACCATTTGATACTGCAAATACAGGTGCTCGTGTTAGATGCTTCAGGGAGTCTGAGCCCTCAGCTGCAGCTTTTGGTGGTGTCCACAGAGGATTTGAGAAGGATTGGTGCAGATGGTCTGTAAGGGGGCACATCTGCAGCCACCAGCACACAGCTAGGTGAATCCACCCAGCAGGAAAAGATGGAGCAAAGAGAAATAACGCTGCTGTTCAGGAAGCAGAAGGTGAGGCAGAGAAGCAGCAGCAAGCCATGGAAACGAGCAGGTCGGTGGAGAGCCATGCACGTGCTGTGTGCCTCCACCAAACCCAGGGAAAGCCTCTGGATCACTGCAGCTCCAGCTGGGACTACAGATCCCAGGATCCCCCACCACCGTGGCAGAGGCAGGAGGGCAGCAGGGCAGCCCCTCTCCTGGGCAGGTTTCCCTGCAGTGTTTAACCCTCACATCCCTCCTTCCCAGCACTGCTGCGGGCAGGGACACACAAGAGAGGGGCTGAGGGTGGGGAAAGCAGAGGGTAAATGCAGCACTGAACTGAGAGAACCCCCTTGCTGAGGGGGGATGTGGTGCAGCTGGAATGCTGTGGTAGCCCCAGCCACCCCTGGGGAGCGAGGTTTGCATTTCCAGCCTTAACAAGGGCTGACATGGGAGGAGAGCACGAATCCAGAGAAAATGGAGCCGTGTTTTGCTTGAGCATCCCACAGCCACAGCAGGGAGGAAAGCACACGGATGGCACTCCATGAGCCAGCTGTGTCCCAGATCCCTGCTCCCAGGGAACGGCACATCCTGCAGGGATCACACCCTAGGGTCAGATCACTGGCTCCCTATCCAAAGTCCCCACAGCTCCCTGTGAATTCCTTAATGCAAGCTTGGTGCAAACACCCTTCCCTGCTGGCTGCTCTCTCCCTGCGGAGTCTGGAAGAGCCACGAGGAGGCAGGAATCTGAGAGCAGGCTGCAGAGCAAGAGCAGCAGCAGCTGCTGATGCAGCCACATCTCCAGAGCAGAGAGTTTAACCACTCCTTCCCAAGGACATTTTCATCAAAGCAAGGTCTGTGCTGCTCAGCTTGCTCCCTCATTTTCCCCTCTCTGTTCAATCTATTCCTTCTTTCCATCTCCAGACAGACAGCCCAGCCCCGGGCTGGAGCAGAGCAGAAATCATTACAGGCAGCATCTCCCTCTCTCCTCTCTATCAGCAGCCTCCATCAGGGCAAATTAAGGCAAAGAAAGAATGAGAGAGCAAGAGGAAAGGCTGAAGAATGCCAGGCCAAGCCTGAAAAGGGAAGGCATCACCTTCTCCACATTTCCAAGGATGATTCTTTGAAGAAGACAACAACAGCAGAGCCCAAAGTAAACCCCAGCCTTGCTGCAGCTACATTTTTCCCTGCCCTCCCCCAGGGGAAAGGCACAGGGTTGAGCCTGGCCCTGCTGCAGGAGGGTGGGATGCACCCACTGGTTTTAGGTGCTGGGGAGCACAGGAGCTACGGGAGCAAAGCTCCAGTGCCAGGATCTCACAGTGATCTCAGCTGGGATTTAACCACCTCCAGGGAGCCACAGAGCAAGGAGAGAACATTTCTGCTTAGTCACAGCTCTTCCAGGACACACTCTCTAAAGGTTGCATTTTCCATCCTCTCCCTGGCTGTTAAGCCTCATAAACAGTTTATCTTGAAATTAGATGCCAGAGGCACAGCTACATGAAGGCAAAGCATCTCCTGTGTACCACAAGCAGAGTAAAACCTGCTGAGGCAAACAGAGGCAGTGGCCAGCACAGAAGGGAGAGGAAATACGGGAACTACACGATCCCACCACCACCACCACCCATCTCTCCGAGGAACCCCGAGGGGAGCTCAGCCTGTAAAGCCCACGGGCACAGAGCTGGGCACGCCACCCTCCCCACCCTCCTCCCCCCTGCTGCTCGAAGCTCAGGTCGGCTAGGAAGGAAAAGAAGCAGAGAGCAAAGCATGCCAGGATGACTCACAGAGGGCCGTACCAAACTGAGAAAGTCTGCTCGTATCCACCGTCGTAGCCGGGCTCCCAGGACACGTTGGCTGAGGTCATGGCGGCCACGACGTGCACGCTGGTTGGGGCATGAGGGCTTGTCCCTGCAGAGAGAGGGGACAGCTTAGAGGGCAGCAGCACCAGGGCTACAAAGGGTCTTCTCCCAAGCCATGGTCCGAGGGGAATCCTTTTGCACCGAGCCAATGGCCAAGGACATTTCTGCTGGAAGCGGCAGAAGGACAAGTGGCCAAAATAACAGCACAGGGAAAGGCAACTCCACCAGGAAATAACATTTAAAGGAGACATTGCTCTTAGAATCATAGAGTGGTTTTGGTTGGAAGGAACTTGAAGGGACATCTACTCAAACCCTCCTGACATGGGCAGGGACACCTTCCACTAGACCAGGTTGCTCCAAGCCCTGTCCAACATGACCTCCAGAGATGGGGTAGCCACAGCTTCTGTGCCAGGGCCTCACCACCCTCAAAGGGAGGAATTTCTTCCCAATACCCCATCTAAACCTTCAGTCTCTCAGTTTAAAGCCACTTCCCCTTGTCCTGTCACCACAATTCTCTTTGTGGCGAGCACCCCCATCTCCTGCCTTGCCCGAGGGGCTGTGCCCAGGACCCTTCCCTGTGGACACACACATTTAGAGAGCTAGGGAATTACAGCTTGGAAATTATTTTCAGGCCTGGATTTCTCCTGACTCTCAGCTCCATTCCCAGGCTGACAAGCTTCGGTTAGGGAGGAAGTCTCCCAGGGTGATAACATGGTGACAAACAGAGTGGAATTCATAATAAAGATTAACACCTGGTGTCTTTCCCGTGGGATACATCCTGAGGTGCTGTCCCAAGGATGTTTTTCCCAATTGTCCAATGAACTCCTGTCCTGTCCTGGCTGCACTAACACACTTTAAATCCGGGCTGTCCGTACAATAAATTGGCCTTTTTTCCCCCAAAGAAGTCCGTGTGTGTTGCTGTCCTTTCTCTCTCTTTGCAGCACAGTGACCACACTTCCCCCCCCGCCCGTACCTACGACGGTCAGGTGGGTGCTGGCAGTAATGCTTGCGACGATGTTGGTGGCGACGCACTCCCACTCGCCGTGGTCGTCCTTGCCGAGCGAGCGGATCTGCAGGGTCCCGCCGGGCAGCGTGTTGTGCTTGCTCCTGCTGGGCTTCCCTACCTTGGGCAAGGAGCGGGGTGGGGAGCAAGGCAAAGAGAGAAAAGACACGACTCAGCAGCGGGCCGTGGGGCAGGGCGAGGCGGCGGCGGGGTCACTAAGCTACCTGCGCGGCCCAGGGGACACCGCCGGCCACCGGCAGGGGATCTGGTCTCTCCAGTCGTGGCAAGGCTGACGGTTCCCCCGTTTCCGAGAGGACCTGGGGGGCAACGCGAGAGGCAAGGGTCAGGAGGCTGCTGCTCAGCACTCACACACAAGCGGGAAACCCCACGGCACTGGCACGGACACCGAGCCCCGCGCCAGGGCTCAACCTCCGGCATCCAAAGCTGAAACTGCTGCAGGAAGGGGCTCCGGCCATCCCAGCAAACCCCCTCCCGGGATGGGGAAGGCACAGGCTGCCTCAGGAGACGCCCAAACTGCCCCTCAGCCTCAGTCAGATGAGAAGCAGGACCCTCCACATCAGAGATCTGGGCAGCAAGGGCCCCATGGGGATGTGGGAGGATGGCGTGCATCGAGGTGTCTCGAATCTGCCAAGCCAAGCAGAAAGATGGATCTTGTAAGAACTCATCTGTGCCCATCAGCCAAAGTTGTGCAAATCCCACGTTGTCCTGAGTCCTCTTCAGCTGTTTTTCATGTGGGGGGCTCTGCTGATCAACATCAGGACCCACAGGTTGATGCAAAGAAGGAGGAGCAGAGGAGCCCACGGACACGTAGGGTTACCAGTGCAAGCCTAGGAGTCCTTCAAGAGACTGGTCAGCACTGGTGGCCTGATGGAGAGGGAGGGAGTTGGATTCTGCCACTGGCAAACTGAGGCCAGCCCAAGTCAGCCGTGACTGAAGTTGGAGGAGATAAGCCCAGAGTGACAAAATGAGGAGGACCACCAGAAGGCACAAGTGGAATTGGAAAGAAACCTGACTGAGACTGGTGAGGACACAGAAAGAAAAATAAGATGGAGAAAAAGACTAAATAGCCAACAAGCTTTAGGCAGGTCATTCGCAATATGTGCCAGTAATGCTCCTCCTCGTGCTGCTAAAAGGGACCCAGAGATCCAGCAGCTCAAGACACAAGGACTGGGGATGGTCCCACTGGGTGACAGAGAGACCCAGCTCACTCTCAAGAGCCCTAAGAAGGGCATGGAAGGCTTGGAGGGAAGTTCCTGACAGCATGACAAAGAGCTCGAGAGGTCTCCTGTACAGTGGCTTTCCTATGGGAGCAGTGAAGGTGGGAAGCAAAGGGAAGGCTGCAGGAGGACTGGAAAGCCCTCACTGCCCCCAGGCTGTGCCATCACACCCTGCTCTATGAAAAGGGACATCTTGAAATCTTTATATCCAGTTCAGGATCATAAAAACAGCTTCTTCCCAGAGTCTTTGAAGTTATGGGGCAGTAAAGCAGCTGCTGAATGGTCCAGAGCCAAGAGAGCCCTGGATGTGCTGTGGTGACACATCCTCTCCCTCCACAGGAGGTGTGTGCTGCGAGAACGGCATTGCCACGACTGCCACGTCCTGCTGGTGACCACCTGGGAGCCAGGCTAGGAGGAGGGTGTCCAGTGGGCAGTGCTGGCGAGGCAGAGGAGGGGCCGGGGCGGGGGCAGTGTTTCAGCTTTGCAGATGCCGCCGTGTCGGTTTCCCGGGATTACTCGGTGGCCACAAGCCGGGCTTCCCCCACCCACCTGCGGGACAGGACGGCAGTGGCTCAGCCCAAAGCGAAGCAGCTGTACCTGCAGTTTGTTCTTACCGGGACAGAGTGTGGCTTCTCTGTCTGCAATATTCACCAAAAGCCAAAGGCACTGCAGATTTGTCTGGCAGGCCGGGTACCTTTCTCCAGGCGATGATGGGAAAGGGGTCTCCGGCAGCAGCACAAGGAATCAACAGCTCCCTCCCTGCCTCCTGTCTGTACTCCCAGCCTGGTAGCACCGTGAAATAGGGGGGGTCCTGCAGCCAAGGGAAAAAACAAGGAGTGTCAGCCTGCCCAAACTCCCATCACCAAAAACAAGCCTTTTCCAAACCAACCCAACTCCCATTCTGGGTAAGCTTGAGGCATTGCAAGGAAAATTGCGTGGAGAACGTGTGCTAAGGAGTCTCGATGGCACACCAAATTATACACCTGGAGGGAGATTCTCTCCAAGGAGCCACCGTACTGGTGCATAGAATCATAGAATCCCAGAATGGTTTGGCTTGGGAAGTACCTTAAAACATATCCCATTCCACCCCCTGCCATGGGCAGGGATACATTCCACTATCACAGGCTGCTCCAACCTGGCCTTGGACACTTCCATAGATGGGGCAGCCATAGTCCCTCTAGGCAACTTGTGCCAGGGCCTCACCACTCTCACACAGAAGAGCTTTCTCCTGATACATGACCTAAATTTTGCCTCTTTCAGTTTGATCCCATTACCCCTTGTCCCATCTCTACAAGTCCTGACAAAGAATCCCACTCCAGCTTCCTTGCAGGGCCCCTCAGACACAGGAAGGCTGCTGTGACAACTCCACACAAGTTCTCTTTTCCAGGCTGAGCAGCATCTTGCTTTTTACCTCCTCGAAACAGGAAGAAACCCACCCACATCACATCAACCATCAACCTGATTTCCTCGCCCCGGCAGCCGCCCCGGCGGATGTGTGTGTCTGGTACACAAAGCTTTATCATCTGAACTTCGGCAAGACACCATGAGTCACCACGGCTCCCTCCCAGGCACAGGACTCCGTGTTCAGTGTTCAGGGAAGGAAGAGGCCGCAGCTCCCACCCCAGCTGCACTGGGAGCTGCACTGGGAGCACCCCAGGCACTGCACGCAGCCGGAGCACGTGGAGCTCAAATCATCCATTTATTAAAATCCTCCTGAACCCAAGCCCGGGCCAGCAGGGCTAAGTGTTTTGTTGGCAAAGGGGACATTCCAGGGAGATGTTTCCTCAAACTACCCCAGTCTAGTGTCAAAACCCGTGCTGCTGCTCTGGCAGGATATTTCCAGCTACACCAGACAGGGTGCCCTGGGGCTTTGCCTGTGCTGGTGGGAAGCACATCTCCAACCACAGCTCAGACACACCCTCACCCTGGAGCCTCTGCTCTTCCCCACACAGCCCCAGGAGCTGCTCCTGGCACAGGAGGACATTGCTCCCAGCAAACCTATGGGATTTTGGCAGAGGAGTTACCTTCAGTACCAGTCGGGCAGGGGGAGACTGGCCCATCGTACCCAGGGCGTTATAAGGCACACAGGTGTAAGTGCCGAGAGCATCTTCAGTGGCCTCCTCGATCCGGATCGACCCGTCTTCCAGCAGGTTCCAGCCAGAATACTGCAGCAGGGAGAACCAGGGAGCTCACTTATCCAACACCCACCTTCAACACTTATTTCCCCTTCAGCCAAACCCCTCATCCATGCCCAGAGTGGCTGTCACATCTCCAGGAGATGCCCACTCCCACTCCCAACACCCAAAGCATTTCCTCAACAGTAGAGAGAGGAAACTTGGCAACACCAGCCTGTCCAAACATAGCCAGGCTCCTTCATGTAGCCCAAAAGATTTAAGATCAGAATCTAACATTAAATAAAACTTGTTCTGGAGTCAGCAAGACGTCTCCACCTGGAGGGCTGAGGGCACCAAGAACCAGGAGGCCACAGCAGCAACAGTTTTAAATGGAATTTAAACTTCAAATCGTTAATATTTAAGCAAAAAAATTAAAATATTGAGCGCTTTCTTTAAATATTTAATGGCTAATATCCTTACTCAGACTATCAAACCATGATTAGGGGAAGATGTAGATTTGTTAAAAGGGTCTTTTAACCACCAGTTGCCATTGGAAAAATAAACCAGAGCCATCAGGAGGTGAATTCAGGGGGAAGAAGGCATCAGGTGTGGGAGACACAGAAAGTCCACATGAACTGTGGGCTGCATCCAAGAACTGGAATTAGTCTGCCCACAGCTGATAAGGAAAAGCAGCATCATCCCATCCATGAGATTCTTCTCTCCCAACAGAAAGGGACGCAGAGGGTGCCTGGTGGTCCTCACTGGTGTTTGCTGAGGACATGAGGGTCCAAACCCCTCTGTGCCCCCACCTCCCCTCCCTGGGGGCTTTGTTACCTTCTCGATCCGCAGGGGACGCCCGTCCTTGTTCCACTTGACCAGCGTGACCGGGGGCTCCGCCTCGACCGGGCAGCGGATGTACCCGTGGATCCCGATGGGAACGTAGATGATGGGGGGCATGTTCACCACACGGGCAGGATCTGCCAGGGCAGCAGCACCACAGTTAGCACCGGGGGAGAGCCCATCTCTCCTCCCAGTCTGGTGTCAGAGGATCTACCTCACTTCTGTAATGAATTCCAAACCTAGCACCACCCTGGCTCACACAGGCTGTTAAGCCAGGCTTGCTACACACAAATCCAGCGGAATACCTGGCATTTGTGGGAGGCTTTGCTCATGTCCAGGGTGTTCCTACCTGGGGCTCATTAAAGACTGCATTTAAGAAGAAATGGGAGATATACCTCTCCCAATTCCACACCACCCTGTATCCCGCTGAAGCCTGTGCTGCTCCATTACAGCCCTGGTTCTACAAACCAGCAATCAAAGCCATTTCAACTGCCAAGCCTTAAAACACACACAGATGGGAAAAGGGATCCATGTCTAGGTTGCCACGAGTCCTTTATCTCCCATATCTGCTTTTACTCGTGCTTCATTGAGGCTGGGTCATATTGAACAGCAGCCACCTCACCCTTTCCAAGATGCAAAAACCTTAAAATACAAATCTAACCCCCCCTCCATGCTGCACCACCCACGCAGAGAGGTGTCTTGCAATCCTCCAGTCTAGAATGTGTCATTAACAGCACTTCTAAGAGCTTTTTAATTAAGTGCGAGTGGGTTGAAGAGAACCTAGACTTTCTTTAATAAGAAGCTTTTTAAAAAAATGTTATTTTTAATAAGAAGAGTGAGTATTTCTACAATCTCGTCTAGACACCGGCAGCACGAGGTTATGGGAAAATCCTGATGGGGCTTATGCTGCATTAAGGGATAAATGTGAGAGTTTTAGGGTGCAGCATCCCTGCACTGCTGATGCAAAGTGGAGGGCAAACATTAAGGTGCTTAACAGGAAGGAATGGAAGATGTGGGGGTGTCCTCTCCTTATTGCTTTCTTGGGGCAAAACCAGCAAAGTTTGGGAGCTCTGCTCTCAGCACATCACCCCAACCACTCCCCAAAACCGTGCGCCCCCGGCAGTGGCACCGTAACCCAGATTGCCCAGTGCCACATATGGAGCAGGCTTTACCCCCCTCTGCTTAACTCCACTTCTTAGGAAATGTAATCAAGGGCTCCAGCGGTGCGGGAGAGGGTAATGGGATCGAGCCTTTCACTACTAGGTCACTGGCCGGGGGCCAGCCTAGCCCACTAATGACCCAGAGCTGTGTCCCCATCTGCTTCGGAGGATGGGGAGCTCCCTCCGGAGGCATCGGCTCCGGTGTGGATGAGGTTTGCTCAGGAGGGAAAGGGTTTGTGGCACCGAAAGCCGAGCACCCTTCCTTGTGCTGAAGCCTGGCTGAGCGGCAGATTGTCCGAGCCTGCTCCCCCTGCCATCAGAGCTATTTTTAACAGCTATCAGCCCTGACAAGCCGCCCTGGATTAGCAGCAGGGCAGATTTAATGGCCTGAGGCCACAGGCTTTCCCAAGAGCCACCCAGCTGGGCACATCCAAGCCCCAAATCTCGCCTGTGCCTGGGCACAGCACCACTCACACCGTCCCCTGCCCACTCTGCGCCTTCACCCATCCCCACAGGCACCTGCCCAGCCCTTCTAGCAAAGCTCCTCACTAACCAGCACCAGGTCTAAAGGCAGTAGCAGCTCTAAGGCAGCCTTGGAAAACCCACGCTGAGAGCCCACTTTGCTCAGGCCTGTCTTTCATTATGAAATAAAAGCGCCGCAGTCTTTCCGAGCAGAGCAATATTGCAATTGGAGCGGCGGCAATTGAGGCCATTACTGTGGAATGCCACAGGATGCCGGTGGCACACTACCCATTCCGCCCGGGGATTCCAGGAGAATGAGAGAGCGTGGGAAGCAGCACTCCTGCTCCAGCCCTTTCTCCTCTGCTTGTTTAGATCACTTGCCACCTGAGAAATGTGACACGCCGAGCTCCGCAGCTCGGGAACGGCCACGCCACGGAATAAACCCCCGGAATGAACACCAAAAAATACACTGAGAGCCCTGTGCTTCCCAGTAGGATGAGCACAGTGAGGGAGCAGCCATGGGATAATGCTCACCTAATTAAAACACACTTGTAGCAAAGGTGGACACCGGTCCCAGCTGAGCAGTGTCACTCAGGCTGCTCAGACCATTTGCTTTCTTGTCTCCCACGCCCACGTGGGATGCTCTCAAGCTTTCTTGCTGAGGATGATTCCGTGTTCATCTAAAGGCTGCTGTCACATCAGCCTGAGTCTCCCAGTGTCATACCAGGACAAGAGAGCCTCTGGGGCTGCCTGGGAGCCAGGTGTTATCAATCCCAGCCCCATCCCCGCACTCACACTGCACTGTCAGGTAGGCAGAGGCTGATGGCGAGCGGCCCAGGCTGTTGCTGGGGATACAGGTGTATTTTCCAGCATCCTCTGGTTTGACACGGAAAATAATCAGTGTCCCGTCGATCAGGATCCGCACCCTCAGCTTCAAGTCGCTGCAAGAAAAGAGGAGAGGAGGATCACTAGGAGAGCCAGGGGCAAAGCCCAACGCAGTCCCAGCTCTCAGCACAACCCAGGAGCAGCATGAGGACGAGAACACGCTGTCCCACCAGCTATAAACTCACTTCTTGAAGTAGACGTTCTCCTCCTCCCAGTACCACAGGTAGGTGAGGTTCCCGGGATACGCCTCGGCCTGGCAGGTGAACAGCGCATCCTGGGAGATGTTGACTGTGATGTTCTCCGGAGGGGAAACGATAAAGGGAGGTCCTGGAGGGGGGAAAAGGAAAGGGTCACTCCCACCACTACAGCTGTCCTCACAAAGGCTGCTCAGGTTCAGTTCCATCCCAGCGTTTTGCTGGGAGCTGCTGGAGGGCTCTGGGGCAGGGCTGGCCCCAATCCTCTGAGAACCAGTGACCCTGCTATTCCCAAACCTTTCCCTAATCTCTGGGCTGACAGAACCACAATAACTATGTTATTCCCAACCCTTTCCCTAATCTCTGGGCTGACTGAAAACCACAGTGACAACTATGTTATTCCCAACTCTCTCCCTAACCCCTACAGATTTCAGGAGGGGATCCATGCCCATGGTGCTTCTCCCTGGGCACACAAGGACACGCCTCCCTTCACCCACAGCACTTCTCGAGGACAGTATCACCCACAGGGAAAATGCAGGGGGAACAGACTGCCAGGAGCCAGCAGCTCCCCACTGCCACAAAAGCAGAGCACAGGACACCCCGTGCTCCTCTCTCTGCTGGTAGCTGCTGACCTAATTAAAGATTTATTTAATAAGAGAGGGAGCAAGGAGCAGGAGGCCTGTCATGCATCACTGCTGTCTGACGAGGCGCTTCATGACAGCCTCAATCTTTTCCCTGCTTCCCAAACAAAACGGAGCTGCCATCAGGGCCTGGCTGCTCATCAGCTCTGCCACCACCATGTCCCAATTAAGCAGATTCCTCCATCCTACAAACCGGATGCAGAGCCACGGGGCAGCCAGCATCATGCCAGGCACAGAGGCCTCAGGGGTCGCTCCAGGGTGACACCATAGCCCTGTGGCCCGTAGAGATCCCCCCATCCCGGCTTCCCAGGGGATGCTGAGGAGCTGGAAGGTCTCACCTTGGACGAGCAGGCGCGTGGTGTGCACAGCCTCGCCCTGGATGCTGTAGGCGCGGCAGGTGTAGGCACCTCTGTCCTCCCGGCTGACCGAGAGCACCGTGAGGCTCCCGTCGCTCACCTGGGAACAAGGGGAGAGCCTGGAGTGTGGGCAGGGACCCCCAGGGGGACGGGGGAAGACCCTCCCTGCTTCCCACGGCAGCGAGCTGCCGGTGCTTTCAGGGCCGGATGAGAGACGGGTTTCCCTGCTCGGCAAGACTTGGGATATTAATAAACCAACACACGCGTTTCTGCTCGACGCCAAGGGGAAGGGAAAAAAAAAAAATCTTGAAATAAATAAATATCCATCCCAGCACATTCATCTCCCAGAAGTGACTGGCAGGCAGCAGGCTCCAAACCTCTCCTGCCAAGCGCTCCAGCACCACTGGAGCTTCACAAGGAGCCTTGCTGGAGCATTCCCTGCCCCCAAGGACCTGCTCCATCACTGGGGGATGAGGGGTAGACCCCAGCTTGGCCACTGTCCTCCCTGTGGGGCCACCTCTCAGCTGGAAGAGGAGTGGATGGAATCCCCCTGGGGACACGGCACAAGGATGGACAAGGGACTGTCATCTTTGGGGTAGCAGCACCCCCGTGCACAGGGAGGCCTCCCAGCCAGCCTTCCCCCCTCCCACTTCATTCTGCCTCATCCTTCTATTTCAATTAGTAACAAATGATTCCTAATTACTCTCATTAGTGCCTGCGCTGATTCCAATGCCTGATTTACCAATTACAGCTCAGGGGGGAATCTC
Source organism: Acridotheres tristis (assembly GCA_037013685.1). Lineage (NCBI taxonomy): Eukaryota > Metazoa > Chordata > Aves > Passeriformes > Sturnidae > Acridotheres > Acridotheres tristis. The sequence continues at coordinate 4,103,796 of CM072911.1, read as the reverse complement.
TGCCTGGAAGCCTCTGGGATGCAAAAAGGGTCCTGAAGGGGAGGGGAGGAGGGGAAATCCTCCCTGCTCAACCCTCCCCTGCTCCAGCCCTGCCGCATCCGTCCCTGCCGGGGGGATACCACCCCAGGCTGTGCCCCCAACCCATCTCCAGGGCCTTGACCCCTGGGCTGAGTCCACAGGGGCCAGGTCAGGTGCAGGAGCAAGGCTGTCCCAAGCACTTGGAGGGTCTCCAGCCTGCACCCAAGGGCTGGCAGCGTTACAGGCTGCTGCTCAGCAGGAATGGGGTGGGAGAAAATGGGCATCTCACCAAGGAGAAGTGCTGAGAAAGCACGGCTGGCTCCAGGCACGGCAGAGCTGCGGCCACCCTGGTCTTGTCAACACTGTCCCTGCCAGCTCCCAGCCCAGGAGTCCCCACGGCAGCCCTCCCCCACCTACCTGGTACTTGCCATTGGCACCCAAAAGGTCTCCCTCTCTGAGCCAGGTGACGATGGGCTTGGGGTTCCCGAATGCCATGCAGGTCAGGGTGACGCTGCTGCCCTCCTTCGCCTCTACGTACTGCGGCGGGGTCTCCGTGAACGTGGGGGGAGCTGGGGGCACAGGAGACCACCGTGACCCCCCGGGGCCACTGTGGGTCTGGGGGCACACGGGAGCAGAGGGGAAGCTGCTGCCTGCATGCACATCCCCACGGCGGGGCTGGGACCACCCCAAAGGAAAACGGGGCTGCAGCGACAGGGGTGTCCCTGGGGACACTGACATCACACCCCAGCCCTGTCCCCTCTCCTCCTCACCAGCACCATGTCCTCCCCCCACCCACCCCGCTGCACATTAACTCGCTATTGTCAAAACATGGGAAAACACCGCAGTGCAGATCGAAAGGCTCCTTCCTGATGAAAGAGGCTGGCAGGATTACAGCCCGCCCCTAATTACCCGTGGTTGTTAAAGCCCACTTTAGAGGAAGACAGGTTGGCAATTTAATCTGCTTGGGGGAAAAAAAAAGGAATTATATTTTGTTTCTCCCCAAATTATTTTTATTTTCCCCCTAAGAAAATTAAGCGTTGTAATGCGCTGGGGGAAAGCCACAGCCCTCACCCTGAAAGCAATTCCTCGGGCTGGGAGGATTATGGTTATTATATTGTTATTAAGCCTCTGTACGCCCCGTGCTGCAAAAAGCCCCAAAACTGGCCCATTTTGCCAAGGGGAGGGACAGGGCATCTGGGGCCATTTTCTAGCCCCTCCAGCTGAGGATTTGCAGGATCCATACACGTGGCAGAGGTGAGCCAAGCACCACCATCCTCCTCCTCCTTCTTCGTCCTCTTGCCCTCCTTCCCAAGCCCTCGGAGCTCATTAGCAGGCTGGGAGAAGGCAGGAAGCAGCAGGCAGGGCAGCAGGCAGGGATGGGGCTGGTGGCCTGCATGGCCCTGCTTGCAAAGCTCCCGCTCACTAATTGGGCTCAATTAGGTGGCTCTGCTCTGTGCCACAGCACAGCCATCCCCCCAAAGGTTAAATTAATTGCACAAGGTCAAGGCAAGACCAGCGAGGAGCTGCCAGTGGCCATATCTCTGCACCCCACTGCAGCAGGAGAGGCACAGCCCTGATGCTGGGCTAAAAATAAAGATCTCTTTCCTGATGCAGAGAATGACAATTTGCTAATTAGTTTAATATACAGCCTTAATAAAATGAAAAAGTAATTTGAGTAAATCTGAATTTCAAGAAAACAAAGATTTGATTTTCTGATCTGTTTGTTGAGAGGAGATTCATTCCCATCCCCAGCTCTTGATGTCTCTCCTTTAAACAACCTCCACGTAATTAAACTGAGGAATCCCTAATACAACTTTGTCCCTTTTGAAGTCACACCCTGGCTGGAGCAGCCAGCTTGGATGGCCTCAGGCTGGCGTGTCTGCCAGGCACGATGCCATCGAGGCCCAGCATCCACCAGACAGGCAGCATCCACCAGAAATCCCATTTTGGCACCACACAGGTGCTGCAGCCCCCTCCTTGCTCACCATTGACCGTGAGGTGGACCCAGCTGCCGTTGTGGAAGGTGTCGTACTGCTGGTCCAGCATGAGCACTTTGCACTCGTACCAGCCCTGGTCCTCGGAGCGCACCTGCTCAATGCGCAGGGAGGCTTTGTCGTGCAGGCTGGCCCGGCCTGTGGGAGAGCACAGCGTTGGCACCGTGTCCCTGACACCGGAGTGTCACTGCAGGGGACACCCCATCCCCACACCGGAGCAGCACCCAGAGCATCGCTGCAGGGGACACCCCATCCCCACACCGGAGCAGCACCCAGAGCATCGCTGCAGGGGACACCCCACCCCAAACTGGAGCAGCACCCAGAGCATCACTGCAGGGGACACCCCATCCCCACACCGGAGCAGCACCCAGAGCATCGCTGCAGGGGACACCCCACCCCAAACTGGAGCAGCACCCAGAGCATCACTGAAGGGGACACCCCACCCCAAACTGGAGCAGCACCCAGAGCATCACTGAAGGGGACACCCCACCCCAAACTGGAGCAGCACCCAGAGCATCACTGCAGGGGACACCCCACCCCAAACTGGAGCAGCACCCAGAGCATCACTGCAGGGGACACCCCACCCCAAACTGGAGCAGCACCCAGAGCATCACTGAAGGGGACACCCCACCCCAAACTGGAGCAGCACCCAGAGCATCACTGCAGGGGACACCCCACCCCAAACTGGAGCAGCACCCAGAGCATTACTGAAGGGGACACCTCATCCTGACACCAGAGCAACCCCCAGAACATCACCACAGGGGACACCCCATCCCCGTGTGGGCACCGTCCCAGTTTGGGGCTGGCTGAGCTGCAGGGTGTGGTTGCAGCTGGTGGTGCCAGGTTGGTAGTGCCAGACCAGTGACACACTCGCCCATCTGGGGATGGCCAAGCCAAGCTGCCAGGGCCAGGCAAGGTGCCTTGAGCAATGTCTGCCTGCAGCGACACCAGCCTTCTGCTCCCAGCCAGGGGCTGGCAGTGGCACAGGCGTGCCCCAAAAGCTTTTCCCTGCCTGGGAGACTCCTGGAAAGCAGGGCAGCCCTGAGCTGACCCTGTGCACATCCCCAAAAACTGGGTCAGGAGCAAAGCAGCCTAAACCTCCACCCTGCAGTGGCCACCGGGTTGTGGCATCACTCATTGCTGAGATGAGTTTGGCAAGGCTCAGCTGGTGCATCTTCCCTCCTGCAGTATTTCTTAGAGGGCAATTTGGGCAGAGAGGCCCGTAAGACTCAGGGTAGATTCCCAGGACAGCATTCCACAGGGAAAGGGATACCACAATGGGTCTGTCCTGCCACCTTCTCAGGGCTGGTTTCCATCTCACACATCCCACCAGAGGATACCGGCCACGTGTCACAGGCAGCACATTGGCAAGTAGCCACACGAGTTCTGCAGCTCCAACCTGTCACCTCCGCCCAGCACGTGGCCCTGGCTCCATCCCCACCGTCCTCCCAGCATCCCTCCCAGGGCTTACAGCTGCTCTGGGGCACAGCAGCAGCAGCAGCAGCAGCCACCGCCACCACGCGTCACCCTGGGTTTCTCTGCCTCGCTTGCTCCCGTCCCACGCAGCCCAGCTGGCTTCCGAACGCTGCTGCTTAATTAAAACCAACTGGGTGGAAAGCGAGCGACGAGAGGCAGAGCCCGCGCGGTTTCCGACGGAGGAAGGGATGGAGCGGAGCTGCGCATCCCGGGCCGTGCTACAGCCGGGACCTGGCACCCTCCCCTCGTCCCCCTGCGCCCCCGGGACTCACCGGCATACTCTGGGTCGACATGGGGAGGGTAAAACCCAAACTTGATGAAGATGGGGATAGGGACGCCGAACTTGAACCACTCCACGACATAGGGAGGGGGCTGTCCCGTGAGCGGGTGGATCACGTCGCATCCCAGGATCACGCTCTCGCCAGCGCGAGCGGTCACGAACTCGGGCTCCTCCCTCGAGCCGAGGGCACCTGCGAGAGGGCGAAGGAAGAATCCGTGGCTGATCCCACTGCTGGTCCCCAGCATCGAACCAGGATGCCCAGAAGAGCAATAGCAGCAGTAATGCCCATGCCCAGCCACCTGTCTACAACATGGACAGCCCGTGGCTTGCCTTTGCCCCAAAAACAACAGGGGGTCCCAAGCCCTTACACTCAGCTCCAAGGCCACCCTGAGCTACCACAGGAGTCAGGACAGTGGCCACCAGGACCATAGTGCTTCAGGACAGCTTCCCAACCTCTGCAGCAGGGCAAGGGTGATGCCCAGTGACCCCACAGGGGTTTTGGGGACCCCTGCTCTCAGTAGAGGAGCACAGAGCATGCCTAGCAGTGCTCCACACATAGCAGCACCATCTAGGCTACCCTGTATCCTTGTGGCAGGGAAAAGGCTGTTTTTAGCTTGTGCCCCTGCATCCTCCAGCGAGCAGGACTGAGCGTGCATGGACCCCTGACCACAGCTGTGCTGTGCCAGCCGACAGACTCAGCTCTCCCACCGGTGCCAGGGTGGGCAGGGTCCCCGGAGCCGCCATGCTCCAGCCAAGCCCACATGTCCTCGGGCATCCCCGAGAGCCCCAAACCTGAAACCCGTCTGCGACCTGCGCGTCGGGTCTGTCACCCTGCTCCTCCCAGCTGGGTAATTACAGGGGACTTTGGTCTCAGCTCCGAGGCTGCTCCACCCCGGCTGTGCCGCCCTGCTCGCTGCAGCCTGGCGTCATCCTGCTCTGCCAGCAGCAGCAAAGCTGCATCCTCAGCACAGCGTTCAGAGAGGGAGAGAGAGGGAAACCCAGGGCTGGGGGGAAGCCAAACAGGGGGTCCCCAAAACTAGGTTTAGACCCACATCGCCCTTCCCATCAAAGAAGGGCTCCCCGTTTTCCTGGCACACGCGCCGCTGGCTGTTCTGGGGGGGATGCTCGGGGAGGGATGCTCGGGGAAGCACGTTCCTACTCCTCCGCGCTGCTCCTCGGGGCCGCCGGTGATTGGCGGCGAGTGACATCACCGCTTCCCCGCCGCGGGAGCCGAGCATCACCGAGCATCACCGGCTATTTTTGGCTCTGGCACAAGCGCGTACCGGCGAGAGGCCCGTGATGTGCCACCCCACGGGCCCACCAGCCGAGTGTCCCCGCGGGAAGGGCAGCGGGCAGAGCTGGCCGCGGCTCGCACACGGCACGCACAAGGTGTGTCCCTGCAGAGGGTCACAGCACGACGGTCACCCGAGCGTCCTGAGCCCCCAGGCCACCAGCAAACTGGGCACGGGTGGCTCTTGAACTGGGAGGGCTGGCTGGTGGCAGCGCGGTGGGTGATGCCAGGGTGCAGAGCTGTGAGCCATCTGCAAGGAGCAGATGCTGCATTGCACACCCACTGCAGGCACCGGCCCCGCTCTGGGGGTCCCGCACGGCCACGGACCCGCCCGGAGCGCAGCGGGGCGGGGGGATCCGCTGAGCACACACGTGCGGTGTGCACGCACACCCCCGCACACGCTTTGCACCGCCTCGACAACACTCTTGCACCTTTCCATCCCTCGTTAGCGCTGCATCGCCGATGAGCTCCCATTCGCACGCTGTCAGCAGGGACGGTGTCAGCCCTCCCCTGCCACCCCAGCACTGAGCTGTGAGAACCCGTCCTGACCCCGCTGTGCCCATCCGGGAGGGTGAGGGGGGCTGCGCTGCGGGGCTGGAACCCCCCTCCCTGCCCATGGTCCTGCGCTGATCGGGGATAGAGCTATCACGTGCTGCTCAAGAGCATCCAAGGACGCGCTTCCCCGGCCGCCTTGCCCGAGCCAGCAGGTCCCCAGCACCTCATCGCCTTCAAAGTGACACCCTCTACCCACCAGCAGGAGAAGATGAAAGCTTAAAAAAACCCTTTCCCAAACCCCCCACCTGCCCCAGCGCTCCAGTTCCTGGGCTACCAAGACAGAATCTTGGTTTCCAGCACTTCTCCACCAACGGGAGCCTGGAATGCTGATGTTTGCCCAGCTGGAGCAAGCTCGCTGCCCGAGAGGTCACCCAGACACCCTGGGGATAGAAGCCAGGGAGTCACACTACGCCAGGATCCCCTGACTGGCTCCCTGGCAGAGCAGTGGGTGACGTCCCCGGGGAGGGGACGAGCCAGCCGCTCCGCCGGACCCACGCCTGGCCAGGGCTGCCCGGGCGCAGGAAAATAGGTCATCCCCAGCAGCTCGCAGCGCCGGTGTCTGATCGCAAGGCCGGTGGGGAATTGCACGCACGGCTGAGCATCACCTCCCCAGCGCACAGCCGACTGGCAGCCACGGCGGAGAACCGGCCCCTGGCTCTCCCCAGCTGCCACCCGCCCCACTACCGGCCCCTTGCCCTCCTGTCCCCACTTCCAGAGCGCCAGGAAGGCATTGGGAAATGTCTCAAACTCTCTTTGGGTCTCCTCAGCTTCCCAACCCACCAACCCTGTGGTCTCAGCGCTGACCAGGTTTTCCTTCCAAGTCCAGACCATGAAGAAAGCGAGCAATGGAGACTGCAGCTCTCGATTCAAAGTGTTTTCTCACCCCCACATTTGTAGGGAAACGCTTGAAAACAACCCGCAGACGCCAGAAGAAACAGAGCACAAATAGACGGGATATTTTTAAACCCACTTGATTTTCCCAGCCAAGTTCAGAGAGGTTTCGAGGCTGAATCTGCAGTTTGGAATCAGGGTCAACATCAGGGAGCGGCAGCAGGGATGCGAACCCCAAATCCGCCTCGGTGCAGGAGCTCACGTGAAGCTGGGGGATGCCTCGTAAAGAAAAACAAGTAATCAACAGGCTTCGTCATCCAAGCAGATCCAGGAAAAATAAAAGCACGCCGCGTGCCAGGAGGCAAGAATACAAGATGCGGAGGTGGAGTTGAACAGCATCCCAAAGGGAGAGGAGGGAAGGCTGCCGCCACTGAGACGGTGCCACCGCGGGGCTCCCCAGGATGGCGATGCCAAGCATGGGGAGACCGCACCTGGATCTGGGCAGCCAGGTCCTCAGATCCCGAGGGCAGAGGCAGAAGGTGCCACAGGACTGAGTGAAGCTGAAGGCATCCAGCATCTGTGCTGCACTCGCTGAAGCAGGACCCTCCCTGCAGGTGTTTTGTGAGAAGGACACGGCCATGGCAGTGTGGTTTCCCAAGGAATTAATGCCTGGGAAGGCTTTCCTGCCCAGCACAGTGGACACCCATGCCCTGGGGCAGAGAGGGTATCCTGTCCTGATACACCATCGTCTCGCAGCCTGCTAACAGAGGTACCACTATCCATTTCCAATGCTGCCCCACACCCCTGGCACTCATCCCCAGCCCTGTGCCCCCATGGGGAAGGCTGAGGGAGCAGGCACAAGGCCCGGAGCCTGCAGACCTCTCCTCCCTGGTGAGCCGAGACGAGATGTGCTCTGACACATCCCGCTCCCATCGGTGGAGGCGGGATATGGCAGGGATCTCTGAGGACAAGGCCACCAGCATGGCATATGGAGGCCAGCAGGGAAGGAGAGCAGGCAGCCATCGCCATGGAATGAAGAGGGGGGTGACTGCAGCCCAGGGTGGGGGACAGGGACAACGTGCTGCAGGGATGCCAGCTGCCAGGACAGGGTGTGGGTACCAGGAAATTGCCTGTCCCCCACCTCTGTAGCCCCCTAAATATCTCAGTGGGGGTTGCACCCCCCATTACAAACCCAATCCCTTTGCCTATCTTGGGGTATCCAGAGCCCCCCCAAAAGCATCTGCCTGTCCCCTGGAGGGGGGAAGCCCTGAGGCTGGGAGTGCAGCCCTCACCCCCTCCCCCAGCTGGAAAGCAGCATCTGGGCTTTCAGTGCGATTCCTGCGTTTTAAACCCGATTTTCCAGATGGATGGAGGGCGACGCGCAGGTCAAGTGACATGCCTCAAGGTCATGCGGGGCCAGGGAGGAGAAGGATTAGCAGCTCTGAGGGGTAGCTTGGTGCCCCATTCACAGCTAGATGGGAACTCAGAACACCATTCCTAGGCACGAGGGGCGTCCTGTGGGACCACCACCACCCTCCCCAGGCAGGCAGGCAGCTGTCCTGGCATCCCAAAGGGAATGCATGCACGGGATGCTGCTCCACAGCAGCCCCACAATGGGTCCTCGCTCCCTGGAATGGCTCAGGTGGGAACGTGCCCGGCCGGGCAGCGGCTCAGCAAGCACGTGGGAGCACAGGCTGGTGCTCTGAGAGGCACGGAGACGGAGCAGGAAAGAAAATTACTTCCCTGAGATCACCTTACTCCTACCTGAGGTGCCTTGTGCTCCCTCTCTCTAATCGCCAGCAGCTTGGTGTTGAGCATCCGGTGTTGGCAGCTGCCTCGTGGGAGGCATCATCTCCCAGCAACGACCAGCAGCTACCTGTGCGTTCCCCGTGAGCTCCCTCCACTCGCCACAGAGCCGAACCAGCAGCTGTGGTGGGAGCCAGAGCACCAAACCCATCTCAGAGGAGCCCTCCTGCAGCTGGAGAGCACTGCCAGGGTGCTGTGTCCCCAGCCCAGCCCCACATCACACCAGTACCCCCGTGCAGGCTGGCATCATTCTCCCCACGGAGCAGTGGGGACCATCCTAATGCCTTCACAGCCCTCCAACAGGAAACTGGGATGCAGGCAGCGCTCCGAGCTGCCCGCCAGCAGCTCCTGAATCACGCTGTTCCTGGCTCAGGCAGCCCTCCCACCAACGCCAGCCTCTCTGTGGAGGAGCGGGAGGAAGGGAGTTGTTTTTCCAAAGGCCAGCTGGTCGCTCAGGGCTCCCAGCTCGGGAGATTCCTACCGCAGGGAAAGGGAGAGGGAAGGACTCCTCCATCGGCACATGGGGTTGGACCCACTGCTTGCCCATCTGCAGGGCTCCTCATCCAGCATGAAGGCACGACCTCCAAGACGGAGGACCAAAGGTGAACGGGAGCTGTGCCACCCTGCCACAGCTCTGGAACTTGCAGGGCTCATCCATCACCAGCAAAGCTGCGTCTTCCAAGTCAAAAGGCAACTGAGCCGGCAAAGCATCGCCACCAGGACCGTCCGGAAAGCCAAGTCATCGAACGAGACACTCGCGTCCCTCCCTGCCCCATGCGCTCCCATCCAACAGGTCCAGAGGAGCAGAAAACCTCCAGGGAATGATGGAAATGGGAGCCCGGCCAACGCCCTTGGCTGTTCCCGGTGCCAAACCATCCCCTTGCCAGAAGAGAGCGGGGCCAAAGCCGCACGTGCCAAATCCAGTGGCTCCCGGTCCAGACTCCTCCACGGCCAAAGAGGCAAAACCCAAGAGCTCTGCGCTGGGAGCGAGCAGGGGATGCAGCGCTGGCACTGCCACACCGAGCCACTCCAACCGGCCAAGGTCAGTGCCAGAAGCATCGCCCGCCACCGTGTCCAGGGAATCTCTTCAACAGAGCCCTCACCCGGGGCTGGCACAGCCGATTCCTCCCTCTGCAAACCCTCCTGCCGGCTCCACGAGCATCCCCACTCACTGCGTGGCGTCACACTCGTGGGAGAGGGAGGAAAAGCCCCTCGGTGTGACGGCACTGCTGGGAATGCCAGGAGGCCGGATCCCTCCTCTGACACCCACTCCTGGCGCGGTCACGTCCTGGCTCTCCTCCCCCATGCCATAAGAGGGGATAACGCACCCTCCTTCCCTCTCTGAGCCGATTAATGCCTGGAAAGCCCCTGGAGAGCCAGGCAAGAAAGCTGCCCAGGGCCAGCACCGCTGCTTCTCAGCTCAGCAAGGAGGAAGTGGTGTGGGAGGAAGGCCACAAGAGGCAAGAGGAAAAGCCCCAGTGAGGGCACCGGGACACGGTGAGCCCCAGTTCTCCTCCAAAGCCCCGTCCCCAAGCAATGCGGGGTGACAACTCCCCATGAGGACGGGACATTGCTGGGACCAAAGGGTTGCAGCAGCTGGGGCGAGTCCCGAGGGCTCTCTGCCCCTGCGGGGGCCACGCCGGCCCGCAGCACCCCCTCCCCCGGCACCCACCCACGCATTACTCACGGCACGCTCATTCATCACGTACACGCTGCTCCACACGCACAGCACCCCCGTGCCGGGGCTTCCCGGCACCCACCCACCCCGGCACCAGATCCGGAGCTCCATCCCAGCGGCTCCAGGGTATTTCCAAGTTCCCAAGTGCCGAAGGAGCTGCTCTGCTCCTCTCCCCAGCAGAGCATCCCTGTAGAAGCCGCTGCTGCAAACACTGCCTCAGCACACTGCAGCACGCAGTTCAGGCAGGCAGCAGCCGGCCACGGCTCAGTAAGAGGGGCTACGCACCCCCAAATAGGGCAGCCCCATCCTGACCCCTCCGAAAGGACAGCCCCGTCCTGACACACACCCCCCTGCCTCCAGGAGCCGCCTGCCAGGCGAGGGGGACAAGGGACCGTGGCATGGCACAGATGTGACCCAGTGAACCGGGGGGACTGCAGCGTGCCCCCTCCCAGCCCACCGAGGCAGCGTCCCCTACACCACGGGGAGGGGAGTGGTGGTGGCTGCCAGCCAGGCATCGCTTGCTGCCGGCAGCCACCGCATCCCCATGGGCAGGGTGGGTGACACCCAGGGCACGGCTCCAGGCTCTCATCCCGGGTAAGGACCATCGGGACGCAGGGATAACCATGAGCCCAGTGAGGAACCAGCGGCAGTAATGGGGGACGGTTCTGCACCAGCGGCAGGCAGCTCCCCTCTACCTGCAGGGATGGCTCGGAGGGGTGGGAAGGGGCTGGCAGCTGAAGGGGAAGAAGCCAGAGCAGGAAAATCAGGGTTATTCCTTGCTGCCGTCTGCGTCCTGACCTTGGACAACCCTGTGCCTCAGTTTACCACAGCACAGCAGCTAGCCTGCAGTGGGGGGAGAAGGAGGGCAGCCTCTCCTGGGCGGGGGTGTGGGAGCAAAGTCACCCCCAAACCCGCAGCCGGGGCGCTGCAGGGGAAGGCGGCGAATCCCTCCTGCATTTCTCCTTGCCCAGCCGGGCTACCCTTGCAGGGAAGGGCAAATGCTGCCCGCACCCCGCGGAGCTGCCGCAGGCGCTTCCTCAGGATGAGAGAAGAAATCCGAATGCGGAGAAAAGCTTGCCCATCCCTGATCAAGGGGGACACTCGGCCAGCCGGGCTCCCCCCCGCGCACCCGCTTGCGTTCTCCCAAAGGGAATTTCCAACCCCTGGGCAGAGGCTCCGCCGCACCGGGAGCGCGGCTTCCCGAACTTCCCCAGCTGCAGCCGCTGCCCTCGGGGAGGTCACGGCCAACCCCGCCGAGTGCCTGCGGAGGGAGGATGCGCCGGGCGCTCCCGGCTCCCCCCGGTAGTGGGGGATGAAGGAATCGCCAGCGCCCCGCCGCAGCGGGAAGCGCTCGGTCCCCGCACCGGCAGCGGGGAAGACGCGAACCCCGCAAACCCCCTTGGCAGCCGCAGTTCCCCCTCCTACCCTCCTCCCCAGCCCTTTCCCGGTATCCTCTCCCCGGGACGCGATGCCTCCCCCCCCCGGTGCGCGTATCCCTCCCGGTCCATGCGCATCCCCTCCGCCGCATCCGGTACACCGGGAAAACGGGGAAGACACGCAACGGCGGCCCTGCCGCCGCCCCGCAGACCCCGGCGCGCCCCTCCCGTGCGTATCCCGGCGGAGAACACCCCGCGGCCGCACTCACCTTGGACGGGCAGCCCGCGGGCGCCGAGCACACTTGCTACCAAAGCGGCCACATACCAAATCATAGTACTACCGGCCCCCGGTGCGCAGCATCTTCCGCCCGCCGGGCGGCCCGGCCGGGGCGGGGCGGGGCCGGGCCGGGCTGGCCGTGGCCGGGCAGGGCTCGGCGGGGCTGGCGGGGCCGGAGGGGCGGCTCAGGGCCGGCCGCCCGCCGCTGCGCCCATGCCCGCGCCCATCCCCGCGCCGCGCCGCACCTGCGCTCCGCCGCGCGGTGCAGCCTAGCCTGCGCCCTTTAGCGGCTCGGCACCGCCCCCGCCCGCCGCCCATTGGCCGCGCCCCGGCGGAGTGGGCGGTGATTGGCCGCCGCCGCGGCCCGGGCCGGTTCAAGGTGGGTTGGCGCGCACGGGGCCCCTGCGCCGCAGTATCATGCGCACTGCCGGGAGCGGCGCGGTCACCTCCGCCGGACGGTCACCTCCCCGCACGGACACCCGCCGGGACCCGCGCCCGCCTGGGCCCCCGCGCCGCCTCGCTGCCACCTCCCCGTGTCCAGCTGTGCCACCGAACCGGATCAGTGTCACCTCCCCGTGACTAGGTGTGCCCCTGCACCGGTATAGTGTCACCTCCCTGTCCCCAGATGTGCCCTGTACCGGTATAGTGTCACCTCCCTGTTCCCAGATGTGCCCTGTACTGGTACAGTGTCACCTCCCTCTGTCCAGGTGTTACCCTGCACCGGCTCAGTGCCACCTCCCCGTCCCCAGATGTGTCACTGCACCAGATCAGTGTCACCTCCCTGTCTCTAGATGTGCCGTTGCACTGGTAGTGTCACCTCCCTCAGTCCAGGTGTATCCCTGCACTGGCCCGGTGCCACCTCCCCCTGTCCAGATGTGTCACCGCACCTACTCAGTGTCACCTCCCTGTCCCCAGATGCATCACTGCACCAGATCAGTGCCACCTCCTCGTCCAGAGATGTGCCCCTGCACCAGCCCGGTGCCATCACTTCACCCCCAAATGTGTCACTACACTGTTTAAGTGTCACCTCCCTGTCCACAGATGTGCCACAGCACCTACTCAGTGCCACCTCCCTGTCCCTAGATATGTCACCACACCAGATCAGTGTGACGTCCCCATCCCCAGATGGGCCCCTATACTGGTACCATGTCACCTGCCTGTGTTCAGATGTACCTCTGTGCCGGCTCAGTGGCACTTCCCCATCCCCAGATGTGCCACCACACTGGCTCAGTGCCACACCCCGTCCACAGATGTGTCCCAGCACCAGCTCATTATCACCTCCCTATCCCCAAATGTCACTGTATCTACTCGCTGTTCCCTCCTTGTCTTCAGGTGTGTGCCTGCCTTGGTGCAACATCACCTTCCTGTCTCCAGATGTGTCCCCTGCACCAGCTCGGCATCACTTTCCAGCTCAGTGTCACTCCCTGTCCCCAGATGAATTCTCTGCGCCAGCTCACTGTTACTTTCCTGTCGCCAGCTGTGCCCCTGCATAGCCTTAGCGTCACCTCCCTGTCTCTGGATGTGCTCCCTACATCAGCTCAGCGTCACCTCCCTGCCCCCAGATGTGCCCTCCTCCCCTGATGTGTCACCTCCATGGCCCCAGCAGCCACCTGCCCCTGCTGCCATACACCGCTTCTCTGACATGCCAATGACATTTTGTGACCAGGCAGGGTCACCTCCATACCACGGGCTGAGCCACCTGCCCCCTGCACCAGCTCCACATCAGCTGTGCCATCTGTCCCTGCCACCCTGCACCGCCTCAGGGTCACCTCCCTGCCAGCTGCTTGGTGCCACTGCAGCCTTGTACCTCACATCAGCTCAGGGTAACACAGCTGCCACCGTCTGTGCCCTGGCAGAGGTCCAGGGTCATTGCCCCACCAGCCTGGGACGGACATGTCACCTACCCCCTGCACCAGCTTATTGTCACCTCTGCCAGGACCCTGCACTGCTCAGTCATCTCATTGCCACCACCACGGCTTGGTGTCACATTCACCTGGCACCGGCTCTGTGCCAATGTCACTTCTAGCACCAGCTGTACCCCCTCCTCCTGTCATTGCACCACCTGTGCCACCTCCTCCCCTGCTCCTGCTCCACACCCTTTGCCCACTGTGACAGCTCCTTGTCACCCTACCCCCTTTGTCTCCTGCTGGGCACAGCGCACTTGACAGAGAGAATTTGGGTTCATTTCAATGGAAAATGGGCAAAAAACAGGAAGTGCCCCCGTGCTCCTCTATCTCAGACCACCCATCCTCCCTGCAAAGACCTGGCGATGCCAGATGGACAAACAGCCGGGCTGGCTCCCCCAGGAGCGTGCCAGCCATGGAAAACGGGCCACTGAACTTCCCCTAGATGACAGCCAGCCCTGGAGGGGACAGGCTCACGCAGAGAGGGGGACACATCATTTTGTCCCCAGCACTCACTGTCTTCCCCTTGCCCTTTGGGAGAGTATCTGGGAAGAGGTCTGAGCAGCTGCTGGTCTTCCCACCTCTTCCCATGCACGTTCAGGAAAGAAGCAAAAAATAAAAAAAAACCCAACTCTTGCAGAGGATGTGGGAGTTGGAGAAACATCCCACAGTTTCTGGCCAGAATTACATTCCCAGAGGATCAGATGTTGGCACAGCCCTGGGCAGGATGCAAGAGCATCCCCCAGCCCAGCCCCAGCTCACGCGAGCTCCCGGGCACTTTGCTTCCCTAGCAGATTCCAAGACCTCATAAAAGCCTGACTCAGCTCCTAGTGCTGAGGCCTGAAGTGAAAGCTTGCAGATCTGTACGGGGGGTTGGCACAGCCAAGGCTGACCCTTGTGCTGGGGCAGTTCTGCTCTCCAAGATGCTCTCCTATTTCCTGAAAGTCTGGTTTGGAGTGGCTTGGGAGGGCAAAACTCTTTGGCCAGCACCCTCCCCACGCCGGTCCTGCCACCTTCAAAGCACCCAAAAAAATCCCAGCCATCACTCACAGCCTGCAAAGCAGCCAGCCCAAGGCTGGCAGAGCTCCATCTACCCTTGCTAAGCCAGACAGAGACGATGCGTTCTGGTCTAGGTGGAGTTGGTGTCACCAGTCAGATCATCTCCATGTCTTTGCCTGGGTTTTGCCACAATTTCAAAGAGGAGAAAAAAATAATTAAGGGCATTGATGGCACCTATGGTAACACAGCCCAAGCTGGGAGGCATCAGGAGCCCTTGGTGGATGGGAAGACCCAGCCCTAATCCCAGTGTGCACATCCCCAAGCTGAGCCCACCAACATCCCTCAAGAAACTGGAAATATGGGCTTGGCTTGGAACATGGCTGTCAGTTCACACCCTTGTTTCTCCAGACTAATTTGCTGGTTTCATGAAATCCATTCCCCACTGTTTTCACACTTCTCTCCCTCTATTTATAGCTGGGTTTATTTACATGAGCAGGGCACTCCTTGTACTTGCACGTCAGTCTGTGGTGGCAGAGCTGGGAGCGGGTGAAGGAATCAGTGGCATGGCAAGGAGCACCCCCGGCCCTGGCCATGGCACCCCCGGCCCTGGCCATGGCACCCCCGGCCCTGGCCATGGCCACTTCTGCCAAGCACGTGGGAGGCAGGCAGGCACACCTCCATGCCAAGGGGATGAGCTGGAACCAAATCAGCTGCACAGCCCCCAGACCCACACAAATGTCCTGTCCCCATCTCTGCAGGGCACAGCACTGCAGTTCCCATGGGATGCAGGTCACCCTGGAGCTGGCACTTTCCTGCCCCACATTCCCAGCTGGAGCTGCTCTTGCGGCAGCGTTTTGCTGACCTGAGCCTTACCTGTGTGCTGTGCTACTGACCCACGGATGTCCTTGCCCTCCACACAGCCAGGGCCAGCAGAGCCCATGTCCAGCTGAGCCACCTGACAACTGCCCAGTGATAAATTCACTGTTCTGCCAAACAAGAGGGAGAAAAATGTCGTTGCTTTTTAAAACAGCTCTGACAGATGAGGCAGGAGTTCTCAGATTAGCACCAGAGACCTGGGGGATGCAGCTCTCCCCATCACACACATTTCATCTGGGAGAGACACAGCCCTGGCTGAGCCCTGCTGCCACCTCCCTGGAACTTGGCTCTCAGGATCAGGGACAGAGGTTTTGGGTTGGGAAGTGGCACAAGAAAAGTGGGAACGAGCTACAGCTCAGACTGGAAACACAGGGAATTCCAACACTTGGAGCAGCAAGGTTTTGGATCAGACTTCATATGGGGCAGAAAAATACTCAACACTGGAGGGGGGCTGACCTGAAAATGGGACTTGCCAGGGTATGGATTACTGCTTCTCTCGCTCTAACTCCTCACTGCTGATGACCAGTCCAGGAAAGCAGGAATCTGGACCCAGCTGGTTCCCACCTGGCCGAGGGATGCTCCAACCCACACGGGGCTGAGTCTCCCAGCACAAGTACATGATTATTCACAGCCTCCAGCATTTGCATGGTGGAGTCACGAGTCTCACAACACCTGATCTCCCGGGAGAGCTGCCTCCTGCACTTCGGAGGGAACGGCCCACATTCCGAAAGTGGGACTTGGTGTCTCACAACATCCCACATGGCCCAGCTGTCACCTCCTCCCCTCTCTGTGCGGGGACCAGGAGAGCCCACCCCATCCCTGCCACCTCAGCGAGGGAGAGCAGCAGGGCAGGGGCCCGCAGGAGCGCTGAAAACTCGGGAGCTGAGCCTGGAAGTGCTGAGCAGCAGTGTCGCTGCGTGCACAGCGAGCCTGCTCTTTGGAAAGACCAAAACAAGCCCCCTCATAGGACGAGCAGGCAGATGGGCTCGACTCACACCCAGCTGGGGTTAGGCTCATTCCCTCCTCGTCCCCTCTCCCCTCGCCGGTGGCTCATCACCGACGCGTGACTCCAGATGGCAAACAAGGAATATCCTGCCATGCCTTCCTGGCTGCACATCCAAGTCGTGGAATGATCCACCTGCGGTATTTCAGAAAAGACACTCTAAACTTGTGTGAAGAGGGGTCAGTTGAGTCACAGTAACAACTTTCTCCTCCCGTTAGCAGGTCTCCAACAGAGCTAATTACTCATCAGCCCACTAATAGACTCACTCGCACAGCACTCCCTGGATCAAGCAGCAGCGATTGTCTGTCTTGTCTCGTTAACCTCAAAGAAAGATCCGACTGTGGTAACGCGATACCCCATCCTTATCTCATCACCTGCTTCTCCAGCCTAAATATGTCTTTCCACGGCGTGGAGCATCCCTGTCCCAACACCAGCCAGGGGAAGCCTTGCCGTGCTGCTCCGTGGGATCCTGGCTGGGGCAGACGCAGCCTGGGGGTCGGTGGGAATCCCCAGACCCACGGGGACCTGATGTTTGCTCCCCCAAGCCAGGAGCAGCAGGACACAAGGAGCGGAGACCCATCTCACCCTCCACGTAAATCAAGTTGTCCCCACAGTGGTGTTGTAGCCCCCCCATCCTGCGGCCCCATGGGGGGGGACACACCCCTCTTGGGGCTGGCGGGGGTCTCCCCTCCATCCTGGAAGAGTACAGAGTGTACCCTGCAGCCCCCTCCAGCCCGGCAGAACCACCCAGCACTGCCGCCTACCCCATTACTCACTGGGGCTCTCTGGCACCGGGAACACACCTCCCTGCGCGGGAGCACAGGCACAGCACGTGCTCCTGGGGGCTGCGGCACTTGTCATCGGCACTGTCATCGCCATGAGTAACCACACTCTGCCTTGGCTTCCCCGAGAACTTCCCCGAAAAGCCAGGAGCGTGCCGCTCTCCTTGCTGGCAGGGGGGAGGCACAGAGCCATGGCAGATGCTCAGCTCCCTGCTCCGGGGGAAACTGAGGCACGGGGATGCGGCCGTGCCCGACAGCTGAGCTCCCGGAGGGAGCGGGACAAGGCTGGGCAACCCCAGAGGTGTCCTGGCAGGCGGGGGAGGAGAGGTGACTCAGTGAAGGTCGGACGGGCGAGCTGGCTCAGCACTGTGGGGCACACGCCGTGTCCCGGTGCTCCAACCTCTCGCATCCTTTCCAGCCCCTGCACATGCAGCGTGTCATCAGCTGTGACACGCTGCTGACGTCCTCGGATCGTGTGGCATCAACCTCATCCGTAATTACCGGCGCAGGAGCTCTTCTCCTTTCCCTGTTCTCTGCTGCTGCCGTGCCGGACTCCCCGATGTCCAGAGCCCACCAGAGCCCAGTCCCACCCTAACTGGGGGTGCTGCTCGTCACCCCAAGCCCTGCTCCCCCAGGAGCTTTGTTGGTGCCGGCAGGGAGCACCGGGATGCGGGACCCTCTGCAATTCAAGCCTTGCCCCCCCCCCCCAAAATCCCACCAACACGTGCTGACCCTGTTGCAGGAGGGGAAAGCCTGTCGGGGTCCCCTCCGTGGCACCCCAGGAAGAGGACGAGCAAGCAGGTGCCAGGCTGGGGCAGGGAAGAGCATTGCAGCCCTCTCGAGGAGGGGGGCCGGGCTTGGAAAAAGCTTTTGCTGTCGGAGAGAAGGGATCTGTTATGCAGTGCCAAGAGGCAGGGGAGCCTCAGAGCCGCCTTTGTTCAAGGGGAAAAAATGATGGCTGCAGGGTCTGCAGCCTCGCAGCTCCCTGCCCAGGCTGAAGCAGTCACTGTTTTTCTCCTCCCTCAAAGTGATCATCTTGAGTGGGAGGCTCAGGGTGGCCCCTGAGGACCCAGAGACCATCCCTGGATCACCTTTCCCAGGTATACCCCAAAACCAAGGTACATCATGAATGGGAGAAGGAGAGTCCAGCCTCTCAGGAAACCCACCCCACCGTGTCCCTCCAGCCCCAGTCCCCCTCCTGCTGCTCCCTGCCCCGCACCAGGTGGGCAAATCCTCAACTCCCGCAAACAACAGCCTGACAACCTGTAACAGGATTGCCCGAGGCCACAGCCCTCCAAGCTGTCTGCTCCTGCACAGGAGGCCAGACCCAGCGAAAAGAGGCTCTGGCCCTCCCATGTGTCCCCTCCAGGCATAGCCCAGATGAAGGGCCGAAGGAGACTGTGCTCAGGACAGGTGGCTTTGGAGGCTCTCAGCTCAGCACGCTGTGCCCCCAAGCTCAGGGCATCACCACAGTATCTCCAAACCTTCCCTGGACCAGGAGAGACTTGGGGATGAAGGTGCAATGAGCAGGTGACACTGCAGCAAGCCATGGGGAGGGAATCCCCATCCAGAAGTCACACAGTGGCACCAACCTGCGGGTCCAAGGGCCCCCAGGTCACCCCAGGGGACTCTCAGGGGACACAGAGAGTGGTGACAGTCCCCCAGGGCTCTCTTGGGGACGTGAGGGTCCTGCACCACCGAGACACGCAGCTCCTCAAACCATCCCTTCAATCGAGACGGGCACAAACCAGTGAGACGAGTTGGCCAGTGCTCAGCTGCTGCTGAAACCAGCCCGGCGAGCCAGCCCGGCCCGGGAGCAGCGGCTGTCGGCATCGCTTCCCGCAGCTGGGCTTGGCTCCCAGTCAGCTTCCCCCTCCCCAGGCTCCCTCCCTGCCAGGCAGCAATCAGCCCGGCATTCACAGGGCTGCGGGAAGATGACTCGGCAGCGAGTCAGACCACTTTGGGGACAAACGTGCAATCAGTCCCCAGGAGCACGCCTCGCTCCCCTGGAAGGCCGGCAGAGCTCCAGGGGATGCCCTGAAGAGGCTGTGGGCATAGCTAGCACAGCATCTTGCTTTGCTGATGCTCCCCCATCCCAAAAATAAACCCCCTTTCCAGGATGCCCTCCTACTCCTGCAACATCCTCCTGACAGACAAGCTCCCATCTCGGGCAGGAGGACCACGGCAAGCTCTCCTCCATTTATCTGCCTTCACTGAAGATGGTCCTGGGAGCGGAGCAGCTGGAAAGCCTCAGTCCCAGCCTGTTTTCCCTGTCAGACAGCAGCAGGACAATTTTCAAAGTGCTGAGAGGCTGGGAGCCTTGTGACTGATGTGAGCCCCAATCCCACCTGGCTTCATCAACGCTCCCAATAACAACCTGGGCGGCGCCATAGCCACGCTTTGACCCACCAGATTCAGGGAAAGCCTCCTCCCCTGTCATCCCAGCCCCAATTTCCATGGATTTGATCCCCCAAACAACAACATTTCCCTCCCCATCTCGGGCATTGGTGTGCCGCTGCTGCCGTACACTGACATTTCTTTCTCCGGATGCCAACTTATTTATAGCATGCCTGACCTTTTCCCCAAGTTTACGTCCTCCTATCCCTTCCCTTCCACCCACCCAACTCTGGGAACCACCCCTGGGATGCTCCCAAGCCCAGCTGTGTGCAGACATCCCCCAGGAGCCGGTTGGGATGAAGTTCCCCGGCATCGCCATGGACAGCACGGGAGGACAAAGCTGGGGGTGTCTGTCAGGCATGAGCCCCCTCCTTTCCCACTGCAAGGAACAGCTTCCAATTAAAGCAGCTGCCTTTGAAATCCAGATGGTCCATAATTCTTGCTGGGGAAAAGGAGAAAGTCTGTTCCACCACAGCCCCCTGTGAAGGCACGGCTGGGGAAAGCAGCAGGCTCCAGCCGTGTGCGTGGGATTTGCCAGCGAGTTACAGGCTGGAAGGCCAAGGCAGAGCAGGGAAATGTGCATTGCAGCCCGGCTCAGGGCTCTGGTGCAGTTCCCTCGGGCTGCAGGGAAATTTCTCCCATTTTTGCCCAGCTGTAGCAAGACCCAGCTCCCACCAGGATTTCCCATCACTCTCTCTGTGGGTAGTGCAATGAGTTCCCTGCCTTGCAGGCACCTCCCAGCACCCAACCTTTGCCCAATTTGGGAAAAATTGCTCTCCGGGGCTGGAGAGGCTGCTCGAGTGAAAAGCGAAAGCACATTTGGAAACCCCCAGCTTCAACATCAATCCCTTGGTACTACAAACCCCCTGATTGTGCCACCCTGGGGCGGGGGTCTGGGTGCCAGGAAGAGCATCCCGGCTGCTGGAAGAGGGGGAGCCCCTCGCCCTCCCTGCTGCCTGTCCGTCCCTCTGTCCCTCCCCAGGCGATGCGCTCCGTCCCGACCTCCCGGCCCGCGCCGCCTCTGCTGCTCTAATTACTCCTCTCGCACCCGGCGCCGGGGCCCTCCGACAAAATTACCATCGATCCTTTGCTCCAGCCCAATCGATGCCATTGACTGAGGCATTAGAAAGACAAATCCGGGCTCCCCGCCCCGGGAAGGCGGCGGCAGCCTCGGGGGTGGGGGATGCCACCACGCATGGCGAGATGCGGGAGCCACAGGGATGCCCTCGCTTGCTGCTCTCCATTCCTACGTCCATAAGGAGAGGGCAAACACCTCCGAGCACCTAAAAGCACCAACTCAGTTGTTCTCCAGCCGCTGGACACGAGGCAACCAACAGCAGGGATCAAACTCCTGGAGCGCACAGCCTTGACCAGCCAGAAATCCCTGGCAAGGAAAGGGCTTTCCTCCCCAAACCACTTCTGCTTCTGCCCAGCTCTCACTCTTTTTCAATAAAAGAAAGGATTTTCCCTTAACCTGCTGAATCAACAAATCCAGCCTGCATCCCAGTCACCTGAATTAAGCAGCGGTGATATTTAATAGCACGAACAGCTGATTAACCAGCTAACTTGAGAAGGGGGAGAGTCAGTGGGGCAGCCCTGCATGGGACAGGGTACCATGTTTGGGCTGGGGATGCTCTGGTCCAGCCCGGAATGGGTTGAGGATGCTATGGACCAGCCCTAAATGGGATGGGGATGCCCTGGTCCAGCTTTGGATGGGATGGGATTGCTCTGATGCAGCCCTGAATTGGTTGAGGGTGCTATGGACCAGCCCTGAATGGGATGGGGATGCTATGAACCAACTCTGAATGGGTTTGGGATACCCTGGACCAGCCCTTGATGGGATGGGGATGCCCTCGTCCAGCCCTGCATGGAACAATCCAGCCCTGCCTGGCACAGGGATGGGCCATTTTCCATCACATCACACGAGGAACAAATTCCAGTGCTGCCCCAGTAGCCACCAGCAAGGCTGCAGTGGGGAATAATTGAATCACAGCCCGGACAAGGGATCACTGGCTAAAATCCCTACTGGTCCAGCGTTACACAGATGGGAAACCGAGGGGGGCCAGCCCTGAGCCCCCTCCTCCCGTGCCTCCAGGAGCAGATAATAGACCCCGCGTGAGCAAATTACAAGGAATTTGCAGCCATCCCATCTAATCCACAGGGGAGACATCTGAATCCTACAAGGAGCATTTGGCTTCTGGGTATAGAGGAGCTTAGAGACATGCAGATGCATTAAAAACACGCATAGGGATTAAGCTGGGAACTGGGAAGGGAGCACAGCTGGAGACCATGGGTGAATGTAGGAGAAGATGGTTGGGGCTATCCAAGGGCTGTGGGCAAACTGGTTTTAGGCAATGTCCAAGTGTCCTGATCTTGGCTTGGAGTCTGAGGCATCAGTGGCAGAGGTGGGAATTCATGAGATGCTGCCAGACAGGTGGGATTTGACCATGGTGTGCTGAAGTGAGGTGGCACAGAGTTTTGGACTCCAACACCCAAGCAGGCACCCAGAGCTGCAGCCAGTGCCCAAACCCACACCCAGGTCAGACCCCCCAGCCTTGGGGTGGAGCAAAGTCAGCCCCAAGCATCTCCCAGGATCAGGTCCATACCAGTGGGGTCTTCCAAGGATAGACTTTGGCAACGTCCCTCATCATTTGGGATTTATTCTGATCATCTCTAATCCTCTGCCTTGATTGCTGAGGCTCCCAATCTCATTAGTTGGGCTACGCTGGGTCCTTATTGATGTTGGGGGGTGTTTAAAATTGATATTAATCCCATCTCGATAATCTGGTATTTATTGATTTTTATTTTTAACCTCTCCTGTTATTAAGATGAGTTGAGCCAGCTCCTTATTTCTGGGGGCTGCCCCATCCCAGCAAACTCCTGGAGTGCATCTTGCAATGCCAAAGGCTCCCAAAAATCTGGTTTATCCCAGCCCACGGAGGAGATGCTACCTCTGGCCTTTGCAGGCTGTGAGCGTCACCGAGCTGCCAACAACCCAGCAGCACTGACCCCCAGCTGCTCTCCTCTAAACCTGTTATTATCATTTTTCTTAATTATCACAGAAACCAGCGGCTTCCACTCGGCACGTTCGGGGACATCGCGAGTGCCTGATGAGGAAGGAGCCATTAGCACCCCGTCAAAACAGCATCTCAAAAAGGATCTTTGACAAAATTGTCACCGGAGAGGCAGGGGGAGCGAGGCAGCCCGGCACGGTTGTACATCATTTTGACAGCTCGCATTAAGGCAACTTCAGGCACCTCTGGGAAATTACCTCCGCGTTAAACAGAGGCAGAGCAGGCGCAGTGCCTGGGGGCTGAGCTCGGCAGCTGGGGCAAAGCAGGGCAGGGACGTGCCCCTGGGGCTGCCCAGTGCCTACAAACCGAGGGGCTGTGCCTCAGTTTCCCCGAGCACAAGGCACGAAGCCACAGCTGCTGATGCTGCCTCAACCTGGATGATCGGAAGGGGTTCCCTTCACAGCCCCTCTCCCGACTCCGAGCTGCAGCTCAGAGCTGATGGCTGCTTATCCGCCTCCTCTCCAGACCCTTGGCAAACAGCAAAATGCCAATAACTTCGGGAACAGCTCGTGTTTAGCTTGGCAGGCCGGCTATTGTTCCTATACTGCAAACGCATGGATGGCACAGACATGTTTGGAGTGGATGCAAGCTGTTCCCCCCAGCCCCGCCACAGCAAGCGTCAGCTCCCAGCTGGAGGCACATCAAGCAGGGCTTTTTGGGATGAAACCACCTCCAAAGGCTCCCCAAATTAATGGGGTGGGAGAAAACCTGCTGCAAATGCCTTCCCATCCCCATAGTAACCCACCCCTCCATCCGAATCGGGCGGCTCTGGGCATATTTCTGCCCAAAGGCAGCAAGTTTTTAGCACAAGGTAGGAGAAATGATGGAGCAAAGCCAAAGTCAAGTACCACCAGCTCCAGCAAGTGCCTCGAGAAGCTCTCAGAGAGCAAAGCAATGCAGAGGCAGCAGTCCAAGGTAAAGATGTGGGGGTAGGGAGGGCAGCTTCGTGGTCTTGCTGTATTTTTAGTTCCTGGGTTTAAGAGCCAACTGTTTAATAGGGGAGGTTGTTTTAATTGGAACTACAGCCACTAAGAAAAACACAAGAGCAGTAAATATAGAAAAATAGTCATGTTTTTGAAGGTTGTATGGTATTTGTCTAATTAAATGGAGCATTTTAATTGCACATCAAACAGTGCCATTTCTAAAAAAAAAATAACCCAAAGACATTTGCCTTGATTTGAAGAACAGCTGACACCGACTTGGAAAAACAAGTCTCGACCCCTTAATTTGCAAAGGAGGTTTGGAGACGCCCCAGGACGTTTCACAATCATCAGCCCAAGGATGAGGAGCTGATGGACCCCAAGTGGTTTGGGATCCAAACTCACCTGCAGCTCCCAGGCATCCCTAACACACCGTTCCTACCAGGGAAACCCACTGCTGGAGGTCCTGAACGTTATCTGGATGCCAGTCAGGAGGTTTCTATCCTGGACAAGGGGGAGAGGAAACTCCTGGTACTGATAAGATGCTCCTCAGAGCCAGACACTCCAAATCCAGGATCTGGGAAGATCCAAGCAGCCAGTGAACTACAGAGCACATGCACATCAAGATGCCAAACATCTGGGCACATGTGATGAGCAAAAGCCACTTTTTGTTGTCCCAAACATCCTGGTGTCAGGCTTCACCAGGTACGGAACCTTTTCAAAGCTGGAGATACCCAAGAGCTTTTTTAGATCCTTCCTCTCTCCATACCTGAGCAATGCACAGCCATCACTTGCAGCTGTGCAACCCACAGCTCCCTGCCTGCCACTTTGAAACGGCTCCCCAGCAATTACTTCCACAAAAAGTTATTAAGAAACGTCTTTGTCTGGAAGGGATTAGAATGGCAGTCATTAAAAAAAAAAAAAAATTGGCATGAAGAACTATGTATATTGCAAAACAAAATGTGTTGCTTTTTAATATGTTTTTATAACCCAAACAAATTTGTTTCTCACACTCCCAGGCTGGAAAAAGGAGCCGTCCGACAGTTTAGGATTGCAGTTTGCAGTCAGCTCCGCCAAGGAATCTGTTGCAAAGCTGTCGCAGAAATAAACGCCGGTTCCCTGCTGTGCTGCGGCTCCGCCGGCACCGCTCCGGTCACCGCACGGGGAAGGTGACACGGAGCTGGGAGCCACGGGGACAGCAGCCGGGAGCAGCAGGCACACGTACCTGCGTCACCCTCGCTGACAAGGACACGGTGGCCTTGCACGAGGCTTTGCGAGGCAGCGCAGCCTCTGCAGGGGCATCGCTCCGTGCGCTGGGATCTCACCAGGAGATGCCCAGACGGGAGGGACCCTCCTCTGGTCACCCCATCCCCCTGTGCTCTTTCCCCCGTGCTCCATCCGCTTTTCCCTCTCCCACCCGGGCCTGACTCCTCACCAGCAAAACGGGAGCAAGGAAATCCCAGCAGATGATTTTATTTATTTATTTTCCTGGGAACAAGTGCAGAGCCCCAGCTCCCCGAAGCATTTGAATATATGAGCATCCTTTGAGGCACTGACAAGGAGATGCAGCTCCAGGCACAGCCAGTGCATCCCTGCAACCTAAAGCCGATGATGCAGGAAAACACCTGCAGGGACCCACCAGCACCTTTTTGATTCCTGGGGTCAGTCCCACTGGAGAGCAAGCCAGGGCAGGGAAAGGACCAGCATATCCTTGGTCAGCTGGGAAAGCCTGACAGAGCCTGAACATCCTTTGGAAGCAGGGAAGGCAGAGCAATCCCCTCCCTGCAGCAGCACTGCCCTACATGCTTTCCTCCCCCAAAACATCCACGACTGTCACTCGCCTTTTATCACCAGAGCAGAGAGACAGGGCAGGAGACTGCTCCCAAATTCCCCGCACTGTCATCGCTGCTCCCAAAGTCCCCACGCTGTCATCGAAACTGGGGAATCTGGAGATTCCCAGCTGGTTGCCTGAGGGGGTCCAAGGAAATTATGCATTCCCTGCAGGAAAGCTGCCTGCAGCAGGCAGGGAGCCATCCCAGGCAGCCCCCGGGGGGGATGCTGGTGCTCACTCTGCTTTATGCTCAGAGAATGGCTGATTCACGCTTATTCCAGGCTTCCCCTGCAAAACCTTGGATGAGGACAGCACTCCAAGCTGGGCGGGTGTCTTCCACAGCCCCACGCTGGGCTTCCCTTCGGGAGGGATGCTGTGAGCCAAAACCGTGGTGTCTTGTGTAAAAACATGAGAGGGCCTTACGAATTAATTAAGGAGAACCAAGCATTCCTGGGATAAACCAGCCCAGCCCCAGACACCTGCAGCTCCCCCCGGTTGCAGCTCTGACCCTCAGAAGCTGCTTAGTTTTAGACAGCACTAAAAAAGTCAACTCTACTTTAACAGCATTTTTTTTGCCTTTAAAATTAAGTCCTTAAATGATGCAAAGCAACAGATCAAGGATGGTGCAGACTCAGAAAAGGAGCAGGAATCCCCTGCAGGTTAGATGCTGGGGAACAAGGAAAGCAGGATAAAGGCAGGGGGAAAATGGGTAGAGGAAATATCTGGGACAGTTTTCTGCCCTATGAGGACACGCTGGGCAAGGAACAGGAAGAGCTGGGCACCCACGAGCCATTCTCCTGGCTCCACAACTCACAGCTCCCCTCTACCCATCACCCCACAACTCTTCCCATCCCTCAGATTCCCTCCAACATCCCCAAGCTGCACCTGAGGCCACGCACGCACAGGCAGAGTCAAACAATGGCCTCGACGCTTTATTAATTTGCAAGGATAGAGGCAATTAACAACACCGCGCTTCGGAAACTCCTAATTGGTTTTCTGCCGAGTCTCCTATGGACACGGGTCTGTGCTCGGGTAGCTCATCCCGTGAGCAGCACCGGGAGGGGATTAGAGCAGGGGGACACGCAGGATATTTATGACCAGTGCGAGATAAAGAGCGAGGTGAGGAGGGTGACGCTTATCCCGCAGCACCGCTCCATCACCGCTGCACCAGGGCGCGATAAAGGCTCTGGAATGTTGGGTGTGATGGATGCTGCCCGAGACTGACAGTTGCTGGGGCAACCACATGCAGAGGTACCCAGTCCCCACCTCGGAGGGGCTCCAATAGGGATGGGGTCCCCTCGCCAGGGTCAGGTGGGGACAAGCTCATTGGCCAGAGAGCAGCATTACACGGCACAATTAATTTTTATGGGTAGCTGCAGTTTTAATTGCTTCGTAGAGGCTGGAGGGTGCATTTACAGGAGCAACATGGGGGATGCAGAGAATAAGGAGACCCCCAGGGGTGCTGCAGCAGGGTGGTGGAACTCGAATCCCCTAAATTCACCGCTGATTTTGGAACAAAAGCATCTCCCCAGGAACCTCTGTAACCCTGGCATCCAGACCTAGAGCCTGGCTCTGCCACGGGGTATCTGGGAACACGCCACCGCATCCATCTCCCTGGATAACGAGGTTTCCTCCCTGGGAGCGGGGAGCACAGCACGGGGGATGTTCATTAGTGCCTGCACAGCCACGTGGAGACACACACGGCTGCCGGGGCTCTGCACGGACAGACACAGGAGCTGCAACGCTGAACAAGCCAGGAATGATCCAGTCCAGCCCAAAATTACCTTTTGTGTCTGGGAACTGAGCAAGAAACAATTTCCATGCGTACTGAACAACACCAGCACGTTTTCCTGCCCATAACAAAGCCATGGAGGAGCAGGACTCCCCTAAAAGGCAGGAGCAGCCACTCCAAGCTGCATTCCCTGAAGCTCAAAGCAGAATCCCCACCAGAAATTCAGGTCCTGCTGGGGGTAGGACCCTATCCTGATGCACGCACCAAAGCTGGTTTCCCAGGGGAGGAGACATCCTCTTGCAACCAGAACCCCCACCATGGAGCCCAGCCATGCTGCCAATACCTGACCAGGAGAGCCACAGGGTCACTAAAACGGGCAGGAACCAGGGCAGAGAAGTTGGAATGCTGGAATGGCTTTCCCTTTCCCATTTAAAGCTTCAAGCTCTGCAGCTGGGGTTCCTCCAGGCTTGGGACTCCGGATGTTTCCTACCAGGGCAGTTGTTGCCCCTGCATCATTCCCGACCCCACATTCTGCCTCTGCTCATGGCCATACCTTTGGGAACACTGTCCCCCTTCATTCCCCTCATCCATGGGAATGCCTATGCTCCCAACTCAGGGCAGTGACCTCCTCCCCCACTTAAAATCCTCTTCCCCCTTCAGCCCACATTGATTATTTTCCTCCATTAAGAAGCAGCATCCGTGGCTACAAATCCGCCAGCGGCTCATCCCTCACCCCTGCCTCCCCTCTCCAGTGTTCTTCCATTAGTGCCTCCATCCGTCCATCCATCCATCCATCCATCCATCCATCCATCCATCCATCCATCCATCCATCCCAGCATCAACCTCACCAAGAGCTCCCTCAAAATCCTCTAAGCCTGGAGTAAACTCCCCCAGCAATGGGGCAATGTGTTTGCTACCCTCCCCAGCAGTGGGGCAATGTGTACACCTGGCCCAGCAGAAAATTCCACACCAGAAAATTCCACACCAACATGATACCAGTGCCTTCATGCCCAGAGCTGTGCTCAGATCCACCAGACTCCAGCGAAACCCCCAGCCCCAGCTGAGCTCCACATTTGGGGGGCTTGGGGACATTCTTTGCCAGCCACCTGGAGATACCTGGAGGAGTGGAGTGCAAGAGGTCACGACCTACAGCCACACGAGCCCCCTCCACCTTCTCCTTGGATCGATCATCTCCAATTAGCCCTGACGAAGCGGCACATGGAGAACCGGAGGCACCAGCATCGGCACAGCCCCCGCCCGAGCATCACCCCCCTCGGCTGACGTCCCTGCAATGACACCGGGGGAAGGAGGGGGCTGCAGAGGAGTGGGCGGTCATTGCTCCGTAGGAAAAATGAGTCCCCCATCCCCTGCCCTCCTCCTCCTCCCCGGTCCCCCAGGCTGATGCACAAAGAATAGACCCAGTTGCTGGCGGGGCTGAGTAATGCTCTGAGCCGCTCCTCCCCGGCAGTGAGTAATGCCGCTTTTGTCTCCTGCGCCGGCACCACATTAGCCGGGAACACGGTGTTAGCTGGGAATATGATGTTAGCTGGGAATAGGGGCTTAGCCCAGAATACAGCGTTAGCTAGGAATAGGGCGTTAGCCGGGAATACTGTGTTAGCCAGGAACACGGTGTTAGCCAGGAGCAAGGTGTTGGCCAGGAACACAGGGTTAGTGGGAATATGGCATTAGCCAGGAATACGGCGTTAGCCAGGAACACGATGTTAGCTGGGAATAGGACGTTAGCCAGGAACACAGGGTTAGTGGAAATATGGCATTAGCCGGGAACACGGCATTAGCCAGGAATACGGCGTTAGCCAGGAACGTGGCATTAGCCACTAACACAGTGTCAGCTGGGAATAAATCTATTAGCCAGGAACACGGTGTAAGTGGGAATATGGTGTTAGCCAGGAGCACGGTGTTAGCCCGGAATACGGTGTTAACCGAGATCATGGCGTTCCTGTCTCACCCCGGTGGCATCCCAGGGGCGACACCTCGGGGGTGGCACTCGCTGCTTACGCATCAAGCGATGCCACCCCTGCCCAGGATGTCGTGGCATCTGTGCCCATCTGGGGACACCTGGGCAGCACCCTCTGCCTGCGCACCGCTGGTTGGTTGCCCTGGTTTGCCATGGCCATGGTGGAGGAACAGCCCGGGCTCCCCTCGCCGTGCTGCTGGACCCCAGGAGACATCAGGTCCATGGAGAAGCACATTCCCACTGGGTGCCATGGAAACGTGGCTCCCGTGGAACAAAGGAGTCTCAGGTTCCACCTGGATTTTCCTCCTTCCCGAGGAAACACCAAGGTGTGAAGGGTTTGACCACAGCGGCCATGGGCTGCTCAAAGCTCCTGCCAGCAGCTGCTCCCGGGGTGAGGGGTTTCACCCCTGGCTTTTCCCCTGGGGCACATTTTGGTGTGCAGGGGTCAAGCCCCGAGGGTCCCCAGGGCATCCTTCCCTCCCGGTGCTGAGTCACTTGGCACCGGCGGCACCCGGGCTGGCGGGTGGCTCCTGCTCTGGCACCCACACAGCAGATGGCGAGCCTCTCGCCTTGTGATTGGATTTTATTTTGTAATTTTTGGCTGTTATTTCGGTCCTCAGCCCCCTCTCCCCTCCCTTCTTCCTGCTGTGTCCCCTGACCACCTCCTCCCTGGGAGAAGCGGAGAGGGTGGCGTGGTGAGCATTGTGTTTTTGCTCAAACGAGCGGAGCCCGGTTTTTAGTGACCCTCTACGGCCCTTGGTGGCTTCCCTGTGGGTTGGCAGAGTCCCACATGGAACAGCAGTGGCTGATGCACTAGTCCCAGCCAGTCCCCAAGTTTCTCATGGCGCTGACAACTGCTGCCAGACAGGGCGGGTGATGCTGGTGTCCCCTGGCTGAGGGCTCCTCTGGATATCCCTGGGCGCATCCTACCGTGCCCCGGGGAGGGGACAGTGCCAGAAAGAGAAAAACACCAGCCCCATCTCTGCCCAGCATCTCCTTGGGGGTCCATGAGCAGCACGGGTTTGCTGGGTGTCAGCCCAGCTCCCAGCAGGCAAGAGACTGGTGTCACCAAACTGATGTGACAAGCAGCACACACAGCCGGCGGGATGTCCCTCCTCAGGGCCTGGTCTGTCCTTTGCAGGGGCCCGGAGAGCCTGCTGCCACAGTGAGGATGATGCCACTCGTGCCCACAGCATCCAGCAAAGCCCCAAATGTGGGTCACGGCCACCAGCAGTGACCTCGTGCACAACCCCCCCGGCCGCCCGCAGGGGTGACCAGCGCTGATGAAGAGCTCGGTGATGAGGCTCTGGGATGCTCCTGCGGGGATCCCATTTCCCTGCCAGTGCATTTCCCTTTTCCATGGCCGTGCAGCCGAGCCGAGGGAGAAGCCTCTCTCCGCAGCGCTACGAGTTCAGAAGCTCAGCTGCGCCGGGGAGAGGGAAAGAAAGAAAGAAAAAATCCCCAGCGCGAGCAAGACAGACTATAAATAAAAACTGAAGAAGTGGGAGGCAGCAGCCACAAGGGCTTTCTGAAGCAGCAAGCAAAGCAGGTGCATGTTGGCTCCGGCTCTCGATGCCTTTGTGTTTCCCGAAGAAGCCCGGGTATCCCTAATAGCCGGGCTCCGGGTGGGAGCGGGGCCGGGCTTCCCTCCCGCGAGCTGGGAAGGCGCAGACATCTGAAGAGCAAATTCTGCACAGGATGGATGGGAGCGACGTCGCTGAGCCTGGGGAGTGAAGAAAGCCGAGGAAGAGGGAGGAAGGGAGGGAATGGAAGGCTGAAAGGGAGCTGCCGGCACCGACACAGCCCCAGCGGCTTCGGGTTTAATGGATGAAGGGGATCCTCCAGACGGAATTCCTACCGAATTTAATGGTGGATGGAAGGAACTGCCAGAGCTCAGCCTTGAGTGCATCCAAACCGGGATCCCCCAAAAACTGCCCCGCAGGGTTACGGGAGCAGTAGAAAGAAACAGAATGTTTGTTACTCCCCAGGGTCACCCGAAGCTGCTGGGGATGGGGACCCCGCGCTCTGCCAGCGCCTGCCAGCACGGAAGGAGTGGAAAGAAGAGAGGAAGAGAAGGAGACAGATGGGCAGCGATGGAAACATAAGTTAACTCGAAGGAAGCGGATAAACAGCAGGCAGAGAGCAGATCCCAGCACATATGCTGCGCCGCAGCCAGCCAGGCACAGGGAGCTTCCTCGCCATTCCTGCTCTCCTGGCCTGTGGACGGGGCTGGGCTGTGCAGGAGGTCGGCAGCAGGATGGGGTGAAGGCTTGAGGCTTGGGGTGAAAACCCCGGGAAGGTCTAAGGCCAGGGTTTGCAGCCTGGGTGTAGCTCATGGCCACGGGGCACTGTGGAAACCCAAAGCAAAATCCGGCCAAAGCCACGGAGAAAGCATCATTGAGATGGAGGTGACTCCTAGCTGGGGAATCACAGACCTATTCCCTATGACAGCTGGGCTGGATTTGACCAAGGAGAGATGGTTCCTCCCTTGCTGGCAGGGACAGGCAGTGTGGGAAACTGAATTTGGGCCAGGTGAGTTCTCCTGCCTCAGTTTCCCCAGCCAGAAGAGGGGAGTGGAGCAGCACCAGTTCCTACAGAGGCTGGCAGAACCAAACACCGCTCCTGATGCCGGCGCAGCAGCAGCTGCAGGTCACTTCTGAGGACTCCAGCAGCTGAAAGACAGGGAATGAAGTCAATCCAAAGCCGAAGCAGGGAGGCTGAGACCCTCAAAAGTCCTTGAGCCCTGCAGCACGGTGCTGCCTGCTGATTACCAGGGACCCCAGCGCCAGCACAGCATTACCGGCTGCTCCGGCCACGCCGCCATGGCAGGAGGGGACCCTGGGCACCCCGCAGTGCCCCCCCTGCCCACAGCAGTGCGGTGGGGTCTCTGCTGAGGGGACTCTGAGCTGCCGCAGCCCCCGACTCGCCCGGAATAACAAGCAGGAGGAGCCGCGGAGCTGCCGAGAGCATCTCTCAGCCACGTTCGGCCGGGTGCTAATGAGCCCCGGGCACTCCGATCTGCTCAGCGAATGTCATGACCCAGATTAATTGCTCAAAAAGACACCCAAAGGCTGCTAATAAAATAAAAAGGGGAAAAGGAGAAAAAAAAAAAAAAAGAGAAAAATCAACCCCACAACAAGCCCCTTATAGTAACCAGCACCCCTCCCTGCGCATCCCAGCGCCGGCAGCCCGGAAAGCGCTGCCCGTGTCGGGAATGCGTGTCAGGGCAGCGGGCCAGGCAGTGCCATGGGCTCACACAGCCGCCCTTGTTCCCCGCTCCCCTCGGGGGCTCAGAGCCGCCCGCCGGCCCCGCCGCACAAGGGCCGCCTGTTCGGAGGCACCCGCGCTCCCGGCGGGATGCCGGGGCCGTCCCGGGCATGGCCAGCATCACCGGATACTGCCGCGGGACCCCACAGCCCTTGGGGGCTGCAGCTCTGCCCCCTCGGAGGGAAACTGAGGCATTGGGAGCCGAGTCCTTCAAGGGACAGAGCTGTTTCAATGTCACCCAGGTCCTCGCTGGCACAGGGAGCAGGTGGCCTTTGCATCATCCCCAGCCGAGCCCTTCCTCCCCAGAGCAGCCTTTCTCCTCTGAGCCTGCAGACATCAGCGTTCTCAAGCCTTTGATTTCCCGACCCTCCGGCAGCGTGTGGCTGGCCCCGGGGGGCTCTTGTAGCTGTCACTCAGCTGCTTGTTACCTTCTGCAGCGGCTCAGGGACTCCCACGCAGCTCCAGCACCTCCCCACTTGCCATGGCCATGGCCACTGCCACCCCAGAGGTGCCCCACCAGATCCTCCAGTACCAGTGCTGGGGGTGGGGAACCCTCTCCAGGGATGTCTGTACCCATGGGATGCTCCCACCAGGA
Source organism: Acridotheres tristis (assembly GCA_037013685.1). NCBI lineage: Eukaryota > Metazoa > Chordata > Aves > Passeriformes > Sturnidae > Acridotheres > Acridotheres tristis. Next base: position 4,070,859 of record CM072911.1, on the reverse strand, counting down.
CAGGCTCTTCACAGCCGCTGGCTCAATTTGCTACAGCTGATGGCCTGGCTGTAGGGCCATAATCCTGTTACTGCCTGAAAATACCTTCCTGTTCAGAAAAAAGGTCTTCATCAGCCCGTGGACACGGCAGCTCTCACCCTTCTGCAGCCCCGAGAAAGAGGAGGGGGCTGGAGGGTCTCCCCGCCAAGAAGGCAAGAGGAAAAGGAAGAAAGGGAGTGGGACCAGATGGGAGATGACCACCCACCCACCCACCCCACTGCTGCTCCCTGGCCTCCAGGACTCCTGACCTAGTTATTAGCCATGGAGGCAAAGCACAAAGCAGAGAGGGATGGGGGGAAGAGCCCAGGCTCGGATCTGCAGAAATCTGTGGGTGATGGACAGGTTAACCCAGAGCACTTCCAGAACGGTCTGCGAGACAGAGCCTGGCTGTGAGCCACCACAGCTCAGCCCGCCGTCGGTCACGTCGAGCCGGTGACGAGCCACGGAGACATTCCCAGATCTGGGAGAAGACACCTCCTGACAAGAGACCTAAACTGCTGCACCCACGCAGCCGAGAGGAGACATGGGGGCTGCCATCCCCCCCGGAGCATTTCCACTGTGGGCACTTGGGGATGCCGGGGAGAGGCAGCACCAGGAGGGGAGCGGCGGCTGCGAGAGAAAACCAGGAGAGCTCGAATGAGAATTAATAAGCCACAAATTGGTAGCAGCGAGAGGAATTAATGCTGCGAAGAGGCTGCCAAGTGCCACGGGGAGAGAGAGGCACTTCCTCGGATTTCCGCTCAGCTCGGAGCTGTGCCTCTCATCCCAGCAGCAAAATGGAGCCAGCCCTGGCCTTGCTTTATCGCAGCACCTTCGGAGGCAAAATCTCCGAGCATCCCTCGGGCTCTCTGGGGAGCACAGCCGTGTCCTGGATCCACCACAGCCTGCTCATGCCAAACCCAGGATCTGCACCACGCCAGCGTGTGTTCAGCGACGCCCGCAGCTGGACCGGGAGCTATTTGGGCAGCAGCGAGCAGCCCAGCTCTATTCCTGGCTCCTGATACGTGCAGGGCTTGGGAAGCAGCTTGCAGCCTTGCCTGGCACACCGGAGCCTGACTGCCAGCCCAAAGCATCACTGCAAGACAAGCGCCATGCCCAGGGATCTCTCCGTGCCGGACAGGAGCAGCCACACTCCCCTGTGTCCATCTGAGCGTCCAGCAGGATGTGCAGGGGAGATGCTCCCTGTCCCAAATCACCGGGACACCTCTGGAGAGCGAGAGGTCACACTGGGGAGCCCACAGCTCCCCTCTCCTCTCCGGCAGCCCCAGCCCCGCGCGGTGCCGGCTGCGGGCGGCGGTGGCTGCAGCGGAGGTGGGAGCGATGATGACTCAGGAGATAATGAGGCAGATCAGAAGGAGGAGAGGAGCAGGGAGAGGACGCGGAGAGGAGGCAGCTGTGTCCTTCGGGCCTACACCCGCTCCCCCTGACGTGGCACCTCAGCTGCGGTGCAGGAACACGCACCCCCGACCCTCTGACTCACCCGGGGGGCACGGCAGCACCGGGGTGGGGCGATGATTTTAACCCCATCCCTCCTTCTGTCGGGAATAGGGGTCTCCAGGCAAGTAGGTGAGAGGGAAGTGGGGCTACACATGGGAACCACCAGGATGATGGCCCTGGGGTCCCTCCAGCCCCCCACCCATCGCCCACGGCTCGGGCTCTCGTTGCTGTGCTGCCCCACAGGGAGCCCATGGAGCAGCACGCCTGGCTTTGAGATTTCAACATTTCATCCCACCTGCTCCTAAAACTGTTGGTTCCCCAGCTCCCGACAGATAAACAGCCTCTCCTGCTTGGGGAAACTGAGGCAGGGAGGCACCAGACTCGCCCGAGGCTGCGGTTTCCAACTCAGCCAGTGAGGGAAGCCAGGAGTCCTGGCTCCTGTGCTCATTTTCATCCCAAGCTCATTTATAAAGTCATTTTCCTTTCTTGCCGGTGGCAGAGCAGTGCCAGCCAGTCATAGTGTGGCCAGCGTCTCTGGATCACCCTTCGCTTGCCAGTCTGGGTGGCTTCATCCCCACCCAGCACCAGAGAAGGGGCTTCTGAACCTGAGAAGTGCCCCTGCCTCGCTGTGCATCCCCAGGGCACAGCACATCACCTTTCCCAGCCTCAGTTTCCCTTGTTAAGCAAAACCTGCTGCAGATGCAGACCTGGCATTGCTGGGTGCCTCAGTGTCCCCTCTGTCAGAGTTCAGCCTCGGGGACCTTCCCAGCAGAGCCAGACTGGGCCCTTCCATCTCTCAGCATTTTCCTTCCCTGGGAGCTGAGCCTTGGCAAGGGGAAGGAGCTGCTTATGCAGAACAAATGGAATCAATCAAAACAAAAGGCAACGGGCCTGATTCTATTTATTACCCATCCAAGGGTGTCAAACGCATCTCCAGACATCCACAGCCATATGGAGAGGGGGAACCCAGTGGGGCCACCCCGGTGGGCAGGGACAGGCAAGGCCAGCCATGCCCGGACAAGGGCACACAGCCGCTGACTTGTCATTCACCCTGCTCTGTCCTTCGGCTTGTCCTGGGGCACCTCCCAGCCCTTCCCAGCCTTTCATCCCACTGCTTGGCACCCTCAGCCTGCTCCTTGGGATTGCACCCGTCCCCAGCCACCCACTGCTTAGGGATGATGGCACAGAGCAGCCAGGGCATGTGGAGTGGAGTGGGGGGGATGAGGAGCAGGGCACTGACACCTGCCCAAAATAGCTGGCCCTGGATGCAGCACCACCTCCACGGACACTTCAGGCACTCAGGATCCATGGTGGAGGACCCAGCAGCAGGATCCAGCCCACGCTGCCGAGTGAATTAAATCTGTGCCTGCTTTTCCAGGAATGCCGTGCATCTTAACACGTTCCCTGAGCTCCAGGTACCTTCTCACCTCTCCCTCAGCCTTCCCAGCTGCTGGAAGAGGTGAAGCTGGAGGTACCTGTGTGCTCCTCTCCCAGCTGGGGCAGTGCCAGCCCTCTGGCATTGGAACAGAAGCTGGCAGAGGCAGGAAGACCAAAGAGATGGTTTACTGACCGCTGGTGAGGCTGCAGCAGGGCAGTGGTGTGTCACAGCCTGTGTGCCAGAGGGACACGCTGGCTCCTGGCACGCGTGGCCTCGAGAATCTGCGGGGAAAGGGCCCTTTGTGCCTGGGGGCTACTGCAAAACCCCAGAGCCTCCTGTCCTGCCTGGCTGGAGCCCAGCTCAGGGCTCACAGCACACCGGGGCACAGCTCCTGGGGCTGGCACCTGCAGGTGAGCAATGCTGGGCTGCAACCTGCTCTTCTTTCTGTCCCCAGCACGGGTGCTGGGCTGTGCCTCAGTTTCCCCTTGCTGTCAGGCATTACCCACCCTCTCCCTGGAGCCTGCCCCACCTGCCAGTCCAGGGAATTGCTGATCACAGAAGGAGCAGAGCAGGCTCCTGCGGGTTTGGGTTCCAGCTCCGGGGCGCTCAGCCCGTCCCGGCGCTGGCAGCACCTGGGGCACAGCCATTCCCCAGGCACTGAGGAGATGCCAGCTGGGCTTCGTGCTTCTCGGAGAGCAAACCGGGCCACGCAGCTTCCCTCGCCATCCCACTTGGCTGAAGCTGCATCCCTCGGGGCCCCGGGGCTGGACCTGCTCCGTTGGAAAAGCCATGAGGGCCCGGGCACTCGGGGGACTGGGGCAGGGTGGGACTCGCACCGTGCTGAGGGCGCCGAGGCTCAGCCGCAGCTCCGGGACGAGCATCCCGCGGGAGCCCGGCAGCGCGTTCCAGCCCCGGAGGATGGTGCTGATGATGACGATGATGATGATGCTCAGCGGGATGAAGCTCCCGCCGCGGCTACAGGCTCCCCCTGGCGGCCCCGCCCCGCCCGGAGACGGGCAGGGATGGTATCTCCTATCAGCAACATTCCCATCAGCAGCATTCCCACCAGCAGCATTCCCACCAGCAGCATTCCCACCAGCAACATTCCCATCAGCAGCATTCCCATCAGCAGCATTTCCATCAGCAGCATTTCCATCAGCAGCATTTCCATCAGCAGCATTCCCACCAGCAGCATTCCCACCGACAGCATCCCGCACCGACAGCATCCCGCACCGACAGCATCCCTCACCAGCATCTCACAGCAGCAGCACCCCAAATCGGCAGCTTTCTCCCCCGGCAGCATCCCACACCAGCAGCATTCCCTTTTGGCAGTGTCCCACCCCGGCCACATCCCACCCAGGCAGCGTCCCCGGGTCCCCCAGGGCACCAGCTGAGCTCTGGGCTGCCCCGAGCTGAGAACACCCCCCGGCAGCATCCCCCCCTCCTCCCAGCCCATCTCCACCCAGCAGAGCCTCAGCTTAAGCCCATTCAAATTACATTTCAAAGAGAGGGTTAATGAAGGGGTTCGCACCTGAGCCCTTCCCAGCATCCTGAGGGATCTGGCACACTCATCAGGAGGGGCTGGGTCCCCCTTTTTGGCTTGGAATGGACATTTCAAGGTCATTTAGTCCCTGCAGTTCGTGTCAGTGTGTGCCCCTGATATGGGCTGTGAACCTCCCACCACCCCGAGTACCAGGAGAGCTGTCTCCATTGCAGCCCCACAGCTTTTATAACCCTCAAATTCATCCCCCTGCAGAGACCCCTTGAACACCCAGCTCCCCATACAGGCCCCCACCAGTCCAAAAAGGCTTTTGCCTCCACCAGACTAAATCCAGCAGCAATCAGGGAAGAAGGGCAGAAGGGGAGGAGGAAGAGGCACTATTTTCTTTTTCCAATTTGATCTTATTAAAACTTCATTCAAAGAAATAGACTTTTCATCTCAAATCTCATGCAAGTTTCATGGCACTGCAGATGGCGGAGTGGGAAAACGCCCGTCACAGAGTTTAATAACAGCACCCAGCCCTCAAACTGGTTCCTCGCTGTGCCAAAACGTCCCCACTGTGCACCCAGAGCACACCCCACGCTGCCCAGCATTTTAAGAACCATCCCCCCTCATTCTCTAATAGCTAAATCTGCATCCCTCTCACACGAATAAATCTGGATGTGCCAGATGCAGGCACGAGCCCGCTGCCCATCAGCAGATCAGTGTCCTGCTGTCACCTCTCGCCCTCGCCGTGCCTCAGTTTCCCCAGCCCCGGAGAGCTCACACTGTGGCTGTGCAGCAGGGGAGCAGCGAGCCCTGTGCCAGCCGGGGCTCACACTGTGGCTATGCAGGAGGAGAAGCAGCGAGCCCTGTGCCAGCCGGGGCTCACACTGTGGCTATGCAGGAGGAGAAGCAGCGAGCCCTGTGCCAGCCGGGGCTCACACTGTGGCTATGCAGGAGGAGAAGCAGCGAGCCCTGTGCCCGCCGGAGCGGCAGCAGCGGCGGTGACACCGCGGAGCTGTCCCGTGGGACCCGGCGATCAGCGATCTAAACGCTGCCTGGGTGCCTCAGATGTCCCCTGAGGACAGAGGAGCCGCTTCCCCCCCTGCAGCTGCCTCTCCGTGGGAGCAGTGACTAAACAGCATCCCCAATACAGTCATTAATAAACATCGATGCCGCCCGGGCGCTGTCGCCTCCGCGCCTGAGGAGCCCGGCTCAGCATCCAGAGAGGTGCTGATTCATCACAGAACCAGCTCCCCTCGGCTCCCCGGGCGGGCACGGGGCTCACAGAGGCTGCTCGGAGCCTCATCTGGAGCAGGGGAACCTGTGGAGGTCTCCTCTTCCAGCCTGGCTGCTGCAGCAGCAGCCACAAACGTCAGCAGGCAGCTGCAAAGCATCTCGCTCCCTATTCCCTGCGAGAGAGGGAAGCGCCGGCTGTGCCCCAGCTCGGAGATGGGCACAGAGGGGCCAGGACTCGGGTCCTGGCTGTGTCACACACAGAGCTGGGAATTAGGGCTCTCCATCACTCACAGCCCGCGGCATCCCTGTGCTAACACAGTGATCGAGGGCTGTTCACAGAGAGAACAGAGGGACCCAGTGCTGGGTATCCTGGAGCAACATCCCCTGTGAGGTGAGGAGAAAACTGGGGGAGATGCAGAGCTTGGAGCTCTGCCGAGCCCATCCAGGCACCCCTGTGGCCACAAGAATGGCAATGCCAGCTCCGGTTCTCTGCAGCCTGGCGGGCGATAACCGCACACCCACAGACATCATCCCTCGGAAGGTACCAGCACGTCCAGAGCCTTCCCCGGCACATCCCAGCACCAGCCCGAGCCTCCTGCCACAAGGGGGAACTCCTGGGCTGGAGAAATTCATCCCAGAGGTGCTCCTCGGCTTTGCACCCTCAGCCCTGCCAGGAAGGGTTTTTTCCCCAGGGAAGGATGCTCTGCCCTCGCTCAGCACAAGCGGCCTCACCCCTTGGCTTGTCCCAAACCGCCTGAAGGCAGCTCCCATCACCCTGCCCCAGGGGAGGGGTTGGGCTCATGGTATTCCTGTCTCTGACCTCCTTTCTCCAGCTGATCCAATCCAAGGGATGAAGGCCAGGCAGGACACACGACACACAAAGAGGGAGGGAGTTTAGCTACATGGAGGAGCATAGCAGGGCAACATTTCTGAGAGTACCACAAAAAAGCCGCATATTCTGCGTGGGTGGCTCGGTCAAGCAAGGACAGCCTGGACACTGGTATCATCACTGGGAAGGAAAGCCAACAGGACTTCCAGGAAAAATGTCACTGGTCTGGCTCCCACTGCCATCCTGTAGCACAGGTACAGAGGGAGCAGAATTTGCATCTCAGCCACACTCTGGAGTGAGCCCAGAGTCCTTCAGTGGGGCACAGATAAGACTGAGCACTGGTTCCATGTCTGGCTGGTGCCATCCAGCTTTGTATTCCCACAGCCAGGCTTTGTGACCACTGCTCTCCCACATGAACATTCAGCTTCCCCTCCACCTCCTCGAAGGCTCCAACCCCCCCCCCAGCAGCAGAGGATGGTGTTTGACTTGGCCAAGTGGCTCTCCAAACAGCAGGGTGGTTCCAAGATAAAAATTTCCTGTGGTGCTGCTCACACAGAGCCCATGGGAGTGTCTGTTTGGGGAAAAGTATCAGATAAACTCCAGACTGGGTGGGATCCAGCACTGAGCAGAACCCATGGTGGGGGTCTGAGCCCACTGTCTGAACCCTAACCCCACATGTGGGTGATGCAGGAGCATCGATGACATTGGAGACAAGTGCACCTGGAAGGGACCTGGGCAATGCTGCATCACGTGAAGAAGTAGCACCGAGGGAGCAGAGAGGGAGATGAAGGTGATGAGAGGTGCAGTGGGATTGGGAAGTCTCTCCAAAACCTTGGGGTGACAAGATCTCCCCATAGCTTCAATCTGCACAGGGACACTTTCAGGAGAAAAGAAAACATTCCTTGGCAGACAAATGTATTGGGAAGAGGGTGGGGAATGCTGAGGAATTTGTCTGCCTCCAAGATGGAATACCAGGAGAGAGGGAGAAAGAGACAAAACACAGAAAGGGGAAGAAAGATGCCAGGAGGATGGAATAGAGAGGCACAGACCAGCAGGATTAGCAATGATAAACTTGCAGCTAAACTGGGCTTATGTCAGCACGTATTATCCAGGAGTGACAGCAATGATGGGCTTGCTCATCTGCCATTTATAAGTGGCAAATTCTCCCTCCATCCTGTTTACTATGAATTAGCTGGCATATGTCTAATCGTCTTTGCAAGCACCACTCAACTGGCAGAGATTAAGGCCCTGCTCCTCCTCCAAACCAAGCACTGCACTGCACTGCAAGGCAGCAGGACACTGCTTCCACCAGGCTGCCCAGGGAGGGGACCAAGGATGGCACTCAGTGACACAAAGCAATTCCCCCCAGCCTCACAGCCCTACAGAAACCCAAAGTCCTAAAGCAGCCAGCACAAGAAATCCCTGTTACTCCAAGGGAGCCTGAGCAGCTCTCTTCACGAGGCATGCCCTCCCCTGTGACTGCTTCAGATCCAAAAACGTGTGGGATGCCATCACCTGGATAAGCCATCAGGTAGATGGGACAGGGAAATGAGCACCAAGGGGGACTCAAGAGACCAAAAAGAATTAAATCCTTGACTACTTTCCAAGCAACAGCTGTACCTGAGCACATTGCCTATGCAGAACCTGACTGGTTTCCATCAGGAGCCATGACAACCAGCTTGGAGAAGAGCTGGGATGGCGAAACCCAAGGCACTTATTAAACAATAAAGCAGTGCAAGAGGTGTGTGTGTGCGTGGGGGGTGTTTGCACGGCCAACTGCCTGCCCCAGGGCGTGTGTTGTTTGGCGAGCAAGGTGCTGCTTGGGTGGTGGGAGACCCTTGGCTGACACTGGACTGTTAGTCAGGCATGTCAAAACAACCTTGGAGGGGCTTGGAAAATCCAGCTTGCAGACAAGGCTGCTCCACTGCAGCAGCAGGAGCCCTCGGAGCCAGAGTAAACAGTGACTCAGGAAGGGAAGGAGCACAGGGGATCACAGGGAGATGGGTGTGCAGGGAGGCACGGAGGGGCACTGCCAAAGGAGGCTGCTCTCTCCTGCACAGGCTGGATTTGAAGACCCGACTGCCCTCCTGCCATGATGCTGAGGAAGCAGAGCAGCTCCTTCTGCCCCAGGGCGTGAGCAGCCTGAGATCAGGACTGCAGGAGCTCTGAGCTTTGCAGAACATCCTCACTCTCCTGAAGCAAATGTTTTTCCCTCAGTGTTCCTCATTGTCTTTCAAGAACAGAGATAAATTTGACAGAGCCTTATCTCTAACAGTTATTAGTGTGTCGGTGCACCAGAGTCTGCACGGGATCAGGAGAGAGGCAGCCTCCCCCTCCCACTGACAGTGCAGCCTCGCTCCACACCCCAGCAGAGGAAAGGGAGCTGTATCCACCTTCTCCAGGCAGCCCCAGCCTGGGGAGCAGCGCTTGCTGTTACCAGCAGTGTGTCCAGACCTGAGCTGGGGCACCAGCCCGAGCACCCACCCTGCCACCCCCGAGCTGGTGCCACCCTGGTCTTGGCAAGGGCACAGTCAGTGTGACGTGCAGTGGCCAGCTGGCCTGGGTTTGCTGCGGGCTGTGGCAGGGCAGTGAGGACTTGGCTGTGAACAGGAGATGTGCAGCACACCACAGGCTGCCCACGGGCTGCCCTGGGCCAGCCAGATGCTGTTTGCTCAGCAGGGAGAGGAAAGTCCTGCTCACACCAGCCACACACCATGGCTGCCTTGTGCCTCTGCGCTGGGGAACCACAGCTTCCAGCAGGCTGGGGCTCCAGAGGGTGCTGGAGCCAGCCAGGCAGCGCTGCTCGGTGCTGGAAGGACAAGGTGACAAGGTCCTGGCTGGGGACACCCGGTTCAAGGCCACCTCTAATTAGTATCACTGTCTTCTCCATGGCTGGACCAGCACAGGGTGAGGGAGCTCAGCTCAGGGAATGTCCCCAGCGATGTGGCTGCTCCAGGTCAGGAGAAATGAGCGTGCAGCTTGGGGGCAGCTGCAGGGAGCTCTGAGCAGGCACTGTGCTGTGCTGCAGGACGGGGAGGCAGCTGTGGCCCTGTCTCGGGGGGTGAGCTGGCTCCCCTGTGTAGCTGTCACCCCAGCACGCTGCTGCAGGCAGCCCCTGAGGAATGCAGGCGTTCCCCACACCCCTGGCTTTGCTGGACCGTGTTTATTCAGCAGGAAGGTTTCTAAGCATGGCCAGTCCCCAGTGCTCACTGCCTGCCCTGCTGACCACAGACGTGAGAGTTCTTGTGCACAAAATATCCCGAGAATACTGCCTCTAATTAGAGGGTAGAGTTAAAAATACCCACAGTCCATAAAGACAGGGAGGCAGACAGGGAAAAGGCACATGCCAGTGTGACTGACGCCCCGGGAGGGAGACAAGATTAGGAGCCACTCAGCCTCACACATACAAATGATTCAAAATAGATGAGCATATGCCTGAGCAATGAACTAGGGGGAAATGATGGGACTGGTGTAGGAGTGGGGTCATGGTCTGTGACACAAGGGAATCAACAGCTTGTCTAGACTTCAGCAGGCAAAAAAAGAGATGCTGTCTTCAGCTAGGAGTGAGAGCACTGTAGCACGAGGCTGTCCGTAAAAAGCTGCCCAAGCAGCAGGAATGGTGTGAAAGAGGGATGGACACGGGCCAGACACCTGCATCTCATCCCAGAGCTGCTGAGAATGATCTGGGGTAAATGGCTCCTGAGATGGGGAGTGATGTGCATAAACACATACCTGCAGAGCCTAAAATGACCCTAGAAACCTTCCAGGACAAGGCAGGACTTTGCTCCCAAACCAGTGCTTTCCAAGATATATATCCCAAAATATATATATATCCCAATCCTACCCAGTCAGATTGAGAGGTCCTATCCCACCAAGGGGAGCCAGGCCTGTTCAGCCAAGGGTGGGATACAGCTCCTGCTCACCAGTGCAGCTCCAGGGAGACTTTTCCTCTCTGGTGGCCATTCTGTCACCAGTTACACACATCACCTGTGACCTTCCACCTGTCACATGCAAAGGTGGCTCTAGAGACACTTCAGATCATCCAACAAAATCACATCTGCTGGTATTTTCCCCCTGAGAAAACAGAGGGGCTCAGAACCCTCCTCTTTTGTGTAAAGTTTTTTCTTTAACAGAACAGATTCCACTCCCACCTGGACAGCACAGCCAGTTCCCCCCTCTGAGAGCAGCCAAATCCTCTCTCTGCTGGGGCTGTCTGCCAGGACCTCCCTCTCCTCAGGCCAGCAGTGTCCTGCCACAATCACAGCATCAAAGTTAAAGAGGTCTGGAGAGAATCTGCTGGCTGGGAAGTGTGCAGATGGACAGCCCCGAGGGCTCAGACAGGCTGCTCCTCCTCACACAAGGTATGGCACAGCTCTCTGGCAGAGCCCTGGGAGCCCCAGTGCCTCGGATAATCACATTCCTGCCTGCCATGTGGACAGCTATTGAAAAGCCATCGTGACAGGCACAGCCTGTTATTACAGGTTTGAGCAGCTTCTTCCCAGCAGGGCTTGAAACTCAGTTTGGGCCTCCAGGCACTGCAAGCATCAAAAGGATCCATTTTCTCTGAGTCGCCTTCAGATCCCAAACACCTGATGTACAGCACGCTCCATACAACCTTCAGAAATCCCTAAGGGTGGTTTTTTTTTTCTTATTTTAGCCCTTGGTCATCCTCTCTCTGTTCTTACAAGTGCCAGGAGTGAGGCTCCACTGCCTTATCCCACATTTTGTTCTCCATCCCTCCCCACACAGGCTGTCCTGGAGCTCGGGAAGGCTCCCTGGCAGGGCCTGGGCTCCCTTCCTATCATACTGCAGATTCCTCTTCTTGTTTGGAGCATGGATTGGAAAACCCTTCAGAGAACAGGGAAATCATAGGAAGAGGTCCCTCCTCATTCCTGAATACATCTCTGTTCCACACAGGGCTTCCCTCAGCACGAATTTTATTCTAGTCACTTGTTTCAACATTAAATAAGGAAAAGGGAGCTCCATCTGTGTGTGAAAATCAATGTTTTCACAGCAGTGCTTTGCCATCCCCAGTTGATGGGCGCTACAATTCCTGTATAACATTTATGGTGACTCCTTGAGCTTGTTGAGTTTCACGTTTCAAAGGGCTCCCTCCTCAGAGGGGATGGCAGCTGAGAAGGCAAGACGTGGCTGCAGTGAAACCATGGAGGCAGCACAAAGGGAAGAGCTGGCACTGGTTACACCAGCCTGAGACAAGCAGTTGGCACATGCCTCGGTGCAGGATGGATATCTGAGATGATGCCTGAGGTTTCACACCCTGGTGTTATCCATGAAGGTGATATCTGCTCTGCCAGTTGACTCCAAACCCAGCCTCTGCCTGCACTCATTACCCACAAACACACGCTCAGGGCACGCCTGGGCTGAGCTCCAGCAGCCTGGAGAGGGAAACCAAGGCTTAGGAGAGCTCCTCAGAGCAGATCCAGCTCCCCCTTGAGTGGCCCAGATGGCCTGGGGGAGCCAGCACACCTCGGCACAGTCCTCCTGTGGCTGTCCCAGCACAGCTCACCCCCAGTCAGAGCAGCACAGAATGGTTTGGGTAGGAAGGGACCTCAAAAGTCACCCAGTTCCTCCTCCTGCCACAGGCAGGGACACCTTCCACCAGACCAGGTTGCTCCAAGCACCCTCCAAACTGAAATAATTTTCTTTTTTTTCCTGCAGTCCAACTAGGGACCTCCCATCCTTCTTTGTCTCTTCTGTCTCATCTCCTCTCTGCCCTGATCAAGCTGCTGCTGGAAGCTAAAGAGGATCCTGACACTTCAGTGATTGCACTTTATCGCTGATTATATTCACTGTCATCACATTTTACTTCTCCTGTCAGAGCAGCCCAAATGGACTGTGTTAAAATAATTCCTTACTCGACAGGGACCCAGCCCAAAGATTGCTAGAGTCAGGTTTTAAGCCATACAGCCTTATTAGGTGATTCCTTCCCCTTCATCCTCAGGGAAATGCTCCATCTGGCCATTAGAATTGATGAGACTCCCTGTATTAATTTCACCAGGCTGAGATCAGCCCTTTGAATCTACTCATTAGCATCTCGAGTTAGATCTGCTACGTTATCAGGTTAAATACATTTTTACATCCCTTAACTTCTGCTAGCTCTGCTGGGCTGGTTTACAGAGCAGAGGAGAGCTCTGGCTTTCATTCCAGATGTTTGATCTTCAGCAGCTTCTTAATTACATCCTCATCAGCCTCTGCTGGCAGTGACGCAAGAGCCGGCATTAACACAGAACTTGCTCCATTCGGGGCCACTGTCCCATGCTGATAATTTTCGTTGCTTTCTGTTAATCAAAGAAAAACAGTCCTGGGGCATTTTTGAGGACCACACAGCAGCTCGGAATGCTGTCTGTGCAAAGCCATCTTTCAGGGAAAATCACTAAATCAAACATTTGTCTGTGTCAGAAAGGACTTGGTCCAGCACGAGGGCTGGGGGAAGGTTCCCTGCCCATGGGGGTTGGAATTAAGTGATCTTTAAGGTCCCTCCCAACCCAAACCAGTCTGATCCTATGACTCAGGAAGTTCCTCAAGAGCAGCATTCTCTGCCCAGCTGCTTGTTTATGTTTTTACTTTGGGTTGTTGAAAGTTTATAGTGAAATTCACACACCAATGAGAGTTGGCTTTTCAGGGCAAATTCTCAGAGAAATCTCTTTCTAAGGGTTCTTGTTAAATACAAGGGGGAAACATCTCCTTTGGAGTGAAACTTGGATATGTTTATAAGCAAAATGTCACTAATATCTTGGCTCAGAAACGGGATTAAAATCCTCCCGGTGCCTCAGGTTGAGTTTTCTTCTCTCCACAGAGCTCAACCAGCGGTTGGGACCTGCCCCTCTCTGCACCATGGGTGGGATCATCCCCTCTCCGGGGCCATCCCCTCTCCCCATTCACGGGGGTCCCACTGCCAGGATCACTCCTCTTCCCACCCAAAGACCCCCCCACGGGGTCCCAAGAGCAGGATCATTCCTTCTCCCCACAGGCTGGGGGTTCCACTAACAGGACCGAATCCTCTCCCCACTCGCCGGGGGTCTCACTACCGGGATCTCCATCTCTCCCGATCTGGCGGGGGTCCCACGGGCAGGAACGGCCCCTCTTCTCACCGTCCGAACATCCCAGTGCCAGGATCATCCCCTCTCCCCATTCATGGGGGTCCCAGTGCCGGGATCATCCTCTCTCCCCACTCATGAGCATCCCACTGCTGGACCATCCTTTCTCCCCATTCACAGGGGTCCCACTGCCGGGATCATCCCCTTTCCCCATTCATGAGCACCCCACTGCCGGGACCATCCCCTCTACCCACCCGTGGGGGTCCCACTGCCAGGACCACCCCCTCTCCCCATTCCCGGGGGTCCCACTGCCAGGACCATCCCCTCTCCCAATCCACGAGCATCTCACTGCTGGGCCCATTCCCTCTCCCCATTCATGGGGGTCCCACTGCCGAGATCATCCCCTTTCCCCACTTACGAGCATCCCACTGCCAGGACCATCCCCTCTCCCCATTCCCGGGGGTCCCACTGCCACGACCATCCCCTTTCCCCATTCCCAGGGGTCCCACTGCCACGACCATCCCCTCTCCCCATTCCCAGGGGTCCCACTGCCGGGAACATCCCCTCTCCCCATTCCCGGGGGTCCCACTGCCAGGACCATCCCCTCTCCCCACCCGTGGGGGTCCCACTGCCAGGACCATCCCCTCTCCCCACCCGTGGGGGTCCCACAGCCGGGCCCATCCCCTCTCTCACGAGGCAGGCTCCCTGCCCGTGGGTGCGGTGCGTGCCCCCTCCCCTCCCGTGCCGTGCCGGGCCGTGCCGGGCCCGCCCCCCGCCGGTGCCCCCGCGGAGCCGGGACCGGGCTCGGCAGCACCCCCGCCCCCGGGCCGGCGCCGCCCGGGCAGTGCGCAGGCTCGGCTCGGCTCCGCACACCCCATCATGGCGCTGCGGCGGCCGGAGCTGCTCCGGCTCCTGCTCCTCCTGCCCCTGCTCGGTGAGTACCGCCCGGCAGCGCCCGCACCGCCCCGCACCGCCCAGCGCCGGCCCCGCGGCCGGGCACCGGCGTGCGCTGCCCCCGTCCCGATCCGGGAGAGAGAGAAGGGGGAGGGATGCGGTGTCCCTGTCCCGATCCCGGAGCCGGGAGGGAGGAGGGATGCGGTGTCCCTGTCCCGATCCCGGAGCCAGGAGGGAGGGGAGGGATGCGGTGTCCCTGTCCCGATCCCGGAGCCGGGAGGGAGGAAGGATGCGCTGCCCCCGTCCCCATCCCGGAGCCGGGAGGGAGGAGGGATGCGGTGTCCCTGTCCCGAGCCGGGAGAGAGCGAAGAAGGATTGCGCTGCTCCCGTCCCGATCCTGGAATCAGGAGGGAGGAGGGATGCGGTGTCCCCGTCCTGATCCCGGAGAGACAGAAGGAGGAGGGATGCGCCGCCCCGGTTGCCATCCCAGGGAAAGGGAGAGATGCGCTGACCGGTCGGGATCCTGGGGCAGGGAGGGAGGAGGGATGCGCTGCCCCCGTCCCCATCCTGGAGTGAGAGAAAGAGGAGAAATCCGCCGCCCCGGTTGTGATCCCAGGGAAAGGGGCAGATGCGCTGCCCCCGTCGCGATCCCGGGGAAGGGCAGGGATGCGCTGTCCCTGTCCCTGTCCTGTCCCTGTCCTGTCCCTGTCCCTGTCCGGCAGGGATGCTTTGCCGCGACCCTCGCCCCGGGGAAGGGAGGGGAGGGATGCGCTGGCCGGAGCACGGGGAGATGCGGGGACAGTGCGGGGCAGCCGGCGGGATGGGGGACGGGCCGGCACACGGGGCCGGCTGGCGACAAGGACCCGGCGGATGCTGCAGGGAGCGTGGGACACACACGCACACACAGGACAGAGGGAAACATCCCAAAACCCAGCTCAGCAAGGAGCGGGTCCAGGGCTGAGGGTGCCAGGAATGTGCAGGCTCGGCAGGCAGGCAGGGCGGACACTAGTGCCTATTCAAGACCAGGCACAGGCGCCTATTGTTCGGGGGGCCCCGCATGAATGTTTGCAGTTTTAATTGCAAAAACATTTGCTAATTCCGCTCAGGAATGAATTTGGGCTCATTTGTTGTCTGGCTATTAATAGGTGGGGGGATGAGGAGGGGGACAGCAGCCGGTGGGCTCGCCATGTCCTCCCCCCTCTGCCCAGATGGCAGGAGGAGAAGATGGGGTGGAGTGGGGTTAGGCTGACAACCAGCCTACAGCTGAGTACCAAAATACACGGGGCTGAGCGTGTACACACTCCCCAGTCACTGCTTTGGGTCAGCTCAAGGCTGAAGTGAATGGAAATATTTCAAACAGTTTATCTAAGGACGAAAAAACAATCCTCCAGTGACTGCAGAGAACTTGCAGAGTCTCTTTGGGTATCAAATAAAGTGAGATTTGGGCACTTTTTACCCAATCAGTCAGCAAAGGGGTGCGAAGATGACTGTGACACTCATCCCCAACAAGCAGAGGGTTGTCACACGCTCCACGCTCTGCTGTTCACTGCTTTGCTGCGGTTTGGAGCAGGAGCAGCTACAGCAACAGGGAGAAATCAGGAGTGCCTGATCCCAGAGCATCACACGGTCTGCCCAGCACTAACTCTGGATTCAGCTGTTCCCTTTGAATGGGAAAAACCACAGACTTGACACGGCTTTCCCTCACAGCAGGGCTGCAAGGTAGAAAGGTGTCCCATTTCCTTCCTGTGTTACATGTGCAGAGCCCAAGTGTCCTGTTGAATCTGGCCTAAAAGATAGGAAGAATGGAAGCAAATTCCAGATATTTCTGCCTTTCTTCAGAAACACAATAGTTGCTAAAAGCAGCCAAACCCCACTGGTTTCACACATCTGCCTGAGAAAATTGACTTGGTGAGTGAACCCAGTGGTACCAGGCTTTGCTTTTCATTAAATTCAAAGCCAAAGTGTCTCATCCTGTGTTGATTTCCAGTAATGCTTACATTTGGGGTCATAAGCCCGAAAAAGATTGGGCAGAATGAGGTTGAGAATAAAAAGGTTACTTCCACCATGCCTGACTTGAGTTACTGGGGGCACCCCACTAAAATAGGGTTATGCTGTCAGCAGTACATAAAATTAGACATGTACTGAAGCCTGCAGGGCTGGTGCTGGATAGTGGGATGGGAGTGTGACTGGAAGGATGTGATTGTGCCAACTGATTACTTGGGGGAGAAAAAGAAAAAAGAGGCATGAAAAGAAGGAGACAAAGCTCACGAGATGCTGAGATCCCAAGTCTGACCTGCTCTGAGCTCTGAGGTGCTGCTGTGACTCCCAAGTGCTGCGAGCTGGGGTTGCCTCCTCCTGTGTGTTACTGCCAGAACCACTCCTGTTCTTGATCATGGCCTTAAAGCATTGCCATGGAACGGGAGCCAGTGAAGCATGGAGCGTTCAGTGCATTCCCAGCTCCAGGCACTGAAAGCCTCTAAAGATTCTGCACATCAGGGAAATGCCATGGTCATAATTAAAGCAGCGGAAGCTCTCGGCAGTGCTGAGGGAGAGTGGGGCTTACATCAGCTCTGCCTCCAGGTCTTTTCTTGCCAGCTTCCCCAGGGAAACAAATATTTGGATTTTGGAGGGTTTCACGTGCTGAGGGCAGAGCTGTGGAGACCCTCCCAAAACTCTCAAGTATTTCCTGTTGAAAATAGAACATGCTGATACCTTGTAGTCCTTCATAGGGAGATACAGGCAAGTCCCAGGCACATTTCAGTTTTAAAGCTCATTACATTCAAATCTCCTTTTATTTTAATTCTAAGGGCTTGGTAATAGGTTGGATTTTGCAAAAGGCTTTTTAAAATCTATGGAGTAGAAGTTCTCATTTCCTTTTTTTTTTTTTTTTTTAAATATATGAAGTCCATCTGTCCCAGCCACCAACAACTGTTCTGAGTCAGCTGTCAGTGCCAAAAACCACTCAGTGGAAATGTTGATAGCTCTCTTGCAGTGATGATAAGTTGCTTGTTGGTATTTTCTGATGGGAAGTATTTGTAGTATCTCTTTCTTTTCAACAGGCAGTAAAAAATCGGGACAAACAGCTTTGAGAACGCTGCCAAAATCAGATGCTTAATAACATCTTCTAAAAAATTCCTAGGAAGGGCTTGGTTTTCCTTTTTGGGTAAGCAGGGTCTGGCATTGCCACCAAAGAGTGGCTGGATGCACATCTCCTTTACAGCTGTTGACAAAGAACGTGACACCAGCACATTCCCTCTTGCCCCGAAAACTTCCGAGAATTTCTTGGTTGCTGAAACACGAGGAGATGCAAAGAGTAAAATGTGTTTGCTTTAGCCCGTGGACTGAGATGTTGTTCTGCTTTGTGAGCTTGGGTTCTTTCAGTGTTTATTTTCCCTGTACAAGTTGAATTCTGGGTCTCTTGGCTTGCTGCAGTTGTTTTTCAATTATCTGTCCACACACGGAGGATTTGCACCAGGGACACGTTCGGAGTTGCCAAAAAATCACCTAAACAAGTAAATAAAGCGGAATGAGCTGCTGCATTTCGCTCCACCAACAAGGACAAAAGCTGTGGGTGGCCTCCTGCCAGTTTGCCCCTAACTTTAGCCATCTCCAAAGGGCAAAGCAATGATCAGCCCCCACTCGCTCCTGCTTTCCTTGCAGTTTGCTTGGGTTATTAGTTAAGTTTCTGTTCCATGTTGGGCTGGCTGCTTGCTCATCCTGTGCCATGAGTGTTTGTGTGTTGAAGCAGAACTGGCCTCCCAGTTGTATATTTAGAGCTAATGCTTCACAGTTGATTGCATCAAGCCCTGATGATCCGGAGAAGGTTCGTGAACTCCTTAGGAGCCAGCCCCAAGTGGTGGGAGGGAGTTAGCAAAGATTTCCACAGTCCAACAGGATCCTGAGTCCTCGAGAGTCCTTGTCTGCACAGCAAGAGCTTGTGTTGCCAACATGCCCCTCAACAAGATAAAACCACTGCTCTGTGCAAGAAAAAAAGCCGGTGGCCTGCTTGGAAACTGCTGTTTGTGTAAAAGGAGATGAGTTCCAGATATAAAATTAATTAGGATAATTACATTCTCAATCTGGCTTCTCTATCGATGGGAATTTGAGCTGCAGCGTCTTCTCCTGATTGATAAGGGCTGGTTCCTTCCCTCAGAGCCCCCAGGGAGTATCGTGTTTTTGTGAGACAGGATCAAAACCCAGCGGAGCACTGAGCATCACTTGTGTGGAGTGGAGGAGTTCAGGGCGTGTGCAGCAAACCCCAGTCCCTTGCTGAGTCAGGAACGGCCTCAGAGCCAACTAATGGCTTTAATTGCACTAATGAATGTTCTGGACAAAGCCTGAAATTTCCCCCAAAGGGCCTGGATTGCTGTTTGGGTGCAGTTCTGGCAATAGCTGTGCTTGGGGCAGAGGAAATACCTGCTGGGTCAGAGCCTCCAACTCCCTGCTGGAAATCAGAGGTTTCACTTTTCAGAAGAATAAATAATAACATAAAAACTGGACTTTTCTTTGGCTGGAAAGCTCAGGTCTTTGTTTGCTTGTGACCCTTCAGAGCACCAGCAGGAATAACCTGAGGGGAGAGGTGTTGTTTGGAGAGTTTCAGTTCTTTCTTGTGGGGACTTTCCAAAATAAATCAGGAGTTCATGGAGTCCATTCCTTGGGCTTCACCAGAACGCTGGGCTCAGGGATAATCAACTCCTCACAAACTCCTGCTTCTCATTTCAGAGACCAGGCAGCTTCCTTGGGGGATAAATGTTGAGGGAGGTGTATTTTAAAGATATTTCCTGCTCAGGGACAGCCAGCTGAGGTCCTGCTCTCCCTCTGATGGCCTTGCTGCCACTCTGAGGAGGCTTTGTGTGACTCCTGGGCAGGACTTCAGCTGTCCAGCACAGGGAGGGCAGCAGCAGGACAGCTGCAAATGGAGCTGGAGTCCTGTTCTTCAGAGCTACATCCTCAGCCAGACCTTCAAATGTCTTAGGAAAAAAACCCCAATATGCAAAAAGTGTGGTTTGGAGAGGGAGCTCCTCTGCAGTTCCTCGGTGTCTTGTCAAAGGTGCTTCTCTGCTGTGTAGGGGATTGGAGGAGATTGCTATAGGTGTGTGTTCCAAACCAGAAAGCAGGCAGGGAAAAGAGCAGCAGAGGCAGGAGCAAAATTTATAAATGTGAGTTGACAAAAAACCCCCAACAAAACAAAACAAACAAACAAAAAAACCCAAACAAAAATAAAACCAAAAAAACCCAAACAAACAAAAACCCAACCAATCAACCAACCAACCAAAAAAACAAAAAAAACCAAGAAAAACCCCGAAAAATAAAAATCCCAACCCCCCCAAAAAAACAAACCAGAAAACCCCAAAACAACAAATATTTTGGAAATGTCTCCTGCTCCTGAGAGCACAGTTGGGTCAGATTCCCATGAACTCACCTGTAAAATGCTGAGACTGTCAGATGAGAGCCCAGTCAGCTCTGGGCTGGCACTGGATAATCAAAGAGAAACGAAGCCACACACGTGTTGTAACCTGACAGCCCACAGGTACTTCAGATAAGCTCGAAAAATTAATGGGAATTGTTCTGTCATGCAGGAATTGCTTGTCAGTATAAATAATCCCAGGTATTGGGCTCTGTGGTGCCCCTCATGGGCTGGAGCACAGGGCTTAAGACTCTGTTACAAGGGGAAATGAAGGTTTTTCAGAGCACTAATAGATGAAGTAGATGAAATTAAATTGTGTTCAGATAATGCTTAGGGTTTTCTTTTTTTGTTGTTGGTTTTTTTTGTTGTTTTTTTTTTTTTTTAAAGTCATAAATCCCAGGGATTTCAGAGTTGAAGCCAGAACACTCTCTAACCTACTCCCTTCAATGTACCTGATTATTTACAACACGAATGTGAGATCAGCGGGTTTTTTAAGAGTCCTTTTAATTCCTTTGGGCACAGCTGGCTCATTTGAAGACACTGAGCTTTAAAACTGCAGCATGCCAGGGACTTACTCTATCCTTGGCATGTGGCTAAAAGGCAGCAGTGGACAATGTTCAGCAGTATTTTGAGATTTTTAATCATGCTATTAAAAATATATTTTTATGGTGGCCTAGGTAAGATTTTCTGCTGAGCTGGAGAAATCCACTGAAATCTAAGGGGATTTGTTCCTATTACTAGGCTGGGTTTCTAATGCCCATGACCTCCTCTGAAAATCCCTGCCTTAATAAACTTTGGGCAATTTCTTATATAAGTGGCCAGTATTTGACAGGGAGGATGTAAATCGGGACACTTTTAGGCTCTGTTTTGAAGGGTGGGAGTAAAATACTTGTGAAATTTCAGGTCTGTTGAAAGCACCTGACTTGCCAGCTCTCTCCCCTTGAGAAATCTAATTAAGGTGCCATTTTTGACACTCAGTGTATCTCAAGATGTCCAACCATGAGGTCCTTCAGGGGTTGCTGAAGGAGCCCATGAAAATCCCACATATCCAGGGGAAGTCAGGAATTGTGTTTCATTAGCAATATGGAATAAGGCTGGCAAGCAAGGTCATGGAGGAGAGCTCTTTTGAGAGCCAGGCTTACCTGTTAGCAGAGAGACAGAGCTCTGCACAGCAGTCTCGCTTTTTATTCCCACTAGAAAGGTTCCTGCCACTTTTCATCCCTCCAGGGAGGTTGTGTCTGCTCTGAGACCTCGAGTGGAGGTGGCTGCACAGCAGAGAACTTAATGATTTTGTCTGTGTGTAAATGTACAAGATCTTTCAGCCCCAAAATCACCCGTGGAGACAGCATTTTTTTGTTTTGCCAGGATGTTATCCTTGGAAAACAGAGGTTTGATGGATGTTGCTGCTGTTACCTGCATTACAGAACAGCTTCTGCTCATGCTGTTTGCTGGGGGCTGACAAAAAAAAAAAAAAAAAAAAAAAGAGGAAGAAAAAGCAAAAACGTTCCCAACTTGTGTCCTCGCTCACTGGAAGCTCCCCAAAAGATGAATTCATGGTGCTCTCAGGCTGCCATAAAGATGAGGGGCGTTCCTGGGGGTGTGGGATGATAACTGGCTGTGTCCACAGCAGCTTTTCCCATGTACCCCAGGGTCCATTAAGGAGATTGCTGCCTGCTAATGGACTTCCTCCTGAGCCTCTGGCTGCTGACACTCTCCTCAATGATTTCCGGCAGCTCACACGGCAGGGAAGGTGTTGCAAAGTCCTGCAGCTCTTGCTGCTTCTGTAAAATCACTTTTATCCCCTCAAAGGGAACTCATCAACAGCTATTTTTAATACACACTTTAATCTTTGCTTTAATCTTTTTCTTCCGTATTGATCTTCAGCAAAAGCATGAAGATAAATATTTCTTTATGACCACCCCGTTGTTTGGAGCTGGTTATTTTTAGAGCCTGAAAAACATCCGCTCTGTGCTGGGGAGGTCCTGGGCATCTTGGAAAGGGAAGTCCCAGCTCTGTGTTCTGGATCTCTGGATTTAGCCCTGCCTTCCCCAGCCTGTGGGAGCCCTTGGAGAAGAGGTTGTTGGGGTGTTTAGGCAACAGCAAAGTGGAAGGAGTGCTGCACCCCCTGTTAGTGTGATTGCTCCGTGCTTTGCTCTTGGCATTGGAGACACGAGCCATGGAACAGGTTGGCTTCACCCACCACACATCTCCTTGTTGATCTAGAGGCTCCTACAGCACACGAGGTGCTGGTTTCCCTCCCTCTTTGCTTTCAGCTGCTCTGCTGAGGCTGCATAGAGTGTATATGGATGGGGCTGATTTCTCAGGGAGGCGATGCTTTATCTCCTTCCTGATGGAGCTGCCTTTGAACTGGCAGAGTGCCTTGTAATCGCCTACTGAGCCTCGTGGGCTCTCCCTCAAGCAGAACTGGCTGTTTGAGTTGGTAAACATCCTTCTGGAGCTGGTGTTTTCCCTTCATTTTGGCCAGTTTTCAGCATCCCATAAATCTCAGGGCAGCACGGAGCTCTGCCTGCAGGAGCTGCCTTGTGTGTGCTGAGGGGAGCTCACACCAGGTACCAGCCCCTCTCTGCTGCCTTCAGAAATGCTCTGGTGGGGCTGGCCAGCACACAGCTGTCCTGTCCCCCACAGCAGGACAAGATGAGCCCTTTGAAGTCCGTGCTGGGGCTGGCAGCAGCTCCTGAGACACCCCGGTACCCCCCTCTCCCACTGCCAGCTGCTCCTCAGGTTCTGCAAGCCAACAGCTGAGCTGTGATCAGGGCTGATCGTCCTGCAGGGCTGGGGCTTTGCCAGGGGCCAGAGGGGATTTCAGATTCCAGTTTATTCCAGAGCATGGCAGGATTTAAGGGCTCTTTCCCCACATCCCAGGGCATGATCATCACCCACCAGCATCCCGCTGCTGGTCCACAATAGGGATTGTTCTCCCTGCCTGGGCAGGCTCCTGGTGTTCTGCTGCAGGCTCCTTGATCCTCCTCTTTCTGCAAATATTTGGAACAGATCCTGTTTGGCTATTTTGACAGTTTGACTCAGCTATTAAATGACAAAAGCAAGCTGGACCCAGGTTCACCGTGGTTACAAGCAGCTCTACAAAGAGGGGAGCTGAGGGTCAAATTCAGACATGGGGCTGTGTGGGAGAGGTCCTGGCTTTGAGGCTTAGTTCTGGAGCAGGGTTGGATGCAGCAGCTCTGCCTGCAGCGTGCAAGGAGATCCCTGACCTTTGCTGGCTGTGACACTGTGCAGCTCGAGGAGAGCGTGGTTTTGGAGTGACAAATATGGCACAGTTCTGGCTGCTTCCATGTTTCCCAAGAGCTTTTCAATTCCTGGCTCGTCTTCGGTCACTTCTGAGGCACACACGCCTTAAGTCTCACATCTGTCACTCAGCTCCTGGACATGAGGCAAAGACTGTCTTGGCTATAAAGGCTTTCCTCCCTCCCGAGTTTCCTCTTGGTATCTCTGTCCCTCATTGAGGAGCAGTAGCTCCATCAAAGAAATGCAGGGAAGCCCATTTGAAGAATTTACAGCTGCTTCCCCAGGCTTGAGTGTCCTGCTCTTTAAGAGCAAGCTTTTAAGCATGTTCTTAAGTGGGAAGATAAGTGGTGTTAGGATCCTTTCATCTTCTGGCTCAGAGCAGGCTGGAGATAACTGATATGGGGATGACAGCAAGGAAGATGCATAGGCACCTTTGGATTTAATTCCTGCTTTGCAAGGCAGTCTTTAAAGCACATCTTGGGTGGGAACAGAGGCTGGTAAAATAAAGCTGGGCCTTCCCTTCTCAGCATATGTCTTTTCCTCATGTGTGTGAGGCAGATCCTCTGTGTGTGCCAGCAGAGCCAGCACAGACTGAGCCGGGTTCTCCATTTCTGAGCCCTCCTTCTGCTGCTGACATTCGAGGGACTTGGCTGGGCTTGTCTCTAGACGCTGTTTCGGCTGGTGATTTCATTTGCACATTTCTCCTTTTTTTTTTTTTTTTTTTCCCCAGCAGTCTTTTGCACATTTGAGCTGTGCTTTAAACACAGCAGCCCTGCACGTGATGGGCTGGGATTGCATTCCTGTGCCAGGGGCTGAGACAGCACCCTCAGCCTCACATCATGTGGGTGGGAGTCTCCAGACCCCTCCTGAACAGACTCTGCATTCAGCTCCAGAATTCCTGCCTTAGCCCCTCGTCTGCTGCCTGAAACAGGTGGCAAGCACATGCCTGTGAGGGTCTGTGCTGGGGGTGGCCTTTGAGGTCAGCTGTGTCCAGCCCACATTCCTGCTACGTCCCCCTGCCTCACCTTCTGGCCCAGCTGGCCCTGGGCCACCCAGCCCAGAGGTTTGTGGCCACGTCCATGTGCTGCTTGTGGCAAACAAACAACCTGAGAGTGGGGTGTTGATGGGCCAAGTCTGCCCCAGCCTGCTGCCTTGCTGCTCGGAGGGAATGGGGGAAAAGCAGCTGGGGCAGAACGTGTCAGATGCTGAGCAGCAGCTCAGGGCACACACACTGCATGCCACACAACCTGGGGATGGCACCTGTGCAGCTCCAGAGGCTGCTCCACTGCAGGGCATTGCCCAGGCTGTGCTGGGAGCAGTGGAGCTGGTGAGCTCCTGGCCGTGCCAGTCCTAGAGGTAAAAGTGGAGCTGTGTGAGCCAGGGAGTTCCTTGGCGGGGTTTTGGCACAGTTTGCAGGTGAGCACGATCCAGAGGAGGCAGTGCCCTGAGAAGCCCAGATCCAGGTGCTGCTGTTGATTTTCCAAATGCCTCCTCCTGTTGTGTTATCAGGGACATCTGCATGCTGCCAGATCTCTCACAGACAAGGCTACAAACCCTCCCACAGCAAGCCCCATGTCTCTGCCCCTCAGGCTCTCTCTGGGGAGCTGCTGCAGCTGGGCAGGGCTGGCTCTGCCACCCTGGACTTGCATCCCAGCCCCAAGTGAGAGCAGAGGCTGCAGCTTCCTCTGGGATCAGCCCCCAGTGCCTCTGCACCTCGCTGTTACTCAGCACTTTTCCCTGACAGGGAATTAAGTAGGATTTCTAGGTCATTGTGGGGCTGTCAGGAGGAATCGTCTCCTGTAGACCTCATTATCAAGGCTCTTTCTGCAATGCCAGACTTCAGAACAATTGCAGCCTGGTTCCCTAAACACTGACTAATGAGACAGAGCTGTTAGCAGCAGTTTGCTAAATAAAGGCTGTTTCTGCCTGAGACAGAATAAAGCCAGACAAGATTTTCGTAGCTGTCTCTCACACAGAAGGTATTTCAAAGGACCCTGATTAAAATAATGAGATAGATGTTGCTCTCGTGGTGGCTGCATGGGGTCAGTGCTCGATGCCAGTGCCAGGTGCTTCCCCACAGCAGAGACTTCAACTAATTTGTGCTCAAGAAGCCTGAAATTCTCTCCTTGTTTCAAGGTATCCTGAGTATCTGCCTGAGCTCCTGTGCCTTTGTCCTGCTGTGACAGTGACTTGGTGGGCGAGCTGGGTGCTGACCTCCCTTTCCTCGGGTGACACAGGAAGAGATTCTGTGATCCCCAGCTCATAGCAAAGCTTGCCCAGCATTCACACACGTGGCTTTTGGGAAGGCAAGGGGTCCAGCAGCTGAGCAGAAGGGACAAGTGTGACAAGTGTGTGGCAGCTTTTGAGAGGAGCTGGGGGGTTGCAGCCTGCCCAGAGGAGACAGGTGAGATCTCAGCTTGTATCTGGGTGCTGAGCAGAAGGGATGCAGCCCCCACCTGGGCAGTGGGAAGCCAGGTGACTTCTGTTGATGTGCTTGTAATGAGATTTTTCATCCTCCCTCTCTTCCTGTTGTCAGAAGGGCGTGGATTAAAGATAAACTCCAGAGCATGATGGGATGAGTCCTTGCCTCTGGCTGGAGCAAGCATAGGAGGGCTGGGGAGTATTACCTGGCCAGTTTGCAGTTTTGTTTGAAGAGGTGCTTTGATGTGGCAGTGAGAGTCCATGGAAGGTAAACGATGTCTAGACAGGTTTTTCTCACTCTCTGTTGTTATCTCTGAAGCAGCAGGAATGGTGCCAAACAGGCTGAATGGCTCCAGAAGCAGAGCTATTTCTAGAAAGATGGAAGATGGTTCTTCAGGAGCATCCAGGACAACTCTCACCAGAACCGTGGTTGAACCTCTTGCAGGTGGAACCTGGATCACTTAACTACAGGTAGATGCTCCTAAGAGCGAGCAAGAGAGGTCCAGGAGGTGGCCAGTGTGTTTCCAGTGAGCTGGCATGGCAGAGAGGTCCAGGAGAGCTCCATTGGCCAGTGCTGTGACCGGCAGGTTGGGAATCCAGGACGATCCAGTGGATTTTGGCAGCAGCAGAGTGCTGAGAGAAGGCTCCCTTGGTCTGGCTAACTGGAGAGTGGCAGGACTTGCCCAGCAGAGCTGGCCTGGGTGCGCAGTGACTGCTGCAGAGGTGGGTGTGTGGCTGTGGGAGGGAAGGGGAAGGCAGGCTGGGATCTGGAGAGACTTGTGGCTGGCTGGCAAGCGCTGCTCTCAGCGCTGTCTCTGATATGCCATCTCCCCGGGCTGTTTGGGAGGGGAAGTGGAGACTGGATTCAAATGCCTATTGTCTGTCCTTCAGCTGGGAGCAGAGCCAGGAGAGAGAGAGAGGTGCTGGCAGCATCTGATACAGGGGCAGATGCGAGGGGAAGCACAGTCATCCGTGAAACGCTGGCACTGGGATTTTCAAAGGAGCCTCAAAGGTTAAGTGCCATGTGCTGGAATGCATTCACGAAGGTCAGGAGAGAAATCTGGGGCTCCTGGGATTCCTGCAGGGCTGGGGGAAGCTCTTTGCAGGCAGCTCTTGCCACAGCATCTGTGCTGCTGCCCTGGCCCCAGTTATTTCAGCGTGGCCGTGAGGAGAGCAAAGCGACACTGTGCCAGGTTTGGTGCCACCTGGGAAGCCTTGGAGGAGCACAGGTGAGCTCAGCCTGGCTCCCCTCTCCTGCAGGCAGCTGCCAGGTTCTGTGAGCTGAGCATTTCCTGACCTCTCCCCCTGCCAGAGCTGGGCTCGACCACAGGTTTTGAGCAGAGCTGGAAACTTGGCACGGAGGCACGGAGCAGCCAAGAGCCCAGCTTGCTCCTCTGTGTCAGGGCTGGCTTCTGTGCTGCTGTGGGGAGTGCAAATATGCTCCCAATCTGTTTGCTTCACTGACATGACTCCAAGACACACAGGGAACAGATACACTGACCAAGAAGGGGCCATTGTTACAGGGACCTGCCTGACTGTGGCTGTGCTGTGCTTCATCCCCAGCATCCACAGAGCTCAGTCCTCCCGGGTCCCCCAGCCTGAGCTGCACATTTGCACAGACAAATCAGGGGTTTGCTCCTGCTTTACTCAATTTGTCCATCCGTGTGCCCTGATGTGGCCTTTTGATTTCCATGCTGATCTCTGGCAGGCAGGTATTAAATCAAGCTGTAGATAAAAAGGAGTTACAAGCGTTGCCTCCCTGAGAAGCAGCCCAGACATCCAGTGACACATTGCTAATTGCAGCCAGGCAGGCAGATAGCAGTGCTGGAGGCTGAGCAGCCAGGAGCCAGCCACTGATGGGCTGATGGACAGCTTGGGGTTTTGGCCAAGGAAGAATGAAGGCCCCAAGAAAAGCAGAGAAGAGGAAGGGAGTTACCTCACTTGTTTCCAGCAGGGTTGTCCTCTGAGAGGTATTTCCTTGAGCTTTATAGAGTCCGAATTTAGTCACAACTTTTATGAACAATAAAGGCTTCCATGGCTTCCCTTGGAGGAACTGGAACGAATCCAAATAGATTTTAATCCTGAGAAGCAGATCCTGGTATTTATGTCAGCCTAATCATTTCTTTCGATCTCCTTCCCACCTTTTTTGCCATTCATGCTGCTAAAGCCTCTAGGCAAGTTACCAAATCCAGTCTACCCCTTTTAGCTGTTTCTGACTTTGTAGCCTGCCCTGGCTTTTTGAGGGCATTTAACATACCTGCCCCAGGCTGGGCTGGGGACTGTCCCCATGCCTCAGGAGAGAGCTGGCAGTGTGGCACACCAAGCCCAGAGATGGCAGGACAGTGGCACAGAGCTGAGCTGAGCCAGGGACCAGCACGTGCTGCTGGGCCCGTGTGTCCCTGGGAAAAGGGCTCTGACCAGCACTCAACTGGGAGCATTCAGCTGAGAAAATTCTCTGCTAAAAATAGCAGCAGATGATGTTTAAGGAGAAAAACAAGTCAGGGTCTGGGAGAAGTTAGTTCCCAGATATGTGGCTAATTCAACTCCCCCGGGACAAGTAATCTTTTAACCCCTCCGTGCCAAGGCTCGTTTCTGCTCTATTAAACAGCCTTGCCCTGGTCAGGAATCCAGGCTGGGCTGAGCCAGGATGGGTTTTGTCCTCTTTGCTCTGACACTGCATTTCTCCCTTCCCTCTCCCACTGCTCATTTACATTGGCATCTTCCTAATAGCTCTGTGTGTCACGCTTTTCATCTTTATCTGTCTGTGACTTCACTTGGGCTCCCTTTAATTCCCCGGTGCGCTTGCTAAGAAAATAATCTCCCCTGAACCCTGCGGCGCTTCTCCCGTGCAGGTTGGCAGCCTGTGCTTGCTCGGGCTGATGTTAACAAGGGAACTCTTTTCAGATCTGCTGCTGTGATCCAGGGCTGCCCCTAAAATCACATCTCTGGGCCTGCACATGGCTCTCTGAGCGCTTTTCCCCCCGTTGCGGGGCTGCATCCTTTGTTCTGACGGATCCGCTGCAAAGCTTCAAAGCTGCCTGGCGGAGGCCAGCCCCACCTCTCCTGCTGGAATGACGGCAGTGGGATCACTGAGAGCTCTTGGTCTGCTCTCAGGCAGCTGGGGATGTTCCCTGGGTGCCTGCAGCCAGGCTCCTGCAGCGTTCATTTGTTCGTGTTTCGTGCGGCGCGTTAGTGAGACAATTGCGGTTTGTACCCGGGGCTAGAATTATACTCACGCGGAGGAAAAAGGCAAAAATTACACTGTAAAATTGGAGGAAATGTTCTTAAAACGAGAGCTGCTTTCAGTCTTGTCATAAATGATTTCTCTGTGTGCTTGCTCACGCCCTCTCCTGTTCCCTTCTCCAGCCTACTCCCGGCTCTTGGCTCTGATGACTGCTGCTCTCTTCCTAACTCCCATTTTCCACAGGAAGATGACATGGTTGGTCCTCAATAAGCAGAACCTCGGATCCCTGTTTTGCTAGTCAAGCTCTAGGCTGGAGGAGAAGGGAGGATCAGGAGATTAGAGTCACAGACAGAGGAATAGAGGATTATAGGCTAAACCCCTGCAAGTCTCTGTATTGATGGTTGGGACACAGCCAGACACTAAGGAGCACTGCAAAGCCTGGTGCTGATAGCATATCCGCTTATTTCCTGTCTTTGCATTGCAGGCAGCTTCTGAGATGTGTGTCCTCATCAAAAGCCAGGGTCAGGCAGGTACCGAGCTCCCAGCTCCCAGGGAAGTCAAATACCTGCTGAGATCAAGTCTGTGCCTCGGCTGGCGCTCAGCCTGGAAAACGTCACCGTGCCTTCTGAGATTCTCAGCAATCCTTGAGTCAAATTCCCACACGAGCCAAAAATAAAGGAACTTGCCCCTTTTCCCATTGCAGTTCATTCCCTCTCTCTGACACTGGCCGTAGATCCCTGTCACGTCTCCTGACCCCACTGTGTCCTGGATTTCATCCCTCAGCACCTGTCTGCTGCCAGGAGAGTCCTGCTGGGAGGAAGGGAGAGGACAGCAGGAACACCATTGCCCTGGCTCTTGTGATAGTTATCTGCTGGTTCCCTCCCACTTTGCACTAATTTGGTACCAGCATCTGCCACTTTGGGGAGGAAGGGGACGTGCTGAAGTGAGATAGAACGTAGGATGTGCCTGCATGGCAGTTCCTAGGCTGGGGAAACAATGGGAGGCAAGTGGGAATAGGCAGGAAGGGTTGGTTTCAAATCTGCCCTGTGCAAAAGTTGCCACTGCTCTTCAGTGCTCGCCATCTTAGTCCCTGGGGTTTGCTGCTGCAAGGCATTCTCATCTGGTAAGCAGGTCACAGAGTGGCATATCCCCTACTGCCTGAGATAGTGTGTGCCTTTGCTCTTACTGTGATTTCCATTCCTCTTTTTTTTCCTCCAGTGAACTGGAACTGTTTGTCCTTACTGAGTTACAGGGGACACTGAATGTGGAGGGGCTGAGGCTCGGATGAGAAGGGTGCAGCACCTGGGCAGATGGAAATGATGGGGGGGAAACACTGCACGGGAGACCCTCATCTTCCTCAGGGTTCCAGGGGCCTGGCCAGCTGCATCCCTGGGGTTTTCATGCCCTAAAGCAAAGGTGGGAGATGAGCTGCCCTCCTGGGATCCCCTCATGGCCCATTTTTTGCATTGATTTCCCTGGTGTTGGCTGCAAGCCAGCACAGTTTGAAGGTGTAATTAGGCTGCCTATTTGTTAATGAAAATGGCAATACCAGCACTGAGCACATCCTGGCTGGTTTGATGCATTCCTGGCCAAGTGATCTGGATTTCTCCCGGTTTTTTTGTTGTTTTTTTTTGCCAAAACCTTGGTGACGCTGTAAGGAGAAGCTCTCCTGCCTCAGAACCACACAGCAAGGCCACCTGCCTCTGTTTTTCCCTCCTGGAGACTCAGCCTAACACTGGAAGCCCAAAGCATCTGTGTGAAGGGCTTGACCCAGAGGACAGCAGCAAGGCAAAGAAGTGTTCTGGGCAGGACTTAATCCCCTGGCAGAAGCTCCATGCCCTATTCCCTGTTGCTCACACGAGGGAAATAAGGCTTCCAGTTCAGCCTCAGGTTTGTTGGGAAGGAAGAAGCAATTCAGGAATGCAGGGAATGGCAATAACAGCTTTCCTGTTGGTGTTTCCTTTTTGTTCCCCCTCTAGTACCCTCCATCCCTGATTTTGAGGGGCAAATTCCAACTCTTTCCATTTTCCCTCTGAGCTGAAGTTGGCCTGAAGTATATTCCAGAAAGAGATGCAGTTTGACATGCTGGAAACTCTCGAGCCCTTGCTGCTTCCATCCTAATCTCTTTTAAGTATTGGGTATTAGTCATCCACACAAATATTGCTTCCTTCCCCACTCACACGTACAGTCAGTCCTTTCCAGGAGGAGAGCCAGAGCCCAGGGGATGAGCCTGGGAAAACAGCAGAGCTGGGCCCAGATCAGGCCCAGATTAAGATGTTGGGCAAGGCTTGTACAGCCACATCTGCAGGGTATTAAATGGAGTATAAATGTATAAAAGTATAAATTCTTTTCCTTGATGGCAGCAAGGGGTCCCTTTGTGGGCCTGGTACCTCCAGCCACCTCTGTTGGGACAGAGAAAACTCTGTTTTAATGAAATGGGGTCATTTCTATGAAGGTGCAGATCTGCAGGACCTTAACATCTCATCTGTAGCCACGCTGCAATGCCACAGCAGGCAAAGATTGTGAAACTCTGAGCTGCTGAAGCCCTGATCAGATGGTGATTTGAGACAGTCTGTCTGCAGCTGCAGCCCAGTGTGATGAAACCAGGCTTGGGGAAACCATCAGAAAGTTCTGTGTGGTCTTCCCAGACAACACCTACGCTTCCCTGCCTGCCTGGGAGACAGCAGGAATGTTTGGCTGCAGAAGGAGCTGCTTTGCAGAGAGGATTTTGACCTAAGAGGCTTCCATATCTCCTTGAGAGCAACCTGTTCCACTCCTCAGGGTGCGTGTGCTTTGCTGTCTGGTTAGCAGGTAGAACAGTAAATCTTCCTGTCCAAAAGGAAAGGAAAAAAAGAAAAAGAAAAAGAGGAAAAGAAGGGGGAGGAAAGAAAAAACTAGAAAAAGAAAAGGAAGAAAAAAGTCTGTGTGCGTGGCCTGGATGCTAATGAGCCCTCTCTGCAGCAAATGCAGTCAGGTCTTTAAGGTCCCAGTTTAAGTCAGGAGATTTAAATCAGGAGATTTAAACAGGTTAAGATTTTGTTCCAGAACTGCACGTACCCTGTTTGAAGTCAGGCATCTCCTCACCTTCTGTACTGGTGAGCAGGAAGAGGGTGAATTAAGGTCAAAATCCCAAGTTCTTACACCTTCAGGCGAATGCAGACACCCAGTGGTTTTCCACACAGCTTCATCCTGTGGGGTCCTGCTGCTGCTGGGACCACCAGGGACCCCCTCGTGGTCAGCATTTCACAAGAGAGTGCCACGAGTGAGTTCCCTGAGAGAGGAGGAAAGCAGAGCCCAGAGCTGCGTGGATGCCAGACTGCCCTGTAAGGCTGCTGTGCCTTCTGTGGGTTAATTCTGCCTCGTGTTCCCTGCCCATCTCTGGGCACATCCCTGGGCACATCTCTGTCAGGAGGTGTCTGTCAGAGGGCTGGCACCCTTTTAGAGGAGCAGGACAAGCCATGCATCTTAAAATAAGTCATGCTGGTTTATGATAGCTGGTAAAAATAAAGCCTTACTCGCACAAGCAGCTATAACAGCACAGAGGATTTACGACTGAGTGGGTTTTTTCCAGGGTGGGATGGCCACAGTCTGGTGATGGCCTTTTTATAACTGTTATCAGCTCCCACACAGACCAGGTCCATCTGTTACTTAATTTGAACGGAGACACTCCTAAGCTTTTGTTCACTAATCTCTCGCTGCACATCTACATTGTTCTCCAGCAGGGCAGCCCACCCCGGAGTCAAGGCTGAGCTCGGGGAGGTGCCACGGAAAAATGGAATAAAAAGGGCACACGGCTCGCTGGGGTCATGGGCAAACACAGCCCATCCACCTGCCTGCTCCCTCCTGTCAGCTCCATGGGCCTTTCAGCCTGGCACTTAGGGGACAGAGCAAGCACACCACCATTTCCCTGGGCTGGAGGAAAGGAGAGCAAGTTAAGACTGAGTGCTACAAAACATTTATTCACCCTTTATAAATCCAGTCTTTATCTGTCACAAGTACATTTGCTATTCCTGAAGTTCCACGCAGAGAGGGTTGGGCAAAGAAAGCCCAAAAAACTTCACCAAACAGTACCCAGGACACTGTGGTCTCTCATTCCTGTGCCACGCTGTGTTGTCTGTCCTGCACCACCTGGCACAAGTCTGAGTGTGGAATTGCAACGAGACGCGCTGGGAATAGAGAAGAGGGGGGATAGAGAGCCTGCAGCCCTGGGAGACAAAAGGATGGATATTTCCAGGCAGATGGTCAGATTTCCTGAAAGGGCTTATGGTGATTCCCTCAAAATAAGCTGAGGGCAGGAACGCAGCCTCCCCTCTCCTTGTCTCACCCAGTCCAGCTCTGCGTGGCTTCCTCTGCTCTTCCTCTGGAGGTTTCCCACACATTTCACAGTCAGCTTCCTCCTGCTGCACACACACCCCTAGAGAGGCAGGGCCAGCCCTGGGGGCAGCCTGGCTGCCCTTCCCAGCTCCCCTGTGCTGCTCTGTGCCTGGGCTGTGCTGTCCTTGTCACTGCTGCTCCTGGCAGCGAGGATGGATGGAGGGATGGATGGAGGGATGGAGGGATGGAGGGATGGATGGATGGATGGATGGATGGATGGATGGATGGATGGGTGAATGGATGGAGGGATGGATGGATGCTCCAGGGGCACCTCCAGACAGGCAGTCCTGTGAGTGCTGACATGCTGAGGCTTCAGCTAACATGTTTTAACATCCCCCAACACACCACTCACTCCTGGTGCACCGAGTAACCACCCAGAAAGCAGAGGTGCTTAACAAGGCTTGTGGTTTATCACAGCATTCCCACATGGCTTGGGCACGCTTTGAATTGCAAATTGAGCAAGGGCTTAGTGATGATGGACACCTCGAGCAAGGCATATTTTTGTTGCTTTGGTGGGCAGGTGTTTAAATACAGCTGCGTGGTTTTGTACTGCCTGTGCCTGACAGTGCATTAACTAAAATTACTGTATCAGATAACTGCGAGCGCAGCATCGAGCCAGGCTGCACGCCAGGATGCTGCCAGCAACTTCTCCCAAACTCTCTCCTGGTCATCCTCTCACTTTCCCTATAACACAATACCTCACCTCCTCTTCAAATTTCTGCCTAGGGCTTTGAAACAGACATCAGGATGGAAGGAGATGGAAGGTCAGGCTTGGCTTTGAACCGTAGAAAGGAGATTTAAAGCACAGAGTCGCCTATAAAGCTGCTTTTTTTTTCCTCAGTATAGCATTTTAAAATGATTCAGATACCATGAGTCACAGTAACAAGCATGGGCTGGATCTCTTTAGCTGAAAAAAAAAAATTTAAAAGTGCCATAAGAATATGCTATAGACTTCAGTGCCTTGTCCTGGATTCTATTTTGGAGAACTGATGACATTTGGGATTCAGCCATATGTCTGGCTGATTCTGCAGCACATACAGAGCTGGTAGGTATTCAGGGGGATAGAACATACAGATCTGGTTGGATTTGGGATTTTGCAGCCTATAGAGACCTGGAGGAACTGGGAGATGCAGCACATATGGATCTGGTGGGAATTGAGGGAACATAAGGCTGTGGTGGGTGCCTGTGCTGTGGCACACATGCTGCTCTGGAGAGGGAATGCAATTCCAGCTGTTCTCCAAACCCTGGGTGCTGAGGCCTTTGAAGTGAGATTTGCATAACACAAACCCTTTGCTGCTTATTTGTGCTGGGCTGGAAAGAGCCTAAAGGAACACCTTTTAGAAGGTGGCTAAGCAGTAATGATGATTTAACACAAAACAAAACAAAGAGACAACCCTTGCCAAGGTTCTAGAAAGGCATTCCTCTCCTGCTGTACAGTCTCTATGGTCAGTTCAGGTTTTTGTTTTGCTTTGCTGTCACCTTCTTTTAATTTAGAACATGCTACTTGCAGTATTCTGCCACACAGAGAGGAATAAATCTGCCTCAGCAGTGATTTAAGCAGCCACATTGATCTCTGCCCACGGTCAATACACGTAATAATGTCAGAGCCTCTCACACAGTCTCCAAGGACTCAGCTTCTGTCTGAAATTTGTTGCCATCCTGCTTTGTGCCTGAGGGATAGACCTGAATCCCCTGTGTTTAGTGGGTGAGAAAAAGCCTGCTGTGAGCAGTTTCTGAGAAATGAGATGGGGCTGGAGTCTGACAGAGTCCTGCTGTCCTGGAGTGAATATTTCTAGAGCCATAACTCCCTCAGAGCCACACAACTCTGTGGTTTTACTGTCCCCACCTTCAGCTGAACTGATATTCTAACTACAGCAGATGTGGGACTGTTGCCATGACTATTTGATGGGACAGCATTTTTTCAGAAAAAAGACATTGTGCAAGCAAAAATCTGCAACAAAACTAAAACTGGTCCGGGGCAGGAGGCCAGCCAGCATCCCTAGATCAGCTGAGTGCCCAGGCCTGGGCTCTCAGTTAAATTCTTGGTTCCAGAAGCAGCAGTCTCACGACAGAGGCAATCAAACACTGTTTTACTGTTGCTGGAAACGCGTCCGAAGATTTCAAAAAGATTTTCCCAAAATTCTGCCTTGTCTCCTGGGGATTAGCAGCTTCTGGGGGTTTGCTGGGGTCGGTGGAATCTGTTCATGCTCCTGAGGATCAGAGCCCCAGACGGAACAGCTGGAGGATGAAAGGACTTTTTACAAAAGCACGTAGTGACAGGACAAGGGGGAATGGATTCCAACTGGCAGAGAACAGGAATGGATTGGATTTTAGGACAAATTATGCCCTGTGAGGGTGGGCAGGCCCTGGCACAGGGTGCCCAGATTTGCTGTGGCTGCCCCTGGATCCCTGGCAGTGCCCAAGGCCAGGCTGGAACAACCTGGGATAGTGGGAGGTGTCCCTGCCCATGGCAGGGGTGGGAATGGAGGATCTTGAAGGTTCCTTCCAACCCAAACCATTCCATGGTTCCATGATGAGGGGAGGGAAAGCATTGGCATTGTCTGGCACAATTCCCTGCTTTCAGGGGGTAGGTCTGGAAGCAGCAGCTCTTATGAAAATGGACTCTGCTTCCAAACAGACTTGCAGAAATTACTGCTTAGACCAGCTCCTGGCTGGAGAGAACCAAAGTTCAGAGCTCTGTCAGCTCAGTTCAATACTGGATTTCTCCCAAATGCTGCATGACTCCAGTGCTGCAGGGGGAAGGGTGGAAGAGTTCCTGCTAGGAGCAGTTTTGGCCGGGCCAGCTCTTAGTTAGCATCAGCTGGTGGCTTTTGTGTGAGAAACAATGATTTTGGACACAAAGGCAGCTTTCTAAACCTTGCCAAGCTCCAGCTCTCCCTTGTGGTCTTTGGGGTACCAGCACCGGGGCTCCCAGGAAAGTGTCAGCATTTAACAAACAACGAGGGATAGGAACCAGCAGGGAACATTTCAGCATTGCTGGAAGGATTTGAGGTGTTGAAGGCCCTCAGGCTCTCAGTGGGAGTGACTTTGCAGCTCCTGGGTGTTTCTCAGGCTGCTGCCTTGCCACTCCACAGGAGGGATGTTGTCCCTGCACTGCCAATCCCTGCCCAAAAGCTTTCCCCTCTGAAAGCCAGCACAGGAATCTCCAGCTGTGTCATGATGCTGGAGATAATTTCTTTTTCCACATGTCCCTCCAGCTGCCTTTTCTGCTTTCTATCCATGTTTGTTATGGCTTTTTACTCCTAACCTTTAGCTACATCTCATGTCCCTGAGGCAGTGTTTTCCATAGTTTTTAACCTGCTGTTTGATCAACGCCCAGCAAGCTCCGTGGGCATCTCCCTTAGATTTCCACAAACTTCTGGTGGGATTTGTCACAGCAAAGCTGCTCGTGTGGCCATGGCAGGCCCCTGCAGCTGATTATTTTGTCACTGATTGTAGCATGGAACTTCCTCTTGTAAGGAGCAGCCTGGTTTGGCAACACCATGGTCTGCCTGAGAGAAGGAGAACCAGCACACCCAGTTCCAGAACATCCTCTGTCTGCTTCACTTTTCCGGGGAACTCCCTGCTTGTTTCCCTCTCCCTCTGGAGAGTTGTTGGTGAATTGGGCATCCAGCAGAGCGTGAGTGCTGTTGATAGCTGCTGTGGTGGAGTGCACAGCAGAAGGGACATGGGAGGCAGATTTCTCAAACTAAAGTAATATGCAAAAGAGGGAAGATGACTGGATTAATTGGGAACACTTTGGTGCTCAGAGAAGGAAGGGAACAAGCAAGTTTGTGTTGTAAGGAGCCTCACAGCGTTGCATGGCTGAGCTTTCTCCCCACTGTGGGTCTGGCTGGGGCTTTACCCACAGAGCTGAACTCTTGTTTTCTCCTGAACCACAGTCCTCTTGTGATTTACTGCCTCACAATTGACATTACCACGCTTGCAGTACTTGCCAGTGTAATCAGCATTTGTTAGAGGCCAGGCCTGGCCCATTCCATCTCCCAGGAACTGACTGGATCTCTGGAGCTTGGTCTGCTTCCTGTCTTCTCCTGACCATCAAGTTAATTTCCAAAACAAAACTTTCACTCCTGCATTAGCTCAGTTCCTTTCCCATCTAAATAAGCACAAGGCATAAGGAAGTGGCTCGTGCTGGCACTGCCTTTGTGCCATTATGTTAATCCTCCTCTTTAATTGCTACTTCTAACAATTATATTTTCCTGTATTTGCACCACAACTCCTAAATAAACTCAGTCCTGCTGGAACTGTGCTGGTAGCCAGGAAGAGGTTTTGTCTGGGGAAGTCAGTCCTCAGAGCTGGCCAGGATGATTTCTCAGCAGGCAGCCTGTTCCTAGCTGGGTGACTTATGAGCTGTGCTATTTCTTATTACCTTCTGTTTGTTTTTCCAGGCTGCAGACTCTTGGCTGTGGAGCTGACATCCAGCAACACCAATCCTGTGGTGCAGGAATTCCAAAGTGAGTGCTGCCTGTGCTGCATCAGGCCAAACAATGGAGGAAATTTTGGCTTATTGGTCACTGGTTCCTTAGGACTACGAGAGCCTGGGATTCAGAGAAGTGCCTAAGAATATGTCTGAATCTCCCTGTTTAAATATGTCTGTATCTCCCTGTTTTAAATGGTTTAATGAGGTCCTCTGCAAGCCACTGGCATTGCAAAGTCTCTGCCTAAGTGCTTTTTTGAACTGGGTCCCAAAAGAAGGAAAAGCAGTTGCCTTGCAGTTAATACACAGAGAGAGAAATAGATATTTTCTCTTGGCCCTCCTACAGAGGTGCCCTGGGACACTGGGAAGGCTCCTCTCAGCCCTGCTGGGTGCCTGGCTCTGCAGGGGAGATGAGATGCCAGTGCCAGCTGCAAAGGGGACAGGGTTTGCTGGGTTTATCCCCAGGAGTCACTGTCCCAGTCCATCCCAGGCACTGCCCAGGGAGATGCTGCATCCCTGGCTCATGGTGTGGCTCTGCTCAGCAGCAGGACAGGCCTGTGGCTCACCCTGACTAAAGGTTTTGTTTGCCATAAGCCCCAGCCTGCAGAGAACAGGGTGTTCATTCCTCTCCATAGCTGATATCTGTTGGACTATTATTTTTGCTGGCCAAAATCCATCTTCCAATAGCTCCTGGAACCCAGCAGCGTTTCTGTTTGTGAGGCAGATGAAAGAGAAGGCTCTGCTTTGTGGGCAGCATCTCCTAATAAAACACTGAGTGAGAGTGCTCAAAGCAGAGCAAAAACACAGCTGCTTCCTATTAATCTGGATTGCCTCCATTTCTCCTGCTAGGTGTTGAGCTGTCCTGCATCATTAAATCCACGGTGACGCCAGATCCCAGAATCGAGTGGAAGAAAATCCGAGATGGAGAAACCTCTTACGTGTTTTTTGGCAACAAAATGCAGGGTATGAAGATTCCTTGTTCTCAGATTTCCAAACAGGTTTCAGAAACAGTACAATGGGGAACAAACAAGCCTGCTAAAGGCAGGAGCTCTGGCTGTTTTCTTCTGGAACAGAGCTCAGCAATTGAAGTGCAGCATGGAGAGGGAGCAGGATGTTTTTTCCTCCCTGCCTCATTATTGACAGGTCACAGTAGGGAGCCACAGGGAGCTGGAGTGAGATCCTGGCCAGGACATATTTTTTGGGTAAGAAAGGAATGATGCAGCTTCCCTTCTGTGGGTCCCAGCATGGTCACTGTGTGTCTGAGCTCCCAGAACCAGGCACTGACCCCTCCTGTCTTTCCATAGAACATCTGAGGGTTCCACCTGCACCTCAGCAGGGATCTGTGTGTCCAGCTGCCAGTGCTCTCTGCTGAGGCAGCCCAGGGATTTGCAGCATCCTGGGAACATTATAAGCAGCCTCTGTGGCTTGATAGACCTCCAGTGCCAGTAGGGCTTGACTCCACCTGGAATTACTCCAGCACTTCACATGGGACCAAGAGCCACATCCAAATGAATCTTCCAAAGGAGGCAAAGCCTGAGGCTGTCTTGGAAGTTCGATTTTGCCACAGTTTTTGAGGTTTGGAGTGATGCTTTCCAGTTCATCCTCTTACATGGTTGGCAGCTGTGGTTTCCCTTGGGGCTTTCAAGCATTGAGGTTTTTTTGACTCTGGAAAAGAGTCTGAGATCAACCACTTAATTTATACACCCCAAACGAGTCTGGTTTTTAGTCTTGAGTCATTAGTCTTGATTGCCATGCCTTTTTCCTCTCTCTTCCCTGTGTGTCAGGAGACTTTGTGACTCGGGCAGAGATTCTGAGCAGGACATCCCTGGTGATTAAGAACACCACGAGGATGGACACGGCCACCTATCGCTGCGAGGTGGCCGCGCCCTCGGACACCAAAACCATCGACGAGATCAACATCCAGCTCACAGTCCAAGGTACCCAAGCCACACCAGGAGCAGAAGGGGCTGTGGGGGATCTTCCAAACTGTGCCACTCTGGCAGGTTTAAAACCAGCTAGGAATAATGGAACGTTTGGATGGTTTTGCCTGAGAAAGGAGAGAATTCAGGAATGATTTGGTGGCACTCACCTGGTTTGTGTCTTCCTGCAGTGAAACCCATGACTCCCAGATGCTCTGTGCCTAAAGCTGTCCCTGTTGGCAAGTCAGCCTCTCTCCACTGCCACGAGAACGAGGGTTTCCCCAAATCCACCTACAGCTGGTACCGCAACAGCGAGCCTCTGTCACCCGACAGCAAATCCAGCAAATCCCACAACTCCTCCTACACCCTGAACCCTGCCACAGGCACTCTGGTAATGCCCTGACACATCTGATCAACACTTGTTTGCCTAGACAGGTTATCTTTAAGGTTGCTTGTAAATTCAGAAAAAACATTGCCTGGCTTTCAAGGAAGGAATAATTTGAAGAGGGTGAGGTGTGCCAGGTTCTGGGTGAGCTGGGAGAGGGAAGATTGATGGAAGAAGATCTTAGCAGAGATGCATTTTTATACACATTTTTTTACCCTCACAGTGCCTTGTTTCTCATGTCACATCCCTTTCCTTTGTCCCTTTTCCCTCCCCAGGTTTTCCATGCAGTTCACAAAGGTGACACAGGTCGTTACTCCTGCATAGCAACAAACGATGCTGGCTTTGCAAAGTGTGAGGAGCAGGAGATGGAAGTCTGTGAGTGGCTCTCTGTACGGTTTTCATCAGTGCTGGCTGATTTATCACCATAAATAGATTGCCATCACCATCAGGAATGAGGGGGGACATCCTGTAGTGTTCAGTCTCCTCTGCTTCCTCATAGCCCCAAAGATAAGGAGATAAAAATAATCTGAAAATGCAGGGAAACGTCAGATCGTGAACAGATTTAATCTTGAAGTCAGGGACTCACTAGTTCCCTATGAATTATTGCTTAAAATACTTGAGAGATGGCATTTTAGTGTGTGTGAAGCTGGAATGTTGCTGCTGCTGCCCTAAAGAAACCCTGGATGCTGGTGTGTCTCTTTGCCAGATGACCTCAATATCGGTGGGATAATCGGGGGAGTCCTGGTGGTCCTTGCAGTCCTGGTGCTCATCACTCTTGGGATCTGCTGTGCCTACAGAAGGGGATACTTTGCAAATGGCAAAGAGAGTGGGGAAAGGTAAGCTGGGCTGCTTGGACAAGTCTCTGCACCCTCAGGTAGCCTGGAGGAGTCTGAAGGGTGCCAAAAATTAGTGGCTAAAAGGAATTTCAATGCCTGATTCCCCACCGAAGTCCACAGGCCAAGCCAGTCCTTGAGGCATACAGGCTGCTGTAAAACCCTGCAGCATCCACGTTTATTTCATGGAATCATCACAGAATCCCAGAGCGAATTGGGACCTTAAAGATGTTCCAGCTCCAATCCCTGCCATGAACAGGGACATTTTTCACTAGACCAGGCTGCTCAGAGCTCCATCCAGCCTGGCCATGGGCACTTCCAGGAATGGATGGCCGTTTCCTAAGGGAGAATTGTGGTGTGGGTGAGAGCTGTGCTCTGATATCCTCATCCTTTGCGTGGGAAAGGGGGCCCAGCACAATTAAATGGCTGCAGGTGTTTGTCCAACAGCTCGAGGGCCATGGTTTAATGATCACAGCTCTCTGCACAGTTAGTCTGAAGCATCAGGACATGCATAGGGAATGCATGCAGCAGAGCAGGCTCTCTGCAGGAAGTCTCACTAGTTTTGAGGACCTAAATTTGGGATGAAAAACAGCCTTTCTGGAGCGCACATGAAAATGTTAAAAACAACAGCATTAGCATCAGAGACAAGCCTCGA
This sequence comes from Acridotheres tristis, assembly GCA_037013685.1. Classification (NCBI taxonomy): domain Eukaryota; kingdom Metazoa; phylum Chordata; class Aves; order Passeriformes; family Sturnidae; genus Acridotheres; species Acridotheres tristis. The sequence continues at coordinate 4,029,622 of CM072911.1, read as the reverse complement.
TGTCCTTACAGAGTCTGGGGAGGAGATAATGTATGCAAAGCCAAGATTCTCACCAGATAGATTTGTTCTGTGCTAAATGTTGCTTTTCAGCACAAGTCCTGTCTTGTTTTTTTCCTCTGGTTTCATTTGTTTTTCAGAAAAAGCTCTAAATATCCCATTTAAATGCAGCTGAGGGTTGGCATACACTGGACTTGACAGTCGTGTATAAATCCTGAGTTCCTGTGGGATTGCAAACAAGTGGTGCTTCCTTATAACTAAGAAAAATGCTGAAGGCTTCTGGCAGTGAAGGATTAAAATGAACTTTATAATTGCCATAAGAAACAGAGCAGGAGACACAGAAAGGCAGTGACAGGCACCAGAGCAGGGCAGCCCAGGAAAGAATCAGTTTATCTCTTTGCAGAGTCTGAGGGAAACACACAGCAATCTTTTCACGCTGTGCAGAAGGGGAATTCAGACAAAATCCCAGTCATGGTGAATGATGGAATAACCACAGACCTCTCATTTGAGAAACAAACTGGGTTTCTCTCTGCTTGCTTCTCACTCAGCTCCTCCTCCTCATTTCCATCTTTCCCAGCACCTCCCCTCCAAAATCCTGCAGTCTTCCTGTCCCAGAAATGAGATTTTTGCCTTTCTTTCAGCTACAAGACTCCAGCAAAGCCTGATGGCGTTAACTATATCCGGACAGATGATGAGGTAACAACAAATGATTTGCATTTACCATCTCTGTCAGGAGAGGAAGAGGGTGGGCAGGGGACGAGGCACTTTTAGGGCACACAGACTTTGTGAGAGTGGGCTCCACTCCGAAGCAAGGCAGGGGAACAGAGGGAAAACAGAAGGGTGAAGGCTGAGTCATTTCCTTGGGAATGATGAACAGTTTAAGTTGCCTGAAGTGACTGATGCCAGGAGCTATCAGAGGCAGCTCTGCTCCGAGTTATCTCGTGGCCTGACCCCCTGAGGATGAGTTTCATTGGATTAAGTGGGCAGGACGTGATGCTTTTACAAGAGAATTTGTATTTTGGGATTTGAGTAGATCACTGAGCTTAAGACCAGAAGAAGCCTCTCCCATTAGCAGAGATACTGGTGAGGGAATGACAAAGTCCTCACCATGCCTTGGTGTGTGAGGAAAATGGGAGGAGGAGCACCTGGCCAGTGGAACTGGTGCCTCCCTCTCCTTCCCAGTGGGAAATGGGAGCTGCCTGGGCAGAATCCTCGTGGTTACACAGCTTGGATCTACCTTTTGGGGGCAGCAGGAGCAGAGAGCTGCCTGGAAAGCTGCTGGATCCTTCCTACATCCCAAACTGTTTCGTTGCAGGGTGACTTCAGACACAAGTCTTCATTTGTCATCTAAGACGCCAAAAGGAAATTGCAAACCAGCAGAAGCAAGTGTGAAAATACCTCCTCCAGGAACTCAAAGCAAGAGCAAAAGATTAATTAAAGTGCGCTTGGAAGAGTTTGGAACACACAAGAACTCGATAGCTAGCTATCTGTATATCTTTTTTTTCTTTGCCAAAGTTTGAAGTAACTCCTCACTGCCCAACTCGCGTCTCCCCTGCCTCTGGAGATACCAACAGGATCACCCAAACCTGTCTTTGGACTAAGGAAAGGTTTTAATCCTTCCCGAGAGACTGGGCTGTGGAAGTTTGTGGAATTGCCTTCTCTTTGTGCTGCAGGGACACAGCCACAATGTGCAAAGCAAGCAGGGGCACAGCATTAGGTAAATGTGTAGTAGATGTCGCCAGTAATGTGTTACTAGCAGACAAAAAAAGGTGCTGATACAGCAGTAGACGGACTTCAAAGAGTGAGATTTGGGGGGTTTCCTCCCAGCAGCTCATTGCCCAGGCCTGGCTGGTGACTTTTCCACATCTGTGATTGTCTTGTGCTGGGCTCTGACTGCTCAGGTGCACAGGGGGGTCTGTGCCCAGCCACCAGTGACAGTGACAGCGCCACTGATGCCCTCAGCCCTTCTGTAACCGTCCCCAAATGCTGTTATTTAACACGACCCCCCCAGGGCAGGGCACTGCCCCTGCTCCCTGCTTGGCAGGACTCGCTGCACGCAGGTAACCCCTCCTTCTAATCTGCACAAAGCAGGCTTGGCTCCTGCGTCTTTCCCTGGGGAAAGAGGCTTAGAGGGGAGGCAGAGAACCAGTGCTAAGACATCCCTTTCAGGAAAATTAAAGCCAAATAATTTCCTGGGCTAAGATTGCCATAAAAGGTACTGAGAGATCCTCCAGCTTTTTTTACCTTCTCCGTTTATTTTGTAAAACCCCACCTTCTAAATTTTTTGCAAAGATCTATTTTGATTACTTCAGAAAAGGTAACATTTCTATTTAAAAGTGTAAATACGTGATGCCAGCGGTGTTTGAGTAACGGAGCTATTTTTTTACTGTTGAAGCTACAAGAGAGGAGCTCACACGTTGCTATAGTGTGGCACTGTCAGAGCATATCAGTATTAGTGCAAAGTGTAACAAAAAGCTGCAGGTGGAACAGCATCTCTTTCCTCTTCAGCCAGCTTCAGCCATTTCCTTGTCACAAGAGGTCTTACCAGACACAGAATAGAGTCACTCAGGGATAGTTTTTGTAAATTTATGGCAGGAGCTATCAACTTTTTTTATATGAAAAAAAAAAAGAAACAACCAACTTTTCTTGCCGCTGACCAACACTTTGTTTTTGTCGTTGCAAGAAATATCCAGGGATGGCTTTTGGACTCAGTTCCAAAGAGGTGACAGAGTGACTTCAGTGTTTGCTGCCCCTCTGCAAGTTCCCTAAAGCACTAACACAGTGTGACAGCTACAGCAGCTTGGCAGGTTTAAACCACATGGCCAAGGCCCCTGTTTCTGGGGTTGGGAAAGCAAAAGCTCAACACAAAAGCACTTTTATAGTGTCAGCTGAAATTTTTCTCTAGATGGTAAAGGAAAAAGGAAGGAAAGGAAAAAAAAAAAAGCAAAACCAACCAAATTGGTTCTCTTGGCTTTAGAGAGAATGATGGGGAACACGTGTTTCCCAAAATACCCGTGTTGGTAGTGTTGAACAGCATTGGGTGAGACCAGGCTGCAAGATGTGGATGCAACACTAGGACTGTGCTGTGGTTTAGGAAGTTTTTTTAATGTAGCAGAATTTAGTGTTCTTGTATTTCCAATATAAATTGAGTTGTCTTAACTTTTCCTGTATACAGTATTTTGGATACTTGATGATTTGGACTGTCGGTGTTATTTTTTTCGTGTTCTGCTTTACTCTGCTTTGTTTCCTAGAGCCCTCGCTGGACATGCCATTGCTGCATTTGTTTTGCCCAAACAAAGCATTGCCACCTGTCCCTTTGCCAGGGGAAGCAAAGACAGGTGTGGGGCAGCCGCCCCCAGGTGTTCTGTGTGTAACTCACGCCTCACCACTGCTGTTCTGCAGCTTCTCCCTGCTTTCCTTCTTAATGCCAGCTCTTCATCCAAGCCTCCCGGTGCTGACTGCTGCCTCTAATCGTTCTGACATTCCTTTGCACCCTCCGGGCATCCACTGCTCCTCCCCTGTGCTGCTTTCAGGGTTCCTGCAGTAAAGCAGAGAGAGGAAAGGGTGGGAGCAGTGTAGCTCTGGGCACTCTGGGAGCACAGGGTGCAGTCCCACCAAAGGCAGCCTTCGTGTGACAAACCAGCAGAGCCAAGAATCCAAACTTCATGGTTTTTTTTTTTTTCAGTTCTAAAATGCACAGTGGCATCTCTAACGAGAGAAAGGGGAGATGATCCCCCCCACCCAGCTCATGAGAGCTGAGGGATGGAGTTCATTGTATCATTGTGAATAATATTCAGGTTTGTACTAATGTATTACGTTTAACTTTGCCAAGAATGTTTTACATAAATACCAAGCTATAAAGCATTCTTGTAGGGGTTTTTGTTTGGGCTTGGTGGTGGTTTTCAAACAGCCAAGTCATGGGAAGCCCCTGTTTTCAATTCAGTGAAATAAGGGAAAGTCTCTCCTGTCAGAGCACTCACAGTGGATGGAGGTGACAGAAAGGGCTGTTTTATCAGTTTATTCTTGGACATTTGTTCCTGGTTCTTCTCTAGAGAAGACAGGTTAAAACTCACAGGGCTCATCTCAAATACTGCTCAAGGACAAAACAAAAAGTAGGAAATAAACTATCCCGTTCAGAGTGGTTAAATAATATTTTAAGGGAGGAGAGAAGGTACAAAAATAAATGGTTTGGCCATAGCTGACCATTGCTTAAGCCATAGCCATTCCATACATCCTCTGTTCTCTGACTTTGATCTTGGGAATAAAGTTTAACCTCACTTGAAGGGTTCTCTGATCTTCAAAAGAGAGTAGGGAAAGTGGAGGCAAATGATGGGATTCCAGTGCAGGAGACAAAGTGCCTCTGTTTCCACTCCTGCTCCATGCCTGGGGCTCGTGTCTGAGTTAGACAAACCAGCAGGAATAAAACGGATCCCAGCTCCTGGTTTCAATGAAATCTAGGCCACGAGCTCTGTGATAAAAGTTAACAACAGAAAACTTCAGTGAGGTGCACCTGGCCATCAGGGAGACTCAGGAAGGGTCAGATTTACCCAGAATATTTATGATAAACAAGGTACCTGCCCAGAGCACTTAGAGCACTTACCCTCCTTGTCTGAGCCATTCATACCCTGCTTGCAGTCAAGTCAAAGTCTCTATTTAAAAGCTGCTGGGCCCAACATTAATTGAACTGAGGGCCCAAGATACCAGTGATGTGCTAGAAAAGACTGAGAGGCTGTAGAAATCTACAGGGGAAAAAAAAAAAATCATTTCTCTGTCAGCTCAAGAAAAGGGGAGACGCCGTGGGTGGAATTAATTCTGCAACCATTTATTTTCATCAAATGCTAATAGTTGGAAATAACACAGTTCAAGAATGGAAGTATTCCATATAAAAAGAACATTAAGGCTGTTCATACACACAGGAGTTTGCACAACAAATAAGAGGTGATGTAGCGTGCAATTACCAGATTTAGGGGTGTGGCAGTGACAAGCTGTTTTACCTTCGTTCAAATTAAAGCAACTCTATTATACAACCAAGAGGGACAATGAGGGATTGGGTGAGTAAACCCAGCCACTCACTGCCCTGCAAGCTGTGATAAATACATTTATTGCCAAAATTGTGGCAACGTTATGCCCTCACTTTTCCAAATGGACAAATTACACATCCTGAGAGTGAAAAGCCACCCTCCCTTTTATAGTGCAGCTCTGAGCCCTCCAGTGAGCTCTGTGAAGCACAGCACTTGTCACCCATCCGTGGGCTAATGCAGGCTTTGCCCATCTCTAGAACCACTCTGGGGAAGAAACAGCTCAGAAGAGAAAAGGAGGGATGTGCACCCACACCGTGTGCAATTGCAGAGGGCAGGGGCAGCTGCAGGCAGCGTGGTGGTCCTGTGCAGCTCCCCAGGGCAGCCTCACTTGTCTGGCTTCAGGGGCGTTTTGTGCCTTGCCCGTCGCTGTGACAGTCGCTGGCTGCTCCTCCTGGCTGGGGACTCCACGTTCCACTCCCGAGGCGGGGGTGGGCTGCAGAAGGAAGGAGAACAACCCTGCATTTCCAAGCCCTTGGCCAGCCTTTCCCCCTGCCAGTGGCTGTTCCAGACCCCTGCTGAACTTACAGTATTTCTGGCAGTGTCAGACAGATGATATCCCTTGGCTTATCCTCAGCATCTTTCTCCACTGAGAACAAACAATATTTTCATATTTTACAAAATGCCATCAGTTTGGTCATTTGGGGATTTTTCTGTCCCTTCCCCTCCCCTCCAGTAGGAATCACAGAGATGACTTGCCTAGAGCTGAGCCGGGTGTGTGTCTTGAGCCAATGCAACTGACCCCAGTACCAAAAGTCAAGTCATTAATGGTCTCTGGAAATTAAAAAAAAACCACATATTAGCAGCCTGTGACACAGCCAGAGGGGCAGGGCATGCTGCTGTGCAATACTCAAGTGTCACAGAGTAAGTAAATCCAGTAATTGCAAACACACATATCTATTTTTTTCCCAGACCTCAGTGTCTCCCATCCAGCCTCAAACCCCTGTGCTGAGTCTGATGGGCCACATCCCCTCTGAATTCCAGCCCCACAGCCTCTCTGGCCAGAGGAAATCAGTGTCCCTGTCCTGCCTGGCGGGGACAGCCACCCTTCCACTGAAGCTCTGCATCTCTCCCAGCAACACGTTCCATCCACACCAGTTGCTCTGCTTACTCCAGGCAGAATTTGGGGCCCCTGAAAACTGCCAAAGGCCCTGAAGAGCTGCTCTGTGAGGAGCTGCCTGCAGCCAGACAAGAGGAATCACTTGACAGGGGAGCTAGGTAGAATTTAGCTTGCCTGAATAGGCCCTGGTTGTCAGCTGTCTCTTTCCTGTCATTTATCTCAGGAGAGATGTCACAATATTCAGATTTTACTTAACTCAATGCTCTGTTTTATGCTCATGTTTCCCAGAACCTTTCACAAGGAATTAAGGTAGGGAGTGCTTTATAGGGCAGGAGTTGGAAACTCAGCTAAAAGGACTTCTCTTCACAGCTGAACTGGGTTTGCTCTTTAACTTCTGCCCTGTCCTGGAAAGGAATCACTGAAGCTTAGAGCAGAAATCACACTTGATCCATCTGCCTTAGCTCTGCCCTGCATCTCTCAGGACTGACCTGTGCCAGTGACTCTGGGCAGTGTGTGCTGAACAAGTTACCTTGGTAAGGAGACATTTATGGGGAAGGAAGGGACAGAAATGGTAAAGATGAAATGGAAAAGAAATAGGAAAATAATGGGGGGAAAATGGGGAAGAAGAGCTTCCCATACAGTCTGGGAAGGAGATATCTCCACAACGTGTTTATGTACAATCCCCACTCACCAGATCCACTGAAGCTGTTCCCACAGCACCAAGCAGGAGCTGAGGAGCCCCAAAGACAGAAGGGAAGAGAGAACACAGGCAGAACAGCTGAACAAGGCAGGAACAGGGGACAGCTGCTCCCAACTTCTCAAGTACAAACCTGTTTACAAAGAATTGCATCTCCAATAGTCTCAGAGTGATATACCAGAGGAATAAAATGTTTTATTCTGGTTGTCTATCAGCCTGTGCCACCATACAGATGGCTCAACACACGCTGACTGAAGTGATGATCCTGCTCTGTACAGTTTGTCTCTCTGCTGAAGGACACATGCTGCCTCGAAGCAAAGCAGGAATTCAGCTCTAGTACCACTGCAGATTAACATTTTCCCTCCTTTTTCACCATATGGTGCTTCAAGAGCAACAGCAGTGCAAGTTTCCAAGAGAGCACAGTGCTCAAAGAATCCTGCTCTCTAAAAGCACTTCTTGCACGAAACCCCACATTTTTTTTTGCTTGTTGCTCAGGCAGGGAGAAACATTGAGGCAGACAAGTGCAGCCCAGCACATGGGGAAGGGCAGCATCAGATTTTCCAGTGGCTGCACACCAGTGCCTGCTCAGGGCTGTCAGGGATTTGCAGAGTGTGGCTCTCCCTGAGCAGGGCAGGGCTGTGAGGGGCACTCTCAGCTCTCTGGGGATAACTTCCCTTCCCAAAGCAGCCCCCAAACCCAAGGAGAGCTGAGCTGCCACACACTCACACCTGGAGCTCTCTGGCAATTCTCGGCACCTCACCCCTCACAGCACAACAGAGATGATCCAAAGGAGTTCAGCAGCAAATGGATGGAAAGGAAAGGGATCTCCTGCTGGAACTCAGCTCCATTTGGGTTCTTCTGTAGCTGCCTGTCATGCCTGCAGGGCTGTCAGAGAGAATTCCAACAGAACCTGCCCCTGGGAGGCTCAGCTGGACATGAGCACAGACACTCCCAGTTTGTGTACTGGAAGTTCCTCCCTGGACATTTCCACTTTCACTTCCACAGCAGTAACCAAACCACATCATTCCTTCTCCAGAGCTGAGTTCAGTTCTTTCTGGGTGTGGAACACACACACTCAGTGACTGTGCAGGTTGTTAATCCCTCTGAGCAGATCCCTGTGCTGTCCTGCAGCTGTCACAGCCCTGTGCCTGCTCCAGGAGCAGCTTGAAGCTCACCCCAGACCCTGTTTGGACAACTCAGAGCAGGAAGGATCTGACTTTGAGGCTTTCCCTGTGCAGCAGGGTGCTGCAGGTCAGTCTAACATTGCTCAGCTGTGCTTCCAGAGCCAAGGAAGTGCTCAGCCTTGCACATCTGGGCAGGGCAGGCTGGTAAGGAACCACAACAACCTTCCTCTTGAGCACCCCAGGGTCAAGGAAGGAACAAAGGGCACTCAGCATCCCAAAATAAACTCCCTCCTGCACTGACCCTGTGAGATGCAGATGGAGACACTGGACTGTGCTTTCCCATGCACAGCCTCGGTTTCAGGAGGGCTCTTCTCTACTCCAAGCACTTAGATAAACAAAGAATCCACAGCTCTCAGCTCCTACTCACGCTCTGGGGTGCTGACTGCTCGCCCTGCCACAGCCACGTTTTCTCCACTGGACTGTCGGTTCAGGCTTTGCAAGGACACTGCAAACAACAAGGGAAGAATTAAGATTTGAAACACACTGCAGACCCTTTCTGAACTGTGTCAAGCAGAGGCAGAGCAGTTCCCACCTTGCTGGCTGCCAGCCGTGCCCTGTGCCTCGCAGGAAGCTGATGAAGTGCCCCCCATGCTCTTGCTGCCCTGCTTGCTCATGTCTTCCAACGCCTTCTTGGCAGAGTTCAGGATGGCCAGCGTGGTCAGGGATGCTGCCCTAGGGCCAGAAACAGGACAGGAACTGGGATTTCCCTCTAAAAGTCCTGATGAGATGCACGAGGCAAGATCTGTGCCCTCCCAATCCCTCATCGTCCCAAACACCAAATAATAAGATTAAGCTGCAACTTGACTTTCAAACCACTCTCAAAAGAATGGATCAGCAAAGAAATATAAATAAATAAATACATAATAAAAAATAAAATACCAAGTAACAAAGAGGAGCCCACACCATAATTAAAATAATCTATAAAATACCAGGTAACAAAGAGGATCCCATACCTGCGAGGCACTACTGGCTGCTTCAGAGCATCAAAATAAGAAGGGCCAGAAGGGCCAGAGGGAGTGTTGGGCCCAGGTGTGGACTGAACATTATCGTTCTGGCCACCAGGAGTTGCAGCTCTCTCCAGAGATGGAGATTGCTGTGGAAAACAGGATAAAAGGTCATGTCTGACAATGGATACAAGAGTAAAAAGCCCTGCAAGGCGCTTGGACCTGAGTGTTTAAGAACTGCCCTTTGTGTGATGGATGTAAAGGGTGCTGGGGAGAAACAATTTATTGGCCAGAATTTTACCAAGAAGTGAACAGGGACACAAACGTCCTAGTTTAGAGGTCTATATATAAGTGCTCTTCTAAAGTATGAAGAGAAATGAACTTCCAGGCTAGAAGTCATCTCATCTTAAGGTAGGGATCTAAAATAGTTCAGGACAATTGACTCAGTCCCATATTTATTTCTTTACACTGAATTTAAAAAAGTATCTGCATGACTAGGACAGGTTTGAATCTCCACTTTGTAGACACCTAAAGTCAGACAGAGTGAACTCTTTTCTTTGTTACCAGTTTATCATTCTGGGAACAGAGAAAAGACAACATTTAAGCCCAGCCAGTGCCAAATTAGACTTGTTTTTTCCTTTAAATTGAATTCTTTCTCCATTAATCATTTGCTGCTCCTCTTGTTGATGTTCTAAGCCTATTAAAGGACTCTGAAAGCTTCTGTCAGGAAGCACAAAGAGGTAGGAAAACCCCTCATAAAACCATCCTGCTCCAAGTGCTGGGACAGGTCCCCGGGCAGTGCCTGGGCATTGTGAGCACAGGGAGACGTGCACAGAGTTAATGGCACCAACCACCTCCCCGTGAGCTGCTGGGAGCTGCTCCTGCTCGGACTCCTTCTCTCTGGCCAGCTGCTCTTCATATTTCCTCATGTCATACTCCAGCTCGGCTGCCAGCTGCTTGTCGGCAGCAAAGACGTCTTTGATTTCGTTTCGGTAATCTTGCATCATTTCCTGCAGCAACGAGCAATGTTTGGAGCCTTTCAGAAATCTCCCCCCCCGGCTACTGATTCACATCCCCATTCAGATCACAGCTGCTTGGGAGCAAAAGGAAACAGCAGTTGGTGGAGCAGAGGTGTTTTTAACAGACTGAGGAGTTTCGACTCCGATTTGTTCTTCAGAACATGGAAAAGCTTCCCAGCGTTTGAGCTTTCTTCCTGCCCACGTTCCACACCGAGAGCCTCATCTCCCATCCCTCCACCTCCCACGGTATTTAACGCGGTGGCAGTGTCACAACATCCAATCTACTGAATGCTTCCCTCCCGGGAAGGCTCTGGGTGCTGGCAGTGGTTGCACACACAGCACAAGAACTCCAGAGAGGCTCAAAACACCAGCGAGGAAACACTTCCCCTTACCCGCAGGCAGTTCATCAGGTCCTTGAGGGCTGGGAGCCTCTTCTGCTCCATCATGGACTTGAGTGATGACATTATTGGGATGATGTGTTCGATGAAATACTTCTTCTGAACCTTTTTGTGAACAAGGCATGAACAGTTATGTGAGGCAATGAAGGAGAAGCCCAAGTGAGAGGAGTTCTCCCTCCACAGCCAGGGAATCACTGTAATTAAGGCTGCTCTTACACCACACACAAGCACAGAGGCTTTTAACCTAAGTGGAGCATTTTCAGATGCATCACTAAGTCACTCAGTTCTCACAGTGAAGGCAAATTGCCCAGAGGTGCAGGAAAATCATTGTTCCACTCAAATGCTTCACCAGGGAGAGGGGTGGGGAACAAATCCAGCTCAGCACAGCTCCCCTGGCTCCTGGGGAAATGCACTTCTGATCCCTCCAGCTCCAGAACAAGCATCCCTCACAAATTCTGCCTTCATATTTTACTTTTACAAGACACAGAGCTGCCCAGCCCTCTGCCCACAGCAGACCAAGTGCCCTCACCTGTGAGATCAAGTTTTTCATGGACATCTCATTTTCATCAGGCTGAATGTCGTCCTCTGGTTTGGATCTCACACCTGAGAGCTTGATTTCTTTGCAGCTCAGGACTGCAAATGCATCTGAGAGCAGCTCGCTGCCTTCCAGGTCCAAAGGAAGGATCTCATCCACAAAGCAAGCTGGAATACACAGGCAAGAAATAATTTGTTTTTTCCAGAAGTAGCAGTGATGGGGAAGGCAGGAAGGCAAAACACCTGGATCATGAGCTTTTATATAGAGTTTTTTGTTTGCCAGATTTTTAAAGGCAGACCCTTACCTAGGATGTTGTGGCTGATCCTGGTGGTGATGTTGAACTTCTGCTGATTTGTGAAATGGTCCAGCAGGAAGGTGTAGATCCTCATCCTCTTCTCCTTGTTATCCTTCCCCTTCAGAGAGAAGAGCTGCTTCGCCCTGTGGCAGAGAGGACATTTTACAGAGGCCCAAATCACATTATGCAGCTCCCAGGAATAATGAGACCTTCAATCAGCCAGGGATATCTGCATGTCACTTTTAAGACCCATAAACCTGTTAGGACAGCACACAGTCCTGCAAATTACACACAGCAGTGTCACAGGGAAGGCAGGACACAACTCAGCACTGCTTCCCCCCTTTTCACTCTGTTGCATGGATAATTATCAAGTGACACAAATGCTGTGCTGTCACTGAGAGCTGCATGGCCAGACAGCCCATAATTTAGCAAAAATGAGACAGGAATGTGCTCAGCTGACCTCAGGCTCTGGGGGAACCTGTTGTACGTGTGATGTTTCTCGTAGCTGTTGAAATAGAAGATGCACTCGATGAAGTGCTGGGAGAACATTGCAGGGTTCCTCTTCAGCAAGACATGCACCACGCAGTACTCTGCAAACCTGGGGAGGAGGAGAAGAAAGAATTTAGCACTGCATAATCTCCAAAAGCCACCCCTGAAGCTTGTAGGGCTCTCAAGGCAGGAGGATGGTTTCCCTCTGCCAAGTCTCCCTCAGTACCACATTTAATTTTTGCCCAGCTCACTGACTTCCATCCATTTCTCAGGGGGACAGACATTTCCAGCTCCACAGCACTACTTATTTTTATGGCCATTAGAGCAAACTGAGTCAGAAATGAATCTGAACTTGAATCCAGGCACAGCATTTTAATTATTTAAATAAGCTGAGCTCCACTGTGGCTGAGACACAGCACTCAGCAACAAGTTAATCACCAAAGGTCCTGCAAGAGCTGCAAGGCAACCCCAGGATTGAAGGACCTGGTTTTGTCTGGATGCAGTCTCTAAATGCAGATGCAAAGGAAAAGGCTCCCAAAGAAATGGGAGGAACACGATGCTGCAATGTCACCATCTACTGGAAAGACATTTTTAGATATTAGAAACACACTGAAGAAAAAAGGAAATGTGAATGGTAATTTGACAAAAGGTTGATGGTTCTGGAAATATCCATCTCAGATTGACTGTTCCAAGCAGAAACAAGCAGCAAGGTGTCCAACCCTCCTTTGTATCCTGAATTTCTACATGACCTCTCAACCTGGGAAAAATCTGCCCCACTCACTTCTCACATAACAGAGCAGCTGGAGACCTTGAAACCTCCAAAAACTTCATGAACATGCACTTAAAATGAGAGTGTGTAATTCCTCTGACACATCATTTGACAGGTCATTCCTCTGATAATTACAAGATGTGGTAGCAGGCTGAAAAGGCATAGCATGCAATATAAGAAAAAGGGAACTCCAACAAAATATTTAATCCTAGTCCTAAAACAAACCCAGCACTTGAGACAGAGCCTGTCAGAAAACCACGAGGAGGATTTCATAAGGGTCTGTCTCAAAATTCCTTTTTTTTCTGGATAATTGAGTCCTAAATAGAGCAGAGCTGCACGTTTTGAGGACAGTCAAGGACAGACTTTGGGATTTTCAAATGACCTGAGAGAGGTTCATCACCTCTTTGCCACCACTGCAGACCCTAAAGGAAGTACAGAGGTTAGTGGGAGAATCTGCTTTATCACTGGAATTTCTCTTCACAGAAATGTGAAGGTGCTAAGACTGAGACAGGTTTTGAGACATCTCTGACCTTCATTTCACAGCTGAGGTTTTTACCTGGCAATATCTGGCTCTGGATCCACCAAGACACTGACAAACCGAAAGAAGAGACAGCCCTTCCATTTCACATATTCCTCCTGTGAAATCAGCAGAAATCAACAACTTGAACCAGGAAAACTTAGTGTGAACCTCCAAATCGCAGTCAGGTAAACAAACAAGCTGTAATCCTCAGCCAGAGGCACATCAAATAAGCCCCAAAACAAACCCAAATATTTTGAGGGATGCTCAAAGCAGCATCAATGCCACAGCAGCACATCAAGTTTCACCCCAGGTATGAATAATAAAGTAGAAAAATGAAAAATCTGCTCTCCTGCCCCACGGCAGATGTGCTCTTCAACACTGTTTTCATAGCCAAGTGCACTCCAAACCTGCCCTCATGTGAACACTGGGGGGGTAAACATCTTGAGCCTCTCAACATTCACACCTTCAGAACGATCAGCAGAGACAGCAGGAGAAAAAAAGGTGTCGTGGTGCTTGTTACAGCCATTGATAGAGCAGTGAAAGGAGAGGAAGTTCAAAGAAACCAAGATGAGAAAAGGGGCAACCATTGACTAAAAATAACCTCATTATCCAACTGAGGTGCTGTTGATGTGCCTGCAGAAAAGGCAGTAACTAAACACAGATTTAAACACCCTTCACTTAGCATTAATTACGGCTCTGGGAGGAGGAAAGTGGCTGGAAAACCTCGCCCTGCCATCCCAACCCTGGAGCTGCCTCTTCTGGCGTTGGACCCCACAGCCCTGCTAGGACACTCTCCTGTTTGAGTTTGCTGTTTCCAAGCATCCTGTTGGAGCACCAGGACCCACACTGCCCCAAGGATTTGTGAGCAGAGTCTCTCCTCCACCCTTCCCATCTGGGACACGGCCACCATCACCCCCAGCACAGGCATTGTCACATCTGTCCCTGTCCACCCAGGAATCAGCCAGAGCTCACTGCCAGCAGTGATGGTAACTGCACCAAAGGGAAAAGTACCCAAAAACTGTTACTGGGTTCCTGTTCTGTTTGCTGTTAAATCCATGGTTGTTGCTTTGTTTTGCCTTGTTATATGTATTAGTAAAGAACTGTTATTCCTATCCCCATATTTTTGTGTCTCGGGGTGACTTTATGATGCTTCTATCCCCAACTGTCTGTTCTGTTGGTGTTGAATATTGAGTTCTGAATCTTTAAGGCTGCTTCCAGGAGTGAAGGGGGAGAGCAGAGGTGCAGAGTTTGTTATCAGAGACTTCACTGGTTCCCCAGCATCCCTCACACAGCCTGTGCTGTCTGCAGTGCTCAGCAGCACACAGCTCTCCTTTGCTCTTGGTTAGTTTCTGGCTAGCTGAGGCAAAGTTCCCTGGACTGTGGGTTTTTTTCTTCCATTTTTCTTGGAATTGTTCGAACCTGCTCTGGACTGCAAACCCAGAGGAGCAGCAGGAGCTCACACCTGTGGCTCACCTGGGCTGTGACATTTCCCAGCACCAGAGGGACTGAGAACAGCCTGAGTGAGCCAGGCTGCACCCCACGATAGGGACGTGCTGAATTTGTAATTTCTTCAGAGCAGAGGGAGATTTTGGTGTTTAGTATTGTTCATTTTTGTACTGGGGAGTGCTTTGCCTGTTAAATAAAGAGTTTTTTCCCACTTCTCTCCAAGGAAATATTTTTCCCGAACCAGCTGGGGGAGGGACTGCTAGAAGAACCCCATTCAAAAGCTTCCTCCCAAATCTACCCTGAGAACCCCTTAATTTCCAAGCCACCCTAATTCAGCAGGAGACATCCCCACGCTCCAATACAAGGCGAAACCGACTCTTTTCCCTGCCACAAACGCGACCAAAACCACGGCGCGGATTCGCCGGCGGCATCACCTGCAGGAGGTTGGTGAGCATGACCAGGGTCTGCCTGCGGATGAAGGGGTGCGGGTCGCGCAGGCACAGCGACAGGTTGGGCACGTAGGGCTCGCCCAGCGCCGTGTAGCGCACGCACAGGTCCCGCAGCACGATCACGGCGTTGTTGCGCAGGGGCACGGCCGGCGACTCCTCCATCTCCCGCACCACGGCGGCGATGCAGCGCCGCGCCAGCTCCTCGTGCTGCAGGCACAGCTTCCCTGCGGAGACAGCGCCCCGAGCTGCCAGCTCTGCTGCCTTCCCGCTCCTGTGCTAACGGGGGTGCAGCTCTAAGGGCTCTATTGAAGCGGGGTTAAACTCTAAGCTCCATCGAAGGTGCGGTTTAAGCTCCATCTAAGGTGTAGGTAAACTCTAAGCTCCATCTAAGGTGCGGTTTAAGCTCCATATAGAGTGTAGGCAAACTCTAAGCTCCATCTAAGGTGCAGTTTAAGCTCCATCTCAAGTGTAGTTTAAGATCCATATAAAGTGTGGGTAAACTCTAAGCTCCATCTAAGGTGCGGTTTAAGCTCCATCTAAGGTGTAGTTTAAGATCCATATAAAGTGTAGGCAAACTCTAAGCTCCATCTAAGGTGTAGTTTAAGATCCATATAAAGTGTAGGCAAACTCTAAGCTCCATCTAAGGTGCAGTTTAAGCTCCATCTAAAGTGTAGTTTAAGCTCCATATAGAGTGTAGGCAAACTCTAAGCTCCATCTAAGGTGCAGTTTAAGCTCCATCTAAGGTGCAGTTTAAGCTCCATATAGAGTGTAGGCAAACTCTAAGCTCCATCTAAGGTGCAGTTTAAGCTCCATCTAAGGTGTAGGTAAACTCTAAGCTCCATCTAAGGTGCAGTTTAAGCTCCATCTAAAGTGTAGTTTAAGCTCCATATAGAGTGTAGGCAAACTCTAAGCTCCATGTAAGGTGCGGTTTAAGCTCCATCTAAGGTGTAGGTAAACTCTAAGCTCCATCTAAGGTGCAGTTTATGCTCCATCTAAGGTGTAGGTAAACTCTAAGCTCCATCTAAGGTGCAGTTTAAGCTCCATCTAAGGTGCGGTTTAAGCTCCATCTAGAGTGTAGTCAAACTCTAAGCTCCATCTAAAGTGCAGTTTAAGATCCATATAAAGTGTGGGTAAACTCTAAGCTCCATCTAAGGTGCAGTTTAAGCTCCATATAGAGTGTAGGCAAACTCTAAGCTCCATCTAAGGTGCAGTTTATGCTCCATCTAAGGTGCAGTTTATGCTCCATCTAAGGTGTAGGTAAACTCTAAGCTCCATCTAAGGTGCAGTTTAAGATCCATATAAAGTGTGGGTAAACTCTAAGCTCCATCTAAAGTGCAGTTTAAAATCCATATAAAGTGTGGGTAAACTCTAAGCTCCATTTAAGGTGCAGTTTAAGCTCCATATAGAGTGTAGGTAAACTCTAAGCTCCATCTAAGGTGTAGTTAGTTAAAATCTAAACCTGGCATAAAGCATAGTTTAAGCTCCATACAAAGTGTAGTAGTTAGTTAGACTCTAAAATCCATACAAAGTGTAGTTAGTTAGACTCTAAGCTCATACAAAGTGTAGGTGAACTCTAAGCTCCATGTAAAGTGTAGTTCAACTCTAAGCTCTGTATAAAGTGTAGTTTAAACTCCATACAAAGTGTAGTTCAAGTCTAAGCTCCATACAAAGTGTAGTTTAAGCTCCATACAAAGTGTAGGTAAACTCTTAGCTCCATACAAAGTGTAGTTAGTTAGACTCTAAGCTCCATACAAAGTGTAGGTAAACTCTTCACATCTTGGTCAGACAAAACAATCCCTCTAGGCCTGAGATCCAAGGATACACCACAGCCTCAGGCCATGAAAAGTATAAAAAGGTGGATTGTGGGGGAGCAAACTGGGGGAATATGGCTTCATTACCTGAAGCTGTAATTGGACAATTAACCCCTGATATCAGTCCCTGATATGTAAATAGACCAAACTTGTATCTGCCTCAAAAATTCGTGACCACTGTCCATGTTGGGTGTAGACTCTGTAAGGCTTTGACTGCCCATGGTGGATCTGTTAAAGGCCTTTAATAAATCCCCATTTTATTCTCTTAACTCTGTCTAGCCTCTGTTCTAGGTGGCCACTCCAAGGCATGACCAGAGTAGCAGAGCTGGGAGTAAATTCTCCTTCCCAACCAGCCCAGCCCACCTCGCTGCCTCCAAAACGAGCAAGGGAAGGAATCAGGAAATAAACAAGGGAATAAACAAGAAACTCATGCTGGAACTTGATGAGCAATCTGCACGATCTCTCAGGGAGATGGTACTTCAAGTTCTTCCAAATTCCCCTTAGACCTATAGAGTGGGTCTCTATGCCAAATTCCCTCCTTCACAGCAAACTATTTCTGTGTACAGGGTATTATTCAAAGCAGCTAAAAAGAACAGCCCCAGCTGTCATAGGCATAGCAGGGAGACACCCACCTCTGAGAGCATCACTGAACCAACCTAAAATAAAATAGCCTGCAATAGTTCTAACATCATTTCTCCCTGCTCCCAAGCTCTGCACAAAAGTATTAAACTTTCCAAAGCAATTAAGGGAACAATAATGCTGCCTATCTGCAAAAGAAACTTGTTCCTAACCATGGAAGTATTAAAACCCAGAACTTTCACTTGGTATTCCTCAGAATCCTGGGAATGCAGATGGCCAGGCTTCTCTGAAAGCACCATTTCACTCATGGTGAGGAGAACAAGTATTTTGAGTGCAGTCATTCAGCTCTAAGCTGCATCAAAAGCATCAAGTTTTCTTCACTGTCTCTGGAGCACCTTACTGCAAGTGAGATGATCCTTCAGCACCCAGCTCTGAGTACAAGGACAGCACAGCTCTGGGGACAAGGCTAATTACTGATCACTATTAATGCATTAGATTAGCCACCTGGAGAAGCAGAGCTGGCAGGGTTCTGATGGTTTGCCCAACTTTTTCATGGTTTCCATGGATATCTGCATTGCTAAAAGCTCCCAGCTGGGCTAATGCCAACAGAGCACTGGGGCTCTCTGTCACAACTGCCAGAGCTTTACATGGAATTATTTAGGTTGGAAAAGACCTCTGGGATCATTGAGTCCAACCTGTGATCCCTACTTTGTCACCCAGCTCAGAGCTCTGAGTGCCACATCCCTGGACACCTCCAAGGGGACTCCAAGCCTCCCTGAGCAGTCCCTGCCTATGTTTAACAACACTTTCCATGGAGAAATTCTTTCTCATGTCCAGCCCAACCCTCCCCTGGCACAGCTGGAGGCTGTTTCCTCTTCTCCTGTCCCTTGTTACCTGGTTCCTCCCTCCTGTCATGGAGTTGCAGAGTGACAAGGTCCCCCTGAGCCTCCTTCTCTCCAGGATTTTGGGCAGAACTTCACCAGAAATGCTGAGATACACCAAGGCCCATTTTTAGGGCAGGGAGGCACTTACCTAAAGTGATGAGAGCGTGAGCCCTGACCACGGTAGGCATGGCTGGGGCTCTGAACTGGGACAGCAGCTGGAAAGTGGGCATTTCCTCACTGTCTGTAGAAGCAGAGGCTGGAAAAGAACAAGTCAGAGATGGAAACACAGCCGGGCACACACTGGTGCCTGCTCATGCAAAGCTAAAGGCAGAAGGAGAGTGGCTCACGTTGGTCCTTGCTGCCAGCAGAGGCCAGGATGGACTGAACCAGAAGGAAGATGTTTCTGTCCACCTTGCCTGGGCACATCTGGGCAGCCTCACCCAGGAGGAAGAGGTGTCTCACCTGCAGAGAGAAAGCAGCACTGCAGTCAAAAGGTAGTGGCTGAGCTGCAAATTAAGCCAGCAGGAGTCAGTTCTTCTCCAAAAACAACTCAAAATTCCCTCAGTCCTTTCAAGGCAGTGGCTGGAGAACAGAAGGGGAGGCTTTGGAACAGAAATCCTGGGTGGGTGTGTTTAATATGCTCCAACACCCCCCACATCTAATGAGACTGAAATACTCCTCAAAGCATTCCATGCCTTTTACAGACCTCTCTCCCAAACAGCTCATCTGAGAAGTTTGAGTGGAAAAGCCAGGAAAAAAAACCACGTCATATATTAAAAATACATGGGGTGCCATATCCTGAAAGCAAGTGCTGCTGTGTAAAATTGCTGTGGGCTCCCAGGCCCTTAAATACAAGAGTTCATCCCACACACAGGCCATGCACATTGCTGTTACCCCACTGCTTGGCATGGATTTTGAGGAACACCAGCTCCAAGCACACCTCCACCCTTTAAATAATCCATGAAGGGGATTGTTTAAAACAATAATCCCCAAATTTACCAAGAGATCTTCCTGCAGCTGCTCTGCTCCATGCTCTTTGAGGACTATATTGGAGATGTAGTTCTCACAGGTGGATACCAAAACTCCAAACACCTGGTTTTGCTGGTTGAGAAGCTCCTGTTCCATAATTAAACAAAATTAATTCAACACTTTATTAATTAAACAAAAGGTAGCTGTAATATCTGTCCACACATGAATCCCTAATATCAAAGTCTTTATGTGCTTTTAATAATCTGGATCCCATTAAAATCAATCTGACAGTGCCTTAGAGCTTTAAAATTCTCCCTGCACATCAAAGGATGTGTGCAAGTGTCAAAACACCTTGGAAAATTCGGCTTTTAATGATCCACAGGCCCAAGTTTACTTCATTATAGAAATCACACAGACTTAAACAAAAAGGATTTAGGCGACTGTTTCATGTGCACCCAACACATTGGAGGTGTCTGTGGGAATTTTTAGATGTTGCTTGAAAAAAAGCAGCTCCATTAACAAAGAAAACATGATGTGAATTCCAAAGAGTGGAGGGGAAACACAGGAAAAACTGATTATCTACTACACTCTGGTGAATATAAAGCATCATTTCTGGTTTTCCAACATCTAAAAGTGGTAATCTTAATAACCAAATGCATATATGAATGATGGGTGTTAGATTTGATGAAGTGACCAACTACAGGAACATCTGCATTTCATTTTAGGCCAACACCCTACCTACAGGGGAGAATTTTCTGATTGTCAGTTTAAAAACCCAGAAACCATCACCCCACCCTGGATTCTGAGGCACAGAAGGTTCAGTTTTGCCCATTATTCACTAAACTTGATTGGGATGCTTATTATAAAATAGCTATCATCTATACTGAAAGAGAAATATAAAACAGACACAAAGAGAAATCATTAGGGACAGAGACCTGCATCAATTTTAGCTGCTTTGCAATTGTGTCCAGGCTGAGATCTTTATTTTACCAAGAAAATATGGCCTAAATTCCCACTATGGGAGCAGAACAGAGCCATGGCATAAAACAAATGGAGGCAGAAAAAAAGTTATGAGCAAGTTATTAACTCCCTGTTTGGTCTCCAGGAAGAGGTCTAGGAAATAATGTGTTATTTCCAGCAGCTCTGATGGAGAACAGTCAGAGATTACAGCATAAATCTGTGGCTTCAAACTGGACCAAGCATAGCAACAGGTTTCCTTTAGGAAATTTCCTTTAGGAATTCTGTAAACTTGGACAGAAGGCAAATGCAAGGTATTTCAGAGGTGTGTGGGGGAACACATTTGAAGGCAGAGGATTTCTTACAAGCCCAGGCTTAGCCACAGGATGTTCTCCAGCTCAAGAGCTGAGCAGGCTCGAGCTGCTGGAGTCAGAGCCCCTTTTTTTAGAACTCATCATCCCACAGCCTGGAGACAGCAGCAGACACCCCCGGAGTGGGGAACGGGCTATTTTAAAAGGTGTATTTTAAGAGGTGTCCCACCTGTGTGTTCTTTGGTGCAGCTATAGAGGCCTGGCAGAGCCTCTGCAGGGCCTCCACAGCAGGGCTGATCACCTCCAGGGGACACTGGAACTCCTTCAGCCAGCTCCTGATGTTCTCTGCAGGTGACATCACACGTAAAAATCAGCATTTCCCAGAACCTTTCACGTGTTTTTGGAGGCACAAAGGCTCTGCAGGTGGCCAGGGGCCACTCACCCTTCAGCCTGTCACAGGTGCTCTTGGGGAGGTGCTTTGCCACGTGCCCAATGACACACAGGATGTGTCCCACGGTGCCACTGCTCGTGTCCTGCTGCCTGGAAAACCAACAGTGAAATCCCAGCTGAGCAATCCTCTCACCTGGGACGTGCATTTTTAAGGCAGACCTGTCAAAGGCAGTGAGAGCTCAGAGTGCTGGAGGAGGGAGGTGGTTCCTGCACGGATCTCGAGGTCTTTGCTGGATTTCCAGCTGCAGAACTCAGAGTTTGAAATTTTAAAAAATGGGATTTCAGCAGCTAAAAGGCAATCTGTGGAAGGGCACTAAGGGCTCCCTGGCAGAATGGAGTTCAAGGCACACACACTGACCTGCTGACACTGTCCCAGGATTCAATGATCTTGGAATAATCCAGCTTGGGGGAAGAACGTGCCACCTTGGCAAGCAGCATCCAAGCTGCACTGGAATGCTCAGTCTCCACGTGAGACATGACATTTCTGACAAAAGTGGAGGTGAACTTGTTCTGCTTGGACAGCATAAGGAAGGCTTTACTCAGGTAACGGCTGCAGGGAGGAAAGGAAAGTTTAGGGAGGAATAAATAAAACAGTAAAATCCAGGAAAACCCAACATTCACTAGGCAACACAAGCAAGCTGCTATTGCCTGGCATTCCCACAATCCACACTGAAAATTTCCACATTTCCACACATTTTCACCACAGACCTGACATCCCTTCATGGATGTTATGATCTGGGGCACTAAGACAGAAGGTCCCAGCGTTCCCATGACACACCAGGAAATTATAATTTCAGCAATTTGTAACTAAGACTTTCCAGCAGTTATTTAATACCCAGAGTCGTAGAATGGCCTAAATTGGAAGGGACCTTGAAGATCATCTCATTCCACCCCCTGCCATGGGTGAGGACACCTTCCACTAGACCAGGGTGCTCAGAGCCATTCCAGCCTGGCTTTGAGTCCTCCCAGGGATAAAGGGACAGCAGAGTCAGGACAGGCACCACAGGCATCACAGCCTGCTCATTTCTCTGCACGACCCTCATCATCTCCTCCACGTTGGCAGAGCTGTGAGATTTCTCAAGCTGCAAGGTCCTGCAGGGTGAGGAGGAAGAAGGTGCCAGGAATGTGCAAACCCCGCTCCAAAACGGCCCGAATTAGAACAGTGACAGCTCCCCATCCTGGCACAGCAGCACCACCACGGCCTCATCTGCTATTTCTGAGCCATTATGCCCTGTTGACTAATAAACATACAGCTGTCTTTAATCAATGTTGTGTCCTTGTCATGCTGTGTGTCATCCCATTTCTCCCTCTCCTTCCCACGGCGTTCTGCAGCAGGCAGGATAATTCGATTTGTCACAAGACAAGTAACATATTGTACATAAGAATTAATACAAGGTGATGTTCTTGCTTTATATATCCTCTCTCACTTCTGTCAGAGCAACACCTCCATTTGACTTAAATATTCATGTGCTAACAGTGCATCCAGCATGGGATGTAACAAACGAGCATTTCAGTCCAGGGAGAGAGCACAGGTAACAGGAGCAGCAGGTGAAAACACCTGACACAAAGCAAAGCTGAACTCTTCTTGTCCATGCTCAACAGCTCTGTCCTGGGAGCTGGCAGGGCAACACAAGCACCTCCATGTGGTAGTTTCCATCCCCAGAATTATACTGAGGGTTTCAAGCAGGGAATTTAAGCAGCTTTAAATAAATCCCTGAGAAAAATTTGGTTTCTTGTCTTGCAGACAGCAGGTGCATTTTAACAGTGTGTGTGTGAGCTGTGGTACCTCATAGTCTGTGGCCACACAGGGAATGAGAATACAAACTCAGACTCTTATCTCAGTCCTCCAGTCAATAGGTAATTTCCTTCTGTAAAGGAAAACTTGTGTATTCTAATGGGATTAAAAGTGAAAAAAAAAAAAGCCTCTGGGTTTTATCCCTGAATGTTAACATGGGCAGGGAAGGGAAAAAGGCACTTACCTCAGCTCCTGGCATTCTGAAGACAACAGGGAGAGCAGATCCCATGCCAGCTTCTGCCTCCCATCACTCCTGGATTTATTGTAACATTTTATGTGTTGCAGCAAGAGCTGATCAAGGCAATCCAAGGCCTTTTCTTGGACAGAACTTTCTGCATCCATCACCACAGGCACCACTCCATTCAACCAGGCCTTCTGCACCAGGACATTGCTCTGCTGAGACTGAGAGAAACACATTTTTAAATCATTAGAGAATCCCAAATGCATGGGTAAAACCAGCAAAGGCCTCAGGTTCAGTTACAAACTTTGAAACTTGAATTTTAATCAAGCCTAGCAGTGTGGCAGCAGGTGGGACAGGGAAACTCAGCATCACAAGGTCTTTAATCATCTCTATGATAAATACCTGGTGTTTCTGCTAAAGTACTGCAACACTTTGTTTTGAGACTCTATGAAGAATTATAACAGGTTTGCAATAAGGCTGTACAGCAGATGATTTAGCACTAAAAAAAAGAGCTTTGCTTAATATAAACCCTGTGCTCCAAGCCTGAGTTACAAACCCTTTGTGAATAAATAGAAAAGAAAGAAAAATATAGCATTGCTATCATCCACACATTACATCTGAAAGTGATTCAGGGTTTTTTTTAACTTGAGAAGGCCAGCAACATAAACATTTTCTTCATGACACATAAATCAACAGCCAGAAAAATCAGTGTTCCCAACAGTTGGAAGCACTCTGCATAAATCACAAGTAGATATCAGAGTGAGTCATGACTTCCGAGTCAAAAGGTAGTGAAAAGAATTAGAGCAGAGTCACAAAATGCAACTCCCAGAGTGAATAACTGATTGGTGAGGTCCCTCCTGCTCTCTCCCCTCTATGGTGTGGCAGAATTCCTATTCCCCTCGATGCCTGAGGATTTCAGCTTTCGTATTTTTCAAATCCTCTACTGCTTTAGTGTAGAACTCTAAACTCCATACAGAGTGCCAGCTGCTGCTCTCCCGTTCTATTCAGACAAAACAATTCCCCTCTAGGCCTGAAACTCAAGGATACCTCACTGCCTCAGGCCCCAAAAAGTATAAACCAAAGTGAGTTGGGTGGAGCAAACTGGCGGGTAAATAACTTCATTACCTGAAGCTGTAATTGGAGGATTAACCCCTGATATACAAACAGACCAAACTTTTAACTGTGTGAAAACCTGGTGAGCATGGAGGGACATGGAGGGACGTGGGGGGACATGGGGGGACAAGGGGGGACAAGGGGGGACATGGATGGGGGGACATGGATGGGGGGACATGGATGGGGGGACATGGATGGGGGGACACGGGGGGACACGGAGACACGGAAGGACAGTCCCTCCGTGTCCCCCCATGTCCCTCCGTGTCCCTCCATGTCCCCCCGTGTCCCGCTGTCCATGGGAGCCTTTGACTGCCCGAGGTGTACCTTCAATAAACACCCACTTTTATCCCCTCAGTCCTGCCTAGGCTGTGCTCTAGGCGGCCCTGCAGGGCACGGCGCTCACCAGGAGCAGCTCGGTGATGGAGTGCAGCGCCTGCTTCTGCACCGACACCGCGGGGTCCCGGCAGCGGTCCCGCAGCACGCCCACGTCCTCCTCCCTGCACGCCAGCAGCCCCTGCTTCAGGATGCTCTCAAACACCTGCCAGGCAAACACAGCAGCACAGCTCTGTCAGGAATCCACGCCGGGGGCACAGCAAAAATGCAATTTACCCCCCGCCAGTGTCAGGCCGAGATTTATGGCACCCAGGGCGAAGCGAAGCATTAACGATTCACGAGCGCTGGGGACAGCCAGGGATGTACAATGAAACACAAAACATCACTCCTGCTCTGGAACTGCAGCTGCAGAGGGAGAATGGCACAATTTCCCCTTGAAATTGTGCCTCCTGTACGAGCCACAGCGTTTACTTGCTATAAGGAAGAGGGATTTGTTTTTATTCTTAATCAGAAAGCATTAAAACATGAATTGCAAAGCCCTAACTGGGAAGCTCAAATCAGTGTGTGAATTGAGGGGGAAGAGCTGGGGTGAACAGGACTAACAGAGGAAGGCAGTCAGCAGCAGACACCTCTTTTTTAAAACAAGGAAATTTCCATTGAAGCGTCTCTCTTTAAAAGCTAATGACTTCATTAAAGAAATGAACAGCAAGGAAAGCAACACAGAGCTCAAAAAGAGGCTGGATATAACCTAATCCCTTTGCTAACAAGGTCAAAACAAACTAAGCAGCTAATATGCTTCAGTTTATGAGGAAGTCTCTTAATTGAAATGCCTATTGACATTTGACAAGAGCCTCTCCTTGCAAATGACGGAATAACAGAATGCCAGCAAGGGTACTAGAGAAATTTCCATCATTATGCCTGCATTATTTACTTATCAGGAGCTAGTAAACAAGATCTTTAATGCCTTTAAGGCACTCTGCAGGGCGAGCAGGAAGCTACAAGTGGGCAAAGTGACAGAGTTTGCAGCAAAGCTGTGGCCTAATAAATTATTTAACAATTGTGGGTAATCACTGAGAGCAGGGAAGGATGCAAACCCCACCCTACCTGCAGAGCAGATTTCCTCACGCTGCTTTTCTCATCTCCAGCTCTCACTCTCAGCATGGCCATGACTTCTTCTCCTATGTAAAATGAGGATAAAAAGGAATTACCCCCACAAAGAAGGAATTGTCCACAGCTCCAGTTGGAACTACACAGTCCCAGGATGGTTTGGGTGGAAGGGACCTTGAAGCTCATCCAGTGCCAGCCCAGCCATGGGCAGGGACACCTTCCACTGTCCCAGGGTGCTCCCAGCTCCATCCAGCCTGGCCTTGGGCACTGCCAGGGATCCAGGGGCAGCCACAGCTGCTCTGGGCACCCTGTGCCAGGGCCTGCCCACCCTGAAACAGCACAAATAAACTCAAATGGCTCTCCAAAACTTTCAGAAGGACTGAACAAAGCACAGTTAAAATCACCCAGAACAATCCAGAACGAGACATAAGCCAGAAGGAAAAAC
The DNA here is from genome assembly GCA_037013685.1 of Acridotheres tristis. Lineage (NCBI taxonomy): Eukaryota > Metazoa > Chordata > Aves > Passeriformes > Sturnidae > Acridotheres > Acridotheres tristis. Next base: position 4,003,807 of record CM072911.1, on the reverse strand, counting down.
AAACCCAAACAGTTTCCTCACTTCTTTCTTTTGAAAACACATCTTAATATATCACAAAAGAAAATGATGGAACAAATTACTTGAGACATGCAGGAAAAAAAAACAAAAAAAGGAAGGTGAATCTGTAATTCTGTAATTTTGGATCTCTTTGTTTGTCTACACAAAAGATGCCAGGCTACCTTGAGAGTCTGAGAGCTCATCAGATCAGACAGGTACAGCTGAATAAAAACCTGTGGCTCAGGTAACCCTGGTACCTGTGGGAAGAGCTCAGAAGAATGGAGCCAAGACAGAGCCTGGGGAGGTTCTGCAGAGCTCAGAACACCCACAACCTCCTGGGAGTTTTGCCTCAGAGCTGCACACAGCACCAAGCATTAATGTATGAACTGCTGTGTGTTACAGAGGGGAAATGACTGCACTTATTAATTCCTTGAGGCTGCAGAATGGCAGCTGCAAAGAACACCTCAGAGTCCACAAGGAAACCAGAACACATTTCTCTTCCCTGGATGTCAAGTTAGGGCTCAAATTTCATTCTGCACAGTCATATTCATACTTATTTCTGCACGTTGGCAGGAAAAAAAATACATCATCAAGGTCTAAGTTATTAAATGACACACAACTGAATACACAGATCAATTATTTCTCACATTTTGAATCACTGGGCTATTAACTGGCCATAAGGACCTCAAACATTTTACCATGGCTTTTAAGGTTTCTATTTATTGCTGTTTGTTAGATTTCTCCCAGCATTAAGTCAGATTTCCCAAAGATATGCCAAATTTGGAGATCTGTTACTTAGAGATTCACATGGACATCCATCCTGTTGCCATTAAAAAATAGGATTAGTCACAGGGAACTAAGCAAAACTAGCTTAAAAATACATTTTTACCAAAAGGAAGCAAAGGGACTTTGATTTGGGCTTTCTTAACGGGCAACTAAGTGCAGCCCCATCCTTCTCCCAAGACCAGCTGCACAGGAAGAGCACAGAACCTTTCCACTGCAAGATTTTGCTACTAAAATAATCCAGTCTTGTGAAGGTGACCAAATGTCACACTTTGACATTCATTTTTCTGATACAGAAAATAGTGGGGGGAACAAACAGCGAAACAACCAAAAATCCCAAGTTCCAAAGGGCTGAGAACTCCCAAGGGAAGGGAATGTTTGATGCTGGTGGGCAGAGGGAATCCTGCAGTGCACACCTCACCTTGCAGATTATCCCCACCCCTCTTATCTCTGCCCTTGAGCACTGAGCACTGTTCTGACTATCCCTGGCCGAGATTTATTTCTTTTCTAAAAAAAATTTTAAAGAGCTATTTTGTCTTCAGAGGGGTGCAAAATTAGCACAGGCATAAGCCAAGCACAGGCATGTGCCAGACAGTTTTGCTAATGCACCTTGACTGCCTTGGAGAGCCTTGGATTCCAGCATCCTCTGGAGCTCCAGACAGTCTTTCTTCATTCCAGCCTTTTCTTAATTTGTTTTGCCAAGTGCCAAGTGTGTGCTCAGCTGGGTATCAGAGACAAACCCAGGCATCCTCTGGCACGAGGAGCCTGCAACTAAACAAGGAATACACAATACCTCGAGTGGCCTGGAGGACTTTTCTGTCTGAGGGAGCAGATTAAGGAAATTTATCAGCAGAGTGTGTTTGAAAAAGGGAGCTTTCAATGGGGGGGAGATTGGAGCCTGGCTCCTGGAGATAGGGAGGGAGATCCCCTGTGAGGAGCAGCGTGGAACAAAGGCACCACTGCAGGATGTGAAGCAAGCAGAGAATTGGGCTGTCAGCAGTTCAAGGGAGGTGAACAGCAAGAACTGAGGATGCAGATCCTGGCAGGGGCCGAAAGGTTGGGAAGAAAAGCTTTTCCACACAAGAGGAAAAGAAAGGGAGAGGTTTAAACAAAGAACATCTCAGCCACAAAAGGCAACTTGCATGGTGATTTCATGCCATCAGCAAATTAAAGGCAGCTTGCCATGCTGCATCAGGACATTTCATGTGACACTCTGCTTTCAGCCTGATGCTGCAGAGAAACAGATCCCACAGAAAGGTGCTACTCAAAGGTGCTGTGCTTCACACAGCAAAATATATCAGTTCTTTGTGCACTGGAGCAAGAGATTTAATTACCCTGAAATTCATGGAGCTACAAGTGTTATATCCCACATCAATTACCATCCTTTTTTGGGAAGAATAAATTACCTGCTTTTCAACAAGAGTTGCCATCACATTAGTAGCAACAGACATCAGCATTTCAGGATTAAATGTATTTTTCAGACTTGAGTGGAAATAGTATTTCTTTATGGCTGGCAATTCCACCCCCTTCATCACTCCTAAGTGTTTTGTAACAGCTTTCTCCACTTCCTTTGAGAAATGGACAATGAATACACCTCAAAGTCTGATTTCAATTAAGGCTTGGAATGGTTGTCTGAAAATGTTGCTTTAATTCTGACATACCATCAGGCCCAGCAGTGTCACTGCTGTCTGTCAGCTGGGCACTTTGGGAAGTTGGTAAGGTCTTCAGTGGTTGGTTGGACACAGCTGAAAGAGAAAATAAAAGCTGAAGAATAATAAAGGAATATATTCACCCAGCAAGAAGATGCTTCAGTGCTAAACAGAGAGCCTCATGCATGCCCCAGTTTGAACAGATATGTGTGTTTTAAGGAATTGGCATGCTAAGAAAAGCCTGAGACTTACTGGAAAAGAATGACTCTATACCTTCTGCACTGTTTGTGTTTGCTTCCAACACTGTGTGGACAGAGGCTGCCAAAAAAGAGAAATAAAAAAGGAAATCAAACCAAGTATTTTAATTCTGGATATTCTGTCATTCCAAATTTTTTTCAGGCAAGCAATCTAACCGTGGGGTGCTGTGTGCAGGCTCTGAATCGTGCCATCTGGCCTTCAGCACACCTGAGGGAGCTCGGAATGCCAGTCACGAACAGAACAACTTAGCAGAAGCAAAAGGCAACTCAAGATTTAATCAGCTGTCAGGCAAGAATGAACTGCTTTTTTTTTTTTTTTTTTCCTTTTCCCAATGAGCAATTTCGGTTGTCTGTAAACATCCTTCAAAGGGACCTCGCAGAGGAATCTCTTTAGAATTGATAGACAAGAATAAATCCCTTCCAAATATAAGGCTTGATAAGCAACAAGGCTCATGAATTACTGCTCGTTATGACACCATACGTAGGGACTCTGTGTGCCAGTTTTTAAGTTCCTGACAACTCCTACCTCCCAGCAATTATTCCCTTGAAAGTTCAAGAATGATTTTCATTACCTCATGTGCCCACAATACTCACAGCTCTGTAGTAAGTCCTGAATGCTCTCCGAGGCAGCAGCAGCTTTCATTTCGAGACAATGGACAAAGCTGCTGAGAGCTTTGCTCCGGACCACGGGGGCAATGTCTGAGCACCGGCCAAACACCATGACCTGCACTAAAAACTTGTGCTTTAGGAACTTCTGACGATCCTGGGGCAAGGAGGTGTCTGGGCTCCTCTCTGGCAGCTCCAACAAAGCCAAGGCTACATCAAGAGCAAACACCCTGTAGGAAACTTGCTGGAAGAAAAAGCACACAAGGTGCTCTGTTAATGGAAGTGAACAGCAGGATTTGCTCAGTTTTGTTGCCTCTGGGTACCAGCAGTGACACAGTTATTCAGTGCTGAGACTGAACCCTTCATCTCCAGAACATCAAGGAGATGTACTTACCAGGCTGAGCGAGAATTTATAAAGCCAAGCAATGAAGTCAGCGAACTCTGCACAAGGGAATTTGTCCAGCAGGGCCACCAGGGCCTGGGCAGCAGAGCTGCGATATTCAGCCTTGTCTGGCACCTGAAAGACAAGGGCAAGGGCACCCTGTGATACTTCACTCTGCTTTTTAAGGCATTTCAGGCCTTAAGAGAAGTATTTTTTAATTTAATGAGCTGTTATGTTCACATTCAATAGCTGGGAGAATCATCACAGCTTCCTCAGTCATCACACGTTTTCATTTCTCACAAAAGATTGTGAAAACAGATTTCCTAAACTATTAATGATATTCCAGTGTATCCACACGAGTTCCCCAACTCCAGAAGTAGCAGAGCTTGGCATACCTTGGCACAGATATGTTGGAGCAATATTCGCAGAACAGGATAAATAGCTTCCTTCAGCTCATCTACCAGAAAACTGCACAGTGGGGGGAGAGAGAAGCAGATTTTAACAAAGATGGTTTATAACAGAGGAAAAATCAAGGGCATTCCTTTTGGAATGCATTTGAAAAGTCAGGAAAAGTGGCCATGATTCTGGAATCATGAGTGCAGAAGGATATGCTCAGAAAGCCATCCTTACTTTCCACATTAACCTGGCTTTGCAGGCACAAAATAATTTCTTCCCATACTTTTCTAACAAGTAGAAGGGTAACATGAAAAGCTTCTTTGTTCTCAATCTACTTTTATATGTTGTCTGGGGATCTCTGCACAAACTGCACTTCCAAAAACATGGGTCCCCAACAGGGGGAGTAAACACGGGCAAAACATATCATTAAGCAGGAGAGAGCAAAGGACTACGTGGGAATGAGCTCCATGTTAATCTTTCATTTCCTTCACAATTCTCTGTAGTAAAACACAAGACCTGAAAAACTGACACAAAGCAAAAGACAGAAAATGGGTCCTTTCCACAGCACCTTCTTCCCCCTCTGCCAGCAAGCTCAGTAAATTCCCATCCCAGACATTTTAATTAAGCCTCATTTGCACAAACAACTTCAAAGCCAGTGTTAGTTTGTCTCATCCCTTTATCATCTCAACAGCAAAGCAAAGGCATGCCAGAAGGAAGGAGCAGCCACGCTCAGAGCTCTCAACATCACCTGATGAATTTCACAGCCTGGTCCCTGGCGCTGGTCACGGCTGCTGTGATGGGAAGGGCCTCACACCTGGAACCCCCACTGCTCTGCACCATCAGAACCACACTGAGGAGTCTCTGGAACATACCTCGAAGGGTCTGCAAAGAACAGCTTATTGGCAGCCTCTTTCCATGGCACTCCAGGGACAGGAAATAGTTCTGAATCAAGCTTAGAACCAAACAACAGCACATGGTAAAGCGTGACTCCCAGCAGAGGAATTCCCAGAGGACACTTTCTAAATGCACACATCATCTTTCCTGGCTGTGATGTTCTCAAGCAAGTTCAGCAAGGTCTCAGAAGGGTTTTCTGAAAGCATTAACAGCTTCCCTACAAAAAGGGCAAAGTCCCCCCTCCCAAGACCCCTGTGGACTTTTTTTTGCCAGAAACATTTGGAATTTGAGGGAACTCACTGGGTTTTGCACAGGAGATGTCTAAAGCTAAACCTATGTTTTGCACCACCATGTGCACTTGAACTTTTGGAGTTGCCTCCCTTGCAACTTTTTTGGGACCACAGCTTGCCTTGTGATCCCGACATTCCCTGAGCAAGCAGGAGAGGCAGGGAAGGTGAGGCAGGTCTGGGAAGGGTGACTACACCTTGCTGTCAGCACAAATGTCACCAGCTCCAAAAAGCTCATGCTGCACTGAGAAACCAAGGAGGCAGAAACACACAGGCCTAGAGCTTCTGGAGCTGGGCTGGCACTCAGGAATAACCAGGTTAGTGTGTGCTCCAGGCTTTCCTGAGCAGACAGCTGCTCATTCCCAGCCTGCAGGCTCAGAACCAGCCCAGGGGTCACACAGACTCACAGACACAGCTCGGGCACACCCAGCCTCCAGCAGCACTCAGGTAAGTGGGAGATGGCCTGCTCTGCTTGCCAATTTAAACAAATAAAGATGCAAAGTTCCTGGCAGAACTGGCTGCTCCATGATCACAGAGTGCTCTCTGAACAAGAACCAGCCCTGCTCAGCCTCACTGAGTGCACAGAGCCCTGCACAGCCCAACCCCTCACACGCTGCCAGGCAGTGCTGCAGCTCCATCTAGCAGGGAATCACAACATTCCAGGCAAAGGCAGCCACCTGGAATCCTCTTCTTTGGGATTCAGAGACCCAATGGCACTGCAGCTCTCCTTTGTTCTCAATTCATTTGCCATAAGAGTCAGCCGAGCATGGAATTCACTGCACACAAGTGCAGCAGCAAAGAAGCCAAAGGGTGTGGGAAGATTGTAAAGTTCGTGCAGGAGGGAATCTTCCCCAGTAAATTACAGCTGTCCTGATTTCTGAGGAGTGCAAACAGCCTTGCCTGCCCAATGAGGTTGGGTGTTAGGAAACAGTGGGTTAGCTAGCTGTAAGATGCAGTGTGGGTTAGAGCTGGAGACTGAGAATCTGCTGGCTGTGCTGTGAGCAGGTAAGGGACATGTGGTCGTGCAAGGGACAGATATGGTGACAAGATGCTGTGTGAGGGACAGTCAAGGTAAGGTGGCTGGGAAAGGGACAGGTTGGGGTTTAGGCAGTCGAGCAGAGAGAAGAGTCAGAGCTGTGTGGAGCTGCCTGTAAGAAAAGGAATCAAAGCTGCCCATGAGGGAAGGAGTCAGAAAGAAGTACACTGAATGAAGACATGAAGAGTTTTCTAATGAAGGACTGGTGGTGAAGCCAGTCGTGTCTGTTTCGACATAATTGCAACAAAAGGGAATAAGGACAGGGGTGGAAAAAAACATCTTTGCTCTGACCCAGCAGAGGGAAACTGAAGTGAAAAGTAAAAACCATGCAAGCAAAAATGACATGCAGAGAAGGGAAGAAGCAGCCGTGCGTTTACCGTGCTGCAGTGAGGATGTTAAAGATTCTGTTTAACTCGTACCTTATCTTCTGTGCCATGGAGAGAGGAACACAGTAAGTAAAGTCCATAATAGGCCAGCTCAGGAATGTACTTGACTTTGTTGACATCTCTAAGAGAAGAAGGCAAAGAGATGTCTCACCTCTCATCAGAGTAACTATGACTATTAAAAGAGCTCACTGACTGTGAAACATTCAATATTCACAAGATGCTGTTTGCTGTCAGCACATGGAAAATATTCCAATTATCTTTATAAGAGAATTTGTCACTTTCATTTTTATATAAACAGGACAACAACACAAGAACTGAGGGTTTCACTTGTTCAAAGCATCATATAAACATTAAGAATTATTAAGAAATATTTGCTCACATTGCTGTTGAAAACTTGAACTCGTGGAGCACTGGCTCAAAGCTGGTCATCTCAACAAAGACCTGCAAGGGAAGAGTGCCAAGCTGAGCTCAGTGCCCTGAGGGGAGGGTGTGCAGGGCTCTGGGATGTCTGGGGTCACACCATTGGGTTGAACTTTCAAACACCTCCCCTGAAGCAGAAGAAAAGCAGAGCCCAAAGCCCAGAAGCTCTCCCCAGGAACAAATGGTGGCTGCCCCTGAATCTCCCTGGAAGTGTCCAAGGCCAGGCTGGACAGGGCTTGGAGCAATCTGGGATAGTGGAAGGTGTCTCTGACTGTGGCAGGGGGTGGAGCAAGATGAGATTTAAGGTCCCTTCCAACCCAAACCTTTCTGATTCCATGAACAAAACTCTTGCAAGTGTTCAGCACGAGAGGCAGGCATAGAGCAGGCATCCTGCTCCCACATCTCCACTCATTCCCATCAGGGACCAGGGGATGGAAGGCAGGGCTGCCACCCCTCCCAGTGGAATGCTCTGCATCCCCAAAAGGTTTGTGTTAGGGTTCATAAGGTTCCTCAAAAACTGGATCTTTCTTACCTGCAGGCAGTTCTGCATGCACTGAGGCTTTTCTTTCAGGGAGAACTTGGGCAGAAGTCTTAGGAAGTTTTTCAAAAGAAGGAAGGCGGCGTTGCGGACTTGGAGAAGATCTTCTTTTGAGAGGTAAACATCCTCACCATCCTCCTCCTCCTCTTCCAACGTCTCTTCTATCTAGATTGGCAGAAGAGAGAAACTGCTTGCCAACAATTTGCTTATTAACAGGGATTTGTATGTGAAGAGATTGCACAAACTTACTCTGGAGTTGTCATTCCTGCACGATTTCCCTTTCTTTCTGGTCCTTCTGGCACTGGGCTGAGAGCTTTGAGGATGAGCCTTCTTCCTCTTCCTCAGCTCTCGAGGCAAGCATTTTGTCAAGGTGTAAAGACATTTATCAAACATCACTTGGTGGAACAGCTGGTTGGCTATGCTACCTGCCCAGAAAAGACAACATCAGTCATCTTCCAGACAAAATACAGAGAATATCAAACCATCATGTCCCAGCACTGGAGCAACCTGGTCAGATGTCTTGGGTTTTAGCTTTTATATTTTTCAGAATCTCTGCTGCTTAGTGTGTAAATCTGAAACTTCATATTAGGTGTTAGTGAGTTCTCTTCACAGGGTAGTGACAAAACAATTCCTTTCCAGCTGGAGAATCAGGGACACCCAAAAAGCAGAAACAACAGGAAGGGAAAAGGGGCAAGCCAGGGGGGCTGAGACTTCATAGCCTGAGGCTGTGCTTGGATAATTGAACCCAATGTGTAAATGAAAAAAAAGTTATAAAAGTGTAAAAACTCGTGACTAGGATCCATCTTGGATTTGATTTGGGTGCAGCCCCATCCAGGCTCTTGCACTGCCCAAGGTGGATCCTTTGAACAAATACTGATTTTATTCCTTTTGCTCTGCCTAGTCTCTGCTCCAGGTCAGCCTTTCCAGGCAACAGTCTAGTAGAAAATGTCCCTGCCAATGGAATGAGATGAGCCTTAAGGTCCCTCCCAACCCAAATCAGTTTGTGATCCTATGATCTGGTGTCCCAGAGCCTAAGAAAATGGAAGAGAAGAATAAAGAGCTGCTTGAACTGCACCAGGCTGATGCACCATCAGCAGTGACACATTCCAGCAGGATCACCAGCTGACTGACCCCTTCCAGCTGCACCATGGAGATCAGCAGAACTTCAGGGTGTGCTGGAATACAAAGGGATCCTGCTGGGTACTAACCTGCTGGAAACACTCAGCTGCTGGTTCTTTTAGATTGATATTTTTGTTTTCACAAACAGACCCATCCAAACGTGCTGCACAGTGAAATGCTCCCTGGTTACAGAGCAGGGACAGCAATAAGCTCCTGCCTTGCTGTCAGAGCACAGGAGCTGTGTGGTTCCAGCTCTGTGCAGGCTCCTCTGCCACCCTGTTACAGGACCCAGGCCTGCACTGAGGCCACCAAACCCCTCTGTGACAGGAGGCCAGGCTGCCACCAGCCTGTGATACTGCTCAGCACTCACACCACTCGGCCCCTGAGGATTTCAGGGACATCAAGCCAACAGTTGTTCCACCTGGAATCGCTACAAAGCCCACCCTGCCTGAGCTGTGCTGTCCCCAGCCATGGAGAGGCACATCCTGAGGCTCACCTGGGATCTCCAGCAGCAGCAGGTACAGCCCAGCTGAGTGCAGACCAAACACCCTCTGCTGTGCACTCGCTCTTTTTTGCTGCCCCATGTGCACAAAGTGATGCAGCACAGCCACCAGGGCCTGGTGGGACAGGCTGTTCTCAGCAAACAAGGTCCAGACATTCTGAGGCAAAAGAGGAATAGTGAGGAATCCCAAAATAACATGGATATCCAAAACTAGCCATTATTCAGATTTTAGCACGTGCCACTGATGCCTTGGGTTTTAGCTTTTATATTTTTTCAGAATCTCTGCTGTTTATGTGTAACTCTGAAGCTTCATATTAAGTGTTAGTAAGTTCTCTTCACAGAGTAGTGACAAAACAATTCCTTTCTAGTTGGAGAATCAAGGACAACTGGTACCCCAAAAGCAGAAACAACAGTGAGGGAAAAGGGGCAAGCCAGGGGCTGAGACTTCATAGCCTGGGGCTGTGGTTGGATAATTGAGCCCAGTATGTGGATGAACTAAAAATTATAAAAGTGTAAAAACTCATTATCAAGATCCATCTTGGATTTGATTTGGGTATAGCCCTGGCCACACTATTGCACTGCCCAAGGTGGATCCTTTCAATAAATTCCTATTTTATTCCTTTTGCTCTGCCTAGTCTCTGTTCCAGGTCAGCCTTTCCAGGCAACACCACCATGAACAACTCCCTATGTATTCTATGCTTTAAAAAGTGTTTTAATAATTATAATACATAAGACTATATATACTTAATGTTATGCTATGTTATATTATTAAAATTTGGGAATAGCTTCCTTCCGAAGCATTCCAGCATACAGAGCAAGAATTGTTTGAATAGTTTTTGAATATTTTGCGAATTTCAAGGCAAGACAAATGTGACAAAGTGGCTGGCTCTGTATTCAGGTGCTGTCACCTCTCTGCTCTCCTGGTCCCCAGCAGCAAAGGGCTCCAGAGCTTGGTACAGGCAGGTAAAGGTGTTGAGCCCATTGCCCGTGATCTCCTCTGCTATCCGGGGATCCAGAGGCTCGGTGTCCGTGAAATCCAGATCCCACACTGCGTCCACCCACACTGAGAGAAAAAAAAAAAAAGAAAAAGTGTTTATTGTTGGAACCCAGAAACCTGGGAGTTTTGAGCTTTCTGTGCTTTCTGACACTGACCCCCAGGAGAACACTGCTTTTGACTTGATGCCTTGGAGAAGGCTCCAAATTTGAGTGATGGAGTTATAGCCATGGGTGTGTAGTGAAATCGAAGTGTGCGATTTCACACGGTGAAGGGTTTAAAATTTGAAGGTTTTAGAATACAGTAATAGGTATATTACGGGTCACAGGAGTTTGGTTATTGGGTCAAAAGTATAAATAATATAGGTGTTAATTCTCTATTGGGTTGTTTAGCTTTAAAAGACCTTGTAACTAGCTAGACATTTTGCTCACTTTTAGCTTGTAGCTAGAAGTGTTGCAGAACCCTCTGTGCTTTAGACAAGATTTAATAAACAACCAAGTCCAAACGTGAGAAATTTTGTCTCCTTCGTGTTTTTAATCCTGACTCTGAGTGAAGACAGAAGAAAATAAAGACAAGCCACTGCTTAGGTGGTGCAGTTAACCCTTTTACAGTTTATAAACACCAGGGGCGAGATTTCTCTGAAACACGCGTTTCATCACAAATACGGAACACGGAATACCCAAATCCAGCGGGACACGGGCGCGTCAAGGGCAGCCGCTGTCAGTGCCAGGAACCGGGGGACAGCCACCCCGGAACCGGGACCGGGCCAGAGACAGAGGGACCGGGACTGACACCGATACCGGGACAGAGAGAGAGACCGGGGAGAGACAGAGACCGGGACATAGACTGACACCAAGACTGGGACCAGAACAGAGACCCGGACCAGGATCGGAACTGAGACCGGGAGCGGGATGGAGACTGATATCGGGATAGAGAGAGAGAAAACGAGAGAGAGACAGAGATATAGACTGGGACCAGGACACAGAGACAGCGGGACCGGAACAGACACCTGGACCAGAACCGGAACCGAGACCAGGAACGGGATGGAGACTGATACCAGGATAGAGAGAGACAGAGACCGGGACATAGACTGACACCAAGACTGGAACCAGGACACAGATAGAGAGCGGGACCGGAACCGAGACCGGGAGAGAGAGAGAATGGGAGAGAGACAGAGAGCGGGACTGGAATAGACACACGGTCGGGACCGAAACTGAGACCGGAACAGAGACCAGAACCGGGAGAGACAGAAAGATTGAGACGGAGAGCGGGAACAGGAAACAGAGAGACCGAGAGACACAGCGACCAAGAACGGAACAGAGGTCTGGAGACGGAGACCGAGACCGAGACCGAGACCGAGACCGAGACCGAGACCGAGACCGAGACCGATCCTAATCCCAATCCCGCCCCTAACCCCGATCCCGATCTCGACCCCGGCTCGCACCTCCATCCGCATCCTGCAGCCGCCACTCGCCGAGCGCGCTCCGCAGCCGCTTGGCGGCCATCGCGCCACCGCCCGTTCGAACGCGCCAATGGCCGGGCCGGGCCGGGCCGGGCCAATCGCCGCTGCCCCGGAAGGAGCGGGGCGGGCCGGGCCGGGCCGAGGCGGGGCTGCCGGTGCGCGGTGCGCGGTGCGCGGTGCGCGGTGCGCGGTGCGCGGTGCGCGGTGCGCGGTGCGCGGTGCGCGGTGCGCGGTGCGCGGTGCGCGGTGCGCGGTGCGCGGTGCGCGGTGCGCGGTGCGCGGGTCCCGCCGCCGCCGCCGCCCCGGCCGGCAGCGCTGTCGCATTGCGGGCCCCCCCCTGCACCGCTGCCACCGCCGCTGTCGCTGCCCCGGTCCCTTCCCCGGCGTCACCGCCGCCCCGCGCAGCCCCGCCCCGGCTGCGATCCGCCAGCGGGGCCGCGGGGTCCGGCCCGCGCCGCATCCCGCGGCCATGAGCTTCTTCGGGTTCGGGCAGAGCCCGGAGCTGGAGCTGGTGCTGAGCGACGCCGAGAGCCGGCGGCGGGTGGAGCACAAGACGGAGGAAGGCAAGAAGGAGAAATACTTCCTCTTCTACGACGGCGAGACCGTGTCGGGGCGGGTGGTCCTCACCCTCAAGAACCCCAACAAGCGGCTAGAGCACCAGGGCATCAAAGTGGAGTTCATCGGGCAGATCGGTGAGCGGGGCGGCCTGCGGGCCCGGCTGTCCCTTCCTGATGCCCCTCGTGGGTGCCGGGAGCATCGCTGCACCGCACGGGGCCGGGATCCCGCTGCTGCCGGGAGTCCGCGGAGCATCACTGCATGCCACAGTATCGGGGTGCTCACAGCGGCCAAGGGTCTGGGGAGCACTGCTGAGCCCGAAGGTGCCGAGATCCCTTCGGGTGCCAGGGGTCCAGAGAGCATTGCTGGTGCTGAGAGGCCAGGGAGCATCACTGCTCCCCATGATAACCCCACTGGGACCAGGGGTCTGGGGGCATTGCTGTTCCCCGTGGCACTGGGATCCCACTGGTACTGGGGTCTGGGGACATTGCTGTGCCCCACGGTGCTGGGATCCCACTGGTACTGGGGTCTAGGGGCATTGCTGTTCCCCACGGTGCTGAGATCCCACTGGTCCCCCCCCCCCGTGCCGCCACAGTGCTGAGATCCCACTGGTACTGGGGGTCTGTGGGCATGGCTGTGCCCCGTGGCACTGGGATCCCACTGGTGTTGAGCGGGTTCCTCTCGCTCCCGGGTGATGCTCGGCTGCACGCAGCATTCCCACGGCTGCCTGCCATTATTCCGCCCTCCGAGCTGGGCAGCTTGGCCTGTTCTCCAGGCTTGAGCCCTGGCAGAAGGAAGGGCATTCCAGTCCTTTTCCAGGTCATTGTTCTCCTGTCCTAGTTTCTCTCTTCTGCTCGGTCACAGATTTCAGCTCCGAGCCGGGCGCGCTTTGGTTCCGTCCTGCAGCTGCAGGTCAGCCCCGAGCAGCTGCCAGCCCTGCTCCCCAGGCTGCCTGCTCCCTGCTCCAGGAGCTGCCTGCCTGCTTCTCTCGTGCCTGCTGATCCTCTTAGGGATGCTGAGGGTGCTGATGGCCTGGCTTTTGTCCGTATATCCCTTTTACCTGGCTGCATCACCTTTCCTGAGGCCAGGCTCAGCCTGCCTCATCCCACCTTCTACCCCACGCATCCATGCACGGTTGACTTCAAGTTGTTCAAAACTTGTGGTTATCTGTGCGTGTAACCAATTCAGGTTTAATATTTCCTGCTTTCGTAGAGGAGAGGCAGCTGCCACACCCACTGCTCCATTGGAGCGGAGCTGTCCGTGCTCCACGGACATGCCTCGAGTCCCACAAGCCAAAATAAGTTCAGGATGTTCCTTCCCAGTGATGTGGCTGCGTGTGAGGCCTCCCATCTGTGGCTCTCTGTGCTTGGCTCTAAACCCCAAAATCGCTGCTGGAGCCAGGGGCCTGCAGCCTTTGCATTGCAAATCGTGTGGTGAGGGAACATTAGCAGGAGATTTCCCACCCAACCCCGATGCTGCTGTTGGAGTTTCATTGGCTTTGCTTGTGCTTGACTGGTTTTTGGGAAGGAAGGGAGAGTGTAAATGATGGAGTGTCGGTGAGGCTGTTCACCAGGAGCCAGGTTACGAGTTCCTATTGATACATTGCCAGTGGAAATTAAGCATGAACTTTGTCTGTCTCTTCTGTGCTGCCTTGCCTGCTCCTCCTTCCCCTTTTTGGAAGACTTTTGAGCCATGCCTGTGTGGAATAACTGCTTTGTATGCACGTTATTGCCCAAGCAGGGTGTGTTAGAGCTGCTGTGGCTGCACATTTGTCATTACTCCCCTCAGGCCTCTTAGATAAGTCAGTGAAGTTTGTACCACTGATTGCACTTCTGAATGCTTTCCATCTTTGTATTCTGACTTCTTGCTGCCACGAGGTCAGTGTGGAAGTGAGACAGTTTAACAGGCAGGGGGACTGGGATGTGAAGGAGGGATATTTTATAGGGGAGATGCTTCAGGACAGGTACCAGAGGCCAGACTGTGAGTGCTGGGTCCTGCCTGCTCTCAGGTGAGCACAGAACCCATTCCAGATGGTTTCACATCTGGTGGCTGTGGCCTGAGCAAACCATCAAAATGTGGGCAGGTTATTTTCTCAGTCTGGAAACCTTATAGATCTGAAAACCTGAAATTACAGCTTATACCTGTTTGACAGGCTGGAGTGTGGGAAACATCACTCTGCTTAAGGCTGCAGGGTGCCAAGCATGACCTTCTGAGGTAGCAGAGAACTCAGTGCACTGCCATTTGCCTCCCCTTGCTTTAAGTTTGATTTGTGCCTTCTGCATTTTGTGTCACGATGGTCTGAGTTGATTCCTCTTTTTCTGTTGGCACGTGGCTTCTCCCTGTCACATCAGCCAGCAATTTCCTCTCAGTGGACACACAAATCCAGTGCTCAGAGAGAAGCTTGGTTATTTCTGTCACCTGCCCAGCCTAAAGGGCTTGGTGACATTTGCTGTTGTGCGTAAGTGAGGAGAACTCTAGTGCCAAAATTTCCATTAGAGAGATAAGGTGAGCAAAGGGCTGTGACAAACAGGCATCACTTAAAAGCTGAAACCTCATCGTGCATCTCAAGGAGGGCAGAGCTGCAGCTCCTGAGCACCTCTAATACCTCTCAGAAGCCTCCTCTGCACAGTTTAGTGCTGACACTGAGCTTGTGTGTGTGTGATTGTGTGATGACTTAGGTTTTTGTTGCCTCATCTAAGCAGAAAGGATTTGCCTTTGCAGAAGGACTGTGTGGGTGTCCTGTAGGCACAGGCTCACACGCAGGGCTGGGAAGGGCAGGTTTCATTGATGGTTTTGGGTAATCCCAAGCTGTTTATGCAAATTGCAGAGTTTTAAAGGTTATGTTGCTTTGTCTTGAGGCAAAAAACTCAGTGGAGGTGTGGAGGATTGCTTTCATTAAATGAGGAAACCCTTAGTTTCCTGCTGATGTGGGAAGGTTGTGGGGAGAAATGAGGCAATGCTGGTCACTTGAGCTGGTTTGAGCAGTGCTCCCAGAGGTGAGAGCTCTTCCCTCACCGTGCTCACGTGGCCATTAATGTGTTATCCATGGGCTGGAGGAGCAGTGGATTCAGCTGCCTCCCCACACTCAGGGTGGCTGTGCAGCAGGATCAACGTTGTCATTTATTCCCTGCTGCAGCTCAAGGCCACTCAAGCTCTTTGCTGTGCAAGGATAAGCAGGAGCAGTTGGAATCCTCCTATGCCCTCGGTTTTGCTCTGTCACTGTGTATTCCACACAAGCAGTGATGGCTTTTTATTGGAAGTGTTTGTGTGAGCTGCAAACCATATTTAATATTGATTATAGGCGACTCGTGTCCCCTCAAGGCAAGTTCTTGATTTACTGCAGTAAAGGAGGCTGTGTGGACTTTTTCCTTCCTGTTTCAGGGAGGAAAGCTGTGCCTGCACCTGGCTGGGATGGAGAGCAGGGAACAAGGCTCCCCTGGTGGGTTCTGTGAATGGTATTCAAGGAAGGAGTGACCTGGACAATTGCTGAAAATCTCCTGTGTCACATGGGGTTAAGCTTAACCTGGATATCCATTTTCCTAGAACTCTACTATGACCGAGGGAACCACCACGAGTTCGTGTCCCTGGTGAAGGACCTGGCCCGGCCTGGGGAGTTCACTCAGTCACAGACATTTGACTTTGAGTTCACACACGTGGAGAAGCCTTACGAGTCCTACACGGGGCAGAACGTGAAGCTACGGTGAGTCCCCGGCCCTGGCTGGCCAGTTCTGCTCTCTCCAAATGCTGAAACTCACTCTGATGATGCAGAACTCCAGATTAATTTTGGGGGTTGAGTTGTAAAAGGCTGCTTTGAGGACTTTATTTTGCAAGCGTGCATCAGGCTCTTTATGGAATTTGTTTTTCCCCTTTTGAGTGACAAGAGAAATCAGCCCCTTTTGAATCAAATACTTGCTAATTTATTTGATAATTCAAAAAAATCAAAATAAACTGTTTGGTTTAGTCTCCAGTGGGGATTTTTTTTGCTGTAATCAGTCTTGTCAACTTTAATTGTGCTCTGTATGCAAACAGATGCTTCGCTCGTGCCTTGTTCATATGTTAGAAATGATATTTCACATCAATTGACTCAAAATCCTTTCACTGATTTCAAAGTGGGGGTTGGAAAAGTCTGAGATCTGCACTGGGAGGTGTGGCTGTGCAGCCTGATGTAATCTTGCAAAAGGGCAATGGTTTTAACATGTGCAGGCTGTTCCTCAGATCCCCAAAATGGGGCTTAGGTAACTCGGGCTCACAAATGTGTGGAAGCTGAGAGGAGCCTGCTTTTCCATCTGAAAATTCCCTTCTGTCTTTTCCAGCGTGGGATGGTGGCTGCTCCAGGGGCAGGAACATGTAAAGAGCTGTGGGCTCTTTTGCTGTGGGTTTATTTTGTTCAGACCTGGCCTAGAAGAGAGTAAATGACATGGGAAGAGGAGCTTCCTTGCTGTTCTGCTTCCTTGTGACAATTCTTTGGTTTCCTGCTTATTTTGTTGCTTTGGATATTCCTCATTCCCTGCTGTTGAAATCCTCTCAGCTGTGCACGAGCTGAACTGAGCAGCTCACCTTGCCAAGGAGAAGGTTCCAAGCTTCACTGGGAAAAAGGAACTTTCTCAGTGGATCTGTTGAGTTGATCCATCCTGATGTTTTGTTTAGACGTGCAGTCAAACACGTTTCAGCTCTTTACGTGGCTCAGTGTATTAATGCTGCTCGGGTAGTGCAGCCCTGTCCCTGCTGCCCCCTGTGTGACCCTGATGGGAGGGCACTGTCCCTGCAGGTATTTCCTCCGTGCCACCGTGAGCCGCAGGCTGAACGACGTGGTCAAGGAGATGGACATCGTTGTGCACACCCTGAGCACCTACCCCGAGCTCAACTCCTCCATCAAGATGGAAGTGGGCATCGAGGACTGCCTGCACATCGAGTTCGAGTACAACAAGTCCAAGTGAGTGTGTCAGGAGCAGCTGGGGGCTCTGGGGACCCACCTGCTAGAGGTTTCCTCAAAGGAATTCCGTGTCCACGTGCTCCAGAGAGGCTGGGAGACAGCTCAGATCCTCCCTGATCTGTGGGCTCCTCTCCTTCCCCTGGATCTGGATCAAAGAATGGGAAGCAATGACTGTGCTCACTGAGCCTGGAGCACAGCATGAAATTCTTGCTGTAACTTCCCACTCCCTGTATTCTCAGCCAGGTCAGTACTTCCAGGTGTCTCCAAAATGCAATGTTTGCTCCTTACCAGGCAATACAGCTGAAGTGGGAATTAACTCTAGCAAAGCAGTTGGGAAGAGCTTTTTTAAACTACTCTTAGTGCATCTTTCCCAGCTGGTGCTGGCAAATCTCCCTGCAAGTGGTGGTTGGCCAAAGGTTGGACCCGATGATCTCAGAGGTCTTTTCCAACCTAAATGATTCTGTGATTTGAGTTGGTTTTAATGGATCTAAAATAGGGAGTTTGTAGCCTTTGCTCTTACAGGTGTTTCTTGCGGATATTCAGCCTGAAGTGATGTTTTTAATTTATCTGCTCATGCTAAATGTTGATGTGGGTTTCCAAAAGAGCAGAGGATGGAAATGAGGGGCTGGTTGCTGGTGGGGGTGGTTGATTTGCCATCTGCTGTGGATGAGAGCAAAGTGCCTGCCCAGCAAGTTCCTGCACGTGAGCCTGAGCCCTGCTCTGTTGCACAGGGCTTGATCCTGGTGTCTTCTCCCCTCTGGTGCCAGGTACCATTTAAAAGATGTGATTGTGGGGAAGATCTACTTCCTGCTGGTGCGGATCAAGATCAAGCACATGGAGATAGACATCATCAAGAGGGAGACAACGGGCACGGGGCCCAACGTGTACCACGAGAACGACACCATAGCCAAGTACGAGATCATGGATGGGGCACCTGTGAGAGGTGAGAGGGCACAGGAGCCCCCAGGATTCCTCTTCTGGAGGCTTTTGGGGTGGGAATATGACTCTTGCAGTATCTTCTGTGTGCTCAGCATCCTGTTCTACTGGTGGGCTCAGAGCAGGGGATTGATCTTCTTCAGGGGATTGATCATTCTTCTTTTTCTTCTTCCTTCTCCAGTGTGATGAGGGGGAACTGAGGTAGAATGGGTTGCAATGACTTAATTCTTTTGATGAAGCAGTGGCAGAACCAGCTATAGATTCACAGTTGGTATGGCCACCAGCTGGCATTGCTGCAGCTCAGAGCAGAGAGGGTGTTCTTGCTCTGTGCCAATCTCCTGTGCCACTGTTCCTTCGCCCAGCAGAGTCACCTGCCAGAGAAAATGTCACCTTACTCATTTTTTCCTGCAGTGCTGTCTTGATGCAGGTCCCAAAAGAGTCCTGTGCTGTTAGAGTGGAGCTGGGATAACTGTCAGCAAGGGCAGGATCTGGCTGTGGACTGTTCATGCTGGTTTCTGAAGGGAGTTGAGGTCTTCTAGCTCATGTTAGTCCACTTGTGGAAACGGTGACAAAGGTTGTAGCCATGTGAGTTTGTGTTTCGCTGCTGCTCTCCCGGTTTCTATCTGCATGCTGTCTGTGCTGACAGCTCTGTGCCCTTTCCAGGGGAGTCCATTCCCATCAGGCTCTTTCTGGCTGGCTACGAGCTGACTCCAACCATGAGGGACATCAACAAGAAGTTCTCTGTGCGTTATTACCTCAATCTGGTGCTGATCGATGAGGAGGAGAGACGCTACTTCAAACAGCAGGTGAGAAACAGAGCTGCTGCTCTCCTGGGACATGTGGGTGGGTGATTGGGATGCTTTTACAAGGAATTTGGGATTCATCACGTGGAACGATGGTCTAGAAGAATATCCATGCAGGTCAGATGCGTGTGGTGGTGGGGAAGAAGCTGGGGAGGAAACTTTTCTGCTCAGTGGTGGAGCTTCTGTGCTTCACCTTATCATTGGCACTAGGACAGAGGTGCCATGGATGTCCTCTGTGTGCCCAGAGCCCAGGGAGGAGCTCTCTGCCCAAATTCCGGCAGGTGTGGTACCTGCATGGCTGTGGGCGGAACAGCGAGCCGGGTTCAGCCTGCGGGGCTGGGTGGGGCAGCGGGAGGTCTCAGCAGCCCTGACAAGCCTCGGCCGTGTCCCTGCAGGAGGTGGTGCTGTGGAGGAAAGGGGACATCGTGAGGAAGAGCATGTCCCACCAGGCTGCCATCGCGTCGCAGCGCTTCGAGGGCACGTCCTCGCACGGCGAGGCCAAGGCCCCCGGGCAGCCCGCGGAGAACAACGGGCGGCAGTGAGGCCGGGGGGCCCCGGGAGCCCCCAGCACCGCGGAGGAGGCGCTCAGAGACTGCACAGAAACCAATTCCCGTTTTATGACTTCATTCCTTTCTTCAAAGGACTGCCGGGGCGGGATGGGGCGGGAGGGCTCGGCGCTTCCCGATCCACCCGTTCCTCTGGAGGCCGGGTTTGAGGCTGCTCCCAGCCCGTGTCCAGATCTCCTGTGTGCCCCGAGAGCCTCGGCCTGGCAGCAGGGAAGGACAGAGCACCCGGAGGCCCAGCCTGTGCTTCTCCCCCGCAGTGGGGAGGCTGCTCTGGGGCTCTGTAGGATGGATGTTTTTTCTTGCCTTTCCGAAATCTTCCCTGGGGGAAACATCCCGGTGATTAGCTGGATGCTAGAGGGATCAGAGACTGGCGTGGCCTACTGGATATCTTGTGGTGTCATCTCCTTGCTGCTTCCCCTTCTTCCTCTTCATGCTGGTGTTGGATTCCTTGCCACAAGCAGCTGGATGATGGAGGTGGCTCAGCCCTGGGACTGCCACCCAGCCATGGGAGCACGGGCTGGGCCGTGCCGTGTCCCACCAGGAGCTGTGGCTGGCAGGAGGGAGTGAGATGTGTGGCTACAGGAGGAGGTGGCACGGGGTGGGCAGAGCAGTGACGGTCCCAGTGCTGCTGGGTGGGCAACAAGTGGGGGCAGGAAGGCTCCTGGCCACGAGCTGTGCCTTCCTAGTCTTGCCCTGGCAGCTGTCTGAGCGCTCCCAAGATCCACACTCCAACTGCTGCTCTTATGCAGCTCCCAGGTGCTGCTGCAGAGAGGTGTAGAGAGCAGTTCTGGAGCTCTTGGGGGTTCTCCTGTGGGTGGGTTTGTGCTGTACACGCTGCCCTGCCCGTGTCTGTGTCCTTGGGACAGAGCAGGGATGGGCAGCAGCGTGGGGACACGTGTGTGGGGTCTGGTTTGCTGCCTCATGCCTGCAGGAGGAGCATTAGTGGGGACAGAAGGTGGATGCAGTTGTTGTGGGAGGCTCAAACAGGCCTGTGTGGGCTGCTGGAAGGAGCCAGGCAGCACCTGGAAGGGTGGCAGAGCTCTGATTCCAGACACACATTCCTGAGGCCTGAGCTGAAGTCACCAGCGAGGTCTGAGAGCATGCAACGAACTGAGAACCTGAATGTGGGTTTTCTTTTTTTAAAATAAGCTGCTTTTAGCCTTCAGCTAAGTAGACTCATGAGAACATTCCCAGCAGGAAGTCACTTCTCCATTAAAAATCAGATGTGGCTTTGTAGGCTTGATTGGCTGAGTTTGGACAATGTCCACGCTGTTCAGCCCTTCAACAAGCAGGTGCTGAGACCTCCTACCCAAAAAGAGAGACAAGGCTGCACTAAGTGTGGGGACATGAGCTCTGTCAAGTGGGATTTGTCTGGATTTCCCTGAGTTTGTGGCTCACTAGTTTGTCCAGCTTCTTTCTGGCTCTGGAATCAAGTTCCTCTGTCCTACAGCTGAATGTAGAGCAGGTGTCTTGCAGCTGGGAAATGGAAGTTTCTGCTTTGTTCAGTGGAGGGAGCGGGGCTGGGGTGGGAAGGGGAGCTTTTTATGTAATGACAGCTACTGTATTTCAGTGATTAATGTGTGTTTCTGCTTGCCAAAGTAAGTTATCTTTTCCTCACCACGTGTAAGGTTGTGGTTTTTAGTAGAGCTGGCCAGTCTGGCTCTGTAGAGGACACTAATGCTCTCATCTCTGCTGAATGCTTGTGTCACCCCATGGTTCTGCTGTGCACCACTGAAGATGTGGCTTGTCCCCCACGGGGGGGTGTGTGCCATGGGCTGGGGCCGTGTCTTCCCAAGGCTCAAAAGCTCACTGCAGGCAGCAATCACCCTGCTGTGCCAGGGCTGGGGCCCTCTGCCATGGCACAGGACCCTGCATGTCACTTTGGACACTCCTCCCTCGGGGAGAACTGGCTGTGCTGCAGCCAGGCACAATCCTTTAGGGGCAAGTGAAGCTCCTTTGGGAGCCCTTGGGGATAACAGACTATCCTTCCGTGGCTGAGCTGAGCACAGCAGCACCCTTACAATCTTCTTAAGCTTTTCTTCAGCTCCCTCCTTGTCTTTATTCCTTTATTCCCTTTATTCCCCTGGATTGTAGGCTGTGTGGTGGGAAAGAAACCCCCTGGATGGAGATGTCTCTGCATTCCAGGAGTTGTTTTTTTTCCTGCCTGACTGGATGTGAGATCATTGCCTGGCTGTAAGGAGATGGCTGTTCAACATCTGTTCATCATTCCTGGAGGGTTGCCTTGGAGAAGGTGCATGAGCCTGTACGTTTATTTGGGGATTTTTCCCTACTTTGTCCCCTCTCCCCCGCGTCCCTGTGTGTGGAACCAGAATTCAGAAATGATTCCCATTTTTACTGAATCTGATGGACCATTCATTAGCCACTCTGTTTGTGTGGGGTGGAGCAGATGTGCTGAGCATCCTTAGAGAGAAGCTGGGGTCACTCCAGGACAAGGTACAGTGTTTTGTGAGCATGTGAAGGGGCAGAAGCTGCTTGAGCAGTCGTGTCCCCCTGAGCTGGTGGTTCTGTGCTGTACTTGGGTCATTCCCTCTCTCCCAGGCAGAGGGGAGTGGGCAAGTACCAAACCAAGCAGTGCAACTTGTAATTAAGCCTCTGCTGTGTTTACATGTTTCTTAATTCGTCGTCTTTTCAATGGCTGTATTTTAAAACTTGGGTTTTTTTGTCTCTCCAATTAAAAAGAGCCAGCCCTGGCTGTCAAATGCTGTGCACGAGTTTGTCTGTTTTATATTGGGTTGGGTTTTTTCCTGTGGTATGAGGAGATTTTTCTTTGAAAGTGCCACAGTGTGCAGCTTTCCAAACATGCTGGAGGAATTTGTCCTTTGTTATCTTTATAAATCCTTGGTCTTTCTTTAAGCTGTGTCACTGCTTGGCACCTGTGCTGGTGGAGGACCCATGTGGCTTAAAAATTAGCAGGCTGGCTTTATTTTCTTCCATTTCCCTGATGTCAGAACTAAAATAACGTGGGAGCTTTTGCACCTGCAGGAAGTTCTCTGTGATCTGCCTTGTGTATCCATCTCCAGAGACTGTTTACAACAGCATGCAGGGACAGGATGAGGGGAGACAGCTTCAGAATAGTTTAGATGGGATGTTGGGAAGAAATTCTTCCCTGAGGGTGGTGAGACCCTGGCACAGCTGTGGCTGCCCCATCCCTGGAAATGTCCAAAGCCAGGCTGGACAGAGCTTGGAGCAACCTGGGATAGTGGAACGTGTCCCTGCCCATGGCAGGGGGTGGGATGAGATGATTTTAAGGTCTCTTCCAACCCAGGCTATTCAATGATGCTTAAATTTCTGGTTCTAGACAGAACTCAGGAATTCCTTCCTGCAGAAGAATGTCCCTCTGCAGTACACAGAACTGCACTAGACCCCAAACTAAACAAGGAGGATGTACCTGTTCCTTTCTCAAAAGATAAATTGCAGATTTTCCTACTATTCCTTTGATTCCAAAAGGCTTTATTTATTGAAAAAATAAGCAAAAATAACAGTGTGTCAGGGCAAGGGACGTGTGGCTGCAGATCTTGTGTGGGCACATTTGTGGTGCTGTGCTTGAGCAGGTGAACTTGAGAGTTGTGCTGGTGGAGGAGGAGGCATCAGCGGGCTGGGTGGGAGCTGGGCTGCTTTAATGTGGCTTTTCTTCTTCCAGGCTCAAGACAAAATCAAATTCCTCTGCGGTAAGGAAGGAAAAATCATTAAGTGAAACTTCCAGTTTGTCTGACAGGTGGAATCAAGAGTCCCTGGAGGTTCTCACCTTGTGTCAGGGGTTGGATGGACAGACGTTGCCTGGTGAAGAGCATCATGTCCTTGAGGGGCCCCCCATCTGCTTTGTGTGCCAGGTGGTGAGCCTTGATCTCAGAGAGGGGGATGAAGCGTTTGGTCATCCTCACAAACTGCACATCCACCTGGGAAGGGAGGGGCAGGTTGGACAACAGCCTCCAGGCATCCCATAAAATCTTTTGAGGAATGAAGATTTGAAACTGGAAGCTTTACTCTGCTCAAGGCTAAAAGAACTTCCCTCAAAAGTATTTCTGGCAGGTGATTAGTTGGCACTGTGCACCAGCAAGGTGCATTCATGTCACAGACAATACAAAATTCAGATGTGGGATGTAGCCAGCCCATGAACACTCCCTTCCCTACAATTTAACGTGCCTCAAAACTACAGATTTGTTTGCTGTGCACTGACAGTGGTTCTTAGTTCATTTTCCTAACTCAGGGTTCTGCATGTGGCCAGCTCTGCAGGCAAGATTTGAAAATTTAGGGAGATACATTTTGGCAGCCTTCTGGAAGGGATAGGGGAAAAAGCAGAGAAAACAGGATTGAATTTTCTCTTGAGAGAGAAAAAGGCAGCTAAGCCAGGACAGAAGCTTAAGATTTTCAATATGATGCAAAGAGCCTTCTCGCTTCTCTTGGCTTGCACACAGGGCTTGAACAGCTGTATTTAATGTATTTAATACATTACCATGGACCATTTGGGGTTCTCTTTTCTGCTGGTGGAGTCATAGTGAGGATCCTTCTGATCAAACTGTGTGTGATCAGGGTATGCCTCCTTTACAATCTGAAGCAGAAAGGGAGAAGAAAATTTCCATCAGTTCAAAACACCTGTCAGCAAAGGGCATGAGATGTGACAAGGAATAATCCTGGTGCAAAAATCAGCCTTGCTTTCCCTGAACTCCATTCTGACAGCCTCCTTTGCATTTCTTGGGTGGAAGAAGGGCAGTACAGTGAGTGCAGCATCACCTGCTGGAGATCAGTGTGGAAGGACATGGAACAGAGGAAAACTGGGGAGCTGATGATGATCTTTGTGATGAGTTCTCTTAAAGAAAAAGCTGTTCTAGGCCCTGGGTTTATTCTGCCTTGTGGGCTCTGCTGACTAGAATGGAGTGAGTCACATTGGAATCTGTGTGTGGAGCAGCACTTGGCCTGGCTGGGAGTGCCCCGAAATGTCAGCAGGAAAACAGCACAGCTTGGTTCCATCTCTGGGAACACATGGCTGAGTCAGCCCTGTAGTGTTGAGCTGAGGTGTCCTGGGCTCATTCCCTGCTCTCACTGGACAACTCCTGCACTCTCTGGTGCTGAGACACAAGCAGTGAGCTGTTTGATAACCCATTCATTATCACTTCTCTTCCCAAAACACACACACTCACCTTGACAAGGGCCACAATGCCAGGCTCTTTGCAGTTACTGTGGTAGAAGAAGGCCTGCTGCCCAAGTTTCATGGATCTCAGGAAATTCCTTGCCTGTCAGGAGTAAACAAGAGACTTTCAGCTCTTTCCATCAAGCTCTCAGGGCTTCATTAGAAGCAGCCAAGAATAGGAACCAACAAGAGGAGAGGTAGATGAACTTCAGAATTACTCAGATAATGTTTCCTACAGTTGTCATAGAGATGTTTTTGTGTTGGAATGAAATTAAGCAAAAACAAGGCTAAAGAGCAAGATTCAGTTGGTCAGAAAGTGTGTGGGAATTCAACAGCTCAGCCACCCTTGCCCAGGAGAGTTGTCAGCAAACAACTCAGAGCAGATCATGTGTAGGGGAATAGGGAATCCTGTATAGCACAGGGATCATAACAGCAGGGGAACACTGGTGGAATTGCTTTGGAACAGAAAGCAAAACTGACAGAGGACTTGGGGAAGTACAGACTTGCTGTATGGTAACAAAGGCTGGTCTAAGTGAAAGAAAAACTGGATGATTTGACAGAATATTACCCAGCTTGAATCTATCTCTGACCTAGAGGCCAGTAAGCAGGAGTTGACTTCAGATCCCTGCCAAAATGTACCTGTATGAACAGGCAGAGTGCCCCAAAAGGAAATGCTTCAGGCACAGGAACAAGCTGTGGGCAGAGCCACCTTCCTCCTACTGCTATTTCAGTGCCCCCATGTGCTTCCTACCTGGTAGTTCCTTACTCCATCCCAGCAGGTTGTCTGATTAGGCTGAGCTTTCAAGTCGTCAACACTGAACTGCCAAATGAAATGAAAATAAAGATTCATTCAGGAGGTTTCTGATCTTTACAGTGTCATTGTCTGCTCTGAGCCTAAGCATTTGTTGCTGGCAGCTCCTTCAATTATAGCACAAACTTGACACAATTTTTATCTCCCACAGGGCCTACAGAAAAACCTTTACAAAGCAGCAGTGTAAAAGGCAGAGTCTGAAATAGATGCTGCTCCTGTGACCAACAGCCAAGCATCCTGAGGAGCTGATTTCCTCTTGTATTACACGTATGAAACCCCAAGGTTGTCACCTTGGACAAGAACATTTTGTTTTTCTATTTCCAGGAGGACAAACGGGTTTTGAGAAGAAAAACCAATCTGAGATGCTGTCCCTCAGCATCTGGGCACTAAAGCTGGGCAGGAGTGACCCTGCTGCTGTCCTTTACTGAGTGAGGGGGTGCCAGTGCTCACCTTCACATCCACCCCCTTCTCCAGCCTGCTCTCAGGTTCTGATTTCAGCAGCCAGTGACAATACGTGATCTTGCTTTCCTCCCCACCAGACTCAGATTCTTTTTTCTTCCAGTTCTTCCATCCTGACTTGGAGCTCCCAGCTGGAGGTTTTGACGACTTCTCTTCTTCCTCCTTATTCGAAGTCTCCTCGGTTTTGGCAATTTTAGCATCAGGCTCTTTTTTATCTTAAAAAGACATTGAGATGAAACATATTTTGTTTCAAAAAATATTTTTAATTATCCAGGCTGGTTTCACACATTTGACTGCAGCAGGAGTTTGGGGCACCCCAGGTGCTCAGGGTAAGGTAGCAGCATTATGCACCAATGATTCTGGGTATTTCTAATTTGCATCTGAAATAAGGATATTTTTGTGTGTGCAAAAATGCAGTGTAATACTCTCAGTAATTAAAAAACCTCAGGATAGACCATGTTTGCCCACATGAAGTGTAGTTGAATTTTTTTTAATTAATTGCTAAGAAATCAGCTGCAGGCAACAAAGTAGATTTAGGTGAATCTAGTAAGAGGAACATTCACCAAACAAACCAAACTACTTCAATTCCTGCAGGAGCTGGAAATCTTAGTTTAACCTCCACTGAGCTACCTATTCAGAAAGGATACATATCCTTTGTTTCTTCAGGACACAGATTAGAAAAGCCCCCAAACAATTATTAAGAAGTGGTTGAAAGGTAAAAGGATGGTTGTTTGCTAAAGTGGATCAAGCAGATGAGTGGCACAGATGAGCCAAGTGTGCCGTTTTTTCCATCTTGTACATTAAACACCAGATCGTGATGCCTCCAGTGCAATGTTCCTGCTTTCAGTTTTTGCAGCTGGTACCACATCATCTTCCTGGCACTGCACTGGGTGTACTCTGACTGACCAACTCTGCTGTGCAGGACCTGAAAGCTCTGCATAAATGGGCCTGAAATCCATTTCCTAACTCCCTTGTGCTGAGAATACATCACTGTCCTTATCACACACCTAGCAGGCTTGTCTCAGTCTCGCTTGGGTGCTCAGCCCATTTGGCACAGGAAATGCTGTCTGTAAGACACGGCCTGTGAAAGACAGACGGTTAATACGGCTGTCTGTAGTTTCACTATAGCCTGCAAGCTCAAATGAGAGATGCTAAATCAGTCAGGATGTCAGCACAGACCTGCTACTGCTCCTTTGTCTCTCTTTCTGCTCGGCCAAGGCATCTCTGGTCTCTCTGAATTATCCTCTCTTCACTGATAAGCACCTGATGGACGAGAGGAGGAGGAGGAATTACTGCTCCTTCAGGCAGCTGAAAAAAGTAGAGATGGCTGAGGCAGAGAGCAGCAAGCTCTGCACGGCGAGCGGAGAGCAAATAAATCTTTCCTTGAGCTCAGCCACTTCCTCTCTGAGTGTGAGCGCTGGCCGCGCTCGGGGCCGCACCCTGGAGCGCTGATGGACACGAGCAGCAGGGCGGCAAACCCGGCCCGAGCTGCGTGGGCTGAGCGCGGCCCCTCTGTGCCGTGCCGGGGCAGCCGAGCCCGTCCCCAGAGCTCAGCCCAGCCTCGCCCCGGCTCCTGCCTCTGCCTGTGCCCACCCGAGCCCCTTGGACAGCCGCTCCTTCCCTGCAGAGCGCCGAGCCCACCTGGGCGCGCTGGCTCCAGGTGCCCGTGCCCGGCCAGGGGGGCTGTGCTGGCTTGTCCCCAAGGTCCCTCCCGGCCCTAGGGACCCCGTGTCCCCGCCGAGAGGACAGCGAGCCCATCCCATCCCCTGTCCCCTCTGTCAGCAGCGCTCGCACTGCCCCGAGCCGTTCGCCTCCTGCCAGGCCGGCTGGCATCAACTTTTCCACCTTCCATGCCAAGCTTTCCCCTTCCTCCCTCCCTCCCTCCCTCCTTCCCAGCCCTCCGAGCTCCCGCTCACCGGCCCGGGCCGCTGCCGCCTGCGCTGCTCGGGGCGATGGGGATGCTGGCGGTCCCGGGCGGGGAGCACCAGCAGGAGGAGGAGGAGGGGGAGGAGGAGGAAGCCGCGCTCGGAAGCGGTGCCCGCTATGCAAAGGCCGGGGCAGGGCCGGCTCCCCTCGCTCCCTCCCCGCCCGGGGAGGCGGGCAGCGCCGGGGGCAGGACTACAGCTCCCAGCCTGCCCCGCCGGGAGCCGGGAACCCAGAGCCGGGAAGCGGGGCCGGGCAGCGGAGCGGCCCCGCACGGCCATGGCCATGGCGTGGCGAGCGGCCCCGCGGGCGGCGGCGCGGCTGCTGCTGGGGCGCCGGGGGATCGCGTCCTGCATCGACCGTAAGGAGCTGCTGCAGGCTGCGGGACCCCCCCGCGGCTGGGGGAGGCGGGCTGGGGGACATGGACAGCCAGACGGTGGCCCCGGAGCTCCTGTCCCCGCCCGGAGGGATGTCCCCAGCTGCCGGTGTCACTGCTCCCCGTGTCACTGCTCCCCGTGTCACTGCTCCCCGTGTCACTGCTCCCGGTCAGGGCGGTGCGGGGCGGGCAGCCCGCGGTGGGTGGGTGCCTGGCAGTGGGACAGAACCCGCAAAAAAAGGTCCTTCCCTCTCCCTGTTCCTCCTTTTCCTTGTTACGCCGTGCTCAGCAGTGGGACAGAGCTCATAAAAAAAGGTCCTTCCCTCTCCCCATCCCTCCTTTTACCTTTGTGAGACTATGCTCAGCAGTGGGACAGAGCCCACAAAGAAAGGTCCTTCCCTCTCCCCGTCCCTCCTTTTTCCTTGTTACAGCATGCTCAGCAGTGGGACAGAGCCCGCAAAAAAAGGTCCTTTCCTCTCCATGTCTCTCCCTTACCTTTGTTAGGCGTTCACGGTTTTTCAGATTTGATAATGAATCGGAAAATATCTCTCAAAGGAGGGGGAGTATAAAACTGAAGGAAAGCTTTTTACATGGGCAGACTGATAGGGCAAGGGGGAATGGATTTAAACTAAAAGAGGAGAGATTTGGGTTAGATATTAGCTGGCAGAATTCCAGCTGGCACAGGTTGCCCAGAATTTGTGAATGCCCCATCCCTGGCAGTGCTCAAAGCCAGGTTGGGTTTGGTCTCGTAGAAGGTGTCAGGTGGTTGGAACAAGATGGTCTTCAGGGTCCCTTCCAACCCAAACCATTCTGGTTCCAGAACACTTTGTAGATGAATTGCTTCAATGTCTAAATGTAACAACATTTAAAATTGAGGCAGCCGCATACCTGTGAATATCAAGAGAGGAACAAACAAAACCGTCTTGGATCCATATATCAGTGAAGCAGGAGGTTTCAAATGCAGAGCCTAACTAAAGCTTTAGATGCTGTTTCCAAAGGGCTGCTTTATTCTTTACTTGTTTTCAAGCCTCTTTTCTTTGAAGTCCCAGCGCTGCTCCCTCACGTTTCTTTAGCACAGACTTAGTGAGATGGAGTGACAGCTGCCATGGACTGTGCCCCCCTGTCCTGGCTTTCCAATGTAGCCAGCAGGGAGCAAACAGAGACAGCTGGGATCTTGGATTTGTTTTGTCCCTAGAAAGCCCCTCCCAAAGCCCCCTGCTCTCAGCACAGTTCATTATATTCCCGAGGAACAGAGAAATGGTCTCTGCAGCAGAGACCCTGAACTGCTTGTGTGAGCTAAGGGGCACTTTGAAATTGTTTGGGGTATAGACGAGGTGGTTGTGTTGCTTTCCCTCAACGGACGTGTTCTGATCTATTCCTGCTTTTCTAGCATCCACCGGACTGACTGAGGATCAGAAGGAATTCCAAAAAGTTGCCTTTGATTTTGCTGCCAAGGAGATGGCTCCTTACATGGCCGAGTGGGATGAGAAGGTAGGACAGCCTCACAAGGGCTGTACTGCTCCCTCTTTCCTCCCTTAGGACGTTATGGCCCCTAGGTCACACTGAGGGGTTCCTGCAGTAGCTCTGAAGGTTGTTGTTGAAGCTGCTGCTGTAGGAGGGAGGGGAAATCACCAGAAATACCTTGAAGCTTTCCTAGCCAGGTTATTCAATCACCTGAGTCTTGGATTCAGTGCTGAAGATGGAGTGTGTCTGTGTAGGTACCATCTCTTCTTTGACCCACCCAGTTGACTTAAACTCTGCAGGATGGTGAGACTGGAATTGGTAGCCCAGGGATACCAGAAGAGATTGAAGTAACCCTGAATATTCACTGAAGTATCTCTGCCTGCAATAGGAAATATTCCCTGTGGAAACAATGCGGAAGGCAGCCCAGCTAGGATTTGGTGGGATCTATGTGAAACCAGACGTTGGTGGCTCTGGATTGTCACGACTTGACACCTCCATAATCTTTGAAGCTCTGTCAACAGGATGCACCAGCACCACTGCTTACATGAGCATCCACAAGTGAGTGTGTCTGTGCAGGGGTGGGTGGTGTCAGCCTGGCTGCTCTGTGGGCTCTAAACCCAGCTGGAGGCAGCTCCCTTGCTGCTGTTCATTATTTAAATATTTAAATTGTGACCTCGAGTACACACATCCCTGGGAGGATCCCTGGATGGCAGTAAACAAATACTGAGATGCCACCAAGAAGTAATTTTAGCTTTGTGGTATGCAAGATGGGATTAAGTTCTGGATTTTGTTCCCTGCTCTGCCACTTAAGCTATCCATAGATAGTAACCTGCCTGGAAAAAGCCTTTGTGCCTGGGCTGTGCTGTGACAGAGCCCAGAGGCACCAGCTGATCCTGGAGCTGTCCTGCTTGTCCAGACATGTCCAGTGACAGGTCACTTGGCACAGGGAGCTGTAATGATGCTGCCTCTTTCCTCAAGTGCAGTTTTCTGGAGAGGCAGCAGGGCTGAGCATGGAGGGGGGACTGAGGCTTTTAAACAGGAGCCTGCTGTTCCATAGGGCAGTGAGTCTGTGGTGAATGGAAGGTGTAACAATACATTTTCAGGCCTCCTCAGCTCCGTGGAGCTTTCCTCTGTTCAGCCAGGGATGTTCTTGTACAGCCTGTGTTCAATCCTGAATGCTGCTCCTTCTCCCCCACCCCAGCATGTGTGTTTGGATGATCGACACCTTTGGCAACGAGGAGCAGCGACACAGGTTCTGCCCCTCGCTCTGTAGCATGGAAAAGTTTGCCTCTTACTGCCTGACTGAGCCAGGTGAGCATCCTCAACTCAACCAGGACATCTTCTCCTTTCTCTTTGACTGGACATGAACATTGCAAAGGTCTGTAGGCGAAAAGTTTCTTTCCATATTCATTTGTGAATTTGGAGTGGGGCAGATGATGATTGCTGAGATGCTCGTGGTACAAACTCAGGGTATGATCCCAGGGAGAATTTGTAGGTTCTGGATCTTCTGCTTCACTGGCTGCTTCCTTACCTCTCAAACAGGGAGTGGCAGTGATGCAGCTTCCCTGCTGACCTCAGCTCAGAGGAAAGGGGACACCTACGTCCTGAACGGTTCCAAGGTACCTCTTTGCTCCTCCTAAAGCCTGCACGCCAGGGCCTGGGTGTCACTGTCCTTCCCATTCCTGCTGTTTCCTCACCTCTGTGCATTCTCCCAAGGCAGGATGTGCTCTGCAGAGATTTCACCAGCTGGCTCCCTAAATGCCTCTGGCTGTGATGTCTTTGCCTCTCCATTTCTGCACCCTGCCAGCTGCTGCTGTGGGCTCAGGGTTAGTTTTGCAAAACCACCCCAAAGCCCTGCTTTTCTCGTTGTGCCCTCCTGCAGGCTTTCATCAGCGGGGGAGGTGACACCGACGTGTACGTGGTCATGTGTCGCACAGGGGGCCCAGGCCCCAAGGGCATCTCCTGCCTCGTGCTGGAGAAGGGAATGCCAGGACTCAGCTTTGGCAAGAAGGAGAGGAAGGTAAGAGGCTTGGTTTGTGCTTCCTGTGTGCTTGAGGGAGGTGCAGGACAGAGATCACAGAACCACAGAATCATTAAGATTGGAAAGACCTCCAAGACCATTGAGTCCAACCTGAGAATGATCCTCACCTGTCAGCCAGAGCACTGCGTGCCACATCCAGGCATTCCTTAAACACCTGCAGGGGTGGTGACACAAATACCTCCCTGCACAGCCTATTCCCGTGCCTGACAGCCTTTTCCATGGAGAAATCCTTCCCAATGTCCAACCTGAGCCTGCCCTGCACAGCTTGAGGCTGTGTCCTGTGGTATCAATGAGCTTGTAGAAAGCATTAGGGATCTCTTCATGATGGGATTGGAGTCCCAGCCTGGCATGGTTTTACCAACCAAGTCCAGCTTTGGTGAAGTTTACCCAATACCCATCCCTTTGCTAAGTGAAGGATTTAGTCTCAGGAACATGAAGATCACTGGATTTGTGCCTCTTCTCAAAAACACCCGTTCCACTTTCCACACCGAGGCCAAACCATGCAGACTTTGGATGCTTTGTGTCAGCTTGGCAGCGAGACCAAGGGGCTGGGAGCAGGCTGGTGGTTCTGTGTTGGAGTTGTGCTGCTCCTCAGGCAGTCTGGAAGGAGCTCTGTTTTTTCCCAGGTAGGCTGGAATTCCCAGCCAACTCGGGCTGTGATCTTTGAGGACTGCGTTGTTCCTGTGGGCAACCGGCTGGGAGCTGAAGGGCAGGGATTCAGCATCGCCATGCAGGGGCTCAATGGAGGCAGGATAAACATCGGTGAGAAACGCAAAGAGAGCCAAGGGAGGAGGGCAGGATCTTCTTGTTGCTTGTCTGAAGTAGCTTCACGTTCACTCTGTGCTTCTCCCACCAGCTTCTTGCTCGTTAGGAGCTGCTCATGCCTCAGTTCTCCTGGCTCAGGAGCACCTCACTGTCCGCAAACAGTTCGGGGAACCCCTCGCCAACAACCAGGTAACCCCTGCAGCAGCTCTGCCCCAGAGCTGAGCTCTTCCCCATGCTGGGACGGCCATCCCTGGAGAAGTGCAGGACACGCTTTTCCTGAGCAGGGGAGCGTGTCAGCCCTAGCTGCGGGAGGTGGGGGTGCCCCGAGAGCCCTGTGAGGGTGCTGACGAGCCTTTCCGTGGCCCTGGCAGTACCTGCAGTTCGGGCTGGCAGAGATGGCCACGCGGCTGCTGGCGGCGCGGCTCATGGTGCGCAACGCGGCGCGGGCGCTGCAGGACGGCCGGGAGGACGCGGCCGTGCTCTGCTCCATGGCCAAGCTCTTCGCCACCGACGAGTGCTTCGGGGTAGGTCCCTCACACAACGCTCGGGATCTTAATTACAGGCTTGGAGACCCCCTCCTTGTAGCCGTGGAAAGGGGTTTTAACCCTTTAAGTGCGGCGGAAATAAGGTGCGCAGCTACGTGGGTGTCTTTCGTGACAGG
Organism: Acridotheres tristis; assembly: GCA_037013685.1. Lineage (NCBI taxonomy): Eukaryota > Metazoa > Chordata > Aves > Passeriformes > Sturnidae > Acridotheres > Acridotheres tristis. The sequence continues at coordinate 3,970,657 of CM072911.1, read as the reverse complement.
AAGAAAGAGCGAAGTTTCTTCAGAAACACCCTTGGTTTTATAGCAGGACTCGCAATTCCAAGAGTAGAGAAAAGGTGATTGGTTCAGAGAGAAGACACCCCATTGCCAGGGCCTGGGCACACACCACAACAGGTGTTCTATCTTGTTATTAATTCCTTTTTATTTTGACCAAATTACCACCCTGGGAGAAATTCTCCCTAGCCTTGAGCTGGGCCGACTTATCGGCTGGGAACAGAGCTGAGAAGCTCCAGCCTGGAATATTTCTCAGGCTGTAATTTTCTTACTTTCTCAATATGTGTCCCACACACCCCCCTTAATGCTCAGGGTGTCGGGGAAAAGTTTTGATGCTGTAGCAACCCAAAGCCAAGCCCAGAGCCAGGAGCTTTACTTGAGGACAGGATGTTTTATAAGGCAATGTGAGCTTCATTTGAGGACAGAATGTTTTATAAGACAATATGAACCTCATTTGAGGACAGGATGTTTTATAAGACACGTGGAGGCTTCGGGATTAATCTCTGAGAATTAAAACATCTTTACACAGTTCTTCCTATACCACTTCCTAGGGGCCAAAAGGGAGACAACCAGGGAGCAGAGTATTTTTATTTTCCAAGGAAAATTTGCATTTTGCATGGTGATCGTAGGTAGCAAGTGGTCTTTCCTAGACGGCTGAAAAATTATATTATTGCTTTGAAAATTATCTTACCACTTTGAGAAATACTTAATTTTGTTACCTTATCAAAATGTCCCCATAAAGAGAAAGCAAAAAGGGAGGAAAAACGAACACTTGACACTCCTAGCCCAGTGCCGTTTAGAAGCTATCTTACGTGCTCAGCACTCTGTATTTTTGCTGTTTTTATGTTTTCTATCCCAAACTGAGGGATAGGACACACAGAGTCGTGTTTCCATGGAAACAGCGCCCTGCCCGCCCCTCCCCTGAGTGGCCGCCAGGTGGCGATCGGGCGGTTCGGGTTTGCATCCGCAAACCTCAGAAATGCAGCAAAAATCGCTTTATTCCCTAAAAACACCCATCCTCTGTATGCATTCCTGGGTATTTCTGTGCATTGCTGTCCACATAAACACACCCTCCGTGTGAAACAGGCAATAACAGGTGATAGCACCGAGAGCAGCACTGATGGGGCCGGAGAATCACGCCACGTTTTTAAAAGATGAGGCTAGGTGACCAGGAAAAAAAAGTGAGCCCAGGTTCCTGGGTCCTTACCGAGCTTCTGCCACTGTCGTGTCCTCCACAAGTCACCTCACAGCAGTGTTATCCCCTTAGATCTGTAACCAGGCTCTGCAGATGCACGGGGGCTATGGCTACCTGAAGGATTACGCCGTGCAGCAGTTCGTGCGAGACATCAGAGTCCACCAGATCCTGGAAGGTGAAAGACACTCTCATTACAAGTGAAGTTGGCAGTGGGGTTAGGAGAAAAACTGCCCTGGAGGTCCCCACCTTCCCACATGGCTGATTGTTGTGTTTCAGAGCCCTGCTCTGCTCTGAGCTGTGCATGAATGCCCTGGCTGGGAGCTCAGAGAGTGGCAGCAGTTACTGGCTATTTTAAGAGTCTTACAGCAAAGGAAGATATTTAGTTGTCATGTTAGCAGTGCCTCTGTCCAGTTTCATCCCATTACTCCTGGTCACATGATGATTCTCCCTAACAATTCCTCTCCTGTGACTTTGATCTGTTTGCACCCCTTGGCATCCTGTCTCTAACAGTATCTGGCCTTTTCTAATCTCGGTTTGGCCTCCTAAATATTCTGTTTTCCCTGTTTTGAAATCCTCTCACCTACACCCAGGGTACCTGGTAAGGGCATGCTCCTTCTTATACCAAGTGGGTTTGCAGGCTGTGTATGTGTTAAATGTGAAGCAGAGAGCTCAGATGTTGATATAAATCCTGTTCTGCTCAGTGCGTGGTCTTGCATCCTCCCAGCACCCGTATAAAAATCAGCACCAGCTTTCCCAAGCACTATGCTGGCACTTGGCAGTTGGGTTTCAGCCCAACCCCTCCTAAATGCCACTTCAGCTGGTGGGAGGAGCTTCTCTGTGCAGTAAATTGCACCTCAGGGAAGAGTTCTCTTGGCCTTTTGAGGGGGAAAATATTGGACCATGCCTTAACTGTGCCTCCCTTGCATCCCCGTCCTGCTGCAGGTACCAACGAGGTCATGAGGATGATTGTGGCCAGGAATCTGCTACAGGGCTGAAGCCAGGAGCCTTAAAAATCCCTCCACCTGTTACAGCTCGGCCTGTTTCCCTCCCCTGCTGGCCATCTCTCTCGCTGGGAGTGGAGAGGGGGACACCCCAGTGGAAACAGCCTTCCTGCCTTATGCACAGCTGGGTGGCACAGCTGCATGCCGTGCCTGGCAGAGCTGCTGTCACCAGGCTGGCATTGTGCAGCCAGAAATCACAGCTGTGAATGCAAACCTCTGTCTCCAAATCCTGCTCCTGGCCTGCTTGCCACATGTCCTCCTTGGAAAGAGAAACACCAGAGCTGCTGCTCACCTCTGCTGAGTCAGGACTGAAATGGGAACCTCGGGCAGAGCCCATGGGATCACTGAAATCTTTATTTTGAACGAATTAACTGCTCACAGCACCCCTAGGAGCAGATGTTCATAGGCTCTAACCAGAGTGTTTTTATCCCAGGATGCCTCTCCTTTAGCTAGAAGCACTCCCTCTTTTCCCAGCAAACTTTTCCTGATGTCCCAACCACTGCTTGTTCTCTGTATTCCCACATCTTGGTGCTTAATCTCAAAGAAGCCTTTGCAGCACAGAAGTGCAAATGAAAAAATATACAGAAATATTGAACTCTGTGGCCTCTAATCAGTGAAATCATAGCTGTGAACAATGTAAGGGGAGTTAAAATATTGGTAAATTAAACTATTTTTTTCTCTTGGGTTTGGAATCAATAAAGCAATGATGGAAATGTTACTGGAGTGGAAATTATGATAATTTCTTTCTGTGGTATTTCAGGTGTTTAAACAGAAGTAACAGGGAATTTTTGAAGTAGGTGTTGCAAAATAGTTGTGCTTGAGGGCTTTTTAGGTAATGTCTTTGTTAACCCCTTCAGATCAGCCAGCTGCTCTTTTTTCTCAGCATTACTAGGCAGGGGAAAAATGACAGAGCATTAGCAGGCGAATCATGGAATGGGTTAGGTTGGAAGGGACCTTAAACCCACCTCATTCCAGCCCCTGCTGTGGGCAGGGACACCTTCCACTTGTTTGATCTCAGTTCCTACTGCTGCTGGCAGGCCTTGAACGTCCCCACCCTCACTTTATTGGACATTGAATTTCCCCCACAGGACAGTGAGGGCCTCAGGAGGAACAGCCAGCTGCCCATGGGGGAGAGCCTCTACCTGCCCAGGGGATGGGAAGGGTCTCTGGACAGCGGGAAGGATCTCTGGATAATGAGAAGGGGTCTCTGGACAGCGGGAAGGATCTCTGGATAAGGAGAAGGGGTCTCTGGACAGCAGGGAGGGGTCTCCAGCCGGGATCTCTGTCCAAAGTCTCTCTCCAGGGTCTCTATGGGCAGTTTCTGGCCAGAGATCTCTGTCCAGGGTCTCTGTCGCAGGTCCCTGCCCAGGGTCTCAGTGCAGATTCTCTTCTGGGGGTTTCTATCGTGGGCCTCTGTGTGAGATCCCTGCCTGGAGTCTCTCTATTGGGGTTCTCTCTCGGGGGTCCTTGTCCATGGTCTCAGCCCAGTCTCTCTCCTGGGGTCTTTGTGCAAACTCTGGCCCACGGGACTCTGTCCATGATCTGAGTTTGGGCTCTGAGTCCGGCATCTCTCCCGGTGCTCTCAGTCCATTCTCTCAATCCATTCTCTCAGCCCATGCCTTCCCTCTATCCATGCTCTCTTATCCATGCTCTTCTGTCCATGCCCTCTCTCAGTCCACGCTCCCTGTCCAAGCTCTCTCTCTATCCATACTGTCAGTCCGTGCTCTCTCTATATCCATGCTCTCTTATCCATGCTCTCTATCCATGCCCTCTCTCAGTCCATGCTCCCTGTCCAAGCTCTCTCTCTATCCATGCTCTCTCTCTCTCTATCCATGCTCTCAGTCCGTGCTCTCTCTATATCCATGCTCTCTCTCAATCCATGCTCCCTTCCTCTATCCATGCTCACTTCTCTCTATCCGTTCTCTCTCTCTATCCATGCTCTCTCTCTTGCCATACTCTGTCCATGCTCTCTCTCTCAGTCCATGCTCCCTATCCATTCTCTCTATCTATGCTCTCTCTCCCTATCCATTCTCTCTATCCATTCTCTCTATCCATTCTCTCTATCCATTCTCTCTATCCATGCTCTCTCTCTTGCCATACTCTCAGTCCATGCTCTCTCTCCCTCTATCCATTCTCTCTATCCACATTCCCAGTCCGTCTCTCTCGATCCCCGCTCCCGCCCCACGGCCCCGCCCCCGCGGGCGCGCGCGCCCCTCCGTCAGCCAATGGGAGGCGGGGCGGGGCGCGGCCCATGGCGCGCGGGCGGGGCCGGGGCGGGGCGGGCGCGCGCTGGGAGCGCGCCCGGCGGGTCGGGGGTTCGGGGCCCGGGGGGGACCGTGGGGACCGTGGGGACCGTGGGGACCGGGGGACCGGGGTCCCTCCGCCATGTGGCCCTGCGGGGGGCGGCGGCAGCGCCGCCTCGGGGCCGTCGCGCTGCTCCTCGTCGTGCTGTGGCTGCTGCTGCGCAGGTGAGACCCGGCTCGAGGCGGGGGTCGCGCCCCGGGGGCGGCGGGGCCGGGCGCGGGGCGGGTGAACTGCGCATGGATGGAATGGGCGGCGCACGGTGCAGGGGAGAAGGGTTATTAACGTAATTAACGTAATTATTATCGCCCGTGCTTGCGCCGCGCTGGCGGGCAGTTAACGGGCCGGAGGCGGGCTCGGTAAATGCCGTCCTTTGCCAGCGGCGATCTCCGCTCCCATCATTCCTGCAGCGGAACGGCAGCGTGGGAAGGAGCGCGGGGTAACGCGGCCGCCGTGCCGGCCTTACCCAGCCTTTAAATAAACGTGCACCCGATATCCGCAGCTCCGGGCCGTCGCCGTGAATCAGGCTCGGGGTTAGGCGGGCGCTCTCCCGCCGACCTTGGCTCGGGGGAGGCTTTATTTACATCACGGCAGCGCTGATGGATGATGCGCTTGGCGATCAATCGCCCCGGCAGATCTAAGCCAGCTCCGGGGCTCCCCGGCGTGCTGGCACCAGCGTTGTTTCCATGTCTGCAGCCTGTTCTGGGGCTGCCTCTCCCTGTTCGGTGTGGTACCCAAGGCCACCTCTCCAGCCTAACCCTCTCATCTTCCTCCTGCTGGTCCTGTTCCACACTCCAGAGCAGCAGCTGTTCCCCTGTAGCCCACCAGTAGTAGCAAGAACTTGTTTAAGGTTCTGGCTTGAATCCCACGTGGTTTAGATCACGTTCATTTTGGGGGAGATGCTCTTTCCCAGAGGAACATATCCCATGTTTGTTGCTTCCAAGTGACAGAAACTCTTTAGTCCCTCAGTGACATGCTGGAGAATGTATGGAGATGTAATACAGTTATTTTTGCCAGCTGGATGTTTTATAACAGGTTCTTAAAATCATAGTTGGAAGTAAACCTGATCCTCAGAGCTATGGAAAAGCTTTAATAAATCTTTGCATAATTAGAAGCAAAATTCTTGCACAGCTGGCCTTGGGTTTGTGCCACCTGGGCTCTTAGGGAGGATTATTGCAAACTGATACCTGGGGGAGGCACAGATTCTGTCTCCTGTAAGAGTGTATCCACAAACCCCTGTATGCACAATAAACCCCTGTATGCACAATAAACCCCTGTATGCACAATAAACTGTTCTACACAGTTGCACTTGTTACCTCAGCCATGGTTTGTGAGCACACAGGGGCTGTGCAGGGCAGCGAGCTGGGAGCCAGGGCAGCTCAGAGCTTTCACTTTTCCTTGGCCAGAGGAAGCCCAGAATAAACAGCAAAGCCCTTGGAGGTCTCAGTGGAGCTTAGGGATTAGCAGCAAAGTCTCTTGTCCTCTGAAGCACATCCTTCAGCATCAGCAAAGAACTTAATGGCTTTTCCCCCTGGTTTGGCTGTTTTCTTTTCCACCAGCTTTTTTTTTTTTTTTTTCTCCCAGCTGGTCTGGATACAGGGTGGTTGAACACCAAAAGTAAATCTCTCATGCAGACAGGACTTCAGCCACATTTGTGTCTCACAGGCATGAGCAGCATGGCTGTTTGGTTCAGAAGTTAATTGGGACTTTCCCTTTCCATGTATTGTATTTTGCACTTCAGATTCCATCTTACAAAGGCTTATTCCATCTTATTGGACTTACTCATCCAATCCCACTTCAGGGCCTCTGCTGTGGGGTTAGTTGGTAATGGAATGGCTGTTTTGTTTTTTTTTTTGGCAAAAGAGACTTCTCTGAAGCAGAGATGAAATCACAGAATCATGGAATCCTAGACTTTGGGTCAGAAAGGATATTAAAGATGATCCAGTCCCACCCCCTGCCATGGCTAGGGGCACCTTCCACTATCCCAGGCTGCTCCAAGCCCCATCCAGCCTGACCTGGAACACTCCCAGGGATGGCTACTGAGGTTGATAAAGAAGGCCAGGAACCTTTAGCAAAGTAAAAAAATATATATTATTTATAACCTGTTCTGTCATTATAGAAGTGAGGAAAAAACATCTCCTGGGAGTTATAAATTGCTCTCAGGAGGAAGTACAGAGCCCAGGTACACTTTAAACTCTGGCAATCCAGCTCAAGGTAACAGGATGAACTCTGCTGAGTCACAGAAATGTTTCTTCCTGAGGTTACTTGAACAGATCCTAATGAGAAATGTGGGTTTCAGGATATCTAGGATAATGTGTTGAAAATATTGAGAGCCTGGGAGATTCCTACCAGCCCTTCTTGGGGAGAAAAAACACTGGAGCTGGGGAGTTTTAAAGTAGGAAACTTGATGGGAATGTGGCAGGTTAGTTATGCCTGGGATTAAGAAGAAGATCTTAAGTGATTAGTTTATTTTTATCTGGCTGTGTGTGCTTCCTGAGCACAGCCTTCATTCTGGCACCAGTCAGCAGCACTTCTGTGTGCAGGGGTAATTTAGGGCTCTACCTAGCTCAGAAACAACTTGGAAACCCTTTTCCAACCTAATCTTCAAAAATTGGAGTTTTGCATCTCCAGACCCCGTTGAACTTTCCACCTCTGGTTCTCCACCTGAAATAGGAGTAGATGTAACTGCTGGTTTGGCTTGCCAAAGTTACAGTCTGTAATTTAGCAGCACAGAGGGGCAGGTGGCCATGGGATATTCTGTTTAGGGCTTGAGGATCCTTTCCCCTGCTGCTGGAATTCGTAACAGTTCCTTGGGAGCAGTGCTGCCATTTCCCAGCCTCATGTCATCGTTCTCTGGCTGTGTTTATCGTGTAGATGAACATTTCCAGTCCTGTTCTTACTCAGGCAGTCATGCTTTACATGTGGCAGATTGGTGTTTGTACCATGAGCTGTTGTTATCACCCCACCTTCTGATGCACCACAATCTCCTTGCTCAGCTCTGTTTCTGTGAATGGCTGGACAATCAGTTTGAGGCAGTGAATATCTAATCTGGCTTCCTTTTCCAGGTATTACCCCTGCCTGCTGCCGGTTGTTTCAGAGCCCTGTGAGAATGCTGTGCTACTCAGGTACCCTCTGAGCTTGTGAGCCAGCCCGTGCAGCGCCCTGCAAGCCTTAGATTTAGCTCCTTTTAGTCCCCCTGTCCTGTCAGAGGACGGGCAGGCTGCTGGTTAGCAATCCCTGTAAGCTCTGAGCATCCTCACCCTCTGCTAACAACTGCTTTACCCACAGCCTAGGCAGCAGCTGCAGGCTTAGGTGTTCCTCTCTTCTCTCACTGTGACATTCCTCCCAAATGTGTGGGTCATTCTTGCTTTCTGGAGCTGGGAATTCATTGCTCACATCTGGCTCTTATAAGGAACAAGCTGCCATTGTCTGACTCTGTGTGTGTTCAGAGCTGTGCCACTGGGGTGGGCTGAGGGAGGCAGTGACACTGCTCTGTGTCTTGTTGGTAAAATGGGGTTTTGGTTCAGCCAGAGTGAGCTGGGAGCTTGCAAGGCAGTGCAGGAGCTGTGAGAGCAGGAGTGCTCACCCTGGTAAGGGCTGAGGAGCTGCTGGCCCTGTGGCTCTGGTGCTTTTGGCAAATAACATTTTCAGGATTAATATAAGCTGTGATGTGGGCAGAGGTAAGTTTGTGGTGACAGGTGATGTAGTCTCTCCTGAGTGATGAATATAATCCAAGGGGTTCATTAAATTGAGGAAAAGGTCCTCTGTTCAAAGGTACAGGTGAGGGGGTTTTATTTTCTCCATGCTTTGGGTTGGAAGATACCAGAGTCCCCAGGAGATTTGGGATGGCAGTGTTAAGATGCAGCTGCTGTTGGAACGTGGATCTGGAAATCAACCATGTAAAAAAATCATCATGGAAATCCCATGCAAAGCAGGGAGATGTTGTATCCCATAAGTTAGGGAAGTGTTTGTGAGTATTGTGAGTGAAAGCTTATCCATCCATGATTCCAGCGAGTTTCATGCTCTGTGCCTGAGCAGTGTCAGTTGTAGAGAATGGCACAGTGATTTGGGGGTTCAGGGGGGAAGCAGCCAGTGAAATGGATTTAAATCTACATTTGGGAGGATCTCCCAACTGCCTTAGAGCCTTGTGAACAATCTCTATGCTCTGTGTGGCCAAAAGCGTGGCTTGCTTGAGAAGCAGGAAGGTCGGAGCTGGTCCTGCTGGGTGAGGTGCAACGAGGAGGACACATTCCTTCCCCAGAGCTGGCTGCTCACATGTCTCCTTTTCTCTTGCAGGTTTAACTGGAGTGAGCTGACCCCTCTGGGGCTGTGGGGAAGGAGCCTGGGCTTGCAGACAGAGAACTCCCAGTTCCTGCTGGAGGGGATGCCCTTCCGCATCTTCGGGGGGTCCATGCACTATTTCCGAGTGCCCCGCGAGTACTGGGAGGATCGGATGCTGAAGATGAGAGCCTGTGGCCTCAACACCCTCACCACGTACGTGTCCTCCCTGCCCAGCCTCCCCCCCGATCCCTCTCCTGGCCCTTAATTCCAGTGGGCCATGACAATGTATTTCCATATTTCTTACTGTGGGAAAAGACGCAGGAAAGAATAGTGGGGCCTCAGGTTTTCTCAGAGCATCACAGACCTCGTCCTTCACCTCACTGCCCTCACTCTGCCTTGCAGGTACGTGCCATGGAACCTGCACGAAAAGGAGAGAGGGAAGTTTGACTTCAGTAAAAATCTGGATCTAAGGTGTGTGGCACAGCCAGCTCTGTTATGAAATATTCCTGTTTGAAGAGGAGGGGGTGAAGATGTTATTTCCAGATGTGCCTTGATCAGGTGATGGGGACTTGTTCCTTCCCCTGCTTTCTGGAGTCCTGGGGACTGAATCAATCCATTGTAGTGCTTCATCAAGCAATTGCCTTCTGCTTTGGTACCTAAATTCAGTGGTGGTTGGGGTATTAGGAGTGGGGTTCTGCAGGCAGACAATAATTCCTCTGTCTGGATCCCCAGGGCCTTCCTTTCCCTGGCAGCTAAAAATGGACTGTGGGTGATTCTGCGCCCTGGACCTTACATCTGCTCAGAGTGGGACCTCGGGGGTCTGCCCAGGTGAGTGTGGAAATTGTTCAGTTCAGGGAAGCATTAGGGACAAACAAATCCCAAGCTCCTGATCACACAGTCAAGGCTCCTTCAAAAGAATTGCTTTGGAATGGCTGACTGCTTGATGGGGATATTTATTTTCTGTGTCCCCAAAGCAGGTAAAAGCTCATTATTTTATGGAGCTCTTCTATTTTTTTTGAGTGTTTAAAATAATAATTTTTTATGGTATAATGGTTACAGCAAGAAAAAAGAATTGGGCGAGCCCATTTTGCTGTTACATCTTGACTCTACATAACACGAACAGGATTTGCAGCTTAATGTAAGAATTTGCTTCATCTCAGTTCCGTTTTAAATGTCCTACTAGAAATCTGCCTTATATGGCTGGCAGTAATGAAATCCCACAACCTTTCCAGCCTCTGGGACTTGCCTGGTTCCTGAGTGCAGCCAGTGCCAGGTTACCACTTGTTTTCCTCACAGAGCACAAACCTCAGTGGAGATACTTGAGGATTTTTTTTTTAAACTTTTCACTTGCCTTTGCATCAGAGTTCAGCTATCAGGGACTTACTCCTGAGAGCAGAGCTCCTCATGATGAGAGCCAGAAGCTCCACGTTAAATTGTGAGAAGTGTATCTGTTGTCACTTGTTGTCACATCACCTACATTTGTTTTTTTTGTCAGACAAATAAAAGATTGTAGTAAAGAGCAACAGTACTATTCTCATTTTCCAGCTCAAGAGGAGATGATTTTTTTTAAGTCTACAAAGCCAGATTTAGCAAAGACTTGAGTCTTTCAGATCTTTGGAAGGATGTTAGTTAAGGCCTCATTTTGCAGAGAAAAGGAAGATACAGGTTCATTCCCTTTAAATTATTACAGTATTATATTGTTCTGTTGTTCAATAAATTGCCCTTTTTTCTGTTAACTCCAAACAGAACCCAGCCTTGTAAATCAGCAGCAGAAACAACGGGAACAATTACAGAAATCTTTGTTCTGAGAAAGGATTGGGATTTTTTGAAGGAGCACTTGGTTGTAGAGTGCCCTTGGGAATGCAGGGAATTCATTTTGGAGTGATGAGATTAATCCTTGAAATATTACTGGTAGAGGTGATGAAGTGAGTTTAGGCCTGAAATGCAGAACAAAAAGAAGAGAATGGGAATTGGAGCCTGGATTTATTTACAAGTGAGTGATGGACACGTGCTGTCCTTCCCAACTCGGGGTGTCACAGCTGTGCTGGGAGCCCTGCCAGGTGACACCAGTGATCCCTGCCCAGGTGTGACTTGTTGCCAGTGGGTGAAACACCTCTGTTTGACTGGACACGAGTCTCTAACACATTCCCTCTCCTGCTCTTCCCCAGCTGGCTGCTGCAGGACCCCGAGATGCAGCTGAGGACAACCTACAAGGGCTTCACAGAAGCTGTGGACGCTTACTTTGATCGCCTGATGCACGTTGTTGTCCCTCTGCAGGCAAGCACCATCCTTGTCCCTCTCCAGGGTGGCACTGGCTGCCCAGGGCAGTGTGGGCTGTGGGTGACACAGCAGGGTGAGGCACTAACAAATGTACGAGTTCTGCTCCAGGAATCAGCACAGGCTGTAGTTTTCTCTGTCAGTTTGGGAGCATGGGAGGGTGGAGCTGAGCCCATCTGACACTGGTGCATCTTTCCTGCCAGCTAGTGTGGTTTTGAAATGATGGTGAACACCTTCTTTGTCCCTTTTTGTCCCCCACAGTACAAGAAAGGAGGTCCCATCATTGCAGTGCAGGTGGAGAATGAATATGGTTCCTATGCCAAAGACCCGAACTACATGACCTATGTCAAAATGGTAATAGTGGCACTTTTACTTGTTTCTATGTCAATCTCTCCCACAAATCACCTTCCTTGCAGTGGTTTGTTTTTTTTTTCTGTGTAACTTTTGAGTGTGGTTTGAGAGACTCTTGAAAGCACCAGCTGCATTTTCCTTGGATATTTTCTCCAGGAGTGGAAGAGTTGGCACATGACCCTGTCAGTGTTGATAAATCTGTGTTCATAGATCTTCAGAGAAGAGGGTGATAGGGAGCTGGGGAGTGTCTCTATTGCAGAGCTGCCTTGAAGCTCTCACCTGCAGCTCCTGTTTTACCTCTCCTAGATGATATTTGATAAAGGTTTCCCTTTGTTGACTTTCCTGGGAGAACAGTTGATGTGAACAAGTCACCAGCACGCTCCTAAACTTGTGTAATCTGGGGCTCAGCATCAGGCAGGTTAATTTGCCTAATGCCTCCTTTACCCCTGTCAAAAAGAGATTAAACTGTGCCCTGCTGCTGAGTCAGTGGTAAGGAGTTGGTCCTTGCCCAGGGGGGGTGGATTATCCTGGTGGATCTCACACCAGTCTGACCTGTTTGTTTGCCCCCAGCACCAGTGCAGGGCAGGCAGATAATGAGATCTGCAGTGTGTCTCACAGGGTTTGTTGTTTAATTTCTTCTCACTGGATGATTAAAGATATTGCTGCAAGTCAGGGGAGTCACCCATCCAGTCTTGCTCTTGTGCTACAGGATTATAGGATCCTTCTGAAACTTTTTGGGTACCCCAGTTGCACCCTGAGGCTCAGGTTGTCCCATTGCTCAGGGTGTCCAGAGGCTCTTCAAAACAAATAAATCCATGACAGGAGTGCTGATCTCCTTAGGGCTGTGCCAGCTCCTGCACCAACTCCATCTCATGCTGTGATTTAACTCTGCTTACAAGGTTAAATATGAAATGTTTATACAAACAAATCAGAGATAATGCCAAGCAAGTGGTTTTCAGAGCCCTGCATGAAGGGGACACAGAGACTCTGGGGTCTGAGCAGCTGCAGGCTTGGCCTTACTTTTCATGGCTCAGTGAGGAAAGAGCTTGTGCTGTTTCAGACTTGTCAGGACAGATTGCCCTGCCAGGCCTGTGGGTGTATTTTTACAGTGCTGTTTCATCATATTCTGGGATTGTGTGCAGTTTGCATCTCAGGCAGTATGGAATAGTGCTTAGAGATGAAAATGTGGGAAAGCAGGACTTGCAGGGCTTTGTTTTTGGTTGGAGTGGGATCTAGTGTGAGGTGGGGCTCCGAGTCTTTGTTCTGGTTTGTGGCAAGGTGATTCATTCACATCTAGCATCTATGGCCAAGTTGCATCTTTCTGGAATTAATAAACTCATTAAAAAACACCCACAACTCACACAAAACCTCAAATCCCTGTGCTTACCTCACTTCTTGGGTGCATTGCCTTTGCCTTCCTAAAAGTGGAAGGATGTATTGGCATGACCCTTCCCACACAGAGCTGAGCTTCTGTTCCTGCCTCTCTGCTGCACTCTGGGAGGCATTTCATGTGTGGCAGCTCTGCTGCTCCTGCATTTTGCATTTACACTCAAAAGGAGGGGAAAAAAATTAGCATTAATGCAGTGCTCAAAAAATTACCTTAGTGAAATTGGTTAGAAATTGCAGTTCCATCAGCAGCTGAATTTTGTCTGAATCCAGCATCTGCTCAGGTATAAATTTGGTGGTGATGGGTTGAGAGAGTCACCAGGTTGTCCTGGCTCAGGGCTGCGTTTCTCTAATGCAGACACTGTGCCATGCCCAGGTGTGCACTTTGTGCAGGCAGGGACAGTAAACAAAGGGTTTTGTCACATTTCACAATTAGTAATTTAGACTGAAGGGACTGAAGCCTTGTTCTCAGAGCTCCTAGGAGCTGGAGGAATGACTTCCAATGCAGCTACAGTGAAATGAGTGGTTAATTAACATCTGAGGTTTCCTGATCTCTCCTCCAAACATCAGCCACTCTTCTGTTAAGAACCAGCTGCAAGAGAACAATCCTGATGTGTGTGCAGGTGGATTTTAAAACTTTAGAGTGCTGTTTCCTCTAGTCCTGTAATATTGAGGAACCACTAAAATCATTGATTATTGGAAGGCATTCAGCTCAAGTGTATCTGAGCTATCCTGTGATGGTATTCCTTGGAAAATCAGCTCTTCCCTCTTTTCAGCTTCCACTGTCAGGCAGTCAGTGCCTGCTTTTCCTTTCTTCCTTTCACTTGAATCCCTCTTTTGATGAAAGCAGTGAAGCTATTTGTTACATTGATCTCAAAAGCTAAAATCCTGAAGTTGGATGCATCAGTGAGAAACCAATCCAGCTTTCTAAAACAAAATATTTTCCAGTTGTCATTCAGCTGGGAAAAGTAGGCAGAGAAGCTTCAGGAGGAATGGGAGATGTCACAGGGATAATTTTTCATTACAAGGCACTGCCAGTTGCAGGCTATCCCCACAGAAGGTGATACTTAGTGCTTGAATATCCTGGGAAATGCTAAACTCTGTTAACACAATGGCTTTTGCTCTTTTAAACCCAGGCCCTGTTAAACAGAGGGATTGTGGAGCTGCTGATGACCTCAGACAACAAGAATGGGCTGTCCTTTGGCTTGGTGGAAGGAGGTGAGTGCTTGTGCAGGTGAGGGGAGGCTGTGCTCTCTGGGGAACGAGGCTTTGGAAGGAAATCAGCACTTTAATTCACCCTGATCACCCACTGAGGGTTTCTGTCTGTGGTAGGAGGGACCCCTTGGCTGGATGGTGCAGCCAGGACAAACCCAGACCCTTCCCAGGAAGGTTTAGAGTGGTTTGTTTTCCACATAAAGTGTAACACTGTGTGAAGAGTTGGGCATCTGTACTTCCCACTGAGTCTAGAGATGGCAGCAGCCAGCATGTCTTAATGTTTCACCAGACTACAAGGCTGAAAATGCTGCTTATTGCTTCATTTCAATATCTTTTAAACAAGTTCTTCAGCAATTACTGACAGTAATGGCTCGTTCCTAAGGTAGATGCTTTGCAATTAGAAAGAGAAGAAAAAAGGTCCATTAAAACCTTGATTTTGAATTTTACATTTAAGCAGCAAATTTAGCAATAGTTTGTGGGGCAGCATTATCTTCTCAGCAAATTTATTTTGGGGTGTGAAACCTTAAGTGGGTAAAGGAGGGTGTCAGATGTGTGGAATGCAGAAGGATGCCCATTTCCCTTTTATGAAGTAAGATTCTAATAAATTTTTAAAATGCTGCTCAGCACCCTCCTCCTTTTTCCTGTGAAGAAATGGAGGTGCAGCTGCTTGAGTTTCACTGAGCCCTCAGTCTGACTGTTTGGGGCACTGATTCTCAGAATTTCAGGTAATTTCAGCTGGCATTTACTCTGTCCTTGGCCTCTGCTCTCTCCTCTGTCCCTGCCAATTGTCTGAGGTGTCACTGCTCCTCCAAATTAAGTGTTTGCAGGGTACAGTCTTTGAGTGCTCCTGTTATCACTCAGTCACAAATAATGTTAAATTTCCAGTCCCAGGCATGGAGATGATTCAAGGGCAAGACTTTACCCTTATTTTTTTCCCTCCTTTTGTTTTTCCATGTCAGTATGAGAGGGATAAATTCATTAACTGAGTCACAGGCTTTCACCAGCACGGTGATCTTGTCTTTTGGATTTTTTTTGGATGTGCAGCAGTTTTCAGCTGTGACCACACAGAGTCACTCTCTGCCTGCCACAGAGCTGCCAGGAGAAGGACTGATGTGGAAATCCCTGCCTTGCCCTCCTCTCCCGAGGGATTGGTTGCAGCCTCAGAGCTCCTTCTCCTTCAGAGTCATCTTTTCCAGCATGTTCTGCTGGGAGCTCTTGGATCCCAGTTTGCCTCTTGGATGTCCCCACAATCTGTTTGTCACTGATCTGATGTGTGGACAACCAGGGCTCCAAGTGGGAGAGCAGCAGGGTGATGAGGAAGGGGCTGAAGGAGAGGCAGGAATCCCTCCCCATCCCTGGAAGTGTCCAAGGCCAGGCTGGACAGGGTTTGGATCATGGTGGAAGCTGCCCCTGCCCTTCCAAGGGGTGGGATGGGATGAGCTTGAAGGTTCCTTCCATCCCAAACCAATCTGATTCCAGGAATCCCAAGCTGACCTGCTAAAGCCCTTGAGGGTGACAAAGCCTCTGCTGTACCTCCAGGCCATGGCTCAAGGACCATGGTGGGATGCCTTGATCCCATGGGAAGGATAAATAAGGCTCTGGGGGCTGGTTCTCTTTTCCATGTGCTGTTGATCTGCATGAAAAGCAGAGCTGGGCATGTTCTCCTTCAGAATTGCCAGCTAACGTATTACATCAGTGCTAAATCCACGCTTTATTTTGTTCTCTTTTCGTGTTTTCTGTGCTGAATTCTTCAGCTCAGCACACTACATAGGTCAGGCTATTAAAATCAAGGTATAAATAGTGAGAAGTGAGCTTTTTCTTCTGTAAATACTCTGTTTGAAGTGCTCTGCCTGACACAACTGGGGCTGGGTTTGATACCAGCTCTCTTGTTGGAAGTCAGATTTTAATTCTGAATCACATCATCTCTGCTGTGTTTGCAGAGTTTGTCTGGGAGAAATATCAGCTGGGAGATACAAAAATGGTTGAAATGCATGCCAGGGGCTGGGACACTGATCCCAGATGAGTGTCTCCTGTCCTGCAGGCAGGTGTTCCCACTGCAGAGCCTGAGCATGGGCAGAAGCACTGAGAGCTCTTCCAATTGCAGTTCTCTGTGCTTCTCTTGCCCTGTGGTTGCTGTCACTCACCACAGGCATGACAAGCTGTAGGATATTGCCTGGGAAGGGATTCCTGCAGCTGAAGCCTGGGAGAGCAGTGTGGCATCCAGACAGGACTTTCTAATAAGATTGCCTTTATGTGGTGCCTTTTTAAGTGAGGATCTCCAAGTGCTTTACAGGCTCTAATTAGAGCTGGTGACACCCCAGGAGCTGCTCTGATGCTCTCTCTCTCTCTCTAATATCTCTGCACATTAGAGCTGAAAGATGGCCTGGGAGGATTCCACTGTGTGCTGTGGTTCACTTGGATTCTGCACACCAAGTGAAGCCTTTGATGGGGAATTTCTGAGGAGGTTATTTTGGGGGTTCAGAAGGTGTTTCAGCTCCCTCCTGTTGATGGGGAATTTCTGAGGAGATTATTTTGGGGGTTCAGAAGGTGTTTCAGCTCCCTCCTGCTGATGGACAATCTCTGAGGAGGTTATTTTGGGGGTTCAGAAGGTGTCTCAGCTCCCTCCTGCTGGGCTGAGGCCTAAGGAGATGTGGTCCCCAAGGCATTAATACATTTTTCCTTTCCCACTAGCACTGGCCACTGTTAATTTTCAGAAACTGGAGCCTGGGCTGCTGAAATACCTGGACACAGTACAGGTAAGGTGCAGAAACACTTTGGTCAGTCGTATTTTCCAGCACTAGAAGTGAAGCACTGATTTTCTCTTTAGGGTTTGTGTGTTGGTTTGGGGCTTCCTTCTCATTAGGCCAAAGCTTTCTGGAATCAGGGAAGGAGAATTTAAGTATCCTGTTATCCAGCACTTTGTAAAAGGCTTTTCATGCAGCTCTGCCCTGTGTTTAGCTGATTGGGGTTAGACTTTGAGTGTTGGTACCCAGAGCATCCCAGTGCACAACTGTCAGAGCTCTTCTGTGAAGTTCCATCATCTTTTCCCAAACTCCTTCACCCTGATGCTGTGGGTGCTCTTTGCAAACTGCTGATGGTGTGTCTGTGATGGGTGTTCATTCCAAGGCCTCATTCAGGGTAGATTGATGAAGTTTTAGTGTGTCACTTGAGCATTTTTAACCCTTTGTGCTGTCAGAGGAGAGAATTAATTAATTAATGAGGGAGTGGTGAGGGAATGGCAAGTTTTGGGGGTAGTGCCAGGTTATCTCTCTCTTTACACCCTCTGTCCTCTTTTCCTGTGCTCTGCTTGCTCCAGATGAACGATGTGATCATTTGGGATCTGCCCCAGCCCTGATCAATTCTCTCCTCACCTCTTCCCTTGGCTGTGGAGGGAAGCCCTGCTGGCGTGCTGGATGTTCAATCCTACAGCTTTCATTTCTTTTCTTTTCCTCTACTGGCAAAAGAGGCTCTGCTGGAAGTGCTTTCACCTCCTTTAGGTCTTCCAAAATTTCCCAAACCCTGCAAATGAACAGAAGGTGGCACCTTCCCCTCAAAGGAGCAGCTCCTCCTTTGCCACACTAATGTTGAGAGAGGAAGTGTTTGTAGGGGTTATGAAACTGTTTTATCTTTTCCTTGGTATGAGTTTTTGTTCCAGAAGGTGATCAAATCCCTTCTGTGACTGGCTCACTGGGGATGGATTGATTAAATATATTTCCAAGAGCTGGAATGTTTAGATGATTACAGGCAGTTGTTTTTTTCTAATGAAACATGAGTTTCTTTAATGCCACTTAGCTCAGCCAATTCCTGTGGCATCAGACAAAACCCCTGTCACACAAAGGGCAAAACTGCCTGGAAATAAAGCCCAGGAGGCTGGAGGGGCAGCCAGGCTGAGCTCACATTGCCCTGCCCGTGCCATGGGGGCAGGAGGGATCCTGCAGGAGCTCAGGGAGCAGGCAGGCACTGACAAATGGGAAGCAACTGCTCTGTGTGCAGAGCCTTTAATGAAGACCTAATTCCTGCAAAATCTTCCCTGCCAGCTCCATATGCAGCATTAAAAAGGCATTAAGGCAGCTCAGGTCTGCTGCTGTACCTTGGCAAGCACTGGCTGCCCTGCACCTGCAAGCTCTCAGCTGGCAGTGGTGTAGCAGATAAGCAGACATTTATAAATGTGTGTTTCCAGCAGGAACTAAACACTGACAGTTGGTTTGTCCCTTTGCTGCAGCTCTCCCAAACAGCAGAACCAGGAATGTTTGATGGCACCTGGTTGTGTGCTCAGTGACTAGCAGAGGCACAGAGCTTTGCTTGCCTGTTCTGGGCTTTGCTGGCCCACAGCTTCTTGTACCTCACATGCCCAGAGCTCCTTAGGTGCCTTTTTGTCTGTGCCAGTTGAGAAGAAAACACTCCTGTAAAGCCACATCACCACACTGGATTTGAACAATGCTTCTCTGGAAAAAAAAGGGGTGACTGCAGGACTGTCCTGAATCCATTTTAACTCTGTTTTCCTCTTGACAGAAAGACCAGCCAAAGATGGTGATGGAGTACTGGACTGGGTGGTTTGATAACTGGGGAGGCCCTCACTATGTCTTTGATGCAGATGGTGAGCACCAAACGCTGTTCTTGGAGAACATTTTGTGGTGAATCTCAGCCCCTTGTGTGCGAGTGCAGCACCTTCTCCCTGGTTTAAAGCTCATTTGGAAGGCTACTACTAAAAAAAACAACCCCCCAGGGCATCTAAAGAGCAGTGAAAACAGAGCTATACAAGACTGTTTTAACGACTCTCATCTTCCTGCAATTGTCTTTGTAATTGGGTCATTAGTGTGTTCGGTTTAGGAGTCTGACTGAGGACTCCTTACAACTCTTCTTCTTAAAAGCAAAATTCCTGCTGGAGGCTTTGAGCTTTACCCTTTTTCACCTGGAGGAGAGGATTATTTGAATGTATTAATGCATCAGTAGATGTGCTATCTCTTACTGATGCAAATCACGACACAAATCACTGTGATTGCACAGGAATGACAGAACTCGTCTGACTTGAATTCTGGCTCAGATTTGTGGTCTGTGGCCTCCCTGGCACTGCCCTTTTTTTTTTTTTTTTTTTGCAGAGATGGTGAATACTGTAGCAAGCATCCTCAAAACAGGAGCATCCATCAACCTCTACATGTTCCACGGAGGCACCAACTTTGGCTTCATGAACGGGGCTTTGGAAGCTGATGAGTACAAGTCAGATGTCACCAGTTATGGTGAGTTTATTGTCACTGCCCTGCCTGTGCAGCTCTGACTACCCTGGGCTGGTGACAGTAAGCAGCAACACTGAGAAGTGTCAGCACAACCACTTTGTCCTGGAGAGGTGAGGTGGGACACAGCTCAGAAGTAAATTCCTGTCTAAAAGGGAGCTTAGTGAGGGTTTCCAATTCCCAGCCCATTCCAGGAAGTGGGGGATTCCCTTACTCTGAATTGTAAATAGAGGTGACACAGATGATGAATTGATATCTCTTTTTTTCTAGGGAGAGATGGTGATCCAAGACACCATTTGTTAATTTTACCAAGTCAAATTGTACCATAAATCTCTTTTCATCCCAACAGCCCGTGGTTAAAATGGTTAATTGTTGACTTTATCCTGTGTGAAATTCTGGATATGTGCAAATTAGATCTCTGAAAGTGTGAATGGCTCTTCTCTAAATTAAGGAATTTTGTGGCTGTTTAGTGATGTTCACTCAGATTAAAGTGTAGAGATTTTCATACTATAGACAATGCCATGAAAATTGTGCCTGGAGCTTTTATTTCTTGCATGAAGCCATCCCAGAGCTGCTTTATGTTTTTAAAACATGTGCTGCTTTTCTGCTTTTCCAGATTATGATGCTGTGCTGACAGAGGCTGGGGACTACACATCCAAATTCTTCAAGCTACGACAACTCTTCAGCATGGTCATTGGTAATTCCAAAGCCAGGACCCACAGCACTGCTCCACCCACTCTGGGAAATTAGGGAATTATTGAAACTGGCCCTTCTGCTGGAGCCCTGGGGCTCTGCTTGGTTGGGAATTAAGGATGGGAGGACCAAAGGAGGTCTGGAGGGATCTTGAATTTGTGTTGTCTGAAATCACTGTTCCATCTTTTTTTTTTTTTTTGCATCCCAGGCCAGCCCCTTCCTCTGCCCCCCATGATTGAAAGCAAAGCCTCCTATGGTGCCATCCTGCTGCACCAGTACATCTCTCTCTGGGATGTGTTGCCAGCACTTTTACAGGTACTGACCCCTCTTTTAATGCATCCCAGACCTAAAAGGCATCAACTTTTAGGTGCAAAAGGCAATTTGTGCTCTGCCTTGTTATCCCACAAGGATGAGGTTGGGGGATTTTTTTTTTTTTTTTTGCCAAGCATATGCAAAATCAGCAAATCTTTTATCTCACCTTTTTCACTGCTACTTCTGTTCTCTTGGAATTGCAGTTTTGCAAGTTCTTGGCTCGTTTTTTTGGTACTTTGGTCAGGAGGGATTTTGGGTTGGACCAGAGCTCGGGGAGGTCTCACCTGTGGCAGGGTGGAGCACCTGCCTTAACTGAGCTGCCTGTACAGGGTCTGTCAGTGTGAGAGGCCACTCCTGATGTTCAATTTGCTTCTCCCCTGCAGCCCATTAAATCAGAGTTGCCTGTGAACATGGAGAATCTGCACCTGAACGACAGCATTGGGCAGCCCTATGGATATGTGCTCTATGAGACTGTCATTTTTGGGGGGGGACACCTGCACACCAGGGACCACGTCCGGGACCGGGCACAGGTAGGGGCTCCTTAGGGACTCAGCCTGGCTGGAAATGCTTTGGTCTGGGCAGAGAGGCAGGAAATGGGGGGAAAATACGAAATTTTTAATTAGTTCTGTGATTCTTTCCACTTCTCAGCTAAGCCCCAAACCCTTATCACTTCTAATTGAATTTCCAGTTCCAGCCAGCTAAAACTTACAACATCTTTAAACATCAGAATGTTGAATGTTCTGAGAATATTTTGATTATTTTATTCCCACCTGCACTGACTGACATGGACACTTGAGTTGTAGGTTCAAGCAGAGACAATTTCCTGCCCAAATCGAGCTGGAGTGATGTGATTATGACATAATTGATGAGCAGTTGCTCTGCTCTCCTGTGCTCTGTTCTGCAGGTGTTTGTTAACACCGTGTATGTGGGGGAGCTGGACTACAACACAGTGGAGCTCTCCATTCCTGAGGGACAGGTAACTACAGGGGATTGCTCAGGGTGTGGATAACAAGGTCACAAAGAGGGAGAAGTCTCAGAAAGGCACCTCCTCCTAACCCAGACTACCTTGGTACTCTAATCAGACACAAATAGTGGGATTTCACTGCCAGGTTACATTTTGTGATTGAAAAGTGGGGTCTGAATGCTTTTCCATGGAGAAAATTCAAGTTATTGTAGCCCTTGCTGCACAAAATTTGCCAGCCTTCTTACCACAGCCACAGCTCTGAGTACCTGCACCCTGTTATTGCAGATTAAATCCATGCAGGCTTCATCTTCCTTAGCACAAAGCAGGTGCTAAGGGGCTTTGGAGACTTTTGTTTCTTAAATGAGGGGGAATGTCTCTGTTTAGGTCTGAGAGCAGTTTTACCCTGGCAGAAGCTGGCAGTAAGAACACTTTGAGCACGTTTCAGCAGATGCTGTAGGAGCAGGAGAAGGGGTGGATGCACTGGTTGTTCTTAGAGCTTGTGGGAGAGTTTATGGCACAAGCCTGTCCTGTGTCAAACTGCTGTGTCAAACTCCATTTCTGGCTCTGTGTGTGCTACCAAACTGGGAATTAAAAATTGAAGAGTTCAAAAGAAACAACCCAGAAATCTGTGCAAAGGCTGCGAGTTCCTCGCTGTTTGCATTGGAGAACTTGAAAGTAAATTTATGAATTGCAGCTGCCAAAGGTAGCAGTGCCACTTCCCCCTTTGAGCACCTCTGCTGAGGCTGGTGCAGCTGATGCTTCTCCTGGTTTGTTTTTAGCAGGGCTTCAGGCAGCTGAGGCTCCTGGTAGAGAACCGTGGGCGAGTCAATTACGGGCTGGCACTGAACGAGCAGAGGAAAGGTGGGTTTGGTTCTGTGCTCCCCAATCTCCCAGAGACTTGTCAGAGTGCAAATGCTGCAGAACTGTCTGTGTGCTTTGGACAGAACCAGCTGAGGGCCCAGCACAGCTCTCGTGGTGCTGGTCAGCACTGGGAGTTGGTGGGAAATGGGGTGAGGGAGGGAATGTGTTAAAAAGCATCCTCAGCCCTTGTGGGGAGTGAGCAGAGGAAATGCAGTGGCTGCTCAGTGCCTTGCACCAAGGTTTATTTTATAAGGGTACAGCTAAACCCAGGGCTATCAATGAATCTTGCTCTGTTCTAGGTTTCCTAGGTGATGCTCAGCTCCCTTTCTCTTGCTCTGTGAGCATATTATCACAGGGAGGGAAGGAAAATACCTTTTTTAATCTGTGTTTTCCCTTGAGGGGTTGATATTGGAGGATCACACCATTTAAAAGCTCACACAGTGTCAGGGGAGGGACCTGCATCCCCTTGAGCAGAATTGACTGAAATGCTCAAGCCTATCACACACAGTGGTGGAGCTGGAAGGGGTTGATTCTATTTTAGTGGGGAACTATGTGCAAAAGCTCTATAAAATAGATTAATGGAGTTAGGCACGTGACTGTATCGATTTTATTTAGTGCAGAGAAGTTGCATAAACCTCAGAGCTGCCTAGGCAGCCTCAGTCTGTGATTGGAGGCTGCATTAGCACCCAGGCTTTACCTGCTTCAGGGAGAGCAACTTTAACAAAAGGGTGCTAAAGGTGAATGACTTATTTAAGCTGCCTTAAAATCCCGTGATGAAATCCCTGGAGCAGCCCTGGGCATTGCTGCTGGCTCTGTTACGTTTTGCTGTGCCTGTTAGAGAAGGGATCGACTGCTTTAAAAAAAATCTATGCATGGTCAGCTCACAAAACCCCAAGAGCTCCCAGCTGCTGCCTGTGCCAGCACATCCCAGGGTGTTCTGCTGGGAGGGGGCTGGGGGCCCAGTGAGTTGAGGGAAAGGAGAGGCCAAAGTTTAGTGATGCCCCCCCTCAATCTGGATGAGCAGTGGGACCATATGGACTCTAATTCCATTGCAGAACGTGGCTGTTTTCCATCTCCTGCTCAGATTCAAATAGGAAAATCCATCAGCTTTAGCTGTTCCTCAACTCTTCATTACCCCCCTTGCTCCTGCAGGCTTAATTGGTGACATCTTCTTGAATAAAACCCCCTTGAGGAACTTCAAGATTTACAGTTTGGAGATGAAACCTGCCTTCATGAAAAGGTTTGTGGGATTTTAACTTTTTTTTTTTTTCCCCTCATTTGAAACCTTCCAGCAGTGCAGTGTCTAATAGGGAGCAGCTAAATGAGGCAACCTGAGATAACAGTGGGGAGGTGGATTTTTGCACTGATGTGTTCCTTGCTGATCCTTTTGCCTGAAATAGTGCAGGAACTGGTGCCAGCTGATCCATACCATCATTTGGGGAGAAATCTAATCCCACTGTGCAGGGTTGAAAGGTTTCCTTGCAGATCAGGTAGGTAAAAGCCAGGCTTACCCCAAAGGGAAGGATCCCCTCACACCCACATGGTGGAAATTTTGGGTCTTTCTGGAAATTACCAATCTGGCTGATAAATTTAGTAATTCAGCCTGGCAAGGGATGGATTAATTCTAGAAAGCTACTGATAGTGCATTAACAATCCAGATGGCTCCCTCTCTTTTATGTTGTTTTGCTTAAATTCAAGAAAGGAAATTTAGCAGGGGGATGTTGAAGAGCCTCTGTCAGCACACAGAGAAAACCTCAGCAAATGTTTCAGGCAGCAGATGCCCTATGGACTCTGGCCACAATCCAGAGACACTCATTCCAGTGATGTTTTTAATACCAAAAAGCAACTTTTGTGCATCCCCCAAGATATCACAGCTGCCCCATTTTGTGTAGGAGGGAGAGAGAGAGGCCACGTTAAACCAAAATGGCTTTTAAAAAGAAAAAAGTCCACATTCTGAAATGCCTAAGGACAGTTTTACCAGGTGCTGAGGGGCTACCTGGAGGATTCTTATTGATGGGGTAACTCACAGCCTTTTGGACTGCAGGGTGTTAGAGGAATATTTCCAGTGAGGAGCATTAAAGCAAGTGAGCTGCCATGGCCAAACAAAAGCAAGATTAGTCACCACTACCCTGAGCTCCTGGCTGCTGACCAGCAGCACTGAAACACAATCAGCTCACAGTCCCCTCGGGGAGGAGGGAGAGGAGTGTTGTGAAAGGAGCTGTCACAGGCTTTTAGTTGAATAATTCAGTAGCAGCCAGGCTGCACTGGATCAATAACTTCCCCGAGTCCAAGAGATGCAGTTTGTAAGGGCTGGAGGGAACATGTTCTGACAGAAGCTCAAGGCTTCTCTGGGATTCTGCTCTTATTTCTTCTACTGCTTGTACCCTGCTCCCAAATTGTTGCTACAGGTAAGAAATAATGTCAGATTTCCCCTAATTACTGCACACTTGCAAGGGTGTGTTTGTGTTCCTCGACAGGAGCCGTGGCAGGAATGTCTGGTTTGAATCCTGTCAGTTCTGCAGTCTCCTTTAGCAAGCCACAGACATTTAAAACACCCTGGCAGATCTGCAGGATCCTCAGCAACCAATATGAAGCAGAGCTTTTGTCCTAGAATGGTTTGGGTGGAAGGAGCCTTAAAGATCCTCTCATCCCACCCCTCCATGGGCAGAGACACCTTCCAATATCCCAGGTTATTCCAACCTGGCCTTGGACCTTTCCAGGGATGGGGCAGCCACAGCTTCTCTGGGCAAACTGTGCCAGGGCCTCACCACCCTCACAGGAAAGAATTTTTTCCCAATACCCAATCTGAACCTGCTCTCTTCCAGCCTGAATCCTTTGCCCCTTGTCCTGTCACCACACAGGTGACACACACAAATGTAAAAACCATTTCCCGTTGAGGTGGTGACAGCCCCAGGTACCCTCCTGTTGTACCCCAGCTTGGCCTGCCAGGGCCATGGGTCATGGGGACACAGGCAGGTGGCCCCTGTGGCCCGTGTGAGTGTCCCTGTTGTCCCTGTCTTGCAGCTTGCAGCACGTGTCTGGCTGGAGCACAGTCCCAGATTATTTCGTGGGGCCGGCGTTTTTCCGTGGGAGGCTGTGGATAGAGCAGCAGCCACAGGACACCTTCCTGAAGCTGCAGGCAAGTGCTGGTTGTTCTTCATCAAGGTTTTTAAAAAGCCTGGTTAGAGAGAATTGTGCAACAGCTCTCTGACTGATTTCTGTGTCTGTAGCCTCCCCCTCTCTCTTAGAGAATTACTCTAAAGGTCTGACAGTCTCCTCCAGGTAATTCTGTTCAGTCGGGAGAGGTCCTGTAAGAAAAGTGACCCTGCAGAGCTACCAGTGACCACTTCAGTCTTTTTTTATTGGCATACAAATGCTATTTTCTAGTTGCAGAGGAGTAATGGGCACAGAAAATAAAGGAGGGCCTTGTTTTATTCCTGCCTCGTCAGTGTGACATGGAAAGAGTCACTTCTTTGTGGCCATGGCGTGGGAGTTAGCATTCCTGTCATCCTTCTATGGGAGACTGCATAAAACTTCAGATGAGATTTTAAATATTATTAAACTTCCTCCTCTGATTCCCCTCCCTTAGAGCCAACCTTGTGTCCAGCCTTACTCCAGCCTTGCTCACTTTGCCATTCATTGGGAAAATTATATTTGTTGTAAATCAGGGCAGCCGGCAGCAATTCAGTTTTTCTGTCACCTGGGAAAGAGGTGAGGGCAGATATTCCATGCTTGGGAAGGAATAAAGGCCTGTCTGTTCAAAGGGAAGAAATTTCCTGTACAAGCACGAATCACAAATTGCACATTTTTGAAAGCTTTATCTTTTTAATGAGCACATTAAGGATAACTCCTGTTCAACGGGGCTTGTTTAAGTATTCCTGGCTGCAGGGATTTGCACTGGGAAAGCAAGCAGAAAACCTGCAGGAAGTGGCTGGAAAGAATGCAAGTGTGAAAGCAGATTTGGTTTCTTGTGGGGATGCTAAGGAGGCAGCAGAGCTGCATCAGTAATTCAGTGTTCTGCCTTGATTCCAGGGCTGGGAGAAAGGAGTGGTGTTTGTCAATGGGCAGAACCTGGGAAGATACTGGAAGATTGGACCTCAGGAAACACTTTACCTTCCTGGGCCCTGGCTAAGGAGAGGGGGCAACGAGGTGAGAGAGGCTCTGCTGGGATTGCTCTTTGCCTGCTGGGGTTGTTAAAGATCCTGGTCCCAAGGAGCCAGACATGCACAGGTCAGCAATTACCCTTTAGCTGAAAGCCAGTGCTATCTCCTAAGATCTCTGAAAATGAGGGAAGGTGCTGCTCTGGTTCTGGCAGCCAAGGATGGCAGCTGGACCTCACAGCTCTGCCTCAGGTTGGAAATCAAGACAAACCTGATGTGCTGCTGCTTCATCCCTGCACCACATGGTGTGTTCAGACCCACAGTGGCTGATCTCTTTCACTGGTGCTTCCTTCCCCTCCTCCTAAGAATATTTCAGCCCCCCAGGCTCTGTAAGAAGGGCTTTTGTCTCTCCCTGCAGGTTGTCATCTTTGAGGAGCGCACGGCCGGCCGCATCATCCAGTCCGTGGACATCCCTTATTTGGGACGGACCCAGTACGTGGATTGAGAGCTGCTTTCCCATCTTTGGCTCATCCTGAGTATTCTGGTTGCATGTCTGGAGACCTGAGGGCTCAGCACTTGGGCATGCTAATCTCCACCAGAGCCAGGGGAAGGATTTGCCCTCTGGCAGAGTTCAGAGGAGAGGACAGCCAGAGGAAGCAGGGCCCTTGTTCCATGGATGGATGGATGGATGGATGCTGCAGCTCATCTCCCTGGACTCCTGAGGCCCCCAGCCCGGCTGGCTGCGCATGCTCTGGACCAGCTGGTGGATGTGGGGGAGTGAAAAGGTGCTGGAGGCAGGTGAGAGAGAGAGAGAGAGAGAGAGGAAGAACTGAAGCCATCTGAACTGAAAGCTGAGCTCAGCTTTCCAGGGACTTTCACAATGTGCTATCGCTGGCCTCCTCGTTTTTATAATTAGGTAGGGAGAACATAGTTGGTGAAAATGTGAGTAATCAGGTGTGGAAAACCATTTTGCTGTGCTTTGAGGCAGATTTTAACAAGTCTCTGCAAAAAGGCCATTATGTGTTTCCTTGTTGGAAGGCAAGGTGGTTGTCAAATGACTTAATTTCAGCTTTTTTTTTTCCACTAAGTTTTACTATGGAGGTCGTCTCTCTCTCAAAAGGAAAAAAAAATAGTTGAAAAAGTGAGACGTGTTTTGTCTTCTTTCAAATGTATCATTATGTTTTGGGCCAGGCAGGAATGAGAATTTCCAAGGAGGAGAAAAGAACAAGTGAGTCCTGCAGTTCCCTCTGCACCAGTGCTCACACTGTGAAGCAGCTCAAGATGAAATTCCCCCTTAGAAAGTGAACAGGGATCAGATTTTGGCTGGGGTAGAAGCAAAGGGACTTCAAGTGGAAAAACTCATCCCTGCTTTCTCCTTAAAGCTGCTCTGGGATCTTGGGTCCTGGTTTCCTTTTTCTTTTTGTCCCTCTGAAGGGAAACTGGGGATTTAGGTAAACACAACGTTCTTTTAACTCACCAGCTGCAGGCACAGAGGAGCTGCAGCCTCCTTAGGGAGAGGGAGAGATGAAACCCAAGCTGTGAATCCTTCAGAACCTCCCAGGAGTCGCTGCTTTCTGTGCCACTAGCAGGATTCAGCTCTGGGAGAAACACCAGACTGTGTCTGTAACGGAGGTGCAGGGTATTCTGGCTCTTAGAAACCATCGTTTTATTTAACAAATTTAAATACAGTTTGTTTAAAACTGAGAACAGACAGTGCAGCTGGAACACACTCCATCCTGGCCAGGTCTGGTCACACCTATCTCTGCTCCCCAGGGCCACAGCAGCTCTGGGACAGCTGGAAGTGCCCAGGCTCCTGTGGCCAGAGCAAATGTGCAGGGCTGTGTTCAGGACTCCATCCTTTGCATTTTTCTGAAAGTTATTTCCTTCCAAGGAGGGAAGGTTGGAACCCAGCAGGGGCTGGAATTCAGATTAGTGAACCAAAACATGCAGCTCAGAGAGGACATCAGTTGGAAACTATTTCAATGCTATGAAAACTTGGTAGTCCTTGAAAAATGTCTCTTTCCTCTGTAGGGTTTGCAGACTGAAGGGAACTTGGAAGGCCAGTACAATAACAGAATAAATCTACTTGAGTGCAGAGTTTTAATCCAAGGTAACAATACCTGTTCCCATAGAGCAGCCAGCAGCATCCAACACTTTCTTTCCAAGTAGTGCTTCAGCCATTGCATCTAAAAGGAACATTTTTATAAAGGCTTCTGTGGCTGGGAACTAAAGAATGTGACTTTTCCCCAATGGTTCTGATATACAGTGGGAGAAAATAACTTACAAAAAATATTTTCCTTTGAAATATCAGGAAATACACAATGTCATTAGTCCAAGGGGAGACTTCTGCACCGTGAAGCCAACAATCAAACCCAGAGCATTTTAATAGTTCTATGTGTTAGGGCTAAAAATAACCAAGTCTATTGCAGGATTACATTTTTCCCTCAGTTCCAAGGTAAAATTGTGCTTCAAAATTTTTGAAGGAATTGGGGCAGTGGTGGGGAGGGTGATCAAACAGTTATGAAGGAGGAGGGAATTTAGGGGTTTTGGCTGGGGAGAAGGGGCCTGTTGTACCTCAGTTCTTATCTCAGCAAGTTTGGCAGTCTCAAACAGAGTAACCCACGGTGGCAGCACCACCAGATAATAAATAATAATTTGAATAAACAGAGCCCTGAGCCCAGGATCCCCTTCCCAAGGGTGCTGCTCTCTCCATCAAAGGGGACTGGGAACTGCTCCAGGGTGGCTTTTCACACCAGCTCTGCAGTAGCAGAAAAAGGGGCTGGGGCTGGAGGATACTCTCCAGTCAAATGGGAAATGCACTAAAATCACCTCTTAGCATCCAATCCCTAGTCTGAAGTAGTTTTATTTTTTAAGAGTGGCAATTTGCCTTTATATAGGAGCACCCTTCAGAGAATCCCATACCTAATACTCACAGGAACCAAATTAGGGCTAAACAGGACCAAGATCTGGATGAATATTATGGTGTATGGTCCCAACAATCTCATTAAGCCCCACTTCCAATTATTTTAGCATTTTTAGAGAACCACTTGCTGGAGACATTGCTCCACCCAGGATCAGTGGTGAGCAGGTGGTGATCAGCAGCTCCCTGCTCCTGTCCCTCCATCCCATTCTGGGGCCTTACAAGAAAGATGGGGACAAACCTTTTAGCAGGGATAGGACAAGGGTCGATGGTTTTAAACTCAAAGAGGATATATTAGATATAATGACATTTTTTTTAGAAGGAGGGTGATGTCACACTGGCACAGGTTGCCCAGAGAGGTGGGGGATGCTCCATCCCTGGGAATATTCAAGGCCAGGAGCAACCTGGTCCAGCTGAAGGTGTCCCTGCCCATGGCAGGGGGTTGGACCAGAGGACCTTTGAAGTCCCTTCCACTCCCAACCCTTGCATGATTCCACGACCACAGAGGAATGTCAGGAAACCAAACCGAGGAAGAAAAAGGAGAGGGAAATCAGAGAAAAGTGATGCTTAAAGGGCTTGTTCTAACCTGCCTTGCTTTCCCCCCTCCCCCAAACCCTTCCTGTCTTGTGCAGCGTAACAAACACTGATTAAAGAAGGTTTAAAATTAAGGGCTAAGGTGCCATCTCAGAAGGCAGCCGTCCCCTCCACGGCCAGAGAGCTGCTCAGGCTGTCACACACATGGCCACAAGGTCCGTGTTTCTCAGCAAAACCAGTCCC
Source organism: Acridotheres tristis (assembly GCA_037013685.1). Lineage (NCBI taxonomy): Eukaryota > Metazoa > Chordata > Aves > Passeriformes > Sturnidae > Acridotheres > Acridotheres tristis. The sequence goes on along the minus strand of CM072911.1, from coordinate 3,940,780 downwards.
CCCGTGGCTCTCAGCCTCACCCAGGCGCTGGCAAACAGCCCCTGCTCGGTGCAGCCACATCCCACCCGGAGCCTCGGCGCCGGGAGCTGGCAGTCCTGGCTTGCTGTGCTTTGTTCTCCACCTCCGGAGCCTCTGCTGTGCTCCGAGTCCAGGAGGAAGGGCAGGGGATCCGGGCAGTTCATGTATGCAGAGTTGCTTGGTTTTTCAGAAGGCTAAAACTCGTGGGAGCCAGCAGAGGTCCTGGCTCCTGCCTGGCTGGCTGGGTGGGTGCTGTGGACAGGAACTTCCAGGCTGTGCATGAAGAAATCTTCTGCAATAGAGACACAAACAGCGTGGGTGTCAGCCCTGTGCCTTGCTGCAGAGCCATCCCAGAGCCCTGCCCCACTGCACAGCCATCCCAGAGCCATCCCAGAGCCCTGCCCCACTGCAGAGCCATCCCAGAGCCATCCCAAAGTCCTACCCCACTGCACAGCCATCCCAGAGCCATCCCAGAGCCCTGCCCCACTGCACAGCCATCCCAAAGTCCTGTCCCACTGCAGAGCCATCCCAGAGCCATCCCAGAGCCCTGCCCCACTGCAGAGCCATCCCAGAGCCCTGCCCCACTGCAGAGCCATCCCAGAGCCATCCCAAAGTCCTACCCCACTGCACAGCCATCCCAGAGCCATCCCAGAGCCCTGCCCCACTGCACAGCCATCCCAAAGTCCTGTCCCACTGCAGAGCCATCCCAGAGCCATCCCAGAGCCCTGCCCCACTGCACAGCCATCCCAGAGCCATCCCAGAGCCATCCCAGAGCCCTGCCCCACTGCAGAGCCATCCCAGAGCCATCCCAAAGTCCTGTCCCACTGCAGGTCCCAGAGTCATGCTGCCTGGGAAATGAGGATGGGGGAGCAGCACTGGGGCCAGAGCTCCAGCTGATGCCCTGGGTTTTAGCTTTTATATTTTTCAGAATCTCTGCTGCTTAGTTTGTAACTGAAACTTCATATTAGGTGTTAGTAAGTTCTCTTCACAGGGTAGTGACAAAACAATTCCTTTCTAGCTGGAGAATCAAGACACCCAAAAAGCAGAAACAATAGGGAAGGAAAGGGGGCAAGCCAGGGGGGCTGAGACTTCATAGCCTGGGGCTGTGTTTGGATAACCGACCCCAATATGTAGATGAAACAAAACTTACAAAAATACAAAAACTCGTGACCAGGATCCATCTTGGATTTGATTAGGGTGTAGCCCCAGCCAGGCTCTTGCAGTGCCCAAGGTGGATCCTTTCAATAAATACTGATTTTATTCATTTTGCTCTGCCTGGTCTCTGTTCCAGGTCAGCCTTTCCAGGCATCACAGCCCCTCTGCAAAGCCTTTCCTTGGCACTCAGAACCTGGTGCAGGCCCTCCTGCTGCCCTGCCAAGGCCAGGGCTCCACCTGCTTCCCCCAGGGACTGGGACATAAGGGAGCTCCTTGCAGGTAAAAGGTCACCACTGCTGAGCAAATCTACTCCCTTCCTGCTCTTGCTTCTCAGCAGCCTCCTCTCCCTCCAGGCCTGGTTCTACACTCCACTCCAAGGGAGCTGTGCATTCATTTTTTTGCCCATAATAATGAAGGACAGCTCCACAGGCTGGGTGCACAAGTGAATAGCTCATCCTTCACTCCTGCAAACCAACTGCAGAAACACCCAGGCCATGAACAAATACAAGCCAGCCATCAATGTGTGTGTGTTCTTTCCTGCTTTCCACTGGAACAGACACCCCATGCTCTCCTCAGGGGAACAAACACCTCAGGTGGGGTTTAAGCCACACCTTCTCATGCTCTCTGTGGCTTCAATGTGGGTCTAAATTAAATATTTCCCTCAGTGAAAGCTTCTGCCTGACCAAAAATCTTTTTGCTGGTACTGCTTTAGCTTTCCTCAGGTGTTTGCAGGTGGATGAATCCCCACCTTTCACCCCTGTGCTTTAGCTGTATTAAAGTTAATAAGGCAACCTTGTTTAGACAAGGATTTTTCTTAATGGTGCAACTTCTGCTTAAACTCCTACTCCCTGCATTTTTCTTCCCCTCAACCTCTCAGCAGGTATTTTGTCTTAAAAATAGATTAACTTTTAAAAAGAGAGATTAATGAATAGTCTTGAGAAGTTTAGCAGTAAGGGAAGGTCAGGGTTGTGAAAAATTGAAATGAAAAAGCACATTTAAAAGAGTTTTTATCTTTCTCCTGCCCTTGTGTAGCTCCTCACTGCTGTAAGAAACACGAGCTCTTACCTGGTGTTGGTCTCTGCACAGTCAGATTTCCACATTGGGATCTGTGAATCCTTTCTTGCCCTCGTTCACCAGCACAGGCTTCTCTGTCCTTGTGTGCCAGACTAAAATCTGAAGAAGCCAGCAGAAGTCATTAGCTGCACCTCTCCAGTGCACTAACAAATATTCCTGCACATTAAATCAATAGTGCAATTTAACCAGCTACCCTGGAGCCTAATGGTGCATCCACCGCTGAGAGGGGCTTTGCATAAACCTTCATTTAGGCAGAGCTGCTGCTCTGCAAAATGCACAGTGCACAGAAATTACCCATTTTACAGTGTGCTGTCGTGGGACATTAACCTGCTCCTTCCATGTAGTTATCGAGCAGCTCCCTCCAAAGGCTCATCAGCCTTCCAATGGGCTAAGGCAGCTCCCTCCCAGCCAGGAATCACATCCCTGCTTCCCCACAGTTCCTCACACTGCCTCTTGGTTAGCACCTTCCACCCCCAGCTGTGGAGTCACTCGGAGGGGAAATGCAAATTCCTGACATTTAGGGCACCACCAGCTCTTCCCATCACCACCCCTGCCTTTGGTTGGGGGGAAATATAACCTGAATTCTTCAGCACATCCCTGAAAATCCATTACTGGGGAGCAGGCATCACTTCTCTTTTCACTTTTAAATCCTTTCCAGACCCTAAAAGCCACAAGAATGTCACTGAGCTGGGAAGGATTCACTGCTGCTGCAGTGCTGTTGCATCCTCCCTTCTTCCCACGAGCTCTGGGCTGCACACACCCTCTCATAGCCCAGCATTACCCTGTGGATCCCCCCAAAATCCCTTTGGATACATACAGCCACCCCCTGTTCTGTGCCAGGTATTAAAACCCCTCCTCATCTTGCTTAAAACAGAACTGAAGCTTCTCCCAAAAGCTTCCCTCGGTCTTGGCAGCGAAGTTGCACAGAGATCAACATCTGTGGAGGAGAGCTGGCAGAATCTGAGGTGGTTGAGTATTTCAGGGGGGCTGTTACAGCAAATTGTTTCTGCTTGCTGTGCTCAGACAGTTCTGGAAGCTGCTTAAAATACTCAATTATATTCATTGCTTCCCCCTAGAATGGGGAGTGCTGGGAGCAGCTTTATCCTCTCCGAGCAGGTTTCCTGCTCCCCCTCACCTGTGCCTGGCTGAAACTCGTGGGGTTTCCCTCTGGTTGCCATGACAATCCCCTGCACACAGAATCCACCCAGCTCCTGCCTTCCTGAAAAACCAGGCCACGTTCTGCTTCTAAAGGATGAACAAAGCACCTTTCAAGCCCTCCTGGTTCAAGCAGAGCACCTTCCCCCACCTTCCCAAGGAGCTTGTTTGACCAAATCCATCTGTGATGTGAGCAGTCACCTCCTGCGTGGAGCTTAAATCTCTGCTAATACTGAAGCAGTAGAGACCAACTGCTGGCTGGAGTGGGTCCAGAATTCCATTTCATCATCCCCCAGAAGCACTTCAGAGCCTGCTCATCAAAGTCACCCTTGATTCCAGCCCTGCTCTCCCCACAGCTGCAATTACTGCGCTGCTTGCCCAGGAAAAGGCAGAACCCAACAGGGCTCACGAGTGGCTCTCAGGGCTGTGCAGGGATGGTGAGAGGATAAACCAGGTGCTGGAGGAATCCTGTAGGCAGTTCTCCTCCCCAGAGAGAGCTGGGAAGAGCCTTTTGCACTGCTGGCACTCCACACTCAGCCCTGCTCGTGGCCCAGGGACTCACTCACACTCCAGGAGCAGAGGACCACAACTACACATCATCAGTGCTCTCCTGCCACTGGATCCCACTTCTGCACTGTTAAAGCCAAGTGCCAAAAGAAGCAGATTAAATGAGCTAAAACGGACCCATTTTCAGAGTCTGCAGCTTGGTACAGCAGCTTTTACCATTTTTCATGCTGTGCTCTTTAACGTGGGAGGTAGATCACCATTTAGTACAGAAACATTTGCTTTTCCTTTCAGCCAGTGCTTGTTTTTTTTTCAACAAGCAGCGTGTTTTATGCCTCAGAGAAGCTTTGGCTGTCTCACAAGAGACCAAACAGTGAGAGGGACCAAATATCTGACTTTTCCTGAGCAATGGCTTCATACAGATCACCCGAGGGACTCCCCTTTAAAAATACTCCTGCAAAACCCTTCCACTCATGGAGAGCCCTGCCATTTGGAGTTACAGGACTCAAAACAGATTTAGGAGATCACAAGATTTCATCTCCACAGCAGAACAATTCACTGTCTCCCAACAGGAGATTAAAAAGCAAACAGAAGAGATTGACCCACAGTGGGAGGGAATCACTGGGTTTCCAGCACACAGACCCTCCCAGGAGGGATTCAGGAATTGTTGCTTGAAATGGAAATTACAGAATGGGAAAAGAAAAGACACCAGGCTGAAAGGGAAGCTCTGCTCCCCGTTCTGACAATAAAATGTTCCCCCAGCTGTGGCATTAATGGTGCCCATGGGCCCCTGTCTCTGCTTTACTCCTCCCTGGCTGAGCTCACTGCAGATTGTTCCCTGGGTGTTGATAGAAAATGGGGAACAGAATGTCCCCCCCTTCCATCAGCCCCACAGGAATGGCAAATCTCAGCCCTCCCTCCTGTGCCAAGGGATTGAGGAGAGGATGGTTTGATTTGGGGCTGTGGGGAAATGCACAAAGAGCAGAACTCCAAATACAGAGAACCCTGGCAAATCCCTGCTTCCTTACAGCTCCAGGATAAACCAATCCTTCCCTGCTCATAAGTAGGGATAACTTTCTCTTCAGCAGCTAATACCAACTTTCTTTACTTTCTCCTTCATTTGGGCAGTTCCTAAATCCAAGAAAATAAGCAGAGTATGTGATCTTTGGCCTAAACTTCAGCTTTTTGCAGGAGTGTGCGTTTGTGGGCTGAATTCTGATCAATATTACCAGCAGTGCTCATAGAGAAGGCAGCATTTTTGGAGAACAGATGTCTGTGCTTATCTTACACATTCCTCTGATCCCTCCTTAATGACTCTGTCTAAGCACATCATAATTTTTAATGTAAATCTCCCTGCAAAGCAGGTGTGTGGTTATGTTTAACAGAAGCAAAGCATGACAAGTGCTGGGAGCACAGGGGAGAGAGAGGAGCCTGTGCTTTGATTTTGGGGTCAGAGGACCCCAGACCACAGCTGGCTTTGGTCCTTCTCTGCTGCTGGCCCGGGCTCTTCTCCTGGTGAAATGGGTGAGGAAAAGCAGAAATGGAGATTTCCAGGGAAATGGAGGCTGCTGAAGCAGAAAGGCAGAGCCCAACCTGCAAAGCTGCACTCGGAGCCTGGCAGGAGCAGACAGCATTCAGCTCACAACAAGGACCCTTGTGAGCTCTCCCAGCCCAGCCAAGAAAAGAAACTCAGTCTGCTTCCAATGCTGGGCAGCAATCCCTGCTGCTTCCTCCCCATCCCTGACCTGTGTCACAGCCCTGCCTGGAAACAACATTTTCCTTCCTCTCCTTCCTCCACGTGTTCCTCCAGGGCTGTCATTTCCCACCCCCAGCCTTTCAGCACAGCTTCGTTCCAACAGGTATTTATTTACAGCAGGGACAATGGACCAAAAACTGAATAACTGGCCACGGAGTAAACACCCCTAATCTTCTGTACACAGTGTAAAAGCAGCCTGTCCATCTCTCCTGCCTGTTGGAAACACATTTATTTCCACACAGTGCCCAGGAACAGGGATCTAATTTTAATCCAATCTCTTTTCCCATTCTTGGGAGCCTGGTTGGGGTATTTCTCCTGACGTTGGACAGCCATAAGCACAGAAATGTGGATTCAGAGAGGCACAGCAGGTGTCAGATAAAACCCAGACTTGCTCCTTCCCCTTGGCTCCTCCTCCTTATTCCTGGATTCCTTGTGAGAGTACTGCTGAACATTCAGATTCCTGTTTTTTTCCATGGCTATAGAGCAGTGCACATGGAAATCAGGCAAAGGGTAGTAGTCACATTTTCTTTCCTATCCCAAAAAGGATGGAGACCTGGATCCAACTCTGGGGCTGTTGGCAATAACAACTTCTTTGCAATAAAAGAACAATTCTGTTAGGGTAATTAAGCAATAAAATCTCTAAATCAGGCTGATGTTTCTAACAGACAAAGGTGTGAGAGTGCTACATGGGGGTCTCTGATGTCAGAGGGACCCCAGCACACCTCCAGTATTTAGGGAACCCACTCAGAAAGCTTCAAAGCCCTTGACAGCATCTCTGTGGCTGATGGGCTGTGATTGATGCCTGTCACTCTAACTTTGTCTCATGGTGTCTCCCACGCTCTGTCAGCCCAGACAGATTCATCTCTCATCTCAGACCGGGAAGTCTTCAGGAGAAGAACCATCAGTGGTTTCTGTGTTCTTTAGCACACGGGGTCCTGCTCCCTGACCCAGCAACAGCAGCATTGATCACTCAGCTGACAGCAGTAAAATCCCTCCCAAATGGAGCTTCCTTGAAGCCTCCTGGGGCTCAGAGCAATATCCCAGGCACTAAAACATTTCTGGATTATCTCTGACACAGAAAGATCCAGGTTTCTGCAGGCACCTACAGCACAGATATTGCACAGATGTCAGGAGGGAGAAGACAGCTTGGCAACAAGGCAGGGAATGTGTGAGCAGCCCTCACAAAGGCTGTGGCTGTTCCTCCTGGGTTACAGCTCACATGAGCCCACAGAGCCAAACTCCAGCGTGTCACAGCACCCAAACCCCCAGCTGGGAATTCACATTCAATAACTGACATTTCACCCATGCAATTCCCTGCTCCAGGGGATCAGCAAGGCTGCAGGAAAGCCTACCTTGAAAATAATCGTTTTTAGGGGTAATGTAAGAAAAACAGTTACAGAGGAGGGAAGACTGTATTTCAAGGCTTATACAACCACCAGCAGCCTGCAACAAAAAGAGATGAGGTGGCCTCTACACATTTTAGTGCATAATCCCCCATCCCCAGCTTCCATGAAATGAGGGTGTGCTCCCTCCAAACACAGAGGAGAAGCCTGGAGGAGACTGAGGGGAGGCTCAGAGCCATCTTTAATTTCTTCATGAGGGGCACTGGATGGACAGGCACTGATCCCACTTCTTTCTGTTGAGGACCCAGGGAATGGCTGGAGCTGTGCCAGGCCAGGGTCAGGTTGGATATCAGGGAAAGGTTTTTCCCCCAGAGGGTGCTGGCACTGCCCAGGCTCCCCAGGGAATGGGCACGGCCCCGAGGCTGCCAGAGCTCCAGGAGCTTTGGGACATCACTCCCAGGGATGCTCAGGATGGGACTGGTTGGACTGGATGATCCTTGTGTGTCCCAGAGCTCCAGGGGTGCTTGGACAGCATTCCCAGGGATGTCCAGGATGGGATTGTAGGGCCAGGAGCTGGACTGGATGACCTTTGTGGATCCCAGAGCTCCAGGAGGGGTTGGACAGCTCAGAGTGGGATTGTTGGGGCAGGAGTTGGACTGGATGCTCCCTGTGGGTGCCAGAGCTCCAGGAGCACCTGGAAAGCATTGCCAGGGATGCCCAGGATGGGATTGTTGGGCAGGAGCTGGACTGGGTGTTCCTTGTGGGTCCCAGAGTTCCAGAAGTGCCTGGAAAACATTGCCAAGATGCCCAGGATGGGATTGTTGGGCAGGAGCTGGACTGGGTGCTCCTTGTGGGTCCCAGAGCTCCAGGAGTGCCTGGAAAGCATTGCCAGGGATGCCCAGGATGGGATTGTTGGGCAGGAGCTGGACTGGGTGCTCCCTGTGGGTCCCAGAGCTCCAGGAGTGCCTGGAAAGCATTGCCAGGGATGCCCAGGATGGGATTGTTGGGGCAGGAGCTGGACTGGGTGCTCCCTGTGGGTCCCTTTTCACTCAGGACGCTCTGCGCTCCTGTGAAGTGACGGAACTGCGGTGAAAACCGGGATTCCTCCCCCTTCCGCCTCCTGAGCACCCCCACACGAGGACGAGACCTCACCTTGGTGCAGTTGGCAGCCTTGGGCTCAAGGTCGCTGAGGGTGACGAGCTCGCGGAGCAGGCTGCTCTCCTGGTAGCCGCCCTTGACCCCGCGCAGTTTGAAGTAGGCCTGGGGGCGCTGCAGGATGAGGCGCAGGTTGACGGCGAAGCCGGCCATGTCGATGGCGAAGGGCCGGTGCGGGTCGAACACGGTTTTCCAGCCGTACACCTTCCCCGCCGCGTTCACCTTGGGCGACTCGTAGCGCAGGCCGCCCACGAAGGCCACGGGCCACACCGACACCTTCCGGGTGCTGCGCATCTGCGGGCGAGCACACAGCGGCACGCCTGAGCCCCCCTCGGCCACCTGCCCTGGCCACCGCACGCGCTTTGATGGCCACTCGCCCCCAGCACCCGGCCCTGCTCCCCGGCAGGCTCCTCTCAGATCAGGGATCTCCCAGAGCTAATCTCATCACTGCTGATTACTGCAAACGAGAGCAGAAGAGCTCTGGCACTTGCCCTTCTGCATTATACAGCTGCTAACGGCAGCCCCTGTCCACTGGGAACGATAATGTGTGTCTCCTGCATTTCACAGCACATTTCCTTGGCTCAGTGACCTTAACTGCAGAGACATATCTGAGAGGAGAAGCCTCTACGAGCACAGCACACGAGTGAATGAAGGAACCCTTTCTGCTTTATTCATGTGAGGAGTCTCTCTCAAGATGCTGCCAGAGCCAGCCTCAAAGGGGACGGGGGAAGAAAGAAATTCAGTCTGAATTCACTTTCAGCTTTCAAAGCATGTGTATTCCTGTGCCTGTGCAAGCTAAAGTGAGGGCCACTGGGGAAGGGAAAGAGGCATGTATGAGGAAATAAATGAGGAGATCCCTGGTATGAAAACTGGCAGCTGGTGGGGAAGGAAGCAATCCTCCTTTCTTGTCCCTTGCTGCAAGAGTTTGGACTCAAGAGAGCAAGAGAACAAGTAATTTCTGAGCTGGAAGCCAGGCGAGGTACCTGGCACTCTAAGACCATTCAAACCTGCAGACAAGAGCTCATTTAGAGCCCCAGATGGACTGGAACAAAGAGCAAAGGTGGGAAAGCCCATGGAAAAGCTTCCTCTGCTCAAGCCCAACCAGATTGTCAGGACATGCTGAAATTCAGCCCTGGAGCTGCAACTTTCCAGGGGGAGATCTCAGCCCCTCTGCCATAGCAGCCTAGGGGACATCCATGCCCAAACACTGGAATAGGAATTGCTCCAGGGGGAAAAGCTGCACATGTCTCCTGGCACAGACATCCCTCACCCAGGCAGTGCACAGAGGGCTCTGCTTTTCCAGGAAAGCAAAATCTCTGACAAACTCCTGCTCCTCATGTGTGCAGTAAGGCAGAGACACACACAGAGAACATCTCTGAACAAGATGTCCTGGCAGGGCACAGCTCAGGGGTGGCTCTGACAGCCGGGGTCAGTGGAGCAGGCACCGGGTTCCCAGCAGCCACGGAATTTAACCCTGGCATGGGAGCAGGCAAAGGCAAATGGCAGGGAACAAAAAGGATCACTTAAATAAAAGCAGACAGGAATTAATAGACAGCCAAGTGGTGGAGGAGGAAGGTGGAAAACATCAGGTCTCCGGGATGAGGTGAGGAAGGAGGATGGCTGAGGTTTCTTGGCAGGGGATGTTCCAACCCTAACAAGGCTCCCCACAGGGAAGGCAGCTCCTCATTAGCTCCCCTTCCATGGGAGCTGCCTCCTGATCACATGCCACAGATAAACCGGGGTTCCCATTGTTTCTCAAGGCATGCTTTGGCTCTGGAAACACACACAGGGTAACAGAGCTCCAGAGAAAACCAGAGCACAGCTGCAGTGACTACGGCCAGGACTAATCCAGAGCCCAGGAGAGGACATGCCCAGCACCTCCTCAGCTCACTCACAGCATCTCTCACCCCTCCCCAGGCTCATCATCCCCCTAGCAGGCCCAATGTGGTGGTTTGCACAGGTTTCCTAAATATATGTTTTTTCTCTTTGTACCATCTAAAGTTCAGCCTGTTTTGCCTTCCTCCTAATCCTATCTCACATCACGACAACCTCAAACCCCAAACCACCCCACCCTTACCTCCTCGAAGAGCTCCAGGCTGTAGGTGTTATCATCATCAGCAAAATAAACAATCCCGGGCTGGCTGTTGTTTTTGTTAAAGGTCTCTCTCAGCCACCTGAGGGCCAGGTTCCTCTGCATGGTGCCCCGGGGGATGCGGGGGTCCCTCATGTCCCCTCGCAGTTTGTAGTTGCGGGGTGTCTCCACGTTGAGGTGCGTGTAGTTGAGCCCCGTGTCGCGCAGCAGGCGGGTGATGAGCGGCGTGCGGCGCTGCGAGTCCTCCACCAGGATCCAGTGCAGGTTGGGCACATGCAGCAGGGTGTTGGCCAGCCGGGTCAGCTCTGCCTTCTGCACCGGCCGGCTGTACGTGGGGGTGACCACGTGGATGGTGGGCAGCGTGTCCGACCACGGCGGCGGGCGCGTGTAAACGTACTCTGTCCTCACCACCTCCACAATGTCCCGGTCCGACAGGCAGTATTCCTTGGAGTCCAAGCCTGCAGCGAGATCACGCTGGGAGTCACCACCATCATCTGGGCAAGGGCATGGAGAGAAGAGAGAGCCACATGGACTCGGGTGTCCGGCACTCCCCTGGCTGAGCCAGCGGGCTGCGGCCACCAGCGGGTCACCCTCGTGGGTGGCAGGAGAGGAAAAAACAGGCTCGGGTGGAGGCTTTCAGAGATAAGGGCATGGATAAATAAAGGAATCAGGGACAAACACACGTGAGAAAAGAAGATTCTGCTGCTAGAAAACCAGCACCAAAGAAAAAAACAAACAGGCCTGAGAGCAACTGGGCTGAGTGCTCACAACAAGCAGCTTCACAAAGCACCCAGAAGAGACAGGATTGTAGAGCAAGTAGATGTAGAGAAGGAAAATAACCACGTGGACTGATGATCCATCATCCCTGAAGAGCTCCAGTGCTCTGAGCACCACACTCAGTGGGGCAGGACTCACAGATCTCAGCAGCTGGAGCACCTGGACTGGGAGGCAGGGAAACACCTGGTGGGAAACACCAGGCCAGTGAAGATCCCCAGCAGCACAGTCCGGGCAGGACACTGCAGTGCCCCACTGACAGGCACAGGGAAGTGGGGAAAGACACACTTCAAATCCAGAAATGGAGAGTGGAAATTAAAGCTGGTAATTGTAGGTTTTTTTTCCTGCAGAGACTTTCTCCTGCCTCTAACTACCTGTCTCAAAAAACCCCTCCAATCTCTGAACATAACAGCCCCCTCAGGGGTGCAGATGTGAGCAATGAACAGCCTAAAGATAGGGCACTCTGATCCAAACATGTAAAATCCCTGCAAATTGTTCACAATCAGCTCAAGGAAAACCAGTGTTGATGCTCCTGCCGCTTTTCCAGGGTGCAACTTCCACGTTTTCCACTGCAGAGCAGCAGGAATGCCATGGTCTGCAGACATGAAGGGGGACCCCCACTCAGGATGTAAGGCTGCCTCTCCAGTGGGCACAGAACACTTTGAGCCACAGATTTGTCAAAATCTGGTAACTACCAGGAACTTGAGATGAGAAAGAACAGGAACAGAGAGCCATCAGATCTGACCCAGCAGGGGAATACCCATGGCTTTTTCATAGCATGTTATTCTTCCAGCAGCACAGACTTTGATACCTGAACCAAATGAAGGCTTTGTACTCCATGGCATTGACAGAGGGGGCGTGGATATTTGGGGGAGGGAACAGGGTACATGTTGCTGTCAGGCCCTGTGTGCTGCAGAGCACCTCAGCATCACCCAGCAGAGCTCTCTGAGAGCTGGCAACGCTGGAATCAATTCAGAAATAAATCTGCGAAATGCATTGGACACAGACAGAAATGTAATTAGCCAGGATGGTGCCCAAGACAGTTTGTAAAGCCCTGCAGGTCAAAGCCTCAGCTGTGAGCCCTGGCACTGGGAAGTGCTGCTGTTCTGGACATCTCCAGGTGCACATCTCTCTCAGCACCTGTGAGCAGAGCATCCCAGAAATGCTTCACAAGAATGAAATGATTCCTCTTTCAGAGGAAGAGCTTTCAGGTCGGCCTCTACCACCTCTCACTTTCCACTGGGGGCTTTGAGAAGCAGAAAGGGTCTCATCAAGCCATTGGTGAGTTCTTGAGCCAGCCATTGGAGCAGTCTCTGTGCTGTAACTGCAGAGGCCATTCACAGAAAACTGCTTTTAGGGCAGTGATCAAACTGCTGTACAGACAGGCAACGTGTTTTTACTCATCTTTAAAGTTCTCTTTTAGAGCCCAGTAGATCCCTCATCCTCTGAAACACTGTGCACCTTCCAGAAGGGATCAGAGTAATTTTTCCTTGCCCAAAACTCAGAGGTGGCTGTCAGGAGAAAGGGAAAACTGCTCAGGACAGACTGAACTTCCTGCAACTCAAACTGCACATCAGAGTGTCCTGCAAAGGGATAAGCAGCTATGGAGGATGGGGGAAAACACTGAAAGGGGAGAGAATCCCTCAGAAAAAGGGACCAGAGAGGATGAAGGGGTCCTGAAAATGAGCTGGCCTTCTTCCCCCAGAGCAGCCTGCCCACAGCTGAAGGGCAGAACCAAGAAGGAAGGTGGCAGAACCAAGAAGGAAGGTGGCAGAAGGCAGAGTGGCTTCTTCCAGCCCCCAATAGCCATCAGAGCCCTTAGATATTGCTGTTGTGCCAAGAACAGGACCAAACTGAGATGCTTCTGGCCAAAAGGGTTCCCTCAGAATTTCCTGGAGCCCCTGATTTGGGCCAGGGCTGTATTTACTGCAGAGTGTGACAGGCAGTGTGGAGTCAACTTCTCAGAGCACTTTAACTCTTCCAGGCAGGTGAAATCTGGCTCTTGCCTTCTCCTTCAAGTGCAAGAGCACTGCTTTTCTGCTTTCCTTAAAAAGTCACGTCTCGCAGAGCAGCTGCCTGGAGTGGCAGCTTTGTTTCCTGTGCTCTCTTTTGCAGCCTTCCCACTGGAATAACTCTGTGTGCAGAGCTCTGCAGAGGCCAGCAGGGAGGGAATCCTCTCCCAGGGAACAAAGAGAGGCAGCACTCTGGATTTAGGCCATAAAGAGCTCTCCAGGGGCAGCAAGCACATCCCGTGGCGTGGAGTTTGATGCCTCTGAGGAGCCCCTGGGAGCACTGGGCTGTTCCTAGAGCAGAGGTGGGGAGGCTGCTGCATGGACATGGTCTGGGAGCTGAGATGAGCATGGCTGCCATGGAGGAATGAAATGAGAGAGGAGATGAGGACGAAGGGAGGATGCACGGGCTTGGCATGGGCTGGTTTGGTTTGGTTTCTCTCACCCTTGTGCACTGCAAGCAGTGGAGCAATGGTGCTCTGGTGCCAGACGGTGATTAGGAGTGTCCAGGGCAGAACTATCAGCACGATAGCCAGGATGTCTCGTCTCTTCGGCATCTCCAAGACTGACTGGGCCCACAGCTCCTCATTACCTGACAGTGAAAACCCCAGAGACAGAACAGCAGAGCACATGGAGAACAGAAATAAATGGGCAGGAAGGAGCGAGGACAGAGAGAGAGAACGCGAGAGAGGGAAGAGCAGCCAAGGCGACACGACTCGTGGGTCTTACCAGTGCTTACAACCCACCCATTGCAGAAGCAGGTTTGGAGGGACCTCGGCTGCTGAGCCCAGGAGCAGGAGGGCACTTGTGCAGAGCACTGCTGGAGCTGCCAGCAGGAACCTCAGGGACTCATGTGGAAGCAAACCTGCAACACAGAGCAAAGGCCAGTAGGCAGAGAAAGTACCAGAAAAATTGTTCTTTTTGTTCTCCTCGGAAAGAACAAACCCCAGTGAGGCAGTGAGCAGCAGCAGTGTGCCACCCTCCAGGGAGATCCCTCCTGGGTATCCACGACCTTGCTTTCCCTTTGCATACCCTTGTCAAGCAAGTCTCTCCTGCCAGCTGAGTGAAAGCTGCTCAGAGTCTGAGCCATCCCAGGGAACAGAACCTTCCCCTCAAGCCAGCCAAGCCTAGGGAAAGAGCAGAGACTGGCACAGCCACGGCCCTGACACATCTGCACATGCTGGGAGCCCCAGATCCTCTCCCTTGGCCAGGCAGAGCTCTCAGGCTGCACCTCTGCTCCTGGGAAATGCGATCCCATTTTTTTCCTGATTGATGCCTTAGGATTTTAGCTTTTCTATTTTTCATCTATTTGTAACCCTACAATTCTTTAGTGTAGAACTCTAAACTCCATATCCAGTGTGAGCTGCTGCTCTCCCATTTGGGGCACACACAACAATTCCTCTCCAGGCCTGGCAATCAAGGACACCTCACTGCCTCAGGCCTGAGAGATGGAAACAAAAGTGAGTTGGGGGCAGCAAACTTGGGGTAAATGACTTCATTACCTGGAGCTGGAATTGGAAGATGAAGCCCCAAAATGCAAATGGCCCAAACTTATCAAAGTGTGCAAACCTGTGACCCATTGTCCATTTTGGTTTGTCTGCCCTAAATGTACCTGAAGGCTCTTCAATAAATAGAACTGCTTTTTATTCTCTTAATTTTGTCTGGCCTCTGTTTTCAGGTAGCCCCAGAAAAAGGCATCACTGCCATCAGTGTTCCCTCAGCTCAGCCCATCCTGCAGGCAGCTCCATCATAGCCAGTTTTAGCTCAGGCTGCTCAGGTCGGTTCCCTCTTGGAGGTGCCGTGCCTGGAGTATATTAAAGTGCCACGATGGCTTAGTTTGATGCACATACAAGATTAAAGCAGACTGTATTTTATCCCGGCGCCTCGGTGAGCACAGCACTTAGCGGGGCTGCCACGCACCACGGGCAGTTTGCAAACACGGGTAGAGTTTAGTGCTGCTGCTCCCATGTGGGACAACGCATTAGAGGCTGCTAAAAGGGCTGCAGTGCAGGCAGGCAGAGCCCAGGGATGCTGCAGAGGGAGCAGGATGCTCTGGGAAAAGCACTGCTCTCCCTCTGGCAGTGATCTGCGAGTTATCACATCCCCTCCTTAAACCCCCTCCAGCCTGGGCTCTTTCTGCCACTTGGACAAATATTTTCCCAGAGCTGGCTTTTTCTTGGTTGCGTGGGGCTGGCGTGGAGAAATCTGGGTTCAGATCCCTGATTAACCCAAATTGGATTGATCCGAGTTTGCCTTGGCCACTGGGCTGTAGAGCCAGCCCCCAGCACTGAGCCCACTTGGATGAAATGGCTCCATTTCACTGACGGGTTTTTCCTCTAAAGGAATCTTGCAATCAAGCAATATTCAAGCGGCTGGACAGAACCTGGTTCTTCCAAATTAGCACTTCAATCAAAAAGGTATTAATTTACCAGGGAAAACAAAAGGGAAGGAGGTCATAGGTTGGGCTTTGTCCTTAAAAGTGTCATGTAAATGTCCCTCAACTAAAGTTTCAGTGAATAATTCATTTTTCCATGCATACAAAACCCAAACTCGTAGGAAAATTTCCAGCCAACTCTAGCAAACAGCCAGTTCCCCAGTCAGAGCTCTCTCATTTGTTTTCAGAATTGGTGAAAGCAGCCTCATTCAGACAAAATAAACCAGAGAGGAAGAGGAGGAATTATTCCAGCAAGCATCAGCCGAGTGCTGCATCCCTGTCCAGCTCCCGGAGCCAGAGAATTCCCGCTGGCCTCGATCTGCCAAAGCACAGTGTCCTGAGGAAAGAGCATCTGGCCTCATCCCTGCTGTCCCTGCGGCTGCTGACTGTGCCTGAACAGAGGACAAGGAGTGTTGACATCCTTGGAATCCTCTGGTAAAGCTGGAACAGGTCCCTTGAGCATCCCTGCAGGGCAGGGCCCTAAGGGGCAGCTGGAAGGGCTGAGCACCTTACCTGGTAAAGTGCCTTCCCCAGAAATGCACCAAGGAAAGGATTCTGCTGCTGGAGATGGGGTGGGAGGAGATAACAGCTAAAAAAGCCACTCAGAGCCCATTCACAGCTCCTGGCAAGCTGCCACAGAGGGCTGGCACCACCAAATGCTGTTTGTCATGGGCAGCTTCCTCCAGACACAGTGCCCCGACCTTAAAGCTGCCTTTTCCCTGCCTCCTGCCCATCCAGGCTGAGTCCAGCCTCGTCCCATGGGACAGGCTGAGCTTGCCATGATGGAAAATGAGCCCTTTAGTTCTGGGGTGCTGCTCTGCTTTCCAACCCCTCAGCACCGGGGAGAGGGAGCAGGCTCCAGTGGTCTGTGCATTGCTCTGTCCCCAGCACCAATTCCTTTCCCTTGGCTCCAGAGCCTCCAGCAGCTCCCTGGTCACTCAGCTGTCACTGTGCACAGCCCACTCGTGACCCAGCAGGGAGAGCTGCCAGGCACAGGGAATGTTCCAGTGCTCCCTTCTGTTGGGAAGGAAGAAAAATTAACAGAAAAGTTTTACAGATATACAGAAGGTTCTATAGGAATGAAAGCATCTTTTATATATCAAAGATGCTTTTAGGGCCAGTTGTTGCTGGAACAGCTGAGAGAACAAAGGTTCAGTCGAGCTGGAAGGAGTTTTATGACTAAAGTCCAAAGACTAAGTGGCCTTCAAACAATAGGCTAAGTCTTCTTCAAATGAGGCATGTTTTCTACCAAGCAATAAAGCATAGGCAGACAGAAAGATGTTTTTTACCAAAGCTAATAGAAATTTCCACTGCAAAACAAGTCTCAAAGTTGAACACGTAACTAATAACTCAGATGATTGGCTAGTCATTAACATAATATAGTAATTTTAGCAGTTTTGTTAGGTTATATGTAAATGTATGAGGTACTGTGTATGATGTTGATTGGTTGTTATGTAACAAGATGCACAGCAAAGAAAGAGATATAATGCTTTGTAACATGAATAAAAATGGGCTTCAGGACACACAGCTTGCCTATAGCCAGCAGCTCTGGGCTCACCCACAACTCTCAACTCTGTAACCTTGTCTATGCAATAAACAGCATTTTAGAAGCCATCTGAAGTCTCCGTCTCTTACACCTCCCCTGTCCCCCCAGAGCTCCCTTTGCACTATCAGTGCTCCTGGCTGCAGACGAGACTCAGATGCAGGGGCTGCAATGAGTGTCCCCAAAGGGACACGAGCCCAGGGTGGCTCCCAGATGGAGGTGGGTGGCTGGCAGGGCCACAGGGCCACAGCCTGCCCCCAGTGCTGGCCACACTCTGCACCCTGAGCTGCCCAGCAGCATCCAGGGAGCACCACGGGCTCTGCTCTGCAGCGCTTCCTCGCTGCCAATTCCTCAAGGGATTTGCTTTTATTGATGATCCTGGCTGAAGGACGTGGCAAG
Organism: Acridotheres tristis; assembly: GCA_037013685.1. NCBI lineage: Eukaryota > Metazoa > Chordata > Aves > Passeriformes > Sturnidae > Acridotheres > Acridotheres tristis. The sequence goes on along the minus strand of CM072911.1, from coordinate 3,923,369 downwards.
AATTCCTTTGGGGCAGCTGAGAGCACCGTGAAATCTCCATGCACAGCTTTCCAAGCTTCTCTCTCTCAACACCCTGATGCCACCAAGGGCCTCGGTGTGTGACACTGGCTCTCAGTGTCACAAAGCCACGTTCCCCCCTCGCAGCATGTGCCAAAGGTGAAATCCATTTCCTCCTGTGAACAGCATCAGCCAGGAATTACATGGGAGCCTGTGATTTTACACTGCTGTGAGAGGAGTCACAGCTTCACAGAGGGCTTGCCCTACATCCCAAAATTCCCTTGTTGCCAAAGCCAGGCGATGATTTTTGTTGCAGTTTGTGGCATGAGACAAAAATTGGTCTGGGAAAAATGATGTTCCTCTTCAAGGCATTCCCTGTACCCCTTCCCCATCACAACACCACTCTCCTTTTCCCACAGTTCAAAACAAAACCTGCTTCATTCAGATTGTCACTTTTCAACTTCTCCTATCTCCTCTTCCCCAGGGAAATGAAGGAGGAGGAACAAATTTAAACATCAATTAAAACAATCAAACTCTCTTTTCCACTACAGAAAGTATCCTGCCTTTTTTTTTTTTTTTCTTTTTTTCACTCTTGAAAAGTGAAAAGCCATAAATCACTGGCTCAAATGTAAGCGATTTGGGGGTTAAAGTACTCCTAAAACAAAGGAGTTTTGCACGGTTTTGGGAAGAATCAGGTGCCACATGATGACAGAGATCCCCATCCTCCGGCAGAGGGCAATGGTGTCGAGGAATGACAATATGGAAAGGGCACTGATCTAATAAAAAAGCTTTAATAAATCCTGGAGCCACGTGTTAGTAACATGCTGGATTATTAAACACTGAAGGTTCTTTTTTTAAATCAAGTTAATTGGCATCAGCTCTGACACTTGCCATAGGAACGAGTGATTTGATCTGCAACCTTTATAGTCATTTTTACCTTCATTCCTCCTCTGGGGCTGCTCAGCCCCGGTGTCATTAATCCTTGGTTTGCCCACACTGAAGAGAAGTGATTCAGAAAATGTTAAACTAAAGAACGGCTTGATTTGAATTTGTACATATACATCTTACTGGAGTAAAAACATTGTCTAGATGTGAAAAAAACACACCCAAAAAATCCCCAAACAAACGTAGCAAACGCTTTGTTGTGCTCCAAACAAGCCAGGAAATAACAAACAAACGCTGCCAAAACCTGCAACAAAAGCTTTGCTAGGAAAATAAACACTCACACTTCAGGATATTCTCACCAAAAGCTTTTCTCTCCCGAAATTCAAACACAGGGCTCCTTTCACTCTTGCAATAGCAGCTGGGTCTGATCCCTGCTGAAAAATGATGCTGGAGTGGCACAAGACAGAGTTGGTCCCTCTGCTCTGCCCACCTCAAAACACACCCCCTGTGACCCCAAAACCCCTCTGAACTCACAGCCAAGCTCGGGGCAGGTGTCTGGCACAGAAATCAGCCCCAGGGATGTGAGTGCAGGGCTGTCCTGCCCATTTCCCAGAGGGGGAAACCGAGGCACGGGGTGGTCACAGCACAGCAGACACTGGGGACAAGGCTGGGTCAGGACAAGGGGCCAGGCTGGATGGGGTTGGGAACAACCTGGGATTGTGGGAAGTGTCCCTGCCCATGGAAGGGGGTGGAACTGGAGGAGGTTTAGGTTCCCTTCAACCCAAACCAGCCTGGAACGTCGGGATTCTGCAGCAGCTCTGAGCCCCAGGTGCTCCACACTCATCCCTGCTCCTTTCCACACTGCTTGGCAGGGGATGGGCACTCCAAGCCTCTGTCTAAGATTTTTTTGGTGTTTGGCAGAACAGGCTTGTAAAGCACAGGCTAAAAATAAAGGTAGTAATAAAAGCCTCTTGCTCGTTAATTACTCTGTAAGCCATTACTGCCTAAAAACCCCATAACTTTAATGGGGGCTATTATAAGTATAGTAGCAAAACTGTGGAGCTAATTAGTGTTTAGTTATTAAGCAGAACATAGCCAGAACTGAGTAATGAGCACACAGAATTGCTGCTTCTTGGAGGATTTAATCAGGGGTGGTGTTTTCAAGCTCAGGTGCTCCCGGTCCAGGGGACAAAAGGACAGAGGATTTTCAGGCCATGCCTGAGCTGATCTGGGCAGCACAAACCCCGGGCTGCAAGTCAACAAGGGGAGGGAGAATGATCAGAAAGGCTTCAGGTCTCCAGGAGAATCCTCCCAGCTAGAGGAGACCTGGATTCATCCATGAGAATCCAAATTTTGGAACCAATGCTGCAATGGAGGGTAAGGGTTTGAATCATCTCTTCACCCAGCATTTGTTTCCTGCTTTTAAAAATTTAAATAACTCCTATGGCCAGAAATACAGAAATAATGTGGGTTTTTTGGTTTTTTTTTTTCAATTTTTAGATTTCAGAAACTCAGACACTGGAAAAGCCTGGTAAGGAAGCTCAGTTTCTGGAGGTTGTTTTTACACTCCATATTTTCTCCAGCTTCACCTGCAAACCACAGTCATTTTTCATGGCTACAGAGCCATTCCTTGTGTTTCCCAAGCTGCCAAAGGAACTGAGGCACAAAATTTCCCTGACCTTGCAACAAAACCCAACCCACCCTTCCCTTCCAGCCTGAGCCCTGTTGCCACAAATGGGATCAAGAACACAGATTATCTCCTAAGAAAAAAAATAAAAATAACCAAGCTTCTGAGAACAACTCTTAAATTTTAAAGCAAGCATGAGTAAAGTGGATCAAGGGAGCTCAACACAAGCACAATTAGCTGCTGGAACTTATTGCCACAGGATACTGAGAAGAACAAGAACTTAACAGGATTCGAAAAAGGATTAGTTGTGTATGTGAATAAACTGCATATCCAGAATTAGAATGAACCACCCACCCAGTTTGGAAAACATAAAAACCCTTGAGTTTCAGAGCTTCAGCCAAATTTTAACAAGCATCAGAAACTTTCTGTTCTCCAGATTAATACCCCCTCCATGGTAGAATCAGGACAGGAGGTGTGGTGGCTCTGCTCTTATGCTGTGACCTAGTCCCAAGGTTCCCCTGCTTCCAACAGCAAGGCCCATCTCCTGGGAAAGCCTGAAAAGATTGGATTTATTGTCCCAAATGTGTTTGTTTTCCTGTATGGGCTCTCACAGTGCCCAAGTGCTGTCCAGATTTCTCCCTAACTACAGGCACTGCACTTCCTCTCCTTGTTGCTCCAAAGGGATCTTTCCCAAAGCTGGAAAAGGCAGGAATCCTTGTATTAATTTTGGAAAAGGCAGGAATCCTCGTATTAATTTTGGAAAAGGCAGGAATCCTCGTATTAATTTTGGAAAAGGCAGGAATCCTCGTATTAATTTTGGAAAAGGCTGAACCCAGGCTTTGCAATCTTCTTGTGCTAAGCAAAGCAGGAGCAAAAAAAAAAAAAAAAAAAATTGTGTCACACACTTGGCACTAGCAGTGGTGAGGGTCCTGGATGCTGGGATGCTGGGACAGCCTCACCAGGGAATGGCACCACTTTTAGGGACCCTTTCTGCTTCCAGAGGATGCTCTGCTCTGCCAGGGCTGACAGCTCTCTCTCCAGCCAGGAAAGCTGAGGCTTCACTCAGGTCTGGGATGAGGAAACCTCTCCAATCCTCCCTGATAAACGGCTGCACTTCACACGTGGCTTTTAAAAAGCATCTCTCCCGAGATGGAAAGCTGCTTGACTTACAGCCCACTTCCAAAATAGCAAGGCAACTGGGAGTTGGTTTTCTTTGGGAAAAGTTGGGGGATTTTCGTTGGGGCTGCTTGTGGGTGAGTGCTGGGGAAACGCTCCAACAATTATCTCATTTAAGGGTTTCTCCATCCACGCCTCCTCACCTGGTGACACAACACACCTCGAGTTGTCCCCTCTGCTCAGCTCAGACCACATCAGCACTGCCAGCATCAGACACATTCCCAGGCTCTCTATTTCCACCTCTGTGGTCTGCATTGCACTGAATATTTTGTGCACCGCTGACTCCCATGGATCTGAAAAAGTGACATTAACAAAGGATGACCCAATTTCAACGTGATCAGGCTAAATTCCACAGCTCCATAATAGGCTTTGCATATGCTTTGTCCAGGGGTTCGAGCTGCCATGTGACACCTCGTGGGAACAGGTGGCAGGTCAGAATGACCAAACCTCACCTTTCCAGAGGAAAAGCCTCACCTTCCCAACCTGCAGGCCAGCAAACTGCATTTTTCCAAGGCTGAATCATCGAGCCAAATGTGTCAAGGCTTCCTCTGGACTTTCCTTTCTCCCTCTACCCAAGGAAGCCTAACAAGCCAAACCAGTACAACACAACAATCAAAGGAGACAGACTGGTGCTCACTGATGCTGGAGCAAAGATTCCATCACCTCCACCACCCCTCAGCTTGTGCTGGTGATGGCTGAGAGAAGCCCCAGGCTTTTACACCCTGAGTGAATTAATGGTGGAGGATTCTGTGGGCGCACCTGGGAGCTGCCTCCCCTCACACTGGCACCTGGGGAAGTTCAAAACCCAACCCTCAAGCAGGAAGAGCTGTGCCCAGCAAGCCAAAAGGCTTCATTTTATCTCCCAAATCCCAAAGTTCTCAATTGCACACCTGGAGATGGGAGTTCTCTCCTCCCACACCCAGTGCCAGGGGGGCACAGAGGGTGGGACACACCTTTGGTATCACCTGGCAGCAGCTCAGCAGCCCCACAGCCATCAGCACTCACTTTTAATTAAAGAGTTCTTCCCTACCCCTGGAAGAAAATAAATCCTGCTCTATTTAAAAAGAGTTATTAATAACCTGATTCTAATGTATAAAAGAAATGGGGGGAAAGAGGCTCACACAGCTGTGAGCAAGTTCACCCTCTCCCACTGCAGAAAGACACTACTGGGCCCTCTAAACACCTTAAACAGGGATTTAGTTTTAAAAACATGGTTATTCTCTTTTCAGCAGCAAGCATGAAGTGAAAACAAAACTGAGTTGGGGAGAGCAAACTTGGGGTCATTCATGGAATTGGAAGATTAACACCCAGTATACAAATGGCCCAAACTTATCAAAGTGTGCAAATCCATGGCCCTTTGTCCATTTTGGGTGTAGCCCCTGGAGGGCTTTGTCTGCCCTAAATGTACCTGAAGGTCCTTCAGTAAATAGAACTGCTTTTTATTCTCTTAATTTTGTCTGCCCTGTTTTTAGGTAGCCCTGGTGAGGCATCAGCAGGAATATTCCCAGCAGGTTTTCACTCCCGAGGCCTTTCAGGACAGCTCCAGCAAAGCTCAGCGTGGCTCTCAGAGCTCCCAGCTCCCTGCTTAGCAGCTGGACAAGAAATCAGCCACTGCATCAGCCTAGAGAGAAAATTCCCAGCTCCCATCCCTGTTAGATGGCTCCTTTAGAGGGATGAGGCTCAAATCCTGATCCCTGCTCAGGGCTGGGTGCCCAAACAGGGCACAGAGACAGCCTGTGACCCCTGCAGGAGTCACTAATGGGACTGAGGAATTAGCATTGATTCTTTGATGCCATAATGTGGAGAGGGACGGGGGAGGAGGAATTTGGCATGATTTAGCAGATGCCTAACTATAATTCAGCAGCTTGCAGTGCAGTCAATTGGTGCTCACAGCCCTGCAGTCCATTAGTGCAGCCACAAACCTACACACCCTGCTTGGAAGGTCATCTTTAAATTGTCTCCCTTGTGGATTTCTGCTCCCTGCCCAAAATTCTGGCCCTGCTCAAAGGAGCACACAGGGCTTCCAGAGGTGCTCTCATCATCCTTTCCTCACCAGCTCTCTCCCCAGGGAACATGAGCTGTTGCCTGCCTGGGCACCTTTGACATGTCAGGATAACCTGGCCCATTTTCTATGTGAGAGGTATTTGGCAGGGAACCATTCCTTCCCTTCTACCAGCATCAAACCCCGTGTGCCAATCCAATAAACCCGGAGCCATTCCAGCACTGCCTGAGGAAATGGGATTTGGCTCTCAGAGGGAAAGGCACAGGATGAATGTTCCGGTTTGTCCAGCTTCCAACTCCAGCCTGGTTCTGACTCTTCCCTGTGGCTGAGTTATTTTGGCTCAGCTCAGCTCAGCCTGCTCTGGAGGTGAGGTGGAAATAGCTGCCCACGTTTGGCCAGGGATCACAAGGCTCAGGGATCTCAGAGGGTGAACACAGCGATGGCACAGGCACCAACGCTGGCAGAGCACAGATCTCACCAACACCACGGCCTGGGGAAGGTCATTTCTCCTCATTTTAGAATCTCTTAAGGTCCAAGCCCACCCAGATCTTCTGAATGAGAAATGGAGGAGCCAAACTGGTGCCTTAAGATTTTAGCTTTTATATTTTTTATCCATTTGTAACCCTGCAATTCTTCAGTGCAGAACTCTAAACTCCATATCCAGTGTGAGCTGCTGCTCTCCCATTTGGGGCAGACACAACAATTCCTCTCCAGGCCTGGCAATCAAGGACACCTCACTGCCTCAGGCCTGAGAGATGGAAACAAAAGTGAGTTGGGGGCAGCAAACTTGGGGTAAATGACTTCATTACCTGGAGCTGGAATTGGAAGATGAACCCCCAAAATGCAAATGGCCCAAACTTATCAAAGTGTGCAAACCCGTGACCCATTGTCCATTTTGGTTTGTCTGCCCTAAATGTACCTGAAGGCCTTTCAATAAATAGAACTGCTTTTTATTCTCTTAATTTTGTCTGGCCTCTGTTTTTAGGTGGCCCAAAAGGCATCAAAGCAGAAGCTGGAGACAGAATGAAGCTGACAGCTCCTAACTCAGTGAGCACGAGAAGAAAGGCATCCCCAAGTGCTGTCCCCCTGCCAGCATCACTCCCCAGCCCCTGCCCTTTCCAGGAGCATCCTTAGCCCTTGGAAAAGCTTGTCCTGTTTGGCCCAGCACCCTCCTGCTACCAAATTCTCCCCGAGGTCCCCAGAGTGTGTCAGCAGCAGGAACTGTGATCTCCAGGTGCTGAGGGCACACAGCCCTCCTCTGACACAGCCAGAGCTGCAGACGTGCCTGAGGGACACCCAGACTCCCCTGCAGGTTTAACTTGCAAGGTGAGGTGCCAGATGAGCCCTTGGGGAGCTCTGAGGAGCTGGAGGGGTTTGTAACTGCTGCTCTAAGAATATTGTAATCATGCAGTAATTATGGTGCATCTCAAATCAACCAGGCAAATCACAGCGCTGTTATTGCGGCTGTCACTGCCTTGCCTGGCACAGATCAGGCTGTGCCCTGCCCGAGGAGGGAGCAGGGCTAAGGGAACATCCACAGAGCTCCACCACACTCCCTTCAGGCCTGCCCAGCCCACACCCCATCAGCCTGGCAGCTTCCTCCTTCCTAGGACCACATCTGAACTTCCCTCAGCTGCATCTCGAGGTACCACACTTAACTAGTCAGGTTGAGTTTACTCTTTTCTTTTCTTTTTTTTTTTTTTTAATTAAACAACTATCTTCAAGCACAAGAGCAGCCCTTGTGATTTGATTGGAACTGTCAGTCTTTCAAATGTCATTCCTATAGATGACTAATCTTTAAAAACATGAGTTACTAAACTCATTGACTCAGTTGATAATGAGCCAGAGCAGAAATGCTGGTTGAGACAGAGAGGGAGGAACCAGGGCTGCATGGGCTCTGAAGGTGCTGCATGGGGCAGCTTGAGGGACTGGGGCTTCCTGGGAGATGCAGGTTATGCAAATGGGGATGTGGCACATCAGTGAGGACAGCTGGGCACTCCTGGTCCTCCCAGTCACTGTCATGCTGACAAAAAAGAGGATTTTCTGTCTCAGCCTCTCTGAGTGTGCTGGTTCTCAGCACTGCTTCCCTCTGCCTCCAAAGAGGATTCCCTGGACTCCCTGACCCTCTCTTTTCCCATATCCACCCAGTGTAGCAGAGCTTTGGGAAGCATCCCAAGCTTCACAAGCTGAAAGTGTCCCACAGCACGAGCAGCAGAGGGTGCAGGAGCTGATCCCATCCCAAATGTGGATTCTTCCCCACCCCACAGCTCTGCCCCCAGCCCTGCAGAGCTCCCACTCTGCTCTGTACCACGACAACTCCCAGGTGAGTTATTAACTCTGAGCCTCTTGCCTTTAGAGCCTTCTGGAACGAGACAAGAAGGGCTGCCAGGCAAGGCAGGAACAGCGCTGGCTGCATTTCCAAAAGACAAACGGGTGGAAGGAAGGAGGGGCACGTGTGGGGTGGCAGCTTCAGGGGATTGCCACAAATCCTTTGCCACCAGCGGCTTCACAGCTGTCAGATTTCCCAGAGCCAAGGGACAGTGGCAGGGACAGAGCTCAGGTCCCCCTGCTCTCCTTCCACACGTGCCCTGCTGGTGCAAAACCCCCAAAACGTTCAGCAGCAGCAGATGGATGGTGTGCAGCATTTCCCTGCGACAGGAATTCCTGCAGCCTCTCAGTGCCACAGCCACTCACTCCTCCACGAAGGGCAGAAGTTGGCAGCTCCCCCTCCTCCCCTCCTTTGGGCTTTATTTATAGAAAGGTGCCTTTTATTGCCATTTTTCCTCTTTGCTGAGGCCAGCCTGCCAGGCTGGAGGCAGAGACAATATCTACACCTGCAGGATCCAGCCAGATCCCCCTTGCTGCCAGGGCGATTCATCTCAGAGTGGTTTTATTCAGTTTATGCCTGCCAGGCCCCTTCTCAGTGCTCCTCTCTGAACTCTTGGGAGCATTGCAGAGTTAAAGGAACTAATATCTCAGAGTAACTAACTCCAAGGGAGATGAAGCTTCAAACTGGGCCACCCAAGACTGAGCTGAGCTCTCCCCATGCTCTTCCCAGTCTCAGGCAGAGTTGTCCTGTTCCACACAGATTCCAACCCATCTTTTCTATACTCCTCAAAAACACTTGTAGTTTTTTTGTCCCCGCTAAAAATCATGTCGGGGACGGTGCTCCTTGACCTGACAAACAGAAGGAAACACTTCCAAAGCCTTGCAGAAGGTCATTCCAGGAGCTGCGTGCTCTGGGAAGATGAATATGTCCGAGTCATGCCTGCTGAATGTGACGCTATTATAAGAAAGACACTGGAAGAATTATTCATCAGCAGTGACTTCTGTGGCTCCAATCTCCATAACCAGCTGCTGTTCATCCAGGTGGGTCACAGCCCAGCGGAATAAACCCTTGGCTGTCCCTACCAGCCCCCATCACACAGCCAGAGCAGCCTTTCCTGGAGCTCTGCATCCCTGCAGCCTCCACGGGAGCCAGGGGTGGCAGGAGGGAATATTCCTGCATCTCCAGGGCTGTAGGGAGCAGGCAGACAGAGAGTGCCATAAACTGGCTGGCAGCTTTTCAAAGGTGGCAGGCTTGTGCCAGATTATCCTTCCCTCTCTCCCAAATTAGAAGCAGAACGTGCCACTCGAAAGTCAGGTGAAAGCTGTCTCTCAAGGAAGAGAGAGGCTGCCTCTCCAAGCATGCTCTGAGCACAACCAGTGCCTCCCCAAAATCCCCACAGCTCTCAGGTCCAGCCTCTGGGCTGGCCCAAACCTGCTCTGCCAGGCAGGTCCTGGGCTCCTGACCCACAGCACGAACTGTGCTGGGATTTATTCACAGCACCTGTGATTTAAACATGGTTCTCCTGCCGTGGACACAGCCCCTCTTGGAGGCAGGGAAACGGCATCATTACAAATATTCACCTTCCCCAGCCCCAGAGCCCAAGCTGGGCAGTGCTGTATCTCACTAATATAAAAAAAAACATATATTTTATATATATATATACTTATATTATAGTTATATAAAATATATTTATATATTATTTAAATATTTATTTATATATAAATACATTCATCTATTATATTTATATATAGATACATTTCTATTTCTATTTCTATTTCTATTTCTATTTCTATTTCCATTTCCATTTCCATTTCCATTTCCATTTCCATTTCCATTTCTATTTCTATTTCTATTTCTATTTCTATTTCTATTTCTAACTATATTATTTCTATTTATAAGTATATTTATATTTATAACTCTATATATTATTTGTATACTCCTACTGACCACAGGAGACACAAAAGGACCAGCCAGGCCCCATCTCTGCCTCAGTCACACACATTTACATCCAGACATCACCTCTGCCAGTTTTCCAGCCCCCAGCCAGCTCCCAGTTCAGCCCAGCACCGCCTCCCTCCCTCCTTCAGCCACCCAGCCCCCTCCCAGCTCTGCCTCTCAGCAACCATCACGTGCATCTATTATTCAGGAGAAATATCAAGTTATTCATGAGCCAAAATAGGCTCCAGGTACTGCACCCAGCCTGACAAAATCCCTTCTGCTCGTGGCTCCGTTCCCAGCCCGAACTCAGGGAGAGGAGAGCAGACCTGCTCTGCCTTGGATCCCTCCCCAGGGAGTTCTGGCTTTGCTCTGTGAGGGACAGGAGGAGCAGCCCTGCCAGCCTCTCCCTCATCATCATCATCATCATCTGCCCCGTGCTCCTCATTAATAGGGCTCAGGGCCCCTCCTGCACACCCCACCAATTCCAGCCTTCCCCTTGGGTGGGGGGACAGCTCCCCACAGGGACAGAGGGCTGGCAGGGCAGAGATTTAATCCCAAACCAGGAACACATCCAGCCACAGCTCCACACACCAGCTCCTGCTTCCCTCCTTCCACCCAGCCTGGATCCAGCTGTGCTGGTGAGGATTTAACCCAGTTAATCCTGCTCTGGGTTGGAGCACGGCTCCTGCACCCAGTGAAACCTTGGGGATGACTTCTCTCAGCATTTCCCCTCATCCACACACGCAGGAAATCCCTCCAGGAGCGCTGCTGGTGGCACAGCCTGGGCAGGAGAGCAGGAGCACGATGGAACATGCAAGCTCCATGCACTGTGAGCACCCACAGCCCTCCTAAAAAGAGCAAAACTCTCCAGTGCAGACCACAGAAACATCCTAAATCCTGCACTGGAGCACCCAGAAATGCTGCAGCACTCTGATGTGCTTCTGCTGTGCCAAGAAAGCCTTGGGGAAAGGATTCCACAGGACTAATTCCTACCACAGAACTTTATTTATTTATTTTTATTTTTTCATGGATGGATGAGGCTGACATGAGCTGAAGCTGGAAAAAACTCATTTGGATACACTGGTCCTAGCAAAGTTCCAGGTTTACTTTTGGCGTCACAGTCTCTGGAATTCAGATGGAAAAGCCACAGCAGATGACCCAGCCTGTGGGGGCAGGGCAGTGTCACCCCCCCAGCCTTTGCTTTTGCTCATTCCCTAAAAAGCAGGAGTCCCCCAAGGACATTTCCCAGTGAGAGCAGTCCTGGCCCTCACAGAGAAGAGAAATTCATTGGGACACATTTCTCCTGCAGCTTTGTGCAGGAAAGCACAAAGGGTGAAACCCAAGGAGTTCAGCCAGAACTGCAAGGTGGAATTTTACAGCCAGGTCCAAGGGGAGGTGACCCAGGCACCCACCCCACTGTCACCCAGCCACCCTCACAGCAGCACACAGGAGCATCTCAGCCCTTGCTTGGTGCCACCAGGACAAGAGTCTGGACTATGCAAACTCCAGCCTACCCAAAGTGACATCCCTGTCCCCCTGATGGAGACAGGAGCTCTGCTTTTTATTCACTGAGAGCCCGGGTGGGCCCCAAATCACGCTGGCATTATGTTATGATAATGCTGGAAGTATTATAAATGCTCTGTGTGCCAGACAAATCCTGGAGCAGGCTTCCAAATCCCCTCCAAATCCCCTCTTGCGTCTCTACATTCATCCATTCATGAAATCCAGAGCAGAGCCTCAGCATCCATCCCCTTCTGCTCTTTCCAGCTGAATGGAAGGTGAGGCAGGCTTGGGGTATTTCTCCTGGAATAGCCTTTTTTTTTTTTTTTTTTTTTTCTGCCTTTCAGGTGCCAAATCTGCAGAAGAACCTGCAGGGCATTTAGGAATGATGTCCAGCAAGGCAACAGAGGCAAATCCCATGGCTCTTTCTCCTGTCACAGAGTGAAGTGTGTCTCATTCTCCTGCTCCCTGCAGGGCCATAGGAGCAGGGAGGTCCCCTCAGCAGAGCTGGCTGTCTTTATTCTTTGTCCAAACAACAGCGAGAGTTTATTTGGTCTATTTTAGGGGAATTCCTTTAGATCAGATGAGCTTCATACTGGAAATTCCTATTTTTCTTTACAGCTGAACCTGCCTGAGGCGACACCCCAATCTTCAGAACACTAAAGCAAAGGGTTCCCCCCTTTTGGGGGTGAGCAGACTTCTCCCTCTGAGCCACAGCTTTCAATTCCCTCTCCACTGCTCTTCAAGAACAGCACAAAAATCCCTATACAGAAGCTTAGCTCTTGTCCTGGCTTTAGGAAAACAGCTCAGATCCAGGCAGGAGGGGGATCTCGAGCATTTCCTATTTATTCTGCTGTCACAGCCGGGCATATCGTGTTGTGCTGCCCATGGCTCACAGGGAGAGCAGAGCTGGAGGGATTTCAGAGGCACCACTGCAGCTGGGAAATTGCTTCAAGGCTCTGTGGTACCCGGGCAGGGCAGGAACAGAGTGAGAACAACTGCACAGGGCTGTGCAGGGGGAAGGAACTCACTCCCAGCAGGGAAAAAATGGACGTGGAATTGTGCTCCAAGGTGTTTGACTGCCCAGGACTGTGCAGAGGGAAGGAACTCGCTTCCAGGATGGGGAAAAAAAAATGTGTGTGCTCCAAGGTGTTTTCTTGCCCAGGAATAATTTTCTGAGCCTGTGAACAACATCCTTTGGGAAGTATCACTTGGTACAACAAAAAGCCCACAGAGGGAGAGAAATAAGGGTAAAGGAGGGGGGTTAAACTGGCTACATTTTTGGGACAGAGCACTGAGAGAGCAGGATCTGCTCCCCAGCACTGTGAATTCTTTGCCCATTCTCTCATTCCCTGGGGATGTGGAGTTCCCATTCCAACTGGAGCAGGATGTATTCTGTAGTGACCAGCACACAGTGCTGCTGACAGAACTTGGGGGTGGTCCTTGTGTCTCCATCAGGAGATGGAGAATAATTAATTAATTAATTAATTAATTATGAGCCCCACCCCATGATCTCTGCTCAGCAAATCCCTCCTCAGCTCCTGGAGGTGAATCCAGCCCTGATCTCAACTTGCCAACCCAAACACAAAAAGTCAAGGAGTGCAGGAGGAAAAGGGAGAGTCCATCCTCACCCTCCAGCCCTTGTGCTTGGCACTTCTCCTGCCACCACAGCAGCAAAACACGGGCAGGTGACTGATCCAGGATCTCCACAGGCAAAACATGAACACAAACACATCACAGAGAAAAAGGACCCACAAAGCAGCCACTGCAGAGGCACCTTCCAAGGACACTGATTGCAGAAGCTTCGCCTTGAAGCTACACCAAATGCTCCTCCAGCTAAACACAACTTCCAGCTGCAGCCCACTCAACTTTTCAAGGCAGGAAACGAAGGCCTGCAGGAAAAGTGGAGGGTGAGGAGGGCATGGCCACAGAGGAAGATGCTGACCAAGGCTTGCTGCATCCCCAGAAGTCAGGGATCTTGCTGAAAAGCAGTCCTGGAATCCAGGCAGCCTCTGGCACTGCTCATCCCTGCCAGAGAAAATGCACAGAAATGCAAGAAAGGACCACGTCCTGTCCTCCTCTGGATTCAGATCTGTCCACTGGGTTTTGTTGGAGGAACTAAAAACTGCTTTTTTACACAACTTTTTTTTTTTTTTTTTTTTTTTGAGCCAGTAGAAATAGAACGAGGGCAAGAGAGAGCAAAATCATCTCAAAAGGCAAGTCTGCAAAAACCACTGAAAAATGAAATGCAGCATTTTCCCCGGTGTCCCTTTTAAGACAGTTCTTGTCTTTTCCCAAAGGTTCTGCTGGAAAGGGCGCTGGAAGAGGCTGAAAGGGCAGATGCCCTGTTTTGGGTTCAGAAATCATCATTTTGGCAGGGAACAGCCAGCTTTGGCCAAGGGGAGAGCGTGTGCTCACACTTTGGTCCTGGAAGGTTTCTTGGTGAGCTTAGGCCAGATCTTCCAGAGGATGCCAGGGGGATGCAGCAGGGCTGAGGATGCTGAAACCCAACCAGCCCTGCACTCTGGAGGCACTCACAGCTCTCCTTACCTCAGGAGGTGCACAGCTGCAGAGAAAACCCCAGAAAGATGCACGACAACCAGGCAGGGAAGAGGAAATCCAGCATCCCTGAGCTTGGCTGGGCTCTGGAGGCACTTTGCCCTGATGAGGACAAAGGCACAGACTGGCTGGCCCTGGTGGCACTGTGCCACAGATCGGGGCACTTTGTGTCCACTCTGAGCCACCCTGCTGGGTCAGGAAACTTTGGGAAGCTCTCCCCCTCTCCTCTTGTGGACACTTGCACTGAGGGAGACCCTTATGGAGGCTTTTCTGTCCCAGAGAACCAAACCCTGGGACTTGTGTGCCCTGTTCTGCACCCTGCTGGGTCAGCCAGCTCCCACTGAAGCTGTCAGGGCAGTGCTGGCAATCCCACAGCATTTCCCTAGGAATGCCTGGGGAAAGGTGCAGGAAGGGATTTGTAATCCAGCTGGAGTGGGAATGTACTCAGAGCCAACATCACTGATTGCATGCTTCTTCCTCTGCCTTCCCCACACCCATAAATATTCAAACAGGAAAAATAAAATTATTGATCAGCTGCCTTCCCATTAGAGCAACACTCACTGTCCTGCTGGCTTTGGCCATTTCCAAAGCCACTACCACAGAATTAACCCTCCTGGGAGAAATATTCTTCCTAATTGTTGAATTCCTTCACCAGAACATGTACATTCTTCAAGGCTGGCAGAGAAACCAGAGTTTGAGTTTCCCACACAAAGAAGATGTTTTCCCCATCTTTTCCCCAGTGCCTCCATTTTCCTTTCCACACCCTTTCAGTCCCAACTGTGCCAGGTAAGCCAGGAAATCGCAGCCCTTGTAACCTTCCAGCCAAATCTTGGTGAATCCATTCACTGAGGTGGGTGTTCAACAATCCAAGTGTGTGCAGACCAGTGCAAGAGACTCCAGAGTCTCTTCCAATCCCTCACATTGGGCCACAAACTCCCTAAATGTTCCTGCAGGCTCTTACAGTGACTGATGGCACTCCAGGGCTCGGGATGTGTTGGCACCAGTGGGGACTTCTGGGACACATCATTATTTCACTAATCAAAGCAAATGCTTTCCTAGCCCCATGCCAAGAGGCATCAAGAAGCCCCTGAAGGCAAGGGGAGCAGGGGGATGTGGCAGACAGCACAGAGGATATGGATGTTGCAGCAGCAAGATCCTGCCCAAGGTAGTGAGGGATGGCCAGGCAAGGGTTCTGCTCACTGGGAATAACTGGGCAGGGGCTCCACAGCTGTAAACATCAGGCTCTCCTCGGGGCTTTCCCAAACATCTGGGTTAAAACACCTCCCAGCACTGTTGGAAGTTGTGCTTTCCGCTCTGACTGAGAGAAATTCGGAGTTTCACGGTCAGAGACCCAGGAACTGAGTCAGAGAGAGGCCCAGCAGGGAGAGGAAAGCATCATTTGTGGGCAGCTTCATTGATCAGCGCTGACTTTCTCCCTCACAATCACTGTTTTTCATGCCCTCCCACTCCCACTCTATAACAAACACAGAGATCCCTCTTCAGATGGCAAAGCCTTGCTCAGCCATCTCCTGCTCCCCCAAAAGACAAGCACTTGGGAAGCTTTTCCCTTTAAGCAGCCTCAAAGTTGGCTCTCAGCACTGCTGGCACGAATGAAAGCGATTTCAGTTCCCCCTCCTCCTGAATCCCATCCCTGCCTGGTGCGAGGAAAAGGCAGAGGATGACCAAGGGGAGAGGGGGTCGCCTCTCACCTCCCTCCCCGAATTCTGCACGGATGCACGGAAGGATGCAGGGCCACCGAGGTCCCCGAGAGCCCGAGGGGAGCCCCGGGGCAGGTGCAGGGTTGGGAGGGCGATGCTGGAGCTCCTGGAGGAGCATCTCCCCTAAGCCAGGCATCGCTCCCCAGGGAAAGCAGCTCGGTGTCCTCAGGCAAAAGGGGGGGCAAAGTGATCTCCAGCTCTGCAGCCCCCAGGACCAGCTCTGCGTCCTTTAAATGCGCTGGGAGGGGTAGGAAAACCAGCTCGGAGTGTCTCCTGCTTCCTGCCATTCCCTGCCCGCTGCATGCACGCATCCACACACCCTGTGCATAAAGGATCCGTGTCCTGCTCGGCTCAGCATGCAGCGAGAGGAGGCAAGAGTTACCTGATCGCCACAGCCGGAGCCGCCTTCTCTCTCCATCGTGGCCGGGAAGCTGCTCCCATTCATGCTTTAATCCCCGGGAACAGAGGCACGATTCAAAGCGGCTCTTCACCCATCCAGCAACCTCCGCCTCCTTCTCTCCTCCCTTTTCTCCGCGTTTGTTGCGTGCGGCTTTGTGGTGTTTTTGTTGTCTTTTTTTTTTTTTTTTTTTTTTTTAAATTATTATTATTTTAATGCTTTCTTTCTTAATCCAGGCAGCAACCACGACGCTGCTTCATCGCATCCCTGCCTGTGCTTCACTCGCCAAGGAACAGCCCCGGAGAGCTCCCGGCTCCTGCTGTGCCTCCCGAGCCCCGGCTCGCAGCTCTGCCTTCTGCAGCGTGGCGTTGGGAAAGAAAGACAGGGAGAGAGGGAGGGAGCGAGCAAACAGGGAGGAGGAGGAGGAGGAGGAAGAGGAGGAGGAGGCCAGCGGGATGCAGGAGGAAGGAGCCAGAGCGTGGCTGCTTTGTATCCAGAGCAGCGCCGACAGCCTCTCCCTGCCGGAGGAGGACCTGCGCTGCTGATGGTCTGTACCAATTCATCCCGCTCCGGCAGGGGCACCGCTCCCTGCCACGGGAGCAGGAAAAGGCAGGGAACGCTCCCGGATGGCCCCTGGAGCAACTGGGTCCTGCTCTCCTCACTCTCGTCACCCACCGCGGGCACGGGGAGCCCACGGGGATGGGGATGGGATAATGGAATAATGGGATAGGATGGGGATGGGGATGGGATAATGGGATAGGATGGGGATGGGGATGGAGATGGGGATGGGGATGGGGATGGGGATGGGGATGGGGATGATGGGATGGGGATGGGGATGGGGATGGGGATGGGGATGGGGATGGGGATGGGGGGATGGGGATGGGGATGGGAGATGGGGATGGGGATGGGGATGGGGATGGGGATGGGGATGGGGATGGAGATTGGGATGGAGATTGGGATGGGATAATGGGATAGGATGGGGATGGGGATGGGATAATGGGATGGATGGGGATGGGGATGGGGATGGGGATGGGGATGGGGATGGGGATGGGGATGGGGACAGGAACAGAGATGGGGATGGGGATGGGGCTCAGCATCACTCAGAGGAAGCTCAGAAGGTGACCTTCCAGGAAGGCTCCCCTCCAGCCCCCGGTGTGGCAGGCAGGGCTCAGCTCCACTCCCAGCCCTTCAGAGGAGCACCCTCGGCTCCTCTCAGCCCGTGCCCGTGCTGATGGCTCCCAGCAGAGCCCAGCCAAGCTTTGGGAGCTGTGGGCAGCACTCTGACATCTCATCCCACTTCCCTTCCTGTAGCACCAGCCTTCCCATGGTCTCTCCCAGCCATGCCCCCCAAACACCAAGTACCCCCATGTCCCTCCTGGGGGCTGCACGAGGATCCTGGCACTGCACAGAGGGCAGCAGGAGTGGGATTTCCCACGGGAAGGAGGCCTGGATGTGACTAGGGCTGCCCCCAAGCTGTGACATCTGCACCCAGGCCAGCAGGCACACAGGAGCCGTGTGTGACCTCCATCCATGCACAGAACCACAGGGATGCTCTCTTCCTCCTTAGGGACCACTTGGAGGAGCCAGGGCTTGAGGAGGCAGGAGAGCAAAGGTGTTATCTCCTGATCCTGCCCTTCAGGAGCTGACCCAGCAGGGCTGACTCATGCCCAGCAGCAGCTGAACACCACAGTGAGTGTGTCTCCAAATGTCACAGCTGGGCAGTTTAACCTGAGCCAAAAGTCACTGCTGAGCTTGGGGCAGAGACACCTTTCACCTGTCCTGAGCTGCTTCCAGGCACATCCATCCTCTCTCCAAGCACCACCACCTCTTCCTGTTCCACAGTGGACATGCACAGGTCCACAGATATTCCCCTGCTCTTCCCTCTCCGTGAGGTTACAGTGCCATGGAAACCTGTAGGTACAGACAGATTTACTTCTGCTTTACCGAAAAAGGAAGAGGAAAGTAAAAAAATCAACACTCTGGGTAAAGCTCGAGTATCACAGGGATCTGAGATCCACAGTGTGGAGCAACCTCAGTGATCTTCACCAGGGATTCCCTCCATTTTCACTGGGCCTTTTGGTTTTGAACCTACAGCATTCAGACTCCAGTTTAAACTTGTGCATCTCCAGGGGATGCAGAGATTTCTGCTGAGAAGTTTGGAAATCCAAGCATTACCCACAAGTGATCAGCCATGGGAGGCCCACTGACAAATCCCAGCTGCATCATCAGAGGGACAGGGATTCCCACAGTCCTTATTCCTGAGCTGGAGGACTCCACACCACTGCCTCGGGTGGAAATGAGCTTTGCTGAGCCTGGCAGAGCCTGTGCTGGACAGAGCAGGGAGATGATGCCCCCAGGCACTGCTGAAACGCTGTCCAGGGTGATGCTGGAAGGAAGGAGGTTTAAACAGCCTCTCCCTGCAAGCTGCACCTCCTCTGTGGAAGAACAGATGAGCAAGGACTGCCAGCCCAGAGTCCTTCATGCACAGCCAGGCAGCTCCTGCTCAGCCAGCTCCTCTGCAAACCACAGCAGCTCCTGCAATCAAAGGGAACGTGGCCTTTTTTTGTCCTTGGTCTCATTTTCTGCAAGGTACCTAGGGAGAGATCAGCTCCAAAGACTCCTTGCCTGGGAATTTTGTGCCAGCTCAGCTAGTACTAAGGGTTTCACTGAGCTTCATGTCTATTAAAAATGCATAATGTCCACTTATATCAAAAGGGTGGATTCAGACCCAGTGCTTTTCCAGCGTGTCCCAGGCTGTTATGGCATGCTGGAGATGGATAGGAAGGATCTGTCCCTTGAGGCCCATATCAGAATGAGAAAAGGGCACATTCACTGAATATTTTAAGGGGCAAAAAAAAAATGAGAAGAGGCATAAAAATGCTCCTGCCACAAAACCTAAACACATAAAAATTCAGGAGGGAGAGGAAGGAGATGTGCTACACCTGAGATTTATAAAAATTATGGGTGAGCAGTAACAGTTCAGGCTGAGCCCTGCACCAGTGCCTCAGATGACTCACAAAGGTGGAAAGCATTGGGAAAGTTTCGAGGAAGCACAGGAGGGACATAGGGAGGAATTGCTTCATCCCTGTGGACAAAAATTCCAGCGTGATGCAGCCAGAGCTGCTTTTGGTGATCAGAGCAGCAGAACAACCATGCAAAGACACTGCCCTGACATTCCCAAGGTTGTCCCTTTGAACCTTCACATATCCACTTGTCTGCATGCTGGATGGGGCTGTGCCATGCTCCCCTGGGCCAAATTCCAGGAGAGGGCCAGCAAGAGGGGAATGGGAGGAGAGGCTCAGCAGTCTTGGGATAAAGGGGAAATGCGCTCTTTGCCTGGATCCAGGGAGCTTCACAGAGCATGTGAGTCTGGAAGAGGCAGCATCGCTGTTGACAGCAGAGTGTATAAACAGAGCAGCATTTCCCTGCTCCCTCCCCCTTCTTATTATAGCACAAAACACCCCGAGTAAAACACATACACACAACAACCCACTAGAAAAGGAAAACAAAGCCCGGAGCGTGAGCGCGCACACGCAAACACAGAGACACTCTGCTGGAGAATACAGCATAGATCCAATACCTTAAATGTCATCTTTTAAATATTAATGCTGTGCTTCCGGCTAGGTTTATGTAAGGTTTGTTACCACAGGGCTGGAGGCACATGGAAACCTAAAGGAGATGCTCCCAGCTCCACACCCTGTGCTGCCCCAGCCACCCTAGGGCTCAGTCCTTGACCCTGCTCTGTCTTGCCCTTCCCAACTCCACAGCCAGGCAGCAGCAGAGCTGGGACAGGCACGCTCCCACCAGGCTTTTTTCCAGTGAGGAAGCAGAGCTGCAGCTCCTTTTCTCCCGTCCCTGTGTTTGCCATCTGGCAGTGCTGGCAGCATCCGTGCTCGGAGCCGCGCCACAGCCAGGCACGGACACGAGCGGTGCCTCTCCCTGGGTGAACAACCAGCTCTTAGCCAAGGCTGTGAGGGGCAAAGGGAACAGCACGAGGGCAAATCCTCAGTAAACAGCAGGGTGTGTTTCAGCAGGGCACGCACAGACACGGTGCTGGGTGCTGGGAGCCGCTGGAGGGTTCCCTGTGTGCATCTAACCTGGCTGTCAGCCTCTGCTGCTGCCCCAGCTGCAGCTTCACACCTCCAGCAGCACCGCCTCGTTTTCCTGCCTGAACTTCCTCCCCTCAGAGAGTTTCCCCAGGTTATCATCACCTTGTGGTGCCAGACTGGAGATATGACTGCCAGCAGAGATGGGGAGAGGAGTGGGATGGGCCAGATGCTGAAATGCCAGCCCTGAGCTCCTTAGACCCAACCCTGACCTCGGTTCAGGGCTGAACCCTGAAGGCTCAAAGGGACAACCTTGGGAAATGTCAGGGCAGTGTCTTTGCATGGTTGTTCTGCTGCTCTGATCACCCAAAGCAGCTCTGGGTGCATCACACTACAGTTCTCATCCAGAGGGATGGAGCAGTGCCTCAGTGTGTGTCTCTATGTCACTTGATGGTCCCACTCACCTTGGCATGCAGATGGGAGGGACCAGAGGTTGTGGAGGAAAAAAAGTGCCAAAGTCTGACCACTTTGCCAAACTAACACCATTCCCCTTCTTCCCTCAGGTCCTGTAGCTGCTCATACCCAGAACCAAACCAACAAACTGTGATCACCCTCCATCCGACCAAACCCCCCAACCCACTGCTTATGGAGCTCCCTTCAACCACCCCGGTCCATCCCACCCCCTGGAACACATCCTTGCTCCTGCTTTGGTTGTCATTTGCACGCTCCTCGAGCAAGCACCTGGCTGTTACTCACCAGGGGCCAGAGACCCACAGGCTTTCCTTCCCTCCTCAAACACAGGCTGACACTTTATTCCCCGGCAGCAGGGAGGAGCTGTCCATCCCTTCACGGCTCAGGCAGTGGATGGAGGATGTTTCTATTCCCTGCTGGGTGGGTGCAGCTCTCAGGATGCCTCCCAGCCAGTGCACAGCACGGTCAGGAGCAGGTCAGAGGCAGAGCAGACCAGAGGAGCCCTGGTGCTGTATCAGCAGGTGGTGCTCTCCCCTTCAATTAAGCCCCAGCCTGGCGTTTTTCCACCGGGATTTCCTCCAGTAAAGACACCTCAGCCTAGCACAAGCCCCCTCCTCTCTGCCCTGCTGAGACACTGAGCCTGCATCAGCTCAGAGCCCGGGAGATGGGAGCTCTGCAAGGAGTTCCCCATGGGCAGAGCTCCTTAACCTCCCGAAGAAACTCTTCGTGGGCTGAAGACCCACCACAGGTGAGCTGAACTCAGGGGAACACCCAAGAGGAAATGCTTTAACACGCTGCTGGGAGCTGCCAGGAGTGCTTCAATAAGCCCCAGACTCCTTGTCCAGCTCCTGCCTTTCCCCGATCGTTATCCTGGCCGGGATCCAGGGCAGAGATTGCTCAGAGACCAGAACGGCACAGACGATGCTAAATCATCCACCAAAGTGTTCTCCGAGGGGCTTTCATTTATTGGGGAGCACCCTCTTAGCAAACACCACCAGCTCTCTCCACGTTGCTCTGTGATTAAGCTCCACTCCCAAACCCTCCTCTCACCCCTGGCACAGGTCAGGACCTCTTATCTTTGCTGGGTGTCACAGCTTGAGAAGGGAGGAGAGGAATCCACACATGCAGGCATTGCTGGAATTATTGCTGGGTCTCTGGGTGTGCTGAGACAACTCCAGATGGGGACTTCAGGATGACAAAAGTCACAGACCCTCTGTTTTTAGGGGTCAGGAGGCTCAGCAGCCAGTCCAAGCCTGCATCTCTCTCTTCCTTAACACTCCAGCTGGGCTGCTGGCACATCCTCTGCCCCATTTCCTGCTCTGCTGTCCCCACATTTTCCACCGCTGCTTCTCCAGGCAGTTTTGGCTCTTACTGAGAGAGAACCTTCTTCAAGAGCAGCTTGTGACACTCTGGGATTGCAACACAATGAACTGATAAAGCGAGACATAGAAGCGCATAAATAATCATAATATCTCGCGTCCCAAGATCACACAAGCAATTTAGGTTCTTTTTTCGTGTCCCGTTTATAAATATTCATTTCAGAGATGTCTTAAACCAACAGAGCCTGATACAGAATTGCTCCAAAAGCTCCGGCCTGGCATTCCCAGGCAGTGTGGAGAGACTACACCTCTTTGCAGCCTCACCTCATCCTGGCAGGGTGAGCACAGCCCTGCAAATATCCACAGGCCATGAGAGCACAGCACAAAAGAGCCACTCCCTATGGCAGTCATGTCCCTGCCATGTCCCCATTCCCTGCTATTAACCTCCAGCTCCAAACTGTTATGTGACAGCAAATCACGTCACCTTGTCTAGGTTTACCAAGCTGCCACTACACAAAATCACTGGGATATACTAAAAAAAAAAACCTGTTGTGTTTGTGCCTGGAAAAAAAAAATTAGTATGCAAACAGTGATAAATCCTCTGATGGTCGCATTTATGTTTTTGTCATGTAGTTAATCAGGAAGGAGTATGTTCAGTTTAGATACAGCTCCACATTTTGCCTCTCTAATCCGAATCCCAGAAGGGCCTTATAAAACCATAATCTGCAATGCAAAATTGCAAAGCATATGGGAGTGTCTATAGATTTTCCAAATCACCTGTGCCCTAATTTAATATGAATAACAATTAGTTTACTCTTATCAGTTAATTGTGCCCCTTGTGGATTCAGCAACACTGCATCTCGTCACCGAGCGCCTTTGTCTGAACAAACTTTAATTACACTGCCTCTCGCCCAGCCCTGCTCAAGGCTCGGCTACAAAGGTGAAATTGCTGCTCGACAAAACTCCCAGCACAGCAAACACGAGCAGGGAGCCAGCAGGCTGCTTGTGGAGAGGAGCAGCCAGAGCACCCGGGGTTAATAGCAGGGAGTAACTCCAGCCCCTCCAGCTCTGGCATCTCAGCGCATCCCAGACCATCCCACAGCATCCCAGAGTATCCCACAGCATCCCAGAGCACCCCACAGCACCCCACAGCATCCCAGAGCACCCCATAGCATCCCAGAGCA
The DNA here is from genome assembly GCA_037013685.1 of Acridotheres tristis. Taxonomy (NCBI): domain Eukaryota; kingdom Metazoa; phylum Chordata; class Aves; order Passeriformes; family Sturnidae; genus Acridotheres; species Acridotheres tristis. Next base: position 3,900,221 of record CM072911.1, on the reverse strand, counting down.
CCCCACAGCATCTCAGACCATCCCACAGCATCCCAGAGCATCCCACAGCATCCCAGAGCACCCCACAGCATCCCAGAGCATCCCACAGCATCCCAGAGTATCCCACAGCATCCCAGAGCACCCCACAGCACCCCACAGCATTCCAGAGCATCCCACAGCATCCCAGAGTATCCCAGAGTATCCCAGAGCACCCCACAGCATCCCAGAGCACCCCACAGCATTCCAGAGCATCCCACAGCATCCCAGAGTATCCCAGAGTATCCCAGAGCACCCCACAGCATCCCAGAGCACCCCACAGCATCCCACAGTATCCCACAGCATCCCAGAGCATCAGAGAGATGCAGCAGCAGGAGATTCACCAGCCCTGACAGCTCTCCTTCCCTATCAGCACTCCAAGCCGTGCCTGCCAGCCCTGGGCACCATCACAGAAGACTGGAGAAAGGCTTTGTTCTCCTCGGGTGCTGTGATTAGCAGAAGATTGAGGACCCAGGCACTGGGGTCCTATATCCAGCTCTGCTGCAGATCCCAATGCCAGGCACTCAAATCCGAGCCTGCTCCCTCAGCCTTGGCTTTGATGGAGGAGAAGATGGGCTGTGCACACACCCACTCACCCAGCACTGAGGGACCAATCCTGCCTGCAAACACCATTACTGCCCCCAGAAGTGTCACAACATTCACCTTTGGCACGGGAAACTGGCATTTTCTTTTCAATTCCCCCTTGTGAACCATACAACAACAAAAAACCAGCAGATTGAGGACGAATGCTCCTACTTCCATTTCAAACACTGCAGGATTTTGCACACATATAGGCCTTCAATCTCAGTTACACCATCACCTTGGCAGCAAAATGTTGCCTTTGCACAGCAGAGGATGCAGGCCACAAACCCTTTGGCAGAGCTGAAGAACAGGCTTGTAGTGCAGCAGATAAAGCCTGTGGTGTGAGGAATGTTCCACTCAGCCCAGGAATGGTCCCACCCTGCTCCACTCAGCCCAGGAATGGTCCCATCCTGCTCCACTCAGCCCAGAAGTGCTTCCATCCTGCTGTATTGTCCCCAGGAATGTCCCATCCTGCTCCATTCAGCCCAGGAATGCTCTCATCCTGCTCCATTCTCCCCAGGAATGCTCCCATCCTGCTCCATTCTCCCCAGGAATGCTCCCATCCCGATCCATTCTCCCCAGGAATGCTCCCATCCTGCTCCACTCAGCCCAGGAATGCTCCCATCCCAATCCATTCTCCCCAGGAATGTCCCATCCTGCTCCATTCTCCCCAGGAATGCTCCCATCCTGCTCCATTCTCCCCAGGAATGCTCCCATCCTGCTCCATTCTCCCCAGGAATGCTCCCATCCCAATCCATTCTCCCCAGGAATGTCCCATCCTGCTCCATTCTCCCCAGGAGCGCTCCCATCCTGCTCCATTCTCCCCAGGAATGCTCCCATCCCGATCCATTCAGCTCAGGAGTGCTCCCATCCCGATCCATTCTCCCCAGGAGCGCTCCCATCCCGATCCATTCTCCCCAGGAGCGCTCCCATCCCGATCCATTCAGCTCAGGAGTGCTCCCATCCCGATCCATTCTCCCCAGGAGTGCTCCCATCCCGACCCATTCAGCCAGGAAGGAGATGCTGAAGCCATGGAGGGTGTGCACTTTCCCCTCCTGGCTGGAGGAGGCTCCAGCATCCTGCTGCTGCTCCCTCTCCCCGAAGGATTTACACCATTCTCGCTGCCTCTCCAGCATAAAGTCCTGCAGATTTTTGCCTCGGTGCCTTCAGCACAAGTGTAAAAGAAGAATTCTCCATAATCTGAGCTGATCCCTGCTCCTGCCCAGCCCTGAGCACAGATGAGGACACTCACCCTGCTCGAGTCAGGGAATTCATTACCTGCCACATCAAATATGCTCCTCACCTTTCCACTGCCTGACCTCTGCTCCTCTCCAAAATGGGATATCTCCACCCTTACCAAGGAATAAGCTGCTGTGAATACTTAATTGCTTTTATTACACTCCTGTAATTGTTATCATGACCTTTCTATGGACTATTTTGATGTGCCTCTTACCAGGTCATTATTTCCAAGCCATAGGCTCCAGTGGAACAGAAACATTAATCTGCTACAGACAGCAGAACCAAAGCTCAAGGTGTTTGATCTCTCCTGGTGAAAAAAGGAGGCCATAGGCTAGGCCAAGTTGAGCTCTGGCATTCTGGCAGTGCCAAGAAATCCCTGATTTTTCCCAATAGTTCCTCCCACCTCCCTTGTTGATCCTCTCCTCAGCTTAGCAAGCAGCAAAGCAAAAACAACCACAATTACAAATCTTAAATACAGCCAAGAGCAACTGGAGCAGAGTGAGTGGGGAGTCCAAGCTGCAGTGGCCAGGATAATTCTGCAGGCAGCATTAGCTGCTTCAGCAGCAGAGTGAGTCACTCTCCCAGCTAATTCCCAGCTAAAGAGAAAAATCAGGCTTTGATTCTCCATGGAGGTACGAGCAACACCACCTTTGCAGTTCTCATTTCTGCTCTGAGCCGTCCCACACAGCACCATGCCAAACACACGAGGCACCAGGCAGGAGGAGCTGGCACAGAGAGCAGGGGCTGTCTTTTGACCATCTCATTCTTCTCAGAACAAAGCCACGGCCCGAGCAGGGCTGCTTTGGCCGAAGAAGCTGGAAATATAAACCCAACAAAAGCTCATCCTGCAGACCTGCCAGCTTTGGCAGCGCTCACGCAGGGCTGACAGCCTCACCCTGTAAATAAATGGTTCCTGGTGAAAGCAGAGGAGCCACCTCATCCATCTCAGGTGCTGCAAATCCACTGCTGGCCTTTCTGACAGACTGCACTATATTAAGGGAGCTGTTTAAATGGCTACCAGCTCACCAAAGAGCCTTTTCATAAACAGAAATGTAACATTTGTTAAGCTGTTGTGGCTGCCCCATCCCTGGAAGTGTTCCAGGCCCGGGCTTTGAGAAATCTGGAATAGTGGAAGATGTCCTTGCCCACGGCAGGGAGTGGAACCAGATGATGTGCAAGGTGCCTTCCAACCCAAACCATCCTATAATCCTGCCTGAATTTCTAATTATTGACAAAACTTTTGTCTTTCTTCCCTGGTCTCCCAGCTACTCGTTCCTGTCTAGAAGGAGAGACAAGCCTCCAGCCAAAAGTGAGATAATGTCGTGCTCCCTCTGAGCACAGAGCACACTCCAGGGGAGGGACTGCCCAGGTCCCTGCAGGCAGAACCCCCAAAGCCTGGTGCAGCCTGCAGGACTGCAGTGCTGCAAGAGCAGGGACAGCAAAATCATCCCCATCCTCACTGATGACACTGGTGCCTTGTTGGGACTACCTATAAACAGAGGCCAGACAAAATCAAGAGAATAAAAAGCAGTTCTAATTATTGAAGGGCCTTCAGGTACATTTAGGGCAGACAAACCAAAATGGACAATGGGGCACGGGTTTGCACACTTTGATAAGTTTGGGCCATTTGCATTTTGGGGGTTCATCTTCCAATTCCAGCTCCAGGTAATGAAGTCATTTACCCCAAGTTTGCTGCCCCCAACTCACTTTTGTTTCCATCTCTCAGGCCTGAGGCAGTGAGGTGTCCTTGATTGCCAGGCCTGGAGAGGAATTGCTGTGTGTGCCCCAAATGGGAGAGCAGCAGCTCACACTGGATATGGAGTTTAGAGTTCTGCACTAAAGAATTGCAGGGTTACAAATAGATGGAAAATAGAAAAGCTGAAATCCCAAGGCATCAACACAGGCAGAGGCAGGGAAGGGCTCAGCTCTTGGACAGGGGCACACCAAGGTGACACTGCAGGACACAGCCCTGAGCTCACAGAACATTTCTGTGCAGGGACCTGAGGGCTGGGGGCACTCCCAGCCAGCAGCAGCCTCTGCCAGGGAGCTCAGCCCAGCATTTCAAAGCACCACACTGTTATAAAAACACAAATTCCCAAATAATCTCCTTGTTGCTGGGTCTCCAAGCCCCTTTGCCCAGCTGCTGCAGTGCTCTGACACAAGCACAGACAGCAATGGGGCTGAGCTCTTGCTCAGGCCACAGGGACATTCTCAAACTGGCCCGAAGTGTGCCTAGAACTAAATAAACTTGAAAATGCCCAGTTTAACGTCCTGTTGGATGCTGAGCCAATTTCCCCCCTCTATTCCAAGAAATGCGGCTGTTCAGGGAATCAAATCATCAGGGCTCACTCAGAGCCTGGCTGGTCACAATGCTTCCCTTCAGGCTCTGAACTGCACCAGGACACCAGGCTCTGTTTTTGTGACAGTCCAGCAGGTAAATTAAATATTGCCCTGATTAGTTCTGATACACACAAGCATCCCACACCAGCAGCTGACGAACAGTCAGAACAGGAAAAATGTTTATTCCCTTGCAATGAAAGGAACAAGTGCAGGGAACAGCCCAGAAAATAAATCATTTCTCATGTCTGTGAAGCACAGCATCATTCCCACCGGGCAAACCTCCTCCAGAAACACATCTGGATCACCCACAGGGGCTTTGTGCCCTCAGCCACTCCTGGGAGTCCTCCCTGAGTCCAAGCTCTGCACGCACACACACAGGGGCTGTTCTGTGCCCAGCCTTCCCTCACCTGGCCTCAGGTGGGATGGATTCCCTGGGGCACAGCTGATGGAGGGAGCAGCCAGAGCCCGTCAGGAAGCATCAGGCTCAGGGGCTGTTCCTGCTCTCAGCTCCATCCTGCTGCATCTTCCCAGCTCCCAAAAATCTCCACTCTCCCTCTGCAGGGCCCTCCTGCCCTCGGGCAGCACTCAGGGTTTCATTTCCTGGATGCTGCGATGGGAAGCCGGCTGGAGGCAAGGCTGGGTGCAGTGGGGCTGATTTTCAGGCAAACTGCTCGCTTGGAGGGAAGGAAAATACCGGGAAGTATCCAAAAGCCTGGGATTGAGGATGGTGTTTCCTCTCCTCTCCTCCTGGTCCCTCACCATGGGGCTCAGAAAACATCTTCTGGTTTAGAACAGGGATAAGGGAAAGGCTGAGTTTTGGAGATACCAAGTTCATCCTTAGAGCAAGGCACCCAATATATGAAAAATGGAAAAGTCTGTAGCAGCTCCACGTTTGAGTTTGCACAGACATTTGCACTTGAAGCAGCCTCAAATCCCACTGATTTACCCTTCCCTGATTGTGCCCAGCATCCAAACTCAGTGCAGTACAGAGGGCAGGGAAACATCCCATGCAAACAAAGTGAAATATCAACTTATATTTGTAGATTACTTTTTCACGTGTCTATAAATTACTACTCTGAAATACCGCCTACATCTTTTAGCTCTCCCCTGGTTAAACCCCCAGTCACAAAACCCCATCTGAGCCCAGGCTGCATCTTAAGCAGCAGAACTGAGCACAAAAGTTTTATTTCTTTGATTCTAAGACTAAAACAGCTCAGGACACCTCTAACAGTTGCATGCACAACTCATCAGCTTCGACAGAAAAAGGAAAGACCAAGTACGTGATACCTGCCCCTAACTGCCACTCCCTGTCCCAAAGTAGTGTCCCCAAGGACCCCAAAACCCCAAAGCTGTGGATCTCTGTCCTCTCCCTCAAAAAGCAGTGTCCCCAAGGACCCCAAAACCCCAGAGCTGTGGATCTGTGTCCTCTCCCTGTCCCAAAGCAATGTCCCCAAGGACCCCAAAGCTGTAGATGTCTGTCCTCTCCCTACAGCTGATACCTGCCCCTAATTTCCACTCTTTTCCCCAAAGCAGTGTCCCCAAGCACCCCAAAACCCCAAAGCTGTGGATCTGTGTCCTCTCTGTGTCCCCAAGGACCCCAGAACCCCAGAGCTGTGGATCTGTGTCCTCTCTGTGTCCCCAAGGGCCCCAAAGCTGTGGATCTGTGTCCTCTCTGTGTCCCCAAGGGCCCCAGAGCTGTGGATCTGTGTCCTCTCTGTGTCCCCAAGGGCCCCAAAGCTGTGGATCTGTGTCCTCTCTGTGTCCCCAAGGACCCCAGAGCTGTGGATCTGTGTCCTCTCTGTGTCCCCAAGGGCCCCAGAGCTGTGGATCTGTGTCCTGTCCCTCCAGCCCCGTTTGCTGTGGCCAGTGCTGGAGCTGCCAGCCCCCAGCTCTGACAGGAGCAGTTCTGCTCAGCACACTTGGGTGAGCAGCCCCTTCCAGCACAGTTTGTTATTCACATGCTCTGCCTGCTAATTGCTTTCTGAAATGGGCAAGGAACAGATGAGGAGCAGAATGCAGCTCCTGACAAATTCCCCGGCGCTGTAAATACGACTCACCTTGCTGTAAACAAGGAAATGCTAAAAGAGAAGGAAAGCAGCAAAGGCAGAACGCAGAGTACAGAAAAAAATAAAATAAGTCTCAAGCTTCTATGCTTCAAGGCAGCCTGCACAGGGGTGAGGACCCCAATCTATTTGGAGTTTCACTCCAAAGGCACCTGGGAGCCCCTGGGGAGCAGAGCTAATGCCAGCACAGCTACAAACCATGCCAGCAGAGCTGATTAGTGCCCAGCAACCTCTTTGTCTTGCTGAAGATACCCCAATCAAGGTCTCCCAGGCAGGCTCTCTGCCTTCAGAACTAAATCCTAAAGAATGGGAGCAAGGCAAGGTTTAGAAACAAAGCAAAGAACTTTATTTCCTTCAGGCTCTGAGTTTCTCATCAGTTAGGAGAGGCTTCTGCACCTCCCAGTGCACAGCCCCACCACAGAAACAAGGATCTGCTGCCTCTTTGCAGGTGTTATGTCTCTGCTATTTTAAGGAAAATATAATTTGCTCTTAAAGATAATGAGATTTAAAATTAATAAACTTGGGGCTTTAAGCTCTATGAGTTATGAATCCACAGGCAGCACTTTTAACACACTTCCAGATTTCTCCTCTTCGACAGCCACAAGGCCTCGAAGCTTTTTTAAACCCAAAACTTGAAGGTTCCCACATTTCCAGGAGCAGGGGCTCTACAGGGAAAACATCAAATACCAACAGATTCACAAGCACGTGGCAAAAACTGACAGCACTGGTGTATAAAGACCTGGAATTGGTGACTAAACTCCTGTGCAGTGATAGGGTCCAACAGTGTGAGTCATCCATCCCAGGGGGAAAGGCATTTCAGTTCTGGATGTAGAAGAAATACAAACCCAGCTGTCATTCTTTGGGGATAGAAGGTGCTGGAAGCCCTGAAATTATGGGCTGCAAGCACTGGGAAACTCAAGAATGACAGATAAATGGTTCCTAGAGTTTCTTGTAGAAAGAGAAGTAGGAGAGAACTTCCACGAGTGGGAAATGAACTCTGTCCCTGTTTGGGGCACGAGGGCATCAGCTCTGATAGAAGATATCAAGTGAAGTCAAGCAGATTAGGGATAATAACGACCACGGAAATTTGAATTCACGGGATCCCTTTTCTGCAGACAGATGGTCATTTCAGCTTTCTATTCTCTAATCCCTTGTTCTGCCAAGCAAACATCCTAAATCCCAGATAATGTAGGTTTTACCATCTCGTGCGTTTCCCCCAGCATTAAGGCTGGCCCCAGAGATAGGATACATATGCTGGAACATCTGCATGCCCCAGGAATTTACAGCCACAGGATTCTCCTACCTGGCTCCAGCCTCAGCAGCTCCTGACAAAGCAGCCTTTTCCAGCCATCGTGGGGATTAAAAGGAACTTTTCCTGAGGATGGGCTTTCCCTAGGAGCTGCTCAAAGTCCAAAAACAAACGTGAAACTCTGCTGGGAAAAAAATCAGGCTGCCAGACCAAGGCAAAAAGAGCTGATTTCTGAGGGAAGAGGGAGAGGAGCAGGAGACTGATGAGGGCTTGGTGCTCAGAAATTCATTCCCAGTTTCCCTGTTTGTCAGCTCAAGTGATTCACTGAAGCAGCTCCCGGAAACTCACCGAGGGCGTTCACAATTAAACAGATATTGAGCTGAATTTCATGAAATATGCATATTGTTTGCTTTCTAAAAAGCTGTTTAGATCAGGCCGTGAAAAGACCAGAAATTGAGAATTAGAGTAACAATCACTCCCCAAGTAGCCTCTAATGAGCTCTGGGTGGATGTGGAACAAAGGGATAGTCTGGAGGAGCTGCAAGGGATGCTCTGGACACGCTCTGCTGCTGTTGAGAAATGGTCCAGAGCTCTTGGAACCAGCTGCAGGTCCAGCCTGGCTTCCTCACAGGGCAAAGTCTCCAAGGATGAATTATTGCAGCACAGAAATCACACCTGCACTGTTAATGATGGTCACAGCAGAGTCCCCACTGGGATGTCTCAATAAATGCATTTTTTAGGAGCTCCAGAGGCTGAGCAGGTCTTTGGGGAACCCAGGAACTGTGGAAAAGCCCCTGGGTGGGGAACAGGGCCCCTCCAGCCAGGCTGTGAGAGCTGAGCTTGGGGACAGGGCGAGGAGCTGGTGTCCCCTGCACTGGGTTCTCCTCCCCTGCTGCGTGTCCCTCATCCTCCTCCCACACCATTTTGGACAGGGGAGGGACATCCCTGACTAGGAGGAGTCACCCTCCTCCACTTTCACCCTTCCACAGGGCAGGATTTGGGATTTCAAACTGGGAACACCCTCCCCGACCTGGAAATTTCCTCCCTGACCTGGAAATATCCTCCCTGAGGTTCCAGAGGAGCCCATCACGCCCCAAAAACTGCTGTTTCTGTCTCCCACTCCGTGGCTAATGGCTCATTGTTTGTATTCATGCACGAGGAGTAAATTCTTCATTATTGGAGAGAGTTCTGACATGTACAAACAATTGGAGTAAATTGATTGTATTTTCCAAATCATCACACAGGCTCTAATTCTATCTGCAAGGCGCTCTAATTTGCACTAGAATTGCCTCCTAAATTAGGAATTAGAGCTTTTGACAGAGAGGAGCAATGGCTGTCCTTGTGTCACAAGGCTGGAAGGCTGCAGGTCCCCTCCCAGCTCATACCAAAGAGCCTTTTTGTCCCTCAGAATTTACTCATGGCTGGTGGAGGAGATAGATCACTAAAGGAGCTTTTAAGGGAGGAAAGGAACAAGCTGTTCTTTTAAAAAGGAATAAAGTGTTTAAATGTAATTGTTCTATACCCAGAACGTGCCTTTTTCTCACGCAGGAATTCCCTTGGAAATTGGACACAGAAAGCTTTGCACACCTTTTTCTTGAATGGAGATGCTCAGGTGGGAGCAGCACTGAAAATCGAGTCTCAGAACACGCAGGGAGTGGATTTGTTGGTGCAGGAGGCAGAGGACAGGGTGCCCTGTGCTCTCCCAGACATGAGGTCATCGGTGCCAGCCCCCGAGGATGGCAGGGAGACAAAATCATTGAGTTCATTTGAGTCATGCACCCAAAAAACGTCTCTGTGTGCAGGAAGGGCAGGGATCAGGGCGTTCTGCACTTCCCAAAATGCCAGACACGGGGTGTGTGCTCCTCACAATTCACCTTCTCCAGCCCAAACACGGACTCCTCATCCTGCTCCCAGCCCTCACAGGCTCCTTCCTCAGGGGAGGAATGAGATAGATGTCAGCCAGACTGCTGAAACAGCGGAAGGAGCAGCATGACAAAATAAATTCTAAATATATAAGGCTTAACACTCAGGTCGCTCTGTGGGTGGTAGAACCACAAAACCCTGAATTTCCCGTGGAAATGGATGGAAGTTTAGGCTCAAAGCAGCTTTTCCTGTTCCCGGGACATCTGGGATGTCTCCCACACGGATCTTGGCTTCCTGGAAGGGTGACCTTACCCTCAGCCCCCAGCCCTGGGATTGACACCCTTTCCTCTCCCACCCGTGTTCACAAAGCCTATGGAAACAGAGAATTAACACCTCTTTCTCTCCCACCTGTGCTTATGAAACTTAGGGAAATACAGGATTTTACCAGTCCCTTTGGGTAATAAAAATAACATCCTCATCGAGTTCTCTTTGCGACTGACACATGCTGGAGAAATCTGTTGGAAATTCACAAATGGTTCAAAAGCTATCAGAGAGCCAAAGAGAGTGGGATCTTAAAGGCCCCTGTCTTGTTTGAAAACCCAAGGAAAACCATCTCAGAGGAATAAATATAATTATCACCCCAGCCCAGGGAATGCTCACAAGCTGGACCAGACACAAAGGAATAGATAAATAATGGAGAGGGAAGGGGGAAGCCAACACTGCATCTCTCAGATATGCAAAACCACCCAGCCAGACCCCAGGGAGCCAAAGAACTGCCTTTGTACAGCAATGATTAAAGACAAAACAAACACGGCTGACTTCTTCCCCCTTTGCCTTTCAGCAATTACAGAAATTTAACCTGAAGCACACTGTGTGTGCACCCAGTTATGTGCAGAGCAGTGTGAGCTCTTGATTTCCAAACCAGGTGGTCAGGGAGAGGGATTCCTACATGGAATGGGGTGCTGGGTGGCAGCACCCATGATTTCTCCCTCTGCTCAGGAGCACAGATTTCCTGCACGAATGGCAGGGCCCTGGAAGCAGCACCTGAGGTCAGGCAGGACTGCCAATGCATTACCAGCACTCTGGCAGCCTCTCTGCAGGACACACACCAAGCCACTCAGAGCCTGAAATGAGTCAAGACAGTCATTTAGGAAAGGAGGAATTTCACCTCTGAGCAGTGTTTGAATTTGCCTTTGGCCCTGTGCCACCCACAGTCTGTTTTCAAAATCCTTCTGTGTGAGCACAGATCAGCCTCACTCTTCTTCACAGCAGCCGTGGCCACTCTCAACTTCGTGCAAACAAGCACACTTTAAAAAAGGTGTTTTCCTGCCTTTTAACTTTGTTTTTTTATCTTTGGAGGGCACATTCCCAAGGCTTTCCCTCTGCCCACAAGCATAAAGAAGTGAGAGATTAGGGGTGGAGTAAGGAAAGCAGCACAGCACTCTGAGAAACGAATCACAGAATGAAAATAACATAATTCCAGGAACCAGAGCCTTTAATGAGGAGAAACCAGGATCATGGACCAGAACCAGAGCCTTTAATGAGGAAACAAAGGGGAAAACCCAGGATCATGGACCAAAACCAGAGCTTTCAATGAGAAAACAAAGGGGAAAACCCAGGATCAAGGAGCAGTTCAGCAAGCTGAGAGCAGTGTGGTGCTCCCAGGTGACAGCAGAGTCTCCCTTCAGCTAGAGCAGCTCCAGCCCTGCCTCTGAGGTGCACAGATGCAATGTAAAATCCCCAAGCACATCCTGAGCAGTGCACCTGTATAAATGTACAGGTGAAGGATCAGTGGGTTGTGGGGTGAGGGTGTGGATTCCTTTATTGCCTGTGAGCAGCTGGGCTGGCTCAGGGTCCTGCACCCCTTTGATTGTGCCGACAAAACCTCCCACATTGGCCTGGAAACTTGGTGGGAGCCGTGCTGGGAGAGCTGCTGCACCCTTGGAGAAACATCCCTGGAGCAACAGAAACATCCCTGCTCTCCTTCAGCACAGGGAGAATTGGCCCTGGATGCTCCTGTGAAAAAAGCAGCTGTGATTTGTTGTTTTTGGGGTGGTTGTTGGGTTTGGGGTTTGTTATTCAGAGCTATTTTTGTGACCTTTCCTTTCCTTTCCTTTCCTTTCCTTTCCTTTCCTTTCCTTTCCTTTCCTTTCCTTTCCTTTCCTTTCCTTTCCTTTCCTTTCCTTTCCTTTCCTTTCCTTTCCTTTCCTTTCCTTTCCTTTCCTTTCCTTTCCTTTCCTTTCCTTTCCTTTCCTTTCCTTTCCTTTCCTTTCTCTTTCCTTTCCTTTCCTTTCCTTTTCCTTTTCCCCTTCACTTTCCCTTTCCTGCACTTTCCTTTCCTTTCCTGCACTTTCCTTTCCTGCACTTTCCTTTCCTGCACTTTCCTTTCCTGCACTTTCCTTTCCTGCACTTTCCTTTCCTGCACTTTCCTTTCCTTTCCTGCACTTTCCTGCACTTTCCTGCACTTTCCTTCCCTTCCCTTCCCTTCCCTTCCCTTCCCTTCCCTTCCCTTCCCTTCCCTTCCCTTCCCTTCCCTTCCCTTCCCTTCCCTTCCCTTCCCTTCCCTTCCCTTCCCTTCCCTTCCCTTCCCTTCCCTTCCCTTCCCTTCCCCATTTAAATGAATTATCCAGGGTTTTTGCTGCCAATCCTCCCCTGGAGTGCCCAAAACTGGAGGCAAAGCAGGGCTGGTGCTGCCCTTTCCTCAGGCACACCTTTGGCAGGAAGGATGAGGCTGTGGCTAAAACTCTGTATTTGCTATCACAGCAATCTCTACGCAGCCAGAGGGAAAGGATTTATAATTATTATTTATAATTATAAATGCAGATTTTACTCCCAAGCAGTTTTCCACAAGGTCACTTCATATTTGGGCCAAAGAAACACCTTTGACGATTTCTAACACCACACCCTTCATGCAAAACTGTTTTTTTATGTGCAGGCAGAGCCTAAACAGACTCCATGGAAACCTCAAAAAATTGAAGTCTAGCCCCTTATTTTCAAAAAAGAGTGGGGGGAAAAATACAGCTTTGTCTTACACTGTAAGACAGAAATACAGCCACAGTATTCCCTCCCAAATAGTCTTTTTTAAATAAAACCACCTCATCCATTTCATAAAAGCAACTCATTTTAAAATAGCACTACTTTGGCATTAAAAATGTTTCCCCTTCATAAAACACCACTGCTACATTTTTAATATAAGAGCAATTCATATCAGCTAGAAATATGCTGGAGCTTATACTTAAAGGGATATTAAAAATATTTCCAAGGCACAGGAGCTATTCAAATGCATCCTTCCCCCTTTTTCTCCCTACATGGGGATAAAATAGCTTCTAAGAGAGCTGACAAAGGGTTTTCCTTTTTAATCACAACTGCTGCCCATTTTTCAAGCAAGATTCTACAAACCCTCTGTGTCCAACCCAACAGGAGATGGAGGTGTGGACTCCAAGCTCAGAAAGTTTGATTTCCTCTCTGGAGTCCAGTTCCTGGTGTGTCCACCCAAATCAGTGATAGGAATGAACACTTTCAGGTCTTACATCCACAAGTGAACCCTAAATTTGAAATCCAGATCACACAGAAAAAGCCAGACAAGTGGAATTTCATGTCCTGTTCCTCCTGCACCCAAATTTGAGCAGGGTTTTATGCTGACAGGCACTGGCACACACACACACACACACATTTGGCTGGAAATCATGGCCTATCCTTTCCCTTCCTAAGCAGCAGGAGGTTTCATTAACTAAAAGCAAGTCATTAAGGAACAAAAAGGAAAAAAAATAGAGATAAGAATTGGGAAATCCAAAATAATTGTGTTCATTTTCCAATAGTGCTGCAGTCAGATGCACTGAGGAACTCTGGCAGGAAAGAAATGTGGAAATAAAAGAGTTCCCCTCTGCTGCCAGCTGGCTGCAGAGCTGCTGGTGCTGAAGCAGTGGCAGAAGTCGGGGTTGTCTCTGGTTTTGGGGAAGCCACATGTCCAGGACAATCCTTCTCCTGTCACACAGCTGCTGCTCCCCATCACCCTGGGGGGTTCATTCAGACATCATTTCTTATTCATATATTAGATGCTTCAACTCCTCTATACTGGTGAAAAAAACCCTCATTGGGTTCATCTTGTTTGCACAAACCTTCCACCTGTGAACCCTCCATTCCCTGCAGCCAAACCCTGTTGTTGTCCCCAGGATTTTCAGCTTGGAATCCAACACCCTGCACCAAACCTGGAAATCCTTTTTATTAACACCATTTTAGCCATCCCTCAACATTCTGGCCCGGATTTTTTCCTTGTGGAAAGTCTCTCCAAGCCAGAGAGCATTTTTGGAAGCCAAGAGTTTTGGAGAGAATGTTTAATGTGTGTAGGGACACAAGGAAAGGGAAGTTATCAGCAGAACCAATTTGCTGTGTGGCTGTAGATGGAACACTGGGAACACACAGGAGCAAGGTAAATCTGACCAATTTACACCTGCAATGGTAAAAAACTTATCAAGGGAGGGAAAAAGATTTTCTGTCAGCAAACTGTCACCTCTGTCCTCCATAAATCCCTGTGCCCAGAGGCTCCCAAACCTTGCTCACGTTCCTCTTCCCCTCTGTGGAATCGGCACCCGAGTCTCACGTCTGCAAATTGAGGAAAGAGGAGTTAAACTTTCCCTCATCCTGCCTGGAAAAGAGGCAGAGATCACTGCCACACAGCTAAGTGCCTGAATGCTTCTTCCCAGAACTCACCTCCTTTGTTTTCCAAAGCAGTGGGACAAAGCTGGATGCACTGATATTTATTTTCCCGGTGGGTGGAACTGGGAGCAGAAAGCAGTGAAGTGCTTTGCCTGAGGCAGCAGATCAAGTCGGCAGCAAAATGAAAAACCTGAGTGTGACCCTGGCTGGTTTGATGATTGCCCACCTGACTGTGCCACCTCCTGCCTGATCTGCAGCACATCCCCGCACCAGCCGCTTGTTGTTTTTTACTCAGCAGTGGAAAAGCAAATATTTATAGAAAAGGCCACAGCATTTGCCAGGTGGGGATTTGTGCTTTAACGAGGCAGGGATGTGGAATTTATCAGGCACAGATAAGCTTTTGAGGAACTGGGGGAGAAGTGTTCATTAGCTGGCAAGATGCATTCCCAGGCAGCAGCACTGTTCCCCTTTCCATCAGCAAATCACACCTTTGCAGCAGGATTAGTTGATGCCTTTAATGATAATGTAAGAAGATTACACTCCCCCTTTCTCTTCACGATCCCAAGCCCTTAAATACAGAGAGCCAGCGACATTTCTTGAAATATCACCGTGGAATTACCACTCTCCTCGAACAGAGAGCTGGAGAGGCCATCGGAGCAGAGCAATGCCTCAAACGAGTTCCTACAACAGCTCAGAGAGGGAAAACAGGAGCGGGTGAACACCTCAGATCCCATCTCAGCTGGGCCTGGAGCAGGGACAGCCTCAGCACATCTGGAGGGAAAACAGGAGCAGGTGAACACCTCAGATCCCATCTCAGCTGTCCTTGGAGCGGGGACAGCCTCAGCACATCTGGGAGCTCAGCACATCTGGGAGCTCAGCACATCTGGGATGCTGACCTGAGATAATCCAAACGCTGAGCTCCACCCGAGCTCTCCTTTTGGGATGTTTCCAGCCTGAGCCAAGCTGAGGAACACGGATCCTGGGAATTGGGAAGCTGGGGAATCCCATTCTGCTTTGTCCCTGACATGTCCTTCCTGGGGAGGGGTTTGCAGCTTTCAGCACTGCTATCCAGGGGATATTTATATTGGGAGATGCAAATTAAGGAACATTCCTCTAACACAGAAAGCTCTAATTAACAAATAGTCCATCCAGGCTCAGTTAAATATTTTAATGATCTGACAGAGCTGAGCAGGGCTTGGAAACTGAGCTGCAGCATTTTTTTTTTTAAAGCAGGAAGGCTCCACTCTGAGAGTTTAGGGACAGGAGAGCTGGAACTAAACCAAAGGGAATAAAGATGAAACCAAAGGTGTAACAGAATATTGGCAGTGGATGAGAGGGGGGAGTTTTCTATTAATTAAATTATTCAGTTTAGGTCCTGCTAAAGTTTCCCCAGGCTCTAATCCTCTGCTGAGGAGCACCAATACCCTGACCTTTGTTTGAGCACCCACAATTAGGGGTTTCTCATCCAGCCCCATCTCCAATTGATCACCAGGGAAAGGTGGGGTGGCACACAGGACAGGCAGCTTTAATCAGTGCAGTTTCTGGAGGGATAAAGGATCCAGGAAAGCTCTCACAGGACTTGTGTCTTCCCCAGCCCCAAAGTGGTGGTGGGACTGTTTGTGGCTCATGAAACACTCAGCCCTTTCCTTCGCGGGGAGATAAGAACATCCCAAATACCAAGATAAGAGCTGCTTATGGAGAAATTAAGAAAAAGAAAGAAATCCTCCTTTTCTCTACATTTTGTACCTATTTTTACCATCCTTTATGTGAGACATTATTCTCTGTTAAAGCCTAGAGGGTGACTTAGAGGTGAAGAAAGTTCTTGATTTCTATAGGAATACAGAGGACTTGACTTCTTGCTACGTATTTTTTAATTCTAAAATTTCCTTTGGTTTTACCCGTCTGAAATCCCCCAGGATGGATTTGTGAGGCAGCAGCTCTTGGAAGGCAGAGGGGCAGGCACAGAGCTGGCTCCTGGCACAGGGGCTGGGCTCATTCCCTGCTCTTTGCTCCATCCCATCCCTGGGCCCAGGAGATGTCTGTGCTTCCCAGCCCAGGGAAATCCAGGAAAGGGAACCTGAGAAAAAGTTTTCCTGGAGAGAAAATAACAAGAAACAAAAGGCTGGAGATGTTTTGCTGATTCCTCTTTGCCCACAGCATCCCAAACCTGCTGCTGTCCTGGATGAGTGAGGCAGAGCAGGGTGTAAAAAAGGGCCCTGATTGCTCTTCTGTGCACACCCAGAGGGCTTTGATCTCCCTGGACACTGGGATTTCAGGGATGTGATTGCATTTCCACTGAGGGATGGAAGAAGCTGGTATCAGTCTCCAGGTTTCTTGAAGCTGAGCAAACTCACAGAGGATTGTGGTAAAAAAACCAAACAAACAAATAAACAAAAATAGTTTCTACCAGAGCACTTGGAATAAACCCAAGCTCAACAAAGGGATCTCATTTCTGGGAACCAGACTAGTTTATATTTAATTTCATATAATTCATCTTCCCTCTTGCTGTACCTCCACCCATGTGTTTCTGCTGCTCCCTGAGCCAACAGAATGAATAAAAATCCCAGGTTGAGCCTTTATTAGCGTGTGTAATGCAAGTCAAGCTGCTTTGAACATCCTCTTGTTGGGTATTAATGCAGCATGCCATTTGTTACACGAGTATTTTGCTGTGGCAGACAGAAAGTGACATTTATGGGTCTATCATGAGAATGAATTTCACCATCCATTAAAATGATGTACAGGTAAACACTCCATTCATTTTAAATCCAGGAGCTTTGGTTCTTTCTCTGCCTTGCTGGATGGGTCCATCAATACAACCACTATTAGCCAAACTATTTGCTGGGAAGTGAGAACGACTGAAAAATGTTACAGGCCTGTAATTAAAGGGGTTGTAGCTTGAAGGGAGAGGAAAAGAATTAAAGTTATTGCTGAACTCTGCTCTTTTAGATCTGTGATCTCTGGAGCTGGAAAGGCACTGCCCCATTCCATCAGCAGGAGACACCAACCAGCCCAGGGTCAGAACTACAAAATATTTATCTAAAATTAAAGTTATAAAAAGGTCAGTGTCTGGCAAATCTGTAAATCTGGGTTGACAAACCACTCTGTTGGGTGCAGCCACTGTAGGAAGGCACTGGGGCCTCGGCTGTTGATGAAGTTGTCCCTTTGTAGGACAGGTTGGTGTCACTCAGCCACCAGGTCCCACCAGGAGCTGAAGGACAAGTTCTTATTACCATAAGAATTTATTACCACGAGTGTGGACACACACATTCACAGAGCTGGGGAATCACAGCTTGGGAATCCTTTCCAGGCCTGGATTTCTCCTGACTCTCAGCTCCATTCCCAGGCTGCCAAGCTGACTGCAGCTTCAGTTAGGGAGGAGTCTCCCAGGGTGAGAACACGGTGACAAACAGAGTGGAATTCATCACCAACATTAACCCCTGGTGTCTTTGCCGTGGGACACATCCTGAGGTGCTGTCCCAAGGATGTTTTTCCCAATTGTCCCATGAGCTCCTGTCCTGTCCTGGCTGCACTAACACACTTTAAATCCGGGCTGTCTGTACAATAAATTGGCCTTTTTTCCCCAAAGAGCCCCGTGTGTGTTGCTGTCCTTTCTCTCTCTTTGCAGCACAGTGACCACACACGAGGATATTTTGCAATTCCCGGCTTGGGAGGATGCACATGACGTTTCCTAGAGAACTGCCATGAGAAATGAGCGAGGCAGGAAGCTCCAAACGTGAGCCACGTCCCTTGGAGAATGCAGCCCTGTTGTTTACCCACTGTAATTGTAGAAATTAAGGTAATAACAATTACAATTAAGTGACTCATATGTACGACCGTGCAATTAATTTAGGCTTAGAGGCAGGGTTATTGTGCATTAAATAAAAGGCAATGATGATGGATCAGGCTGTGTTTGTTGGCTCAGGCAGGGGCATTGCCCAGCTGGGTCCAGCCAGGGGAAGCTCCTGGGATCAGGGAACAGCTCCCACTTCCCTGGCTGCAGCATCAATCCCGGCTCTGCCAACCCCTGGTGCTTTTTGCAGACTCAGGACGCTCCCCTGGCTCTCTGGGGCCGGCCTGGAAGGGCTGTGCTTGTGAAAAACGAGATTCACTTTCTCGGTCAATTTTATATGGTTTAATAAAAGACAATAAAAGACAAACAATAAAGCAAAAGGTTATATGGGCGGGTGCTTAGCCTTTAGCCAAGAGCACACCCTAACTCAGAAAACACATCATTAAATGCATCAACATGTTGCATATTCATAGATCTTTCATGCATTATTCAAAATCATCCCCCCCAGCCTGTAAATCAACATGTCAGTGCTCCCTGATAACAGAAGATCAATAAATTCTTTCCCTGGGGTTCTAGTGTGTCACCAATAATCTAAGAATGTGAAGAATTGCCTGATTATCCTTTTTTTTTTACCATTCTCTGAGTTAGTTACATGAACAAAAGTTTTTTGCATCACCATGTTATCGTCCAAGAAAAAAAAATATATTTATCACACTACTATTTCTAGGTTTTTTTAACAGCAGAACTAAAAGAAACTATATTCACACAGCAAAGTTTTCCAACATTATACATAAAGCATTCATTTTAGTATTTGTGAAAAGCCATTGACAATCTCAGTGACAATCTGCGGTAGTTTGTAAAGATTTTTTTAAATTTTACTTGCTTTTACTCTTACTTGAATTTTTTCTGAAATTTTTTCTTATCTCAACTTTTTAGAATAAACTGACTGATTAGTTTTCTGTACATTGCCAGTGTAAAAAAAGAAAAGTGCATGAAGAGAGAAAAAGTATTCTGAAGGTTTTATTCTGAGTTATTTTTCCTATAGTTTCTAGTAATAAACTTTTCTTTGTACCATTTAAAGTTACACCTGTTCTACCTTCCTCCTAATCCTACTTCACAACAAAAAAAATTCAAATTAATAAACCAGAAACACTACACAATGCCAGCAGTTCTGTTCCTAAATTGCCAGAGCTCCACACCCACCTGTTGAATTTACATGAAGTTTTTCCTGCTTTTGTGAATATTTTGAGCCACTGAATCTCTAATTCTGTCAGCTTTTAACCATGGTTGTCATGGTTAACCTGGTGCTGACACCATCAGAATAGATTTGTTCACAGCAAAATGGGTGCCCACAAATCAAGAGAACAAAAGGCTTCTGTGTCTCATTTTTAATTCCAGTGGCTGCATTTTCAGAGTCTAAATATTTCTAATTTATCACCTGCAGTCTCCTACTCATCCAGTAAGAACCAGAGAATTTAGAAGTTATGGCAGGAAAGCTTTTAAGAAAGAAATCTCTTTCTTTTCCTGATAACATTCTTCAAAATAAGTGAAAAAAAAAAAAAAAAAAGGTGTAGAAAAGCCAATGCAAAAAATTATTTCTCAGTAGGATGTGTTATAAAATGCTCCTAGAGGCATCAGCAGGTCTAGGATTCCCATAAATAAGTTTTCCATAATCAGACAGTATTTAATTAACACCCAGAAACTCCCTGACAGAATCTAAATGGAATCTTTAAGGCACTTAATTTAGAAAGTGTTGCTGAAACGCATTGCAAATGCTTCTCCTGGCCAGTTGTTTCTCTCCCACTGATGCAGAAGCTTCATCTCAAGGGCAGCTTGTCTGCCTGAGTTTGGGCAACCTAAAACGCTACAAATCACTTTCAAAGTGGATCTGTTGAATTCATCCTCCTCGTTCTCTCAATTACAGCCCCTTCCCCGAGGAAAGAGAACCTGGGAGCTGAGGCTGAAACAAGCAGAAAGCAAGAGGGTATTTCCCAAAAAAATTTTAAAAAGTGCTGTAGGAATAATTACTGAGACTGCACAGCTCTTGTTCTATCAAAGAAATTATTTTCAGAGTAATCCTCGCTCTCTCCTTGCTCGTTCGTGCTCACATTCCTTTGGACACGTTTGGTACAGCAGTTAAGCTTTGCCTTTGATCTCTTTATTAGCAGGGGTCCTTGGGAATGGGTTTTTATTAAAAAACATGCCCTGGAAAATGTTCTGTTGCAAAATCAGTCCTGGCGTGGCAGTTTGCTGAGTGAGGGGTTAGTGATGCTTCTGGTGCAGAGCAGGAGAGATTTGCTGGAATTTTTCAGTGGAGGAGGGAGAAGGGTTTGCTTTGTCCAGACCAAATCCCACTCGAAACCCACCCACCCTGCCAGGGGTTTCAGAGTGGGTAAAACCAAACGTGGAGGGAAAAGTGCAGCCAGAGGGACAAGGATTCCTCTCCCAACATGATTCCACAGCTCCAGACATGGGGATTTCAGAGATTCCTCCACTCACCTGTGGTGTGTTTATATTCCACAGGCCACGATGGATTTTCCCTTTTTACCCCCCATTAATTTGTACTCTGTGATTACTCATTCTCACATGGGTGCAAACATCCTGGAAAAATCACATTTCTTCTTGGATTCTCCCAGTCTCTTTCACCTTCTGACCTGAGTGAGACACACTCAGACTATTTTCCACTATTTAGTGATTCCCACTGCTGTGAAAACCCCTTTTTTCAGCTGGGGAGGGCAGGGGGAGGAGCAGATGTAGCAGAAATGATGAGCACTGAAGCCCCAGAGCTCCTCTTTCTCCATGGAGCAGGGTTAGCCCAGGGAACAGAAATTCCAGCTGACGTGGCTGCAGCTTGGTCCCAGAATAGAAGGTTACAGAGCTCCCCTCTGGGCTGAAACAGCTTTTTCCTAAAAAAAAAAAAGATGTTGAATTGAGGGGTCTGCAGGACATGGCAGAGATCCCACAGCAAGGGGCTGGAACTGGGCTGGGGGAATCAGCCTCTTCCAATCCCAGTTCCCAATTCCCCATTCCCCATTCCCCAATCTCCATTCCCAATTCCCCATTCCCAATTCCCAATTCCCCATTCCCAATTCCCCATTCCCAATTCCCACCCCATTCCCCATTCCCCATTCCCAATTCCCCATTCCCCAATCCCCATTCCCCATTCCCCAATCTCCATTCCCAATTCCCCATTCCCCATTCCCAATTCTCCAATCCCCATTCCCCAATCCCCATTCCCCAATCCCCATTCCCCAATCCCCAATCCCCAATCCCCATTCCCCATTCCCCAATCCCCATTCCCCATTCCCAATTCCCCATTCCCCATTCCCCAATCCCCAATCCCCAATCCCCAATCCCCAATCCCCATTCCCCATTCCCAATCCCCAATCCCCAATCCCCAATCCCCATTCCCCATTCCCCATTCCCCATTCCCCAATCCCCATTCCCAATTCCCCATTCCCCATTCCCAATTCCCCAATCCCCAATCCCCAATCCCCATTCCCCATTCCCCATTCCCCATTCCCCATTCCCCAATCCCCAATCCCCATTCCCCAATCCCCATTCCCAATTCCCCATTCCCAATCCCCATTCCCCATTCCCCATTCCACATTCCCCATTCCCCAGGATCATTCAGGCTGGAAAACACCTCCAAGGAGATCCAGTGCAGCCTGTGCCTGACCACCACCTTCACCAGACCACTGAGTGCCGTGGCTCATGGTTTTAGAGACATCCTTAGCTCTTGAAAATACCCCACTCTGGTGGGCATTTAGAACTCTGCGTCCTTCTCATATTAAAATGTTGCCAATTTCCCACCTCACCTGCAATTCCCACTGCACACAACCTGTGCACTGAAGCCCTTCTGCACCTCCAAGGCAGCTGAGCGACCAAGATCATGCCAGACACAACAATTTGACCCCAACAAAACACATTTAACTCTTTGGTGGAGGTCTCCCCGAGGTGTCCCAGCCCTGTGTCAGCATCCAGGGTGTTCTCCTGTCCCAACCTGCCCATCCTGTCCCTTCCCAGCTGTCACCTCCCAGAGCAGCAGGCCCAGGCTGCAGCTGGTGCTGAGCCTTTTCCAGGCAGCTGTGCCCAGCCCATTGTTCCCTCTGCAGACAAGGAACGTTTGCAAATGTGTTTGAACCCCCCCCAGCCACAGAGGATGCAGCCATGCCGGGTTTTTGGCTGATTGTAATGGACACGAGATAATTCACACGTTATAAAGATCGGTTTACAATGAAGAATGATTGTTTTTCAGCCTGATAAGAGAGGGTTTGAGAAACAGCCATTTCTTTTTTTGTGAAGCTCAGGCATTCAAAGCCATTCACAAAATGTCTACAAATAAGAAGAAGGCAGCATCAGCTGAAAGAAAATGATCTTGGGGAGGAAACTCATACTGGCCATGTGTGTTTTTCCACTTTTTTGTTTTGGGTTTTTTTTTGTTTTGGCAGCAGGATATGAGACACTGCTTGGAGCATCTCCCTGCCACTGGAGTCAAAGTCAAGCCTAATGTTGTAGGCTCGGTTTATGTGCAAATCTTGCTCCCAGGCTTAGCAAAACCCGACAGAATAGAGCCAAATGTGCACCCCCAGCTGTTCCAAACTCAGCTCAGAGCATCTCCTGCTGCTGGAGCAAAGTCAGACCTAACCCCAGCCTGTGGGCTGCTGTCTGCAGAGCTCAAACACAAACCAGGCTGAATGTCCAGCTTAAACTGCTCCC
The DNA here is from genome assembly GCA_037013685.1 of Acridotheres tristis. Taxonomy (NCBI): domain Eukaryota; kingdom Metazoa; phylum Chordata; class Aves; order Passeriformes; family Sturnidae; genus Acridotheres; species Acridotheres tristis. The sequence continues at coordinate 3,877,706 of CM072911.1, read as the reverse complement.
AAAACCTCTCCTAGCCAGGACAGAAGGGGAAAGTGCTGCAGGGCGCAGAGGGGACGTGGCAGTTCTGAGCACGGGGCGTTTTTTGTTATTTTGGAGAGGACTCCCATCTCCTCCCGCTCCACTCCCTCAGCAGTCCTGCTCACCTGAGCAGGGAGGGATGTCAGCAGCAGCCATACCCTCCCTGGAATGGCTGTTCCCTAAAATAAGACATTTATAGACGGTGAAAAAACCCAGAAAATTGGCTCAGAAAGCGCCTCTAGAAAGATTCTGCAAGATGAGGGTCAGCACAATTACCCTGAGATGGAAACTGCTGTGCCCCAGGCTGGGAGAAGGGCAGAGTGTCCCTGCATCACCCAGGGATGGAGGCACTGCCAGGGCTCAGCCCAAACGCAACATTTAAAGCCCAAACGCACCATTTAAAGCCCAAACGCACCATTTAAAGCCCAAACACACCATTTAAAGCACAAACAAACAAAAAGCTGTAGCCCCAAAAGCACCGAGCTCACACTCACACGACAGAAAATGCCACCTCACCACTAATTAATTCAGTTCTGCAGAGCTTTCCAAGAGCTTTACATAAGAGGCTCCAAACAAATGCGAGGCGTTGTTAAGAAAACGCTCGGTCTTTTTAACAAATTAATTAATTTGTGGTGTCTCCTTGATGGCAAGCATTATCTAATGGAAGTGAAAACACCAGATCAAGCAGACATATCCCATTCCACAGGCAATCCAAGCACAGAGAGTGACAGGGAAGGATCTTGAGGGTGTAGCAGGGGAGCACCAAACAAACAGGCAACCACATATGTCTCATTTCATTTAATATCTGCTATCTGTGTGTGAATAAACATTTCATATCACACCTTTTGATGGCTGCCACAACAATATCTCAAAGAGAGAGCTCCTTCTTCACAGGGAAGGGGAGTTGCTCGTGTGTGAGAAGAGGGAGATGAAAGACAAGCCTTGCAATGGAGCTGCAGCACAGCCGCAGACCTTTTAAACCCTTAGGATTTATATGTCATTAAATAATTAACTCAATGATGCATGAGAGAAAGTGATGTAAAAGACCTCAGTTAATTGCTTCCATTGCAGCAGGTACCAGGTCTTTGTGATGAGATACAAGCAGGGTGAACTTTGTTTGGGAGATTGCTTTTTAAATGCAGTCATAAAAAGAGTGAAAAATGGCTCGTTTGGACACGACTTTTGTTTGCTGGAATGTTTGGTTTTTTCGGGTTTTTTTTGTGTGTTGCAGTGTCTTTGCCTTAAATTAACTGATATAATCAGATGCCAGGCTCAGCCCTGCCCTCGTGCCATTGGCTTTGTGGTGTTCTCTCTCTCCTCATGAATTCCAGGGACAGTGAGAGGCAGAGCAAGGCCTGTCTGAACTATGGATTTTTAATTAATTTATCTGCTGCCTTTTATCTCTCAGTATTCACAGGCTGGTATAAGCAATTTGGTTTAAACTGCCTGCTGCATTCTGCCACCTCTCTTGGGATTATCCTGTAGTCTAATAGGATATAATTCCTGATTGTGTCAAACTCTCAGTGCTTTATTTAATCCCGCTAGTTTTTTTCAGACTTTTCTGTGTCACCCTTAAACCCTTTCCTATCCTGCTGCTCAAAAACTCTGACAGATTTTCCTGCAGATTCTGGAAGGAGGAAATTCAAGTCAAGTCTTGGATTTAATCCCCAGGGCATCCCACTACACTAAATTAAATAGCTGGGTGAGAAATTGGAATAGAAACAGAGGACAGAGCACAACCTACAGCCTGCCCTGAACCCTGACAAGCCTCAGGGCAGCTCCAGGGTCGAGATTTCAGCTGAATTTCGAGTAAGGCTCTGCTTGTTCTTCCAACTTGTTGCATTTTAAACGAGTGGGGTGGGAAACTAATGGGGGAGAAAAGGCAGCAATGGAACACCCATTAGGATTTAGGATTTAGGATTCTGGTCAAAGGTGTGCAGTCAGAAGGGGCATTCCCACTCCCAGCTTTACCAGGGGGGAAATGAAGTCACTGTGCAGGGTTTGTGTGCCACTGCCCACACTGTCACCTCAGCTCCTGGTGACATAACCTGCACTTATCCTCAGAGGAAGATTAGGTTTACATGATCCAGATGGGGCCATTTCAGCCAGGTTGCTGCTTCATTATTTAAAAGGTTAAAAAAAAAAAAAGAAAAAAAAAAAAAAAAAAAAGGAGAGGGGACTAATCTGGTGCCATCTGCTCTGGCTGAGGTGAGAAAATTCTGCCAGGCTTTTATGTTCACCCCTGTCCACTGGGTTCAGGGGGGGATCCATTCCCACTGAATGGCACATTGTCACCTTGGCTGCTGCTGCCCCAGAGCGAGCACCAGGGGCTGAGAGGGGCTGAGAGAAGCTCTGCTGCCCTCAGCAGATGGCCTGGCCATGGCCAGCAGGAGCCCAGGGGTGGCAAGTGCTCAAGGGGTGCTCCTTGCCCTGATCCCAGCCCAGAGGCTGTGCAGGCTGGGGGACACTGGAGCTGTCACCACTGGGAAGGTGGATGTCCAAACTGGTGCCTCAGGATTTTTGCTTTTCTATTTTCCATCCATTTGTAACCCTGCAGTTCTTCAGTGCAGAACTCTAAACTCCATATCCAGTGTGAGCTGCTGCTCTCCCATTTGGGGCACACACAACAATTCCTCTCCAGGCCTGGCAATCAAGGACACCTCACTGCCTCAGGCCTGAGAGATGGAAACAAAAGTGAGTTGGGGGCAGCAAACTTGGGGTAAATGACTTCATTACCTGGAGCTGGAATTGGAAGATGAAGCCCCAAAATGCAAATGGCCCAAACTTATCAAAGTGTGCAAACCCGTGCCCCATTGTCCATTTTGGTTTGTCTGCCCTAAACGTACCTGAATGCCCTTCAATAAATAAAACTGCTTTTTATTCTCTTGATTTTGTCTCGCCTCTGTTTTTAGGTGGCCCAAAAGACATCAAACTAAAAGCTCCCCAGTTTGTGTGGGGATGCACAGCCTTGGCTGGGCTGTTCCTGCTGGGGAAGGGAGGGGGGAAAAGCTGATCCTGCAGGATTTTTGCACAGAAAAAGGGAGACACCAGTGTCAGCCTGGAGGTGGCTGAGCCACAAAGCTCAGGAGTTGAGCAGGACAATTCCAGAGCTGGATGTCACCTGAGCTGGCAGGGTGTGATGGCAGCAGGGAAGGATGGATGCTCTGCTGGTTTTTCAGAGTTTTTAGCTGCTCCCAGCTCCACAGAAGGAGGCAGATCCCGACTCTCCAGGATGTGGGAATGGCCAAGCAGAGTTATTCCCTCACCCTGGCTCTGCTCTCAGGGAGCACTGACAGCTCAGAGTGAGGAACTCCCCCAGTCAGAGCTCACTTCCACAGTCTCTGCTACTCACAAAGGCAAAAATCACCTTGATCACGACAGTGAGAGAAAAGGGTGCAGCTAATGAGCTCTTAATTGGCTGGGATTGGCACTCAGACCCTGCTCCAGGCTTTGGAAACCAAAAGGAACGGACTTCCCATGCAGCCAGTGACACCAGCTCCAGTCTTCACATGGGCTGCTTGGAATGAGCTTCATTAATGTTTTCCTTGGTATAATCCATCATCCCTTCAACAATGCATTCCTGACAGTTAATTAGACTCCACGGAGTGGAATAAGTAGCACCGTGTTTGGAATTATAATCCCGTCCTGAAAACCAAATCATATGAGGCATATCAGCAGCCCAGGCTCTTGGACATCTTAAGGAGTTTTTATTCCAAAAGCTTGGTAAACTCTGCTTAGCAAAATCTGCAGTGTGTGTGCCAATGGATTCATTACAGAGCAGTCAGGAATCTCTGTTCATTAGCAAAACCCCAAATAAATAAACCCATATATAAATAATTCAGCCTTTCTAAAGGAAGGTGAGCCCCGAGTGTCATTACCTGCCCCAGGTGACACTCAGGCCACGAGGGATGGAATCCTTGTCAAATTTCCTGCTGATTTCAATGGGGTTGGACATGGGGAGTCAGACTATTATAGGATGGAAAATGCTGCAGTAGGCACCTGCTCCATCTGGGTTACCTGGGACGTTTGGGGTTTTTTTTTTTTGGAATGGTGCTGTTATTTACTGGGTATTCAGAACAAACCCAGGAACTTGGGAGTGGCTTCTCAATGATCAAAATGTTCACACTGAATAATAATGCTGAGACTGGGTTTGTAGTACTTGGCTAGGCTGGGGAATGCTGAGCCAGGAGAGCTCCTGGGCATGCACAGCAAGGGATGGGATGCTGAAAGGAGGACAGAGCTGGCTCTGTGATCAATGGCATGAGGCAGCAGAGATGTTTTTCCAGAAGGTGCCCACTTGCTTCAGACATGCTCCAGTGCTGTCACCTCGAGGCCCTGGGCACAGGCAGCCTGCTGTGACAGCTGGCAGTGCCACCAAGTGTGACAGGGAGAGCAGCAAGTTTAAACAGAGCCTGGGCCACTGCTCCCACACCTGGCATCCTCTCCCTCTGTCTTCTCCCTCTTAATTGGTTTTTAATTTACTGCTTATCTAGGCAGCATTTGAAAGATGGCCCAGACCTCTCTGGCTGCAAATATTCCCTTGAACATGGCTGTGAATCTTTGGTTGGAAAGCTCCCACAGCCATCTGGAAGTTTCCTTGGGAGAAGGAGAGCCAGAGCCTTCAGCTTCTCCCCCAGCCTGTCCTTGGGCACAACCTGGGAGAGAGGGATAAAATCCTGGGTTTTTTTCCCAACCCACATCTCCAGAGCTCCTGCTCCCAGGGCAGGATTTCAGTCTCTGTGATGGTTTGGGCAGCTGAACCGGGGCTCCCCCTGAGGATCAGCTGTGCTGTGCCTGTTTGTGGGTCAGGAAGAACACGATTTTAAACTCAGCTCCTTCCCTTCTTTCAAAGGAATCTGTTCCCCCCGAGGCAGCGCTGCTGCACCTGTAAACGCAGCCACAGATCACAGGGAGAGAATGTTCTGGGCAAAAAAAAATGTTCTGGGCACAAAGCCTGCTCCTGATGTCCCTGCTCCCAAACGGTCCCTCAAGTGTCAGGTAAATGAACTGTCCTGGTGAGCCACAGCCTCCCCTCCTGTGTTTGTTTAGAGGAGCAAATCGCAGCAGCCACCCCCCCAGCTGCTGCTTTTTTCATTTTTTTTTTTATTTTTTCTCTGCAAAATGCTCCCTGAATCCAGTCAGAGAACAGGATGAAGGCTTTCAGGGGTGGTTGGGGTGAGGGAGTCTCAGCAAAGGGCAAAACCCCCAATGCTTGATAAAGAAAAACCAACAAAGTGGAAAACAGGCACATTTTAACATTATAATTTGTTACAACTGATCCACTGACCAGTTTTCACATCTCCTTAATCTTAATTCTTAGCACCAGGAAGCCAAGAAGAATCTGAGTTCTACATTTAGATTTTTTTTATTTTATGCATTAAAAATGTATGAAAAATATTTTTGTAATAACAACACAGAAGCTGACTCCAAGTGCCTGCATAAACTGAGCTGTTCTGGGAAGCTTAAATGAGGCTGTGCCCTGAACTTTGAATTTTTAAATTTTGTTTTTAATCTTATTATGCTCAACTTGTAGATATTTTTGTAGCAATGCAAGCCGGAGCGAAGAAAAAAAGTGAGAATTGGAGCAGAAGATTGGATGCAGAGCTCCCAATGCTCCTGATAGCTACTCATTGATTATTTTGGTGTAAATTGCATTGATTATGGTAATGAGGAGGTGACAAGCCCAGGGACAGCAGGGGAATGTCTGAGCGGTGTCTGCAAAGCACTGCTGGAATTCACAGCACTGAACACCCCAGCACTGAGGGGTGCTCTGGGGGGGCTCCTCAGTCACAGCCTTAATCTGTCACTGTCACACGTGGAGAGGCAGAGCTGCTCTGCCCGAGGGTGGCACCGGGGAAATCTCTGCCAGAGCCAGAGCTGAGCCCGGCTTTTCCCCCGAGCTGAGCCCGGCTTTTCCCCCGAGCTGGGGCTCCACAGCTCCCTGCTGTGGGGAATGAATGCCCAGCACAGGTTTTCTCTACAGGGTGTGCACCCAGCTGACTACAGCTGTTGTTTTGTGTTAATGTGTGTCCACCTGGTTGGCCATAATTGTTGATGTTTGTATTGACTATTTGTGGTTAATGTTGTATATCTTTGCAAATTGTTCATACTCCTGGTTGTCCCTTACCCTGTCCCAGTAGTTGATCCTAATTGTTGATGTTTGACTATTTGTTGTTAATGTTGTATATCTCTGTAAATTGTTAATATTCCTGGTTGTCTGTCCCCTACCCTGTCCCAGTAGTTGACTGTAATTGTTGATGTTTGTATTGACTGTTTGTTGTTAATGTTGTAGGTCGTTGTAAACTGTTAATATTCCTGGTTGGCTGTCCCTTACCCTGTCCCAGTAAACCATAATTGTTGATGTTTGTATTGACTGTTTGTTGTAAATATTGTATATCTCTATATTGTTAACACTCCTGGTTGTCTGTCTCTTACCCTGTCCCAGTAAACCATAATTGTTGATGTTTGTATTGACTGTTTGTTGTTAATGTTGTATATCTCTGTAAATTGTTAACACTCCTGGCTGTCCCTTATGCTGTCCCAAGTGGT